>JARQZJ010000039.1:0-1322020 GCA_030704895.1 Henosepilachna vigintioctopunctata
GATATATGGAACTGAATAGATATTAGGAAGATAACATGTATGTTTGAAAGGTTTGAATTTAAATTCGAGGGAGGATTTCTGCACAATTTCCATAAAACTGTTTTGTAGGTATGTTGTTAATATAGTAAGTTTTTCTAAAACTGCGAGACAAACTTCTGGGTTTCCAAGCCTGAAAACAAGAAATTTTCTTTATATTCTATTGTTTATGCAATTATGTGTGATATGAAAAAAAATTATTATTTATGAGTCAAACAATTTTGAATTTTTCAACAAAAAGATCGATCCTTTTTATTATGAATTATCTGCATTTTCAGAAAAATACCAACTTTGATTTTTTGAGTATATATGTTAAGGATTCATGTTGAATGGGTTGTTATAATGACCGGGCGATGTGAAAAAAGACGATGGATTTTAATAACTTTTCAAATAATTGAATTGTCCAGGCATTATACATAATGCCTATGACCTATGGTGTATATTGATGAAAAAACATCTTTTGTTACTATTATTTTTATTGTTGACATCAAAATTGAACACAACAATCATAAAAACTGAATAGAAGTTAAATTGAGAATATTAACATCAAACAAAAATTTCACATTTTATTAACCCGAAATAAAATAAACCATTAACAATTCAAACAATTGACACAATATTTGGATTAATTAGCAAGGGCTTCGACATTCAGATTAGAATTTGCTAGTTTAAAGCTAAGTGGATACATGAAATGGGACGAAATGGACACACTCAGTACGCGAACGAAATGCCATGCAATAATCTTTTTGCATAAAATAATTAACAATAAAGTGAAATGTCAGGAATTATTGCAAAAGCTTAATTTCATTGTCCCAAGAGTTTCTTCCAGAAGCGCATTCACGTTCTACCTTCCAGCAGCTAGAACGAATGTTCTAAAATTTTCGCCATTGTACACGATGTGTGAACAATGTAATATTTTAGGAACTAAGGTGGATATTTTCATCTGTTCTGTTACTGATATTAAGGCAAGTTTCCTTGATATACATAATCTCTGATAAAACAATTATTTATATGTATTCACGAAGAGAATTCATATTCACTCATATAATTATGTGTGTATAAGTGTTATTATGTGACTGTATATGTATTTGTATGTTTAAATTTATATGTATGTATAAGTTTGGTCAGCATTTAAGATTTTTTATTTTACTTCTATAATTATTTTTTTATCTCATTCCATCAGTTGTGATTCATATCACAAACTCTTTCATTAAAAATGAAACAAAATTGAAACTTTTGTACTACCAATTTTGTTTTTTGTATATGTTATGTTTCGTGTTTTGTAATTAGGACTTGTCTTGAAAACAGTGTGTGTTAAATGAATAAATAAATAAAAGTGTTTGATCAACTAACTCGGAAAATTGCTAATCCTTTTATTAAGAATATTGAAATTGCATGTCATTTAAGTGAAAGATTTTGGGGATTCATTTGCATTTGAAATAGTTTATTTACTGATAATTTCAGAAAGTTTTTATCTATTTGTGACAAAATATTATAATTAGAAGGGTATAGAGGTCATTTCGGTATCACAAGCACTATCTGTGTGGAAATATTTACTCATATAAACATAAACGGTTCAATTGAAAAAATCAAATGACAGTGTTCGCATAGTAATCATGAGGAAACAGCGGTTGTCACCTGTAGCGAGACTCTTGGCTCTCAACGAAACATCGTAGCCATAATTAAAGTACACAGACTGGGATATGAAACGAATGAAACGCCATCACAGAAGCAATATTTAATCACACGATAATTCAAACAGAAAAGTCGAATGAATGAATAGAGTTTGTTGATATGAAAACTATAAAAAAAAATGAAAAAAATTAGCGGTATAGTGTCTTTTGAAGTACAATTAACTTGTCTATTCAATCTCAAAGTTTGTTGAACTGAGTGCAATGATTTTAGGAACTCCACGATGGGTCATGCGGTTGAGTTCAGTTGATAAATCTAGGAAAATGGATCCTGATATTAAATTTGTTGCCAACATTCACGAAAACGAGACAGTGAGAAGAGAAATGCTGTTGCATTTTATGGAGGTAGGGGTATAATATAGGAATATATATATATATATATATATATATATATATATATATATATATATATATATATATAATATATATATATATATATATATATATATATATATATATATATATAAACTGACAAGAAAACCTCCGGATTATTACTATATAGTGTAAGGGATTGTAAACGGATGGAAGAAGAGGCCACTTAGTGTACTACCTTTAGTTTCGTCAACGTTTCGGTTAAACAATCGTAACCATCATCAGGACTCTGCAATATGAGCCGATGTTATAAAAATCATTACTGAAGATCAAGACTTACCAAATAGTTGAGATTATAAAATAAGCCACATGGCAAGGAACAAAAGAACTGAATTATTTCTATGTTATCAATAACTAAAAATGGATACACCCATTACTGAATATACTTCTGAAAAACTCTCAATTACATACAGCAACAAAGCATCAACAATTGAACTTTATACCAAATCTTAACTCTAAACATTCGTATTGTCAAAACAATTATGTCTGTCAAAGGCGGAATAAGTGAGGTTAGCTCTGAAATTGTTTGCTTCCTGTGAGTGTCAAGGAACCAAAATGTCAATGCTTCTTCTTTCTTAAAAAAATATATATATATATATATATATATATATATATATATATATATATATATATATATATATATATATATAATATATATATAGTTATATAAAGACAAGATATTAGTGGAATAGCAGTCAAGGTGAAATAAAAAGACTCTTTTATTCTATGCTCGAGCTTTCGAAAACTGTATTGTTTCTTCTTCAGGAGTGCTACAAGTTAAATTACAATCAGTTGGTGAAGAAGCTTACATCGTGAATATTACTTACGATAGTGAGATTCAAAATATAAAGATGTTCATTAAATTCTACTAAAATTAATTTTTCAGACACATGGCATAGCTCACATCACTTGGCAATAATAATAGGTTATGACTGACACTGACAGTAGTTATTATGAAGCCATATTGATAGACGTGAACGTCAACGTCAAACCTTGAACGCCCAGTACACGTGAACTACATCACTAGTCCTGTTGTCTCACTTTATGATGTCAAAACGACCCAACCTGTTATCAACCACATCACAAATTCACTATAAATCGAAATTCACAAAAATACATAAAAACATAGACGTTACAAAATTTAAAAATTTGAAATTTTTTTATAATTTTTTTTTTATAAAATGTCAAAAATCACTAAAAGACACTCAGTCAAGAAAAATTATCAGTGAAATACACATGAAAAGGACAACACCACAAAAATACCATCTACACAGCCACAGAAAATCTATTACCACCCTTTTGGTCTTTCTACAAGATATCTATGTAAAGTCTCATCTCAAAACAGACTAAGGCCAGGATTCAACATTATACAATATCACATTAGCCAGTTCAGGCAACAAACATAAACATGTAAACTAAACTAACAATTGAATATATACATATATATATATATATATATATATATATATATATATATATATATATATATATATATATATATATATATATATATATACATATACACACATATAAACATTTGCACAAACATATACATCCCATCACGAGCCAAGACACCTCCTTCAAGACCACTGAGCTAATCACCACCACCATCCAAGCAAACACCATTGGTGACACTTCTCTTCTCATTATTTTTCCCAGAGAAATCAAATACGAATACATTGTGCTCAAAGAGTCAATGTCATTCCTTGAGTTCATGGGATTATCACATTGTGCTATTCGCACCATTTCCATGAATGTACGTTTTTTAAAATTCGGTTCAAAATGCAAATACCGTCATAGTCAGGATGATGATCTTCCGAGTTTACATGATGAGCCAGGGCACACGAATTTTTTAGAGTTCTAATATTACTTTTATGCAGTGTGATTCTCTGCTGAAGTTTGGTGGACGTTTGACCTATGTATCTACGATCACAATCTTTACATGGAATACTGTACAATAACCTTAATTCTCGTGGTAGTATTTCGCATGTAACGTCAGATACACAAAGGTTGTCTCTGTCTTTTGGAAACTGAGGGAAATGATGAAACTATAGAAATCTTAGGAAGCTGTCCACATAAATGTTGTCAACGGAAACACAACCTATCACATTCGAGAGTGAATATTTAGTGCGTTTTGAATCTCGAAACTTAATCGAACTTAATTATTTGAGTTTTTTATTTATTACATAATTCTTGCTCATCCATTAATTGAATGACTAAAAAATTCTCAGCCAATTGAATAATTAACAAGGTCTTCATTGGACATATGTCAAAATTTCTTACTCTCTTGAAGTTCATTTCGAAACTAATTAGTTTTGACAAAGTTGTGATATAACAACGAAACGTCAACAAAAATAATTTTTTTCATATCAAAAAAAAGCCTGTTATTGCTAAAAACTTTCAAAATAATATATATATATATATATATATATATATATATATATATATATATATATCTCCTGGTAATCAAAACATACGCATATGCTGGAATTTCTTGCAAGACACCCAAATAGAAGCGATATCGTGTGCATTAGAATACACGCTATCTGATTTTTTGCAGTATTTATACCCCACTGGCTATTGAAAATAATTTTGGTTCAGCACAATGCTTCACCATTTCAACGTGCTTGTTAATTCTATCTTGAAATAGACATTCGAAGATTGCTCGATGGATTGATAACGGTCATCAAGCTTTCCGGACTTGATCCTTCTGGATCAATTCGTGATACCGAAAATATTCTTGATAGTTTGAAGCAATGCACTTCTCTGGTGATAGTTACTGAGAAAACAATTTCTTGATGAAGTGGGATTATTGAAGTGAAAGTATTCAAGAAATTGTTCAGGAAATGATCTACTGAATTTTGACATATGTTCAATGAATAACAAACAGACAATAATGTTTTTATGTCAACTATTGATTACTCACTCCTCAAATTCACGGAAATAGAGTATTGCCTTATTAGTTGATATGCCAATTCATTTGTAGTGCAAGAGCCCAAGACGAACAGATCTTCTTTTCTTATAAAAGCTGAAAGTTTCTCTGTGCATGTCACTAACAGAGGTTAAAAAGGCCAGCAACTATAAAGTTTGGATGAGAGGTGATAATAAAAGTTTGGGTTGTGGTTACTTGCGCAGATAACAGGTGGTGTAAGGGTGTAACAAAGGGTGTATGAAAGAGTACCATAAATTCGTTAAGGTATAAATATGAATTTTTTCATATTTTCTTCGAGATAACTTCATAAATCACGTCATCTATGGCCGGACACTTATTACAGATGCTACCCCTGCCAGACACCCCTAAAGTTCAATAAATTATAAAAAGACTTCACTTATAGTTTAAAGGCTAAATTTTATATATTTTACCTAGGGACTTATAAAAAAACCTTGATATCAGACAGTTTTAATGGTTTTTACATTTTGCCAGACACCTTGAAAGTCCGCTGTAGGATTGAGCGCGAGCGAGAGCGCGAGGTAACAGCTGTTCAAGTTATTTCTATCATTATTATTATTATTTACATATTATATTCTATTATAAATATTCTATGCTAAACTTCGCCTCTCACTGTTGTGTATAAAAGGAAATAAAGTCCTCATTATAATTATATATATATATATATATATATATATATATATATATGTATAATATATATATATATATATATATATATATATATATATATATATATATATATATATATATATATATATATATATATATATATATATATATATATATATATATATATATATATATATATATATCTATATATATATATATATCTGCAAGGAACTCGTCAGTCGCACCACGTCCATCGAAGTGAGGCAACGATTTCAACCTCCAAGCATCTTCTTGTGACTTCAAGTGGAAGATCGTAGAGTAATGAATACTCCACAATTCCATCTATAGAAATCAGTAGAAAATATCCCTCTCAGATTACAGACACACCAAGCATCGAAATGTCACATATCTTCTATACACGTAGGTATCTACTAAATTGCAATGTCTATTTGACAAATATCATCATATGATGTTTTCAAATGTCAACAGGTTGCTTTAGTAGTACGCTCGCGTTTATTCCCGTATTTCAGGGGCCTATTCAGCGATATTTTTAAGGAAATGAATTTTTTTTTGTGCTTATGGTACTGAATGAAATATCTAAGAAAATGAACACAAGAACATTTATTTGAAAAATTCAAATTAATCAAGAGAATGTTATAGTAGAGCTAGATATGTGAACGTGTACATATCTAGTACAAATTAATATCGTACACGTTCACATATCTAGCTCTACTATAACATTCTCTTGATTAATTTAATCAATATGAGTATTAATAATATTCAATATTGGCAAAAAAAAGTGATGAAATAACTATGAATGTATTTCTCTTCCCATTGAAAATACTGTTTATGGCATGGAAAAATATTCACTTCTTGGTATACATTTCAGATCACTAACATCTCTCGAAGAAACACAGTTTCATTTGATCAGGTTCAAAGAAGACCACCTACAAGAGAGAAAGAAGGAGAAAATTTCATCAGAAGATTATTTGAAAATCCTGAATTAGATGTATCCACACTCACCAAAAAAAAATATCCGAACCTTTCTCAGAGAAGGTTTAAGTATTTCCGTTGAGGATATCAAAACTCACTTTCAAGAAGTCATCAAAAATTTCGACTCAAAAAGTCCAGAGGAAAAAACTCTAGTGTTTGTTAAAATATTTGATGTTCTTTTAGATACTCCTGTCAAAAAAACGGATACGAAATGGTTGATTGATTACGTTAATGATGTTCATATTACAACAGGTTTAAGGAAAGATAATATTTATTTTCGAAGATACAATACTTCTAGCGAATTTGGAAAGATTGATATTATTTTATTGTTCAATGATCTTTTTGAACAGAAGAATAATTCCGTACATTTATAAGTTTTTTCGTTGTTGATAATCAGTGCCTTTCTGATGGTTTCCGTTTGGAAATAGGCATAATATTGGTAATGAATAAGGGATAATTTAATACACCGAAAATTCATAATAAATGAGTTATTTTTACTTGTCTTTTTTTTCTCCTTGTCTTTATTATAAGGATCTACATCGCAATCTTCATGAGAAGCTTTCGATGTGTTGAGATATTTATAGCATTTCCTCATGGTCTTCTTTCCTGTCGTTTCCGCCTTTAAATCACGCTTATCAGAATTTGAAAAACTTGCTAAATTATATCAGTAAATCTACAATAAGTTGTGTAATATTAGAATTTATTTCAACATACACACAGATATTGCTGTTTCGTCCTAACCTGTGATTGAACAGTGACATGCATCCAAAAACTCGAGTTATTCTTTCAAATTTAATTTTTTTCAAAAATTTAAAAATGGGTCAAGGCAAGTTTGAAAAAACTTCTCATGTGAGCTCCCTGTTTCGAATAAACAAGATAAACTCTCTCTAATATGGTTAGACAGTGTTTGTGACTAGGTTAATGAGTAGTTCAATGCGTAGTTTTAAACGTCTTCGAAAATGGATTTGTAAAAGTTTTATCCAAACACCTCAGAAATTTTACTAGTCCAAATGGTCCATGTCTTATCGCTCCGTTTCGCATCTTAGGGAATTTAGGTTTCAAAACGTAGATCACAATCTCTCTAATATAATGAATTTCGGAGTTTGCATGTTTGAAAGGATGTTTGTTACTCAATCACGCCAAAACAACTGTGGTGATTTCAATGAAATTTGAATCAGCCGTAAATTATAGTCTGAAATAGAACATGGCGCATACTCAATTTCGAAAAACTCCAAACTCTTATTAGGAGACATATTTGACTTTTGTTTTTGATGAATTTTCTACGAATTTTCTTTTACCATCATTTCATTATATCATCAACGCTTAAGAATGGTCGACCCTGCTTTTATCGTGGAAAATTCATGATTTCAAAGATTCTTGAAGAAAACGCAGAAGTTTCGAATTTATTCTGCATTTTTTTTACTGAGTGAGTAGTAGTTTAGGAAACGTGGAAACAGAAAAAAAATTTTCATCCACGAAGATGTGTTATTACCACGGGATAGCGCAACACTTATTCTTACAGAAAACGTTTATGTAAAGCAGGTTTGAAAGAATGGAAGAAGGTAGTCCACCAGGTCGAAATTATTGCTCCTCACTACGCAATCAATATATATTAAATCAGTGTTGGATGCAAGACCGCATTTTTTCACTGTTTCTACCCTTTTCGTCGTTGGTCTTCTTTTCTCTTCTCTTTCAGCAATTTCTTTCAACATTCCTTGTTTTGTTGGTCTGTCCTGTGAGTTGTCCTTACTATACTAATTAGGTTTGTTAAATAATACAGTTATCTATTCATTTGCTCTCTTTTCCCAAACTTCCCTTACATTCTTACCGAAATATATTTTCCTCAGAACTTTTCTTTCGAATATTTCTAAGACCTATCTTCCGTATAAATTCAGTTCAATGTTTCACAGCAGTTATTTATCACTGGCCGTTTTATGTCTGTGATTTATGTATTCCTTTCTTTGAATTTCTCGAGATAATTTTCGATTTCTAGATATGAAATAGTCCTTCCATGATTCTTTCAACTTTCGCTATTTCTTCTGTTATTTTATCCTTTTTGCTGATATCGTTTATTGTTACTCCCAACTAGTTAAACTTGCTTACTTTTTCAAAATAATATTGTGCCCCCAATAATTCCAGATTTACTTATCGCCGCCAATATTTTGAGACATTTAATAGTGTTTTCTGCTTCGTTTATAATCATGAATTTTGCTTTCTTTTCATTGCTCCTCAGCCTTTTTTTTTCGGTACGCTTTCTAATCTTTTTCCACCATCTTCCAAGTTTTGTTGTGTTCTCGCTTGAATTACGATATCTTCAGCGTATGCCATCCCTGTATTTTGTGGAGATATTTTAAACCTTTTATTGTGTTTTACTTACTTACTTTTGACACTGTAATGAGTAGTCCCCTTGCCTTAGACCTCTTGTGACTACGAAAATTTCCTTTATCTTTTTATTAATTATTACTTTGTGATACGTTCCTGATAGAGTCATTTTTACCAGTGTTCTTAGCTTTCTAATGCAGTCTATAATTCTCCAAATTCTTCCGATCCAAATTTCGTGATTCCATTCAAAACCCTTTTCTTTTGAATTGTTGTTTAGTCATCTTGTCTGCTAATAATTCCAGTTTTACTTATCGCAACATCCGTAAATATTTTGATTTGGTGAATGAGGTGGCTTCCTTAGTTGTGAAATTTATTCAGATATTAATGCACTTCTCAACGCCATGATTCATTTGAATAAGTTCCGGTTGAATGATAACATGTATATCAATAATTTATTGTCGTTGTTATTCTTTTTTATTCAATTTATCCTCAATGGTTATTTAGTGGAGGCTTCAAAATTTAGAATATCACAATGAAGAGGAATTGGAAGTCTTCCTCAGAAATTTCACACAGACAACAAAAAATATTCACACCCAAATGTACTCTATTGGATATTCGGCCTTAAGAAGTGAGTATTCATTTTCTATTCCCTTTCAATTATATCAAAATAAACTTTGGAATTATGGAATTGAATAGATATTAGGAAGATAATATGTATGTTTGAAAGGGTTGAAAGGCTGAATTTAAATTCCAGGGAGGATTTCTCCACAATTTCCATAAAGCTATTTTGTAGGTATATTGTTACTATAACAAGTTTGTATATAACTGTGAAACAAACTTCTGGGTTTTCAAACTTGAAAACAAATAATATTCTTTATATTCTATTGTTTATGCAATAGAATGTTGTGAATTCATGAATAGATTGTTATTTTAGTAACGCTCAAATTTATTTCACTTAGGGCGTGTCTATTTTATTTGAATACACGTACTGTTTTGTGAGTGAACTTGTTGATGATCTATCTTGATATAAAACAGTTTGATTGAAAGAAGAACATATTTCGATATAATATGTATAAAATGAAAAAAATTATTATTTATGAATTAAACAATTTTGAATTCGTTTTCAAATGTTTTCCTTATAAATGACACGAAGGTTTCGCTTATCTCTTGGTGAGTAAATTGTATTTTATTGTTAAACAAAAATATGTAATTAGTAAATTAATTCAGTGGACCTACACTTGGATTGAGATTCATTAAATATATAAAAAATTCTTAATCTTGAAGTGAGTAACATTGTATACTCTTGATAATGGGTTAACCACCCAAAACATATCTAGAGTTTTTGATATATTTAGTTAAACTTAAGCCAATTGTGTTAATTTTGATTTATTGTTTTTTCCTCATGTTTCAAAAACAGTTTGTATGATTGAGAACCTATATTTGGGTAGTACAGGCCAACGATGAAAAACTTTTTGAATAATTTCATCTAATCCTCATGTTATTGGCTGTGCTGATTCCGAAAATAATAATCAAAAGTTGTATCACAACAGATTTCCCTCAATTCCATATTAAATTGTATAAAATAAAAAAATTCAAATTTAGGCAAACTACCTTTAATCATTTAAATAGATTAAGTTGACAACATATTCTAGTGTTATAAGGTTGTCAATAAAATTAGATGATATTAGGAGGGTAGTTGTAATAAACTGCAAATCTGTTTATGTTCTTTCGATTGACATAACCTCTCATTGCAGTGTTTAAACTAAGTGATTTTTGTTCATACTCTAATATGACTAATCGTGGGTCTAAAAATTCTCCCAATGCTTTTTGTTACATATGTGGTGACTTTAGAATCACAAAACATCAAAGGAATATTACTGATTTTGAAAAAAAGTATATTTCGCATAGTTTGTTATAGAAATCGGTAATTAAGACAAATGTTGGTTTCTTCACAAAGTTTGTTATGTTTGTGTCTATTGATGACGCTTTACAGTCCAATCCCGAATCAAATGAAAGTGAATCATGTGATGATGGGTTTCAATGTTCCTCAGAAAATTCAAACCCACAATTGTTTTCAGAAGCCGAGTTCAATTATTCAGTGAGGAATTTGGGTTTCACTGAGAAAAACACAAAACTGCTTGGTTCAAGAATCAGGAAAAACATTTATTGGAATCTGAAACCCATTTAAATTGGCGTATATCGTATATTTCACAAAGTATTACATGAAAGATAATTCGTAATACCTAATAGTCAAAGTAAAAATTTTACAATCATTTGAAACTTGACAAAAATGAAAACAATACAAATATAACACAACATAAGTGATCTAAATTCACACAGGACGAAAATTAACAGATAAGCACGTGTCACATAGTATCACAGATTCTTTTACTGTTTATCTATAGGAAAGGAACTCCTGTATACTGTAAAACGCACCAGTGAGCAAAAAATTTCGGAGAGCCCTTCCGAAACTGGTGGATGTTACAATTTCTTGAGGCAACTTGTTATAGAATTTTATGGCCCAGTAATTTGTTATTTTCAGCTTTATTGATCGTGAAGATTTCCATTTGTTAAATAACTTCCTGTTTACAATACATTAACACGAATATAAATATGTGAGTGAAAGGTGAGAATTTTATAATGCCTAAAATATTCTCTACATGATGTTCTCTTTGTAATGCCAGCAATTATTCTGAGTGCTCTATTCTGTTTCAAAAAAACTGTTTCACATCCCGGAGATTTGCCCCACGTAACGATTCCGTACGTCATGCGACTATGAAATAAAGAGTGGTAGGTAGGCAGTATCATTTCAGGTTCAATTAAGTTTTTCAATCTACCCAGCAAGAATATCACCGAGGACAGTTTTTTTATTACATTTTCAACATGTTGGCTAAATTTAAAGTTACTCTGCATTACAAGTCCTAGAAACTTAGCATGCTCAATGGTATCAGGTGTCAAACGTAGTCCAAGAACAAAATTTTTGTTTTCCCTCGATTCAATAATAGCCCATATGTGAATCAGTTTAACAGGTTTCCGCATCTCTTAAGGCAACTTCTGTTTTTTATTGGCCGATTTGTGGTCGACGTTCAGGAAGAAAGTATCGTCGGCGTAATTACACAAATGATCATCTACATTTTTTGGAGGTCATTTAAATACAATTCAGGGCCCAAGATGGACCCTTGTGGGCCCTTATTCACACTCCCTAATCTAGATTTTTTATTATCAATTTCTACATATTGTTTCCTGTTTTCTGAGTAGGACTGAAAACATTTCAATGGGGTCTCCCGTATCCAGTAATATTCCAGTTTCTCTAACAAGATGGCATGGATGACCTTATCTAACAAGATTGACAAATTTGAAAACTTGGTTGTCTGATGGCCAAACTTCACTTCTTGCATAACCATCTTGATTTTTTCCTGAAAATGTGGATGTCATATTTTGTGAAAATTGTGGCGATAAAAAAAACTGCAACCAACTACGGTTTCAGCACCCAAAAATATATCAGATTTAGGTAAATTGATTTGAAAAGTTTTTTTCGTTGGCCTGTGTAATCTGAGCGTTGAAATATTTTTCATTTCAGATAATAGGTTTCATTGTTAGAAAACATGAGTTATTTCAATGAGTTCTCTTATTATCTTATATCTAATTTTCCTTATATAGCAGAACATTCTTTTGAATCGCTTTGATTTTAGTTTTTTATTTACGTTATTTACTCACACAAATGGAAGTACATATGCAAATAAAAACACCAATTTCATATAGAAATAGAGAAGTTGGATAAGGTTACGTGAGATTATCGATAGCGTCTCTCTGTAAATCGGCAGTGTTCAATGCAATCTAACTAGCATGAAAAGAAATACTCTCTTCCAGATACTCCACTTTGGGTAGTGAAACTAAGTAAAAATAAATCAAGAACAGATATTCCTAACATTAAATTTGTAGCTAATATTTTTGGAAATGAACCAGTTGGAAGAGAAATGCTTTTACATTTCATGGAGGTGAGTCATTGAATCTTCTTACTTCTAACCTGATGATGTTTCTTGCTAATTTGATAGAGTCGGCAAGCAGGTATAATCAGATGAAAGACTGAGTAGTAATTACAATGTATGTAGAGAAAAAAACATTCGTAAAATCACTTAAAAAGATTTTGTTCAAGGGATTTCGCTTAAAATTGTTGATATTTCTTCGAGTGTCTTCTCAGCCTGAAACTGTTAGTATACCTCTAGAAATGTCCCAAACAGTGTAAACAACGCTATAAAATATTTATCCATAAAACTGAAGTCATCGTATATTGCTATAATTTCATGGGTTTATTTAAAATATTATCTTGAGAGTAACTATAACACATAAAAAGTAATTGATGAAATATACTCCGTCAATTTTTCAAGGATTCTTTACTTCCTTCTTTTACTCATATTGCATTACCAATTTTGTATTCTTAGTTACGAAGATGAGGAGCAGCTGTAACAATTCAACAGAAATGTACTGACCAACAAAAGTGTGGTTGAATGAATTGGGTTATTGGAAGAAATGTATTTCTTGAATCTCTTCAAAACAATATGGATAGGTATTGTTTGTCTAAAAATCTTGAAAGATAACTATAGAACTTTAAAGACTCAATAAAATCTCATTTCATTCATTTTCCTTGAATTTACGGGACTACCACAAGGTGGAAACCGTGGTCCCTCTAAAATATTAGATAGGTAGCTCCTGAGGTTTATCCTTGATCATGATTAAGTTGCAATAATATTTGATTGGTTGGTGACCTCGATGAATCAAATAAGAGTATTTGAAGATTTTCTACATTCCTGTCACACATTTTTGAATGTTTCAAACAATTTCGAATCTATATTTAGTTTATTTAAGACCTGGTGAAGTTTCTGTTTGTTTTCACATCTTTTATTCCTCAAATCAATTTGAATAATTACCTACTCGAAGCAACATTCCTTTTGTGTTTGAAACTGTTAGGTTGACATTGTGGTCAGACTGGAGGAAGACATTTTGAGTATTCATTATAGATTGTGCAACTTAACATGTATTTTTGATAATATAATCTTGTGACTATAGCAAATATTGTGCAGAATGTATCTTCAAGAGAATAAATACTCAACAAAATATTCGTCAAGAATAAACCAAGTAATAATCCCTTAAATTTTAACCATATAATTCAAGGGATTTGAAAATTTTTAACAATAAAAGTATGCATTTCTTCGTTATGCCGATTCAAAAAAGAAAATGTTTTGATGAATCCTTTATTAATGATTCAGTTGAAGGAATAGCACATCAATACAGCAATAAGTTTGGTGATAATATTTGACTGTGCATGTTAGAAGCTTGATAAGGAATTCTTTCTTTTCGATTTTGCGGTGTATAAAGTTTCCGATTCGTATGAATTTCTATTAGTCATTTAGGTCCTTCACATTACTTCGAATTCTGTCGTCATTGTTTGAATAAGTTAAAATGTAATAAATTTAATGGACGATGAATCTACTCTGTGATAGTTCATACTTAAATGAGAGGTAATAATAAAAACTTGTCTAAAAATCACTGACTGAACAATTCTTTATTCGACTAGTTTCGCCTTTTACAGCATTATCAAGAATGATTCTTCATTCTTCATTCTTGATAATGCTGTAAAAGGCGAAACTAGTCGAATAAAGAATTGTTCAGTCAGTGATTTTTAGACAAGTTTTTATTATTACCTCTCATTTAAAATGTAATGTCACATCAATGGATTATTAATGTCAAATGATTACGTACAGAATTCTTAATGTATTGTAAATCAAGAAGAGTTAGTTGAATTCAACAAAGTGATTCAATACGTTCGTCAATGTTTCGGGTTGCAAACCCAGCATCAAGAGTTGTATTGAAGTTGATTGTCTGACCCCTCGCCAGTCCTTATTGTGACGTAATATATTTTTCAATTTTACATTAAGAAATTATTAAATATTAATAATAATAATACATTCATTCCCAACAGATATACATCCAATTACAGGAAAAAAATAACAAATTCTACACAAATAATAATACATTAAAAAGAACAAAAGAAAAGAGAGTATAAGCGAATATATACAACAAAACTGAAATTAAAATTGAAATAGTAATAAACAATAAGTAAATGGAATAAACTGAAAATAAAATATTATCTATTTCAAAGTCATATATGTAGATAGACAACAAAAGTTCATGAAAATATCGCGACATCTCATTCGGTTGCCATCAACCTGTTTCGACACGTACTTCGTTTTTTCGTATTTCGAAATGGGACATCACGAAATTTAGGAACCCTATTCACCATCTTCTCACATACTTCCACACGTAGTCAACCCTGTTCCTCTCTTGCATTACGTGTCGGAAACCGGCTTTACTATTTCATAGCGACAAGTTTACTACAGTGTCCCATACGCCACTGACCAAATTAGTGTAGACCAGTCATGGGCAAAGTACGGCCCGCGGGCCAAGTGCGGCCCTCGGGCTAGTCTGATCCGGCAGCCGACACGATTTTGATTAACCCCTAAAATTAATTGCATATAGGAAGTGATAACTTTTTTTGTGCAGCTATAATAGTTAACGGGAGTCTTAGGTATGGTATTATCGCATTTTGGCCTGCCTGTAAATTTTTAAATTTCATCTGTCCCTCCTTTTAAAAAGTTTGCCCATCACTGGTGTAGACAATACGAATCTAAACTTATTGCGCCGCGTCATTACCCCCTCCAGTCGTTACTGGAAAAAGTTCCGCCGAAAGGAGTGCAGTAGGGCTTTCTGTAATTCGCGATCAGTTCCGCGAAGCGTAATAGTATGCGAAACAACTTAGATTTTAAAGAATGAAGGTATGATTGTAGTGGTTTTCGTATTTGTAAATGGAATCATCAAAGAGATAAACTCAAGATTCATGTAAATTTTTGGCATCAATAGAGAAAAATGATTATCAGCATAAATAATTTATACAAAATATTTTCGATTTTGTTGTTTTAATTGTGATTTTTCCCCAAGTATCTTCGAGATAACTATGAGAATAATGACGATGTGAAATGTCTTCTCGACAACACTAATATTCATCTTCTACCATGCATGAATCCTGATGGATCTCACTCTGCTGCCGGTCAGTGGACAAGTGAGTGCAGTGGAAGTCTTGGAAAGAATAACCCAGATATAGGACATAGGGAAAACCGTAATTTTCCTGTCATGTCTTTTGAAATTTCACAACCAGAAACAGAAGCAGTGATTAAATGGATGGATGAAATACCATTCATTCTGTCTGCAGGTCTTTATGGTGGAAATATGGTTGCTATATACCCAAATACAACAAAAATTCAAAGTAAGCCTGAATTTTCAAGAGATTAGCAGTGAATATAAACATTGAATCCATTTCAGAAATTTCAAACGACGACCTGCCATTAACTTCCGATGACGATATTTTCCGAAATTTAGCTTCAGTTTATGCTGAAAATCACCCCAAAATGAGAAAGGATTTATGTGAAAACGATCAACCAATAGGAAAAGCGTTTGAGAATAAAAAAAGAAATGGCTCTGCTCGCTACTTATTTCAAGGTAGGTAGAGAATCTTCCCAACATTGAAATGCTTTAGTTCCAGAAGAAAATTATATTGGAGAAATATAATGAGTTCTTGGTACTTTTATCTTGTGATACAAGAGGGTAGACTCTTTGTTCAAAATTTTCTTCGTGCTTTATTTTTCGATCTTTTTTTAATCATTATTAGACATCGGATTATATGCACTATCAAAATGCCAAAATTTGCATGCAAATATGCACTAAAAAAAGGTAAAATAAGCATAAAATATGCACAGTCAAAAAATATTTGCAATTTACGAATTGCACGTTTTTTATCAATATCATTATCTTATAATAAAAAATAGAAAATAATATGAATATTTTTTCAATATAATATTCAATAAACTATAAGTTATTTATTACGTAAATAATGAACTTATTTATTATAATTCTTGTGACAGTAAACAATAATATATTTTTCTTGGTTTGGTGCAGCAAACTTGTGACGTTTGTCAATCAATATTAATTTAAAGGCTGAAAATGACCTTTCAACATCAGCTGACGTTACCGGACAGGACTTAAAATTTGGCGCCAGTTCTGCAGATACCTCTTCAGGCAGAGTTTGACCGGTGCTGTTGATAAACGCGTCTTTCAACTTTCAACTTTCTTTATGCCTTCAAAACCGGGGTTTTTGTACAAAATTGCATTGAATTTGCCACGAACTTTTTTCGATGTGAACTAGGAAAGGCGTTACTCTGTTCAATAATTTTTTTTATTATTTCCAAGGACGAGCATAAAGTTTTTAGTTTCTAGTTTCTCAATTTCATCGGGTATATTGCTGAAATGTGTTACAATAATAGCATCATTTTTTTTTATTGAAGGATCCTCAAATGCCAGCTGGCTTGGTTGGATTGCAATGGCGTCTGATCTAAAAAATTTTCCAACTACTTCTTTCATAACTTTCTTCGCTACTTCTTTTATAACTTGTATATCGAAATTTTTACCATAAAAAATATAGCTTTCTACCAAGTGCCCCACCGTGTTAATATTGGTTCTGAGGGTAGTGCAACGTTTGGTAGTTGCTCTTTATATGCTTGTAGTCGCGGTGGTGCTATTAAAACACTTTTTTCTTAGAAGAAATAAATTTACTGAATATCCCGAACTTGTTTCTAATCTCTTTCGCAACTCGATGTAATCCGTGGGCTAGTCATTTCTTTTTTTTTTCGCATATAATATGCCAAACACGTGTATCTATTATTGAAATGAGCACTATTATTGAAAAAGTACCAAAATATGTAATAACGCTATAAAAATAGAATTATATGCATTTGCATATGCAAACATGCAAATGGATATAATCCGATGTCTTCTAGTCAATGTTATCAAGAGTGAATATGAGTTGTAAAAACAAGATGGAAAATAAATGCGTAAATATTGTTTCCATCATTGCAAATCATAGCACACTTTTAAAACAAGCTTGGAAGTGCATGTAGCAAACCTCATTCAATTACTGGTAGACATAACTAAAAGGGTGGTAATTGATTCATTAGATATTATACGATTTTTCAGGTAGTATGCTGGATTATAATTATATACATGGTTGTATGGAAATAGCTCTTGGCATTTCATGCTGCAAATATCCTAAGGCCACTGACTTGTTCAAATTATGGAACCAAAATAAAAAGGTGACAAGAATTGAAACTGAAATAATTTATTTTTACAAACTGACAACTACAATTTTCGTAATGAATATACTTAGTTTGTTACACAAGGCGTAATTTTTCCACTTATAATCACTGAACAATAATTCGTCTGAGATATTCATAAATATTTTATCATGTAAATTGTTTATTCGATCTAGTAGTTTTCAATGTATACTCATATATAAATGTTTTTCGATATTTGGTTACGATATTTGGAACTATACCAGGTTCTTTCAATAGAATTTCGTCGTTAAAAACGACTCTTCAGATGCTAATAGAATACTGACTGGTCAATCAGAGTCAATAGAGTTAGTATTTTATTAGCATCTGAAGAGTCGTTTGTAACGAGAAACGCGTCATGGTATGATGTCAATAAAAATGGCCAATAAAAGTGTAAATCAAAAGTTCAAATGTTTGAATTTCAAATATTCAATAAAATTTAAGTTTAAATGATTAAACTTGAATTCAAACACTTGAACTTATGATTTACACTTTATTGACTCCATAGCATGACGTGTTTCTTCGCTACAAACGACTTCTTCAGATGCAACAGAATAATTTTTCAGTTTGAATTTTAGCCTTTGTTCAATTATAATGGATTTACATCAAGTGAACGCCAACACTATTCAAGAATTTGCTAATTTGTATTGTAACTATTTTAATGTATATATATCTACTACATAGCACTTCAAGTTACATATTATGGTTTTTGTATTTAAGGCTCTACTGAAATATTCTTTGGAAGCCTTGAAAGGAGTTGCAGGACAAGTGGTTGATAGTATAACAAGAAAACCAATCGAAAATGCAAAATTGAGAATATTTGATAGAAATATGACTTTTAAGTCTACGAAACATGGACAGTTCTGGAGAATTTTGCCACCTGGAAATTATCAAATGGAGGTAATATTCGTATATATATATATATATATATATATATATATATATATATATATATATATATATATATATATATATTATATACATAATAATCATATATAATCAAATTTCAGATAAGTGCTCCAGGATACCACAGAAGAGTTGAAAATTTTATAGTGAAGAGAACCAAGGATACATGCCCTAAACCAACAAAACTGCAGATTTTGTTAAAGCATTTGTCGAATTCCAAAGGGACAACCAAATATCATATATTGCAAGGAGTTGGACGTTCCAAATTTCCAAATTTCAAAGTAAGCATAATTTTTCATGACTGTATCACAAGTTCTATTAATAATTAAGGTTTATTTATATACGTTTTGCGGATCACTACAGTCTGTGATTGAAGATTTCGAACTTTGCGTGAAAAGTATCAGTTTTTGTATCAGTGCTGAAGAATTGTACCAGTTTATGTTTAATAAATGACACGGAGGTTTCGCTAATCTCTTGGTGAAACATTATGTTAAAAACAGTAAATTAAAAATTAACACACATGACTTAAGTTTCACTGAATATATTACAAACTCTACAATTGTTTCGGGTGGTTAACTCAATATCAAGGCTATACGATAATACTGAAGTAATATTGTGATATTGTCTTGTAATATTGTATTACTGAGTAATATTGTATACTTTTAATAATGGGTTAATCACCCGCAACATGTGTAGGTTTTTAATATATTCAGTGAAACTTAAGTCAAGTGTGTTAGTTTTCAATTTATTCAGTTTATATTTTGTTGAATATCCTCAATATTATGAATTGCAATATTCCTTCTGTTTTTACATTTGTTTGAGTAATATATTTCAACTTACAGGTCCAGAAGAGGAGATCGATACAATCAAGAATAATAAATGAACCAACATTCAAATGGCCAATACCACCAGAAGAAGAAAAAAAGATATTCATGATGCTTTTTGGCAACCCAGACGAATTTCAAGAGACAAATGTAACTGAGAGGGATATACGAGGTTTTATGAAAAAAGATTTGGGAATAAATGATACCAGTAAATTTGATGAGATCCTTAAAAACTTCGATAAAAAAACTGAGAAAGAAAAAATTAAGATTATTTTTGATCTTGGCCAAAATTTACAAAATGTCCCAGAAAGTTTTACCAATGTTGAAATCTTGATAAAATATATCAAGAAAACTCTTGGTATAATGAATATTGTCCCGTATGAATATATATTGAAAGATTTTGATAAGTTGAAACCAACAGAGAAGAAGAAAGCTTTGGCTGAACTACTGAAAAAATACCACGAACTATCGAAAAATATGACATTAAGCTCTACAGAACGCACAATAAAACTCTCAACTACTACATCCATAAACAGTGACAAGCGGAAATCATCAGCGCCTGAAGTCAGAACATATTTTTCAATACAATCAATGATAGCTATACTTATCATAAATGTCTTGTGTAACTCTCTTCGTCTATGATAAAGGGTATACAGGATGGAAATGCATTTACTTAGAAAACCCTTAGACGTTAATTATATCTATAAACAATATAAATGTGAGTTGAAATGTAATTCAATGAGAATATCTCAGAACCTTTTTATTCAAATTAAACTGATATCCTATGTTAATATTTAGGGAAACTGAATCAATAGAATCTTTATTGGTAATAATATTGAATCACTATGAAAACAATGAGCGTTTACTAGGTGTCAATAAACAATATTTCAAAAAGTTGATTGAATATTTGCTGACCCCTCTGTAAAATAAAGTTCAATATAAGTTTCACAAAATTAATTTAAATTTCTTAAAAAATTTATATAAGAACCATCCCTAATTCTTAGTAAGTCTATTTTACGATTTTTACATATGACTGGTTTTCCAGCAGCAGTACTTAATCTAAGTGAATTGATTTTTCAAAAGCCAAATTCTAAATAAAAAAATGTTGTGCACATGAATATTGAAAACTAAAGAAGAAACTTTACTGAAAGCATATTCGAATGCCCAAGTTAGTTTGGCAAGTGTTGATATCGGGCAAACAAGTTTATATCATAGGGTCACCCCAAGTGAACCGTGGTGTGTTCAAATGCACCAATGAATTTTTAGCAAATCTATTACTGAAATAATTTCCTGAAATTCTTACTGTAAAAACACAGTGTTTTACTATTTCTCAATGACTCACCAAGTTAATACATTCCTAAACATTTTGATGCAGAAGCTTTCTGTTTATGTGAGGTATCTTCTAGTTTGATTCAAATTGACAAATGAAGTTGAGCTGAAAAATTTGATAATAATAATAATAATAAGCATATATTTCCAACAGGTAACTAGCCAATTACAGGAAGATACATAATAAATACAAAATCTGGCGACTAACAATATGAACAATAACATAGATATACAATATTGAAAATTTATAATAATAATAAAAACATGATCAAATAAAAAAATCTAAATCTATAATTTCAATATCCAATAACTAATAAAGAAAAAAAACCATTCAGAATTCAAACCGGAAATAATCCAGATATCACAATGATTGAGATTTAAATACACATTAGTGATGGAAACAAGTGAGTCACAGTGCAAATCAAAGCAGTTTGATACCTGGTTTGCAGTAGAATATGCAAAACGGTTCTAGCTTATGTCTGCCTCATTCTAGTACACTTAAGTTCGTCCAGAAGCTCATGACAATCGAGATTATCATTGTGCAAATTGAATGAAAATTTCAAAACTTCTTCTGGTGTGGAGGCTCCTAGTGTCAAACCCCGACAGCAAATGAGCGTGCTCACAACCCCTAGGTTGATATACACCATCCTCTCGAAATAATATAATGGTGAATGAATATGATTATTTCAGAAAAAACTATTTTGCTAGTAAGGGAGCTGATCACAATTAATTGAACGAACTATTAGACAGTAATAGTATTGACGTTTTGAGCGAAGCTTTACAGTTTAATATTCACGATTCAATAGATGATTGAATGATATAAAAGTTTCGCCCGGACTTGAACCTTGGGCTCTTGGACTAAAAGTCCAATACTCAACTCAACCCAACAAAATCTTTATTTACAAAATATATAAGATACTATGAGATTTGTAAAAAATATAGCCTCAAATGACTTAAACTAATTACATAAATCATTTTTCATTAGATACAGATTTTTTAAAGTTCCTACATCTATGTTTCACTGTACATTTATTTGAATTTTGACAAACTCTTATCTAGATATATGTGAAGGTTCATATATGTGTAGGTTTTCATTTTGTCTTTAGGAAATTATGTTTTCTGTTTGATTGGTAGTTATCGTTGTATTTATATATTTTTGATTTTTATACGGGGTACTATTTGTGAAAACCTTCTTTTGACATTTGAAACGTGTCATGATGCATCGTTGGCTTTCGTAGTAGGTTATGAAAAAGCATCTTCAGTAGAGTAGTCCAAGGCTTCACATAATTGTAATGATTTTATTGTACGGGCTGCGGAAGTGAATTCTCTATTCATATTTTTTTATGGAAAATGGGCAAATTTTGATACGGTAGTTCGTGTTCCAAATGCTCTACCCACTGAGCTACCTGGGTTCATTGATAGAACTATACTACTGAGAAGCATCTGAACTACTTGAGACTCATCCATTAATCATTACTTCCCTCTTGGGGAGGATTAGATGCTTTCAAGCAAAAATTCTTGAAATAAAAGAACTGTGGGGAACTGCGTCAAAAGTAAACATATGCGTATGTATATGTTTTCTTTTATATATATTACACTAGTAAATATATAAATATGCACGCTGCGCTAAGTCATATTACTCAGTACTCTCACGCAATACGATGATTTGAACCACCGCTAATACCTTGCAAGCTAAGAGTTACTCATTATGTCTCAACACAAGGGTGGTTATACTTTGTTTAGTAATATTAGCCTGAAAAGAACAATCTCATTCAAATTTGCAAAAATTGTCGCATTTTGTTTTTGCATTTGCGTATTGTACTTGTTGATAGTAGACTAGCTAATAGATAGTAGACAATAAAACGATAGCATATCATAAATTTCAATGTCAATTCAAATTTTCATGGTATAAAATAGACGCATCCATACAGATAGATTTACAATATGAGGAAACGAAGAAATAAATTGTACTTTCAAATATAGTCGATAATTGCACACCATCATATAAGTAATATATTTATTTATTGATTCAAATTATTATAACAGGGGTCACCAGTTAGTTTCGCTCGTGGTCCATTTTTAGCAGTGAAATAACCTTCGCCATCCACACATTCTATAAAGAAATATTCATTAAACAAAGGTAATTACGGAAAATACAAAGGTATTTATTTATGTCAATGAGAAAAGTGACATTTTTTGTTGCTGATTGACTGTCTGAAGTTTGGAGTGTAATTGTTGCAAGCTATTGACAAATCCAGGAGATTTTCATAAGTAAGTCGAGTTCGAAATTTATTTTTAACGAAGTCCATCTTCGAAAATGCTGCTTCACATATATATGTTGACCCAAGCAAAGAAAGCAGTTTCAACGTTAATTTTGTAGTTCTGGATATTTATTACCACACACAAATTTTATCCAGAACTCTTTACTGAAATCTTCTGTATGTTCGTGTTTCAAAACTGTGTTTCCTTGGAAATCGATTATTTCGATCTGCAGAATAGCTCTCCCGAAAATATTTGCAGCTTCGTTGCTCCATTCACCATCCGGACGCAGAGAGTGAATGCTGCTGAGGATTTCTACAACATTTTCAATTTTATTAAAATCGGCGAACCTTGTTTGAAATTTCGAATTGAAATCTGAAATGAACGTCTTGTATTGGCTGACGTCAATCTCATAATCACTGCTGATCATTTTATATGAATGGGGGAAGTGTAAACATTCATTACCAATATCAAAAGAGACCTAGTTTCCGCGGAAAACTTCTGACTTCCGACAGGATCTCCATTATGAGATTTCTCTTGCCTTGGTGTTTAAAGGTGCAAGTCATTGATATGTTTAAAAATAGACAGCTGCATTTTTTTTTCGTTTAGAAATCTTAGGTAGGAGTTTGCTGACGTCTGATCACTATTGGAAATATAGGTCTTCATGTGCTCTAAAAAGCTGCAGAACCTTTCTAATACGCAGCCTTACTTAACCATCTCACATTATTATGCAACAGTAGATCGTCATATTGTGCATTAACTTCTTCAAGAAATGATTTTAATTCACTATGTTGCAGTGATGATTTTGTACGAAAAAACCAACTATTTTCATCACTTCTTGCATAACGCGCTCAAAATTATGATTGAGTTCACAGCAGAGCATTGTTGCGTGAATGATACAGTGGAAGGAAATGAAATTTTCGTCACATCTTGCATTGCTACTCAACAGGTGAACTACTCCTCTTTTACCAATCATTGCTGGCACACCGTCAGTAGTTATCGATAAGAGCTTTTTCAAATTTAATTCGTCTTCATCAAAATAATCCATCACTGCTTTGATCATGTCTTTGAAACAGAAGTTTTTTTTTTGATACAGGTATCGTACAAAAACTGCGCCGTTACATCGATGACATCGGTTGATTCATCTATACCTAAGGCGTAATAGTTTGCATTGTGTAATCGACGCTCACATCACAGTGATTTTCTTCTGCCAAAACATGTATATTTCTTATAATAGTAGAAGCAGATAACGGAATCCGTCGTATCTTCTCAATAACATCCTTTTTGTTCTCAAATAAAGCAAAGCATTACCCGCATCGAGAAAACATTCTACTATGCAAGCATCAGTAATTGGTTTCAAATGTTTTAAAGAGTCCAAGAAATACGTAAAGAAGCTTCAACACATTTTTTTTTGACCACTCATCGAGCGACTGATTATCTGGGTCGAAGAAGAGTATTATAGTATGAAATTAGAGCTTTCATAAAGATGGATTCACGAAATAAGAGAAAAAAGAGAAATTCCATGTTCACATATGGTCGATAAAGAAACAACAGCCCATTATCTTCTCTATAATATAATTAAAATTTTTTTACTATAAAGTTCATAATGATGGATTTACAAAATGAGGTAATAAAGAAATGAATTTAATTTTCTGAATTAAATTTTTTTTTGAGTCGATAACAGACACCATCACATAATGTAATGTTTGCAACTTGCGAAGTAATATTACGATGGAAACATTACAGTACACGGCGCAAAGTGATATCAGTGATGGTCTACGAGTAAGGTTTTACGTGTTGAATACCGAGTGACATTACTTTTGAGAGTGACGTGATATAACATTACATCACAGCTAAACGTACCGTTTTGCGCATATCTAATATGCATTCAAACATATTATGTAGAATTTTAGGAGAAAAACAACGCATGAGAGTCATAGAAAGGATAGAAAAATATCAATGCAAATTTATGGTTTCGAATGAATGCACTATGGTAGGGATCAAGAATTCAGAGGAACTGTTTTGTCTATCAAATAAAAAGATGCAAAAGAGAGGCTTATGATTAGCAGAATTGAAAGCACAAACCAGAATAGAACAGCTGTCACCTTATTCCTAAAAACAGATGTTGCTTATTTATGATTCGTATCATTCCTTCAAGAAGATGAAGGTGTATTCACTTCCTTTTTTGATCTATTCAGAACATTGGAATTTATGATGAAATTTTATGTTATGAAAGAAAAACGTTACCAGTTGTAAAACATTATTCAAAAAATAATTCAGCCGTTGTGAATCATATTCAATCAATTCCAGAATTTTGATATACTGTGTTTTTGAATAATGTTAATTTGGCAACTGTGCATCCCAGATTTTAGTAAGCAAATAATGTATCTACACAAAACCGGATCTTCTCATTAAATCGAGCTTTTCTAATTAACGAGATACCTACCTCTGCCCATCGGATTACCAAGCAGCCAATACTCCTCTCAAGCAAAGAGCTGCAGTATGCGCCGTACTTGGCTTGTCGACAGATTCCGATATTGTATTATATAAATCTTTGTTTTTCATCTAATTACAGCAGCGCAAGGACATCGAAGCATTCAAGCTTTCAATTAAGAGTGTTAATTAGTACCTTTTCTTCAGGAGACTTCTTCGGCAAACAATAAATAAATTGACGGAAAAAACGAATGAGAAAATTGAATAGTGATCAGTTTCGTTATGTTAAGAATAATGGTAGTTATCCAACTACCAAATTCGACAAGGAAATGCGCTTCGATTGGGGTATATTACAAACTTCTTGAAGAAATTCAAGAATCGTATATTTAGAGTAAACATGTGCAATATTGATTTGGGATTGGTTGATAAATTATGGGACGAAAATTTATTATAAACGAGTCTGAATCAGTCACAAAGTGCTTCATTTATTTTGTGAACGTTGTGAGAAACTGAACTAAAAACTCGTACATTTCAGTGCAAATGTTTACAATGTGTTCTGTTTGCTAGTGTGGTGACTGTTTCGTACTACAAGGTACTCATCAGTCACGCCACGTTCAACAAATGAAAGGCAACGATTTCAATCCTCACATACTCTCTCATTGATTGTAAGACAGAAATATAGAGTAAAAAATATAGAGAAATATAGAGTATAAAAGTAAGTCGTGTACTTATATAATGCATAGATTAATGTACATCTCAAATCTTAAAATCAATAAAAAGCACATGAATACATCTACCCTGAAATTTTCACACGACCTTATCGAATTAAGACACTACATTTTACGAACCTACTTTCTTGGTACAATTTCATCTAATTTGATTAAGTAATGCGCCATCTAGCTTGCGGTTGTAGAAACGGTCGTTATCATTTCTCAAAACATGAAAGAAATTCACAATTAGAAAAAGCATTCTGTACTTCTCGTGCTATAATATGGCACTTATGGATATTCGCTATCATAGTATACTATAACTTTCTTTTCACGTAATTTATCCCTAGAAGGATAATATAGATTCCAATATTCTCTAACATTGATCCCTAGAAGGACAATGGTCACATGGCATTGTTCACATTTCACATAGCCAGCTCTGCTAAAATGTTCTTTTGAATAATTGGTCAAGAAAATATCAAAAAAAGTTAAAATTTACTTTGACAGCGAATATCAGTGCGATAATATAGCACGAGAACTACAGAATTCATTTTCTTATATGAATATATATATATATATATATATATATATATATATATATATATATATATAGTTTTCGTTTCCATATCCGAAACGGCTTTACAATACTAAATTTTCACTCTTCTACGATCAACCCTTATTTTTTATAGCTGTTTATTTCTTTGGCGGCTTGATGATATTGTTGGCAGGCGATTTCAGGCAGACGTTGCCAGTAATTCCCCGTGGAACGCCTGCAGATGAATTGAATGCTTGCCTGATGGCATCACCTTTATATGTTACCGTTATTATGGAATAACGTAAAAACATTATCGCTAACCACTAATATGAGAATTCAACTTCAAAATGATCAAAGTGCTGCACAATTTTCCAAACAATTATTATCTGTTGGAAATTGAAAAGTCCCAGTTGATGCGACATCTGGATAAATTACTCTTACCAACAACTTTTGCCGATTTGTAGACTCTCAATTAGCTTTTATTGAAGATGTTTTCCAAACATTAGTGAGAATTATCAGAATTATGCTAAGTTAAGTCAACGAACAATTCTTGCAGCAAAGAATAATGATATACACGCACTGAATTTCACCATTCAATCAAAAATTGCAGGCGATTTGGTGACATACAAATCCGTTGATTCCATAACAAATCCCGATGATGTAGTAAATTATCCAACGGAGTTTTTGAACTCTCTGGAGTTACCAGGATTTCCAGCACATAACTTGCAACTCAAAGATGGTACAGTTATTATGATATTGCGTAATTTGAATCCACCGCGACTTTGCAACGGTACTCGACTTTCGGTTAAAAGACATGCCGAATTTGATTGAGGCAACCATTATTAACGGAAAGTACGCAAGTGAAAATGTATGTATTCCTCGAATACCAATGATTCCGACTGATCTTCCGTTTGACTTCAAACGATTGCAATTTCCAGGTCGCCTTGCGTTCGCAATGACAATGAACAAGTCGCAAGGCCAATCGCTTAGTGTTTGCGGGATAAATTTAGAAAATCATTGTTTTTCACATGGGCAGTTATACGTTGCGTGTTCACGAGTTGGGAAACCATCCGCTTTGTTTGTGTTGACGTCAGACCAAAAAACAAAAAATGTGGTTACTTCAATGAAACGGATAATTTGCGGACACGGATATAATTCAGTATTTACTTTTGATTCACTTTCATTTACTTAGAGACGTTCAACTAAATAACACTTCATTTTTGTAATCGAAATGAATTCATTACTGTTGAGAAACGAAATAAAATTTTTCCTTTTCAAATATAAAACTTTTAATCACCAAACGAAATGTTACATAAAACGAAGCCATCTGGTGGCGAAACGGAGTTCGCCGGGTCTGCTAGTATATATATATATATAATTTAGTTATTTTTCTATTTTATTCAATAGTCAATGACTCTCGATGAATGTTTAAAACTGAAACAAGAATTTATTCAATAAATACAATATTAACTTAATTCTAAAATATAACAAACCTGAAACAAGAATCGAGAATTAAATGTCGATTGAATATTAATCTTCAGCTCTGCGTCCACAAAATATACAAACAGAATAGGAGGTTAAAATAATATGTCGCGCCTTAAGTACTGTCAGACCGTTCACAGAATAATATGAGTATCACAGAATGATACGAGTACAGGTACAAGGATTACAGAATTTGTGATATGGTCTCTACCGTAACATAATACACTAAATACTATAACGTCAGTGCATAGTGCACTAAATGGCGTTACATATATATATATATATATATATATATATATATATATATATAAATATTATATATATATATATATATATATATATATATATATATATATATATATATATATATATATATATATATATAAATATATAACGTATATATATATATATATATATATATATATATATATATATATATATATATATATATATATATATATATATATATATATATATACATTTTTTGCCACTGGGAAATGTGAATGCGAAGGAAGTAATAAAATGCATTGACAACATATATTGAAATAGGGATTGACAGAAGATCTGAGTGGATTGGATATTTTCAAGAAAATGCAGCTAAGATAAAGTTCTAAAGCCCAACAAAGTGAAGATATAATACCAAAAAGACTTTGTGCCTTCTGTGAAAATTATAAGTCATCAAATTATAAATTTTCAGTTATCAAAATTGTGTTAGAACAGAATTTCTAATTTGGAAATTCTGAGAAAATTATTTCACGAAATAATTTGAGGATTTTAATTCGAAAATGCCACCTTTTCTGAATAATTCTGAAGTAAGTAAAGCTGTTCTGCAAGTCCTTCGAAATGTTGTAATATTTTGTAACTAACGTTCAATTCCAAACCGGCAAATTAACGATTAACAGCGTTAATAAAAATTAATACAAGAATATTACTCATTTTGAATTCATAATTGCCGTTTATCCCCTCTCAAGTCCCGATCTGAAATACATATATTCCTTACTAAACGTGTTAATTTCGAATTATTTTATGAAAGCCGCCACACCTTCAACTATACTCATACATAAACAATTTCTATAAAACGTAATCTAAACAGCTCTTGGTACCACCTTCAAGTTATTAATTATAACATCACTATCAGTTATCAGCTTTTGTGTAATGAGGCTGTAACTGGACAGGGACGGATTGTATATATATATATATATATATATATATATATATATATATATATATATATATATATATATATATATATATATAAATATATTTTTAGACAAGTTTTTATTATTACCTACTATAGTAGATTATATATATATATATATATATATATATATATATATATATATATATATATATATATATATATATCTATATCGAATGAAATATCTACAAAGCCTTCCACTCGCACTCTTGTTGTCATGAGTAGGAATCTTGAACGCTAGGGAGTGTTTATACGTCCTTTCGCCGATAGAGGGAGCCTACGTGAGTATTTCACTCTCTAGAACTTCTCTTAATTTGGTATGGGACCTATGTTCGTTTTGAAAGTCATCGATTCTTGATTGATAGATTAAATATGGACTGATGATTCATAATAATGATGAAACAATTGTATCCTATTATCATTCAACAAGATCGATGAATTTTCGAAACGCTCTTAATATTCACTCTCGAAAGTGATGGGTTCGTTCTCGTTGACAACAATTGTGTAGAAAGCTCCCTGAGAGTTTTATTTGAAATATTTCGATAATTCGATTAAGAGTCTCAGTATTTATATATATATATATATATATATATATATATATATATATATATATATATATATATATATATATATATATATATATTCATATTCATTGCTATCTTGAACCATTTTATTTATATTTTCAGAAAGAAATTATTGGGTTTTCTGGTTCTCAAAAATATTTATTAAACATCTATATCACATAACGTTTCGGTCCTTTTCTTGGAAATATTTTCAAATGCAGTTTCATCAATATATTGTCATCAACACACAAACAAAAACAATACTTATTATTATATTATGAACCAATATTCAAATGAAGAAAAGTTTTCAAAATTTGTTATATTTCCATATATATTTATCTTAATTTACACACGATGCGCTGTCGTTCACGTTCAGACAAAGACTTTCTCAATTCAAAATTTCCAATCAAGTCAATTAGATTATTGGGAAATAGTGGAAATAAATCGGCTTAAAAATTCTGAAAATTTGCTGAATGAACAGATAGAATTAAACAATTTACCCTTGTTAAACCTTTTCAGGCAATAGAAATTATTTTTCAGAATGGAGTATCTTAGGTAAAACCAAAACCATAGAACACCAAAACTCCCTGATATTTATACCTGTGTTCTTCAAAATGATGGTATTATTCTGTAAGCATCTGAAGAAGTCGTTTGTAACGACGAAACGCGTCATGCTATGTAGTCAATAAAGTGTAAATCATAAGTTCAAGTGTTTCAATTTAAGTTTATATTCGAGATTATTATTTCTAATTCTCAATCTTAAATATGTAAAATTCAAAAATTATATGAACTATCACATCAACTTTCAGAAAATTCAATTGAAAATTGCTGATATAAATTTGTATGAATTCGAGTGGTATATACAGTTAATCTCTCTCATAAGGATATTAAACTTTGAGAGATATACTGGCTTGTTTTAATTTATTGTCAAATTTCGGAATGAAATCTTTCCCATATTTCATGAAATCGGATAATTTATCTCAGTTTCTCTCGCTAATACTACGTCTCTGTAGACCATTCGAAAGATACTATGTAGACTTGTCCGCTAATGTTATAATTTATACGCAGAGACAATCTGGCAAGTAGATAAAAACATCAACAGCTGAACGCACCAAGTAAAGCGGATAGAACTTCCGATAGAAAAAGTCGTCTAGAATTGTATTTTACTTTATTGCCATTACCAAAGATGCAATTGAAATACTATCGTTTTCAGTATCACACGACGAATGCCACCAGTGTTGCCAATAATAGTTTCTTTATATTCAATAGTACCTTATTCAGATGGAATGTAAGATACTTCGATAATGCCAATTTATTTTTAACACAACACTTGCTCAAAAAGTTAAATGTATTAAATAATTGAAAACACTTGACTGAAGTCCACAAAAAATGTTTGAAACAGTGGACGTATGTTTCGGGCTACTCACACATCATCAACTCTTAGCTCTTGGTAATATATAAGTACAGTGGTCTTCAACCTTTTATCATTTAAGGGCCAAATTGTTTTCATGGAGACCCGTATACATGTATATATACATACATTTCCATTTATATATATATATATATATATATATATATATATATATATATATATATATATATATATATGGAAATGAAATTTTTTGTGCCTGCTTATGGCACTGAATGAAATATTTAAGAAAATGAACACTAGAACATTCATTCGAAAAATTTAAATTAATCAAGAGAATGTTATAGTAGAGCTAGATATGTGAAAGTGTACGATGTGATGCCTCCATCATCCTTCAAGGGATAAATGTTAGAGAAATATTGAAATCGATGCCACACATGATGGAAGTGCGAGACATATATATGTTTCGTTCTGCAAGGAACTCGTCAGTCGCACCACGTCCATCGAAGTGAGGCAACGATTTCAACATTTCATTTTTTTGAAATTTATTAATTAAATTACATTTAATCGATTTCAATATTTCTCTAACATTTATCTCTTGAAGGACGATGGAGGCATCACACCGTACACGTTCACATATCTAGCTCTACTATAACATTCACTTGATTAATTTAAATTTCTCGAATGAATGTTCAAGTGTTCATTTTCTTAAATATTTCATTCAGTGCCATAAGCACCAAAAATTTCATTTCCTTAAAAATATCGCCGAATAGGCCCCTGAAATACGGGAGTAAACGCAAGCTTACTACTAACGCAACCTATTGACATTTAAAAATATCGTTCGACGATATGGTTGTCAAATAGACATTGCAATTTAGTAGATACCTACAGGTATAGAAGATATGTAAAATTTTGATGCTTGGTGTGTCTATAGTCTGAGAGGTGTGATTCATAACTCTACGGCCTTCCACTTGAAGTCACAAGAAGATGGTTGGGAGTTGAAATCGTTGCCTCACTTCGATGGATGTGGTGCGACTGACGAGTTCCTTGCCGAACGAAACATATATGTCTCGCACTTCCATCAGGTGTGGCATCGATTTCAATATTTCTCTAACATTTATCCCTTGAAGGATGATGGAGGTATCACATCGTACACGTTCACATATCTATCTCTACTATAACATTCTCTTGGTAAATTTGAATTTTTCAAATGAATGTTATATATATATATATATATATATATATATATATATATATATATATGTGTGTGTGTGTGTGTGTGTGTGTGTGTGTGTGTGTGTGTGTGTGTGTGTGTGTGTGTGTGTGTGTGTGTGTGTGTGTGTGTGAATTTGGTCTCAGGTTGAAATAATTAACATGAATTTGTTATAACATTTCATATTTGTTGATAACTACATTAAACATCAATATTCAATACAATATAGGCCTACTCGACATATATTTAAATGTTATAAAACTCAAAATAAAACTGAAAACATCAAATTTGGGACTTTGGTAGTTTAGTGAGAAACTTGATATTGTTTTTCTTTTACTAATCTGCCAACATTGGCTTTTATGTCAGATGTGACAATTCGAAAAAAGTTGTCTGAATGAGTGTCAGAAATACGGTTTCTCAGTTTCGATTTCACGTCCTTTATTCTTGAAAATAGCTGCTCACAAATTTAAGTGCTGCCAGAAAGAGATGCTGTGGCCAGAGCATGAGATCTGATTGCTGGAAACCGATCACCTTCAACATACAATGAGTAGAACTTCAGAAGTCCAAAGTTTTAAATTTCACCTGTAAATAGAAAATCTGAAGTCAATAAGTTCCATTTGTATATTTCCGGAATAGTTTTCCACATTAACAATGTAAGGAGCACCAAAAAGCTTCATCATATTTTGCTTGAAGTCAAAAAACCTGTGAAGTCGCGCTGTAGTACTTGATTCTTCCACAAACAAAGTTTTCTCTCAAACTTGATCAAAGAGGTTGTGTATCATAGCATTATTCCCTAGTAGCCTAATATTCGAGTAATTGAGATGCATTGAAATATCCGTTACGTAACGATTGACCAACTTCGGTGCTGCAATGTTTCTCCTATTTGTTTTGAAACAAAATCATTCGGCGGGCCAAAATATATATACGGCGGGCCGCAGGTTGGAGATCACTGTGTTAGTAGTATAAAAATCTAAAGGGTGTATCGAACAATTTTTCGGAATTCAGGCGTATTTTGATGCACTCGTCAGTGTATACACTTGTCAGTTTATACACTTCATCAGTGTATATACTCATCTGCTTTTCTCTTCAATTTCTAAATTATTATCCCCCTTGTTCTAGGACTTTTATAAATTTGATACTTGGTATTCAAAAATAAGTACTGCTTTGCTGATTTTTTTTCAAATACTTCGATGATACTGAAGACTTCGATCCACTCTTGACCTTGGGTAGGATTTTTACACCAATTGAAAAACTAAAATTCATAAATGTTAGTCTTGAGAATAAGTGGTCAGGTTAATCTTTAGAAGAGGTAATTCGAGAGGACATTTCACTAGGACATCATCGAACTACTAATCTTCTTTGAATGGAATATATTTAGGTTTCATACTACGTCAATTGCCTCACCTTTTGTACAACACTTTTCCTCAACATTCATAGGACTATTTAACACTCTAATCCGCAGCAAGTTGGAGTATGGCAGCATGATCTGGCATCCCATTTACACTTGCCATCAACGCCATCTTGAGGCCTATTCAGAGAAGGTTCTTGAAATTCTTAGTTTGGAGGGAGGATAAAGTTTATCACAGAGAGGAGTCAATGATAACGAATTATTGAGTCGATTTAGTTTGATCTAATTGCAGAGCAGGAGAGAAACTTGATCACTCAAATTTTTGTACAAATTACTGCACAATAGTATTGATTGTCCTCCTCTATGGTCCCCTTTGAAATTTCGTGTTCCTAGGCAAAATTCTCGTAATACAGAATTATTCCACCTAGAGACTCCAAGGACCAACTACCTAATACAAACCCCCATTTGGTTTATGGAGTCTACATTCAATAGAGTTGCCAATAATTGTGACATTCACTTTGACTCCATAGAATTTATTATCAGGAGTTATGTGAACAAAGAAAATTGACTAAAATGAATTGATTTAGATTGAGTTCTTTGTAATATTTCATTGAATGCTATAATGTAGTTATAATTTACTATTTTTTAGATTAGATTGAGCTCTTTGTTATATCTTTTTCATTTTAATTATTTGGTTATGTATTCAACATTATTTATTATTTTCTATAATTGGGTGTTATACCTGTTGAGAATAAAGAACTTATTGATATAACACTTTGTTATTTTATTGTGTATCGTATAATTCAATATTACATATCACAATAATTGTTTGAGACGCTCCACATACGTTTCGATTATCAAAACTATATTGTGTTGAAATGAACTCTTGATGATTATTAAGTAGTTCGAAACAAATGTCTATTCAAAAGGAAATTTTATGTGAAATAAAGCCAGATATTTTGAATTGTATGTTACATAGTTGTCAGATTGGCGTCGAAATCGGATTCTCCAACAAGTTCGTCTGTGGCATGGAATCCAGAATGAAAAATCCGTGTAAGAATATGCGAAACCGTTAACAAGTTTCCATTATGTCGCCCACCTAGTTTCATATACGAATAATAGACAATGTGATAGATTAGATTTACATTAAATACAAATGTTAGTGCATGCAAATTGATTTCTATCAGTGAGATATACTAGCAAGTTGAGTACCTGCTTAGAATGTGGGTCAATGTTATCTCTCGAAATTCAAAGAAATTAATTATAGGGAGTAAACCTGCAAGATAGTGCAATTGATAAACTGTTGAAGTCTTGGTTAATTAACATTCACAACAGATGGAAATAAACGTTATCTTCTGGCTAGATTGATGAATGGTTAAATGCTATTCTTAATTGGTAATGAGTGTACACTAAAAATGCTTTGAATTTACTGAAAGATTCACGGTAACTGTTAGTGTCAGTCAGAAAATATATTTATTAATATTACTGAATAGGATTCAATGAATGAAAACATATACAAAAAGTTTTGAAAATTTCAATCGAGCAAAGTATATAACTTTTAAGAGTTAAGATTTTCAAAATTTGGCAATTTCGGAACAAACTTCACTGCCACAATTTTCATGCCCAAAACATCCGAGAAAATTGCACGGCATGAGCCAACTGATATGCCAAAATCATCTGCAAATTCCCTAATAGTGATTCTGCGATTTTCCAGAACCATTTTCTTCTTTTTTCAATATTTTCGACGCTTGTTGTCTTGGTTGTAACTCCTGAACGCTCATCGTCATCAGCGTCCAAAAACATATTTTTGATGGAGTATAACGTTATTCAATATGAAACATCATTTAAAAAAATAAGTTACACTATACTCTTTATCATTGTTAACATTATAAAATCTATCAACATCAAAATTAAAAGGGATAAAAAAGTGAGCAACCTGAAAAATTGGAAATTTTTGAAATTATAATCCTGGAAGATTTGAATTTTAGTGTTTTTTAAGTTTTCCATATCATTAGTGGCATATATTGAACGAAGAAATATAAATTATAGATGAGTGTAATGATTAATTTGGGTAGTAATAATTCAAATCAAACTCTTGACTTAATGTTTCACGAATATTTGTGCACCACTAAGCCAAGAGTTTTATTTGAATTTTTATTTAAACATGTTTCACCAAGAGGTAAGCCAGAGTTCAATCTCAGTTAATTTTGGTGGTGTTTACCTTAATTCATGATCCTCCTCTTGTTTTCTTGTACGTATATATTTTGAAGAAATAATTAATTCATATTCACAAAATATATCAGAAATTTATAATATTTGAATTGCGAAATAACTCGCGATGATAATTGTGTTGTAAAAGTATAAAATGTATGGAAATAATTATTGTTGCATAAAAAAGCATTGACAATATTGTTTCTTAAGCCATTTAAAAAACCTATGGCATAAGCTGTATTCACTAAGAGACTTTAATACTTTATAATATACCCATTGATGTGTTATTCCTTATATTCGAAGCTATTTATTATTCATTCAATTGTTCGCTCAAATTGAAAATCGTGCTTTATTTGATACTTAAACTAGTAATTTCAAAAGGTACTATTTACTTCTTACATACGTTATTATCAGTGGTTTTATGCCTTCATTGTAAACTTCTGTTAATGATTCCCTTTAGGTAATTTATTACCAATATTTCGCAGAACATTTGAATTTAATAACAGAGCACTTGAGTTTTGCATGTGATGAGTATTTCGAAAGTTAGGTTTGTTTGAATGATTTATAATAAAGGAATATTTCGCAATAATTTGTTATCGTTAGTGACAGTTTTGCTAAGTCAAGCCAAAAATAGTAAGAAATGTTGAGTACAGTGAAGGTTGTTTATTCGCGCTTGCTTTAATCGCGTTTTTACTATTCGCGGATTGAAAAAATTCGACCAAATTCCTATATTCGCGGCAATAGATTTCTTTATTCGCGGATCTAATAGCTATTTATTATAACTGGTTCAGGAACTCTTTTGTTTGGGAAGTTGAAACTTATTTAAAAAAAAGAATTCAGACTTTGAAGCAGATCTAGCTTCGGATAATGCACCAGGTCAACCTCGCGAACTTGAAATTATGCATCCAAATATAAAAGTGACATTCTTTCCTCCCAACATGACGGCTTGCTTCAATCTATGGCGCAAGGGATAATCCGGGCTCTATTACATTAGATCAACCTTCAAAATCATACTGGATAATATGGATGTGATCCTGTTATGGAATGCTGGAAGGATTTTGACATAGCAAAATGCAAAGTAAGCATAAAAGAATCATTAGAAGTACTGAAGCCATACTAGTATGTACACACTGAATTCATGCTGGAAAAACTGTGGCCTACTCTGACTGCGGAAAATGACGAAGAATATCTGCGCATTCAAACTTTTACTGCAAACATAGCTGAAATTGCGAATGGAATAGGGCGAGATGGGTTCGAACAGATAGAATCAAGTAACAGTCAGATGTTGCTTGAATCGCAAGATAAATATTTCACTGAAACTGAGTTGGAGAAATGTTAAATTCACATCCTATTGAGAAAGAGGCTTCAACGAGCACAGTAAACGTGACATTCAATTTCAAAATTCTTAGTGAAGTTGTAAGAATGGCTAATGAGCATTGTGTTTTTATTTATGAAAATAGATTCGTCTATGGATCGAAGTCTTATTTTGGGGGCAAATTGCTAGTCATTGCTCAATATCAGTCTGAATTGAAGGAACCTTTCAAAACTGCCAAGACAGAATGTTTCTACACGCTTTTTTCATTTTGTCACCCAGTAACGTATCTCCTATAATCTCATATAAATTATCATTCCATATTCACCGCTTCTGTATTCGCAGCAGATTTTCGGTACGTATACGCCGCGAAAAAAGAGCTTTTACTGCATTAGTAATTGAATTCAGGAAGATTGAGTTTAGGTGTTTTTTTGTTATGCTTTCTACTTGAGCTGTTTAAAAGTTCAATTGAAACGAAAATTTTGTGGAATTTCTCCATTGAAAATGTATGGAAGAACCTATTGTGCACAATTGTTATTTCAAAAGACATATTGAACAAAACTGTTGTATTCACAATGTTAAACTACATGTGAAATAAATCTTAAATGACGAAAATGTGAAGAAAATTCTCTACCTACACGAATAGCAATAAAAATGTTTTCAATGCTATGTACTGAATTTATTAACATCAGATCATATGATATAGTATTTCTGTGAGTTTTTTTTCAAATATTTCGAATTTTAGCTTCGCTCCTGTATTTTTTACATGAAATACTGAAACATTCGATGTTTCATAAAACGAAAGACTAAAGCAAGTGTGCTTTACTTAGAAATGTCATGCTCTGAGCCCATGTCTTTTGATTTTATGATTAACTGGCAACGATGTCAACTATCTGTGACTGTTTGATAATAGATTATTTGTGATGACATAGAAGTCTGAATAAAACAAACCTTAGATTCCAACTTGTTCGGCATATGAAGTATATGGACAATGATTGTTTAATTTTTTTCATTTCTATGCTTTTGATATTTTGATTATGATTTTTGATTTGTTATCGTTAGTGACAGTTTTGTTGGGATCATGCCAAAAACAGTAAGAAATGTTGCGTAGTAGTAATTGAATTCAGGAAGGTTACGTTTAGGTGTTTTTTATGCTTTCTACTTGAGCTGTTTAAAAGTTCAATTGAAACGAAAGTTTTGGGGAATTTCTCCATTGAAAATCCGTGAAAGAACATATTGTGCATAATTGTTATTTCACATTTCAACAATATAATGTATTCACAATGTTAAACTTCATATGGAATAAATATGAAATAACGAAAATGTGAAAAAAATTCTATACCTTCACGAAACGTATAGCAATAAAAATGTTTTCAATGCTATGTATTGAATTTATCAATAACAGATCATATGATATAGTATTCTGTGACTTATATTTCAAATATTTCGAATTTCAGCTTCGCTCCTGTATTTTTTGCATGAACTACTGAAACATTTGATGTTTCATAAAATTGAAGACTAAAGCAAGTGTGTTTACTTAGGAATGTCATGCTCTGAGCCCATGTCTTTTAATTTTATGATTTACTGGCAACGATGTCAACTATCTGTGACAGATTACAGGCCAACAAAATGAAAAAAAAAATTTGGTGCCAGAAATCTAACATCTGATTTTAGATCGGTCGTAAATTTTGGTCGTTTTGTAGTATCAAGACACTAAACTGAAACAATGGCATCCACAAGCAGACGTATCTGTGTAAATCATCCCGATGTTTTTTGCTATGTGTGTGGTGAATACACTTTGAAAGAGAGAAGAAAAACGATTTCTGACTTTGTGAAAAGAGCTTATCTTGCCTATTTTGGCGTTCATTTAGGAGATCAAGATAAATCTTGGGCCCCACATTTCATATGTAAAACATGTGTTGAACATTTGCGACAGTGGACAACTGGAAAGAGGAAGTGCCTAAAGTTTGGTGTACCAATGGTTTGGAGAGAACCGCGGAACCATCATGACGACTGCTATTTTTAATTTTTTCAATTTGTGAAGGCCTTAAATCGAGATGGAAATTGTTTTGGGTATTTGTCATGTAAATTTCCTGGCATTAGCACGGAAAAACTAAAAGCTGGTATATTTGATGGTCCTCGAATAAGGCAACTTGTTAAAGATCCACAATTCACCACATCAATGAACGAGACTGAATCTAACGCTTGGAGTTCATTTGTTAAAGTAGTACAAAATTTTCTTGGCAATCATAAAGCAGAGAATTACGTAGAATTAGTGGAAACTATGCTTTCAAATTTTAATATTCTCGGCTGTAACATGAGTATAAAAGTTCACTACCTCCACAGCCACCTAGATCGTTTTCCAGAAAACTTAGGTGATTGTAGTGAAGAACAGGGGGAAAGATTCCACCAGGATATTAAAACTATGGAAGATCGTTATCAAGGACGATGGGATAGCCACATGATGGCGGACTACTGCTGGAGCCTTCAGCGCGACTGCCCTAGTAAACTCCATTCTAGAAAATCGTATAAGAGAAAATTTTTATGTGATTAGTGACTAATGTAATTATGTAAATTAAGTTTTTGCAATAAATACTTAAATCCATGTGTCTTTGTTTTTTTTAACTGTCAATAGTAATATTATATATTATAACAGTTATATCTCAAAAACTAGATCTGATAGACAAAATCTGAGAACTTTTTTACTTTCTGCATCCAAAAATTACTCAGGAACAGTTGAAAAATCTCAGGTACCAAAATGTGTGTTGGCCTGTGTTATCTGTGTTGACATAGAAGTCTGAGTGAAACAAACCATAAATTCTAACTTGTTTGGCATATGAAGTATGGACATTTTTTAATTTTTTTCATTTCTATGCTTTTGATATTTTGATCACATATGAATATGAGTTATTTTGAATTTATATTATTCATTGTATGTGTAGTCTTAGGACGTCCATATTCATTTTGATATAGCTGTAATGAGCTTTGGAAATAAGTTATCAACTTAACATTAATTGCTGACAAGTCAAAAGCATTCAATCGATCTGGTTACTCGAAGAGTTGAAGTACAAGTCATTCATGTTTTAACGATTTCCGCGTTTTTGATGAGTAGATTAAGTAACAAGTAACGGTCATTTGCACTACTAAACTGTCATTTCCTGCAACTCGAAAGTCATGTCAAGAAATGGCGTGTATTAATCTCGAAAGAACGACTAAGCGCATTAAATCCACCAGATATAATATCAAGGCATGCATTTTTTTAAAAATTTGTCTTCTGTGAGGTTTAATTTAATTTTTTATTAAATGAAGAGTGAATCAAAATTAACGCTACATTAGATTTGCCGCCATTCATTACATAAATTGATGACAAATCGGAAAAAATATTGACAGCTCGACAATACGATAATATAAAGTTTTTTCGATTCTGAACATCTCAAAACGAACGGAAGTTAGAAGAACGGTTAGTTCTATTGATTCGACGAAGTCAGTCTTAGTTAAAATCCTGGAACATCAATTCATTCTAATGTTGGTAATATATTCGCTGATCTCTTGATGACACATGATTTGATATTTAAATTGAACGAAACTGCTCAAATATTTGAGCACTTTCATTCAGTGAATAATAATAAGTTATTTATAGACTCCCCTCTGTGGATAAACGTTATCCTTCCTCCAAATTAAGAATTTCGGGAACCTTTTCTGAATACCCTGAAGATGGCGTTGATGGCAAGTATAAATAGGATGCCAAATCATGCTGCTATACTCCAACTTTCTAAGAATTGGGGCATTAATTAGTCTTATGAATGTTGAGGAATTATTAAAATATTTTGTTTAGTTTGATATATTTAAACCCTTATTAATAATTGCAATATGTTTTGAAAGCTCGATTTTAATAATTCAAAAAGTAACAGATGTAGGTATAACAGATGATCATCGGTCCTTAATTCAGCATTTGATGAAGTAGTACTTCGAAACCCGTTTCGAAAATTTCAAATATTTTATCATTTAGATATTAATTTTCTCCAAGAATCGGCCTTCATCAATCAAACAGTAATAATATTTAGGTATTGAAACATTCTTGAATAATAGATAATTTATTTGGAAAGGGATTGATACGAAGACATGAATAATGTGGTCTTTTTTGGCATGTTTCTTTCAAGGAAACATGCCAAAAAAAAGAAGAAAGAAGTAATTATACTGACATAACTACAATTAATACTTAGACATATGAAGCACGAAGTTTTTCTATAGATATTGATATGTTTTATAGCTTATGTCACTCAAATGACGGGGCTCTCTATTCAAAATCGATTGAGTAGATTATCGTCTTCGAAGTCACAAACTCACAAGTTTTACCTCTTTATAATGTTGGTTTACCTACGAGTAGATAAACGTTAAATACATTCGTAAAACAACAAGACAAGCGTTTAGTTTGATTATAAGTAAGTTATATTTGATTGAAACAGTTCGTTAATTCTGCGATTGTCTTGTTTCGTGGCATTTATAGAATTATGTTGGATACTACCAATAAATGATTATTCGAGAATGCATTTTTCATTGAACGAAAAAAGATGCCTCAACAAGAAGCATAGCACGAATTGTTCAAAATGAAACACAGAGTCATCCAACAAATATTTTTATCAAGGCACATTTATCTTTAAAATATCAATTCCATTTCCTACCATACAAATTCTCCTACTACCATTCCGGCAGCTTTATTACATCTTATGTGCTATAAAATGAGGATTTTTTTAGCAATAAATATATCTTAAGAGAATGCGTTATGTCCTATGTAATGAAATGAATGCTGATTGAATGCGGTTGCGATTAAGACTCCAATGCACTCCAAATGACCGAACAAACTGAATAATCTGGAATGTTTCCAAGATGTTCAGAGGCGGTATGCTTGAAAAACCTAATCCAGAAAAATTTTATAGTTGATAATGGTTCAAAAATTGATTTTGTTGGGAACTAATTGGTGAAAAAGTTGGAATTCTACTATTATCATGAGAAAAATAGTTACAACTATTATTTCCAATTGAACCTATTCATTTTCAATAACTTTTTTCCCAATTAATTTCGAAGAAACTTATTGTATTATTTTTTTAGATAAAACGCCGGTAATATAATGAGATTCTCTAAAACTGTAGACCAGATGGGAGATTGTATGGAAAAATTTTTTAATGAAAATAATTTTTTTGAGTTCTAAAAAAAATCTGTTGTTCGATTTGTTTACTTCAGGTCAGATGAATTTTCATGAGTGAATATCGAAGAATAATGAAGTAATTTCGTGGAAATTTATACTTAATAATGACAGTGAAAATAATAATGAGAGCACGAGAGAAATCTCATATATATTTCAAGCTTCAAAAGTTCAAACTTTTGACGCTTTGAAGCCTTTTTCTATTTTTTTATTTGTTGTCTTTATTATTACACAATGAGAATTTTGATGAGTGACAATGAGATTATTTGAGTAGTGGGTTGAGATTTTGTACAACAAGAGTTTCTCAATATTTTTAAACGTACTTTTTTAATATATCGTCAATTTTGCTTGAGATGTTAACATTTTAATAATTTCATATTGAAATTCTAATACAATGTGAAATGAAACTGCCAAATCATAATCATAAATGAAAAACATCAATTCAATATTTACCAATCAAGAAAATTAATTGAAAAACTGAAAAAGATACTCAAGCAATCTTCTACAATTTCAAATGTGAATTATTGATTTAAAAATTATCAATTTCTAACGATTAATTTAATTTTTCATCTAAATCGTTCTATTCTATAAGGTCTTCAGTTAAAATTTAATAGGTTGAGATAAATCATTATGAAGCTGATCAATAAACAGTACTCATATACATATATCAACTATAAGAAAATCGAACAGAATAATTCATTAATTTTATCTTACATCTAACATTATCATTACATTTACACAGATTTTCAGAAAGCTATTGATAAAGTTGCTCATGTGCTCTTTATACAGAAATTACGCCACAAATTTCGATTATCTGATATCCTCACCAAACTTTTTCATTCTTATCTGCTTGACCGACGTCAATTCGTACAGCTGGGGGGTATGTAGTCGTCTGAGTTCACACCTACCTCTGGAATGCCCCAAGGGTATAATCTTGGACCACTGTTATTTATTTTGTTTGTAAAGGATCTGATGGATAATATTCACTCTCCACATTTGATGTTCGCGGAGGATTTGAAACTATATCATGAAATTAGATCACATGAGAACTGTGTTCTACTTCAGCTCGCGATGGACCATGTTGATAGTTGCTGTGAGGACAATTATTTCAGCTTGAATGTGTCAAAGTGTAATGTTGTCTCTTTCACAAGGCAGAGAGATCAAATTGAGTGTAGTTATAGCGTCGGTGGTCAGGTTCTTACTCGTTCTGATGAGGTGAGAGATCTTGGTGTAGTCTTCAATAAGAATCTTTCTTTCATTTCACACATCAACCAACTTAATTCATCTGCATCGAAAATATATGGATTCGTTATACGCAATGGCAAATATTTCAATAATTCCTTAACATTCATAGAACTATTTAATACCCTAATCCGTAGCAAGTTGGAGTATGGCAGCATGATCTGGCATTCTATTTACACTTGCCATCAACGTCATCTTGAGGCCATTCAGAGAATGTTCTATAAATTCTTAGTTTGGAGGGGGATAAAGTTTATCCAAAGAGAAGAGTCATTCCTAACGAATTATTGAGTCGATTTAGTTTGATATCATAGCAGAGCAGGGGAGAATTTTTATCACTCAAATTTTTGTACAAATTACTGCACGACAGTATTGATTGTCTTTCTCTCTTGTCCGCTTCGAAATTTCGGGTTCCTAGGCAAAATTCTCGTACTACAGAATTATACCACCTAGAGAATACAAGGACCAACTCGCTAATACAATCCCGCATTTGGTTTATGGAATCTACGTTCAATAGAGTTGCCAATAATTGTGACATTCACTTTGACTCCATAGAAATTATTATTAGGAGTTATGTGAACAAAGGAAATCGACTAAAATGAATTGATTTAGATTGAGTTCTTTGTAATATTTCATTGAAAGCTATTATTCAGTTATTAGTTACTATTTTATTTTTTTTTAGATTAGATTGAGCTTTTTGTTAAATGTCTTTCATTTTATTCATTCAGTTATCATTCAACATAATGTTATTGTTTTCTGTAATGGGGTATTACACCTGTTGAGAATAAAGAACCTATTAGTTTTTCGATTTTCACTATAATTTATTCAAAACATGACAATATCGTTTCGCCAACACTGTGTGTGAAAATCGAAAAACTACTTAGTTTTATTCAAATTACGTATTCAGATTTTCATCAAGTATCGGCCCAATCGATTAATAACTTATTATTATCATTTTCATTATTATCTGCTTTTCAAACGATTTTTTTTATTCTCGTAGTAACAAATTATGAGTTTAAGAGTTATCAATATGATCAATTTTCAAACAGTTTTTGTTTATTAAAATTGAATAATAGTTATGGTAGAATTTCGATCACTTGGCTAATGTAAATATTTATGTTCATATTGATTCAGTTTGTTCTGAATCCGTCTCTGTATCACTGTCCTGAATTCTGGGTCTTGTCGTCGGAAAACTGTCCGATGACTAAGCCACCCACGCGTTTTCTATCGATTTGCATGAATGAAATTGTTGGTTGAAGGCTAAACTAAATGGATTTCATCCGCACATAAATTATGCGGAAAAAGGGTGAATGAGGAAAATAACATGAAGTGGGCGATTTTCTCAGATCCTAAGAAAATAGATTTGGGTCTTTTACATAAAACTGCTGTTTTCTATGAATATCGGTCCAATTTCCTTTTACGTTGTTAGAATAGTTTGGAAACTATGGAATCAAGAATCAATCAGAAGTTTTCAATCGAAAAGTGGAATTAATTTTCATCAAAAATAAATTCAATTTTGATAAATGACATATATAACAGTTCTTTCGAACATTTCAATGGAAAAAATTTCATTTCAGCATTTACTTTGAGAGCGTGAATAGTTTATTTTTCATGAAGTTTCATCACAAACCGGAAAATATTTCATTTCTTCCTATTTCTTAGGAATCCTACTAGGTTTGTTCAAGAGAAAGGTGAATTTTGAATTTTGTTGTAAAGTATTAATTTTTCATCAATATCCATTCTTTCCCCTTCAAAGCCATATCCCGCAGATATAATGCAATTATACCAGCGGTCCATGCTTCCAAGAAATTTTGTGCAGAAGCCTTCCAATGCTTCTGCACAAAATTTCAGTACAAATTTGCCGCCACACGTTTCACGCCCAAAACATCCGAGAAAATTGCAATGCATGAATTGATTGATATGCCAACATCCTCTGCAACTTCTCTAATAGCGATTCGACGATTTTCCAGAACAATTTTCTTCCATGCTCCGAAGTTTTCTTCGCTTGTTGGCGTGGTTGCAACTCCAGGACGCTCATCGTCATCGATATCTTTTCGGCCTTCTGTAAAGCGCTTGTTGTACCTCTTGTGAACACTTTTTTGAAACAAAGTAACCACATTTAAAAAGGAATTGAAATGTAGCCTCAGACCCATTTGATCATACAACAAATGGATGAAAAATTACTTCCGTTTATTCAAGAAATTGAATGACTAAAATTAGAGAACCAAAAATTAAATGCAAATATTATAAGTATTGAGCGACACAATAGATCTAATAATCTTATGTTATTTGAGCTTAAAGATACTGAAGATTCGTCTCTTATCCGAATGAAAAATACCATAGACAAAATTAAGAACGATTTGAACATCTCCTTAGAGAATAGAGACACAAACATAATTAACCGCATAGGAAAAAAGACACCAAGAATGACAGGCCTATATTAGTTTCATTTGTAATCACATGGAAGAAAACATAAATAATGAAAAATAAAAACAAATTTTAAAATAAATTAAACTCTTGGCTTACTGTTTCACGATTTATTTAACAATATGTATAGTCAACATGTTTCGAGCGTTAGCTCATTTTCAAGACTAAACTACTATAAGAAACGTAACAACAAATTTAATCTACAAAATGGATGTGAGTAGGGAGGATAGTTGAAAATCTACTTGTTCATTCACAATTTCTTCTTTTCTTTTCCAAGAACTGCTAATTTCAATTGCCTCCAGAAGGTCTAAACAATTACCTTTAATACCTGAGTGTAGGCATTTAGTTTTATTAAAATCTATGAAGTGATTAGAGCTAATACAATGTTCTGAGAATCCAGTTTTATTAACATTGTACAAAATCGACCTTTCATGTTCGTCAACCCGAGTTTTTATTTTTCTACCTGTTTGGCCGATATAAAATGCTGGACATTCATTACAAAAAATCTTATAAATACCGCTTTTGTCTTCAACATTTGTCTTTTCTTTATAATTTACTAAAAGTGACTTTCCTTTCAAAAGCAAATATTCCTTTTGTTGGAACAAATGGTTTTTATTTCTCTCTTCTTTAATCTTTCTCAAACTTTTTCACTCAGATTAATTCAATTTGAGTGAAAAAATTTTTTTCAATCTCATTAATTGAAAACAAATTTATAAATGGATATATTTCTGAAGACTACCTATCACTAAAGTGATTTCGAAGAAGAGGAAAGAACTCCAAGGTAAACTTATCAAATATGACGAACTGGTAGTTGAACAGGGTATGCAAGATAAAGGAAAAAGAAAGAGATAGGCATCGTTGTTGTCATCAGAGTCGAAACTTAAGCAACCCTATAAGAAACACGCTCCAATATCGAGATCTAATAGATTAAATGCTTTCGACGTAATGAGAGCTAGAAGCAACTAAATGTCATGGTTTTCAGGCCACACCAAATAGGATTACGCGATCAGCCACCGGAAAACTGCAACACATAGAAAAATAACATTATATAAACAATAAAAAACATTTCCAAAGCCGACTGGTCCTCGTGAAAAATTAGACTAACATTAACTTCAATATCAACATTGACAAAATCAATACCAGTAAGAAAAATAAATTAACAGGAGCTGATAGAGCGTCATGATTGAAGATGGAGGAGACCTTTACCCAAACAGAGATCCAGCTCTCATAAATAGATTGAGTATCAATCACATTAGTACTAACATTAGTTATTAGTGATATTGATGATACATACGATAGTTAAATACTAACAATTATTATTGTAATTTTTATTTTCTCTCTTATTTAATAGTGTTTAAATATTGTGTTCTGGATACAATAAAGGTTATTATTATTATTATTATTATTATGCAACCCTTCACTCCATTTTAAACTCAAAATTTGATAGAGATTCTCCGATCCATTTTTTTCAAGAGTAAAAAATCAGGAAACACGCAAAAACGTGACTAACTTTTTCAGATGTCAACAACAAACTACTTATCCAAAATGGCTGATAATTTCAACATATCAGAAACTCATGTGTACCAAAGTACCAAAAAAATTTAGATAATGGAATGTGCACAGCCCGCGCAATTTCAAAATTCACCTTTCTTTTGAGTAGACCTCGTATATCTTCGAATGGAAAATATAACTGATATTGAGTATACTTATCTCGGAAGTCTCCACAAAAACCTCGAATTCATAAAGTTCCTTAAAAACGAAAACAATCAAAAATATTTCAATTCAAAAAGAACTTCATAGTATCCAGTTTATTCTGATAAATTCAATGAATTTGCAATATTGAAGCAATGAAAAAGTTTCAATAAAGTGAATTGATGAAATGTAAACTGTGTGGTACTTCATTTCAAATAAAACTTCAATAAGCTGTAAGTCTTAAAAGCACTAACTTTATTGTAAATACAACTGAGTATTTGTAGTACAACCTACAAAAGTAACTGAGTGTTCCTTGTAATATTATTTCATTAAACAAGTAGCTCTTTGTTGGAGCTCTTCAAAATACTAGCATAAACAGTCCACTTATAATACACAACATCTTGTTCCAACGAGGCCCAACATTTTAGTCCTTCGAACCGGATGAATAGGAAACAGCATTGGTCAATGAGCTGATTATACAGGATCACAAAGCTGTTATCTTTTCATCCGGTTCGTTGGACCTAAACGTTAGGTATTCATCTCAGTTCCAATGGAGCAAGATGTTGTGTTCCAAGTGGACTGCATATGTCTTTAATTTTTTGTATTTGTTGAATTTACGTAATATTGAAAGAACCGTGAGTTTCTTGTAATATTATTTTATTTAACAGTAGCTCTCTATCGGAGGTTTCCAAAATACTATCATAAACTCAAATTTACAATAATGTTTTGCTTTATATAGGAATCACCCTTGGTCATGTCATTGAGGAGGATACTATCTGCCAGTCTGTACAATAACACATGACCAGGCTAATTATTGGTATACTATGCAAGATTACAATCCTTACTTGAGATTAAAATATCTATAAATATGTGAATTAATTCGGGAAATTACAGGTAAACTTCATCCGTTTCAACCCATAGTATCAGGTACACCGTATTTACTGAAATGAGATTACAATTCGATGGAATTTGCCTTAACAGATATAATGTTCTTGACAGACCTCTGAAGCTTACAGTGCCTTATTAATATTGTGTTTTTGGTTTCTAGATTCAAGGTTTCTATGACATCTTCAGGAAAATTATCATTAAAGGCTGAAGTGCGAAAAATGTTGAGTTCTGTCGTACGCTTTTCTGCATCTAGTGGGATTGTGAAGGCTTTATCACTGCTACTTTAAATACAAGCCATGAAATGAACATCTGTTAAAAGTAGATAGTGGTCAAACAATCCCGCCTTTAGTTGAGCTGGTATACTGATGCAAATTGGACGCTTCCCAAAACTTTCGCAACTTGAAGTTAAATAATTTGAGTTTTTGGTATAAATTATATATTTCTCAATTGTGTACAGTGTGATACAAGTGTTGATGTTGATAATTTGTTGAAATCCCAACATCAAACTATAAAAAACAAAGTGTTCAGTTTGTTTACAAATTTCAGTGAAACGAAATCAATTTTGTGTTGTTTAAGACTTTCGTAGTTTGAAGTTGAATATTTTACGATTTCAGTTCTAATCCTCTATTCATCAATTTTCTATAGTGTTATTTAGGTGCCAGTGTTGATAAATTGTGGATAACATAACATAAAATTATAAAAACGAAGTGTTTTGTGTGTAGCGATTCAATAGAATCGAATTTGTGTTGTACAGATCGATTTGAGTATTACTTACAAATAATTTTTTTGTGAAATATAGTGTAGAGGATTGATATTCCGTAGAAAAAGGATTCAGTAAGTTTCAAGCTTGGAATAGGTGAGTTTCTGATATTTTCTTAAAATGGCGAAAACTTGTTGCATTCCTGGTTGTAGATCAAATTATAACAGCACCTTTCGGACGGGTGGGCAACTAGTATCGACTTTCAGTTTCCCTAAAAATGAATTTTAAGAGTAAATGGATGAAATCTATACCACGAGATAATTGGGATCCAACAAAATATTCAGTTGTTTGTGCCTTGCATTTTCCTGAAGATGATATCATCAGGGAAAAGAAATTCGTTTCAGCTAGTGGGATTGTAAGCATACCTACAAAAACAAGTTTAGTCTCTTACGCAGTTCCTTCAATTTTTCCCACACAATTTGGCAACACCGAGGGACTACGCTCTTCATGGCCTGCATTAAAAATGGCCGTGGTATATATCATGGAATTCAGTGCTGCCAATTTGTATTACTGTTAAATATTAATTGATAATTATTGATTGAATTAAACAATATTTAATTGAATCTCAGTTAGCCGATCATTCGATAAATGAGATTTGTGAAATATAATAAATACATCATGTCATATAAAATAGAAACGAATATTTCTTTACAAATGTGTCTCAAAATTGCCAGAAAATTTGAAAAAAAAAATACTGTTCCGAATACTGCTCGAAAATTTGATGAAATAATTCAAGATACAACTGGTAAAAAAATGATGAACCATCATTCTAATCCCAAGAATAATTACGCTCATGAAAAATGAACTGTAATAAAATATATTGAGAATTGCTCATAGTAGTCAGTAAATTTATTGCTTTGAATATCACCGAGATATCCGATTTAATAGATTCATGTGTTATTCATTGCAGATTCTCCCATTCATTTCCAGAGATCAACAAGATTAGAGTGGTAAGGCCGCTTCAAGACATCTGCGAGACGTATTCCTCGAACAGAAGGTCTTATCACAACATAACTTCGAATTCCAGATTCATATTTGTTCAACATCTCAAGACGAACTTGTTCGATACATCATGCAACTTGTGTTACTACAATTGCACATTAAACTTCCACTCGTGTGTGATCATTAGATTGAAATATACATATTACCGTAGCTTTTATTTTTGCAGTTGAAGGATGTGAGTTTCTTAATGGAATAAAATTTCCATTATAATATTCAACCTCATATACAAGCCGAGTGAATGCGATGCGTTGTTTGTTTTTCATTCATTTCTGCGAACTGGAGGATTATATGAAGCAATTCTCATTCCTTGACGAACAGTCAATGAGTAGATATGTAATATTGGGTGTCCTACTTAATGGTTACTTTTGAAGAGAACTATATTATACATTTTTTGAAAAATAATTATTTATTATTGAAGAAGGTTATCTGCCGTTTTTATCTTCTCTTATAATAATAATAATAATAAGTTGTTTATTCTCAACAGGTATAGCACCCAATAAAAGAAAAAATAACAATGTTGAATACATAACTCAATAATTAAAATGAAGAAGAAATAACGAAGACTCAATCTAATCTAGAAAAATAGTAACTTATAACTACATTATAACATTGAATGAAATATTACAAAGAACTCAATCTAAATCAATTCATTTTAGTCAATTTTCCTTGTTCACATAACTTCTGATAATAAATTCTATGGAGTCAAAGTGAATGTCATAATTATTGGCACGTTTATTGAATGTAGACTCCATAAATCCAAAAGTGGGGGATTGTATTAGGGAGTTGGTCCTCGGAGTGACTTCTTTCGATGCTAACAGAATACTCAGAACATTATCATATATATCCGAGTATTCTGTTCGTTTACAGTATTCAGTGTATTCAATAAAATTCAAGTGTTTTAATTTTAGTTTATATTCAATTGAAATATTTTGATATTTGGGATGAATATATTGCTCTAGTTTCTAGAAATGGGGTAACACCCCAATACTACTATCTAGCAAATAATTTAATATGATTTTTGTGAAAAGAAGCAGAGTGTTTTTCATTCAATATGTATAACATTGTTTCACCAATGATATAACGGTATTGACAAAACTATTTATCAAAATAAATTAAACTCTTGGTTTAATGATGGATAATGAATCTTGGCTTAAACTACTATCAAGGATAGTAGTTTAGTCTTGAAAATGAGCTAATGCTCGAAACATGTTGATTATTCATATTGTTAAATAAATCGTGAAACATTAAGCCAAGAGTTTAATTTATTTAATATTCAATTATGTTTCACTAAGAGTTAAGCGAGAATTTAATCTCAGTGACAAAACTATTGTTTAAATCTGTTGATAACTATCCTTTTCCATTTTTTCCTTTTATTATTTTATTATTCAGTAAAATCAAATCTCTGAAGCTACAGTTTTATATCACTATTGGCTAAGTATGTATAAATAATAGTATTCAATACCGCTCATTAAGATCAGAATGATATCATGCACAAGAAACAAATTCTATATAGAGTTAACATCATGAGCAATTTCATTTGAATGTCTTAATACGAAGGAATATTTCAATAATTAGAATATCAATTAATAATTTTACGATTGTAACAAACGATAACGTAAATGTTCTGAGATAACTTATTATATACTTGTCTTACAATAATTGATACCGAATAGGCCTTATTTGAACGCCAATTTATAATAGCATTGTATGAATCACACAAGTGACTGGGACTTGTTGCAAATCAGAAAAAACGAGAAAATTATCAATTCCTTTATTTTATGGCAAGTATCAATTAAAATAATTACTACTGTAAATTCGTGTTTTTTTCTTAATGTTAGAGTGGATTACTTGATTATACAGTTTGTACGAGCACTTGTCCCTGTACTATGCATCAATGAATTTATCTAGACGTAGATAATAAATTGAATGTAATGCTATAGAACAGTTTAATCATCACGAACGAAATTTCATCTACATTTCAATATGTGAAGCGACTACTTTTTTTAAGAATGAAAGTAACGACGTTTTAAAGAAGTTCAAGAAGCTTTTCTATTTATATGATAAGAATTAGGAATACATCAAATTGATCAAAATACACATAACACACACTTTTTCTGGAATGAAAAATAACATATAAACACATATATATCATAGTTACTCTATGGTCAATTTGGTTGACTTCTGTCAATAGTCTTTGATGATTATATTTTCCTTGCTTCTATTGAATGGCAACGGAGAAAAAAAATTGAGTTTAGAAATAAGTTGTCTAAGTCCTGATGTCACAGAAGGGAGCGCATCCAAAAATTTACTCGAAAAAAAAAAAGATTTGATTTCAACGATGAAGTCTCACAAAAAATAATAATAATAATAATAATAATAATAATAATAATAATAATAATAATAATAATAATAATAATAATAATAATAATAATAATAATAATAATAATAATAATAATAATAATAATAATAATAATAATAATAATAATAATAATAATAATAATAATAATAATAATAATAATAATAATAATAATAATAATAATAATAATAATAATAATAATAATAATAATAATAATAATATTATTGATACTTCAACACATTTGAAAATGTATAGGATAAGTCAATTCAAGAAAAGTGTAAATACAACAAAATACAACAAATAAAATGAGTATAAAATGAAATATTTACAGGCCACACAAGTTATAGTAATGCATCATCCATCATCAACTCCTAAACGCCATAATAACGCTTGGATAGTAACACATTTTTGAGGCTTCATTTTAGTGATATCAGATTAATATGACGGAGGGTCACAGGTAAATGGTTGTTTAATTCAATTCCCTGATATATATGACTCTGTTGAAATTTAACAGTTTTGTGACTAGGAAGAGCCAGTAAGTCGTTAATTTCTCGTTGGATAACTATGAACCTCACTATGAGTTTTAAATGAATTTATGTTCTCCTTAATGTACAGAATACAGTTTGAAATATATATACATGAGAAAGTAAAAATTTTATGTCTAATAAATTATTATCTATCCCTAAGAGGTAAATTCAACACAGTACGGTTAATTCTTTTTTGACATAAGAAAATTCTAAAACTGTTAGTAGAGTTCCCTCAGAGAATGACATTATAAGACATATGACAATAAACATTGCTATAGTATACAGTTAACAAAGATTCGAGTGGCATGGAATTTCTTATGAGTGACAAGGCATATCTCGATTTGTTAAGTATTTTACTCACCTAATTAACATGTTCAGACCAGCGCAGGTCTGATCAACACAAATTCCTAAGAACTTAACACAATTGGCAGAAGTATAGTTCTTTCCACTATAACTGAACCGCATATTGGCCATATTATTCCCAAAGAAGAAATAAACATACTGCGTTTTGGAAGCATTACTTACAAGGAGGTTCTTACTGCACCAGTTATCGAAGTTTTCATCATTACTCTGGTCTTGGTGATAAGCTCGTCATGAGTGAGCGCTGTGACAGTTATTGAGGTGTCGTCAGCAAACACAGTCAATAATTTAGCGTTAATGTGCTAAGGTGAGTCGTTCACAAAAATAAAAAAATTTGATGGTGCCAGAACGGAGCCGTGAGGAACACCAGAAGAAAATTATGTATTTCAGAGAAGACGCCATCAACACTGACTGTCAGTAAGATAATCGCAGATCCATTCCAAAATTATACCCCTGTATCCCAAGTTGTACAATATGTACCTTGCGAAACCGAAGTCAACAGTCCTATCAAAAGCGCGGGATAAATTGAAGAAATGCCCATTGCATACCCTCGTCCAGATTTGTGCAAACAAACTCAATCAGACTACTGGTAGAGGACTGGGTAGATTTACCCAAACGGAAAGCATGATGACTTCCAGAGAGAATATTGTACTTAATTAATTTGAATTAAATTAACCCAAATTTGGTGAAAATAGATATGATTCGCTATCCATCATCAAAATGAGAAAACACCAACATGTATGAAATTTTACACTGATAAAGTCATTTGTTTGGAGTCAGTATGACGTCAGACCAAAGCAGTCCATTGGTTCCATTCGTACAGTTAATTATAATTTGTGAAATACAACTTTGCTCGAGAACAGAAAGGTATTCACAAATAGAGAACTTTATCTTATTCAAATACTCTAATTGTGACTGAAATGTCTACTAATTGTGAATTTAAGGTTACAAAACTGTACCTTTCTATTAAGATCTTTCGAACTCCAAAATTAAATGGGTTTTAGTCGATTATTTTGAATATTTGGCGATCACTATTTCGTTCAAATTCGTCATTTGGGCCTGTAGACTCTGTAAATGACCTATCGGTACATCATTATATATCGGAGTACTAATGGAGAAAATGATAAGTATAATTCTTGAAAATATTTCATAACATTACAAATTTAAAAGAAATTTTGACAGAAATTTTGATATATCAAAACTTTATAATTTGTTAAATTATAAAGTTATTATCTTAAATTATTAAATTATAATGGTACTTCAGTAACTTCAATTGCAAAAATCTAAGAAAAAAATACCATCACACAAATATATAAAGATAAATAAGATAAAAATGTATTTCTTGTTTATTCTTCTTCATATATTGATTAATAGCGATTAGTACTACAAAAAACTTTGTCAGACTACTACTACGAAAAATTCGTCAAGTACTTCGAAGGCAATAAGTTTCACTATTTTTCAATTCTAATCAGAGAATCAAATCAGTGATTATTTTTTTTCAATTTCGAATATCTTCTCGAACTCTCCGCAATGGAAAATTTCATCTGTCGTTACTGATTCACATCACTAACCTCGAAACACTGACAGATTAGCTCCTTCACGTGAGCTATTTTTCAGTTTAATTCTATAATTTTCGTGCTATAAAATCTCAGGTCGATTTACCTTTACTTGACGAAGCGAATATTTAATCTCCTAATCTGGATACTTCATGCGAAAGTTGTGAATAGGCTTTTCCCATTTGTTGAGAACAACATAAACTTGTTCAATATTGGAACGAACAGCACGAATCAATTATCAAGGCCTGCTGTTTTTCGTTTGATGACACAAATATCTATAAATAATCTTGAAATCTTATTATAATCGATAGGCTTATACCCTGAGATGACCAAAGTACAGTCTAAACGCTGCATTCATTATTGTAATCTGTTTTAAAGCAGTTTTCTATCATAATATGAGACAGTGTTAATGCTCCATTATGATGTTAAAATTCTGAAAAATGTTTTGGTGTGGTCGTTTTGAAACTTAAGTCGCTCTACCTACTGAATAGTGATCCAGCTTGCTCACTGTGTGTAAATAGTTATACAAGTGAATAGCATGATAGTTAGGCTTTTATATACTCGCAGGTGCACTGTTTGATTGTCATATAACTCAAGGTGTGGTATTGAAAGTAAATCCGCGCGTGGATGTCATTGTCCTATCTGCATATTTATTACGTTCTTAGCATTAGAGACATCTGTCTTTGTTGCTATTTTGAAATTCGGTTTTATCAACATATCTACCACCTGTTTTCGCTATCGGCGATCGAAAAACTTGAAATACCGCGGGATAGTAAACTGACACTTTCGTTTTTGCGAATATTACGTTGTAACTGTCGGTTATTACCTCTCATTTAATCAGGAATACATTAAAATCTATGGACCAGTGTTTCTCAACAGGATTTCCAAAAACCAGCAAAATATTTCGGTACGTTTTCGTATACAAATATCGTGTCAATAAGAGATGTAGTATGAATGCCAATTATTCGTTTAACAGCTTTGATTTATAACCTACTTTTGCTATGTAGTTATGATTTGTATACATCTTCGACCTCATGGTTCAAAACCTGAGTGACTGCTACGCTAGAACTGAAAGTTAAGAGGTTTCAAAGTTCTTGGTACAATTTAATTAGTTTTCTGGTGGATCTAACAACTCCACCAGATCTAACAGTTCTTAATCTTAGTTCTCCCTAACAGTAACATCCACTTGGTTCAATAGATGATAATATGATTATATATATATAGATATATATCAAACCGAAAAGAAAATTAATAACTGAAATGCAAAGAAAAATTGAAACAAATGAAAGATAAATTAATTATCTCGTAGCTAAGAGAACTTAATCGTCACAACGAAAAAATTTATGATGAATGTTTAAATAAAAAGGAATCTTCAGCATTTAAATTGAACAGTTAGGAAATTAAAGCGAACTCAAGGCTAATAAAATCGAATATCAATTCTCTCTTCAAACAATATACTGGAATACTCTCACTCCACCAAGAGTACTCAAACTTCCAGCTTTAGGCTCAAAGATCTTCTGCCAAACCCTCTCAAAATGGTGATTCTCAATAATTATAGTACTCAAAAAAATATGTGAAATCCAAAAGGAGAAAAAGTAAAAGTGAGAATAAAAAAAACCCAATAACAAAACCCAATTCAAAAAAAAATTAAAATAAAAAACCCAAGAATATCGTCTAAGTATGTCAAGAAAAACTCGATTGATTATGATTTATACAATATCTTACCTTCCCATTTCAAAGAGCTTCCTTTGAATAAATTCAAAATGCACATTATGCACAAATGCTCAAGAATTATCTTCTGAGATTTTGCTTCCATTCTGTCAGCGAGTATTCGGAGCACTTCGAAGCAAAGTCTTGAATATGATCATGCTCACCATATCTTTTCATGTGTTATTTTTGTACATTATATGTATTGTTTCTTCAGTTTTGTGGTGAATTAATTACTCTAGTTCATTAAGTTTATAATTATTAGACTTCAATCATTAGTTTTGGCGTATACTAGGATTAAGTGTATCTTTACTTACTATTGTATACGATTCTCTAATTTACGCTAATTTTATTTTGCAGGTGTTGAAAAATGATTCGTGAAACTCCTATCATTTGTAAGGACATTTTTTTCTCTACAATAAAGATAACTATTAACTCCCACGAACTTTTCAGAAAATGCGCTACAGCTAGACCCTCAAGACTATAAACTCAAAGTCTCTGGATTCTGGACAAATTGCTGGATAGTTTGCTGGCCAGTAAATATTTCTTGAGAACCGGCGGTTGAGAAACACTGCTTTAGACAATATATTAGAATTTATGACCGCGCGCATTTCTTCTGCCATAACCTTGGCCAATTAACTATCAGTAAATATTTGTAATAACATAATATGAAATTTGCCGTGTAATAATTTTATTAGACGTTTCAATGTTATTATGTTATATTTGTCTCTAAAGGCCGTCCGATACAGACCGACAAGAGAAACACATGGAAGTTAATGAAATATTTATGTAGTCTAAACACTATAAATTCTTCGAAAATAAATATACTTTGCCAACATCGATCATACAATATCAAGGCCTACTCACTATTTGCAATTCGCTCTAATTGTAGTATTATGTATTCTGAACTATCTACTTATGAATAGTATAATTGAATCTGATTCTTCTATGAATTGTTTAATTAATTCAACATGAATGATAATGAACATTTTCAAGTCTCAAATTAGTAGAACTGTTTCAAAAACTCAACAAGTTATCTACTTATAATATTGACTGAAATTCTATGGTTAAACTCGAAGTCTAATATTCTATGGTTGAGTACGGAGTTTCAAAATTTTATGGTCATATAAGGTGTTTATATTCGCCAGTTTAATAACTGAGAAATATATACATCAAGTAACGGCCGTAAACAATGAAAAATGAGCAAAAATATCGAAACTGCTTTCAAACTTGAAAAATAAATTCTAAAAATTGACGATTATATCGTATTAGGCTGAATATTTTCTAATCTGTACTATAATTTAGAAAAACTCTCATTGGGTTGTGAGGGGTGTATAATCAAAATATTTGGGTTGTTATACAATAGAAACTGAAAATTTAGCAGTACTTGATATATGTTTCTACTCTATAGATAATAAATGGAAAGTGAAATACAATGACATGATCAAATAACATCTATATTAATTGTTTTTTTCCAATATAATCATCATTATTATCACCATCAGTCATCAATGATGCAGTCCTCCCATTATTAGCCTTGTTTTCGTACTTCTATAAATTATAGAATTTTACGGATATAATTTTAACAATTTTTGTAATGCCGGTGGTCCGGTGGGTTGGTGGTCTGCCTCAGTTTTTTCTAAGGGATCAATTCTAGTATTTGTTTTGTAACCTGTCTTCCTGCATGCGAGCAACATGTTCTGTTGATTTCCCATTTGAGTTTTGCCACACGTACCACTCAACCTAAGAGTAGTTCTTCCTTTTTCTGTGGTCAGGTAACGAAACACCAAGCATCGATCTCACCATTTTGTACTGTGTTATATTAAATTTTTTAGTAGCTGTGTTAAATATGTATCTTCATGTACCAGTCCTGATTCGAAGTCTTTAGTATCCTCAAGAGATCACAAGTGATCAGACACTAAGATAATATCATTATCTTATATTAATTATTATCTTATATTATATTATTATATATTGATAGATTTATTGTTGATTGAAATTATTTTCAGTCTTTATTTATATCAGTTACAACAAATACCCGTATTGTGATCGATTTCAAACTCTACAGTTCCTTTACTCACAATGCTCATTGAGATTCCAACAAACAAGCACACTTCTAAATGAATATGGATCAATATCAGGTGCAGAAATCCACCTTTTAGTTTAGCATTCCTGTTGCATTCTGCGATTTTTCGGCAGATAATTGCAAAGAAAATCCTCTCATTTCTAAGCGTTACAAAAGTTCTTCAGCGTATCCTTTCGACAAGATATAAGTAAAAAATCCATAAATGTTTCTAAATGTTCGATTAAGTAATCCACACTTCCAACTCCGGCTATTAATTACCGATGAAATGTACTTTGTCGGTGCGTTGATTTAATTGTTGGTAAAGACTGCATACTAATCAAAGCAGGTATGTTTTCTCGGCATTTGTCTTTTACCTGAGCATCATAACTGCGAGATAGAATCTCAAACAAGTCGTACATGCGAAGAATACAAAATATATGGTAATTAGTAAGTTGGTAATATATTCAGTGTTCTCAATTATTGACATTATTTTTTGTAAATTCAATGGACGATGAATCTACTCTGTGATAGTTCATATTTAAATGAGATGTAATAATAAAAACTTTTCTAAAAATCACTGACTGAACAATTCTTTATTCGACTAGTTTCGCCTTTTACAGCGAATGAATGAATGAGTGAATGAATGAATGAATGAATACATATTACAAAGACAACCTATGAATATTTTGCAGATCTGTTCGGACCACAGAATACACCTTAAATTCTGTCATAGAGGTGGGGGTTTCCAAATTATCAAAAATTTAACAGCGGGGAGTGGTTTAGGTCTAACTGGTCATTGAGAAGATTGTATTTATCGGATTTTTGAAGTTCATTTATTTCCATGGCTTCCAGGTAGTTCATTTTAATTCCTTTTTCACAGTAATGAAGAATTCCGGTCTGGCCAACATGTCATGTTGGCCAAACCAGAAGATGTTTTGAAACTAGGCTAAAAGAACACGTAAAAAACGGACAATCTGCTTTTCGGGAACATCTAGGGTCGACAGGACATAAGATCTCACGTTGTTTTAAACAAAAGATTCTTCATTACTGTGAAAAAGGAATTAAAATGAACTACCTGGAAGCCATGGAAATAAATAAACTTCAAAAATCCGATAAATACAATCTTCTCAATGACCAGTTAGACCTAAACCACTCCCCGCTGTTAAATCTCTGATAATTTGAAAACCCCCACCTCTATGACAGAATTTAAGGTGAATTCTGTGGTCCGGACAGATCTGCAAAATATTTATAGGTTGTATTTGTAATATGTATTCATTCTTGATAATGCTGTAAAAGGCGAAACTAGTCGAATAAAGAATTGTTCAGTCAGTGATTTTTAGACAAGTTTTTATTATTACCTCTCATTATTTTTTCTATTTTGAATAACAATATTTCACTAATTTTCAGGAAAATATTCAAAATATTATTCGAAACAACTGTTCTTCTAAATAGTTCTTTATTAGTTCCAATTGTTTTAAATAGTTCTTTCAAAAGTTTATTCAATTAGTTTATTTCAAAATTCATCAATTCTGAAATTTTTACATTTTATATACATTGAAACTTGTTCAAATGAAATGCGATAGAATTCAGAATTCCTTCGATCAATATATCATTTACTTGTCAAGTTATTTTTTCTCAGCGAAATGTGATTCGAATGCAAGCATAATTTAGTATCTAGGTATTCTTAACTTCTTTCATTTTCTGCATTTTCAATACATAAAAATTCGAAATATTTCTACGCTGAGGGTGATGTATTCGAACTATGTAATATTTAGTTATAGTTGAAATTTACAGTTGAACAATTCTCCTTCCAAATTAATGGTTTGAATCCAATGCCTCCATTTTTCTTCAAGTATTATTTTTCAATAGGAAGTGTGCAGTCATCAGTTCTATATGAATTTCAACTAAACTTCGACGAAATGAAGTAGTGGTGCCCAATTCAACCTTATATGTCTTAAATTTCATAATTTAGATAAATTATTGGATTATTCCTTTCTATGATTACTATTAAAACGAATATTTGCCTTTACTATTTTTACTGAGCCCAATCAGTTTTTGTTGATGCGATTTAGTAACTCCGTGTTATGCATTTTAATTCAGGAGAATCTCGTTTTGCTTATGTACATACAGATTTCGAGGGTTTTCACTTTTGATTACATTTCAACTTCAAAACATTAGTTTATAATTTATTGTACAGAAGCGTCTATACTTAACAGATATTTAAAAGCGATTGACATATGAGTACATATACTAGTATAAAATTGAGATATGACAATTCCAAGAGAAAAAATACGTAGGACTCAAATCCGGAGATTGAAAGGACCATTTGATGTAACCATAATTCAACTTGAAAGGAATATTTCACAGTCTTAACTCACTTACAATTAGGAAGCTCTTTTCTAGCTTCATCTCGTCAAGGTTTATAATAAAAAACAACATAACTCTAGAACTTAGGTATGAATATAACATATAACTTCAGAAATTATTATCTTGAAATCCAGGTAACCACATGAAGTCTTGAAAATCGTAATTCAACAAGACCATGTTCTACGTTCCGAAACAGCAGCCCACTCAGTTATATTACGCATATAAAGGCTTTTGTTTTGGATTCGATGCAGTTAAATAACAACTTTATTTATTGCTCTATATTATTCGGTTGATATTGAATTGAAACGTGCCTTGTTGGAGATTATCATGTTGAATTAAAAGCTTTGTACCTTGATTTAATAATTATTTACATCATAGAAGAGTTCTTATTGGACTAAGGTCTTAATTTCGGCAATGATCCTGGTTTCGGATAAATAACACATATTTTTTTTTATATAAGCACTGAACTAAAGGGTGAATTTTTAAGAGTTAAGTTTTTCAGGGTGGCGGCACAAGTTGGTAATGACATCCAAACGTCATCTGTCAACGTGAAAAGTTTTCAGTATATTCTGCCTATTTCATCATGGAAAGACTTACAAACGAGCAACGATTGCAAATTGTTGAAATTTACTATCAAAATTCGTGCTCTGTGAAAAATGTGTATCGTTTGTTACGACCATATTATGGTCGTCATAATCGACCTGGTGAATCAAAAATTCGTGCTGTTATCACCAAATTTCACACCAAGTTCACTTTGTTGGACATTAAACCATTGTCTCAAAGCGTACAGTGCGTACTGAAAAGAATATTGCAGCCGTAGAGTACAGTGTTAATGAGAATCGTGAAATGTCAATTCGTCGCCGTTCTCAGCAATTGGGCATGTGTTACTCAACCACATGGAAAATTTTACGTGTTGATTTGGGATTGAAGTGTATTAAATTTAACTTAAATGACCTACCACAACGTCTAATTTTTGGTGAATGGCCCTTAGAACAGCTTAATGAAAATCCGCTGTTTTATGGAAAAATTGTGTTTAGCGATGAGGCTCATTTCTGGCTCAACGGATATCTAAATGAACAAAGCTGTAGCATCAAGAGTGATGAACAGCCACATGCCATACAAGAATTACCAATGCATCCCGAAAAAAACGACAGTTTGGTGTGGTTTATGGGCTGGTGGCATCATTGGTCGATTTTTCCTCAAAGACGACCGTGGAAGAAACGTTACCGTCAACGGCGAACGATATCGAGTCATGATACGCAACTTTTTTTTTCCCCAGTGGGCCGAGTTGAACTTGGTTGACATGTGGTTTCATCAACATGGTGCCACATGCCACACAGCTCGTGAAACAATGGACATGTGGAAGGATGAATTTGGAGAGCAGCTTATCTCTCGAAATGGCCCTGTGAATTGGCTGCCAAGATCATGCGATTTGACGCCTCTGGATTATTTCTTGTGGGGTTATGTGAAGTCGTTAGTGTATGTAAACAAGCCGAACACGATTGAAGCCTTACAGGATAACATAACACGCGTAATTTGTGGGATACATGCCGAAATTCTAGAAAAAGTGACGCAAAATTCGACTTGACGAATGGACCATTTAATACGAAGCCGCGAACAACAGTCACATGAAGTTATCTTCAAAATATAAATGGCAAAGGCCAAGTCATCAATTTCATCAACAATTTTGAATATATTATGCGAATTGAGTGTTTTATTCGATTTAAAAAAAAACTTCTCTTAAAATCTCACCTACGATTTATGTGTAACTAACCGTTCTATTTAAACATTCTGTAATTCTGTATAAAATGTAAAAAGTATGATAGTAGAAAAATAAAAATTTCACAATAGTGTTGATTGATGTTGCGTTTGTTTTAATTCTACTGCCACTTAATGAACGTCTCTAAGCCACAAACGTCTGAAAGCTACTGAAATCAATGATTTTCCCCATATCATGAGATGATATGTGGAAATACCTTGTATATAATGGAAATCGGCATAGAGACTGCCGCCAAGTGTCAGAAAAGGTGAAAGATTACCTCAAGGATAAGTTGAAGTTGCCTTTGTGGGAATTCGAGAGCCAAAAGCTTGAAATCAGAAATAATAATTAAAAATTATTATAATCATTATGTTGAGCATAAGTTTATCACATGACAAAATATTCAATCGCAATTGTTCTTCTTTTCTCTTTCAATATTCTTCAATGACTTCTTACTAAGATTATTATCTATAGATATCAATTCAAACAACATACTGATTGGAAAAAGTATTTTTGTATTACAATTAAGTATCAGTTTTATATTGAAGAATTTCTGAAATACCTTCCACATCGATGAATATGTTTCTTAGGCATTTCATGAGAATGTTCAAGAGCGAAACCATTTGCAAGATGACACAATCTAAATATTATGCAAAGATTCTACTCGAGATAAAATAGATATCTGACATACTGCATCCGAGATATGAATGTACTAATGGCAGGTAGAAGAACTGAAATTGATAGTACGGTTTTTGCACAGAATGATTACTAAAGCTATATTCAACAACACGGATAGATGGCTACAAGAGGACAACGTCTTACTATCAGAGGTAACATGCAACGACTCTGACATTACGATATAGCTTTTTATGCCGCAATGAAATCATTAGACAAGATCTCATTAATTTATATGGTGTTCAACATATACAATCTCGCAGAAGATTGATAGTTTCAATACTACACTGTTATAATACTGAAAGTGTACGGTCAGAGGAACATGAATATCTACCTGAAAAATTGCATTTCCGTAAAGAACATTTCATTACTGCTAAAGTACTTATTTGCATCGTGATTCACTTTACCAAAGGATATGTAGGTAATGAGTTGTAATACCCATGGAAAATGGTCTGATTCTCCGTGTTTTTCTGATTCAATTAACTATTTAATGGTTCGGTAATATACGTTCTGAATAATGGGAAGGATTTATATTTTACTCTAGTACAAATCTTTGTGTTTGCGCCATAGAAATTTGTCCCATTTCATTAGAATATTTGAGGCTTCCAAGAATGTCAATTTAATACTTGGACACTTCGTGAAATATTGAGTCTATCTTATAATTGAAATATTTCGACCGAATTCCACATAATGTTTCAATAAATTTCACAGATTCGAGTTGTTAACTGATTATCAACAGATGCAATGTGCTGAACTTATCATAACTTGTAAGGTTAGGTTAGATTGAGCGAGTTAAGTTGAGTTCCTTTTATTGTATATTCCACATATGTGAAATTCAACCTAACCAAGGTAGCCTCACCTAATCCGTCATCATATCAAGAGATTAAACTCAATGAATTCATGATAACAAGTAAGGTTAGGTTAGGTTATATTGGGATCAATAACCTCGTGGTAATGACTGAGGTTAGGTTAGGTAAGGTAAGGTAAGGTTATATTAGGTTAGGTAAGATTATGTTGTGTTATGTTAGGTTTCGTTACGTTAAATGAGGTTCATTATACGATACATTTATAGCTTCTGTTGAACTCCTTATTTACTTTTTCATCTCACTTCAGGTAGTTATTTGATATAAATCCACTAAATAAAATGGTTGAAAAAACAGTTTTTTTGCAATTATATTTTCTCCAGTATATTTTGGAACTATAATTTGACAAACGTGACGTATGCATCGATATTATTGATATGACATACTATTGATACTAGGTAATATTGTGAGATGTGTTTGAATCTATAAATGAGTGTTTTCTTCAACATTTTATCAACGTATCTTCAATCATTATATGCGTTATATCATTATCATTCGAAAACGCAGCAAGAAGTCTAAACAAAACCTACTAAACCTACTAAATAAAAGGTGAAACTGTATTTAATGAATAACTGTGGAAATGATTAAGAATTTTCGAATTTTTTCAATGAGACTATGCATGAAATATGTTATTTATTGAAATACTCAATGGAAGATTTCGAACATTACAGAACAAACCAATTATTCTCTACAATACAATACATATTAAATTAAATTAAACACTTAGCCTAATGTTTCACGATTTATTATATATATATATATATATATATATATATATATATATATATATATATATATATATATATATATATATTGTGATATTATATATAATCTTGTAACGTTAAGCCAAGTGTTAAATTTAATTCAATATTTAATTATGTTTCACCAAGTGTTTGTTATATTTTTATCATGAATGGAAAATTACGAAGTTATAACAAACCAACAAAATCTTCCTACAAATTTTTTGATTTGATACGGTGTTTGTTCAGTAACTTAAAGAATTTAAATAAGCTTTATCAATTTGGTAAAAAATAGGACAAATTAATGAGAAATAATAAAAACTAAATGGTGGATGAGCTGGTATTATACAAAATCGATAAATATATATATTCATATACAATTAAAAAAAAGATCATTTGGAAATGGGAACTTCACGTAAAGGGTATACAATTGGTATCAAAAATTAAAAGAGAATGAATGTCAAATATTTCGCCTTTGCAGACGATATTGCTATCATCACAGACAACAGAACTGAAGCCATTCTCGCCGTAGAAAAACTGCATGAAATTGCGCAGAAAACCGGGTAACAAAATTTTTTATGATGAAACCAAATAGATGGAAAGAATAAATAAATCCAAAAAATAAATCTACTCTTATCACAAAACATGGTGAAATTCTGTTAGTCGGCATTGGGCTTACTATAACAAAACGTCCATTTCGAGACGCGCCAAATTGAGGCATTATAACACAACAATTCTTCCAGAAACAATCTACGCAGCTAAAACAATGATTATTGACGGCCATTCAAGAATAAGAGCGATAGAAAAACAAGAACGTAGGATTCTCAGAAATATTTACGGACCAATAGACCAATAAACGGAAAATATTTGGATGAAAAGACCTCAGAATCAACTTTACCGAAGCACAAAAACGATAACGGAAGAAATCAGAAAACGACGAGCAAGTTATTTGCACAAGTCTACAGAATGAAACATTCCAGAATACCAAAGAAACTACTCGATATAATTATGAATAGTAAATGCCGAACAGAGTGGCTGAAAGAGTTCCAAAAGATTACAATAAGTCAATATAAAAATCTCGAAGATCGCACTGAGTGACGCTATAAATTCGCAATTTGTGAAATTTGAGCAAAAATAAAATCGTCAACCTGGAGTACAATATAGAGATGAACGGAAGAAAGAGCATTCAGAGAGGAGGAAGCGTTTTGGGAGACAAAAAAGATGGATCAAAAGTCATAATTGCGAATTCAAGTTCAATCGCCCTCCTCATGGGGAACAATCGCAATAATAATAATATATATAAATATTTGCTTCGATTTATACAGATCAACTTTTAAGGAAAAACAAAAATTGTTTGAATTTTTTTATTCAATCTTTGTACTTTCAATTTAGTATAAACTTATTCAACTTGATTTCGTTTATTTGTATTTTTCTCATAAATTGAATATTTTCTTCTTAATGAATCGAATAGGCTACAAAGTCAAACATTATTCAATTATTTCAGTTTCAACACCTTCACAACTCTCAGCAGTAAAATTTATTTTTTTCAAAGTTTTGAAAAGCTTTGATTTCCAGCGAAACATTCTTCAAATTTACTTGCCTGCAGTGGCTGAAGATAGAGATTATTGGGAGGAATACGAACGGGCAATGCTCAGATTTCAGACTGATATAAAGAAACCTACTGTGCAAATTATGCAACAATTTAAAATCTGAAAAACTGAAAAAATTATGCAAGAAAAAAACCAGAAAAATTCATCAATTATAAAAATTGTCTTTTCAATAAACCACTGATAATATTTGCAGGTGCTATGAACAATTTGTTCTCAGAAAAAGGCGTACTGTGACTACTCTATACAATAACAAATATAAAAATATGTATTTTCAAAGTATTGCAAGGGACCCATCAAATTTAGAAATATGAACAAAAAGTATTTTTTTTTCAAACAACAACAAAGAAATTCCTACTGATTATATAACTTCACAGTTTGATTCCTGCAGAGAACAACAAGAAATAAAATGCTAAAAATGTTGAATATTAAATCCGATTTATTTATGAGGCATTATATCAATTACCAAGCAATTAGATGCCAATTTCTATGCATGCATGAATATCAAGATCAAGTTTCATGTCTCCATAACAATATAATCTAATTATTATGAGATATACATATTCAAATGAGCAACGAACAGTACTCAATATTTCAATCATGCAATAATATTTATAAGGTTCTGGTATCACTTTAGAATGTCATGTTAACATTTCGTGCAGAGGTAAGGTCCCTTGTTTATTCATCATTCTCACATATTTCTATGTTTTTTTTATACGTTACTTAAACGACTCGATATATTTTCGTGTTGATTTAAGTATATCATATAATTATGTGTCATTGTTTTCGAGTTGTAATTTCAAGGTAGCGATATTCTTTGAATTTATTTCACTAACTACAATAATATTTTTCATATCTGTTTTTTTTTAAATTTGGTTTTCGATATGTATAAAAGATTTACAGATTCTTCATTTTCAATATTCGAATAAATCTGAGGAATATAGTGCCTACAATATTAGGTATATTTCATATACCATACAGAATTATTACTAAGGGTGTTCCTTAGCGGTCCATATTGGAGCGTTTTTGTACTTTCTTTACACCAATGAACGGCCGTATGCGAACACACGGTACTGAATGCTGATGATACATCAATGAGTACATTGTGCTCTTGATACATCAATACAGTAAGAATCATATCGACGCACTTATACATAGTGAATATACGAGTATTTTTTTGTAGAATTCTGATTTTGCAAAAAAAAGTGTTAACGTTGTCTATTCAAAATGAAAAAACGAGAATGTTGTGAAAGTGACTCGTAAGTGTTTTTAGTTACATATTAAATTGAATATACTTACTGTGATAAGCTTTACATCTTGGATAGTGTTCTATTTGTAATTAGTATTGAGAACTTATTTGAATATTCTATACGCCTTCACGAATATCGAGCTAGAAACACAATGAACCTCATCTCTGATAGATATACTTTCAGCTATCTACAAAAAAAGTTAGATAATCAATCAAAAAGTATATTTCACTACCGCTGAAAATTTGCAATATACCAAGAAGAAGATTAACTATTGTACTCAAAATGTTTCTATCTCAGAAGGCCTTCTATTCTATGAGAATTCTACACGCGACAAATCTGACATCGATTTTAAAAGTTATCAGCTAGTTTTGAAATCCTGTCTCAATTTGTCAACTAGATGTGTATCAATAAGTGTATTGGAAATTTGCTTAAAAACAGGCGTTATGTACGAAATGAATTTATAAGAAATTTATTGTGTAGTGTAAAATATCTACTATGCTGTTCGAATTAATTGGGACAAACATTTGTGTTCTTCGTTTGAGTTACTGTAGTAAGTATGTGAGTACCAGGGTGGCCCAAAAACCCTCACACCTGCTTGTTTACTACCTGAGGTGACGTGAGGGTTCGACCTCGACTATCATTTACATTTTGACCGGTTTTAACTAGCCAGCAATTCAGTTGTGAGCCTACCGGTGCAGTTGGTGGTTTCAATTTTGATACGTGCTGTATTGTCTTGTCCAAAGATGGATATCACTCCGAGGAAGCGTTCCAAAATTATCGCGCTTAATGAACACACATCAATGACTGTAAGAGATATAGCCGAAGCTATTGGTGTGAGAAAGTCCAGCGTCTCGAGAATTTTGAAAACATTTGAAGAAAGTGGCTCATTGCCTTCAGAAAGAAGAGGAAACTGTGGCCGCAAACGCAAAAGTACTCCAAGAACAGACAAATTGTTGATGAGAAATAGCAAAATCAAGCCGAGAAAGACAAGCACTGATCTTCGAAGGGATTCAGTGGTTTCTGGTATGGAGGTGAGCACCTCAACTGTGCGAAAACGACTGCTGGAGGTTGGCCGTAAGGCTAGAAGACCAAGGAGAAAGCAACTGCTTACCCAGAAAATAATGAAAAAACGTTTGGCATGGGTCAAAAAGTACCGTGCGTGGACTGTGGACGACTGAAAGAAGGTGGTTTTTAGTGATGAGACACATTTGTTTGTTCAAGGGTACAAATCAAGTGTTGTTAGACGAAGTGATGGGGAAACTTTGCTGCCTGGTCACATCCAGAAAACAGTAAAACATCCTTCCAAAAAAATGTTTTGCTGTTTTTTCATAACCAATGGCACTGGACCATTAGCTCCTATAACAGATGTGATGAATTCAGTGAAATATATGGAAATATTGAGCACCAGAATTGTCCCATTCATGGAAACATTCGATGGAACATTTCAGCATAACCTGGCTCCCTGCCACAATTCCAAACAGGTGCAGGCCTTCGGACCATTGTAGAATACCATCGCCCATAGATCTAGAGTCTCTGGTTCCGTAAATGTATAATAAACAAACAAAAACATATATCTATAACCCGTGCGCTATATAATTCAAAATGCCTTCCTCTATGGTCTAGATATGGTCTCTTCTGCTTCACAAAAATGACACAACAATAGAGCTATGAAAGGATATCTTCAATTATAAGCACGAAACTCATGTACATACACGATATCGTATGTCTTACTCGGGATTCGAACCCGTATCTCCCTAGTGAGCAACCTGCACTTTCATCACTAGGCTATGATAGGCTATGTGAGATTGAAAGAATCAATACAATCAATAAGTCAACCATTGTTAATATCACGTATAAGACTTTGTGGAACATTGTAAAAGATAATATAACTCAAAAGACACTTCTTAGATAATGACAATTGAAAAGCAAACACTTGAAAATATGTTAGCAGCCCGAAACCTATGTTCAGTGACTTAAGCAATTTTTGAATAGATAATTTAGAATTATTTGACTTGTATTTACCATTTAAATAATATAAATACCTCAGAAGATACAGTATCACCGTAATGTATATGGTGTAAGTGTTTATGTTGGAAGTAAATCTTCATCTTTTTGGTTAATATATGGTTGGATATAAAATTATATCAACACCACTCTAATGCTAGAATTTTTCAATTATTTTCACAACTCCTACTTCCTCAATGAAGCATTTTACGTTACATAACGCAACAGATAACCGCTCAGATTCCAGCATCTGAACTAATGATATCCTTCCTTATATCTTCGAACGGTAGGAAATAATACTGGTAATCTCCATGACTAACTTTAACGGCAAGATGAATCTCACGCTTCCAAGAACCAAACAGATTCATACATACGATAATAAAATTGAAAAGCAACATGTTTCGTTATTTATCTGTTTTTTATCGCCATTTTTCAACTGTTAGTCATTGAAGTAACAATCGCAACTTTGCGACGGCGTTTTTCTTCTGCTTCGCGAGCCGCGCAACGCCATAAACAGACTGCAATTGCGGAGGAAGTGCGGTCGCCTTTTTGCTGTAATTCAAGTCGTTTCGAACTTTCGATGAATCACCCTGATACGGTTCTATATCATCTTATTCCTTGTCGCTTTATGATTCAACCGTGCTTCTAGCAGGGATTGCTAATCTCCAATTCATATGTTTCGTTGAAATTGAGTGAATAATGTTCACTGGACTCTAATCCAATTTTTTTTTCGTGTTTAACGATAGACAATTCTCTGAATGGGGCCTATGAAGCCAGAAATAATTATGCTCAGCTAGGTTCAATAGAAATAATTGAAAATCTCATGCTTCTTTCTACATTGTTTTTCTCAAATGAAAAGTTTAGGATTTTGGCTAATGTTAGTTTATATGTTTGTTCATTCTGTTTTTTATCTACTGAGTAACAAGAATTATGAGAAACATATAATTTGACTCAATAAGAAATTAAAATGTCTCAATAGTTCATTCCTGCTCTCTGAGAGACAAAGATGCAAGTCCCCATGATTAATTTTTGACTAAAACGATAAAGATTCTCCAATTATCTAGCTCTTGTGTTAGGTGACGTTGTATTCTCTTCCTTGAATACGACTGTGCTTTCCTTAGACTTTATATGCGGATGAAATCAGCATAATCAAGAGCCCTCAGTCCATCTCGATGTAAAGCAATTAGCAATGCTTTCAAGACAAAAGAGACAGAATAGACCCTTGGGGATACCCTCTGGCTCCTTCGGTTGCTAACGTCTATCATTTGTTGGTGATATCCGTGATAATCTTTCTTCAAGCTTTTCAATCATTCATCTACAACAGGTGTCTTCGGTTCTTTCGTGTTTTGACGACATCAAAGATGCTTCTAGAGTAGCTGAAGAGAATTTGAAAACATACGGAGTGTTTTCAGGAGTATTAACTCGAGTTTCAGGAATATTAATCGAGGAGTACTAACATATTCTTTTGCGAAAATAATACTATCATTTTTGTATTGTTTCATCACTCCAGAAAAAGTCTGATGATATATTGAGCTCTCGGAAAATATGTTGATATATTTATCTATTTTTGAATTAAGTTAAGTCATTGAGTTCTTTTCGTTGTTTAAAAATCAGTAAATTTACATTTTGTGTCTGTGTGGTATTCATATATCGTGATAATTCTTATAATAACGATTAATTTCGAAACAAGAGAAGGCTCATCTGTAGAAAGACATTAAGATAAAGAATAGACAATTTATGATTATTTTCATGAAATTCAAAGTCAAAATTTCATTTACTTGATGTTAATGTGTAAATAAGACCATTAGGTCATTATAAGAGAAAAACAATGTTATTGCTTTTGCATGATTTATCGTATTTTATACACCATCTCATGTGGTTTTCCTGCTCAAATAATATAAATCAATTAAAAATCCCATCACGATAACCCTTTGTACGCGTTCAGATGATTAACGTTTTACAATGAGAGATCAAAGGTTGGATATAACAAAGTAATTTTATATCGATAAATTTTTTAACCGAACAAGCAACTGGGAAACATTCTTCGACTTCTCGTAAATCACCGTTGTCATGTTTGCTCAAAAGTCTGACTTAATGTAATTGTCAAAATGAAATACGAAATCTGTAGTTCTCGTGCTCTATATTATACTTGTAGATAATACTACATATAGATATTCGCTTTCAAAGTACACTATAACTTTTTCTTTCGATAATTTTTAACAAATTATTCTGAAGAATATTATAGGTGGCTATGTAAAACATGAACAATGCGATGTCTCAATTGTCCTTCTAGGGATCAATGTTAGAGAATATTGTCAGAAAATAATTGTCAGAGCATTAAAATTTTCAACCATTTACCATCGAATTTGAAAGTACTGAAAGCTCATTTGTTTAAGAGGAGAATTAAATCTCTGCTCTTAACAAAGGCGTACTATAGGGTGTCAGAGTACTTCGATGATTCGGATGTAGGCAATAATGTTTGAATCAATTTTTTGTATCATATATTTGTATAATTTTTTAACACTAATGTTCTTCACCATGTGAAATTGTCTCAAATGTTTAATATCTCTGAGGAAATTTTTATTTTATTTTCTTTTCAATCAAAATTGTATATTACTGTAAATATGAATTTAACCAAGACTTTTGTATGAACCAATATTTTTGCTCGAGGGCTGAATGGAAGATCGGACTCCAAACTGAATTCGGTCCTTTTGAGAGCATTTCTCTTAGTTGTAATTATTTATCAATTGAAATGAATGTAATTTTACTATGTAAGGAATGTTTCTCAATAAAATTATATTATTATTATTATTATTATTAGATTCTCCATAATCCTTCATGGGATAAATGCTGAAGAATCTTGAAATCAATGCCTACATTTATTGAAAGCGTGAGACAGTCACTGTTTCGTACTACAAAGTACTCATCAGTCACGCCACGTTGAACTAATGAAAGGCATAGATTTAAATCCTCACATACCCTCTAGTCGATTTTAAAACAGAAATATAGGGTAAGTCGTATCCTATATAATGCATAGATTAATGTACATCTCAAATCTTAGAATCAATGAAAACCACATTAATGCTTTTACAATAAAGTATTACTACAATTTCAAGTAGACGTATTCATGTGCTTTTCATTGATTCTAAGATTTTAATTTTTTCTAAGATGTACATTAATCTATGCATTATATAGGCATACGACTCACTCTGTATTTCTGTTTTCAAATCGACTAGAGGGTATGTGAGGATTGAAACATTTACCTTTCATTCTTTGAACGTGGCGTGACTGATGAGTACATTGTAGTACGAAACAGTGACTGTCTCACACTTTCAATAAATGTAGGCATCGATTTCAAGATCCTTTAACATTTATCCCATGATGAATAATAGAGAATTCAATATTCTCTAACATTGATGCTTAGAAGGACAATGGAGACATCGAATTGTTCATGCTTCTCATAGCCAGCTCTGCTATAATATTCTTTAGAATAATTTGTCAAAAATTGTCGAAAGAAAGTTATAGTGTACTTTGATATAGTATTATATATATATATATATATATATATATATATATATATATATATATATATATATATATATATATATATATATATATATATATATATATATATATATATATATATATATATATATATATATATATATATATATATATATATATATATATATATATATATATATATATATATAGAATTGACAGTTATCGGCATAGCCCTGGTAAAGAAACAGCAGTCATACATGTTACGAGCTTGCTGTTTCTCATCACAACAGCTTAACGAGAATAAGACTCTATATAAACTTGAAGATAATATAAACTGATCAAATCGACTAGAAATAATGAGTGCCATGTTGAAACGAATATCACATCTCCCATAACGGAGAGTTTATGCGGAAGCGATAAATAGGAGTCCTTTACGTAAGAATTCAGTTTTTAATTTACTCAAATCCTACGTGATACTCGCAATGATAACTTTCAAAATTTATTCATAATAATATATTTGAATCACAATAATTTTATTGTCTACGTTTGGCGTACCACATGTAGTTATTTACCGTAGTCGTCTAATCTTGGCGTGCCATAACACCAAGTCTAATTACCTTTGGTGTTGGCAAAAACAAGACCAATCAATCGTGTGTGTTATAATATCTCGAAACTGTATACTTTTTTCACTGGCAAGCGTATTATTAGGCCTATAAATTATTGAAATCAACGTTAATTCGTTGTTGATTGTCAACAATTATTGAGAACATGAGAATCTGTAGACTAATGTGAATATTATGCTAATGAGTTAACTAATTACATTTAAATAAGTATATAAATGTTATAATTACAAGCTGAAAGGTCTTGGGGAGGACTTAAGTAAATTATCTGGCGCCTGCTTTCAGAACATAAAAGTGCTACGTACGGACCATTTTTTAGTCTTTATAGCAAAACTCAACTCTATTCATTTATTTGAAAGGGGCACAATATATGTCATTGGGAATATTATTAGAGAATAATCAACTCATGAATAACAATGAAATGTGACTTACTTTTTAGGAAAGATTTCGAAAAAAATTTGGAATGCTTTCATAGAATACAAGAAAGATATTTCAAAAGTATAAATATTTACTTCCGGAATAAAATTCATAAGATTTTTGTTTGAAAAATTTCGCAACGTCGGCTTTTTCAGTTTCTCACTAATACATGATTGAAAATTACTTATTTATTAATTATAAAATATTCATCACAAAATCGTCATAAATAAGAACATATAAATTAAGCATTTTATAAGTCATCGAAGTCATTGATCATATTTGACAATAGTGTCTATTGATATTTGATGAAAGAAAACTTAGGGTAGGTATATTGAAATTTATGAACTACGTATGTTTTGGAAAGCTGTGCAAAGATTGTCGCTAAATAAGGTTTTTTTTTTATTTTATTTATACATACAAGGGCTCACTTAACAGACGGTTTAAAACTGTCCTTTAATAGAAGAGCATATTTATTACAAATGTTAATTTCCTATAAACTAAGTTATATCTAATATGTATATCTTATAACTATAGTTTTTCATATATCTCATTTAAATAAACTTTTCGAGGCATTGAGTTGAATCATATCATCTACAAAGAAAATACCTAATTCTACTAAAAAAGATTAGATAAATACATCATGAGGAGTAACTCTATAAAAACTGATAATTATTCTATTATCGACCTTCAAATAATCTCTTTTCAAATGTTTCTTAAAAGTTATGAAATTCGGAGAGAAAATATCCAAGTTGGTCTCTATACTTATCAAGTTTAGCTTATTGAGAAATCTATGGATGGGTGAATTCAATATATAATTTGTTTTGCTCTGCCCAACAAACAGTATTGTACGATTTTTTACTACAAGTGGAGAAAAATTGAAGTTTATAAGGCTGAAACATGCAGCAGAATTAAGGTTCAGTAAGATATATTGAAATTGATAATCGATGAGGCCGATACTTGGAGAAAATTAATATCAATAATACAACAATATTTAAAATTTTGTCATAATTTAATATAAAATGCGCATGACGACGTTTCGAAGTACTACTTCTTTATCGAATGCTGGATTAATACTAAGTATTAATCCAGCAAAAAATTTAAGTATTAATCCAGCATTTGATAAAGAAGTAGTACTTCGAAACGTCGTCATGCGTATTTCATATTAAATTATGAGAAACTTTTAAATATTTTTGTATTATCGATATATTGAAACTTTTGAGAGAAAACACAACCATTGTCACATGAAAATAAATCTTTTTTTTTTACTAGACAATAATATCGTGTTGAATTTTGTACGAAATAAAACTATTTAACACTTGTTTAGCATGGTTAAGAAATCTTGTAATTATATTTGAATTATTTGACTGAATTCCACAAACAATATCTATGTCTTTCGATATATATACAGCGCATATTATACACATGATATAAAAACTAAAATACAGTCTATCAGATATTTTCAGAAATGATATTTTTCAAATATAGAAAACTCAGATTGCAACCACTTGAAATGTTTCAAAACCAGAATAATTTTTAACGAATTTGCAAGAAATAATGAATAAACTAGCTGGTGGTACAAATTCAAGTTCATGAAAAATATCATTTGTTATGAAAATGGAAAATTTGAACTACCTGATGGAAAAGATTCCTACTTAATCAATTCATTTGAAACTAAAGAAACCTGTAATCAGTTCAGAGACATTGTAACGAATGATATGAATGGAATAACAAAGATTATATCTCTAGAAATTTCATATCTATCATTTTTTACTACCAAGATGAAAAATTCTGGTTAATATACTACTAATTGGGGACCGATTCGAAATTCGAGTTATTAAAGATATTTAATCAATTCAGCATTGACCTTTCGGATTGAGAAGTGGTGTAAAACCTCTTATCGTGTTATTAACGCCAATAGTACTGAAGAATTTATTTATGTATTATTTTTACGGATATCAGTTATCTCACTTAATGTACCTCTACATCGCCTCTCCTTTCTTGTTTATCCATATTTAACACTCTGCTGCTTTCGACTTATCTTTTAAGAACAAAAGGAAACAGCACATTGTATAGTCTGAACATTCTGATAGTTTAGAATCACTTTTTAAAGTTTATATTCATTCGAAAACATTCAATTAAATTAGACAAAAATTGTCCATGACATATATTTCAGGTATTAGCCCTGCATCGACAGCTCATTACAACAGTATTATTGAACTCGTGATAATATCTTACTTGACCGAAATATATCTTGAGTCAACTAACTATCGTACTTGCTCATATAACAAGCCAAATCGTGATAACACTAGGGAACAGCAATTTTGTTTTTTAAAAGACTTCTTTTTGACTGAATTTTGGTTTCTTAATTCAAAAATAATATCAATTTTTCTTTATAGCGTCAAGTATTCAAACTTCAAGATACCCTCTCTTTACCCGAAAAGTCACACAAAATGGGCATACAGAGGAAACAAAGTGGGTACTAACCAAACACATTAGAATATTTGATTCATGCAAAGGTTATTATAATATTAAAAGTTAAATTGTGTTTATACAAAAAATTGAAGAAGATATAAGGGTAAACTTTTTCGCCTATAACTTTTCCTAGAGTGTTCAATTTAGGAATATTCTCGCTTGATGCTCCAGCATCATACTGACATCCCATCTACCTTGATACCATGCCACAATGACCATCAAATCTTGGTGGAATCGCTCACCCTGTTCATCACTAACAGCGTCAAGATTTTCTGGAAAGTTAGTAGGATGGCTATGAAAGATTGCAGTTTGATACTCATGTAACAGACAAGCTTTTTGAAGCTTTCTAAGAGTTGTTGAACAATTTCGACGTAATTCTGGGCTCGTGTGTTCCTAAGAGAGTCCTTGACAAGACTTTTGAATGCCATCCAAGCATTCTTTTCAAGTTCTGTCAGAGAAACGTTCATCTTTAATGCCAAATCTTTCGCCCATCAAAGACACCAGTCTTTATCTTCTCATATGACAAGCTAGGAAATGCCGAAATGATATACTTAAAACAGTCCTCTTCAGTTGACAAAGCTTCAACAAATTGCTTCATGAGACCTAGTTTTATATGCAAAGGCAGAAATATAATGATTTTTCTGTGGAAAAGTGGCTGATTCAGAATTTAGTTTCAATCATCAGGTTTCAGGTCAGATCTTAGCGGTCACTTTGACTGCACGCAATGCTTCTCACGAGCTCTGCTGTGCCACATACATAGAAAACAGGAATACTTAATAAAGGGTGTTTTTTTAGAGGTAGAGAACTTTAAATTGCAATAAAACAACGACGGATCATTCGATTGACAAGAATTTTTTTTATTCGAAAGATAATCTTGTGGCATTACAATTTGAATATGATTTCTGGCATATGACCGCAACGGCTGGCTCGGATGTAGTCCAACTTGGACGTCCAATTTTCGATGACTTTTCCAACATTTGTGGCCGTATATCGGCAATAACACGGCGAATATTGTCTTCCAAATGGTCAGGCGTTTGTGGCTTATTTGCATAGACCAATAACTTTACATAGCCCCACAGAAAGTAGTCTACCGGTGTTAAATCACAAATCTTGAAGGCCAATTCACAGGTCCAAAACGTGAAATTAGGCGGTCAACAAACATGTCTTTCAACAAATCGATTGTGGCACGAGCTGTGTGACATGTTGCGCAGACTTGTTGAAACCACAGCTCCTGGACATCATGGTTGTTCAATTCAGGAATGAAAAAGTTAGTAATCACGGCTTTATACCGATCACCATTGACTGTAACGTTCTCGCCATCATCGTTTTTGAAGATGATTACGGACCAATGATTCCACCAACCCATAAAGCGCACCAAACAGTCAGTTTTTCTGGATGTAACGGTGTTTTGACATACATTTGAGGATTATTTTCATTCCAAATGCGGCAGTTTTGTTTGTTGACGTAGTCATTCAACCAGAAGTGCGCTTCATCGTTAAACAAAATTCGCTTATGAAAATCGGGAACAACGGCAATCTCGTTTAGGGCCCATTCGACGAATCTACGCCTTGCTTGATGATCGTTTGGTTTCAATTCTTGCACGAGTTGGATTTTGTGAGCACACAAACCGAGGTCCTTCCGCAAAATCTTCCATAAAGTGGATGGACACAGATCCAATTCCTGTGCTCGATGGCGGATGAACTCATTCGGGTCTTCCTCAATGCTACGCTCTACAGTAGCAATAGCTTCCTCTGTACGGCGTCTCTGGGGATGCAAGGTATCAATAAGAGTAAACATTCTGCGGAAACGTTCCATGGTTAATCGAATTAACTGCTCTGATGGACGATTTTGTCGACGATAAATTGGACGTAGTGCGTTGTACGTATTCCGCACAGAGTCATATATTTCGAAATAATGAATTGCCAAACCAAACTGAGAATAAATCACTTCTCAGCTGGTAAATCTGTCGCCATCTTCAACAGAAATGCCAACTTAAGTTCCATACCTCTAAAAAAACACTCTTACATACACTGGTTGCTGGCCGAGAAGGAAACAAACCATTTTAAGGTCAATACAGATGATCCATTGGTGTAAGTTAAGCGATAAGTACGCCTGCTTACTACAGTGTCTCATGGGTAATTGATAAAATTAATTTAGACAATAAAATCTAATCCTATTGTGCCGTTCAGTAGGGCTTTCTGTATTTCGCGTTCAGTTCCTCGAAGCGTAATAGTATGCGCAACAACTGTGTAAGAACCTTGACGTGATAGTAAAACTTATTAAAGTTTTGGAATCATCATGTCAGTTTACTTCTAAATCAGTCAAAAAATCGAAGTCAATAGAAATTATGTCACAAATTGTTCCCCAGTGTAATCTATTGATCAGGTTTTGTAGGAATTCAATCATAAGCTTTTCCTTTCAATTTATACCTAACTTATCCTTAATAATCTATTTTTGTTTTCTATAGCTATGATAACTGTAATTAATTAAATGTCATCTGACCACTACAGTGGTTGGTGCAGAAATAAGTTGAAGTTGGAATGTTTGGTCCAAACATCTTTATGATTAATTAATATAAAGCGAGTCTGAATATACTATGAAATGGCGATTCTATTATTCAATGTGACAGATGTAAATATCTAAGAAAACAATGAGATTAAATCGATAGAAACTCTACATTGTTTTCTCCAGGATGAAGTTATAACTTCCATTACATGAAAAATGATGAAATAAACAAAATTGAAGGGAACAATGAAATTATAGTTCTATATAATCATGCACCGTAGAATGGTCCTACTTTGCTCCAAAAGAAGGAAATTATGATAATTGCTTAAACTATTAATTATGAAATATACTCAGATGTATCAATTTGAAAAAAATAATGATATCTAACATATTTTGAAAGTTAAATCAACGTAATTAGTTATCTTATAATATATATAAAAGTGTGAATAAGGAGAAAAGTTACCCATCGTTTTGAGTAAATTTGCTTCTGGATATGTTTCACTAGCAATCTCCATTGTGGAAGCTTTTTGAGCAGAGTTATACTTGCCATATGAAAACTATACTCCAGTGATATATATTTTTAAGTTGAGTTGCAAAAACACTTTGTTTCTTTGTTTTTTTATATTTTCAAATTATAACAGACACTGTTATCTTAAGTACTATCTTTACTTACAAATGTTTATTTAGTCTTTGGACAAAAATCAGTCAAAATTAACGAGATCAACTTCCCAAAAATACAAACTTACAAAAATAAAAATATTTATGAAAATTAAACATATTCAAACTGGGCATATTCAAAACCCCCAAGTTTTGTCTAGTTTAGGAACTGAGTATATTTCAGGGCGTGAACTAATTTTTTTAGGGACTTCAATACATCCTAATACATCCTGTCAATTGTATTGAATTTCATCGACGGGTTTAGGCCACCTTCAGGATTTGAGAGACTTCTTCATTGTAGATATATACCGTCCTTTTTCATTGATTAAGCTTAGTGCTGCCACCTAACAGTCAAATGTTTCGTATACGTTCACATTTACATGAAATGTTGTACTAATTTCAAGAAATTAAGCGATAAAAATTTAAAAGAATTGTAGCATAATTAACTCCATAGGAGCTACGTAGGAACACTTTACGGTATTTTTCTTGAAACGAAAAAAAAAACATGAAACATATCGAATTTACACCCTGAACGCAGTCAGTTGCTCCGATTATTGAGGGGATTCCCCAATTTTCTGGGTGAATTATTGAACGATCTATTTGTAATTGAGTTCATTCAAAAATTCCATTAAATTCTTCGAGTTCAACATTAAAATCAAATACATTGAATTATACTTAGAAAGGAATATATAACAGGAAAATCATAAATTTTGAAAATCATCTTCATGAAAGTATTTCTGGAATTAATTTGTTTTCTATTTCTACCCTGCAATCCCCATCACTCAACAAATTGTTAATAATAGTAAATTGAAATTAAAACACTCGGCTCAAGATTCACTCAGCCATAGTAATTAATCATCACTGAAACTTAAGCCAAGTGTTTTAATTTTAATTTACTATGAATTAACATCATATTAAATTAAACACATGAATTAATCGACATGTTTCAAACGTGAGCTCATTTTCAAGACTAAATTAGAAAATCAGCTCACGCTCGAAACATGTTGACACATTCATGTTGAATATAATCGTGAAGCATTAAGCCAAGAGTTTGATTTAATTTGATATTTAATTATGTTTCATCAATAGTTAAGCGAGAATTCATTCTCAGTAATTAACATCATCTTTCATCAAGTGATAAGGGAGACTTTCGTGTCATTTAATGAAAATTGATGGAGAACATGTGTAAAATTTCTTTGCATAAAATAGTTCGAATTAATTTCATAAATTATCTGCAATTTTGTGTGTTTATCATACAACCATATTTATTTTTCAGTCGTTACATTTTTCTGAAATTATTGTTTGAATATATGAATTTCCATGAAATTTTTATATATATTTCTTAGAGCTGTATTTCTTTACATTTAAAAATTTATGCTACTGACTAGTAACAATAATTCACAAATAATTAGGTACAAAATATTTCAGCAAACATGTCAAAAAACTTCTTATTGAAAGTATATTACTAGAGAATTCACTGTGCCACAGTTTCATTCATTTTGACGTGCATTCCATTCATTGACTCATCGAAGAACTACGTCTAGAGGGTGTAAACCTTTTCTTTGAATTTATTCGAGTCTCATAAATGGAGTAAACCCTACTGTGAGTACCTACCTGTTCAGTGGCGCCAGCATTTCAGAAGGTATGCCGTTTATTACTATTTAACAATGGAATTAAAGAAGCGAATTTAAGTCACAGTGTTGAGCTGGAAATTTGACTCTTAACTCTACTCAGAAAGGCTTTTAACTTTCATAATGTATTTTTTCTACGTTTTTAATAAATTTCAGAAAAGAGCACCAGTGAAAATGCTATACTTAATAGAAATGCACGTTTCGGACGCATCATCAAGAATTCTCCACAGAATTTTTGGTATAAATACAAAATCAATGTGTAATAATTGAAAGATTTTCATCAACAACATTTTGCTATATTGGTATATGGCTATATAGTCATTGTTCTATTAGCATTTTGTCGTATGTAACGACGGATTTCATTGTTCTGTTTCAAGTCGTTTGTAACGACTGAACACGTCATGCTATGTTGTCGATAAAAGTGTAAATCACGAAAAAGTGTTCAAGTTTTTGAATTTTATCTTATATTCAACATTTTGCTAGTCATATTACACTATATAATTATGTCAGGAATTATTGCAAAAGCTTAACTTTATTGCCACAAGAGTTTCTTCCAGAAGCAAATTCACGTTCTACCTTCCAGCAGCTAGAACGAATGTTCTAACATTTTCTCCATTGCACACGATGTGTGAACAATGTAATATTTTGGGAGCTAAGTGTTAATATATGAATGTATATGTATGTGTATGTGTATCTTTATATGTACATATGTATAAGTTGGGTCAGCATTTAAGTTTTTCTTATTCCTATAATTATATTTCATTTTATCAGTTGTGATTCTATCAGCAACTCTTTCTTTTGAAATTGAACTTTAAAATTTGAAAGTACAAAAATGAAACTTTTGTACTACCAATTTCGTTTTTAGTATCTGTTGTGTTTCCTGTTTTGTAATTAAGACCTGTCCTGTAAAACAGTGTATGTTGAATAAATAAATAAATCATACACTATTCTAAGAATAAAAAATAATAAAATAAATAATTAGAAAAAATAAATAATAATGAAAAAGACTCCTTGAAAATGAGCTCACGCTCGAACATGTTGACAAATTCATATTGTTAAATATAATCGTGAAACATTAAGCCAAGAGTTTAATTCAATTTAATAATTAATTATGTTTCATCAAGAGTTAAGCGAGAATTCAATCTCAGTCAATGAAAAAAAATGAAAATCAAATTTTTTTTTCTGTAAGCATCTGAAGAAGTCGTTTGTAACGACGAAACGCGTCATGCTATGTAGTCAATAAAGTGTAAATCATAAGTTCAAGTGTTTGAATTTAAGTTTATATTCCACTACAATATTGTTGATTTTATTAAAATAAGTGGATTGTTGATCCTTGAATCTAATTTACGACAAAATTCATCATATATATGTTAAATACTTTCGTTTTATAATTTAATGATGAACCAGTCTAAACATCTTAGATTATTATGGAAACACTGTAGAAGTACATATAAAAATCAACGTTGTAATTCTTGTAACCATTAGGTAAAAGAAAACATAAAACATAAGAAAGTACATATAAAAATCAACGTTGTAATTGTTGTAGCCCTCAGGTAAAAAAAACTGCATTTTTTTGCCAAAATTGGATGATTATGATGTGGTCAATATGTGGTCACAAGACGGTGCCACAGGTCATACAACTCGTGAAACACTTTAGTTACTGCATGAGAGATTTTCGGTGATCAGAATTGGCCCTTCAATCATGTGATTTAACACCATTAGATTTTTTCATGGCATTATTCAAAATCTCAGGTTTCAAAATCTGAAGAAGCCCAAAACACGTGCATTGAAGGAGGAGTTTAACGTTGCATCAACGAAATTTAGTCACATTTATACAGCATGTTCATGGACAACTAGGACAAACGAATGCATATATGTATGTATGCAAAGCAGTGGAGGCAATTTGCCCGATGTGTTATTCCATAAATAATCTTATGACTTTACAGCTCAATAAAGAGAATACAGTAAAAAGACTAAAAACTGTGTTTTTTATTCAATTCAAATCTTGCGTTAGTTTTGGAACACCTTCATATTCTTGTTAGGTGTTCTTTATGAAACATCTGTAAAACTTATTGACCATTCAGTTGAATACACCACTCTAGAACAGCACTTGGTATCTCCATTCTCAGTTTAAGTAGTATTGAGCTCATGAGAAAAAGATGCAGCGTTGTCAAAGCCTGCTATGAGAAATTATTGCTTCAAGAATTTGCAAGGGTATTCATTTACAACTTGCAGCCGACGAAATGAAAAGACATAGAAATCGAGGATCTCTAGATACTCGATGTCGTTAGATGCACCAATTCATGTGAAAACATTTATTCCGTCGCTCAGTATATAATAAATATTACATACATCGCTATAGACGACATATTTACTGCCACTTCAAACGTCTCTTCATTGCCAAGTCAAGTTCCTCCGTTTCAATAGATAAACGCTTTGTGAATGTTTTCATCATGCCTTTGTAACTTTTAATTGTGCATTTAATGCTCAAATGAATATCTATTATCTATGTCTGCTTTTGAGACCGACTTGTTGTTTCGACAAAAATATAGCTTCCGATTTACTATGCAATAACCATTATTTTTGTTCAGAACGTATACATAAAATGCCCTACAACAATATACTTCAGATTATGGAATAATATGATGTGTTCAACTCTATCGAGTGGAAACTAATAGTTGCAATGTTTTTCCAAATAAAAAAAAAAAAAAAAAAAAAAAAAAAAAAAAAAACAAAAAAAAAAAATCCGCGAACACAAATGATGACGATTTGAAAAAAATAATATAAAATCCCAGGATTCAGATCATTAAATAATATCCTGAGTTTATTTTCCTTAGATCACAGTTGATAGGTAAATTTTTTCAGAAACTTAATTCCAATTTTTCAACACAATTCTTCAATTTAAATTTTCAACTCCTTTTCATTGAAACATGTTATTATTTTTATACAATAGATTGATGTTAGTGTTCAGCATAAGCTTGTCTTTCACATTCCTTGGTGCTTGATAGTCGATCAAATTAGCTTGATTGCATTCCTGAAGGCATTAACGTCATTGAAAGAAGAAAATAAACCATTGCAAATATTGAGAAATTTATTGACTACATCAAAAGATAACGTAAGGAATACCTAATATATTACGGAACTATGATGCATTTGGGAAAACTCAATAAAATTCAATTGACGTAATATTTTCCGTTTATCTAGTGATAATATGTTTATTATGTTTATCAGAAGACCCTGACATACAATATAAGGTACTCAATGAAATACCTTAACTTCCGAAATATATTGATGAAAAAAAGGGAAGTGTGCTTTCATTTAGGCCTACGTATTGATCTGACACGTATGAATTCAAGCCAAAAATTAACGGTAAATCAGATTGAACAGAAGAATAATTTATTGGAACTATTTCTCTCAGTATAACTGCAAAAGTGAAAATATTTATAAATGCAAAGTTTACATGCTAAGTTTTTGAATAGAGACATTGCAACGGAAATAAGTGATCACAAATACTCTATTAGTAAATTTTATGAGTAAATACAAAAATGAAATGATTCTTTACGAAATTTCATACATACAAGACATATCAAAACAAAGTATTCTTGCAAAAATATAAATTTGGGACAAGGTTCATAAATAATATGTTCATATTCTTAGTGAAAAATGGGAGCTATTTATGACAATTTGACCGTATGACAATATTATCTCTTGTACTATTCAATATAACCACTTATTATTTCATGAACAGTAATGAAATGACGAAACTTTTATTCAATTAATTCATCTGTGGATTAATTACGACAATCGACCACTGCCAGCTACAACGATTTTTTTCGAAGTTTTTTCTGATTGTGATCCAAGTGCTTCAATATTCTTAACTACTTCCATTTCTTCGATAACTGAACCAAGTATTTTTAACGATGGTTTTGAAAAACTATTTTCAGTGTGAAATTTTCACCTTTAAATTTGTTGCCCTAGATAGATTTTCCACCAGTGCCATTGTGGTTTCTAAAATCGCCACCTTGGCACCTGACGTTGGGGATGACAATGTGGTAAGTGTATCCAAAACCTTTTTCTCCTGTGCATAGAGCTCGGAAATTTTCAACCTTTTTGGGCACCACATCACTTCTAAGACCAATAATAATTTCCCACAGATGTAGCCAATTGGAGGTCATATAAGAAAATACTTTTGGTAGACTCATTCTGGTCGAAAATTGTCGTAAAATAGAGGTAGAAAACTATGAACTCAATTCACTCTGAGTTGGGCAGTTGATTGTGCTTTGTGCGGAAACCGACTCAGAAACTCAGAAGAAAATTACAAAATCTGTCATATTAACTACCTAATACTAGTTGTTTCTCACCAATATTTCCATTTACTTTCATCGATGATTGAATTATTGCCTACTGACTAGCTTAGGCTAGTTCTTAGCAAAAAAAATTGAAAATTTATCACATGTTTATATACATTGTGTGAATTATACTAGAAACATTTTAATGACTTTTCAATTTAGGACTTTTTATGTCATTCCAAAAAAAAATTGAAAACATTATTGTAACAATACCTCTCAAGTTTTATAAGCCAATGAATATCTTGTGAAAAAATTGAGCTTACGTTACATCTCATTCTTCATAGAATATATGAATGAAATACAACAGAAATAAAACGTTTACAACAGTCAAATGGTTGCACTCACATATTAAGGAAAAACTCTTGTTCCTTTGTGACGATTGGAAATATCCGAATCGTGCCAACAGCAGGACATAATAATGAATGATCATCTTAGCTCCAGTTTGTAGTCATTATTACTTTCTATGTCTCCAATTTCGTCATTATAATCCCTTTTGTTCTAAAAACTTCGACTCTGAAAGTTAAAGCTACTTTTCTTGTTCCTTCACCATTTTATCTTCCTTCGAATACCTCGAACCTAAGTACCCTAATCCTCTTTCAACCACATCCCTACCCAATCACGTTTTTTGATACTTGAATATGTAGAATACATAATGTTGGTCTTTAGAATAGGTGTCCAGTTCAACTATTGAAAATGGGGTAAGATACCGAAATAATTGCCAAGTACTCAATATAATTCTAAACTAAGCTAGGTGTTTTGATAATAAAATCCAATTTTCATTAAGGAGATTTTTAATAATAATAACAATAACAATAAAAAATTTCTATTCATTTCCAACAGGTAACTGCCCAATGAATGAAAAATACATAATGAATGAATAAAATACGAAGTTTAGTGAATAAAAATACTAATAATAATCTACATATACAATATACAATTGAAAATAATAATATTTGAAAAACATTATCAAATATAATCATCTAAATGTACAATATCAATATCTAAATATTCGAAATTGAAAATTGATTAAATAAAAATTTCAAACTCTTACTTAATGTTTAAATATAGCTGAGTTTGTGAAAAATTTTTATCAATTTTCAATCTAAATATTCGAATGAATATGAACTGTCTTAATGTTTCACAAATATAACCAAAGAGTAATTGTGAAAACATTGAGCATCTGAAGAAGTCATTTGTAACGACGAAAGGTTGCTATGTAGTCAATAAATTAAAATTTCCATCGTTTGTATTTAAGCTTATATTCAATTGGATTACATCAAGTAAATTCCAAACTATTTATCTAAATATTCTGAATAATGTAAGCAATAAGTAATAACTAAACATGGGAACCAAACTATCTCAGAACTCAAACCGCAAAGAAGTCCTGATACCTAAGTGGTAAAGATTCAAATATAATTAATATTCATAATATAAATAATATAATAACATTAATGATATAAACCAGTAAATCCCAGACCAAATCACACCAACTTGATACCTGGTTTGCAATAAAACATGCAAAACAGATCACAACTCCTAGGTAGATATAAACCATCCTCTCGAAATGAGAGCATTTTAAGAACCTCCTCTGCAGTGCCTGCAGGTGGTCTATGTGGCATTTATATATTGGTCGTCAAACAAGACAGCTATACTCAAGATTACTTCTCACTAGGGCAGAATTCGAGAACCATCTACGATTTGCAAACGATGAAACTATAAACTTTGCTACTAGATAAAACTAATTGATTAACATGAGGTATGAATGAGAAATTGATACTCATTAATAATACTCATTTTAATTATTACTTAATTACTTTGATGAAATACTAGTCCGAGATCCTCAACCTCCAGAAGTCTAGTCAGATTAACAATGTTGTGATCAAAAGTTATCGCATCTCTCTTTCTGGTGAAAATAACAACATTACATTTCTTGACATTCAAGTGTAAAAAATCCATCCATTTTACATGGTGAAATTCATAAAACACAGTTTTATGATTTGAGTATGATGAAGGTTATCGGTCCAAATAATAACTGATCCTAATTTTGTCCAAACGAACGTAGTCAACATCTAATCGTTAATTTGTTATTATTTTATAGTGTCCAAGAAACCTCTTCACTATTTATTGAGTTTTTATTTTCATTGAAAAAGTATTTACTCTAGAATTTAACTTATTTTATCAAATTTTTTTCACATTCTCCTAATATTATTTTCCTTTCTAACATATATTGCTCCGTTATATACTCCGTTGCAGTTAAACATGAGAATAGAGCATATCAAAGAATTATTATCAACATCAACCTGTAGTTTCTTTCCTCGTTTTCAATGTAAATATCCGCCTTCTTGAATACATAAACCACGAAGCGGATTGATTTGCAAATTTCTTATCGCTTTTCTGAATCAAACGTAAGGAACACAAGACTATAGCGAACATTATCTGCATGTATTTTACATTCTAAAAGGGGGTATTAACTTTTATTTTATGCACATACATGAGTCACACTTCACTTACAATTAAATCGAGCTCATGCTCGCAAAGTTCACACTGTTTATGACCCGGTTCCTGGAATTTTTGATGCGTTGATACGGCTTGACTTACGCTGAATCTCTTCGAGATTTGTTGGAAGTTACGTAGCTTAAAGCAAAGAGAGTTATGTGAGTACGTACGTAGTTGGTATATTTTGATATTATGAGAAGGCATTTTGCGAAATTAAACGGTGGAAATGGTAAAATATTCAATTGAAAATGTTGTTTTCTCACGTATCTTTACTGCTAAACGCAGGACCGTATTTGAAAATTTTCGTTGTATAATATTGAGTAGTTCCCTGAACTTGATTAGTTCAAATAGTTACCTTCACTCCGTACACGCATTTTTTTGCATTTACAGAGTAATATTTGTATGTACTAATAAAGGATGTTTTTTTTAGAGGTATAGAACTTTGAGTTGGCATTACTGTTGAAGATGGCGATCGATTCAACAGCTGAGAAGTGATTTATTCTCAGTTTAGTTTGGCAATTCATCATGAATAGACTCACGCTCGAACAACGCTTGCAAATAGTGCAATTTTATTTCGAAAATAATGGTTTCGTGTGGAATAGGTATCGCGCACTACGTCCATTTTATCGTTGACAAAATCGTCCATCAGAGCAGTTAATTCGATTAAACATGGAACGTTTTCGCACCACGTTTACTCTTATTGAGAACTCGCATCCCCAGAGACGCCGTACGGTGTACAGAAGAAACTATTGCTACTGTAGAGCGTAGCATTGAGGATTTTACGGAAGGATCTTGGTTTGCGTGCTTACAGAATCCAACTCGTGCAAGAATTGAAGCCAAACGATCATCAAGCAAGGCGCAGATTCGTCGAACGGGCCCAAAACGAGATTGCCGTTTTTCACGATTTTCATAATCGAATTTTGTTTAGCGATGAAGCGCACTTCTGGTTGGATGGATACGTCAACAAACAAAACTGCCTCATTTGGAGTGAAGATAATCCTCAAGTGTATGTCAAAACACCGTTACATCCAGAAAAACTGTTTGCTGCGCTTTATGGCCTGGTGGAATCATTGGTCCGTACTTCTTCAAAAACGATGATGGCCAGAACGTTACAAAACGTGGCGGCGCAACATGTCACACAGCTCGTGCCACAGTCGATTTATTGAAAGACACGTTTGGTGACCGCCTAAATTCACGTTTCGGACCTGTGAATTGGACTCCAAGATCTTGTGATTTAACACCGGTAGACTACTTTCTGTGGGGCTATGTGAAGTCATTGGTCTATGCGGATAAGTCACGAACTCTTGACCATTTGGAAGACAATATTCGCCTTGTTATTGCTGATATACTGCCACAAATGTTGGAAAAAGTCATCGAAAATTGGAAGTCGAGATTGGACTACATCCGAGCCAGCCGTGGCGGTCATATGCCAGAAATCATATATACAATGTAATGCCACAAGATTTTCTTTCGAATAAAAAAAAAAAAATTCTTGTCAATCGAATGATCCATCGTTGTTTTATTGCAATTTAAAGTTCTATACCTCTGAAAAAAATATCCTTTAATCAACAGCTTTTTTTCATATTTAGCAATTATTATATTCAGGCAAGCCAACCTTACCTAGACGTAATACTAGTATATTGAAATAACTCTAAAACTATTATAACGGTATCTGGAACACATCCACAGTAATCATAGAAATGATTATTGTTTTCCTTATGTCCTGTCCTTAATATTCCATTCCATGTTCTTGAAGATTCTTTGTATATATTTCAGTGTGTCTTTCACATATGTTGATGTATATTCAATCCCAAACCGGTCCATACAATTCCTTAAAAAAATTCTGATAGTAATTTAAGTTGTTATTTATCTATTTTCATAAACTTTTTGTGATAATTATAGGTGGGGCTTCTCCGTCACACCACAGAATTACTGCATCTTGCAATTTTGATTAAAATTCTGTCTGCTTTGTCTCGAATTTAGAATACAATGAACACTTGTTGATTTGTATTTTCCATGATCGTATTTTATTAGATGTCTGCGATATATGTTAATGTTAATTTCGCATAATTAACTAGTAATAATAGTTATCCTTGAATTGATTAAAGTTACTTTGGAAGAAACACAAAAGATCATTATATTTAAAGTTGTCAGTCATCTCAAAATTTGCATGCATAATTATAAGTATAGTGATTTCATATACACCGACTTTTACTTTATGGGGCGGGTCTTCTTAATCAATATACAATTCATTTTCAAGTCGGTTTGAAGGGAGGGGAGGTTGTTTTTTAACATTGAACTTCCACAAAAATAATGCCATCGTGATGGGTTAATTATTAATAATCAATGAATACTCAATTATAGTACATAACAAACTGAAACACTACAGTCTGTTCATTTCCAAGACGCCACTGAAATGGAAAATGCATGAACTATCAAATTCATAGATTCATAGATCATATCCTTCTATCAAAGTCATAGATCGTCTACTGTCAAACTAACTGAATCTTAAGGGATAATAATAATAATAATAATAATAATAATAATAATAATAATAATAATAATAATAATAATAATAATAATAATAATAATAATATTTATTTAGCTTATACAAAAAATCTACATATTTTGAACTGTCAATTCTTAATTACATACCTATCTCATTATTTATAATATACTTTCTAAGATCACGCTTAAATATTTTAATACAAGTACTAGTTTTCAATATATCTGGTAAATTATTGAAAGCCTTAAATCCGTCATAGTATATGCTATTTTTAGATTTAGAGAGCTTACAACTTCGGATATAAAAACTATCAGTATTTTCAGTATTATACCCATGCACATCAATGACATATGTTACATTTTCTTATTACATTACATGAAAGCAACTGATTTTTGATTTTAAATATGAATATATATGAAGCAAAGAGTACTCCTCGTTTAACAGACATTAGTTTCAAAGAGTTCAGCACAATTTTAACAGGGGTATACCTATTGCACTTTGAAATTGTTCGCATGTCTCTATTCTGTAACTTTTGTGATTTTTCTTTAGTTGAACCAAATAACAATGTGGAGAAATATTCAAAATTTGGCATTATTATTGATTTGAACAACAATAATTTCACATATGTCGACAGTTTTTTTCCTATTCTTTTCAAAAAATTGATTTTTTTAGAGATTTCAGATGATATGAAATCAACATGATCATTGAATCTCAATTTTTCGTCTAACATAATGCCTAAATATTTTACTGTTTCCATTTTTCTAATTTTTGTTCATTAATCTTTATAGTTATATCCTCATTTTTATTAATTTTAAGGATTTCATTAGTACCCATAACTATGAATTTAGATTTTTGCACATTTAGGGATAAGCTATCGTCACATAACCATTCATTATTTGCAGAAAAAAGGTCTCTATTCATCCCTCTGTCATATATTTGCCACATATAAAAAGCATAGTATCATAAGCGGATAAACGTATAGAACATTTTTTCACATGAGAGACAATATCGTTATATATAAGGAGAACAACAACGGACCTAAGACAGATCCTTGAGGTACGCCTACATCCACTTTCGTGCTCTCCGACAGCATGCTATAGAACTTAACTTTTTGTGTTCTCGAATCCAAGTAAGATCCGAACCAATCATTTACTACTTCACATAGCTCTATTCTGTAACTTTTGTAACTGTTGAGGTTTTTATTTATTCAATTCCAATGATAGAGTAGAACAATATTCGAAGTGTGGCATTTTTATTGCCTTGAAGAGCAATAACTTCATATATGTCGTCAGATTTGTTCCAATTCTTTTGAGAAAGTTGATTTTCTTTGAGATTTGAGACGATATGAAGTCAACATGATCATTGAAACTCAATTTCTCATCTAACATAACAAGCTTTACCATTTCAATGTTCTGGTTTTCAATTTTAATAGTTATATTTTCGTTACTAATTACCTTTAGAATTTCACTTGTCTCAAAAACTATAAATTTAGACTTTGTAACATTCAGCGAAAAACTGTTATCGCTTAGCTATTCATTTATTGCTGCCAAGTCTCTATTGATCCATTCTGTCATAGATAAACGTAAAGAATATTTTTTCACATCAGAGACAATATCGTTATATATAAGGAGAACAACAACGGACCTAAGACAGTTCCTTGAGGTACTCCTACATCCACTTTCGTGCTCTCCGACAGCATGCTATTAAACTTAACTTTTTGTGTCCGCGAATGCAAGTAAGATCCGGACCAATCATTTACTACTCCCTCAAAGCCAAGTTTTTTCAGTGTTTTTCAATAATAATCATCTATGTAACGTTTCGAAAGTTCTTTTAAAATACAATAATACTACTCTAACCGTTTCTCCTTTATCTATTAGCACTATACCATTCCTCACATATGCTCAATATTGCTGTCTCACAAGAGCAATTTCTTTTGAATCCTGATAGAAATATTATTAAAATACAGTTAATGAAAATAACAGCATAAATTTTCTTATAATATGCGAAAATCGAAACTACTTCATTAAGATTATAAATTCAAGATATTTTCAGCAAGTATCGATACAAATGCAACAAATACTCAATTTTACATATTGATTATTAGAAGGCCATATCTGGTAGTAGAATAGAGTAAAAAAGTCATTTTTTCATCTCATATTTGAAAGAAAAAATATTTTGATATTTCAGGTAAGTATCATAGAACCCCTTTTACATTTGTCAAATTAGGGTTATTCACCGCCACTTCAAGCAGGTTAAAATTTTCACTACAGGGTGTCACTCCATAATCTACAATTGATGTGAATCAAATTAATCTTAGATATCTGTAATAACTGTTATATTTTCACTTTGACAACTTCAAGAGTTAATTTAATAATTACAATCGATAATACATTTGCTAAATTCATAAAATGTCTGAATAAACAACCGCTTGCAGATTGACAGTAAATCATTTAAATTAATGTAATGGAATAAACTCGTTATTCGATATTGCCTTTTCTTTGTTATCACAATATTATATTATTCTATTCTTCGTATGATACCTTTGAGAACTAATAGCGATAGTAATAAGAAGATATTACCTTAAGTTTCCAAGTTTCTTACTCAAATTATTCTTTTACATTCAGTTTTTGAAAGGTATTTGTTTAGGCAGCATAACAATACGAAATTCATTTTAGCAAACCGAACTTAATGATGAATGTTGAAAAGAAATTGGGATACAATCATGATGGAACTTGATTATTTGGATTTGAAAGTTTTAAACATCATTACTTCATTATATCTATAATGATGTTCATTTCAATGTTTACCACCGTAAGAATAAAATATATTGATAACCATCCATTTAAAAATTAAAATATTAACGAAAACACCGCATTTAGTTAATTTAAATTTATTATAATATAAGTCAAGAAATTTAGAAATTCAGAAATTCTTCTCTAAAATATAGGTTTCTTGGATCTTAAAAGTTGAATTTATAAAACAATAAAAATACCTATTTTTGTGTTATATTGTTTCAAAAGGATATATGATGTCTTTCATGTGTTTTATCAAAATTAAAATGTTTTTTATGAAACATTATACTATTTTTGTAACTGATGGTTTGAAATTACATGATTTGTGAGTATCTTGTAACGTAGAAAATAAATTGAAATATGGAATCTGTAATATTTACTGAGAAATTGGAGTGTTTAATTTCTATTTATTAGAGTGTTTCTATTTTATTCACCAAAAAAATTACTGATAGAAATATTTGATTCAATTCAATTTGATTTGATATGGTAATTTTAATAGGAAGATTCGAACGAAACATTGAAAATCACTGAAATGCTAAACTCAAATTGCATACTGAAAGATCGTTAAAAAATCTGCATGAAAAATAATAATTTCATACTCTTGAGTATTAGGTAAATATTATAGTTTATAGAAAACCGGATTTGTTCTTAAGGGATGCAAACTCGATATTTCAACAATAGAAAAAATTGATTAAAATGATAGCAAAATATGTAAGAACATCTAGGGCAGCGGTACTCAAACTTTTTACCAAATAGTTTTTTCACCTCCAACATTTGAATTTTTACTTATGAAAGTTCTTTTTTTTGAGTGAACCAGCCTCACCAACAAAATGAATAAGCTCTTGGATTAATTTATGGAAAGACGATGTAGAATAGAGTTGTCTAATCTTCCTGAAAAAAATAGATAGTTTTCAGTGAAAATGTCAAATAATACGATATTGTTTCGAGTAATTCCGTAACCTCATATTCATTTTACACGAACATAGAAACCATTGCAAGTTTCAATAAACCCCAGTCATGTTATTGGGCAGTTTTGGAACCACTGATCTAGAGGAAATGTTTATTTCGGATAGTTTTGAGATCGAAGAGAAATAAAGAATTCTTTTGCGTAACGATGACAATCATTTTCACAATAATAATGATAATTATAATAATAATAATAATAATATGTATTTCAGCAACAGCTATTACAAAGTCATATATACATCTAGGTTCAAAATATATTATTTACAATTATATGTAAGACGAACTTAGCTAATTTGCGCTTGAAAAATTTAAGGTCACTAATTGTTTTTATGGAGCTAGTCAATTTATTGAATGCGTTGAATCATCCATAAAATATACTATTCGTATGTTTGGAAAGCTTACAAACTTGCATGTAGAAATTGTCAGCATTTCTTGTATCATAACTGTGCACATCACTGACACATGTAACATTTTTCATTATTTTATATGGGAACAATTTGTGTTTGACTTTAAATACAAATATATATGTAGCAAAAAGTATTTTAGGTTTGACTGACATTAGTTCTAAACAATTAAGCATAATTTGGATTGGACATACCTATTACATTTCAAAATTGTTCGCATAGCTCTATTCTGTAACTTTCCTAATTGTTGAGTTTTTTTTTTACTCAATCCCAATAACAGAGTGGAACAATATTCGAAGTTCGGCATTATTATTGACTTAAAGAGCAATAACTTCATATATGTAGTTCGATTTTTTCCAATTCTTTTGAGAAAGTTGATTTTCTTTGAGATTTCAGACGATATGAAGTCAACATGATCATTGAAACTCAATTTCTCATCTAACATAACGCCTAAGTATTTAACAAGTTTTACCCTTCCAATGTTCTGATTTTCAATTTTAATAATTATATTTTCGTTACTAATTACTTTTAGAATTTCACTTGTACCAAAAACTATAAATTTAGACATTGTTACATTCAGCGAAAAACTGTGATCGCTTAGCCATTCATTTATTGCTGCCAAGTCTCTATTGATCCATTCTGTTATAGTCTGGATATTTTTACCACTAACATAAATCATTGTATCATCTGAGAGTATAGAGCATTTTTTACATGCAAAACAATATCATTAATGTATAAGGAGAATAGTAGTGGACCTAAGACCGCACCCTGAGGTACGCCAAAATCAACTCCAATGCTGTCCGAAAGAACACCATTGAACTTAACTTTTTGAGATCGCGAATGTAAATAAGAATTGAACCATTTGTTTACTAAACTTTCGAAACCAATTTTATTTAGTTTTTTCATCAACAATGATCTACATAAAGATTCGAATGCTCTTTTGAAGTCCAATAATACTACAATCACTACCTCTCCTATATCTATAACTCTATACCATTCCTCACATATGCTTAATAGTACTGTCTCACAGAAGGAATTTCTCTTGAAACCGGATTGTAAGTCAGAAATAACTGAATGTTTTTCGCATAATTCTAGAACCTGATTTTTAACAACTAGTTCTAGAATTTCTTCATGGTGGAAGAAGATTTATAGGTCAAAATTCCTCCAATTTGACAGTATTACAAATTTTAGGCCCTGGTATTATCAATGAACATTTCTATTCATTTGGAAAAATTCAAACAATATACCTATAAGTACAAACAATTTATATCAGAAAGATGTTTAAAGGAAACTGCAGTTATTCTCATCGTATCTATAAATAAATTATGCAGGGCTAAAATATTCTCTACTTTATATTCTCTTAGTCTGAAACTCATTGTTATTTATTTATCAAACTAACACGTTTAACTTGAGTGTTTGCACCACCAAGTTAAACAAATGTGTTGCTACTAAGCTTCAAGGTATCTTGTTTTCGTCGAGCTATCCTTTTGAGATACTCGAAGCATTTCCTGAAAGACGAGGAAAACAAATTTGTAATTGAAGGCGGGAATGCGTCACGCCATCGCGTATTTGCGTCACTTTGTCATTACTGCAATAATTGCGAATCAAAAATACCAGATTAAAATTAAGATGCTTTCCGTGAATCCTTCCTGTGGAACAATTCATTCATTCATCATCAAGCTTATTTAGGTCTCATGGAAGTTGCGTGCAATATATTCTATGGCGCCAAGACAATACGATAACAAATGTTTCAACTCGAAATTGTTACATTTCAAGTTCACTTCCTTGTATGTTTTTATTTCGTAATAAATTGATAATAACTGATATTTAAATAAGCACATTTCGAAATTTTGTGTAGGTATATACAATCGAAGTGGTTTCAATTATCTAATACGTAATTAGAGCTAGATATAGGGTTTCAAGTTGAATATAGTCGAATTATACTGTAGAAAATACTGTCTAATTAATTAATTCCTATAGCGGTATTTAATACTATATTTTGAAACTGGATTTTAAGTCCGTTCTATATATGAAAATGTATATAGTTTGTATACACATTTGTCTATAAATTATCAGTTATTTTGTATTTATGTAAGAAGTTTTTTTGGTATGCCTATTAGTTGCTTTGTGTTTTGGAATTTTTGACTTACATAGTTTTTCTTATTACAATTATAATGACTAAGTGAAATAAATAAGTTTTTTTTGGAGACATATTATTGTGTTTAAATATTATACTTAAAATAAATTAATGATAATAATAAATTATTGAATAAATTATTATATATAAAAAAGGCTGAAGGAAAATACTGACATTTCAATTATTTATTTTGATTCTGACACTTAAATACTGTCAGAATCAGTGAATTCTGACAAAGTTACTAGAATTTTTAGTGAAGCATTACAGATAACTTGAAGTTTTCAATATTTGTTGTATGTTATTGTGACAAGAACGATTTTGATTGAAAATATGTAAAAGACGGCAAAAACATTTTTATACCACACAATTATGAGATAATGCACAAGTCGCAGAACCAGGTGAGAGATGTATGCAGCAGATTGAGAGTGATTAAATATCATGTTCCCAGTATATAGCATCATATGTAAGAATTACGATGAAAAACATATAAAACAACTTCACTATGTAGATACTAAGTAACAAATTACACGCACACAAATACACCAAGAACGTAACAAATACACTGCACAAATATAAAACAAAAACATTACTTTTTGACGTTGATGTACGATTCTACGAAAATACTAACAATAGAGCGGACACAAAAACAAAGAGAATTTTTGTTGAGATACCTACAAATACATTTAAACACAGATGAAACAGTTAAAGATAGACACGACATCAAACAGTTGAGTCAGGTTTACTTCATGCTGATAACAGGCCAAATAGCATTATGAGAAGAACATCGAAAACGCCAGAAACGACATAAATAACATATTGACGTTGACAATTGACATGACACATTTGAGAAATATTTATCAGATTGCGAATTGAGGAATATTTCAATTATATATAAACAATGTGTTAGTTTCTTAAAAACTAGAAGTAGTTAAAATTTTGAGAATAAATTGAGAAACAATTTTTTAGATAATAATATAGGCATGTTCAAAGGTGTTCGGCAAAGTACATTCTTCACTATTTTATCGGACTTTCATTGCCTATAAATTTAAAACTGTCTCTGTTTTCACTCCAGAGACGTTAAGAGATACAGACTAACCGAAACGTTGTGTGGATTCTATTTCTGTTACAAATATCCGTTTGCTCAACAACGGTAAGAATTTAATAACTGTGATTGAATTTTTGCTTACCTGTAGGTGAAGCATGATTGAATGAAAATTTGAATCAAAGTATTGGTTTAATGTTTCACAAATATTATTTGTGTATTATTATTATTATGTGCAAATATTATTTGTGTTTCACAAATATTATTGTGTGTATTTGTAAAACATTAAGCCAATAGTTTGATTGAAATTTGATGAATAAATAACACTTGACTTCGTTTCTCGAAATTTCGTTTGAAATATGGTATCACAAATTGCTTGACAATTGTTTCGGGGTGTTGCACTAGTTTTAAGGGGTAACACCTTGAAAATAGGGTTCATTTCGGTTCAGTCTAGCTTTTGAAAACAGGTTAACAACCCAAAATAATTGCCAAGAAATAATTCAATAAAAGATTTGTGAAACCAAGTCGAGTTTCTTTTATCAAATATACCATTTGATGACAATTTATTCATTTTATTTTGTTTTATTCTATATTCTTTTATGTCCATTTTATCTTCATTTGAATTTTATAGTTTTGTTTCAGCTTTCAGAATCTTCTTTCTTCAGCTTCAGAATTAATTCTTTTCACTTTTTTCCAGTTTTATTCGATTAATTCAAAGTTGGATCTTTTCATTCAATTACAGTCCTCGTTTCATAATTTGGGCTTAAATTTATAGGCAATGGTAGTCTGATGACATAAGTGTATTGGTAGAAAATGGTTGACTTTTCAAAATATGTAAGTTTTTATAAAATGACACGGAGGTTTCGCTTATCTCTTGGTGAAACATTATGTTAAAAACAATAAATTAAAATTAACACACTTGGCTTAAGTTTCACTAAATATATGTTACTGAACATTGCATACTCTTGATAATGGGTTAATCACCCGAAACATATGTAGAGTTTTTAATATATTCAGTGAAACTTAAGACACGTGTGTTAATTTTAATTTATACAAGTTTTTGTATAGATTTATTATTTGCAAGAATATTATTCTTATTATTGTTATTGACAATTATTATTGGTCTCTGATATAATCTTGTATGAATATTACGAACATAATACCGTTACTACAACGTTTCAGTATCATCGTAAGTGCTCTTCTACTATTCATCAGCGTAGCAGAAGATAATCCGTACTCTTCAGCCTTCCTTTCCATCCTCTGCTGCTCTCGGGAGGGAGAAAATGCGCTGCTCTGTGCAACGGGAGAATCAATCGGCAAGATTTCAGACTCGGCGACTTCTCGATCGTCCAATGCACCTCGAACTACACTAGGGAACGTTGAAAAGCAACACTCCTGACGGTCGCGCGTACATTCGCGAATACTACGCGCCTCCAATAAAGTTTGTGTGTACATTTTGCGTGAAAGTGAGTAAAGTTCAGTTGACGATCTTTGTTCTTTTCATGTTTTAAATTATTCGTCCAGAGGTAAGTGTTTAATAGAAGAATTTTTCGCTGCTTAAGGGTACCATGTCGATAAGTTATTGACAAATACAATGAATGTAATCCAACAATTCAACTTTCGCTCAATTTCTTTTGAGTGAATTATACCATTATAATTTTACTCAACTAATGACCAAATTATTTGTCATTTCTACACCTGGAAGTTAAATTCTTGAATTAAATTAACAATGTCAATTGGAATCTCTCGTAAGACTTGATATAACAGGTTAAATTCATGGTATAATTGAAATCAACTTAGTCAAATGTCACAAAATGTGTTAAATAGACTGGATGTTGTTCTGAATCCTTGATAATGGGTTAGTAACCCGAAATATATATCGGGTGTTTTAAAAAGAATGTGGAATTCATCAAAATGTTTTCATCTGTATTAAATAAAATCACTCGGATTGGTTTCACAAAATCTATAATAAATACTTTTCAATTGTTTCGGGGTGTTACCCAACTTTCAATAGTAACTATTATTTTAGTAACTAGTATTTTATTTTGATAACTGTTATTTTAACTAGTATATATTATTTTAATTCAACTGTTGTTACTATTTAAACTGCCAATTTAAGTTCTGTTTCAGTTTGCCGAGTTTTTTGAGTGATTTGTTTTCTTGATTATTATTATGATTGAATATTTAGATATTGACATTATAGAGTTAGATTATTTTATTTGCTAATGCTTTTTGTTATTTTATAATTATTTCAAATATTGTATATCTATGTTATTATTGATATGTTTAGAAACCATATTTATTCACAATGTATTATTCTAGAATTGGGTAGTTCCTCTTCGAAATATATGCTTATTATTATTATAATGGGGTAACACCCCGAAACAATTGTCAAGTATTTATTATAAATATTCTGAAACCAAGCGAAGTGTTTTTATTTAATAATATTAAACAATGTTTCACCAGGAGATCAGCGAACATTAAATCAACTTTATTGAAAATGTATCTGAGTATATATTTGTTAGTTTAATTTATTTTAATTCAAATTTTATAACTCAGAATAGTCAGTGACTTGGGGTAGCTACCATAGCTTAAACTAGAATTTATTTAGATATTTCAGTCTATTTAAATTTCTTGAACACTTATGATGTATTCCTATAACAGGTTGGAACATTTCACGAATTTTTCATGAGTTGAGATTCATTCGAATAAATTGAGAAATTTTATAAGAATTTCTTTCATATAGCTTGAATATAAATACTGCGGCATATTTATATCCGTTGTTAGAGCTTGTAAAAAGTCTACATAACTTCAATTGGTGTAATTTTATATCATATTTAAATATTCACTTATATACAAAGATATCTATAATTTATAAATTCTGAATCGCCACTTCAAAATGCACAATAATTTTTCTATCGTAATTGATTCAGTTTGGTCTATTTCTTGAACCAAAATCTCAGTTCTATAGAAGTCTGTTTAGGTGTTCCAATTTCAAGAAAATTGCCACAAAGTGAAAGAATACGGAAGAATTTATTGATGAAAATAATATCAAACATTCCTTTAACATTTATAAAATTTCTTACGATTGTGTATTTTAAGATTGTGTTTTCATTATCCCGGCAAATACCATTTAAAATATCAAATCCATACATAAATTGAGTTGGAATTATCTTCTTTTGCTAGTGAACAAACAAAGTTAGTTAGTGTTTATACCTGAAGTACTGAAGAATGCTGATATATACAAATATATATTATTCAAACTTTCAGTTAATCGGTTAAGATATTAGTTTGACTAGACTTCCAAGTTATAATGTTTGTTTCTGACAATACCTTTCTAATCGAACATTATATTTATGAAACCCTGTTTACGAAAAATTTTTCAATAAAATAGCGATCCCCTAATGTTCGTACCGTAATTGGTGAATTGTTACTTGAGATATATTATAAAATGAATTTCCAAATCTTATAAATCTAAGCCCTGAAATTTTAAAATAATCGATTGTTTAATCGTATATTTTATATACTTAACGAAGATTAAAAAAATTGACCAACCATATATGTTCCATTCCTTTGGAAGGTAACAGTTTTACCAATATCGAAACAAATCTAGATTTTTCTCTGGGATATTTTGCTCTTCATCGAAACCACTTTTAGACAGTCGAATTATTAAATTCAAATTGCGGGTTATATCCAATAATATATATTTTTTATGAAATTGAATTATCCGGATAGAATTTTAGTGTGTTTGAAAAGAACATCGCAACTCGATTGTTTGAATGCATACCACTGATGATTTCGATAATAGAGTGAAACAGAGCTACATGGTATTTCCAACGAGTTCGATATTCTTCGGAATGCAATAAATATTCACTCTCTCAGCTCCCACAGTTTTATACGAATTATTTTGAAATATTCAATGAAATTTTCAAAATAGACTCTATATAGATATATAACATAAATATTGTGAATAGAATTTCTGATACGTAGTCGTTGAAAATCACGGTTGCATAGCTCCAGTGTTTGTGGGGAAGTAATTTACGTAAATGAATCATAGTTATGACAAATACAATAATACAAACGACGTGATTTCATTAATGATGAATTGATGTGTGTATTGATAATGTTGTATCTAAATAAAAATCCGAGTTATTTCTGACTGGCTACGAGAATAAATAAATCTACATCCATCACCTTGAACACAACACTTTATTCATTATATTATACCTCTTTGTAATTGATATTATTAAGTTGGATTGCGTATATGAAATTTCATCAGGTAATTCCCTAACGGGATAGCGGTGTTTTGCTCCGGATTTGAAGCATTAAGTTATATCGTCGAATGGTTTAAATTTTTTGTTAATATGCCAACAATTTTCATTAGAGTTCATTACGGCTTGATAGTATTTCCAAAAGAGTTCCATATTTTCATTTTATTCAACCGCAAAAGGCGTCACAAACAAAATGTGCCTGATCACCACGATATAATGGGTGTTTTTTTTAGAGGTATAAAACTTTAAATTGCAATAAAACAACGATGGATCAATCGATTGACAAAAATTTTTTTTATTCGAAAGGTCATCTTGTGGCATTACATTTCGAAGAATATGATTTCTGGCATATGACCGCCACGGCTGGCTCGGATGTAGTCCAATCTGGACGTCCAATATTCGATGAATTTTTCCAACATTTGTGGCCGTATATCGGCAATAACACGGCGAATATTGTCTTCCAAATGGTCAAGCGTTTGTGACTTATCCGCATAGACCAATGACTTCACATAGCCCCACAGAAAGTAGTCTAGCGGTGTTAAATCACAAGATCTTGGAGGCCAATTCGCATGTCCAAAACGTGAAATTAGGCGGTCACTAAACGTGTCTTTCAATAAATCGATTGTGGCACGAGCTGTGTGACATGTTGCGCCGTTTTGTTGAAACTACAGGTCCTGGACATCATGGTTGTTCAATTCTGGAATGAAAAAATTAGTAATTATGGCTCTATACTGATCAACCATTGACTGTAACGTTCTGGCCATCATCGTTTTTGAAGTACTGTCCAATGATTCCACCAGCCCATAAAGCGCACCAAACAGTCAGTTTTTCTGGATGTAATTATGTTTCGACATACAGTTGAGGATTGTCTTCACTCCAAATACGGAAATTTTGTTGTTGGCGTAGCCATTCAACCAGAAGTGCGTTTCATCGCTAAACAAAATTCGCGCGATACGTATTCCGCGCAGAACCATTATTTTCGAAATTAAATTGCACTATTTGCAAGCGTTGCTCAGGCGTAAGTCTATTCATGATGAATTGCCAAACCAAGCTGAGAATAAATCACTTCTCAGCTGTTAAATCGGTCGCCATCTTCAACAGTAATGCCAACTTAAAGTTCTATACCTCTAAAAAAACACTCATTATAACTTCGTTTTGGCAAAATATTGGGTTGACTTCTGGTGCATTTGTACAAACATCATATTCTGTATGGTTTCATATCTCATTGCTATTCTCATCAACTGTTTTAATTTCATAATCTGAAATCCTCTGAAAAGAGGCGAAATTTTATATTTATATTGACAATAATATCAAATAAACTCTTATTGAATATGCAATTAAATTCAACCACTTGAACTTATGATTTACACTTCATTCTAATTTCTTGAATAAAGTGTAAATCATAAGTTCAAGTGTTCGAATTTAAGTTTATATTCAATTATAATGGTTTTACATCAAGTAAACGCCAACACTATTAAATATTTAAACTCTTATTGTTTGTAGTTAAGAACAGAATTGTTGAAGCATCTTGACTGCGCCAGACTAACACTTCAATTGGCCTCATATATTTTATAAAATGTTCCATATTGGTTATATTTATTGAATTGATTACTATTTATCTTCTGAGCTCTTCGACTTGTTGCAATAGCTGTTTTAGAATATAATTATTATATTATTCTATTATTTACTCATATGTGTGAATAAAATTATGAGTGAGCATTGAAAAACTATATACACATACCTACTTATAATATGTATGGACGTGGCACAACTGATGAGTTCCTTGTAGAACGAAACAGTCTGGCTCATGCTTTCATCATATATGCTATCGATTTCAATATTCTCCAACATTAGTTTTTGACGGATGTTGAGATACCTGTGCAACCTTCCATCTCCTCAAGATGGAAGGTTGCACAGGTTGTTCCGGTGCACAAGTCAGGCGATAAAAGTGATGTAAAAAATTATAGACTTATTTCACTATTATGTCATATGTGTATTTTGAGTCCATAATCACCAAAAATCTGTTTTCCCAAATTAAAAACTATCTAACTCCATGTCAACATGGATTTTTCTATGGTCGGTCTGATGTGTCAAACTTGGTGCCTTTCGTTCAGCGGATATTGAGGAATTTCGAGGAAGGAACGTCTGTATGTGTAGTACACACTGACTTCTCCAAGGCTTTTGATAGGGTCCACCACCCAACACTCATGACAAAACTGGAAAATTTTGCGGTGCATGGAAATCTCCTGGGTCTGCTCGCTTCATATTTGAACGACCAAAGACAGTAAGTGGTTGTGAATTCCAGATCAAATTCCTTACCGGTAAAATCAGGTGTACCACAGAGCTCACATCTTGGTCCACTACTTTTTCTTATGTTTTTGAATGCTGAGAGGTTATAAGCAGATAAAATCCTTCAACGATAATTCTTTTCCACAGTCCGATCTTGTTGCATTCTCGGACTACTGCAACCTGAATAAGTTGCAGCTAAACTTGAACAAATGCCATCATATTATTTTCTCCAGAAGTAGAAGTAAAAATCCTATCTCTTCCAATTTGACATTTTTGAACAGTTTAAAATTAAACTGTCTGTTGAGTGAGCCTTTGTATGTAAAAATAAAAACTAAAAAAAAAGGAAAAAGTAAATGTAATGCATCTGTTCAATTGATTCCTTCGTTATTTTAGGAGATATTCAACCTGATGTTTATTCAGCACGAGATTAAATTTTTCCCCTTATTTCATTATTCACATGGTTTATAGCAGTATTTTTTCAGTTGACTCGAAAGGTCTCCGACTTATCGATTAACCCTCGTATGTGTACTAGTACTAATATGTATAATATTCTAGGGAACAGACCAATTGTTTACATCGACCGAAAGTATCTTAGCGAATATAAATTGAATGGCTAGAACAATAAATAATTAGAAATTATAAACTGATAAGTTTATGTCTGAAGCAATTGAAAACAAAATATTACGTAAACAAATTTAAGAGCGTTAGACAAATAATCGTATTTTCTTCACAACAAATTTCATCAAATAACTTTTCGACCAACGCTACGTGACGAACTCATAGATGTTCGCTATTTTTCTACAGCGCCTGTATCATTAAATCTTGTTTCGTTGAACCCACATGTGATGTATTGAATAATCAATGATTGATTGGGGAACTGTGCTTCGTCTTCAAAACTCTTCTGAACCGGTTTTTCACAAAATGAAAACATCAACGAATTGAATTTTCAGAATAGCTATGTGATGATGTTATCACAACATTCTACTAGAATTCTTTGAAAGGTCATTCTGAAGGACCAATATTTGTCACTTGATTGTGTTGTCACGGAAGCTATTCTTTCAAATATGATAGATGAATTAATATGATTTGTGATGAAGAAAAGAATCGTGGAAATTCATATTCATAATATTTGAAAAGTATTTAAATCAAATTTTCTCATAAAATATATATAGAAGACACGCTTCGTTAACGCAGTACTTCATTAGTGTAACATTGGTATAAGAAATCAGTTTGCTTTTTAACAAACATTCAGTTAGTTTTTGCTGTTTCTCAATAGAAGTAGCGATAACATCGTTACCAACCAAAAATTAATATGGTTGGTATCTATAGGAAAATGCATGGAGACACTAAAGAAAATATCCATGAAAAGAACAGACTGGTGTTCATAAGCTCAGATGTATTTTGGAAAATTTTATTTTAATTGTTTTTTTTTAGGTATGGTATACATAGATTTAGTAATAATTAGTTAAAATTGTACACATTCACATTACGTCATAAAACATACAAGTGTATATCTAAAAAAAAAAAAAATAGAAGTAACTTAATTATTAACAATATTTTAACTGTAATTACGATATTCTGCAGTTAACTTCACAAAATTTATGATTTGTTCATTATATTTCGTCATTTCGTTATTATAAATAGAAGTTCAGAAAAAGTCGTTAGTGATCAAATATTTTCCAATACTCAACACTTTTAAATATGTTTATTTGAACGTGCAAGCAACCTTCAATGAATTAATTTTATTGTTGGTATTTGCATCGTTTTATTATATTGTTTATCAAAGTATTAGTATTGATTTTTTAGTATTATAAAGATAATGTGTTTCATTAAACTTGTCTCATCTCAGATGAAAAATTAATTGAATTATATGTGAACATAGGTATGTCATGGAATAAATTCTAGAATCATATAAAAAGTTTTTCATCATGTTTTTATATAATTTCAAAAATTATTAGGAAAACCCCTAAATTAATTTTTAAACTTCCAGTAATTTCTACTATTTCGTTTAATTGTTTAATTTTTAATTCAAAGTTGCAATTTTGGACTGAATTGTTGAAAGCATTATTTCGTAAGTTTTGATTGATGTTTTCATTCGAATGAAGAAGATGAATTGTATTGTATCAACAAAGACATATGTTGATACTATAATATATAATGTTGATATATAATTTGAGGTTATAATATTTGTGTGATCAATGAGCAATAAATAATAAATAAAAACTAATATTTCGCAAGCTGCCATAATGGCACATTGATGTATCTTTGATTAATCTCAAAATCGCGTTAGAAAACAGATTTATCATTCTGTAACGATTAGTATAACTTATACTGATGTAGGTGATGTATTTCCAAATAGCGTAAATTCTTTCTAAGTTCTCCAAGTTTGGAAAATTGCTATTTTAAATTTCAAATGAATGAGAAAATCGAATATTTTAATTGAACGGTAAAGAGGGTGAAAAATTCCGACGAAAAAAAGGTAGTTGAGCCCTCCACATTCTCGATTCAAATTCAATATTTGGTTGTTCATTATCATAAATAGTTCCTTTCTTATTCTTCTATATATGTGGTATAAACAAAAAATAAAATATTTAGTGCATTGGTGAATACGATTCTCATTGTTTAAGAACTATATTTACCCCACCTTCCATAAATTTAACTTCGAAAAAACTGACAATATCCTACTATATTCTCCCACATCTGTCCAAATTTTATTGACTATATATTATTTCTAACATAGTTTCATAACTATGATTATGGGTATTTTCACGCTCTAACATGTCATTAGTTTCAAATCTAAATTACAGTAATAACGAAACCATAATGACATGTTTCTCTACTATTGGAAACAGTTTTGGTAGAAATTTTGCAATCCACAATGCTTGAGTTGAGCGTAACTTAATAACATAATTATTTAATGAAATAACCTAGAGATAAAATAGTAATTCTGAATTATTGAATCGTTACTGATCAAAAAGAACTATTTGTTATTGTGAATTCTGAATCAATCTAAGATTCTTCAAGTATTTGTGAATATAAGTTTCTAACTTTTTCTCAGTGTTTTCCATTTTGCTGGATGAAATAAATCTATTGGAATATTGGTATATTTTGGGACATCTACCATGATGTTAGAAGATGACTTCAAAAGGACTCTTCTTGCCAGATATCCAATTGTCTTGAAATACCGTTCGAATAATTGAATTATGTTAAAACGAATTAAATGGGACTAACAAATTTTAAGAATTTGAAAGTTTTATCTCTTCACAATTTTTTAAAATTATGGAAAGAGATATTATTGTTTTCACGTGACCCTCAAGACATAAGACGTGAAAATTTATATAAAATCGCCAGTATGTTACCGTAAGAAACGTCAGGAACTTTAAGCGACGGGAGTTAATCGAGTATAACGAAAATTATGCGGTGTTACATTCAATAATAAATTAAACAGGAAATGTTATTCATTCTTCTACGACTGTATAATTCAATTGGGATAATTTGTGTTAGAATTTGACTGTATAAATTTTTGTTGTGAATATTGAAAAATAGTCTAAAAGCGTGTATTGCAATATGTTACTTTAATTTCTGAATTCCTGAAACATAATCGTTATTAAAATGTTTAAAATATTGAGAAGATTATTTGTGGCAACTGCTTCAACTATATTTTTTTAATATAATAATAAGTTCTCTATTCTCAACAGGTATAACACCCAATTACAGAAAATAATAACGATGTTGAATACATAACTAAATAATTAAAATGAAAAAGATATAACAAAGACACCTAATCCAAAAAAATAGTAACTTATAACTACATTATGGCATTCAATTAAATATTACAAAGAACTCAATCTAAATTGATTCATTTTGTCAATTTTTTTGTTCACATAACTCCTGATAATAAATTCTATGTAGTCAAATTATTACTATAACCATCTTTCAGAAAAATGAGTAAGTTTGTATATAAGTTTGTAAAATTGTTTCATGTAAAATTTTGATGATTTCATGAACTTTGCAGATAATATGAATATTCTGTAGGTTGTTGTTGACTGAAATCATGTTTAGAATAGTTAATTCAGATTTTTCCATTGCCTCATTGTATTAAATGTCTTTTGTTTTCTATAAATATGTTTAAAATTTATATTTACCCCATAACTCCTTTTTAGACGCTGTGATGTTTTCAGAAGAGTTTAAAAGACTAGATAGTGCTTTTGTTTTGGTTTTCTTCGTATTTTGTTCTGAGCGAATCAAAAACACGAGTTCCATTGGTGTTTTAAGCTTGACTAGATTACAAACATATCGCTAAATGAGGAAGTTGTTTAAGATTTGACATCACTGCTCCAGATATATTTGTATATTTTTATGATGTAATTAGAGTATAGAACACAATAGGAACTAGAGTTTCCGTCGAATGCGTTACCCTCTAATGAAAAATTGAGGTGATAATCGCAGTTTCGAGAGATTTTTTCTCTCGAGGTAAATAATATATCTGCCATTGAAACACCTAGATTTTCATCGCTATCATTTCGAAGTTCTCTAGCTATAAATATTAGGCCAATGTTCGTGCTACTTCTGTATTTTTGTATTTTCTTAAGGCAATTTAACCTCTCATTTTAACACAACAGAAAAACAGACGTCATTTCGAGTAACTGCGGAAAGCTTCTTTTCAGAAATGAAGAAAACTAAAAGTATAATAAACTTGATATTCTACCCACTCAGATTAGACGTCGAGATCAAGTGAACTGTCGACTAGATCTGCTAAATGTTTCAGACTTTTCTCTCGGGCTATTTATCACCAATTTGTCTATGTACTTGTAAACAAAAGAAATTTCCCCTCGAACTCTAACTATCTGTCAGACGTATAAAACTTGTTTACTAGAAGAAATGGAATAAAGTTTGAGTCAGACTGAAATGAATGTAACAGAACATATCCATGAATGACCCGACCTGAATAACATCGCCACTTACTGATTAGATAGTTTCGATGGCGTGACCCTTACAAACTTTTATTGACAATTTATCATTCAGCTTTAGCGAGATTTTCATTCCGAAATCCATTTTGTTGATGAGAGGACAGCAATAAGCGCGGGAGTCATGATGAATCGCTGTTTGCTGAAAAAAAAGACAAAAAAGGACCTTCGTTTTCCAATTTTTTATGGATATTGCATCTACTTGATTTGTGCCATCATCATAGTTTTTATAAAGGACTTTTTCTCCTATTCTCTTCCATTAGGTGTTCAGTTTGTCCGAAATCCAAGCAAGTCCTTTTCTATTCAAATTTTGTATGGCAATTTAGATATGGTATCTACTTGATATAAATTCATTATCATAGTTTTTAGAAAGCACAATTGTGTCATATCGATTTCTCACTTCCTCTCCCATCATCGTCCAACCATTGCCTTACTTACTCCTGATTCCATGCAAATCCTTTTCTAATAAAATTTTGTATGGCAATTTGGATATGGCATCTACTTGATATAAATTCATTATCATAGTTTTTAGAAAGCACAATTGTGTCATATCGATTACTCACTTTCTCTCCAATTATCTTCCATTCATTGCTTTACTTCTTCCAATTCCATGCAAATCCTTTTCTAATCAAATTTTGTATGCATATGGCATCTACTTGAAATAAATTCAAACTCATAGTTTTTATAATGCACAGTGGTGTCATATCTACGTTCACTTTTTTTCCATCCTCTGTTCTTTGCTCTACTTCTCCCTAATTCCGAGCAAATCCTTTTTTATTGAAATTTTGTATGGATATGGCATCTACTTAATATAAATTCATGATCATGCCCTAACCATCTCATCCTCGGTGCTGTCACTAAATTGGTTACAACAGTTTTATACTTCAATTATCTTGCATTTTTTTCTGTTATGAGCTCAAGTTATACATTTTTTTCAATTTCTTTATACTGCAAATCCTACTCCATAAATTCAATTTTCGTTCCCACTATTGAATACTATGTTCGTTTTTGCCATTTCCAGTAAATCTTTCTCATATTTCTTCATTATTTCCGTCGATTCATTTGAAGTTCTTGACACATATGTTTTTCTTAGTTGTCCTCATTAGTTGTATTTGTCCCTTTCGTTTCTTGTTTCTCGCCGTTTCGTCTATTTCTAATATCTTTATTGTAGTAAATCTTCTTTCAGTAGTTTTTTGTACCCTTTCTTCCGTGGTTCGCTCTTTCTACTAATAATTGTTTTCTTTGTGTAATTCCACATATCCGTACTTATCTTCTTTGAATTCATTTTGATCGAAAAAGTACGACTTATGTTTACATTATCACTTCTTAATTCGATTCGCTAATGCTAAAGCTTTGCCAAAAAAATATAATATACACTGAACTGAATATCCAAGCAATTTAAATCATTCAAACATCAAGTATTTTTTTTGTTTTTACAACAAGAACACATAACTATCAATAACTTCTACCTCTAAACATCGGGCAATCCAGAAACATAAATTCTTAAAAACTGAGGCCAAGATTGTTTCTAGCTCATTTTTTTTTCATTCAACAAACACTCAATAAGAACAAGGTGAATATAATTTTTGTAACATATAGACAAGAATTTACGTACAGTTTGGCCACAGAGTAAGTATTTTATTCATTTGTGTTATTCTCGATGCTCTTCAAATATTTACTGGTTTGACCTACGAAAGTATTAGACAGAATTCGAACTGCAGTCTATGTCTGTGCTAGATGACAATTAATAGTTCTGTGTATCTATTTGAAAAAGATATATACTTGATGTTTTTATAATGTAATTGATTCGATTGATTTGGACAGTTTGTTTATATCCTTTCACAAAGAAACTTCTTTTTCTGTCCACTTGTCCTTCATTATATCCTAAATGTTTCATCAAATATAGGAAAATCCACCTTCTGTCTTCAATCAGAACTTAAATTTCTACTGATATTCAAATATTTTCTGTCTCTGTTTTGTGTTTGTTTCCAAACATGTCCCTTAAAAACCGCATTCAATTCTAATCGTTCGTGAATACGGTCATTCATATATGAACTATTCAATGCAAATATTTTCTCAATTTAAAGATACCAAAAACAAATTCGAATACTAATCATTACTGGTTATATTAGATCTCTATTTCTGTTATAGCGAACGAATGCAAAAACTACCGGCACATTCCTGACTCAGATTTGGTTTTATTAATGATCTATCTATCTAGTCAGGTGACCAATTTACGAAGTATTTCAATGTAACTGCCTACACTTATAAGTTTCATTAGAATCAAGGTGGCGCAGAGATATTACGACAATATGGCAGATTCTATTTCATTAATATTTGCGGCTATTCCTTGAATATTAATGAACAATAAACAATGAGCACTTGAACAAGTCTCTAGACACGTTCTAAGAATCAATTATTATTATCTATACGCAAAAAAGAAGATTTAAGAATGTATGCGAAAATATTAAGCGAGAATTAATTTTTGTTTTGAGTTAGAATTAGCATGACGTTAATTTTGTAGAATAACTGAATTCTATTTCTCAGAACAACTTCGATATCAGAATGGATATTTATTGGAGAAATCAAGTGATTTACGTAATGGAACCTTGCATTAAAGGATTCAGAGATTCTGTTCATAAATGAACATTTATTGAAAATCTATTGATTTTTTTATTTACGAGGATTTTCAACCACAAAGCGGCTTCTGAGTCGAAACAGTAATGAATTTGATGTATAAACTTGGCATATAAAATATTTTTTGGAACGATTTTCCTCCTAGTTTTCCTCTTAAAATTGGGCTTGTGAAAGAAGCACAGTACTCATCAATAATCACAATTCAAAATCACCCAAATCAGTAGCAATTACCAATTTCAATGACGTTTTTGGTCAACGTTTCACTCTCATCTCTAGTCTATTGAGACGACTATAATGATTTTAGATGGGAATAAAACCATAAAGTACCTTATATTCAAACTGAAATTTCCCTGACTGAATCCTCACTGCCTACCAAACCATAGGTTGGTTCTATATGAATATTTTACCAATTTTTCTTGAGAAAAATAAATGTTTTTTTTTTAGAGGTATGGAATTTTTAGTTGCAATAAAACAACGATGGATCATTCGATTGACAAGAATTTTTTTTTATTCGAAAGATAATCTTGTGGCATTACATTCCAAATATGATTTATGGCATATGACCGCCACGGCTGGCTCGGATGTAGTCCAATCCGGACTTCCAATTTTCGATGACTTTTTTCCAACATTTGTGGCCGTATATCGGCAATAACACGACGAATATTGTCTTCCAAATAGTCAAGCGTTTGTGGCTTATCCGCATAGACCAATGACTTTATATAGCCCCACAGAAAGTAGTCTAGCGGTGTTAAATCACAAGATCTTGGAGGCCAATTCACAGGTCCAAAACGTGAAATTAGGCGGTCATCAAACGTGTCTTTCAATAAATCGATTGTGGCACGAGCTGTGTGACATGTTGCGCCGTCTTGTTGAAACCACACCTCCTGGACATCATGGTTGTTCAATTGGAATGAAAAAGTTAGTAATCAGGGTTCTATACCGATCACCATTGACTGTAACGTTCTGGCCATCATCGTTTTTGAAGAAGTACGGACTAATGATTCAACCAGCCCACAAAGCGCACCAAACAGTCAGTTTTTCTGGATGTAACGGTGTTTTGACATACACTTGAGGATTATCTTCACTCCAAATGCGGCAGTTTTGTTTGTTGACGTAGCCATTCAACCAGAAAAGCGCATGTGGATAAAATGGACGTAGTGCGCGATACATATTCCGCATAGAACCATTATTTTCGAAATATAATTGCAAATATTTGCAAGCGTTGTTCAGGCGTGAGTCTATTCATGATGAATTGCCAAACCAAACTGAGAATAAATCACTTCTCAGCTGTTAAATCGGTCGCCGTCTTCAACAGTAATGCCAACTTAAAATTCTATACCTCTAAAAAGACTCCCTAGAAGTGAAAGAAGAAATTCATCATAATGGAGAAACTCAGATATTTCTTCATTTTGAAGAGTTTTTTGGTTAAGTAGATGTTAAGTAGAAGTAACTTCATGAGTTTTTATTTCCACTACCTCCCAATAATCTAATTGACTACTTCTCTCTATATTGTGTAGAATTTTGAAATTCGTATCAAAAGTATGGTTTTCTGTTAATAAATGGTTAGCATAATTCGAATTACTTTTATTATGGGCGAAGCTATATTTATGTTCCTGTATTCTAGTACCGAAATTTCTACTAGTTTTACCTATATATATACCGGGACATGTTCCACAATTTAATTGGTAAACACCTGATTTGTCTTCTCTTTTAATTTTGTTTCTATTGTTCTTAATGTGTCTCGATAAATTGTTGTTCGTTTTAAATGAAATATTAAAATTATGTTTACTTAAAAAGGTTTTGACTTTTTGACTGACGTTTCCAAAGTATGTTAAACTGTTATATTTACGATTTCTATCCGGCTGATAAGGAAATACTAATCGTAGAGCTTTCCGATAGAGTTTTTTGTCCAGAATTTTTGACACGACTTCGCTTTCATAATTATTATTAACCGCAATCTGTTTAATGATATTCAATTCTTTATTGAAATTTTCTGCCGATAAAGGTATATTGGTTAATCTGTGTATCATACTTTGAAACGCTGCCATTTTATGTGGATATGGGTGGCATGAGGAGTTATGGATTATCGTATCCGTATGGGAAGGCTTGTGAAATATGGAAAAATCAAATTTATTATTTAATCCTGTTATTGTTAAGTCTAAAAAATTAATAGAGTTATCAGATTCTATTTCAGTTGTGAATTTTATATTAGGATGAACCGCATTAATGAAATTCTCAAAATTTTTTAATGACCGATCTGTGCCAGTAAAACAAGTGATTATATCATCTACATATCTATACCAGAATACAAAGTGTTTGAAATTCGGGTTGTTTTGAATACTATTTTCCAACTTATCCATAAATATCTCGGCTAAAAGAGGACTTAACGGATTTCCCATAATTAGACCCTTCTTACTACTAAAAATCTTATCATTGAACATAAAGTAATTTTGGCTCAAACAAATTTCCAATAACATGATTATTTCAGATTGAACTATTATATTTACGTTATTTTTAATAAGCAAATCTTTAATTATTTCAATTGTATCGGAAGGTGGGATAGAGGGAAATATGTTAACTACATCGAAGGAGATAAGTTTACAGTTACTAGGCAGTGTTAGCTTTTCAATTTTATTGACTAATTCATAGGAATTTTTGATGGAAAATTTTGGTTTGAAATTACAATACGATTTTATAATATCTATAAGCACTCTTGAGATTTTAGTGGAAGGAGCTGATGTGAAACTTACTACTGGCCGAATAGGAAGATTTTGCTTATGTAATTTGATAAGTGAATATAGTTGCGGACATTGCGGGTTGGTAAGAGTAAGTCTATGTTTAGTGTAATCATCTATTAAAACATTAACTTCTTTTAACGCATTTTTTATTTCTAACTGGTATTTTTTCGTTGGATCTTTCTTCAATACGGTATAGTCTTGGGACTCTATAAAGGTGTTTGTTTTTGAAATATAATCAGATTTATTTATAGCAATAACTGTATTTCCTTTATCCGCTTTCGTGAAAATAATTTCATTATCCTGAGATTTCATTCTGATTGATTTTATTAATTTAGTCTCAACGTTTGACAACTTCTCATTCTTGTTTGACTGATTCTTGATTAACTGTGCCGTTTGATATTTAATATTCTGATCGGTATGTTTTGTTTTAAGCGTTATTTCCGCCTCGATGCCGATTTGTTCTAAACACTTTTGAGACACGGGGGTTCTAATATTATGTTTGAATCCTTTCGATAATAAACTTTGTTCATCTTTCGTAAATTGTGTATCTGTACAATTAACAAATCTATCAAAAAACTTATGGTTAGAGAATTTCGTTTCAGGTCTGACGGAATGTGTTTTAAGTTTACTTTTAATAAGTACATCTAGTTTGCGCTTTTGTCTGGAAAATTTGCTATGAACGATACTGTTAACTCTAGATCTAGTATTACTATCTAAACTCTCAAATTCTATATGGTGTAATCTAAATGATAATTCAGAATGGATTACCTTAAGGTATACATTTGAAATATCTCTCTGATTGTACTGGATTTTGCAGTCTTCTTTGATCCAAGTTTTCATTCCTTGAATGGCCCCTCTACTTGCAGAACTGCTGGTGTTATCGGTCTTCAATTTGATGTATTTGGGGAACACTTCTTTTTCAGACATGTTGTTAAAAACCATATATTCTGCGTGTTGATAGCACTTTTAAGTAACAGCTTAAAGTACCACCGTGCCAAAAAGCTGTTATCAGCTTCTTTCAAATATTTAATAGTGTTGGCGTTTACTTGATGTAAATCCATTATAATTGAATATAACTTAAATTCAAACACTTGAACTTATGATTTACACTTTATTGACTACATTGCATGACGCGTTTCGTCGTTACAAACGACTTCTTCAGATGCTTACAGAATAAGAACAACATTTTGAAAAATACAGGTATATGTATCAGGGAATTTTGGTGTTCAATGGTTTTGGTTTTACCTAAGATATTCCATTCTGAGAATAATTTCTATTACCTGAAAAGGTTTAACAAGGGTGAATTGTTTAATTCTATCATGAGTTTTAGTCAGCCTTTCTCATAGTGGGAGATAATGCCCCTTGTGGTCGCTGCAGGTTTAAAGGGGGCGGTAAGAGACCCAGAAAAAAATGGGGGTGTTGTGTAGAGGCTTGAGGGGCGATTTCTAATTTCATCTAGCTAGAAAGAGTCTTAGGCACTCGATTCTCGACTACAACTTGTGAACCTCAAGTAATATTAATTAAGGGATTGCTCCAATTCGGTTCGATATTTCTCTCCACGTAGTTCATGTATACGTCCTGTTTTATTCGATAAATGTACACAAACGAACAAATGTAGATACAAAGGAACAAATAAAAAGGCAATAGACATACTTTCGCATTTTAATACTCATTAGATTTCCTAGATAGCTAATTTTGGTAGATAATAGACTGCGCGCAATCATGTTTTTGTTAAATAACCCGATTTGTGCATTCCTGGTTCAATCGGCTTATTCATAGAACACTTGTTCTTACTTGTTGAGTACAATTGAGCGTCGAATGAAATAAACGAGTTTATGCATGTTTGTCTTATTCTGTCGGTGCGTGCTGCTTATGCAATCATATAAACTACGTAATATTTATATTATTTTCATTTGCGGTTTCGCGCGTAATAGATAAGCAGTACTTAAGTTCAACACTTACTTACATATTTCTCGGAAAAAAACATTGTCGGAATTAAAAAAGAAGATACGGCAATACTGTGATGAATATATTAAATTCGGATTCTTTGAAAACCCCAAAAACCCATCGTCGTCTTTGTGCCTTCTATATCTAAAACATTTTCGAATGAAGCAAGGAAACCTTCAAGACTACAGGATCATTTGAATAAAATGCATCCAGATAAAAAAGATAAGAATGGAGTATATTTTCAAGACTTAGAAAAGAAGCTTAAAGCTTCTAAAAGGATAAAATTGGAATAGTATTCCCAGGACTTTGAAAATTGAAACCTGATATCAACAAACTTATTAAACCGCATCAGATTCATCCCTCACATTAGTTTTTATATGAGAATCGATTAGATTTGTTTTATTTTAAATAACAGATACTCTGTCTGAATACCATATAGTTGCTTTTCAATAATCATTCTCATTGGTAGGTGTAGCCCGTAAGAATTATATTAAGACCTAAGCGCCGTTGTGTACTACCTACTGCGCTCAAGTCTCAAGTTAACTCTTGCGGGTAAAAGTAAAAGTTTCGTTTAGAATGAATGTTTAATTTTCGCCAATATAGCTCACGATAATTAATTAATTTAATTTTTAAGTGGTTTTTAAGTAGGTGAAAAAATGGGGGGCTAAAAAATAATTTATTCTCAAAGTGGGCAGTATACAAAATAAGTTTGGGAACCCCTGCTTTAAGTTGTGAAACTGAAAAAATGTACTTTGAATTTTTCCCAATCATCGCTCAGAAATAGACTATCAATTTTTGAATTACGAATGTCTGAAGAGTATAACACTCCTTGGTTAAGCAAAAATATTTCTTTACTTAGATATAAATTCAATTTTGATATTTTCAACTCACTAAATCTTCAGATTAATTTCTGTTTGAACTAGTCATTTTCATACTGTTTTACTACATCGAATTCAATATAGACTAAAATGTCTTACCCTAAACAAGAAAAATACCCATCTTACCGAGATCGATGCCAAATTTTTTGAGCGGCACATGTTTCTCTAGACCGGCTCCACAAGAACAGATAAATAATGCTTTTTCGTCATAAATGCGTGAATCTGTCTAGTATATATGGTAGTAAAACCTGGTATATCTAATATTCAAATAAGCAATTGCGACATAATGATTAAAATACAGAATTCTAATATGCCTTTTATACACCTTGTCTACAATTTGATTAACTGAATATCCAGAGTTTCTCTTTTCTTACACATTAGTCACCTTCACGACTGTTTAAGCCGGACTAGTCGACGTCAAATTTATTAATATTGTGAAACGACCAGCCACTGAAATAGAAAATATATGCAATTAGAACATTCGATCTCATTTCGAGTAACGACAGCGAATTAAGTCGATCGAAGATCTCGCACCAAAACGAACGATCCGGTAATAAATCACTTCTTATTTAGTCTGCCATGTGTAAATCTCGATGGGATTTTCCTAATCAAATCAGATTTATGCGATTCTGATTGAGTTGTCGTAATTGCATATTGATGAAGCATGCGGAAACGGAGATCGGAAAAATTTTAGAAAATTTATCATCGAGCACAAATCATGCAAATATTTCTGAGCTTATATTTGAGAAATTCTAGGTATAAAATGTATTTTGCTGGATTCCATGCGTATTTATGTTGGACAAGGATCGTGGATAATAATAATAAGTGAATATTCTCAGATACAAAATACTGTTCTTGGGGTTCTTCAAGGCTCTGTGCTTAGTCCTCATTTATTAATGTTATTCATTGATGATCTGTCTGCGAAGTTGTGGCAATTCTTTGTAACATTATTCGAAGATGATGTTCCGGTGATTGTTTCTGGCAGGAGTCTTGAGAAACTGTTATAATGTCTTGTGAATGTATAGTAAAGGAATTTGTAAATTGGTGTCGATTGAACATTTTGATGGTGAACATTGATAAAACTGTATAATTTCATTTATGTTTGAAAGGTAATTAAATTAGTACCATGACTGTGAAATGTGGCTATAATATAGTTTCTTGGAAAACATTTCAACAAAAATTTAAGATGGACAACTGAAATTGATATTTTATGTGAAAAGTTGAATATGTAATGGGTGTTTTTTTTTTAAAGAACAGAACTTTAAATTGCAATAAAACAACGATGGATCATTCGATTGACAAGAATTTTTTTTTATTCGAAAGATAATTTTGTGGCATTGCATTTTAAATATGACTTGTGGCATATGACCACCACGGCTGGCCCGGATGTAGTCCAATATGGACGTCCAATTTTCGATGACTTTTTCCAACATTTGTGGCCGTATATCGCCAATAACACGGCAAATATTGTCTTCCAAATGGTCAAGCGCTTGTGGCTTATCCGCATAGACCAATGACTTCACATAACCCCACAGAAAATAGTGTATCGGTGTTAAATCACAAGATCTTGGAGGCCAATTCACAGGTCCAAAACGTGAAATAACGTTCGATTATTTATTGAAAGAAACGTTTTGGTGACCGCCTAGGTCACCAAACGTGTCTTTCAATAAATCGAACGTGGCACGAGCTGTGTGATATGTTGAGACGTCTTGTTGGTTGGGGCCACAGCTCCTGGACATAATGATTGTTCAATTCAGGAATAAAAAACTAGTAATCATGGCTCTATACCGATCACCATTGACTGTAATGTTCTGGCCATCATCGTTTTTGAAGAAGTACGGACCAATGATTCCACCAGCACACAAAGCGCGCCAAACAGTCAGTTTTTCTGGGTGTAACAACGGCAATCTCGTTTTGGCCCATTCGACGAATCTACGCCTTGCTTGATGATTGTTTGGCTTCAATTCTTGCAGGAGTTTCCTTTCGCAAAATCTTCCATGAAGTGGATGGACGCAGATCCAATTCTTGTGCTCGATGGCGGATGTACTCATTCGGGTATTCCTCAATGCTACGCTCTACAGTAGCAATAGCTTCTTCTGTACGCAGACGTACGGCGTCTCTGGGGATGCGAGTTATCAATAAGAGTAAACGTGGTGCGAAAACATTCCATGGTTAATCGAATTAACTGCTCTGATGGACGATTTTGTCGACGATAAAATGGAAGTAGTGCGCGATACTTATTCCGCACAGAACCATTATTTTCGAAATAAAATTTCACTTTTTGCAAGTGTTGTTCAGAAGTGAGTCTATTCATGATTGCTAATAATTGCTAAACCAAACTGGGAATAAATCACTTCTCAGCTGTTAAATCGGTTGCCATCTTAAACAGTAATGCTAACTTAAAGTTCCATACCTCTAAAAAAACACCCGTTAGTTCCTTTTCTGCAATATCTAGATTTGTACATGATTTATGTGGTGTGTTTTAAAGTCTTGTATATAGGAATTTGAACTATAGTATTCAAAAATGGGGCTGCTATAAAGTAATATCGAATATTGATGCCCCAAAATCAATTTGCCATGTTGTTTCGGTATGAGGGTTCTCAGAAAATTGTCAATGACAAAATACCTATGATTTGAATAGGCTTTTAAATTACCCCTAGAAGTTTTATCGCAAGATTACCTAGCCTATTGTACAAACTAATATTATTTCAGCATATTCTTGTCAATAAACATGCTGTACTTTGATTGAACCATTTGCAATTTTGGACTGTTTTCTGCAACTAGAAAATGAGCGATTTTTGATAGGAGGATCGTATTCCTCACGTGAAATTGGAGGGGGTTTCACCTTCACTTCATCTTTTCGCCCCCATTTTCACCGAATAAAATGTTCCTCTCAATATTAATTCAAAAACACGCCACTGGTACAGTAACTGAATTTTCAAATCCTCATGAAAATGAACGAAAATCTCCAGTCGTGGCACTGAGACTCAAACAAGAGAGCCACACATAAAGCTAACCTACTTCTGTTATAATTTTAGTTCCGTATTTCAAGGTTCCGTTTATACTTCGGTCGTGCTCAGACTGCATGTCTCTTCAAAGCGGAGAAAAATGGTGAACCTTGTAATGAAACCTAAATATTTAGAGTGCTAAATATAGATATGTATATCAAACAGGCATAATAATCATTCATTACGAGCAATAATTTTTTCGTCTGGTGGTTTGGGAGATCCCAAATGTACTTGTGCAAATATTTATTAGACATCAAAGAACATCTGCATCCATTTCTCATAGTTGTTAATGTAGGAATCTTTCAGCTTAGTACTAGAAGAAGATACTCATGTAATGATTTGGGGAATGAGTTATCATCCAGCTGTTGATGGAAATATAAACGAAATCGTAAAAAACTTACCGAGTCGATGTTGAAAATCAATTAAATAAAGATTGTTGATATATTCTCGAAGTGGTTCGAATAAATCAATTTGTTCACGGTAGTTACTTGGAAATTTTCCTGAAGGAGTGGTGTATCAAATTACAGATATCAGAAAATTGGAAAAAACCAGAGAATGAAATATTTTCTATTTCTATCATTAAATTTATATTATTTTGATATAAATAAAACTCTCAAAATAAATGTATCACTTCTGAATAAAATTTTGCATAGCTTATTTAAATAATTATGAAAATAATAACGATAAATTGCCAATATAAAGTACTATAATAATACAGTACAAAATAAGAAGAGGCGACGTAGAGCATAAATTACTCATCTTAACCACTATAAGAGAAGAAGCATGATGAAAAAATAAATATATAAACAGAAATGAGTTCCTAACTAACTAAAATGGATTGATGTCAGCATTCTATTAACCAAGCGGAGCCACCAACAAAAAGCGCTTGAAATAAAATAGGATGCTAAATGTCATAGCTGAAACGCTATTGAAAATACAAACTACATTACAGGTGAAACAACTCCTAAAACAACTACCACTTGTGACAAGCTTATTTCTCAAATAGGATGGTGAAGAATGCAAGATCACAGAATAAACTGAAGTACCAGTGAAGTGTTGGAAAAAATTATCCTCTCTTGGCCAATTCCGCTCATTGGTACCTGTAGACGTTCTATCATACTTGCGCAAGCCAAAAACAAAACGACAAAAACAAAAATAAGTAACCTATAAGCAGGGATAAATTAAAGTTAGTCGATAGCCAAGGATCGAAAGAACCAACGTTTCACAAAGCCTTTTCCGCAACAGAAATTCCAGAAAATGCCAATTTTCCATAACTAACTGGGATTTTTTAGTAGCAGAGACATATGCTCCTCAAGCCAGAGCTTGCAATTAGAAACTAGTCTCAATGGTTTGCCGTCAATTTACGACTGGAACTGACGAGAAGGAACTTCAGTTGAGACTCTATTGCTGAGTAACAACGTTCAACATTTATCCGGGTAAATATTAATTTGTGGAGCTTCGGAGAATTGTAAATGGCATCAAGATTCATATTTAGTTGATCTAATGTATCTACATTGGACGGTTTGAAGGATATAAGCAGATGAGTGTCATCAGCAAAAGAACACAACTGCGCATAATTGACTATCTTGTTAATGTCAGATACGTGAATAAGCTAAAGGTCAGAGCCTAATACTGAACCCTGTGGTACTCCTGAAATTACACCTACAGAGCAACTAGATTTACCGTCAGCGTCTAGCTTCGCACAGAGAAGCGTATTATTCAAAGAATCGAAGCCCTTGAAATAGTCAAGCGTCACCATTACAATTTTAGGACCAACATCCTGAAAGCAGATTACTGCATCAACCAAGTCGAGCAGAAGCGTAGTTGAACTATGTCCCCTAGGAATACCGGATATTTCAAATGACTAAATATTTACTTCTCTAAAATTATCGATTTCCACGAGAGTTGGTACCACTTCTGTATAAGCAGTGCCAACTTGACAATAAATACTCTTGATTCTCTGTAATCCATTATAATACGAGTTTCAGGACTTTCACTGAAGGCAACTATGGATAAGAAAGAAGTAGAGAAACATTTTGTGTTTTACCCTTATGATTTATGAATACTCGATATGAAAATTCGCATTATTTTCATTTAAAATGAACGTTTGTTAGTGTACTGCCAACCCGAATCAATTATCAATTAATCTCTTTTCAAATGAATTGAATTTAAGATTGGAATGAATTTCATTGAATCATCTTAAAATTAGATCTTCATTGAATTAATGGATTTTCTATAACAATTCATTTCTGGGTGCTAATTTTATAGTAATTGGATTGAATTTCACTCTTGAAGTCACAAAAGATCACAAGTGTTTCTTTTATAACCTGAAGTGTGAAAAAACGTTATCTAATAAGACGAACATCAACAAAGTATCGCGTTTGTTTATTGGAGTAAGCTAAATGTTAATAAACTCTATTTTTTCAGGTAGTAATGGTATTAATCAAAGTAACCCGGCAGCTCGGAATAAGTGCAATATTTATTTATGGATTAAGTGTTACTTTCGCATACACAGCGCTTGGTAAGTAGGATATTGAACTGTTACTTTTCATTTATCGTATATATTTTCGTGTGTTCCAATACCACAACACACATGAACAGTAATCAATTAACCAATTAGCAAAATGAAAATATGTTTTATGCAGGACAAGTCGAGAGCTGTCAATAAATTCTTCAGTAAATAATAGGCAGAAATTTAAATGCTTGCTTTTTGTGAACTTTATCTCTTTTTCTCTATAACGTATTTCATTTGGTTATTCCAGAAGTATAAAAACTATGAATTAAAGCAGAGTTTATTTATTGAACGTTCCCAAAGCAGAGCTTTTTTCTGCTATAATAAACGTCACTACTACCAGAAAAATATCTTTCCATAGTTTTTCAGGTTAGGAATACCTGTAAATTCCCAAATGAAGTTTCGTGAGATTTGTCATTTGTGAAAACACTCCTTCGTGCCACAAACTGAAAAGAAAAAGAGGAATACTACAGCATATCGGGCAGAATGTCATAAATAACCTCAAATGTCTAAATGTCAATAGATGAATGTTTACATAGTAATTATTACTGTTGAAATTGCAATTTACTTCAGCTTTTCTTCTATACTCATTTCTACAAAATTAAGGTTATATTCGAAATATGTGATATTCGTATAGTCAATGGTGTTTAATACGAAATTTTTCTGTTTCTAGTGGTTTTGTAGTACTGGAGAAATGAGTTTCGATTTTGAATTTTTTGATGAATATACTCTATTTTAATCTATACTTCAGTAGACCTTGTATGAGTGGTGTTGTGTGCATTAACTGCTAAATTATGTTATCATCTACTTCTAATGAAGCCACTGTGATGGCAAAAAAATATTGTCATGATTGCCTGAGTTATAGTGAAAATTACAAATCTACTAAATATTTCATTCAAATAAGGATATACAGTTGATAATTTTATTACCTGTCAAATATTTATAGTTATCTATTTTTAATATATATATTAGATATTTTTCAATATCCATTTATATATTTTTTGTTGAAGTATTATTACGAATTGTAGAATTTTTTAAAGGGTTACTATTTTTTTTTGTAGATCTAGGTAATCTGCAGTATATCGTCGACAAAAAATTACCATTACTCAAAACCTGAATTCAACCAATAGCTATTACCTACTTCAACTTAACTACCCGTGTAATTCAACGAGTTATTTCTGAAGATTCTAGATATATGTATATATAGTAGATATTCTCGTATATACCTATAAAAATTTTATTATTTAATTTTTAATGACTGAGATTGAATTTTCGCTTAACTCTTGGTGAAACATAATAGAATATTAAATTGAATTAAACTATTGGCTTAATGTTTCACGATTATTATATAATAAATATATAATTATCGTGAAGCCAAGAGTTTAATTTAATTTAATATTTCATTTTTAGTGTACAATAATTTTGAGTTGAAAATTTTGAACTTTTTTGTTCTTGTCAATGATGGTAAAAAATTTTCCAGCAATGGCTGATTTTTATGACTGATTAATCCTCATTGATTGAATGTTTCAATTATTTGTCTACGTCATTTTAACTAGAATAATTCGTCGTATTCAATAAAGTGAATCGCAGTTTTCTGTAAATTGCCTTGGACTTTCATACATTCCGATAATATCAATGTACCTATAATGAAATATAACTCGGGTTATCTATTGAACATTTCATCGCAGGTATTCAACGGGAATCGAATATTTTCAATCTGAAATACCTAGATATCTAGAGTTTCACATAAGGTCCAATTTAGATCTTCACTTCCAGCGAAACATATAATTGATATAATTATTATCCATCAGTTTCCATTCAATCATGTCACTGTCAATACAGAATTCATAGGTTCAGTATTTATATTGAAGATTCTATATTATACCAAGCATTCTTGAGAAAATTGACTCTTCAGATTCATTGGTAGGGTTTGTTCATTAATTGTGAAAATTCTATAATTAGAATGAATAATTTGATTTAGTTGATTGAATGTTTATGATCTCTTGACGGAACATATTTTAATATAAATTTAATGAAACAAATTAATGGGAATAATTTGTTTCACAGAATATATTGATTGCTTGACATGGGGGTGCTACCCATTTTCAAAAATGATTCTCAAGACTGACATTTTTCTATTTAATGTATTTATAGCGAGTAAAAATATAGAATAAAAAACGTTTTGTTGATAATAGGTGTCCTGTCTTGTATTCAAACACTCGTAATCAACAGTTAAGCAACAATTTGATTCTATTCATTTTCTGAGTAGTTTAGAAGATAATTAAAATACGATCTTCCACAAATTCGGAAACTACTGAGCACAAAACGTTTCCGGTAAAAATGAATTGACAATATGCACAAATTGAAGCAACAGAAAGTTACGAAAAGCCAAACGTATTGACGTAATAAGAAACGTTGAACCCTTAACTATAAATTTAAGAATGATAAGCTTCTGGTCTGAGGTCAGATTTTGAGAATATTTCGCAATAGTTATCACTTATCATTCTAGATAGAGAAGTATATCATACTGAGGCAGCGTCTCACAATGTTAAATTTTAATTAAAATTTTTTCGTCTTAACTTCCGTGATAAATGTTCCAAATAATCATTATATTCTTGAATTTTTTTTCTGTTTATAATTTTCGGTAATTTATTCCATATTAATTATGTTTCGGAATACGTATCTGATTCGAATTAATGATTAATATAAATGAAGATAAGTTTTACACAGCATCTTTATATATATATATATATATATATATATATATATATATATATATATATATATATATATATATATATATATATTATATATATATCTTAAACAGGCAATAAATCAATTTTAAGAAGTATATATATATATATATATATATATATATATATATATATATATATATATATATATATATATATTTCTTAAAATTGATTTATTGCCTGTTTAAGATATTTTATTTTGAATGTTTTTAGCAATAACAGGCTTCTTTTGATATGAAAAAGTATATTTTTGTTAACGTTTCGTTGTTATATTACAACTTTGTCAAAACTAATGAATAATTGAATTTATGAATTACTATAGTTATCAAAATGTCAAACTTATTTTTGGAAAAATCAAATTAGTTTTTTTGTATCTTCATTGTTTTCTGAACGTTTCAGAGATTTTTCTCATTCTTTCGGAGAACATTACTTTCGAAGATGGGTTGATGCTTATGGAAATGTTGAAGTACTTCGAAAAATATACTTCATGAATAATGATAAATCAATAACAAATTAAGTATTATTTCATAAAATTTTGACTAACCGCAAAGTGCCACGTTACTAATATCATAAAACTTAAATTTTTTATTGAAAATAATTGTTTAGAGAACATTAATTCAATAGATTTTTCCTCCTATAAAATGCAAAAATTTAACATTTACGTTCAGTGGAAATGTTAGACCACTTTAGTACAAAATTCTCGCCGCTACTCATTATGATTTCTCTGACAATAACGCTATGTATCAATTCCATCGTTCCATCAGAAATGGAGATGGAATCATTTATGAGAAAACATCGTTTCCCGATTTATATCTCATTGAAATTTCGAGAAATAGGGAACTGGTCGAAACTCACAGCGTTTTTAGAATCGAAAATTTGAATATTAATCATCCAAGAGCGAAATATTTATTTGTTATCTGTATTATTTCTACTAAATATTTTTTAGCTGTAAGACATTTCAGATTTCTCAATTCAATATTTTTCAATGAGGAGTGAAATGGATTACGATAAACAGCAAATTTACAGTTTGAAAAACACGTTATTGAAAATTAGAGTTTGTGAAAAGCAATCTATGTATGGGTTTTTTCCTGCAAATCTTAAAAAAAAATTGAGAAATTAGAAGATTAAAATAGTTCATGATAACAGACCACCATATGCGATAGTTGCTGACTTTGCAGAACCTGGAATTGAAATTGAAATAATGGTGTTAGTAATGGATGATTTGAGGTTTGATTACAATTATACTATGTTCGACTTGGAGTTACAAAACAGTTATATATTAAATATATATATATATATATATATATATATATATATACATATATTATATATATATATATATATATATATATATATATATATATATATATATATCAGTTATATATTAAATATATATATATATATATATATATATATATATATATATATATATATATATATATATTTTAAATGTTATTAGCAATAACAGTCTTATTTCGATGTGAAAAACTATATTTTTGTTGACGTTTCGTTGTATATCACAACTTTGTCAAAACTAATAAATAATTGAATTTTATGAATTACTATAAATATCAAAATGTCAAACTTATTTTTCAAAAATCAAATTAGTTATTGATTTTCAGTATCAGAGGAATATATTCAAGTTTGATACTTATCCAGAATATGTATATTAATCGGTATATGTGTGTGAAATTGAAGGTAGATCTGAAAAGAATGAGTTTTGAGATGTGATGTTAGGTGATTGTTGCCTATTCATTTCATGAGTGTTATTTGTAAGGTTTAGCAAATCGTTGTAAATAGAATTAAGATTTTTAATGCCTGTTCTTTCATTTACTGTGTTTTCCAAATTTTTACGAATGTGTAACAATTCTAAAATTTTTTGTCTTTTTCAGTTGCTAAAATTTTTGTATTGCAATAATCAAAATCGTGTTTTTCCGTTATTTCATTTTTATTCAAGGCTGTTATTTGAGTGTATGCGTATTTATGCGCTTTAATTCTTTCTTCGAGGTTTTGTGATGTTTGTCTCAAAATCTTGCAGAAAGAATTGAAGCGAATATATATTATAGTTTAAGTGCGGTTAATGTCACAATGGGGTACAAAGTGCTAATGCGTCGTAAATGTAACAAAACAACATATTCAGTGCAGCTATTTCTATATCTGAAGACAACATAACTCAATACAACACAAAGGTGTGTTGTGTCTTGTGAAGTATAACACTTGAAAATGCCGGATGTGGTTTCGGTGAAACGTCGTGAAAATTCATATATTCAGAAAATAAATGGATTGCAACCCGGAATGACTATGTACCCAGATGTATGTATATTAATTATTCTTGGAAATAAAATATGTCAAATATTCGTAAATCTTCTGACTATAAGAGTTGCTTTTGGCTTCCACACTTGAAAGGAGGTGAATATCATATAAGTATCACATAAATTGTATTTCAGTGATGTTGGAGTATATAGTTTAGTATGGTAATTAATAAAGGTAGTAAAATTTTGATGGCGCAATAAATATTTTGAATATCCGTAAAACTATAAACTGGAAAATTATCATTTCGAAGATCATAAATATTCTATTTTATATAGACCTTTGCACAGGCAGAGTTGGATGTTAATGAAACGAAGAATTCCTCAAAAATTTTAGTACTATTTTACACGTGTTTTAATTTTTATTTCGTTGTCTCCTTGAGTACGAAACAGTATAATAATATCACCTGACTTCATTCGATTTGAGATAATTTTTTTCTCAAAAGGAGGAAAAATAAATCAATGTCGGTTTACAATGTAAAGAATGTTTCTCAATGAATTTTATTATTATTATTATATTATTTTTATTATTATTATGATTGTGATGAAATTGTTCATTGAAAAACTTTCCGCAATAGAGTAGAAATTCTTACGTTCGTAGAAAAATATTCGAAGATATTTGCATACTTCCATTGATACCACCTTATTCTTCCAAAGTCGTGTGCAGGCTGGACATATTTCAGGGTTTAATTGGTAGACAGAAGGAATTTTCGAGTTTTTTTGCGTAAAGGTATTCCTTCTCTCAGGTGGTCAACACTCATTGTAACTCTAATGACCACTCACTGGCTGCAAGATTCTCAATTCCTTCTGTTTAGATGGTTTTATTACATTGTTTATTTTGTATTCTCTTCAGCCTCAGTGGACTGCCGCGCCATGTTGTTTGGCAGTTTGTGGTAACGTAAATATCGTTTCGAAAATTTTCAGACAGGTATTTTATTATAAAGTGATAATGCGAAGAAGAAATTTCAATTTTAAATTAGGATATTTGAATATACAGCATAATATTATTCAATTAAAATTCATTGCCAATTTCATTTTTTACATTGTAGGAAATACTAAGCATATTTTTGGGAGTTCAGAAATTTCAGAAAGAATCCTCCAGATTTCCCCAAGCAATACAAGAAGATACCAGGAAATTATTTCATCTTTCTATTAATAATCTATTAATCAATCACACAAAAGTCTAAATATTTATATATTCATTGAAGCTATCAGCACTACGTCCTCATTATCAATATTTTCACATAATATAACATTTTGGGTTCCTGATAACCGTTTTTTAAGAAATGGAATTCGTCAAGAAGCTTCATTTGTTAGTTTTAGAGCTTTCATAGGCTGTAAAACTATGAGACTATTTGAAAGTGCACCTATTGTGGCCACTTTGGGTTTTTTCCATTTCGTCAGTTTGAAATGAGCAATAAACACATAATTCAGGTCAAAATACTTCACTGTGAAAGAATTGTGTATCTTGAAACTTCGATTTCGGAGATACAAAGATTATTTTGTAGAGGCTTCATGATTTCAACACTATTCGGTTATAAAAATGTAAATGAAGTAACTGATGATTGAGGGCGATTAATTTATCATTTTGTTTTCGACTTTTTATTGAGTTTATTTTGTATTCATTAATTTACGTTAGAAAAAAATTAGACTTCAAACAATTCTGTCTGTTTCTACTTACACATATATATATATATATATATATATATATATATATATATATATATATATATATATATATATATTTGTATATATATATATATATATATATATATATATATATATATATATATATATATATATATATATATATATATATATATATATATATATATATATATATATATATATATATATAATGATGCTAATAATAATATTTAGTTATTATTATATATTTTTTTTTTAATTATATATATACAACTAAAAATCGTTCTTCTTAGCTGACATACAGAAAAATATAAAAAAAATCGTTGCTCGTAAATTTTTCGCTATAAAGTGTTTTTCTCAAAACTGGCAAAAATGTTTGTTTTCTATTCAAACCCACTGTATAAATGAATTTTGATTCAATTAAACTCGCATACTTTCCCATTTCAAATAACAGAAATAAATGCAAGTTTATTAAATTAAATTAAACCTAGGTTTAATGTTTCACGATTATATTTAACAATAAAATTACATAGGCAACATGTTTCGAGCATGAGCTCATTTTCAAGACTAAACTGTCAGTCGTAGTTAAGCCTAGTGCTTAATTCAATTTAATATTTGATAATATAATTATGTTCGCAAATATAAATGCAAGTTTGTTAGTTTTTTCTTACTACTCTTAAATGATATTCAGAATACTTGGTTCAACATCATTAAAAATTAATTTTCATGGGATACATCAAATTCTCATGATGGTTTCTTCTGTATAGCACAGAATGTTTTATAAATAACATAGATAACCTCGACAGAAAATTTAATGAAAATACGAAATTACTCTTCAGTTGTCAAAGTAGTGTTTTGAAAATTTTCCAAATGAACCACCAGAAAATTTATTAAAAATACAAAATTAGTCTTCAGCTGTCGAAGTAGTGTTTTTGAAAACTCCAAATATCATGACAAAAAGCCAAGTTACAATCCAATAAAATTTTTTATAGATGGATCAATTCTTGTTCGTTTGAATGAAAAATTTCTGATTGATTATGGAGGTCTAGTATGAAATGTTTTCTAAACATTTCCAATAATTCGAAGAAATCTGTTACATTTAACAGATATTGCAATAACAACACAAGATAACTATTCAAGTATAAAAACTTGAAAGGCTTCATTGTATTGAAGTTGCTGCACAATTTGAGGCCTATTCCAGATCATAAATTATCCTAAGGACAAAATAACTCCTTGTAAATCGATGATGATTGCTGAAAAACTGACTTTCGAACATGATTACACCATGTTTTGATTTTATTTGATGAAATGCCTGATAAATCAATGCAACACATGAATGTATTATTAATGTCAAGACACTCAAGTGGAATGGAAGTATGCCAGCCTAACAAGTAATTATGTAAATATTTATATATTCACTCAAACTATCAGCCCTACCTCCTCAATATCATTATTTTCACATAATATAACATTTTGGGTTCTTGATAACCGTTTTTTAAGAAATGTAATTCGTTAAGTAGCTTCATTTGTTAGTTTTAGAGCTTTCATAGGCTGTAAAACTATGAGACTATTTGAAAGTGCACCTATTGTGGCCACTTTGGGTTTTTTCCATTTCGTCAGTTTGAAATGAGCAATAAACACATAATTCAGGTCAAAATACTTCACTTTTGAAAGAATTGTGTATCTTGAAACTTCGATTTCGGAGATACAAAGATTATTTTGTAGAGGCTTCATGATTTCAACACTATTCGGTTATAAAAATGTAAATGAAGTAACTGATGATTGAGGGCGATTAATTTATCATTTTGTTTTCGACTTTTTATTGAGTTTATTTTGTATTCAAAAAAAATTAGGCTTCAAACAATTCTATCTATTTGTGTACTTACATATATATATTATATATATATATATATATATATATATATATATATATATATATATATATATATATATATATATATATATATATATATATATATCTATATATATATATATATATATATATATATATATATATATATATATATATATATATATATATATATATATATATATATATATATATATATATATATAATGATGCTAATAATAATATTTAGATATTATTATATATTTTTTGAATTCATATATACAACTAAAAATCGTTCTTCTTAGCTGACATATAGAAAAATATAGAAAAAATGATGGATCAATTCTTGTTCGTTTGAATGAGAAATTTCTGATTGATTATGGAGGTGTAGTATGAAATGTTTCCTAAACATTTCCAATAATTCGAAGAAATCTGTTACATTTAACAGATATTGCAATAACAACACAAGATAACTATTCAAGTATAAAAACTTGAAAGGCTTCATTGTATTGAAGTTGCTGCACAATTTGAGGCCTATTCCAGATCATAAATTATCCTAAGGACAAAATAACTCCTTGTAAATCGATGATGATTGCTGAAAAACTGACTTTCGAACATGATTACACCATGTTTTGATTTTATTTGATGAAATGCCTGATAAATCAATGCAACACATGAATGTATTATTAATGTCAAGACACTCAAGTGGAATGGAAGTATGCCAGCCTAACAAGTAATTATGTAAATTTCCTCATATTTTCTCTTCACCACATGACAACCATATATTACTTATTGCTCACGAGTCTTCTTAAATGCTTATCAAAACCAGAAAATCGACTATTTTTGCATAATATATCCACTAGGAAATGGCTAAAATACAAATCATGAGGCACATGCCACTAATAAACTAATTCGTGCTTGATATCTCTTCAAGGAATTTGGACAGCACAATGTGTTCTTTGAATTCTGATATTTCTGATCACAAAACACATACATAAATACGCATATATATATATATATATATATATATATATATATATATATATATATATATATATATATATATATATATATATATATATATATATATATATATATATATAAGAAAATGTACACTATGCATTCATTCGAAAAATTCGAATTTACCAAAATCATGTTATAGTAGAGCTAGATATGTGAACTTGTACGATGTGATGTCTCCATTATCCTTCAAGAGATAAATGTTAGAAAAATATCGAAATCGATGCAACACTTTATAAAAAAGCAAGACAGTTGTTTCGTTCTGCAAGGAACTCCTCAGTCGCACCACGTCCATCGAAGTGAGGCAACGATTTCAATTCCCAAGATTTTTCTTATGACTCTAAGTGGAATACCATAGAGTAATGAATACTCCACAGTTCCATCTATAGGAACCAATAGAAAACATCTCTCAGATTACAGACACTCCAAGCATCGAACATTCACATCTCTTCTGAAAAAAAAAATGTTTGATTATTTTTTCTCAATAATTTTCTTTTTTCACTTTTTTTTTCATATAGTATTTATTACTTTATGGTATTCTACTTGGAGTTATAAGAAGAGTTTTGAGGATTGAAATCGTTACCTCACTTCGATGGACGTGGTGCGACTGACGAGTTCCTTGCAGAACGAAACATATGTCTCGCACTTCCATCAGGTTTGGCATCGATTTCAATAGTTGTTAATAGTCTCCATTATCCATTGAAGAATAATGGAGACATTACATCGTGCACGTTCACATATCTAGCTCTACTATAAAATTCTTTTGGTTAATTTGAATTTTTCGAATGAATGTTCTAGTGTTCATTTTTTTGAATATTTCATTCAGTGCCATAAGCACAAAAACTTCATTTACTCATATATATATAAATATATAAATCAGATTGTTAGCAGTAACAGAACTTAAAATAACAAAGTTTTTAGTTTCGCTACAAAATGTAGCTTCATCAAAACTTGAATTTATAGTTTTCATTCACTGTCATTCAAATATTTTAATTTAATTATAGAAACATACTCGTCTTTGCCACTTTGTTTCAGTCATTCAAATATTTTCATTGAGTGACAATAAATGAAAAAAACAAATTTTATCCTGCCATTTAATGTCATTTGATGTAACGTATTCATAAAAGTTTTGATGTATTTCTGAAATTCTATAGAAAATAGGCATTAAAGTTTTGAATATTGATACAATTTGTAGCGGTACATCAACTTTTTATGAAATTTTCCCATTTTGAGGCCTGTTCTGCTGAGATTCTTGGTTTTCATTCAAAATATTACATTCTGTTCGATATTTAATTGTTTTTTTCATTCAATTCGCCTTCATCCATGAGATGAAATCATTGTATTCGTTTGTACAAAATGTATTCGTTTTGGTTGATTTATAATTAATCTGCATATAAAATGAAAAATGTGTTGTTGTTGAATGTTTTCGATGAAGATGAATATGGCCGAAACATTAGCGAACGATCAAATTTAAGAATATTTATAAGAGTGTTTAATACGAAAATGAGAGAATTTTTCTTAGAATTTTCAAATGTTTCTGAGGAATTCATAAGATATAAACGTATCAACAGGATTTTCTTGCAGTTGTGAAACTCGAAACATTTCTAGTATCAGAATCAACTTGCAGAGATCCTCATCATTTATCATATTAATTGTTACAAATATTGACCAACGGCTACATCGAATTTAATCGACTTTTCTTGATAGAAACGAGTTCAGCAGCAAAGACATGTTCAACCCACGTAAATTACTAGGTGTGCTAAAGAAATACTGGTCTGGTATTTCGGTGTGAAAATGAAAAAATTATATGAGAAAAGTGGATAAGTTATCTATCCACCAGAGAATGAATAGATATAGAAAAAATCACATATACTTACAAATAAAACAGTATTTCCACTATTTTACTATTTACTACTGTATATATGTGATTTATTGATACGTGTATAGAAGTGATTTTCAGAAAGCATTCGATAAAGTCGCTCATGCGCACTTGGTACAGAAATTACGCAACAAATTTGGATTCTCTGATAGCCTCACCAACCTTTTTCATTCTCACCTAGTTGACCGACGACAATTCGTACAGCTGGAGGATATATAGTCCTCTGAGTTCATATCTACCTTCGGAATACCTCAAGGGTCTAATCTTGGAGCATTGTTATTTATTCTGTTCGTGAATGATCTGATGGATATTATTCACACTCCACATTTGATGTTCGCCGACGATTTGAATCTATATCATGAAGTTAGATCACAGGAAAACTGTGTTCAACTTCAGCTCGCGCTGGACCATGTTGCTAGTTGGTGTGAGAACAATTATTTGAGTTTGAATGTGTCAAAGTGTAATGTTGTTTCTATCGCAAGGAAAAGAGTGAATTGACTGTGGTTTATCATCGGTGGTCAGGTTCTTTCTCGTTCTGATAAGGTGAGAGATATGTCAAATATTTAAATTATTCCTCAACAGTCATAGGACTATTCAATACCCTAATCCGTAGCAAGTTGGCGTATGACAGAATGATCTGGCATCCCATTTACACTTGCCATCAACGCCATCTTGAGGCTATTCAGAGAAGGTTCTTGAACTTCTTAGTTTGGAGGGAGGATAAACTTTATTCACAGAGAGGAGTCAAACATAACGAATTATTGAGTCGATTTAGTTTAATCTCATTGCAGAGCAGAGCTCGTGAGTTGGACCTTTGAAGACGTTATCATTGATATTAAAACTTGTTTTAACGAATGCCGTTTGAATCTACAGGGATGAAAAGGTTTAGTTGATTGTGAAAAATACTGTGGAGAAGTGACTGTTTCTCAACAAAACTCAACTGAAGGTATAAACTGACTGTTACATATACCTAACCTAACCTAATTTTTTGATGAACAGGCACATTTGGAATTTCTTTAGGCGCGGTATTTTCAACTTCAGTTGGAACGGCAGATATGCTTTATTTGCCACTTGCAAGATTTTTGCGTCTTTTCACTTCCAGTTAGAGTACATGCTCTGCTTAACCGACAGTTAGGACCATAGGTTCAATTTATCTTTCAGTCAGGTACCCAGAGTTTTAACCAAAAAGAAAAAAGGAAAGACCAGGCCTTATGTTTTGTTTTATTTGAAATGCTCACCGGTTATTTAAAAAAAATATCCCGTTAAATTTTGACATTTTCCCAAGGATGTCTGCTGCAGAAGAAACTCATGAATTATAATGACTGACTTGCCTTAGTACTACTCACTTGGGCATGCTGTTTTGTTCTTGAGTACCTATTGAAGTATTCGAGTACTAAGGTTTGGGATAAGTTTTCAGTTTTCTTCAAATGCCTATTCAAAAACGTTTATTACTTCTTCTACTATGTCTGGTACATTTCTTCATAAGTCTCTAATTATATGTAGCATTTTCTAACAAGAAACAATAAGTGGAAATGCTTGTAGCGTTTATCATTAATCATGTCAGAATTTTCCCATATCATAAATCCACATGAAAAGGACTTGTGTGTAATCTGTTGTGCTATAATTAGTAGTTCTACATCTCGAATTCTTTTTTCAATTAGTTTATTCCTCATAGTAAATCAAATAACGAAAATTTATATATTGAAATTTTACGAAAATATCCCGCTGTTTAATGTTCTTGCTTCGGTAATTTACATTCCGTATTTATTTATCTTTCTAATTGATTATTCCACAGAAAAACTCGATTAGCTGGTTTTAATCATCATTTCACATTTGTTTTGGACTTTGCAGTGGCTTCCGAAATACACGAAATACTGGATTGCATCAGGACAACATATTAATTAAAATACGAAAAAAACTACAATAAAATCTTTGTAATAACTTGTGTCGAACTCCGGTAGAAATCTTTGAAATATTAAAAGCGAATTTATAATATCCGAAACATTAGGTAACATTATACGAGGACATTTTAAAAAACGAACTCTTTACTTTGCCACTGCTGTAAAACTAATATTTTTGTCATAACCGTTATTATTTGCTAGAAGTTTCAAAGTTGTCACTTCTTCGTTGAAGTTTTCTTCGGAAAGCGGGATAGTTTTATTCTTTCATACATAGACTGACTATCCCGCTTTCCGAAGAAAACTTCAACAAAGAAGTGAAAACTTTGAAACTTCTAGCAAATAATAACGGTTATGACGAAAATATAATAGATAATCTTATAAGAAAAAAGGAACGGAAAATTCTTTTAAATTCAATTTATCCATCTCGAATTATAAAAAACAAAGAAAAATATCATTTTATTAATTTCATACCTCATCTAATCGAAAAAATTTGCGAAAGATTAAAGAAGAGAGAAATAAAAACCATTTGTACCAACAAAAGAAATATTAAGTCACTTTTAGTGAATAATAAAGAAAAGAAAAATTATGAAGACAAAAGAGGGATTTTTAAATTTCTTATAAAGAAGAAATCGTAAAAGAACAAGTAGATTTTCAATTATCCTTCCTACTCATAGTAAGTATATTCAAATCTTTGTGGTTGGAAGGATTGTTTTACCATAACCTCAATTAGTTATCAACTACCCCAAATATATATCCATCAAATAAATGTGTTTTGTCATTTAGGTTGAAAACACCATTATATTCTTTCATTACGCGACATTTCAATAATAATATTTTTTTATTTATTGTGATTCATTTCTTATATTGTTGTATTTCATATAAATAAATAATTATTTCAGTAACTAGAACCAAGAAAATGCTCACAAAAGGACTGAATTCAGTTTTGGGTCTCATCTTCCATTCACTTCTCGAACAAGAACCCCTCAAGACAATTTAACACTGTGAAGCATCGTCATAGTAAAAATAATACTCAAACATATGAATCATATCATATGATATGATAAAGACAAAATTAATTCATACATTACTGTCTGAACTTACTCGTTCACACTATAGTACGCCTTTGTTAACAACAAAGACTTAACTCTCTTCTTAAACAAATCAACATTTAGTAATTTCAAATTCGATGGTTACTGGTTGAGTTAAAACTCTTATAATAGAGTGAGTGCTCAAATTTAGCTGTTTTATGCTTAGGAATAACTATCACAACACTGTTCCTTGTTGAATACTCACGATTACTAGGTATTCAATTTAGTAACCTATCTTCATTTTCTTTGACATACAATATACGTCTATAAATATATAAACAAGATAGGGTGAGTGAAATGTTTATTAACTTCCCGAAATAATGGTATCTATTGCATATGGTTCGCTCAAAATAAATGAAATTTCTTTATGTTATTATTTATTCTTGAAAGTTGGATAAAAAACATTTCTTGCTCATTTAATTTTCGGTACTTATCAATTGATATTTGGGAGTGATCGCAAATTCCCGAGGTCAACGACCTTAATAAGAAACTGACCCAACGCATGATGATCTTGAACGTACTCCAGAGCGACCTTGAGGTTTGTGCCAGCTGAACTCCTACGTATGATGTAATAATTTACAGTGACCTAAATGTTCAATACAGATGATACTTATGCGGATGTAGAAGTAGGCTCGAAATTGTTGGTTTTATATCGAACAAAGATTTTATAGAATTTAACCAATTCTGGAAATTCGAAAGATAATTTCAGAATTTATTTGCTTGGACAAAGATTTGCCGCTATGAAAATCAAAAATTTTCATAACATAGAAATCAAAAGAAATATGAATCAATGAAGAAGACGAAGAAAAAATATTTTCCTCTCTAAGACTATCTGGAAATGCAACTATATTCTACTTTGTTATTGTTTTAAAATACGAATTGAGTTTTGGTCATCATTTAGGGCACCATTCTCTAAACAAGGTAATGTTATATGAAAATAATGAAATACTTTCCTTGCGGTTCAATTTGAAGAAAAAAAAACCATGGAGCCCATCAATTTGTTGTATATATTATCGAAAAACTGTTTCCAAGTTATCTTTTTCTTTTGTAAATCCAATATTCTAGTTATTGGGACAGCCAGCTTTCAGTTTTGAGACAATATTATTTTTAATTTTTTGTCGTGAATGGTATTCAATCTTTAATTTTATTGATTACTTTATTATTTCAAAGTTCAATACCACAGTCCTATAGCAGGATGACTGAGATTGATTCTCGCTTAACTCTTGATGAAACATAATTAAATAATAATTCAAATTAAACTCTTGGCTTAATGTTTCACGATTATATTTAACAATATGAATTTGTCAACATGTTTAGAGCGTGAGCTCATTTTCAAGACTAAAATACAGTAAGGAACGAACAACAAATTTATATCTATACAATAAATGTAAGGAGGAAGGATAATTGAAAATCTAAGTGTTCATTTACGATGTCTTCTTTTTTCTTCCAAGAACTTCATATTTCAATTGCCACTAAAAGGTCTAAACGTTTCCCTTTATTACATTTGTGTAAACACTTGGTTTCCTCAAAGTCTATAAAGTGGTTAGAGTTAATACAATGTTCTTAGAATACGGTTTTATTAACATTATATAAAATCGACCTCTTATGCTCGTCAACCCCAGTTTTTCGTCCAATCCCGCTCTCCGATGAAAATTTTAACGAAGAGGCAAAAACTTTGAAACTTCTAGCAAATAATAACGGTTATGATGAAAACATAAAAGATAATCTTATGAGACAAAAGCAACGGAAAATTCCTTTAAATTCAATTTATTCATTTCAAATTATAAACAGTAAACAAAAATATCATTTTATCAATTTCATACCTCAACTCAGCGAAAAAATTTGCGAAAGATTAAAAAAAACAGATAAAAACAATTTGTACTAACAGACAAGAGCGGGATTTATAAAATTTTTTGTAATGAATGTCCAGCGTTTTATATTGGCCAAACAGGTAGAAAAATAAAAACTCGGGTGGACGAGCATAAAAAGCCGATTTTGTACAATGTTAATAACACCTGATTCGCAGAACATTGTATTAATTCTAACCACTCTATAGACTTTGAGAAAACCAAGTGCTCATACTTGGTAATAAAGGGAAAAGTTTAGACTTTTTAGAGGCAATTGAAATATGCAGTTCTTGAAAGAAAAAAGAAGACATCGTAAATGAACACTTAGAGTTTCAATTATCCTTCCCCCCTTACATCTGTATGGAGGTAAATTTGTTGTTCGTTCCCAACTGTATTTTAGTCTTGAAAATGAGCTCACGCTCGAAACATGTTGACAAATTCATATTGATAAATATAATCGTGAAACATTAAGCCAAGAGTTTAATTTAATTTAATACTATAGCAGGATAGTCAAAAAAATAATGGAGCTCTTTTATTTGAATATTTTCAAAGTTTTCTCTTTATTCAGCACTTAGTTGGCAATTTCTTGTACTCGACACTGCAGAGAATAGACTGATATTAAGCGTTGAAATGGTTGGCGTTTTAGAATCTTCATCTGAAGGTACTTACTTTAGTGATGTTCGAAAAGGTTACCGAACTTTTCCCTAGATCTCGCACTCCTCAACAGTGTCATTTATCTCTTCCGATCTTAATAGAAACATTTTAATTTATTGGTTGAGGCTTTCGCGGCCAGTCGTTGAACTAGTGTTGTCCTGGTTCGGGTCTAAGGGCCGTGGTCGGTTGGAATTTCTTCCTAACTCAGTCTAACTTATAGAATCAGAAATGGAACGACCTCTGAAGAAGCTCGCCACTCGTGCTAGCGAAACGTTAGGAAGAAATTCCAACCGACGACGGCCCTTAGACCCGAACCAGGACAACACTAGTTCATTTTAATTTATCGCTGCCAAATTTCTTGATATAGGAATCCGACTTCAAACGGTATTTTCAAAAGTCGTGTAATCAATGGAATCTTTATTCGTTCCCTTGGAAGTCGCTCATTCCATGGGATCTTTAAAAGTCGCCTTTTCCATGGGATCTTTTAAACTCTGAGGACTACTAATTTTTCCAATTTTTCTTCAACAAATCACGTGGCGTACAAAGTACAGTCTCTTAATCAACCACTTCACTTCTCATTAAAACTCATCAACTTGATTGGGTGGAGAAATCGTCCCAAATGAGAAAAACTCGAAATCGACGTTATATCGCAGCTAGGTACCCGCTAAGCGATAAAATCATCAATTAAGTAATAAAACCGAACATCGATATAATCATCTTCGATTTAATTATTATAATTGCACTTCGGCCATTTAATTATGCACTCGATAAATCTTCTTCTGCTGAATGTTCGTTTGATTAGTCATTAATGTTTCTCTGAAAAAGGTAATTGAATTAGTAATCAGATGTGTGTACTGCTTAAATGATTCAAAGTAAGTAATTTCAATTGCGAATACCTCGGACGAGCTTTAATTTATGGGAAATAACATATTTCCTCTAGATCCAAATTGATTTAATTTTCACCATTGGTTTTTCCTCGATATTAAAAATGTCTCATCAGGCTGATCGTCTATTCTGAATGAATCTATAATCAATGCATAAAGTAATAATGAATATCAATACAAAATTTTGCGTTAAGTGGATATATAAAATAAGAATAATCTTGATTTGAATATATATATCGGTTATATTTAAATAATGTTACCTATATTGGAAAATTATTACTTCGATTTTAGTTTAAATTGCTTCATCCGTTTTATTATGTGGAATTTGTAATTATATTTTGTTTTGTGAGGATTTTGAGCTTTTTATTTCCTACAGAATGAATCGAATTCTTACACTGTACGAATGAAATTTTTTATATTATGTGGAATTTGTAGTTATATTTTTTTTTGAGTATTTTGAGCTTTTTATTTCCTACAGAATGAATCAAATACAATCAAATACAAGAATGAAATGTTTCCATTTATTTTTCAGTGTTTTGCTTCAATTTAGTGTTAATAAAATCTTCATTCTCAACTGCTATAACACTCGATTACAGAAAATAATAACAATGTTGAATACTAACTAAATATTCGAAATGAAAAAGATATAACAAAAAGCTCAATCTAATCTATGAAAATAGTAACTAATAACTACATTATAGCATTCAGTGAAATATTACAAAGAACTCGAAGAACAAAAGGCATCTAAATAAATTAATTTTAGGCAATTTTCTTTGTTCACATAACTCCTGATAATAATTTATATGGAGTCAAAGTGAATGTCACAAATTGGCAACTCTATTGAATGTAGACTCCATAAACCAAATGAGGGATTGTATTAGGAAGTTGGTCCTCGGATTCTCTAGGTGAAATAATTCTGTATTACTAGAATTTTGCCTAGGAACACGAAATTTCAATGCTGACAAGAGATGACAATCAATAGTATTGTGCAATAATTTGTACAAAAATTTAAGTGATAAAGTTTCTCTCCTGCTCTGCAATGAGATTGAACTAAATCGACTCAATAATTCGTTATGATTGACTCCTCTCTGAATAGCCTCAAGCTGGCGTTGATGACAAGTGTAAATGGGATGCCAGATCATGCTGTCATACTCCAACTTGCTACGGATTAGGATAATAAATAGTCCTATGAATGTTGAGGAATTATTAAAATATTTACCATTACGTATAACGAATCCATATATTTTCGCGGCAGATGAAATTAGTGATGTGTGGGACAAAGGAAGCTGGTTGAAGTCTACACTAAGATCTCTCACCTTATCAGAACGTGAAAGAACCTGACCACCGACGTTATAATCACAGTCAATTCGGTTCTTTTCCTTGTGAAAGAAACAACATTACACTTTGACACATTCAAACTTAAAGAATTGTCCTCACACCAACTAACAACATGGTCCAGCGCGAGCTGAAGTTGAACACAGTTGTCCTGTGATCTTATTTCATGATATAGTTTCAAATCGTCTGCGAACATCAAATGTGGAGAGTGAATATCATTTACGAACACAATAATATCATCAGAACATTTACGAACAGAATAAATAACAGTGGTCCATGATTAGGCCCTTGAAATATTCCAGAGGTAGGTATGAACTCAGACGACTGTATACCCTCCAAATGTACGAATTGACGTCGGTCAACCAGGTAAGAATGAAAAAGGTTGGTGAGGCTATCACAGAATCCAAATTTGTTGCGCAATTTCTGTACCAGGAGCTTATGAGCAACTTTATCAAATGCTTTCTGAAAATCTGTGTAAATCACAACAACTTGACCGGTGACTTGATTGCTTGAACAAGATCTCATTGACATGAATCCATGTTGCTAAGTCTTGATGCTGTTTCTGACGGCTGGATATATAGCATTATAGACTACAATTTCAAAAAGTTTGGAATTCAAAGTGTTGTGTTCGAAAAATGTAAAAATCTGCTACCGATGAGTATATAGATGAGGATTAGTTATTAGTAATCATATTATGTCTTCGACTTCATGGAGCTTATTTTTGTTTCTTTCTTCACTCACGAAATTTAGCAGCTTTTATATGTTTTATTATCTCACTAATCTTAGATTGTGAAAGTTGAGATGTTTGAATGAGTGTATGTTTCTTAATAAAATCAAAATCTCTGAACTTATAGTAGTAAAATTTTATATAGCATTATAGACGACTACAATTTCAAAAAGTTTAGAATTCAAAGTGTTCTGTTCGAAAAATGGAAAAGGCGGTTACCGATGAGTATATAGATGAGGATTAGTTATTAGTAATCATGTTATGTCTTCATGGAATTAGTAATCATATTATGTCTCCATTTCGACTTCATGGAGCTTTTTTTTCTGTGTTCACTCACGAAATTAAGCAGCTTTTATATGTTTTATTATCTTACTAATCTTAGAATGTGAAAGTTGAGATGTTTGAATGAATGATTGTTCCTTAATAAAATCAAAATCTCTGAACAGATAGTGATAAAACTTGGCGTAGTGATATACTGTATTATGGAATAGCACATAACATAGCTTTTTATCGAGAGAAATTTACTGCTTCGAAGAACGAAAAATGAAAGACATCGAAAAGCAACAATATTAAAATTTTTTGAGTTTGAGTCGTCGAAAAAAATAAGCAAAGATATGATAAGTTGTCAATAACAAAAACCACATTGTAGTAAACAAAATCGTTCATTACTTTTTGCGCGTAAATACTGGACTCTTCGCAAACAAAACCCTAAAATGTTATGATAACAGTTATATCTCAATGTGAAAGAACTTGCTATATTAAAATGATTTGTTTCATCGTTTCTTCTCAGACAATGTCTTATCGTATTCAAACTACCGCCATGCCTTCTTAGCTCTCAACATCGTAAAGTTTTATTGAAGCGTAAGGGAAAATATGGAAATGGGGTTGGTAAAAGCAATGGATCTAGCAAGAAAATTTCTTATATAGAATTTTTATGAGACATTGAAGATATTTATCTAAGTGATCGTGAACAGTTCGGAAAAATAAGGTTTAATTTGAAATTTTAATTTGCCTTTACAACATAAATATCAATAATTATTTAAAAGCTAAATTACAGAAATTCATTTTAAGAAAATCACCTTTCGAAGAAATTTCAAATCAAAATGACGTCAGGCGAGGTAGAAATGGATACGAGTAAAGTCCACATTTTCGTTTATATTCGACTTATTTATTAGTAATGGGTACAAATATTCGAATTAAGGAATGAAAGAAGCTTTCAGTGTCCCAAATGTTATGATGAATGAGATGTTCATTGCCAGCATAACTTCAACATTCAAGAGGATTTATTTAAAGACGACATGACTCAATCTACGGCTAAACTCAGCGTGCTCTCGAAATTCTATGGTTGTTCCAGCAATTAACTGAGAGCCTAATCAAGTCATTGGGGATTTTTACCTGTCATCATCCGGGGATTCGTAAATCGAGCTTGTCAACAGATTTAGAACGATGAGGTTGACTAAATTGACCCGTAAATAACTTCCATAAACTAAGATTGTGACTAATTTGAGGGGAACGAACATTTGCGATGCGGAAAGGAAACCGGAGCTCGAAGTTCAGAATAAAATATATAGATATATATGTCTTTCTGTATTTATATTAGTAGATATATGTAAGATTAATTACTTATTTCACCAATCTAGGTACATTATTCTATGGTCATGAACTATCTATAGTATCCTTCTGTCAATATATTTTTCTATGACTTCGAAGGTTACCTATGCAAGTTTCAAACACAGTTTATGCAGGAACAAATTTTAATGTTATCTAACATTGCGAAGGAATAGTGAAGTCTGTTACAAAATGAATCTCAAAATTATTTGTTCAATCGTTCGACAAGAAGGAGGATATCGAATGTTTATATTTTTATTTTAAGAATATGCTTTTGAATGAATAAGAATTACTAACGCGACCTATTGACGTAAAAACATCTTATTATGATACTTGTCGAAATATAAATTGGAATTTAAAGATGTTTTTAAAGTTTTTCTTCAGTTGAAATCAACTGAATATGTTCAATTCAATATTCAAACCAATATATTTTGAATTATATTGAACTCATTTCAGGCCCCTTCCTATCTTGCCCTTTTCGCAATATAATCACAAAAAGGGTCTACATAAAACCATTTCTGTACATTTATTTCACCATAAATTATCAATATTTGAAAACTTTTCGAATGAATGGATGACAATATGTTTTTTATCCCTAGCTAGTTTCAGAATGAATGAAACGAAAATCCTGCCGTAATGTAACTGCAACATTATATGAGCCCGGGTAGCTCAGTCGGTAGAGCATTGGACTTTTAATACAAGGGTCCAAGGTTCAAGTCCCTGCTCGGGCGAACTTTTAGTGGAATATCTACAGTAGTAAATAGTAAAATAATGGAACTACTGTTGTTATTTGTAAGTATATAATACTTGTGTGTTTTCAATTAACACCTGTCATGTAAAACAGTGTATGTTAAATAGAAAATTATGAATTTTAAAATGATCTGAATATTGGATAAAATTCTGAATATTACGAAGAAAAATAACACAATTTCAGAAAGTTACCGGATTCTACATAGAATAGAAGCTATAAATTCTCTAAGAAAAGAAGAAATGCAATAAAAAATAAAATAAAATGAGTTCATTGAGAATTGTCCAATTTGAGATCCACACATTTAGAAAAATTAAATAGTATATCACATTAAGACATATCAGCAGTCAAGAAACCAAGACAGTTAAATTCAAAGAAACAGAATAAATAGTTGTTAAAAATAGAAACAATAAGAAAGTGAATTAAAAAAAAGGTTCAAAGTAGGTGAAGAATTCATCACATGAGAATTTCAATTGCTCTTTCTCAATTTACTCATCTTATAATAATAAATATTTTTACTTTGTTGCTCGAACAAATTGTGACTCTGTCTCCTTTTGACAGTATTCTACTAATTTTAAAGATAAATATTGCTATGAAAAAGGTATTTCACTAGTGTCTATTATGGATATTTTTACCACTCGCACCCTTGAAAGCTTTAATTACTTATAGAACTTATTAGAAAAATAGATTTGTGTTCAACTTGAATATTGAAAAAGGAAAGATAGACGTTTTTATTATGCTCATTCAACAAATAATTATATCATTTACCTGCGATTGGATTTTGATTTTCTGGCAATCTCAGGAGAAAACTGAAAGCCTTTTGAATATCCCAAAAAATTAGTGATTGGATGAAATTGCAATCGTCTAATTTTTGGTTTTGAATGAAATTCATAGACTTTGATAGAATGGGCCAGAAATATATCTTACTGAGAGTTATATGATAAGTTATACACAATATTTTGAAAAATGATGCGTTTAAGGTATTAAAAAAGTTTGCTAGGAAATTCGTAAGGGCATAATACTAATATTCCTCACTTTCAATACTCAAATCAATATATTCATTTTGTTTGATTGACATACTTGTTTCAAATCTGAAAACGAGCATGCAGTTCATATTTTTCAATTTGATTAGTTTATTGATCAGTTTATCACTGGAATTAAAATTGGCGGTCATTTCAATCTACTTGATGAAACTTTTCAATATTCACCTCTAGTATGGAAGTTTATAATTCCATTCTATCTCAAGATATTCTTTTTTCTGTTTTACTCTCATCTTAGATATTTACTGATGAAAATAATGAAAAGGCAAGATTTTTGACTCTCGAGTTGATTTGTTGTTCTCTTGGAAAGAATTCCAGGAGTAATGAATTTTCCTTCCGTATCTCGTATACATACATTTCGAAACGAAAATTTTTAGTACCTATCTTTGTGTAAAAACTCTGTGCATCTAACTTGTGTATATATTTTGGAATATTGTTTGAAACGTCTTCAAAGAATATTGAACTGTGATCTCCACTCTACAATGCAAGTGGTTGATTGCATTGGTAAGGCATACTACGTCCAACTAAGTACAATTCATGGAAGGGAAAACCTGGTTAGAATCCCGAGTGGGATATAAACATATTCTTGTGTTTTCGATTTGTGTGGCTATGAGATGATGGTAATATCATCAAACAAGAATAAATCATGGTAGCAGATATAATAATAACATTAATAATAAGTTCTTCATTCTCAGCAGGTATAATATCCAAATACAGAAAATAATACATAATGTTGAGTAAGAGCTAAATAAATAAAATGAAAGAAATATAACAAAGAAGCTCAATCTAATCTAAAAAACGAAAATAAAAAAGTAATAACTAAATAGTAGTATTAAATGAAATATTACAAAGAACTCATCTCAATCAACTCATTTCAGACGGAACTCATAATAATAACTTCTAAGGAGTCAAAGTAAATGTCACAATTATTGGCAACTGTATTGAATATATTGTAATACATGTGAATGCATTGTGAGGGAGTTTGTAAGTTGGTGTCAAATGAACAATCTGATGGTGAACGTTGACAAAACTGTATGTGTTCAGTTTTGTCTGAAGGGCAATGGAATTAGTACCTTGGATGTTAAATATGGGCACAACACTATATCATCATCCCAATCAACGAAGTTTCTTGGAATATATGTAGACAGAAATTTGAGATGGACATCACACATTGAGGTCTTATGTAAAAAATTGAGTACCTCATTTTTTGCAATTTCTAGAATCAAGAACATCGTACCTAGAAACTGTGTTATGAATGTCTATTACAGTCTTGTATATAGTCATCTGAATTATAATATTCTGCTGTGGGGCTGCTCTACAGAAATAAATAGGGTGTTTATTACACAGAAGCGAATACTTCGATTGATATTCAATACTCATCAGCGAACATCTTGTAAACCTATCTTCATTAATAATTATATACTCACCATACCGTGTTTATATATTTATAGATATTTTTTATATGTTAAAGAAAATGAAGATAGGTTTATTGAATTGAATAGTAATCATGAGTATTCAACAAGGAACAGGGATGTGCTTTTGATTCCTATGCATAAAACAGCTAAATTTGAGCACTCTATCTATTGTCAGCGTATTAAAATTTTCAACCATTTACCATCGTATTTGAAAGTACTGAAAGCTCATTTGTTTAAGAGGAGAGTCAAATCTCTGCTCTTAACAAAGGCATACTATAGTGTGTCAGAGTACTTCGATGATTCGGATGTAGGCAACAATGTATGAATCAATTTTTTGTATCATATGTTTGTATATTTTTTTAACACAAATTTTCTTCACCATGTGAAATTTTCTAAAATGTTTAATATCTCTGAGGAAATTTTTTTCTTTTCTTTTCAATCAAAGTTGTATATTATTGTAAATATGAATTTAACCAAGATTTTTGTTTGAACCAATATTTTTGCTAGAGGGCTGAATGGAAGATCAGACTCCAAACTGAATTCGGTCCTTTTGAGAGCATTTTTCTTAGTTGTAATTATTGTATCAATTGAAATGAATGTAATTTTACAATGTAAGAATGTTTCTCAATAAATTTATATTATTATTATTATTATAGACTCTATAAACCAAATGGGGGATTGTATTAGCGAGTTAGTCCTCGGAGTCTCTAGGTGGAATCATTCTGTATTACGAGAATTTTGCCTAGAAACGCGAAATTTCAAAGCGGACAAAAACGGAGAACAATCAATACTGTTGTGCAGTAATCTTTACAACAATTTGAGTGATAAAGTTTCTCTCCTACACTGCAATGAGATTAAACTGAATCGACTCAATTCGTGATGATTGACTCCTCTATGTGGATAAACTTATTCCTCCCTCCAAACTAAGAATTTCAAGAACCTTCCCCGAATGGCCTCAAGATGGCGTTTATAGCAAATGTAATAAGGATGCCAGGTCATACTCCAACTTGCAACGGATTAGGGCATTAAATAGACCAATGAACGTTGAGGAAATATTGAAATATTTGCCATTGCGTGTAACGAATCCATATATAAGTTAGGTGATGTGTGGAATAAAGGAAAGCTTCTGATCGAAGACTACGCCAAGATCTCTTATCTTATCAGAAGGAGAAAGAACTTGACCAACGAAGCTATAATCACACTCAATTTGATCTTTTTTGCTTGTGAAAGGGACAATATTACAATTTGATTGGCAAATAATTATCCTCACACCAACTGGCAACATGGTCCAGCCGAGCAGAGGCAATACTTCATACTCGACATACTACTCAAGTAAGACATACATTCATACATTTTGTTACAACTAGTTGAGCAAATAACCAAACAAATTGATAAAAAATGTCTTAATTCGGCTCTGTTTACTGACCCATGGGAACCAAACATCCTACGCGGGAACAATCATGTCATAATCTAAAACAAACATACGGGGGCAGGCAGGTACATTAGCCGAAAATGAAAACGTAACCCACCCGGTCGGCGCTGTAAATCATAGGGTAAATGGGCGGGTTATTGGACAGACAATCATCGACCATGGTCCCATCATGATGGTTCCCAATCGCTCGATGGTCCCAGACCACCCGGCTTCTATGGATCCACCGCCGAAAGCGGGTTCCGTAGTCGTGAGGCCATCTTCGACCGCGTTATGACTTTATTGTTTCGACTAATGGGTGGAGGACTATTACAGCAGCGTATCTATGAAATGGGATCAGGGAATTTTATTTAATGAGGCGAGATTTGTCCTCTATATTTTCATTACTTTTTACTACTTTTGGTTCCTTTTTCACTATAGTAATTATTGCTTCAAATCTGCATACTTATGCATTTGTTATTATTTCAAAAAATACTTAATTTTGCATTATTTTTATTCAAGTTCAAGTATTTTGTCAGTATAAAGGAGCTAGTTGGCTGGTCTTTGGTATGCTTGCCATGATGCTAAGCGTATTTTATCAATAATTCTGTTCTTAAATCAATAAAAAAAACTAATTGACAAAAAAACATATCAATTTTGACATAAGCATGGGAGGGACAGTAGGAGATTTTTTACTATGTCTAACTAGGGGTTAGAGGGGTATATAATTGTTATAAGTCTGCTCGCTTAATACTAGAAGAACTCCTTATTGAAATTTGTCTTTTTATTCATTTGTTCCTGTTTCACATGTTCCAAACTATTTATTTATTTATTTATTTTATCATTATTATATGTCTCTTTGAATTTTACAGGAGACTGGCATTTTTCTACGGTTTTGTGTCATCTTGTCAAAAATTTAAAAGACAGATATGTGAAAACTTGGGTATATTTTTGAGGTATTCTATGATGGAAAAATGTCAAGTATTTCTAATCATTAATTTCCCTGAATGTGTAGGATAATTGATAATCTTTCTATATTCCACGAAATTATGTATGGAAACAGCATATCCCTGGTGGAAAATCATCATCACTGTTATCAAAAAGGGCAATCCTTGAATTTAATTGAAAGTAAATGCTTGACTTTTATTATAAGTCCATAAAAATTGTACCTGCAATACACCTGATGCACGTTTCGGTATTTTAACGCATTATTAAGAGTTTGATCGAACTAATTGATAAAATAATTCGCCCCTATTAATAAATGTACGAATAAAATGAATCATATTGAAACAAATTTGAAAAAACTGTCAATAGCTATCTTATACGAACTGAATAAATAAAAAATATATATATGATATTTTGATTGAACATTTTTTTTTGAGTGAACATTATTTTGATGATAGTGCTCTACAGGAGACTTTGAAAGAAAAATTGATAATTTTTTGAAAAATTTCTTTCAGTAACTTTATTCGTAGAAATTCATTTACAAACTCAAATTCACGTTCTAATATCAAAGAATTCTAGTCATGTCAATTGACTTCATTTACATAAGTGAGAAAACATCGTACATGTATAGTATTCAATTTGTGAAAAATTAAAAAGAAATCATTTCCTTGCTATGGAATTCCCGAGATGAAAATGTAAAAATAGACTCGAAGAATGCACTAATCGAAGAATTTCATAATAAATATTTGAAGTACTAAAATTGTGCCTTTTTTAATAACTTGCATTGATAATAATTGGTTGGTAACTTATTCGAAATGCATTCCGGATTTCTGTGGAATTTAACGAGGTTTGCTCTTTGGGAAATGAACAAATATTCGTCTATAGGTTATTTTCGATATCACACATAATCTGACAATATTTCCATGCAATAGATATCGAATGACATTATCCATATTCATTGAAATTGCAATCAATCAGATTCTTAGAAATATTCAAACGAGTTCAGTTTCCATGATAATTACGTTTTTCCATAAATATCTGAATATTTATATGATTCATACATCAAGGTATATAAACCTAACATTCATTTCGAGTGAATTATAAACTGTCGTACCTCTACATTAATTTATATTCATTCTATTTCCGCTAGACTGGACGATTAACTTAATAATCAATCATTATTTTATAGTTATATATCATATTAGAGTATAAAACAATTTTAAATCCACATTTATCATCCAGTAGTTCTAGAGAATAGAACTGTATTAATGACTCAAAAAAGTAAAGAATTTCCTTTGTTTCGAAGCCAATGGTGGGTTTGACCTTCAATGTGCTATCGCATATTCTGTGTTCATTGAATTTTTGAATTGCTTGACACATGTTATGCAATTTTCATTGTATTCTATGATATGCTAGCGAATTCCACAGTTCAGACTAAATATTCATCGCATTTCTCAGGTAATGTTAAAAGATAAAGAAATTATCATTCATAGTAATTTTTTGAATAATTGATATAAGATTTTTTATCTATATAAAAGAATTTAATTTCCAACTTATTGAGAAACATTCGCGGACATTCAAGTGTTAATTCGAATGTGCATAGCATGAATATTTTATTAGCTGTAGTATGTGATATACTACCCTTTGTTATATGGACCCCGTAGTGTTGGAACACACCCCTTTGTTAGGCTAGCAACTAACAAACTAGTTAGTTAACTAACAAACTGCCATAGAAAAATGAAGACCACAAACATGAAAATATGTTTTTTAGAAAGTTATAAACTTCAGATGATAAAATGAGAAAACTTTTACAGTACTAGCCAATTCAATCAGCGGGTTATTTATTGAAATAATGAGGAATTAATTCGTTTAAAATATGATATTTTATACACCATATTTCTATGGTTTAAGTGAAGTTATAAAGTCATGTATATATAAATTCATTTCATGTTGAAAATTTTCAGGGGTATTCATTTTTGACAAGCAGTTGACCTTGAGTTTACTGAAAATAGTATGATCCCTTTGAAAAACAAAGTTTTTCTACGAGATTGAAGTTCATATTTTGTTTTCAAACCTTTCACGTTTGTTCATTTCCAAATGTTTCAAATTCAAGTCAAATTCGAAGTCATTTAATCAACAACATATAAAAATAAGTTATAATAATGAGTTCTTTATTCTCAACAGGTATATGTAATACCCAATTACAGAAAATAATAACATAATGTTGAATAATAACCAAATAAATTGTAACAAATTAAAATGAAGGAGATATAACAAAGAACTCAATCTAATCTGAAAAAAAAACTAAAATAGTAACTAATATTTAAATAATAGCATTTTATGAAATATTACAAAGAACTCAATCTATATTGATTTTAGTCAATTTCCTTTGTTGAATATAACTTAAATTCAAACACTTGAACTTATGATTTACACTTTATTGACTACATAGCATGACGCGTTTCGTCGTTACAAACGACTTCTTCAGATGCTTACAGAATAATGTAATAACATTAACATTATACATTAACATTAATAATGTAATAATATAATGTAATGTAATGTAATGTAATGTAATGTAATGTAATAATAATGTAATAACATTAACAGATAACATTATTCTGTAAGCATCTGAAGAAGTCGTTTGTAACGACGAAACGCGTCATGCTATGTGGTGAATAAAGTGTAAATCATAAGTTCAAGTGTTTGAATTTAAGTTATATTCAATTATAATGGATTTACATCAAGTAAACGCCAACACTATTGAATAAATAAAAATTTCCTTTGTTAACATAACTCTTAAAAATAACTTCTATGGAGTCAAAGTGAATGTCACAATTATTGGCAACTCAACTGGCAATTGAATGTAGACTCCATAAACCAAATGGGGGATTGTATTAGCGAGTTGGTCCTTGGAGTCTGTAGGTAGAATATAGTATGAAAATTTTTTTAGAACACGGAATTTCAAATCGTACAAGAGAGGGGACAATCAATACTGTTGTGCAGTAATTTGTACAAAAATTTGAGTGATAAAGTTTCTCTTTTGTCCTGCAATGACATTAAACTAAATCGACTTAATAACTCGTTATGAGTGACTCCCTTCTGTGGATAAACTTTATCCTCCCTCAAAACTTAGAATTTCAAAGACCTTCTCTGAATGGCCTCAAGATGGCATTGAAGGCAAGTAAAAATAGAATGCCAGATCATGCTGCCATACTCCAACTTGCTGCGGATTAAAGTATAAAATAGTCCTATGAATGTTGATGAATTATTGAAATATTTGCCTTTACGTATAACGAATCCATATATTTTGGAAAATAAGTTGGGTGATGTGTGGAATGGAGGAAAGCTTCTGATCGAAGACCTCACCAACATCCCTGAACTTATCAGAACGAGAAAGAACATATGATGGAAGGCATTCCACCTTGATCATAATAAAAAAGATTTAAATTAGATAGGAACATATTAATTTCAACTATGGACGGTTGTTTCAATTAATTAAGAGATTCCACCAGGTGGTCACCTAAGAAAGATGATACGAATCAGGAATTGACTTCCGAAAGGCACCAAAATAGAATCTACCGATATCGTACGACACTGACTTCAGTCGGCAAAGATACCCATAAATTAGAGCATTTTGAGATACAATTCTTTCCACTTTTTAACCGAGTTCCCAGAATGCCCAACATATCTCAGGGTATAGTTATCTACATTTCAGGGCACTCAATCTCTGACTTTCAGAAAAACTATCCTCATTTTATTACCACTTAACACGTTTATAAAAATAATCGACAACCACAAACACATACAGAAAAACACAAAAAGAGAAACAAAGGAGCACTAGATTATTAGTCCTCATTTTGGGTGCAGATTGTTTTTCATTATTTTATCATCAAGACATTAATTTATCTGTTTCTTTTACGAGGTTGGTATCCCTGAGTTTTATATTTCCATTTACATTTAATCATTCCGATGTAATTTATGGTAATTCCATGCTTTTTAATTTTGAAGGTAATATTTTGGAATGCCTGAATGTGATCTTCGTCTATGGGGGGTATAGGTACTCAACATTTTTGTGATAAGATATTTTTGTGAATAAATTTATTATACATATTTTACTTAAGTATTCATATTTTTCTTTCTTCTTTCCAAGAAGTCATCATTCTGAATTTTGGTTTCAAACTGAAACAATGTTTAATGTTTTATTATTTCATTCAATTTTTTAATGTAATTTCTCTTTACTTTGGGGTTGTAGTTTTGTTTGAGAATATATATTATACATTGCACTAATCAATTTCCCTGCCGACATCTGAGCATGTAATATATAAGAATATTTATGACTGCTGCCTGTACTACATGCTGCAGGAGAATAATTAAATATTTTAATTGGCATTTAGGTATTGTAATAAACATTTTCTTGCTAATTGCGAAAAGGTATTATCTGCTGATTTATTATCCTTCATAAATCTCAGATAATTGACAGGAATATCACACAGTGTACTTAACGCCCTTACTTTTTGTTCGAACAATGTAGACGTTTTGCCAATGATAAATACTTATTTATTCATAATCAATTCATTTGTCGATAAAAATATCGGCTCACGAATAAGTAGTTGACAGATTGAAGGATGAATTATAGCATAATATTTATGGATATTTATATTAGGCCTAGACGGAAGGTTTCGAGATACAATTTACTTCGACTTATCGAGAAAGTAGAGCAGAGAGATTTCGTCTGAATATTATAAAGAGATAGACATTTTTGGATTCGAATGTTTGTGTTATCAGTAAATCTTGAATATCCACTTGAGCGTTATAATTTTGTAATCGCTCACTTTGTTATGAACCTTGAAATGAACATTTGAACTGTAATCAAAATCATTTTAAACAAATTATTGGAGAAATATTTTGTACATAAGAAATTTCTTGTCAAGTTTTTTCGATTTATTGGGCTTTGTTGAATAAGAACAATAAGAACAGGTACATACCTCAATTAAAGTTGAAGTCTTCCTTTAGTTACACCAATATCACTGTGTAATCTTAAAATAAACTTTTACTCATTATGCTTTGTTATTAGTATGACTAAGTTAATTGTTACAACTGAAAAGTTCATAAAAAATTAGGAAAATTTGTTCTTGTTTTCACATTTCATCTTATTGAACACATAATTAAGTTGAACTGTCTATTCGACATAAATTGACCAGAAGGGAATTTCTGATTCAACCCATATGTACTTTTTTCCTGTGTGTTTATCGCAAATCTGAAGTTTGCAGCAGTAACCCAACTTCCCAGGAGATTTCGACCTGACCAATAGATGGGGCCACTAGGTCTATTTTTCGACCAATACCAATCGCTGCGTTAGTTTGCGTTTCAGAGCACATTGCGCGAGACGCTTCCGTTGTTTTCGTGAAAATGGATAAATTGGAGAAACGTGCTGTCATAAACTACTTATATTTGAAAGATTTCACACAAATAGAAGAAGAGACGGATTCAACACTAAAAGACTCCTCCCCATCATATTAAACTATTAAGTAGTGGGTTTCTGAATTCAAAATGGGTCGTGTGACCTGACGAGCCTCCCTCAGGCCAGTTGAGGTCACAACTTCAGAAACGATTGAGAAAATCTATCGAACAGTATTGGAAGAATGCATATTCAAAAACAATTTTATCGGCGAACAAGGTTATGGCTACTGTTTTTTGGGATGCGGGAGGAATTATATACATTGATTATATTGAAAAGGCTAAGAATATCACTACGTCAATACTACGAAGACTTTTTGTCATCTATTTGTCATCACTTTTGACAAGACTATTGCAACGTTTGAAGGTGTAAATTAAACGACTTCATTTAGGGAAGAAAATAATTTTGTTTCATTATGCTAACGGACCAGCGCATTCCTCGACAGTTGCCATCTTCAAAATCCACGAATTGAAGTTTCAATTGATGCCGCATTGTCCCTACTCTCCTGACTTAACAGCCAGCGACTATTACCTGCTTCCAAACCTCAAAAAATGGCTTGGCGGTGAAAGATTTGATAGCAATGAAGAAGAGCAACGAATGAGAATACCGTTATGAGAAATGTATCAGTGTTGATCGAGATTATGTTCAAAAATAAAGCAAAAAAATTTTTAAAATATCGTTTTTTTCGTTCAGTTTTCACCCCACCCTTGTTGAGTCGAGCAGTCTTCATTTAATTTTCGAAAGATGCAGGGTTTTGTTCTTTGGTTGTCGTCCCTTTTCATACCATGATGATAATTTGACTCATTTGTGGAACTATATTTATGAAACTCTGAATATAAATTAGCAATTTCGATTACTGTGTACTCTTTTCATCCGAAAACTCTAGATAGAGTGATCAAAATCCTTTGTGTGAAGTTAGGTGCAGTTTTATATGAAAATTAAAACTGCATTTGCGTCTAACATCGTTATATAGCTGATATGGGTATAAAGCATTCTGTGAATTCTCATGTGTGAAGTTTGTATTCTCATAGACTGTATCCTGAGAACTGGAAATTGCGTAAAATTGATTATTTTTCAGAATGCAAACTAAGATCTGCTTGGCTCTGCTTCATATCCCATATTATGTTTCCATAGTTAGCACAAGATCATGAGAATTCATTTCTTCGATGACTTCTCGGTATTCATTATTGTGCTTATGTTATAATTTCTTATTGTACTGTGAGAATTGAATCTGATGATATTCTTTCTTTCTTTCAAGTATCTACCAAAATAGAATAAATTTGAATTTTCATTGATGATTGATTTTACGAACTTTTGAATATTTTTCTGGATAACTAAACTAAATAGGACATATTTATTGGATCTCCAATAAATATGTTATTATCTCAAAAAACACTGATTGATCTACATCAATGTGTTGTTTTATATCTGTCCCTTTTTTTGTAAGAACCTCCATTATTATGTTTTTATCTAGATTTCTAAAATGTGTGAAACTATTTGAAATTTATATAATATATTTATATCATCTTGCATTGAAAAGCACCGTTAAGTATAGAATTAGACTGTATGATGTAGTCTACTTATACCATTTTATTGAACAGGTCGAAGTATTTTATTATTTATGGAGCAATATATTTTATTGCTGTTATAATCATCTTCTGGAATCAAATAAAAAAAATTTAAGAATGGTCAGTAAAAGGGCTGTTGAATTTTCACACTTTATATTCAATGAATCTGCGTCTACGAGTATGAAAACGTAAAAAAAACCTGCAATAATTATTAAAATGATATTTAATTTATCGATCCCGAATAGGATTGAAGATTTCAGACTGCCTGGGATCAGGTCATCGTAAATATTTTAACAATGAGCGGCTTCTTGAAATATCCACATAGTTAATTTTCGTAAACGATGTATATCAAGCAAATATTTTAACAACCTATTAATAATGAGCTATTCTATAATGTTATTTTTGCTATTAAAAACTATGATTCAACGTTCAAATATTCCTTTCATAAACAGGGTTACATGAATGTATATCATATTCGAAACTTATGAGTAGACAGTTTAAGTAACTCCCACTCAAGTTTGAACATGAAATAGGTACATTCGATCAATGGGTGAAAATTTATGAAAAATTAGAGTTGATACTGGCAGATGATCACATGTGAGTCAGTTTTGGAGCCTTTTGTGTAGGACGAGATCACATGCTCATACTAACGTCATACTTATACATTTATAGAAATATATGTATTTTATTATTTAATTTTGGAGTGATTCACTCATCTAAATGATAGTTTATTCATTTATTTACAATAAGCGCCTTAAATCTTACAGGTTTATGGCGTTTATTGTAAATAAACATAAACCAAATTATAAGGTAGAATTATAAATAAAAAATATATGTGAATGAAGTGATGATTTGAATATATCAACTCTGAAAACATTGTATTGTGCACTCGTAAGATCTAAAGTTGAATACGGATCAACAGTCTGGAATACTGGTTATCAGTTACATATTGATCAACTGGAATCTATTCAACGAAAGTTCCTGAAACTGTTGAGCTTCAGAAATGATGAACTTGGTATATCGGCCTATAGGCATAAAACATGAAACACTTACAAGTCGACATAATGTGGACACACTCAGTGACAGAAGGAAATGCCATGCAATAATCTTCATGCATAAAATAATTAAAAATAAAGTGAAATGTCAGGAATTATTGTAAAAGCTCAACTTTGTTGTTCCAAGAGTTTCTTCCAGAAGCGAATCCACGTTCTACCTTCCAGCAGCTAGAACGAATGTTCTAAAATTTTCTCCATTGCACACGATGTGTGAACAATGTAATATTTTGGGATCTAAGGTGGATATTTTCAACTGATATTGAGGCTTTCCTTGATATGGATTATCTCTGCTAGAACAATCATTTATGTGCATTCACGTACATGATTCATATTCACTCATATACTTGTATAAGTGTTAATTTGTGAATGTATATGTATGTGTGTGTTTATCTTTACATATGTATAAGTTTGGTCAGCATTCAAGTTTTTTAAATTAATATAATCATATCTCATTTTATAAGGTTGTGATTTCATATCACAAAGTCTTCCTTTTAAAATTGAACTCTAAAATTTGAGAGTACAAAATTGAAACTTTTGATCTTCTGTATTACCAATTTTGTTTAAAAGTATTTATTGTCTTTCCTGTTTTGTAATAAGGACCCGTCCCGTAAAACAGTTTATGTTAAATAAATTAAAAATTAAATAAATCAGTGGTCGACAATTACGCTGACAAAATAGAATATATATCTGCATACATACAACATAGCAAGCGAAAGAGAAAAATAAAAAATTAAATAAACAACACAAATAAATTCAGGAATACGAAAATATTAGAAAATTAGATGATAAAATACACAGGAAGAAGAAACAAAAAAAAACGAAACAACACAACCTCGTGTAGAAAGAACTCTGAGACAGCAACATAAGTTGTATAGAAATCGGTGTATAACAAGTGTAAAAAGTGTATAATATAGATATCCAAAGTTGTGTATTGGAGAATGTCAAAATATTTGTATGTGGTGTCTGTAGATAAAAACGTGCCTTTTCTATTACCTACATGAGGTAAATCATGTTTTAATCTGCGTAACAAGACAATCATTAAGAAAATGCAAAGGTTTGAAAATTAGGAATAAAAAAAAGTATATATGCCGATGTTGAATGTAATGAATGGAAAAAGCTCTCAACTAAAATATCTTGCAGAAAGCTGTGGTTTCATTAGAAGCTATGTGTCATTAAGCTAAGATATTTCAAGAATTTGTGCTGAACTTTTCCATGTTGTTAATGTGTCCACTGTATTTAGGAGCACATATTTCTGAAGCATATTCCAATTTAGATATTTCGGTAATTTTAGTTTCTTTTATTTCGAATAACGTAGTCTGGTATTTTGAGTTTCATTATTTATTCATGTAATCACTAAAATCAAATTGTAAGTTTTTGTGATTTTAAGTCTTGTTTGTCTTGCAGAAGGAGACCGACAACCGTGCCAAAATGAAGGAGAACTAGTACCAGTTGACCATATAGATAAATTCCGTTGTTTTTCCTGTATATGCAAGGTAAGTAATCCTTTTTTTATCACACACCTCAAAATTCATCTTACTTCTACCACAAAAGAAAGATGTATTTTTGTACTTCATGAAAATTTTGAGTCGTAACGAAATTCTGTTGCAAAATTGCTCGAAACTTATTGTTATTAAGCAATAAGTCTTTAAACTCATTCACTTCAATTCAAAATGGTACTTTAGGTTTCTCTTGGTTTTTCTGAGAGCACTTTTCAAAATTTATTTACGAGTATTACAGAAATGTGGAATAAATTAGTTAATTTCATTTTATTATAAATAGATAGGTATTATTGAAACCAAAAATTGTTGGGCTTTAAGAATTTTTGAAGGTATTTGTATTATATTGTATTAAATTCTTCGGTTACTATCGAGTTTTTTTGATAATATAAATAATAAATGATTATGTAGCTCACAATATGAAATTTAATAACCATTCAAAACATTTTTATAAAACTGCGATAAATTACGAACATAAAATTGTTTTCAGATAACAAAGTGAATCGATTATCAAAATAATACCCGTTCTTCACAACTGTTGAAGTACTTTTACTCAACATTCCTCAAGTTCCACGAGTATCAACAATGTAATTCTACACCGGTCAATTTTATAAGAGTTATTAATATTATTCAGAAATTCTGCAACTGGTTTTTACGACAATGAAAAAGGAATGAAAACTGTTAAAGCATCTCCAGCTGTTTATAGGTGCCTTAATAATTCGTCCTTCTATTTTATAGCACGTCACACATTCGCAGTTTTGTCTCATGAACTATTCGAATGTTTTGAGAAATTGTTCATTACATTTCCTATCATCGGATAATTATAATTTGATGATTGATGAGGCCGATACTTGCAGATAATTAATATCCATAATAAAAGAATATTTCGAATTTTCTCATAATTTAATAAATGCTCATGACGCGTTTCGAAATACTACTTCTTTATCAAATGCTGAATTAACAATATATGTAATTTTAGAAACTCAATACTTATATAAATGAGAGGTAATAAATAATAAATACTTGTCTAAAAATCTAGTAGGTGACCACTAGTATTAAAAATTGTTCTAAACTTACCAAAAAATAATCTACAAAATTTGGGTATCTGCTTTTTATATATTAAGGAACAAAAAGACTACTTAGTCTGACCTATATAAAATTTATCTTACCCAGAACAGGTTAGGTTTATAAATTCCTGACCTTTGGAGCGTGTCTGTTCAATCTTCAGATTTCAACATAATATAATAAATACTTCACTTATATAATGAGATCAATTTAAATAAATAATTTCTATTTTATTCCTGTATCTCTAACGGATTTATGATGTTATGGTTTCTTTCACTTTGAATAAGCTATCATTTTCATGAATCCGGATAGGATATTTACTTATTTTCTCTGAAGATAATCAATTTAAAATAATATATTTCAAAATGTACCTATAAGTTTAAGAGAAACGCTATTAAATGTTCCGATTATAACATAGATAGGTATTTCGTTTGACGGTTGACATACATTTCTGTGATAGTTCATATTTGAATGAGAGGTAATAAGAAATACCTGTCTAAAACTCCTTCATCGCTTCATCAATACACATAGGCCACACTACTACATCAATGATAATAATGATAAACATTAATTAAGGTATGTGAGCATCCCTTACACACATGTCCCCTCTTCCAAAATCAATAAAATCTTCAAAAATAATAATTTGAATATAATTAATAATTGATGAGGCCGATACTTGATGTAAATCGATATACATAATAAAACAATTGTTAAGCTGATTTACACATATATTAAAAAGAATACTGCATGACGTACGTTTCGATAAGATTCACCTTTTTCAAATGCTACGTGCAGACTAATGACAATTGCTCGAATACATACAATATATAAACTGAAATTTGAATATAGCTTTTTCAAGTCACAGCAGATTAGATAGAATGATTTTTAATAACAAATTGTCCAAACCCGACCCAATGAAGAAGTCTGGAATTTATAGATTAGATTCTGAAAAATGTGAGTCATCATATGTACACCGGACCGGAAGATGTTTTGAAACTAGGCTAAAAGAACATTTAAAAAACGGACAATCTGCTTTTCGGGAACATCTAGAGTCGACAGAATATAAGATCTCACCCTGTTTCAGTATCCCTTACACACGCATCCCTTCTTCGAAAATCATCAAATTCTTCAAAAGTAATAATTTGAATATAGCTTTTTCAAGTCACAGCAGATTAGATAGAATGATTTTTAATAAAAAATTGTCCAAACCCGACCCAATGAAGAAGTCTGGAATTTATAGTTTGACTTGAAGAATGAAAGTCATCATATGTACGCCAGACCAAAAGATGTTTTGAAACTATGCTAAAAGAACACCGAAAAAACGGACAATCTGTCGACAGGAAAAGATCTCACCCTGTTTTAAACCAAATATTCTCCATTACTCTGAAAAAGGTATGAAAATTAACTACATGGATGCTATAGAAATAAATGAACTCCAGAAATTCGATAATTACAATCTTCTCAATGACCAGTTAGACCTAAATGACTCCTCACTGTTAAATCTCTGATTTTGAAATTCCACCTCTATGTTCACTCTATCAAATTTCAGGTGTATTCTGTGGTCCGAACTGATCTGCAAAAATATTTAAAGGTTGTCTGTGTAATATGTATTCATTCTTGCCAATGTCGTAAAAGGCGGAACTAGTCGAATAAAGAATTGTTCAGTAAGTGATTTTTAGACAAGTATTTCTTATCACCTCTCATTTCTATCTTTGTTACAAAATTATATAATAACAAAAAAATTTGTTTTGGTATTATAATATAATCATAATATCTCATAACATTTTTTCGAATTGAAATATTATTTCTTTAGTTCATTAAAATCTTTCAAATTGAACATTATGATTTAAATTTCAACGAAAACTACTTCTGAAAACTTCGCTATAAAAGCGAATGCCATAAATATAATTATTTCGTGTTGATTATTCTCGGATAACTCAAGTTATCAATAGCTCCTGGGCTTCGGATAGAAACAATAGGTAAACAAGAGTTTAAGTGTTAATAAAACGATGTAGTATACCACATTCCTTCCAACGTTTGAATATCGTTATAGATACTTCAATTTTTTTCGATTTGATGTATTAGAAATATTCTAACGTCGTATCTCATTAAGTTCGAATTATTCGCAGAAGCTATTTGGAAAATCCCACCTATAAACTTTGGATAAGAGTCACGATCAATTTTACTATGTGAACAAATCCTCCTCAAGTGGTTTTTCAAGAGTATTAAAAACCTTGAACAGAGGTACGTGCTTTGAATTTATCCAAAGCTTTTATATTATCAATTTATATCAACAATTATAGCATATTCTTGCTAGATATTGATATGAAAACCAACTGAAATTGTGATTATTTTTTTGATCAGTTAATGAGTGTCGAAATTTTTTTAATAATTGAATGGAATAATTGTTTTATTCATATATGTTTATACTTTATTGAGATAAAGCTTATCATATATCTGAATCTAAAAGAGATACTGTGAGAATTAACCATAGAACTGGCTTCACAAGGTTTGTGGACTTCATTTTGCTCACATAAACCAAAAAAAAGTGCGAAGAAAAGAATATAACCAATTAATTTCTTAGAAACACTAGGCAGGGCGGTGTCGCTCTTCAAGATTAGGTCAGTGATATTTTAATTTAAATAATCAATAATAATTAATAATATAAATAAATATTTTAATTGAATGAGGTCCAGAATTTCTTCTATACACCTCTTTATCTCATTTTCATCCTTTTTTTTTCTGCGTACCATGACTAGGATCCTTACCAAATTACCGGTTTCATATGTAGACACGTAGTCACAGTGAAATTCATTCAGTAGCGCCATCTACTAGACGATCAAGCAATTACCACTCCAGAGAACACAAAAAGGTGATTTGTGATCAAATTGGATGACTGTTATACTTGTTCGAACGATGAACACTAGTCGAAACTCTAGTGATCCTTCTCGCATTTTTTTTTCTGGGATGAAAGTAATAATTTCAAATGTTTTATCATTTTTAGCGTGGTATGACTGTCAAAATTTACATCGAACTTTTAATTATTAATCATTGTACTAATAATTGTGAGAACTACATTTGATATATAATTGAATTGTTGAAATAATAGATAATTATAGAGTAAATAAAAAAAGGTAAAAAAACCAAGGTTGGAGTCAATATCGAAATATACTACGATTTCATGAAAATGTGAATCACATGCGAATAAAATATTAAGTTACATGAAAATAATAAAACATTAATCGAACATTGGCATAACTTGAATTTGAGTGAAACAAAAAACTCACCAACCACAAATTTGTGAAGAAAGAATATTCAGTTTCCAAAAATAAAAAATATCACGTACTGAATTCAACGATTTTTGGGTCCTATTTCTTACCTACAACTTTTTTTTTAATATTTATTTGCGTGTTATCCGCAATTTTTGTTTACTATTGATTTAATTTAAGGGATAATGTTTGGTTTGAATCAATGAAAAATGCGACTGTTGTTATTTTTCATACAAAAATAAACATATAAAATATAAATACAAATAAATGAATTTTGGTGTACGCGTCATAGATATAATTAAAATTATTACGATTATTTCCATTAGGAGAGCGAGTAAACTTGAATTCGCAAGTTTAGGGGCTTTTGCTTTAGCTTTTTTGCCTCCTCACAACGCTAACCTCTCAGAATGCTCTTTCTTCGATTTAGATGTCCATTCTATTCCAGGTTGACGCGATGAATTTTGCTCAAACTTCACACGTGCAATTTTATAGCGACATTCAGTGCGATCGTTGACATTTTTATATTGATCTATTGTAGATTCTTTTGGACCTCTCTTAGCCACTCTGTGCCGCATTTACTTTTTGACCTGTCATATAAATTGAAATATATTTTTATTTTGTTGTTGTTTAGTTTTAGTTTTGACTTTTTTTAGGATTTCCTTTATTTTTCATTTTATTTTCTTAAGTTTCGCAATATTCTATTTGATAATATGTATCTTATGTTAATGTACCTATCTTTCTTATTTCCAATTTTTTTTTCAAGTTAGGAGTAAAGAGTAGGACGCAAAATTATGTTATCTATAAATTTTTTATTATTGAGTTGAAGCTGACAGTCGTTAACCTTTACTTTGTTCTCATGGTATAAGTGTAGATCTCTATTTCGCAATTTCCCCCTTATGATGCTTTAAACATCGATTTCAGCTGTTGCCAAAATCTATATTCAATATACAACTCAGATATTCGCCTCGATATTTAAGTGGCCAATTAAGAAAGAAAGTTTATCGTATATATCTGGCGTCAATGTGAACCACCTGTTAACCCAAAAATAAAAGGGGCAAAATAAACAACGCTTCGTATTGCCTTAAACACTTCTGTCTGTCAAGCTGTCAATCAAACACTGCGAACACTTCTTGTCAACAATATAATTGTCTTCTCGCGAGTTTCCGTTGAATTCAACACAATATAATTTATAATTTTAATCAACATCGACTCGCTCTTCAAGCAGAATCTCGTCGAGTTGATATTGTGTACGTTTCATGAGTTACCTACACGTCCAACTTTCCAGTACGCATTCTGTACTCGCAGTGGCGTAGACTGATACTTTTATGGCAGGAAATCACTGTTAGAAATCATCTTGAGGAAGGTGGTATGAGATGATCCCTCTAAGGGAGAATGCTCGTAAATCCGGGGATAATATAATGTTAAAGTCGTTTTGAATAGTCAGTTTATCTATCTAGGTATTGTCATACTTTCTGTTTTCGATATCCATTATCGATTGGAGTTTTATTCATTTGGTCTTCTAAAGGATCATCTTGTACACATGGGTGTATCAGATCGACCACCGGGATCGTCTCACCTCGTTGAGGACCAAGTTTATCAAAATCATGCTTCTTTATGCCATAAAGAAAACAAATATATACCTACCTAGGTAAGTATGTTCAAAATTATTTGACTCTAATGATAATTATTATAGGTTTTATTCCATTATGAGTTTTGAATAGTGGGATCAGAAGTGCCAACTACAGCCATTTTAGTATCTCTTCTTTCAGCAGATGTCACTAGTGACACCTGTTTACGCTTACGTATTTTTCCTCAGGACTTTCGCCTCGGCGCCTTTAAAGATCCGATGAGGTGGAAAAATATTTTTCTCCTGAATGTTTTTCATGAAAAAAAAATGTATCAACCAGTGGTATGTTGAAGGCGCGTTCTCGTGCTGCCGGAGTGGATTCTGGAGCACGCAGGGTAATATCAGGGTTTCGTTGACGAAATCCTCTTAGCCAATCATTACCCGTTTTCTCCTTGTTGGTCGAAAACGGATATGGTTTATCGTTTTTTTTTTCAGTCAGTTGCCACGCTTATTACAGAAGATCATGTTTGGATAAGCCATCATACATCCTGGTTTTCATATTCCTAAGTTCTTGTTCCTGAGTAAAAACTGATTTTTTGTCACCCAAATATTTCACTCCGCCTGAAACTTACTTAGTTCAACTTTTTGCACCGCTTTTTAATGACAAAATTAAATTCTCTACTTGATAATCTATAAAGTTTTCCAGCTGTTACAGCCTCTCGTGCCTCCAACATTGATACTTTATCCCACTACACGTTTGGTCTTCCTTTCATAGATACGTGGCATTTTTCTGTGATAAAAATATAAGTAACTACATTGGTTTAAGATGAACCATAGTGTTCACATAGTGTTACACAAGCAACGGATCATCTTGACCCAGAACTCATTTTTGATTTGAATTTCTCTCACCTAACTTTAAAAAATATCCTACAGTTGATTTAACATATTTTTATCACAAATGTACATATGTAGAAGCTACAAATATAATAGACACTCCATAAAATCGAATACGAAAAAAGTAAAATAGCTTCAAACTCGGGCTTACCTTAGATAAGCACTACACAATTGAAATTTTTTCTCCAAACACAGCAATCGTCCTCCAAACACACAGCGATGACGGTTTGACTGGTGTCAGTTGGGAAGGGAACCTGCAATTTACTCGAAAAAACAACTAGATGGCGTTCATAGTATCATCACAATCGTACACATTTCCCGTATTGTAATACAAAACACTACAAATCCACCAAAGTTAACTAATATCCTCGACATATGCTTCAAGCTGTAACCAATTTTAATTACCCAGGGCTGCAACATACAAATTATTAAAATTTGATAAAAGTTTTTTTTATAGTGTTTTCTACGATGATTTCAAGAAAAATAGTGTAAAAATCCCATCAAGTGCAGTTATTTCACAAATTGCTTGTCTAGTTTAAGTTATTCTCGATATTTTCATATATATATTTCATACATTAATTAGCCAACTAACTAAAGTATACTTTTATGAAGTTTTACAAAAAATTATGAGGAATTTTTTTCATACCAGATGAATTATACGTGGTAAGAAAGTGGTTCTTCGAGAAACAACGGAAAATAGTATATACAAACAAGATATCAGAGTTCCACTTGAATATGAGAACAACATAGTTCAATTCACTTGCAAAAAGTGAATTATCTCTTGTAAAAAAAGAGAGAATACATAAACAAAAAAGGAAGAAAGTGGTGTTTAGAAGAAACAACGAGAAAGTATTAATTACTGTTGCAATTATTAGTGCAATTCAGTTGTAAAAATGTGTTTTCTCTAGTAGAAAGAAGAATACAAATAAGAAATTTTAAAGAAAGTGGTACTAAAAATAAACGATGGAAAATATTATATTGAAATGAAATATCAGAGTTCGACCTGTATATAAAGACTACATACTCCTCAATTCACTCCCTTATACTCCAATATACTTTGTAAAAATGAGAATACGAAAACTAAAGACGAAAGAAGGTGGTAATTGAAGGAAACAATGGACAATATTATATATGAATCAAATATCAGAGTTCGGATATGGGAACTACTTAGTTCATAATTCACTTGTGAAAAGTGTATTTTCTCTTGAAAAAGATAGAGAATACAAAAACAAAAGACGAAACAAAGTACTCAGAAGAAACAACGGAAAAGGGTACATACAAACAAATAATTATCAAAGTTCTAACAGAATATGGGGACTAAAGAGGTTCAATTCGCTTAACTAATTTCAGCTTTCTGGAAATATGAATTATATCGTTTTATAACACGAAGATGACATAAATAAACCGTTTGCTTTTATAATAAACACGCAACAAGTTCAACAGGAAACTCCAATCTCACGAACCCGGAAGATGAAAACAATAGACTATCGCAACACGTTTTTGTCCGTGAATTTTTATCTAACCGGAATTACTCTGAGAGATTACCACCAATTAATAAAAGATTATACGCAAAATGATTGTTTATTTTATGAATTATATTTACACTAATGAATACATGAAATGAGTTCGATATAAACATTGAGGTTTAAATGAGTTATTTCCTCATTATCAAATATTTCAATCAGGTTTTGTGATATGAATATACTGTTTTCGAGTAATATTCAACCGATTTTTAATAAAGATGAATAATTAAATATTGAATTAATGGTGAAGTAATACTAATAGCAATTTTCACACATTACTGAATTTTCTATCATATTTTAGCCTTGTTGATAAAAATACTGAAATTAAACGTTTGGTTTTGTGTGAATATACTGAAATGAATTGGTGTTCAGGATTCGAGTTTTCGTCTATTTTCAATACATATTGTAAGCTGATAATCAATTGAGTAACCAGATAAATACTAGATGTTTCAATAAAGTTGATAATAATAATGAATATTAATTTTTTTTGAATGAAAATATGAAATTTTGGTTAAATATTTTTTAAGCTGAGTGCGCAGATGGGACGAAAATGGTGGGCGCGCGGTATATCAATATATGAATTATTTTTTGGAATCGAGTCGCTAAGAATTACTTCACAGAACATTTTTTGCTGTACATGTCAAAATACTACAAAAGAGCAACGACAGTTCAGGTAATTTGCCTATTAGCATTTCTAAAAAAGTGGTCAGAAAATTTTAAGAGATCAGTGAAACTTGTAACCTACAAATCTATAAATCTAGCTCAAATAAAAATAAGGGGTGAGTTAGTTGGTATAAAGAAAAATATACTTGATAGGGCGCCACGATATTTTTACTATAAAATATATCGAAAAAAAGATACTTTGGACTCAAATTGGTATAGTTTTGAAATTTTCAATGTATAGAAATGTGGCAAAATAATGGATTTGCTGTAAAGTATAATTATATGATAAATTTGCCGAAATGATAAATTAATATTTTCCGGAAGTGATCACTTTCGTTCACAAATGTTTTTATAACAAATGGATGAAGATTCATAAAAATTAGAATGAGAAATTTGGCAAAATAAATGGATTTGCTGTACAGTATAATTATATGATAGGTTTGCCAAAATGATGAATTAATATTTTCCGGAAGTGATCACTTTCGTTCACAAATGTTTTTATAACAAATGGATGAAGATTTATAAAAATTAGAATTTTGATTATATGAATATTTTGAACTTGTAAAGGAAACTTACAATATGTTAATATATACGAGTACCTATTTTCAAACGATGAGAAATTCACATATTACTAAACATTTTTTGTTACCATAAATTTGAAGTCCAAAAGAGAATACTTTCAAAAATTCAATCAAATACCTAAGTAGTACAATTTTCAACGTCAATAACAGAGTTATTCGTACATTACCGCCTTGGAGACAAACGAAGTTCAACGTATCCGATGATAGAAAATCATATTCCTACAGTTTCAGTTTGCTGGTACCTCTTTAGGGCTGATGTTGAGAATAGAAAGTCGTGGAGGTTGCCAGTAAAGGAAAACAAAATCTCTCAGTAGCGGGATAAGACACAGGCTAATTCGTCTTCTAGAGTATATTATTCGAAATTAATAGAAAAAAAGAAAAAAAAAAAAAAAGGAAAACATATATGTGAAAGTGTACATTTCACATAACAATGTTAATTTTCTTATTTTTTATGAGAGCTAAAAACCTAAAGTTGATCCACTATAGGATCTGACAGCAAATGATATCAAGTACTAGAAAGAATCGAAACAAAGTCACAAATCGATTTTCTTAAAATTTTGTAACGATTTCTCTAAACAATGTCAGAAGCACCAATAAATCTTAAATGAAAATCAGCCGAATAATTTCTCATCCTCACTACGATACATGAAGGAAGGGACATAAAAACTTACTTGAAGATACGACAAAAAATAAATTATTGAAGAGTGATCGTTACACAGATATATTAACGTAGGAGAGAAATGGAAAATAAGTCAAAGTGATGTTCTACACGACCGTTTTAAAACAGGTGTGAGATGAAGAAAATTTGCCATGGGAACGTCAGAATAGACAACACAAATTTCAACAATTTTAGTTACTTCAACATATACGGAAAATATATGTGTATATAAACGTCATTTCCACTGCTACAAACTGGATTCAGACATTTCAATTTGGACGATCGAAATGCTTAAAATATGCATTACAAATATCATTTGATTTAATAAATCAAATGACTTGTAAAACAAGAGGGTGACATACTATGGCCTTCACGTAGTGCTTATTGAACCATTATACACTTTTTGCTGTGGTATCGTTATTCTAAAGTTCAATTTCTCAAACCAACTGCCCAAACTCAACTGAAAGACAATAACATTATTTGCACTCTTCCAAATGGCACTTTTCCAATCTGTTGATTGAATGAAAGGTCTAAAGTCGTGAGTTTGACTTGTAAAACAAGATGACAACATAATATGGCCTTAACGTAGCGCTTATTGAACCCTTTATACCTTTTGTTGTGGTATCTTAAATCTGAGGTTTACAACAACAAACCAATTTCCCAAACTTAAAGTAGTAATAGAATTGGTATGATCCCATATTTAGGAATAAGATAAGTTCGTTTCAAATACAAAATATATCCTTTAGTAGATTGATTATCCCCGTAAATCGTTGAAAGCCGACGTAGTTTTAGATTTGACAAAATAGCTGGAGGGACTAGTAGACTTTTTGTTTTTTGTTCGAAATTTTGCCAATCAGTTAGATTCAATAGTTATGAATCTACAAGATGAACCTTGAAGTTGACTGCCAACACAAAAGTAATCTGTCAGGGTTTCACAGGAAAACAAGGTTATTTTCATAGCAAAAAAGCTATTGAATATGGTACAAAAATGATTGGTGCAGTATCACCTGTAAAGAGTGGAAAAACTCACTCGGATTTACCAGATTTTAACTCTGTGAAAGAGAACAGAAAAGTAACTGGTGCAGATGTCACTGTTCTATATATACCACCTCCAAGTGCTGCTGCTGCAATAATTGAAGCAATGGAAGCTGAAATGCCTCTGATAGTTTGTATTACTCACGGTATTCCTCAGCAGGATATGGTTAAAGTGAAGCATAGGTTGTTAAGACAGAATAAGTTTCGATTGATAGGACCTAATTGTTCTAGAATTGTTGCCCCAGAACAGTGCAAAATTATCATTATGCCAGGACACATCCATCAGAAAAGAGTTGTTGTATCAAGGTCTGGAACTCTAACCTATGTAGCTTAATACCAAACTAAGCAAGTAGGGCTTGGTCAAACTATGTGTGTGGGGATAGGCGAGGATCCATTTAATGGTACAGATTTAATTGACTGCCTAGAAGTTTTCCTAAAAGATCCAAAAACTAAAGGTATCATACTTATTGGAGGAATATTGGTGGTGTTGCAGAAGAACAAGCTGCTGAATACCTGTTAGAGCATATTACTGGGTCAAAGGTAAAACCAGTGTTTCTTTCATTGCTGGTGTGTCAGCACACCCTGGTCGTCGAATGGATCATGCAGGTGCTATTATTTCTGCAGGAAAAGATGCAACCATAGACAAAATTAATGCTTTAGAAAAGGCAGGAGTAATTGTTACAAGATCTCCAGCTCAAATGGAAAATGAACTTGTAAAAGAAATGCGACGTTTAAATCTAGCATAAGTACCAAATCTAATTGCTCACACAGTTTGGGAACATGTGTACTGATGTACAATAGGTGTATTATAGCTATCTTGTTATTGTATTTCACTTTATTATTTATATAATTTGCTATACAGTCCTCTCTATTTGTGGAAAATTTTCATGTGATTTCGTGAATCGGAGTATGTGAAGCAATTATAAAACGGACTACTTAAGATATATCAGTATCAATTTGTTATTTTAAATTCCATATTTGCTTATATTGTTTTCGAGAAATAATGATTTTGTTCATTTCGAGCAATTATGTGCGTCTTAAAATGAGTAATTATTCTAAATACTAAATTAAATTAAACTCTGGCTTAATGTTTCACAATTTATTTGACAATATGAGAAAGTCAACATGTTTCGAGCGTTAGCTTATTTTCGAGACTCTTGAGTCTTGAAAATGAGCTAACGCTCGAAACATGTTGACTATTTCATATTATCAAATAAATTGTGAAACATTAAGCCAGGAGTTTAATTTAAATTAGTATTCAATTATGTTTCACCAAGAGTTAAGCGAGAATTCAATCTCAGTGAGTAATTATTTGTTGAAATTCTTCTGTTTGATTGTACCGATATATACTCCGCTATTTGAAGTAATAGAAAAGTTATTATTAAAAACTCAACTGGAAGACAACAATATTAATTGCACTTATCCAAATAGCACTATTCCAATCTGTTGATTAAAAGTTTTACAAACAAAATAGTACCAGCATTTGGCATGTTTCATAGTTCAGACCTACGTTGCAGCTCATGAATATAACAATGCTTAGAAGAAAGTTATATTCTGTTCTTAATCAACTCAATTATGGAAAATATCTATGTAGCTACTCTATAAACCTTTTTGGACATTACGGTTACATGTGTTCTTCCTACACTTCATTCTTCAACAAACTATTTTGTTTAGATTAGTTCTTCATTCATATTCGTACTGTAATATTGGAAATTCTATATGTACTAGCTACAGTAAAATATGTTTAGAAACGGATTCTTGAAAAACTTTGGCATCAAGTGTTAATTAAACGTGTGAATAATCACTACAAATTGATTATTTATACCAAATGAGCGAGTTTTACTCGAAATCTTATGTGCTACATCGAAAATTATGATGAGATCAACAATAACAATAGTCATGGAGTCTAACAGTAAGCGATTTGAAGGAAAATAATCATACACAGTGGATTTAGTGAAGCTAAAGATCCGGTCGATGAGACTTTTCTTTATCCTCATCGCCTGTCGAATCTTCTGTAACTGTTTGGCCATCCACAAGGCAACTTGAGGTCGAATTGCTTGCAAGGAGAGGTAAATTGCCCTGGGGCAAGGCCTTTCTTCTCAAGCTGCGTACACAGACACTCGGGTACGCCATCTTGCCTCAGGTAACGAGTCCTTGCGTCAGAAGTAGTTGTTGTTTGCATAACTTACTCTCATTATGAATATTTCATACTTCTGAATAATTATTTATAATTGATGCGATTGTCATTTGTCAGCTCGAGTTGATTTGTTGACACTGTTTACTTATGTGAATTGCACTATTCACAATTGATTATTATTATTGCATGACCGAGCTGACGGGTCCTTATATTTAGTAGGTACTGATGGAAATTTCTAACTCAATTAAAATTGGAAAGTAATAAATTACGAAAGATACGTACTGTGAAATAGGATAAACTGTTCCATTGAATTATAGAAATTAATGATTGATGAAGGCTACAGTTACTAGCAGAAAATCAATATTCATTCTGAAACAATATCAATAATATTCTTCAATGTATTTAATAATTGAAATCTATATCAATCGAAATGAATCGTCGGAATGTATGTACGCACATAACCTCCGAATGGCCTCACCAAATTACATAATCCTTTTCTTTTTTTGTTCGAGATTCTCAGGACTGAATTTAAGAATTTTTGAAAATTGAACAGAAATACTTTGAGAATTGAACAGAAAATTTGTTGAGTAAGTGACTCAAATCCCGTGACTGACATATTTCTCTTTTACAGAACGGATTCGTAGAATGCAGAAGTGATTACAATTGTCAAACTGGATGTCATCTTCTTATAGCTGAGAAGTCAAGAGATGGATGCTGTCAAATGTGTAAAGGTATGTTAAACATCTTTCCTATCACTTGCAAACGATTCAAAATGATCACTAGAAACCCTTGTGATTTTTGTATGTAAGTTTGTAGACCTTGTAAATGTAGAAACATTATTTTATGCAAGATTAAATGTATACAATAAATTGTTTAGCTCTAAAGAGAAATACTGTAATATCCTTGAGGTATTCAAGCGTGAATTAGCCAAGTCTATTTAAGACAATGAAAATTTATCGATAATGAACATTAAAGGTAAATGTTGATTTTCAGCACATATCAAATTTGAGATAGTTGATATAAATCCATTATAATTGAATATAAACTTAAATTCAAACACTTGAACTTATGATTAACACTTTATTGACTACATAGCATACTATGTAGTCAATAAATTGTAAATCATAAGTTCAAGTGCTTGAATTTGAGTTTATATTCAAATTTGTGATAGCCGGTGTTGAATAAACATCTTTATTATTATTGATATTTGAATTATAGCACAAATCATTTGTTTCATTGAGGTACTTACAGAAGCAGTTTCATTTCAACTCGCGTCTCAAAATTCGATAACCTGGTTAAAACTACGTCTTATCGTTATTTTATATCTCAATCTTTGAATCGTTGTGAAAAGTATTGCATAAAAGAATAGCAATTGTATGCAGAATACTTCGTATGTAACAAGGTCGAAATAGATGTTAAAAGTAGGTATATCACTTAATTAGATATAACTTTCAAGGATAATGCAGGTAGAACAATTCATTGTTTTATGGGGCATCATATACGACTTAATGTTCAAAGTAATGGTTCTTGTTTTATATAACCAGGAAGTGGATATTATGCGATTTCAAATATTTGGACGATATTATTGATCTGGCTAACAGGTACTTAAATATTGGATGGACTCCCCCATTATAGGAAATAATATGGCTTGGTTTTATCTCTATGTGTTTATATAGTTGCAACTGTAATTTCGTAGTATTACCTACTAAATTTTCAAGCAATTGAATTGTGATGAAATTGGGTTGATTGCATAATATTTATGAATGTCGACAGATAGAGGGGAGTATCATAGTGGTACCTTATAGTCGTTTGTCATAGAGATGTTCAATAGAACACCATTCTTCTTTTTTCCCCAATACAATATAAATACACTACAATAATAGTATTGTATTTATTAACAAGTTTTTACTAGAACTTCAAACATTGGAGATTTTTTTCATTCTTTTTCATACATACGTGTATAATTGTGGATCAAGTTACCTGAATTTTAACATTTATTGCTTTTAGTACTCTTTTTGAAACTTTTCAATTACGTATATCTCGAAATGTATGTCCAGAATCGAAAAAATATTCGAAAGTTTAGCAAATTTGAGTTCTATTTTCAACCTGAAGGTCCGAAATTCTTCTGTCTGCTTGTTGCACTCATTCAAATCAATTCTCCTCAATATTTCGAAATATAAGATAGAAATAAAGTATAACATACACGTGAGACATCAACCTTATTATTGAAGTAATCATAGAGTAACATAGCAAACCAACCTCAATTTTGAATCTTTCAAATGTTAAAATAAAATATTGTTTCATTTTATACAGGATGTATATATAAGGGAGTTAGATATCGAAGCCATACAGATTGGACTGACCCTGGAGATCCGTGTAAGGAACTGAGATGTGAGGCAGGAGTTATCACAGAGTCTGATGTTCAGTGCTATACACCTTGCTCAAACCCTCTACCACCAGAACCAGGAAAATGCTGCCCAACATGTCCAGGTTTGTATTTCTTCGAGAAGATATTTTACAAAGCTGATAAATCTGATTGCTTGTTAGGTTTACGAAATCAAAATGAAAAACTAATTGTAGGACACTCCAAAATTATATATAATTGTAGTTTAAGCAATTAAGTATATTTGAAGTTAATTCGTAGTCAGCTGCTTTATTTATTGAACAGCTAAGCTTCGAATATTGATTGAATTTCTGATAGTATATATCATTATTTATGTATCGGGTATACTCGAAAACGAAAAACTATTGCAATAATATGATCATTTTCAAAAAAAAGGCAAGAATCATACGTCTGGACATTAAAAGTGAGATCTTCAATTCACAAATTCTCAGGAAAATTTCTGAATGCCACAGTCGTATTTCACCGAAATGTAAATGTATAATTCTGGAATCGATAGAAATTCATTGCGCAACATAATCAGCTCTTAAGTCTGAATATTTTATCGAGTAATGATTAAATATATCGAATGCATATTGAAATATACATTATTCTGCAGTATTCTACACGAAACTGAATTAATCAAACGTCATTTATTATCCCAATTCCATAATTCTTTCCACTTTTCTTAGTCGAAAGAAGAATAAAATTTCTACTTCTGAACTGAGCGTGACTTTTCGTCACGCTGGTTTTCTTATATTCACGCGCCTATGTATATTCCGCAATTTGTCGGTCTGAAGTTTCCACTGGAAAGTTTCACTTAGACTCTAAGTCTAAGAAACTCTAAGCTTCATTCAGAGTAGTGTTTCCCACCTTTTTTTGTGCCTTGCTCCACTTTAGCCTTTCTAAAATTCTTTCGCCCCGCCGAACTTTTAGAAAGTTACAATTACGTACCAAAGGGTTAAATTCGAGATAATTTCATTTTAAAATGGCCCCCCTCAACAATGAAATTGCTCCCCTATGGGCCGTGGGGCTCATGTTGGGAAACACTGATTTAGAGTATTAAATGGATCAATCAGGAAAGCATACATTATCAGGAAAATCTCAGCACACTTGTCTAATAATTCAATTTGAGAATTCTCAAATACTTACAACGTAGACGTTCAATATCAAGGAGAAATTATGAAGCCAAAAAATCAACAAATGTTTTGTAAGGTCTCAATAGATACGAGTTGCCAAGATTTCAATGAGAAGCGTGCAAGAAACTGTTAATCTCGATCAATACCTACGCAAATAATGAAACTACCAGTGATATATTCCTGTAGCTTTATGTTTGTGTTATTGAGATCGCTAACTCATGTTGAACGTTTAGAAAAATATATTTCTTGAATTATACGGTTTACTTGAATATTTCATTAATAGTCTTCGGTAAAATATCTCACACTTGTAATAAAATTGTCACATACACATTTATTCACCCTGATATACCTATTATATTAGAGTGATTAAATTTTGTAACATTCTCAACTCGTAAAAGTAAATCGTAACTTGCGTGGCTAGCTTTAGACAACATAAATCTAGAGATAACTATAATTTTTTAACTTTTAGTTGGAACTAGCACCTGCCTGTAGAACAGATGCTCAGCAATCATTCAACTTGTGCTAAATCTGCACATTTCTAACAAAATAGCACTTTTTTGACGTTTCCTAGCTCATTAAGCTCGTTGAAATTTGAAGTAAATTCTGCGATTATAGTGAAAGTTCATACCAGGTGGGGGATAGAAGAGCAGATTGGACTGGTTTTTGTATCCAAATGAGATTATTTAACCTGCCTAATTTACGATCGATGTCTCGTATTTTATAGATGAAGGCCGTTGAAATTGGCTCGCGCTTATACACCTGCAGCACGCACATTCCAAACTGAACAGCTAGATTTAATGATTATTTTATACCGTTCATTTAAGTCTTAATGAATACGCGGATGGTCCCGAATTGGAAAACTGAACGGAATAAAAGACAGGATTACACTAATTTTCAAATAAAAGATGGATTTATGCAAGACTGTGGCTATGCTCAATAATATCATCAAGTTTTATGACTTTTATTCGATGTTTTTATTAATGTCTAAATAATGACACAAAAATGTTGAAATTAAAAGAGAGAAAATAGAGATGATTCGTTTGACTAGAGTTTTTCATATAATATAAGCGAATGCAAATGTTATCAACGAAAAACAAATTCTTGATTTAAAAACAATTGTTCAGTAAGTGATAAATTTGAAACTTATGAAAATATAAAGTGATCAAATGATGGAAAAATACTGTATCTAATCAGACGCATTTGTGAATGTAGCTAAAATATCAAAATTAAAATATATGGGAAATAATATTTATTTAGCAATTGATATTCATTTTAATTAAGATTAATTTTGATGAATAAATTATTCGAATAACACAACATAATCCCAACGCATTTTTCCGAAAAATTAAGAATTTTCGAAATTTTTGATTTGATTTGGTACTGCCTTACACATTATGAAACCTGTATAAAATAAACTTTTCATAATTTCTGCTATGTTGCATGAATCTACGTAAGAATTATTCAGATTTTTTGTGTGCGATTAGGGCGATTTTTAAGCGTTGTTTTTTTTAAATCGAATAAAACACTCAATTTGCATCACATATTCAAAATTTTCATTGAAATTAATAACTTGGCCTTTAACATTTACATTTTGAAAATAACTTCATGTAAATGTTGTATGCTGCTTCGTATCAAATGGTCCATTCGGAGGGTCCAATTTTGCGTCACTTTTTCGAGCATTTCGGCCTGTATCCCACAAATTACGCGTGTTATGTTCTCCTGTCCAATAATACAGAGGCGTCAAATCGCATGATCTTGGCGGCCAATTCACAGGGCCATTTTGAGAGCTGCTCACCAAATTCATCCTTCAACATGTCCATTGTTTCACGAGCTGTGTGGCATGTGAAACCATATGTCAACCAAGTTCAAGTCGGCCAACTGGGGCAGAAAAAAGTTGTGTATCATGGCTCGATATCGTTCGCCGTTGAAGGTAACGTTTCTTCAACGGTCGTCTTTGAATAAAAATGGATCGATGATGCCACCAGCCCATATACCACATCAAACTGTCGTTTTTTCGGGATGCATGGGTAACTCTTGTATGGCATGTGGGTGTTTATCACTCCGGATGCGACAGTTTTGTATATTGACATATCCGTTCAGCCAGAAATGAGCCTCATTGCTGAATACAATTTTCCGATGAAACAGCGGATTTTCATTAAGCTGTTCTAAGGCCCATTCATCAAAAATTATACGTTGTGGTAGGTCATTCGGCTTAATTCTTGCAGAAGTTGAATTTTATAGGCTTTCAAACCCAAATCAACACGTAAAATTTTCCATGTGGTTGAGTAACACATGCCCAATTTCTGAGAACGACGACGAATTGACATTTCACGATCCTAATTAACACTGTACGCTACGGCTGCAATATTCTCTTCAGTACGCATGCGAGACAATAATTTAATGTCTAACAAAGTGAACTTGGTGCAAAATTTAATGATAACAGCACGAATTGTTGATTCACCAGGTCGATTATGACGACCATAATATGGTCGTAACTAACATAACGATAAAATGATGAATTTAGCTCTAATGAGCTGCTATTCAAGAACAAACAGAACCATAAACAAATCGGCTTCAGAAACTTAACCAAAGTTCCATACAAGACTGAACAAACTGGAGGATATTTTACCGATGTTCCATAATAACTATAACAGGAAATATGTATGAAGAAAATTTCCAAATTGAAGCACTTGATACTTGAAGCACTAAGTATGTTATAAATGTTCATTAAAATCAAATAACACTATATATTGAATAGAGTAAAGGACCTAAGTTCAATAGAATTTTCTATGAATTTTTCATATAATAAGGAACTATGATTATTATTCGTATTTAGCATGGTTTATGCAACTCAAAGTTCATCTAACACTACTGAATATTTCATTCCGTGTACACTCCCTTAGCTTAAGTCGTTAATTTTTACATCCAATTGAGTATAGATTTTCCCTAACAGATATTAAGATAACTAATAGTATTTCATTATTGTAGAAAAACAAATATTGCGATTTCCTATCACACTTCATTTGTATATGAAAGGAAAAGTATAGATCCAAGGACATTTCCTTGAAGGACACCACAATTGTTTTCGATATCATGTGATACATAAATATTATATTATGACAAGTGAAGATGTGGCCGCTTCAAAATTTCAATCAATCAAAAATTAAATATAACACTCTCTTAGAAGAGTTTGGTTTTTTCATAAGTTGAAATTTTCTGACCAAATTGAGATAGTTTTTGATATAAAAGAATAAAATGAATAGCCGAATTGAAATATCTAAAGCACACAAAATATTCAACATCACATTGACCGTTTTCAAATGGAAAATACATTATAACTGAAGAGATTCAAATGGAATATGATTGATTGATTTCAATATTTCCAGCAATAGATAATGAATGGACAACTCTTCTATCTCTAGACCACACATATCAGAATACGAAATACTTCAAGATTATCTATAGCTGTTCATAAATTAATGAAACATATTCAGACAGCCTACGCTACCACGTTCGAGAAATGAATACGCTAAAAAAGGAGATAATAGTGCCTTGTCTTGAATACAAAAACACTAACAATTGATCTTTTCTTCCTTACTGACCAACTATTTGTCTATACCGAATCTATTTATTATGGGACACTAGATTGAATACCATTATAAATTGTTGTCGCTCGTGATTGACATTTAGATTTCCGATGTCCATTAATATTTTAGAATAATGCAGCCTAATCGCTTCTCATTATTTTTCTCTGATAGGCAGAAATGTTTAGAATATTTTTGAATTTCTTATGAGGTTGAAGAGTGCGTTTGATATTACATCAAATAGACAAGTTATCATTACGAAAATATTTGAGAAACTGCTAGCGGATCAGCTTGTTGAATATTTGGACCAATAAAAGATTCTTTCATCTATCCAGTCGGGTTTTAGGACTTCTCATTCCACTTTTACGGCTCTTATAAAGGTCTTTTCTGACATTGACTGTGCAATGGATAGAGGACAAGTCATCGTTCTCGTGCTATTGGACCAGAGCCAGGCTTTTGACCTAGTACACGATGAACTGATTGTTTCGAAACTAAGATATATTGGCTTGGGGGATGCTGAATTGAATTGGTTTAGAAACTATATATCTGAACATGAGCAGTGTGTAATGGTCGGAAATGTGACGTCTGGTATTGCCCAAACAAGGTCTGGGGTGCCTCAGGGAAATATTTCGGGACCTTTACTCTTTTCAGTGTATACATCTGATCTGCCAAAGATATTTTTCAGAGCAACAGTGCATGTGTATGCGGACGATGTTCAGTTTTACGCATGATGTGCTCCTAATGGGTTGACGGATACCATCACTGATATTATCTCGATCTGCAGAGGATGCAGAGTTGGTGCACAGAAAGCGGTCTTAAGTTAAACGCCAACAACTAAGGTTCTTCTTATTGGAAGCAAATATAATCTTGAGAGAATTGATTTTCATAATATGTGTGTTTGTATGAATGGGGAAGATCTGCAATGGGAGAGGACGGCAAGAGATCTTGGCTTGTGGTTAGATGATAGACTTTCTTTTGGGCAACATCTACTTTCTGTGAAGCGAGCTTCTGTGATAAAGCTGAAGGGACTGCATAAGTACAAATATGAATTGGACGTGCCTACCAAGTTGCAACTTGTGAGGTTTTTAATATATCCCATTATTGATTATTGTCTCCCTCGATATTACTATAACCTTACGCAAAGTAATAAGGATTATTTGAAGATAATTCATTATATGTGCATTCGCTTTGTATGCAACGTTCCTTTCAGACATCACATAACACCATACAGAGAGAGGCTTGGTGAAATGAGTGTATCACAGAGGGCGAAGTACTCTTATATAACATTTCTCTATAAACTATTTCTTAATAAATGTACAGAATATCTTTTCGATCGAATAGGAAAAATGCAGTGCGTGTATGATGTGAATACGAGGTTCAGGGGGCACTATGATACTCCCAGGCACCGCACATCAAAGTTTGACGGCTGTTTTGATTATTGTGCTCCAGAAATTATGAACAAGTTCTTTGACTTATTGAATATTTCGTTTCAACGTTAACACGTTCAAACGAAAAGTGAGAAACATTATTTTGCAGAACCTGGGTTAGTTGAGGCGGTTTCTTTTGCGGAGTTTTCTGTTTTATTTTCTTCATTGCGGTTATTATTTTTAAAAAAATACTATTTGGGAACCAATGATTATTGTAATTTTATTGTTTTATTTCTTTTATATTTAATATTATGTTATGATTGTTTTGTTTGTAATGTTGATTGGCAGGTTACAGTTGTTTTCTTCAAATTATAACAGGTGGAGTGGAAGAATGCAATGCAAACTGCTACCTTTTTGCATGATAAAATTGTATTTTGTTTATGCAAATAAATATATTATTATTATAACTATTATTAAGGGTGGTATCTTTATGGATTGCTAAATTAATCAGAAAGAAAAATAAAGTTCTGCGCATTCGCGAAAAAAGAATTTATAAATGACATTTCGACTTCTCCCACAATTTAGTTAAATATTTATAGGACGAAGAATATTATAATTTTAAACTTATCATAATATTTCAACAACCTTAAACAAAGTTTTCGTAAAATGAAAAATCTTGTGGATTTTTGATAAGTGTTTGAGATTATATTTTATACTTTCTGGAAGGATTTATGTTCATTTTGTCTTAGAACGATATTCAAGCTCATACGTCTAATCACGAGTGGGATTGTCACTCATTTTGAGGAATTTTGAGATTAAAATGAGAAAAAACCGTTTGGTTCAAGAATGTTAAGCTAGCAAATCATCTCGTAAAACTGGGACTTTATCGAAATTACTCAAGATCGTTGAACCAGTGTTACTTTTATTCCGCTACTACACTCAGAGGTGCATGTGAGACTCGGGTGGGTCCAGGGGGTTGAACTCCTCCAGTATTCAACTCTGAATAGAAAAAGTACAAAATAGTCTCACTTTTCACTTCATGTGCAACCCCCATGGAAAAACTACAGCTACGCCCCTGCTTACACGTTGGATTAACGAATAACTGTACATTGCGATCATATCTGTAAACCTCCAGTTCGTTGTTGACACCTTTGGATATAGAATAAAACTACCTCACCCAATATACTTTTTCATCATTAAATACATAACCGTATTACCCCAAATTCAACGAAGTTGTGGTAGCAATTATCTAGTGCAATAACAGCAGCGTGAATAATGTGACAACAGTTTTAATTAAGGGAAAAACAGGCACGCCTGACGATTCTCAGAAAACTTGAGATCGTTTCTCTCTTGCCTGTCATAGACTTGGTGCAATTATAAAGCATTTCACCTAGAAACCAATTAGCAGTTTGTAGACTAGCAGAGATTAATTAGTAATTATTTTAAACAGTGCTTAAATAAACAACTTTTTGGGTTGCTTCAAATGGTCACTAATGAAGATAATTAATGATTTTAGCTCTCAATATTCAAATTCTAGTTTATTGATGGAGAATTTGAAATATCTACCATATCTTCACTATAATAGGCAAACGAATCACAAAAATCATTCTGTAATTAGCTTCACCACGTAACAGCTTTGAATACAGATAACTTTTTTAATTATGTTCAACATATATTATATATATATATATATATATATATATATATATATATATATATATATATATATATATATATATATATATATATAGGTAATCTCTCCTGCAATAAACCCCCATGTGTACTCAGATTCACAGTTCCAGATTCCGAGAAGCATGAACTTCTGAAATTAGGGTCAAATCTTTCAGTCCGGTGAGTTCATGCGGAATTAGCGAATTTGTTCATTTCGCCTTCAGGTATCTACAATTTAAACTAAGAGTGGCGTGCGCCAAAAGCCTCGACATAAATGTAAAGGCGGGTTTAGACGGCGCGCACCCACTCGCGCACCAACCTCGCTTCCCACGCGTTTTCAATTCGCCGGCAATAAAATCATCCTCGCCTCACTTTATAGACGACAGGTATCCACCATCGCGCATCAATGCGACAGGCATTGATGCGCGATCAAAAACCGACTGACGACGGCTCATCCCGAGTTGGCTCACTGTGAGTGGCCTCGAGGGGAGGGAGGTGTTTACATTGTGCGAGGGACCGGAAGTGAGACTGGTGCGCGAGTGGGTCTAAACCCGATTTTATGAAAAAATTATTTCGACCAGATAAAAGAAAAATTTGTTGACGTTAGAATGTACTTACAGTAGTGTTCAAAAGCTCAAAAACAATAATTTTTTTCAGAATGTAAAATTAATGGACAGATTGCTACAGACGACAGAGATGTCATATCAGATGACCCTTGTGTCAAATGTAGGTGCACCAATCGTGGCATGCTCTGTAGAAAGAAGGCTTGTCCTGTTTTACAATGTAACAAACGATATCAGCTTCATCCGCCTGGAGAATGTTGTCCAAGGTGTTATGGAACTAGATCATTAATGCAACCGAAGAATTCGTGTCTATTACAAACATCACTTATACAAGAAGGCCTTATGTTCAATATTGATAGATGTACAGATTGCATTTGTACGAACGAAACGTCAGTTTGCAAAAGGAACGCTTGTCCTGTGTTAGATTGTTCTCCAGAACTTCAGAAAACTGTTCCTGGCAGTTGCTGCAAAACGTGTGTTGTACCAGAGGAATTCAGAAGTCAGTGTTTTTACGAAGGAAAAGTTTACGAGGCAAGTATAGTATTTTAAAAAATAGACTAGCTGACCCGGCGAACTTTGTTTCACCTTAGAGGCAATACATGAGCAGACTTGTGATTTTATTTAGGTCAATTTTTTATTCGAAAAGTATTTTAATGATTCTTTATTGGCCATGTATTTTAAGGCATGGTTCGACTCTTTAGTTGAGCATCTTGTGTTAGAGGTCATTTTTCGTTTTACAAATAGATGCAAAAACAAATAACGCAAAAGGTCTTCCGACCCGTTAACATGCCACATATACTCGTAATGGACCATGGGAAAAAAATGGATTTTCTAGATTCAGACCACAAAATTTTAAGCACTGGTTGTGTGATTTGTTTAATGTCATGGCGAATGCAAGTTGGATCCTAAATTGAAGTTATTTAAACTTAAACGGCATGTCGGTTGGGATCATCGGGATCCTTGAAATGAGAACTTGCTCATCTTCGGATTTCCTTTGAGTACCATCGCGTAAATCACATTGTTCATCAATTTCCTTACCTCCAAACGCGTTTCGTTGCACACTTCGGTTGGTTTATGTTTCGAAGCATGATTACTACGTACTTTACCTCTAGTCGTAAATTGTACTATGGTGCACTGCACATCCAAGGAGTTTAAAAATTCAATTGGATAGGTGGTGGCTTCATCTTTCTTTGTTGAACAGTCAATTGATTTGAAAGAATGCAGTGTGCCAATGATCTTCAGAATCATGAAGTTTAAGTCATCTACATTTTTATTCTAAGCCGCCAAAGTTACTCGCTCCCTCAACTACTCATTATTTCTGTGGTTAGTAATGATGTTTGGGAATACTTCGTTCATGAGTTCTTCTTCTGATGAGACAAAGTAACAGAAATTCTGAGGAAATGAAATCAATCCGCTCGATTTGTCGACAGGTACTCGACCATTACCGATAGTCAGTAATGGCTCAGAGAAATCTTCAGCAGATGTATCGTTCAGCAATGCAACTCCAAAACATCTCCAGTCATTGCGTAGATCTTTCAATGTTCGGTGAAGTGCTTCCAATGCACGTTTATGTGCTTCTCTGTATTCGTCCCAGATGATGATTTCCGATGGTGATAAAACTTTGGCCATTGCGAAGTGTTTTGTAATATTACATGTTCGTTCTTCAATAGTTTGAAGATTTAACGGCAATTTTGATATGCTGAGTGAGACGTACGGTAGCCTTCTAACAATGTAATGTTGCTGCTCTTCCAGAAGAAGCGACTTCAACCACAATGTTGGCTCTTGCACTAACAGTGGCTAAAACTACCACAATTTTCATCATCAATTGCTTTCATCAATGTATAATAAACTTCTTTTGTTGGTGATTCAACAGGGGTACATTCGTTTGAACTATTAAATCTAATTCCTGGTGATCATATTCAAATCAACGGGAAAGTTCCCGTTCCAATTCTTGGTTAAATGCGTCATTCATTACACGATTTGTCGTTTTCATTCCTAACTTGACTAATAAATTACCGAACATGTTGTAAGACATGTCTTCGATCAATATCAAAGCCTGATTATGCATCTCCTCATTCATCTGAAGGTCGGGATTTTTTGTACTGACACGAATTTGATGTAGAATGTCTTGTTGTGGTGTATCAGTTTTGTTGTACCACGTTTTATGTCACGTACCACAGGAACTCGACATAGGAAAGTATCCTATGTCCTTCTCCTGGTTCTAAGCTACCTTCCCACCAATTTTCAGCCAATTCAGTTCAGCCGTTCTTGAGCTATAAATAGTGTAACTAACACGACCTTATTTTATATATATAGATGTTTTTTCACTATCTATATTCATTACTTTTGTAACATGTAATCTAGAATTTATTGAAGAAATTGAACATTTGGTTGAAATATATACCTAGGATGGTATAAAAGACACGGAGGTTTCGCTTATCACTTGGTGAATCATTTTGTTGAATAATGGGAAATTAAAACACTTGGCTCAAGTTTCACTGAATATATTAACAACATATGTTTCGGGTGGTCAGCTCATTATCAAGAGTATTGAACAGTATTACTGCAATACTGTAATATTGTTGAATGGTCTTGATGATGGGCTGATCTCTTGAATATACATATGTAGAATTGGTAATTCATTCAGTGAAACTTAAGACAAATGTTTCAATTTTAATTTACTGATACCTATGATGAAAAATAATATATCTCCAGAAAATATGTGATTGAACAAATCAAACTTTCTGGAAATATAATAATAATTTGAATTGACATGTCAGCTGACAGTTTTTGAAAATTTCGTATGGTTCATGTTTGAAACTTGCTACAAAAACTCTCATTTGGGATTGGTGATGTTTTTGTTGAAAACAAATATTTTCTAAATATTCTTATCAACGATCAGAATCTTTCAATTTGCTTCATATTTTTAGATTACCCTCGTATTCTTCAAGTAGTGCTCACCTGGATAATTTTCATTATCGTGGAAGAAAGGATACTTTTTTCTTGTGCCATTTAACTCGTAATGTTACCTCTTGAATTCGTAGCTTTTTATTAGTTAATAGAGTTGTTACCCTGATTAATCAAAGTGTGCTAGGTAGGATGGTCAATCTTGGAGAATGGACGCCTGCAGGTCCTGTAAGTGTCACAAAGGAATGCCCAGCTGCGCAATGATCAGATGTAATGTAACACTACCTTGCGGCCCTGGAACAAAACTGGTTCATCTGCCTGGTGAATGCTGCAAAAAATGTCAAGAAGGTGAGTGATATAACCAAATAGCGTCATATTTCCACAGGATAATTTCTTGAAAATACCATTTTTATTTCCTTATATTAGGTACTTTAAAATACCAATAATTATTTCCTTATTATTCGGTAGTTTCAAATACAAATAATATGTATAAGAACATAAAATAAAATTGAAAATTATTTTCCTTTTTTCTTAAAAATAATATTTATTATTTTTCTTGGAGCCAGTGTTAATTAAAAAAATTATAACGACTTATACTATACAGAGATGAGAAAATATTACAATGAAACAGTAGTTTTGAAGTGATACACAAAGTATTTTATGAAAATAAATAAATGAAATTAAAGAGTTGATGAATATTATTTTTAATGAAGCAATATTTAGAATTTTTTCATAATTTGATGAAAATACGCATGTTAATTCAACAAAAATACGCATATTAATACGAATTGTCAATTCAGCATTTGATAAAGAAGTAGTACTTCGAAACACGTCATCCGTATTTTATTAAATTATGAGAAAATTCTAAATATTGTTTCATTATGAAATCTCTCGTATCGGTCTCATCAATCATCAATTTGAACATTTTTTGTTGAATTCTTTGTTTTTTCTTAGGCTCAATATTTCAGTACCCTGTTTGTTGTTACAACTATTGTTTTCTTTTTTTCATTTTCATTTTCATTTTTCATTGAATGTTTTTATTTAAAATTATTGTTTTTATTTACTGCTTTTGCGTTCAAGTTTTTTCAACTGTTTGTTTGAGATTGCAAATAAAACAGATGTAAGTAAAATGTACGTTCTATAGTTCATTGAAATATTTGTTTTTCATCTTTGCGTAGTGGAACTCGATAATTTTTTAAATCAATAGCGGGGTAATGTTCCTCCAAAAAAGTCTCCAGGATGTTTTTCTCTGCCACATTGTATTCGAGCATCAAACTACAATATCTTCGAAAAAATTATACTATTTTATGTCTCGAAAATATTTTCATTCAGATTCTATTTTTCAGTTGATGGAGTGTGTATGGTGTATGGTGATCCGCACTATAAAACATTCGATGGAAAGCTCTATACATTTCATGGTACCGGAAAATACCAACTGGCGGCAGATTGCGTAAACAATACCTTCTCCATCCGAATTGCAAACACCAACAGCAAATACTTATCCAGAAAGACCCATCACAGATTTGCACGAACAGCTACTAAAAGGATAGCCATACGATATGGCAACGTCAGAATCAATCTTCAACAGCGACTGCGTATCAAATTCAATGGAAAAATAATCAAGCTACCATTCAAGAACGACCCAAGAGTCAAAATGGAGAAAATTGAAAACAACGTCGAAGTTACTTTATCTAATGGTGTCAAGGTATTCTGGTCTGGCAAAAGCTTCTTGGAAGTTTCTGTACCAGCAGCTTTCAAGAATAAAGTATGCGGTATGTGTGGCAATTTCAATTCGAACGCACAGGATGACCTTAAAATGAAAAAGGGTAAAATCGTGAAAGACGCTGACATTCAATATTTGGGGCTTCTTGGTGCTTGGGATCTAGAGCCAATTGTACTAGACAGGCTAGGCAGTCGGCTCACCCAGTTTCCTGTTCAATTCCTAGATCAGAACAGAACTACTGTCGTTATCTAACTGACCCAAATATAGTAGGTACCTGTAATTCGGTCATAAACTACAACAAGTACTACAATACTTGCAAAATGGACATGTGCGACTGCGAAAATCACAAGTGTTATTGCGAGAGTTTGACGGCATACACAAGAGAATGTGTTAGATTAGGGGTGGATCTTCCCAATTGGCAGAAACCCAGTCTTTGTTATCCCTTGACATCGAGACGAAAAAAACCGGCATCCCAAAGGTTGTCTTTCACGTCGGAACAAATCGAAAAATACAAACAGATGGCGAAAAATAGAACAACCAAACACAGAATACCTTTACTGATACAGTAAATGAAAATTAGGAATTTTTAACTAGTCATGTTCAGTATTTAATGGCCATATAAATCTATTTAAGTAAAAATTGTATATATTCGAAGTTTTGAATTTTCCAAGCCTTGGTATGTACTTCCAACATTTCGATGATTTCAAAAGACTTTTTTTGATTTTTCAGCTGAATTTATATGCTTTGTTGCAACTTTGATCCAGAGTTCTCGTAGATTTCAATTATTTTATGCATATTCCTCAGTAAATTCACTTAGAGTCCAGGAGGCATCGTTCTATTTCGTTTTTAATCCAATCTTTTTCAATTGAAATGTCCAAACGAACAAAACGAACGTTAATATACTCCTAGATTAAGAGATTACATAAAAAATTACCTTGAATAAAAATTATTTTCCATTTCATCTACATATACATCATTGTTTTGGATTTTCATTTTATACAGATATACCATGGTTGTTTCCATGGTTTCAGTATATTTTGAGGGGAAAATTGTTTGATGATAATTTTTTTTTATGGTTCGACATATGGAGATATTGACATTTTTATCTCTGTTTCTCACTCTTTTTTTCTTCATATTACTTTAATTCAATTTTTTTGTTGCATTTCGAAAATTATTTCGATTTCTCTACATATACATCTTTGTTTTGGATTTTCATTTCATACAAATATACCATGGTTGACTTTATGGTTTGAGTATATTTTGTGGGGAAAATTGTTCGATGATAACGTTTTCTTATTGTTGGCCATATGGAGATATCGACATTTTTATCTCCGTTTCTCAATCTATCTTTCTTTCTTCATATTATTTTATTTCATTTTTATGCTATATTTCGAAAATTATTTTCGATTTCTCTACATATACATCTTTGTTTTGGATTTTAATTTCATTCAGATATACCATGGTTGATTTTATGGTTTTAGTTTATTTTGAGGGGAAATTTTACTGAGGGGAAATTGTTTGATAATAACTTTTTCTTATGGTTTGACATATGGAGATATTGGAATTTTCATCTCTGTTTTCCACTCTATAATTATTTCTTCATATTACTTTCATTCTACTTTTATATATTGACACTAATAATAGAAATTCTTTCACAAATATTAGTTTTCTGAATCGTTCGAGATTAGAATATTGAATGTATCCTACTTCTAGGAGTTCTAGAAATTTACTCATAGCTAGTTCTTCAACTAGCTCTAGGTAACAATCTACCATAGTGAAAGAATTTATTGCATTGCCAATCTGCCTACTGGACTCTCGAAAAATACAGATCTCTAAATACGAAATTGAAAAATAGCATTACCAACCAAAGTCTTGTGGAATTTTCAAAATTAAACACTTATCGAGCTGAAAATTGTTGTTAAAAACAATTATTTTTGTATATACGTTTTAGTATTTTGAATTTATTTAACTGAAGATCTCTGCCAATTTGAATAAATTGTTTCAGTTACTGAAATTGTTCCTAAATGTAAATTAACATTATAGTGTAGGTTAGTGAATTTTCTTATTTGCATACAGGATAAATATTGACATACGTATCAGTACACGTATATTTTTTTATAACTGCCACCTATTACTTCATGAAAACTATTTTTGAGATAATTTGCGACAATTAACCAATGTTTGTTTCTTTTGGAAACCTGATTTTTGAACACACTGAGGTGTTTCTCCAGAATACACAAAATGACTCTGTTTATTTGCGTTCTGTGAATGTTGTGAGACTATAGTCTGTAAACAGAGCCGCAGCTACGTGTTTCAGGGCGGTATAATCTGAAAATTCCAAATTATATCAACAAATGTTTCGTCATCCAAAAACTCTCATGTCCTTTTATCCTCCCACCTAGCTGCGACACTGTCTTATAATTCATTAACTTATTAGGTGACAATATATTATCGACATAAAAAGATCTCTCACATGCTGTCTTGTATTGCCTACTTTATAATTTGAAGGCTTTGTTTGTTTTTTTAATTTATAGAATTTTACTAGATCTAGTTACCTGAAACCATAATCTCAAATGATTTTATTTTTATGAGTTGTTGCATGGCAACATAAAAATTGCTGTACTTTTTACGTAAGTTGTTAGGAATAGGTATATTAACTATCGAATACTGTTTGATGCATTAACTTTATATTATTTATTTATTTTATAACGATATGAAATAAAAATTCTGTCAAATTATTGCTGTTTTTCTTTCATTTATGACATTTATAAATTCAAATACTCCAGTTTATAACCACATAGGTAATAGGATAACCTTATTGAGTGTTCATCTTATTTTTCGCTCATACAATTTTCAATGATTAACAAATATTAGAAACATCATCTTCATCAGCAAATTTCACGAGTTAAAGAGACTTTTTGAATACGAAAGATATGAAGAACAATCACAGTTTAATTTTTGCAGAATCCCTTTTAAAAATAATTCAAGAAAGAGAAAATACACATTTCTAGTTTAATTAGTTTAAGTTAGTAATGTTGAAATAATAAACAAATATCGATAAGGTTTTCTTGTGAACAAATTGCTATTTTCTCAATAGGTGGTTAAGTTAAATGTAGAATTCAGTTAATTGAGTGCCAGATTCTGCAGTCTCCACTATAATATAAAAAATGAGCTCACTTATTGAGAAGGAAAGACAAATAACACATAGTCATATTTGTTGTAACGATTTCCTCCTGAATTGAATATTGTATGGGTAAAATTTCTATTCAATAAGTGTCTACCATTTTTCTGCACCATTATTAACTAATGGACGCAATAACTATAGAACATCTAATGGTTAACCTACTATATTTATATTTTATTATCATAGATCATATATGTTTTATTATGAGATATTTCAAAATTCTTATCTTTTATTGAGCTAACAATGCGAAAAGTTCACATTGCCAATTATCTCACACCAAGAATATTCGGGCTTACGAAAAATAAAAATGCAACCAGATTTGATTCCATCACATTTATTTTTCACAGAATCATGGATCACAAATTCAAAGAGGTTTAATAAAAATCATTTGTGGATCATATATACTCTTACACATGTCAATATTTCTTATTGCGACAATTGTAAATATCGTATCATAATTTAATAATATAAATTGATATGCTCATACTCAACAATACTCCATTGCCAAAATGTATAAAAACAAATTTATCTTCAATAATTGATTATTTGTGCTTTTATTTAACAGTGTCTGATCAATCTTTGTACCTAATCAATTACAATTTATAATAATCTAAAGATCATAGCGTTCATATTTACAAAGAACTAATTAATGCTAACATATAACATAAAAATATATTGTTTTTCATTTTAAATAACACCCATAATGAGTCTTATATAATTAAAACTATTTCCTAGATGGAGACTCCTTTTTTAGTGAAATCATAAACCCTGTAAGTTATGGACTAACCATTTATTGAGACTGAGATGTAATGAAAAACAGCGCTCAAGCTCCACAGGTTTCTGAGAAATTAAACTGTATTTGTACGACTACTTCTAGGAAAAAATATAACTGACCTATACTACTCTATTCTAACGTTAATAACATTCAGAAGTGTGGATACAGTAATACAGACAACTTTAGTGAAGATGGAATTAAAAAAACTATGGAAAAGTTCACAAAAAAATTGCAAAGAGTGTAATTTCTGGGACAGTAATATTCGAGTATAACAAACGTGAATTTTCGTTGAATATTTTCTGAAATCTCTCTGAAAGAACAAGGAATGAGCGAAAACCAAATTTTTTTTCTACGTTTGGAGGTTTTACGAGTTCGATAATCAGATATTTTCAAGAAGAAAAATATTAGTTGACGTTTCGTTACTGATTGCAACACTGTCTTCAACAAAACGTCAACTGGAATGAAGATTTTTCATATAATGAAGCCTGTTATTGCTGAAAATATTGAAAAAAATGTAAATAATAAAAATACCATATAAAAAAATTGATATATAACCATATAAGCATATATATATATATATATATATATATATATATATATATATATATATATATATATATATATATATATATATATATATAATAAGAAAATGAACACTAGAACATTCATTTGTAAAATTCAAATTAACCAAAAGAATGTTACAGTAGAGCTAGATATGTGAAAGTGTTCGATGGACGTGGTGCGGCTGACGAGTCCTTGCAGAACGAAACATATACCTCGCACTTCCTCAGGTGTGGCAGAACGAAACATATACTATAACATTCTCGCACTTCCATCAGGTGTGGCATCGATTTCGGGATATTTCTCTAACATTTATACCCTTGAAGGATAATGGAGACATCACATCGTGCACGTTCACATATATTAGCTCTACTATAACATGTCTCGCACTTTCAGGTGTGGCATCGATTTAGTTAAATTTATTTGAATTTTGTTCTAGTGTTAATTTTCTTAAATATTTCATTCAGTGCCATAAGCATAAAACAACTTCATTTCTTTTATATATATATATATATATATATATATATATATATATATATATATATATATATATATATATATATATATATATACTTATTTCAGTGTTTCGTCAAAAATATTCAACGAAAAGCTGTCGGATATAATAATATTCATAAAGAATATCTGATAACATCACCAATATAAAACTTCACAATAAATATTTCGTCATATTCTAAACAATTAAATATCATATAAATATAACATCATATCAACATCAACATATTGTACTAGATTACCTAAATGAAATATATGGACAAATATATTAGGAGAGAAATATATGTTCGGAACATGTATAGATACAAGAATAGAATATAAATAATTTTACCTAAGTATTTCTATAAACTTCAGAATATCCTAAAAATTATCTGTACACATAATATACTATCTTATATAAGAATCACATTTTGATATGTGTTGATTTCCAATTCTAGGCTTTTGATATGTATAAGTTTCAATCTTTATGGATTATATTTGTTACTTTCACTAGCCCTATTATGAGTAACATTTTAGGGTGTTTATTTCGGGCTAGATATCATTTCACGTGAGAATATATGACGTTCACTGTTTATTCAAGACTTGTTTTATTTGTTCACATATAATTAGCAAACTATCAACTTAATTCAAATAATTCTCTAATTCTGTGTCTTAACATTTTTATAAACAACTGTGCTTGTAATTTACATTACTTAACGAACTGATGGTTGAATTACAAATGAAAATTGCTAGCTGAATGTGGAATAAGATTAGAAAGAAATATGTAGAAAAGATTTTAAAAGAAATTGATAATTTATAATTTTATTTTTTATTTCATTTATTTTATCCTTCAATTTATAATTTATTTTGGATACGATCTTATATGCGTACGTAATAGTTTCTCATTTGAATATTGTTTCAATAGCTTCATATAGTATTGTTCACATTTGAATTTTATTATATTACTATAAAAATTACGTAAATATGTTGATAAAACACACAAAACGTTCTTGTGATGAACAGAATAATTATCAAATCTTTATGACCATGTTTATCGTTTAAATCAGCTGAATATTCACGAGAAATAGTTCTCATTCTCATAGATAAAAGTTTATCTTATTAATTTCGCTTACTATTTTAAAAGTTTAAGAATGGTATGAAACATAAATGTGAAAACCTATTCATTTTTCCACCTATCAAGCTATCGACTGACCCTGATTTCATATTCGAATTTTGTGGGGGTGAGGAAATCTTATGTTTGAAAGCTTTGTAAACACTTTCAGCATTCAGTTTGAGTTATAGGATTGAAATTTGACGTGTATAAATTTAGCGTTTGTTATGTACATACTGTGTTTTCCCGATGTTTACGTTATAGAACTCTATAACCACTTCAATTTAATTGTAGGAGTAAGATTGGAGGTTTCTATATGAACATTTGGCGATATAAAATTATCTTTCCAACCACTTTATAGCTACAATATCGAACAGTTTCTGTTTTATTTTATTGTGAGGCTAACGAACCTCCACAAATTCGAAATTCAGTTCTGAAGGTATGTTCTCTTGGAAATGTCCAAAAATTCCAAAAATTTGGATGTAGATAAACTATTTTCCTAAATATGGGCGTAAATTATTTTCATATTCGAAATATTTTCCCATGAAATATAAATTTATCGTTTCTTTTCTTATATACTTTACTGTGATTCAAAAGTACCTTTGAAAATAAAGAATGAAGTATGAATGATGAATTTTATTCATCAAAATACTGTAAATTCTGAGTGATTAGAATTTCCAAATTTTTTTTCGATAACATCTGAAGAAGTTCAAGATTATAGAAGAATTATGGGATATCAAAATTGAGTGAATTTATTTTCTCCAACTGTTATTACAATGTACAAATAGAGAGCAGCTTTTTCGTCATATTTTACAGTGAGACAGAACATAACCTCAAAGTTCAGTACTACTACTAGATTTGAAGTAATTTCAGGATATCAAGTTATTTTTTGAGTCTGTTTTTACCAAGAACGAATCAAGAGTTGCTTTTCTGTTGAATTTCACTGGAGGGGCAATTAGGGGTACCTACAGTATTGAATATCAGATTTAACGACTCGCTCCAACTTGCCAATATTTACAAGGACCTTTCTTCGTTGCGTTAATGAAAATATTCTTAATACCCCACAACACAATGTTTATCGACTTTATGATTTGTTTATTCGCCAGAAGGGATTTCACTCTAATTTCCAATTTATATTAATTGCGACAACGCTCCAGTTGTTTACATATGGGTCTAATTTCGTCCTGGCAGATTGATGTAATGAAATTATGTAAATATTTGTAAATCCGAATAATAGTTCATCGCTACATCAATAAATTGGTATTTAATTGAACAAACAAGACCATTTATTTGATAATAAAACTTTCGACTCAACTTTTCCTCCACCTAAGAATACGATTGGTTCATAATCATGTAAAAATGTTAAAAAATAATTATATCCACTGGTGGCCTGAAATCGAAGAAATTCCTCTCAGGCTTCTTATTTTATAAAAAATCATTATCATTGGTTGGAAAATAACACCATATGTATATTCGAATTTTGACGACTGCTTTTCATTAATTTTTGAGGACCAGTTGTTTATTTCACTAGCATTGTAATTATATGCAGTGAAAAAAGTCTTTTTATTGGCTTAAACAATTCTGTCTCATTTCGATGAATAGTCCATTATGTTTTCAATTTCATTTTACCATTTACTACGTTTAGAATTCCTGCATTTTAAGTTAGTTAAGCATCTTGAAGAATTAAAATTTTTTATGAATCGCCTGATCGTAGTTTTTTATGGTCGAAATAATATTGGCAAACTTTTTGTTTTTTTTTTTGAATGAATTTTTCTGGTTTGGATGTTTATATAAAGATAAAAGCATTTGAAATTGGTGAGTCATTACAATGAAGCAATTGCCAAATCATCATAATTAATAAATATTCGTGAAAGTTGATTTAAAGATATAGTTAATGTTGTGTATATATTATATTTTTCTCTGAGATGTATAAATATATATTCGTCAGTGATTCTTCAACCATCAGTTCGTTAGTTATTTATGAGTGTATCTAGAGAAGCTGTAAGAATTGCTTTCAATTAGATCTCTACGGTGACTAAATAGGTAAACCTACTTTTCAATTTGTGGAATTAGAAAGATTTCGATACAAAATTAATTGGGTCATAATGAAAATATTTTTCACTTATTCAATATACCTATCGATAAGTTTTTAAAATTCATCATTATCAAAAATTTCTCTCGATTTACAATTGGAGAACCATAGAAAAGTCAGCGAATGATAGAAAGTAACACCTTTAGAAACATGCGGTCTTGATTAAAACATCGAATTGGGTAAGGTAAAAAAAGAAAAATAAGAAAAGAGTTTAGTTTGAATTTTTCACAGATTATTTTCGTAGTTGTCATTTTTTCGGATTCTTTTCTGGTGTTATGACATTAATTTGTTGAAAATATTTTGTTCATAACGTCCTTCTATTCTGAATTAAATATGAATTGATTGAAAAAAAAGATTTTTGTCCTAATATCTTTTTGGCTATCTATACATAGATATATAGATATTAATTATCTTTGAATTCTGTTTGTAATTATACAAGATATAAACAAAAAGTGTCTTTCGTGGAAAGATATATTATTAATATTATTGTTCGAAATTATAGGAAATAAAGAAAATAATACTGTTCTTCTGTTGGTCTAAATTATAGTTACCCAATCAAATTTGAATAGTTTGCATTTGCTATAAAAAAAAGATTTCTATATTCTCGAGGCTCCATTCAATGTATCAGATACTTAAAAATATAATACAAAATATGAAACACAATCAAAAAAATTCCAATTGATCCAAGACTACTAAAAAGCATTGATAAAAACAAAATTGATTCTTAAACAAGAAAAAAATTGGATATTACTTTAAAATATTGTGTTCTTTATAACCATCTACAAACCTACATGTTGTGCACCCTGGATCAGACATCAACCAAGACTGAACGTAACACTGCACAGATATGATAAACACGAAACACCTGATATACTGAAGCAATCTTTCCGAGAACTGATGAGCAATGAAACATTCGATGATATTAGATATACAGACGCCTCTAAAGATGAACATGGAGTAGGTTGCTCGATCATAAGGGAGCAAAATACAACTGAATCCTACAAACTTTCAACGAACTGTAGCATACACACTGCTGAATTATATGCCATCTATAGATCTTTTCTTAGTCTAATCATAATAGGACACAAGGTTGCAGTAGTCACAGACTCCCTTTCCTCCCTAAAATCTATAGCAGACATTTACTCGAAAAACCCAATTGTACAAAAAATCCAAGAAAAATGCAATGATCTGAAAAACAACAGGAACATCTCTACTACCATCATATGGATTCCATCTCATATGGGAATCCCAGGAAATGAAGCAGCGGACCAATCCGCGAAGCTTGCAAAATCCTCAGATATATATTTCAAACATTTTTACATGACAATGAATTTGTTTATTTCTCTTCGCAATCTTTAGAGAAACTTGTTTTACTCGAACGATTCCTTTCTATTATATTAAATAAAAACCCTTGGCTTGATTTCACAAAATTTATAATGAGTATTTGACAATCGCTTCGGGGTGTCACCCCATTTTCAAAAGTTAAACCATTGATTAAGAGTTAAATGAATGAGTTTTACTTTTGAAAATGGTGTTACACCCCGTAACAATTGTCAAGTATTTATTATAAATTTTGTGAAAAAACAAGTGTTTTTATGTTTCGCCAAGAGATGAGCGAATATTCCATCTACTGGATTCCTTTTTATTGTGGTATTTGTGTATTATTCATTATCCAGTATCTTCTATATTTTATTATATATCATTCAAAATTCCAAATTGAAAAGTAGGTCTTGAAATATTCCAATATGGCCTACAATACGAAATGTAATGTTTTGATCAATGTGATCCAACAATTCACCGGGCTGGAAAAGCGACATATTTGTAGACTAATTTCCTCAAATATACATTCATTAACTTCATATTCAATTAAATAAAAAACAATCTCAATTGCACAGAAGAAATGTCGGTGACATAATAAATATTTTTCTTCAAAATAATGGGATTAACTCTGAATGAAAAATCATGATTGGAGAAAATGAATTACAGAGGAATAATGAATTGGGAATACCATTTTCAGTAATCACATCCTGGAAAATTCCTAGGACTGAGGGCTTTTCTTTCACTAATAGTTAATTGAGCAAGAGATGCTTAATGCTTTCAATTTTCAGGTAATACCCCTGCAATCTAAGCTGGGAAATAAACTGGCTCTATGAGCGGAGATAGTAAGTAGCACAGGGCCGTAGTTGCATTAAGATCCAAAACATGCAAAACTGTTTTTTTAATCTTAAAATCTTCTTGGAATGAAAAGCTAATACGTCATTGAAAAACATGTGGAATGAAAACTTTACACTTTAATTCAAAATTTTAATATTTCTCCGCTTATCGTCACATTGAGATATCATTAACTGAGAGGAAGTATAGTTTATATCTTCGAAATTAATTAAACGATAGACTATATTATTCAATTGAAATTTTTGTATGAAAAAATGAGAATGAAAAACATTGATAAAAAGAGGAATAAAAATATAAGAGTGTATTTCAAGGAAATAATTACATGTCTCTCTAGCTAGAGCGTAAAATGAATAATAAATATCAATTAAATAAAATGAAAGTGAATAAAAAATATTTTTGGAGCATTTTATCATACTTGTCCTGCTCTACTTCTCGAAACATGTCCTTTTTGCTTGAAAAATAATCAGTAGTGCTTCAAAATGAAGTTGAAACTAAAAGAAGAGGACGTCTAAAATATTATGACGAGATACTTTTGGTACTTCTATCAATCTTTCTTATTGAATATTTTGTTGAGAAATACATTATATAATGTTGACGAGTTTTTTAAACTAGTTTGTCTTTGAATGTTAATGTGTATGATAGTCCTTTACAAATCTGTTTTTATATTTGTATTATATTTGTATTTTTAATTATATTGACAAGTCATGTAACTTTGATGACAACATCTCTACATCTATATCTTTATCTGATATCACATTTTAATTAATAACTTATAGTGTAGAATGATAATAATAATAATAATAATAATAATCTCAATAGTATTTGTAATGATTATGTATTGGTATAGAGATGGTTCATATGATTCGACAAGAGAATAGATTCTATGTATTGTTTTGAAATAAACATTTGTATATAATAATTGAAAATTCGTTGTGCACGTTTTTTACTATTTTGATAAATGTATTTTCCCCGAAATAGATACATACATTATATAGATAATGTAATAATAATAATGAAAAAATACATAAATTACATAGATACTTGAAAAATGAATTTTATGCGACTCATGAATTTTATACCTGAATGAACTCTTCATCCTTCAAAAATATTTTGATATTTTTTCAAAATCAATTTATGTGTAATAAATTAATGTGCATGTGTTCTTCTCGTGTTATGGTTCATTTTATAATTATTTTCAGATTGAAAATTATTATAAATTATATATACAAAATTATACATTGGTTATTTGACAGGTTAATCGGAATTTTTTTTTCAGTTCCCGGACTAAACTCTGAGTACGGCCCTGTGTAATGTTTACCTGAATCAGCTCAGCAGTGGCAGTCAACTAATTTCGACCCCATTCAGGCATGTTGTTTTTAACAACTAACTGAAAACTTTATTGCTCTGAAATTTCTTACAACTTTAGTCTTTTAATCTGCAATTTATCATTCCTAAATTCTGAACATTGTAAAGAAGTTTGCAAGACTCGAACTTAGTCGCAGACTTCAACTTTCTCAAATAAGGGTTCTATTGTTGTATTTTATCATCTCGCCCTTTTCACGGAAAAACTACATGGATCTTAAAGTTTATTTACTGATATCAAGTAGGTTGGTAAATCAGGGAGATTGTCTACTGACTTTTTCTCGTTTTTACTGTTCGAAATTTCGCCAAATCAGTTGGAAAATCCATGAAGCTGTAGAGCAAGGGTTCTTAGTCTTTATATTTCCAAAGTTCAACCTTTACCGTACATAAGTAGAATTATCCGGGAAAAAGTATAATTATCAACTGTTGTTCAAGAAATTTTCGAAAAATACAAAATAAAGTAGAAAATTGAAATAAGGCGCACTCTACTTGTAGTTACACCGTATTGAAATAATTACTGTGTTTAATAGAAATATCAAAAGTCGATTAAATTCCAGTTATGAACTTCTTAAATACCGAAAAGTGTCTTGATAACGAGTTTCTATCTCGAAACATGTACTGTGTACAACAAAACTGTTCATTCATGTTGTAAAACATAATAGTTATTACAGTAGTTACATTAATACAAATAGTTATTTTTATTTGATGATTCTTGATAATGAGTTAAAAACTCGAAACTTGAGTCTCTTGAATTGCATTTATATTCTGAGGAATCTAGCTATGAGTTTCGAATTATCATAATATACGAAGGTAAAAAGATTATACAGTTATCAAAACTTGATTCAAAATGTCTTTTCACAGCTAGATAAAGTTTTCAGTTAGAATTTGACCCAGCTTATATCAAGTATATAAAATAATTCATTTATTCCTCTGGCCAACCAAGATCTTCGCCAATGAGATCATAGAACTTCTGATTATGCTCACCGAAATATTTCCTCAATTTCGACAATACCTTCGGGTTAACCCTCGGATGTTTTCTACCTTTAGTTTCCCTCAAGCATCGATCTGTAGTCTCGTTTCTTAAACAATAAAATCCTTTGGTTTCGTTAAAATAAAAATTGTGCGTGCCTATTCTAGGTTCTAAGCCAAGGAAGCTCTCGATTCTTTGTATCTGCGACACGGGGTCTTCAATGAGTAAATCGCCGTTTACAACCAGGATTTGTTCCCTTGTGAAAACTTCCAGCCATCTATGGAGATAGTGGTGATAGACTGAAATGGCCAGAGGACGATAACCTTCGTTGATTGATCCGTTGGGATGGAGCACCAATTGTTCAAAAGTTTTCGAAGATGATGTTGGTAGAACTGGAGATGCGGTCGCAGCGTTTGCCCGAAGTTGGGTATAGTCGGATATTGCTCTGGTGACTGGTTCGCGAACTATCAGTAGAAGTTTAACGCTCGCGTTCATTGCACGGATTCTCTCTGGCACCTAGAAATGAGGTTAGTTTACTGTTAGTTATGATGCGAAGCAGTTGAGCGGTTCTACTTTTTCTGGATATTTTAACGGAGTCTGTTATCGAAAACAAATTAAAAAACTAAAAATGAACACACTTGATTTAAGTTGCACTGAATATATTACAAATTCTACATCTGTTTCGGGTGGTCAAAACATTATCAAAAGCTATTACAGAATTTCAAAATGTACAGCTTTAATTTATATATCCTAAACCACAGAATTTTTACTGGTTTCACGGAAAAATCCACCTCGTCATTGGAAATAGAAAATTCTTCTTTTTGGCTATCGAAATTTCCAAGACTTCAAGGGTATCTAATCTTTTGCCCTTCCTACCCGAGTGCACTATTTCGGTCTTCCTGGGATCCAAGAAATGATTATGTTTAATGCAGTGTTCAGAAACCCGTATTAGATTATTCAACAGTGATCTTCTATGATAAAAAATTAATCTTCTATGTTCATCGATTCTTTTTGTATACAGCGTACAGTTTGACCTATGTAAAGTGACCTTTTCCGTGAAACCAGTGTTAAATTCTGTGGTTTAGGATATATAAGTGAAAGATGTACATATTGAAATTCAGTAATATTGTATACTCTTGATGTAAACCACCCGAAACATATATAGTATGTTTAATATATTAAGTGAAACTTAAGCCAAGTGTGTTAATTGTAATTAAATGTTTTCAACATAATGTTTCACCAAGAGATAAGCGAAACCTCCGTCTCATTGGGAATATCCTTATTAAATTTCGATATTTACTCATAAAGCTAACAATTCTACGGAATAGAAAAGGCAATCAGAATACTTCTTCTGAAGGCAATTTTTTTATCATCAGCATAGTGGATATTCTAGATAAATAGCCACTTTATACCATAAAGCAGTTTCAAAACTGGAGGTTGCAAAAACAATTTGAAATATACTTAACCTCAATTTCTTTATTGTTGCATTGAAAATTATGAAATGTATTCTGAATTTTACCAACGTAATAGCCTGTGAAATGTTAAGAGGCTTCATCTATATCAAGTTGTCACGTTGTGTATTTGTTAAAAATTTAGAAGAAATGTTATTTGATGATTGTCTTTAATTTTGAGTCTACCTATGCTATGTTAAATAATCATTTGTTTCGCTCTGTGTTATTTTTTATTTGCTCAGAGGAAAATTTCATATCAAAAATTCGTCTGGAAAAATACATTCATTTATTTCACTATGAGAAAACTCGATATACGTCAGATGATTTTCATATTTGAAAACCAAATCAAATTAAAGAAATTTCCTAAGTTCATAACCTCATTCTATTAATTATATCCATATTAGATAATAATTTTTTTTTTGAAAAATATTGAAATTCTGAATCCGAACCAACACTTTCTAGATCCAGAAACAAGAAAAATAGCTGTAAATTTTTATATGCAAAGGTCTACATTCTATATTCACGAATCATTCATACTAATCTCTTAATCTCTCTCTCGACTCTTAATCGAAATATTGAAATATTTCAAATGAAACTCTCAGGGAGCTGCCTACACAAATAATGTCAACGAGAATGAACTGATGATAATAATGTTGAAACAATTGTATCTTATTATCATTCAACAAGTTCGATGATTTTTCGAAGCGCACTTAATATTCACTCTCGAAAATGCTAGGTTCCTTCTCGTTGACAACATTTGTGTAAACAGCTCCTGAGTTTTATTTGAAATATTTCGATTGAGAGTCTCAGTATTAACCAATGAATGATTCGTGAGTCTTGAAACTAGCTTTCTTTTTTCCCGCCTGGGCATGATCTGGAGCGATTAGGCATGGGACCATTCTTACATATTACAGACAAAGCTTTGTTGTGTTTGAGTGAAATGTCTACAAAGTTTCTACGTACTCTCACTAATGTTGTCAGGAGTAGGAATCTAAAATGCTGAAGATAGTTTATACGTTTTTTCTTCGATAGAGGGAGCTCACGTGAATACTTCACGAACTAATGTTTTCCTCATTCGGATATAAGACCTGGGGCGTTTTGAAAGTCATTCGATTCTTGATTGATTGTTTAAATAAGACTGATGATTCATAATAATGATCAAACAATTGTATCTTATAATCATTCAACAAGTTCGATGATTTTTCGAAGCGCACTTAATATTCACAATCTAAAGTGAATAGGTTCATTCTCGTTGACAATATTTGTATAGACAGCTCCCTGTGAAATTTCTGAAGGATTATATTATGATATATGTATGTATATAATCTTATGTTTTTTCTTTTATTTTTACTTGAAACATATCTGCATTTGGAATTGTTTTCTTTGAATGATTGTTCCCCCTGTGCTTTTTTTTTTATTGTTATATATTATATACCGATAATTTGAAAGGTATTATTGATATTATTTTCTATCTTTTGTTCGTGATAGGTAGAGTGGGAGAATATATCAACACAATCCTACCTTCAAATAAATCTTATTAGTTTATCTTTTTATTATTATCTTATATCAAGTATGAAGATTTCGAGTGAGAATAATTATCGTCAAACAAGATGTAAAAAAAAAATAGTACGTATATATATATATATATATATATATATATATATATATATATATATATATATATATATATATATATATATATATATATATATATATATATATTTATTTCGAATGTTTTTAGCGCTAACAGGCTTCTTTCAATATGAAAAACTTCATTTTTGTTGACGTTTCGTTGTATATCACAACTTTGTCAAAGCTAATGAATAATTGAGTTTAAGAATTACTATATATGTATATATCAAAATATCAAACTTATTTTTAGAAAAATCAAATTAGTTTTTTTGTATTTCCACTTATTGATTTTCATTATCAGAGGAATATTTCTGGCTTAGCATTGGCTTAGGAAGTTTTAGTCTTCTTCACCATGAGGAAATCTCTGAAAAACTCGTGGTAAGCCAGGTCATTCTAATAAGTGTGATTTATATATACATATATATAATTACATATAGTTGAGTTTTTTACTTATCCAGAATATGTATATTATGGGTTTATGTGTGTGAAATTGAAGGTGGATCTGGAAAAAATGAGTTTTGAGATATCATGTTTGGTGATTGTTGTGAATTCATTTTATGAGTTTTTTTGTAAGGTTTGATATTCCTCTGATAATGAAAATCAATAAGTGAAAATACAAAAAACTGATTTGATTTTTTTAAAGAATAATTTTGACATTTTGATACCTATAGTAATTTATAAATTCAATTATTCATTAGTTTTGACGAAGTTGTGATATACAACGAAAGGTCAACAAAAATAATGTTTTTCATATTAACAGAAGCCTGTTATTGCTAAAATCATTCGAAATAACTATCTTAAACAGCAATAAATCAATCAATCAATTATATATATATATATATATATATATATATATATATATATATATATATATATATATATATATATATATATATATATAGTTTCTTTATGTGAAGCTATATGAAGTCTCACCTCCGGAGTGACAAAATAACTTGGACTTTTCTCGATAGTAATTTGTCCTGGATAAGAATGTGGCATCTGCATTCTGTACCATTCCAACCCCTTGTTGTAGTTATCGTCCCTGTCAAAGAAATGAACCTCTCCCGCTGCTTTCTGGACCATAGGATGTAAATATAGCATCTCCAGTAAAGCTCTGGTGCCACATTTCCTCACACCCATTATTATAGCTTGTGGTAATCTTCTAGCCGCTGAAGGATAGAGTTTTCTAGAGAGAAGAATTACAGGAGGTCTAGGGTGAACTGCATTGTTGTTTTGTAGACTGCTGATTGCAGTATCGTAGATCATGTGAAAGGTGAGAAAAAGAGATATTAGCATTATGGTAAGTATTCCAAGGGCCATTTTCGGTCTGGAGACTCCAACTACTACAACGCAGTCCGAAGAGTCCCCTCCACGGATCTCATGGCAGCTCGAGGGAGCCATCTGGAAAGAAATGTCACTCCATAATCTTGAAAAAACGTTTAGCAAAATAATATCATATTATTTCATGACCAAACACATTCCTTTCGTCGATAAATTAGACATTGGAGACTTCTCTGAAGAAACGTACCCACTCAATAAAGTCACGGCCACCTACAACCAATATACACTATTATAAAGATTCTTATGTGAATAATACAGATAAAGATAGGTGATATAGGTACATCTAGTCATCATATTTGATAGATAATCGAGAGTTAGAGAAAGGTTTCGTTTTCAATTTTTCTGTGATTTGAAGAATTTGACTTAGTTCAAAGGTTTGAGATACCAAAGTGTGTCATGTGTGTTTTGATGTTTGTGATATCAAAGGTTTCTAGTAATTTCATGAAACATATTGAACCAATTAAACCGAGAAGAATAAAACATGAGAAAATCATTTGAAATTGATGAAAATCAATAGGTTTCACTCCTGTAACTTTACAAAATACTTCGCGTATCTTAAGAAATCCATAGGACTACTGGTTTCAAAGCTTATTTCATTTTATTGAAGATTTAGCTGAAGTGATATTATTTGTAAACGTTTATATATTCGGTCTGATTTAAAGTTTTCTACAGTTTTCATTGCAAGCAGCAATATTGTGATGCAACGATGTTTCAGAGATTGAAAATTATTTTCTCTATCAAACCCATGTTTCCAGTTTATCTAGGGTAGGGTCTTCCTATAAATATGCGCCAAAGAACTCTGTTCTAGGTGGCCTGAATAGTAAAGTTTTCCTTTGTCCTGGTATATCTCCTTCTCAATGTTGCTTCACCAAGTGAGGGATGGTCTGCCTCTTACCCTGGTGCGTTTGAATAGTAGAGTACTTTCTTCACTTTTTCTGCGATAGTAACTACTTTAAAGGAACCTATAATGGTCTCTTCGCGGTCTCGGAGAAGGTATTTGAAGCTTCGTACTTCATGTATTGGTGTATAATGTAGGCATACGTCGATACCTACGTCGGCTATTCCTACAAAATTGTACTTTCTGTATTCCGTTTTACTGTGCCTGAATCATTTGAGTGCAATTTTAGAGGAAAACCAAAGCAGTTATCGACTTGTGCACAAACGGCACACCACTACCTAAAGTAAAAAGCTTCAAGTACCAAGTGCCCGTCATTCATCATGGATTGAAAAATATGTTGTTCGTAATTGAAAGTAGTCTAGTACATTGCCCATCAACTAAACCTTTTTTTTGAACGACTAACAAATAGACTGCACAAACATCTAAATTGTGCCCGGGATTCGAACCCAAGACATCCATGAGATCATGTAAGGCTTGATTACTTACAATATATCCAAATGCGGAGCACGGACACATCCTTTCCGAGTTTCCTTAGAAGTTTGTCGAGTCATTTTTGTGTCCAAAATTTATGTAAGGTCATCTTAGGAAATTTACAGTCTGAAACAATTAAAACGTATTAGATTCTGAATGTATGTAGGAAAAACTTCAAATAATTGATAGCTTGAAGTTTTTCAATTCAATTCAATCCATATAATGGAAAACGAGTGAATTGATATCAACCAGGCATATTATTACAGATAAGAAACATTTACATAATATCTAATTTTATGACTATCAACGTAAACGAGCTGGAAATCTTCGTGAAAATCTTTTATTTCATCTTTCACTTTGAACACAATATCACTCTTTTTTTATCAATACTTTCCTAGTAATTACACAACTATTCTCGTAAAATAATCAAATTTCATTCAACAGAAACAAATGGATAAAATTTCACAATTGTGAATAGTCAAAACATAATTTCCGAAATTTATGAATTATCAGAAATAATTTTTCTGATAAAATAATGTAATTTTAATAAAATATCGTAGCATCACTAGTTAAACACAAATAATGACCACTAACTTATGATATTTGTTATCTAATGAGACTGTTGTGCTTTTTTATCTTATTTTTAACTATTTTCACTTGAAATATATTTTATAGATATTTTTTTCAGTCAATAATTTCTTCATAAATATTATATATTGTTGTATATTTATTTTTATACTAATCCACATCTTGATTTCTCACTGACACTATTTTGAATATATCTACTATTAAATTTTTCATTATTTCTTAGTAGATGTTATGCAATATATTCAGGCACACCCACCCTATTTTTCAAGAGAATTGATATAATTTTTTCTCACGTTCTGTGAAAGGTGTTGTAGAATTTAATTCAATTTCATTCTTTGAATTTACCTCCCTAGATAGCATAAAATTATATGAAAATTAAAGAGCTATTCATCCTTCTTCTAAAATATTTCAATCTCTCGTTATTTCAAGAGTTGAAATCAGAGGGTAGATATAAAATATAATATAACGTTAAGTCTGAATCCGACCAACCTTATAGCATTATTTCTTATGACCTATATCCGATTTGATGTTTCAGTTTCAGAATGACGCCATTATTATTTTATGAAATGCTTCGCTGCAAAATTACCAGATATTCAGAACTCCGTTTTGAAGGATAAATCCCATCACATTTTATGCTTTATTGTTTGATTTAGAAGATTTTCAATTATTCACAGTTTTAAACGTATAAATTTCAAATGAATGTCGGACATCATAGATAGCGAAAACTCCAATAGTACCTACTGTAGCTTAATAAAAGCGTAAAGTCAATTCAAATGTAGATAATTTAGCTGAACGTTTTGAAACATAATAATATATATTTATCCCATCAGACATTACATAATGTATAGGACATGTCAATTTATTACAGATTAACAAAATTCAGTAGAAAAATATTCACTTAAGCTATAAAAACAGTAATGTGATAACAAATTTTTTACTTCATTTTTGAATTTCCGTAGATTCAATACCTTTAATCTGTTTGGTAGGTGGTTGAATAATTTAATTCCCATATAGGTTGGCGAAAATTCAAACTTTGTTCTGGTGTGAGTCGGTACACAGATAGTATCCCTATTTCTCGTATTATAATCATGGAAACAAGAAACTTTATCGAGGGATCCTAATTTATGATGAATAAATAAAAGACAATTCAGAATGTAGATACAACACAACGGAAGAATCTTGTATTCTCTGAATGTCGGTCTACATGACTCCTGAGGCTATAAAGAAAAGATCATACGTATGCACCTCTTTTGAGATAAAAAAAATCTACCACTGCCCGATGAGCCGCCCCACAGAACTATATTATAATTCATGTGAGAGAACACAAGAGAGTAGTAAACTGTAAGAAGGCTCTCTCGTGTTAAAATTGTCTTGAGGCGAGTAATAGCGTACAGAGACTTATTCAACTTTTTGCTAAGTTCCTCTACTTGGCAGTGCCATCTCAAGTACTTATCGATATAAATACCTAAGAATCTCACACTATCAGCAGATTTTATTTGGTGATCCTGCAACTCAACAATCAGAGGAATATCGAGGTAAGACATACGTAATTGGAAATGAACAAATTCAGTTTTCTGCATATTCAATATCAGAGAATTTTTGAAACACCATTCCGAGAAATATTGAATCAGTTTCTCACACTTGGTCTTTAGCTGAACCAGGTCCCGAGCTGGTACTGCGATTGATGTGTCGTCAGCAAACATAGTGACTGACTTAGCTGAAACATGCTCAGGAATGTCGTTGATGAACATCAAGAAAGGTGAAGGTCCCAAAACTGAGCCCTGAGGAACGCCCAGAGTTAGTGGATATTTTGCAGATTTTGCATTATTGTAATCCACAAATAGAAAGCGACCATCCAGAAAACTACGCACCCAGTCAAGCACCACCCCTCTGAAACCCACACTATAGAGTTTGTCGAGTATAAAGTTGAACTGGAGACATTCAAATGCGTGAGACTCGTCAAAGAATAAACCAGCTACATAAAAACCATTATCTAAGGACCTGTACACAAACTCGATAAAATCACATGCCGACGTTTGAGTGGACTTACGCCTTCGAAAGCCATGTTGGGATCGTGATATGATAGAGAACTTATCAAGGTAATTTATCATTCGGCTGTAAACAACTTTCTCGAACACTTTAGAAAGAATGCTGAGTAGAGAAATAGAACGATAGTTGGCTATATCAGTAATATTCTTCCTCTTGTGTAGAGGAATGACTTTGGAAGTCTTCAACTGTGTAGGAAAGGTACATTGATAGGTTAATCAGAAATGCAAGATGCACAGAAATCTGAGGTGCAATCGCCTCAAAATTTTGGAAGATATTCTATCAGGACTATTACAAGAATTTTTCAGGACCTTAATGACACCCAGAATATAATTGGATTCAACAGGATGGAAAAAGAAATTATTATTAGATATACACTGATGTGTGCATGAGGTGGATCCAAAATCTCCGAAATGTTCCAGTAGGCTCAAATGGCCGCGGAAGAAAAATAGTGAGCGAATGCTTCAACAACCTGCGAAGGTTCGGACAGTGTTATACATATTACCAACTACTAGTTTTATCACATTAGATGACATATTATGGCGACCAGTCTCACTATTGATTAGGTGCCATATTTTTATACATCTTGTAGGTGATGAATATACTTTTGGTACCCACACAAAAGTTTTATAATCTTCTCATAAACTTCGATCAAGTGACAATTGATATCAAACGTCATCGGTATTGCTGACGGTTATTTGTTTTTCCGTTCAATATTTTTTTAAGGCACTCTGAAAGTTGGGTATTTTGTGAGAAAATATAGATTCATAGAAAGTATTTTTAATTATTCACTGAGTGCCTTGACATTTTTAGTTTACGTGTCCGGTTTATTTCTGACCTTCCCTATTTTACATTATGTATGAGGAATCGGTGGATAGAGGGCAAGTGTCTTCAATCATGAGGTACGTACCCAAGGTAAATAGGGATTCCCACAATTTTCTTTTCGTGTCCCTTTATCAATTCTGTTTTTTACCTTTCCAACATATATTTTTCTCTAAAATTAAACACATTAATACTCAAATGTATTATTTAAAATACAGAACAACCCTCATGACAAGATTATAAGGAAATACTATGAGATATTTATCGTCCAACGATATTTCAATGAAATTATCGAAAACTCCTGAAGAACAATGTAGTTTTTTTTATAGTGATAATACTGTAATAACATAATATACAGAATCATAGCATTTCATATTTATATGTCATGAAACTGGAGTCTATTGCTACTTCAAGTGATAACAGACCCCACAGGTGTATAATCATAATAATGTTAATAATAATAATAATAATAATAATAATAATAATAATAATAATAATAATAATAATAATAATAATAATAATAATAATAATAATAATAATAATAATAATAATAATAATAATAATAATAATAATAATAATAATAATAATAATAATAATAATAATAATAATATAATAATAATAATATATTTATCCCTTAGATATTAAAACAATATATAGGACATGTTATTGTACAAAATTTAAGTTAATTAAATGAGAAATCAATAAATTTCAGTGGAAAAATATTCTTTTAAATCATAAAAACAAAAAGTCGACAATATTCCGTTAATTGCTCTTTTGAAACTCATTCGGTTCATGTTCATGACTCGGTTTGGTAGGTGACTGTAGAGATATCAAAACGTCTTTATACCTTCATATGCCGGTGACAATTCGAACTTAGCTGTTTTGTGTAATGGAATACATTTTGTGTTCATGTGACGTGTTCTATAACCATGGAAGCTAGAAAGATTATCAAGATCTGACAGTTTTCGGCGAACAAAAAGCATTCAGAATGTAGATGCAAGCTAACGGAGGAATCTTATAATGTACAAATATCGGTCGACAAGAGTCGAGAGGTCTCAAGTTAAAAATGAGGCTTATTATCCTCTTCTGCGCAGTAAAACTCTATTGAATCCAGATGAACCAACCCAAAGAACTATATTATAGCTCAGGTGACTGTGAACTAATGCATAATAAGTGGTGATCAAGCTCTGCAAAGGTAGTACTTGCTTTAGGCGACTAAGTGCAAAAAAGATTTGTTTAGTTCTTGCATAGTTGTTCCATACGATTGTTCCATTTCAGGTTACAATCAACATGAAGTCCCAGAAATTTTGCAGTGGCTGTAAGCTTCAGCTGGCGATCACGAAATCTCAAAACAAATTGAATGTGAAATTGTGAAAATGTGAAAAAGTGAATTTCTATAACACCAGTCTGAAAATCCTTGAACCAATTTCTCACATTCTCTTTTAAGACCATCAATACCTTTAGAAGATATGACCACTGACGTGTCGTCCAGATAAAGACCATTACGAAACCTACTGCTATAAAGCTCTAGAAGATAGCTTCATATAAATTGTGAAAATTACAGAGTATAATAAGTATTTGTATAATATAATTAATGAATGGTTCACTATTGAACGAAAGCAACAATTTTGTTTTCCTTTTTTGCGTTTAATTCCGATGTTTATTCGTGAAGAAGTAAATTGAGTGGATGCATTCACACTAAATTTTTTCACAGAAATGTTAACGCAACATATCTTCGAAAGTTAGACATTTGTGTCTGAACTTTCTATGAGATTTTCATCTGGAATAGGGTCATAAAGCTTGTTTACCGCAAGTTCTCGTATTTCATTCTGGTAAGGGTAAAACAACCCAGAGAGCATATTATGTGGCTACCTAGACAACTGCAGATAACTTACAAGTGAGAATAAGCTTTTATAGATCTCTTACACACTTCCCTCAGGATTATTAAATTTTTGGCTGTCTGAGTGTTATCGTCGTCCTAAATTGGCAATAACGAGGGTTTATTGCTGGGTAAGGATCAATATGAACTATAGCTGCTGCGTATCTTTCTTGGGGGCGATTACACTTTTTCACGGAAAATTTTATTGCTTTTCCGATAAATGTCACCTATTCAAGTGTAAACGTCAATAACGTGAAAATTACCCCTTTGCTAACAATCTTTCTGGTTGGAAATTGCGTGGCAAAACGTTAATGACTTCTCAGGGATCTGTCTACACAAATGTTGTCAACGAGAACGAACCTATCACTTGCGAGAGTGACTATTCAGTGCGCTTCGAAAAATCACCGAATTTGTTGAATGATAATAAGATACATTTTCTTCATAACTATTATGAATCATCAGTCATATTATCAATCGTTGATCGATGACTTTCAAAACGCCCCAGGTTATATATCCGAATGAGGAGATCATTAGTTCGTGACTAATCACATGCACTACTTCTATCGAAGGAAATACGTAAAAACTTTCCCTAGCCTTCCAGATTTCTCCTTCTGTCAAAATTATTGAGAGTAAGTACAGGATTTGTAGACATTTCATTCAAATACCCCAGAGCTTTGCCAGTAAAGATTAAAAAAATGCCTAAACGCTCCAGATCACAACCAGACTGGCAAAAAGATATCGAATAGTTTCGATATTCACGAATCATTCATGCTCAGGCAATACTGAGACTTTCAAATATAACTCCCAGCGAACTGTTTACACATCACATAAATGTTGTGAACGAGAACAAACCTACCACTTTCGATAGTGAAAATTGACAGCGGTTTCGATTATGTGTCTCAGTATTGATGAAGTATGAAGAATTATTCGTGAATATGGAAACTATATATATATATATATATATATATATATATATATATATATATATATATATATATATATATATATATATATATATATATATATATATATATATATATATGGGTGATTTTTAAGCGTAGTTTTTTTTTAATCGAATAAAACACTCAATTCGCATCATATATTCAGAATTTTTATTGAAATTGATAGCTTGGCCTCTGCCATTTACATTTTAAAGATAACTTCATGTAAATGTTGTCCGCGGCTCGGTATCAAATGGTCCATTCGGAAGGACCAATTTAGCGTCACTTTTTCCAGCATTTCGGCCTGTATCCCACGAATTACGCGTGTTATGTTATTCTATAAGTCTTCAATCGTGTTCGGCTTGCCCACATAAATAACGACTTTACATAACCTAACAAAAAATAACCCAGAGGCGTCAAATCGCATGATCTTGGCGGCCAATTCACAGGGCATTTCTAGAGATAAGCTGCTCACCAAATTCATCCTTCAACATGTTCATTGTTTTCGAGCTGTGTGGCATGTGGCACCGTCTTGATGAAACCACATGTCAGCCAAGTTCAACTCGGCCAACTGGAGCAAAACAAAGTTGCGTTACATTTTAAAGATAACTTCATGTAAATGTTGTCCGCGTCTCCGTATCAAATGGTCCATTTGGAAGGTCCAATTCTGCGTAACTTTTTCGAAAAACTTTTTTCGAGGGAAAAAAACTCTATCGGAAAACTTTACGATTAGTATTTCCTTATCAGTCGGATAGAAATCGTGAATATAATAGTTTAACATACTTTGGAACCGTCAGTCAAAACCTTTTTAAGTAAACATAATTTTAATATTTCATTTAAAACGAACAATAACTTATCGAGACACATTAAGAACAATAACAACAAAATTAAAAGAGAAGAGAAATCAGGTGTTTACCAATTGAATTGTGGAAATTGTTGTGGAATATATATATATATATATATATATATATATATATATATATATATATATATATATATATATATATATATATATATATAGGTAAAAATAGTAGAAATTTCGGTACTAGAATACAGGAACATAAATATAGCTTCGCGAATAATAAAAGTAATTCGAATTATGCTAATCATTAATTAACAGAAAACCATACTTTTGATACGAATTTCAAAATTTTACACAATATAGAGAGAAGTAGGCAATTAGATTATTGAAAATTTATTGGAAATAGTGGAAATAAATCGGCTTAAAAATTCTGGAAATTTGCTCAATGAACAGATAGAATTAAACAATTCACCCTTGTTAAACCTTTTCAGGTAATGAAAATTATATGTCAGAATGGAATATCTTAGGTAAAACCCAAAGTCAAAGAATCCCAAATTCCTTGGTATTTATACCTGCGTTTTTCAAAATGTTGTTATTATTCTGTAAGCATCTGATGAAGTGGTTTGTAACTACGAAACACGTCATGCTATGTAGAGAATAAAGTGTAAATCATAAGGTCAAGTGTTTGAATTTAAGTTTATATTCAATTACTTATTTTTTCTTGAAACATCACTCGTTTCCGAATGATCTGAAATGTTTCCATTATTGATTTCTCCCCAAAGTCTAATTCAGAAATAATATTCAATTCCTATAGCTTCATAATGGTTCTATTATTTCAATTCTAATTCAGCTGGCTTCAAAAAAACCCTATTCCCAAGTACCCAGACTTTTTATAATATTATTCGTTCTGGAAAGCATCCAAACGAAATTCCTTAGAGCCAGAAAGACGAAAATCTCAGGGATTACTTGAATTCCCTGCACGTATTTTCAATACAAGCAACTCAAGAAGGACCCCATAAATTAGAAAAATTCCATTGTGACTGATTTTCCTTTCCTTTTATCTACAGACGACAAGTTGAAATATTTATTTCGGAATCATTCAAAGAAAATCATTGGACTCCTGGCAAGGAACACTGTAACGTTGACGTTCTACATTGCAGAGGTCACGTTTCATTTGTCATTGTGATAAAACAATTTAGGAGAGAGGCAGCTTTTCCGAATAGGATTAGTTCAACATGCTGCTCTGTGTTATCTACGTCACGCGACGGCTGTTTAGGATACGAATGTTACATTAATGGCCGACAGGTTGTTTGGGTACACTCGAACACCTAGATTGGCTAGTTCAAACTTTGCGATCTGGACTCATTTGGCTTGTTGATCATTATCTGTAACGTATATTTACGTCAATTATGTCCACTGCATTAAAATAATGTCTATTCGCCAAAACACATTATTCAAGAAAATTTCATTGCAGTTATAGATAGTTGTTGGATCATTTTGATGTTGAAATATCAAGCTAAGCTATTGTTCTGGCGAATTACTGTTTTTCTGTCGCATTCTATAGTATTGTAGGGATATTGTCATTGTCATTCGATCGAATAAAACATATCACAGAATAGTATCTCTATTCTGTGATCACATTGGGACGCCCCACCATCAACTGTCAACATATAAAAAGAGCTACCAACTTTGAATCTTCCTTCTCTGTCAGAGCTCTTCTCTGACAGTTACTTCTATGTTCAACAATCTGTCATTCTAACTTCCATCGAGTAACACAACAACCACGTGTTTAATAGTTCGCTCCTTGTAAATAATCATAAATAAATTATTTACAATACAAGTGTTGTTTAATATTTCCAAGCATAGAATAATATAGCAACCACGCTATAGTATCATATTAGCTTCAGGTGATGTTATGTGAGGTTAAGTGAGGTAATGTACAGCTTTCTAAGAAAATGATTAAGTGAAGATTTCCAATATTCAGAATACACCAATTCTCATTATAATATATTGAAACAAGCAAAAAATGATAAATTGTACTGTTGCAGTGTTTGTACAAAGAACAAAGAAGAAGCTTTCAAACCTTTGGTAACTATGGGTTTTCAAAAAAAAGTTTCATATTTCAAAACGATTCTTTTCACTTTTTTTTGTCAGTTTGTTTCTAGAGTCATTATCACTATATCCAGAGGATCAATAATACACTATTATCGAATAATTATTTCGAATTGAAAAACAATTTGAAATCAAACAAAAGCTTTGAAGCGCTCTTTCAACAGTTAGGTGGTACACAGAAAGTAATGCCGAAAGTCCTAGCCTCAAGGACTTGGCTCACTAACAATAAATTGAATTGTCAAGTTTCGAATTGAAAAATAGTAGTTTTTGTCATGCACATTAACAATCTATACTAATCAGTTGCCCGGGTAGCTCAGTCGGTAGAGCATTGGACTTTTAATCCAAGGGTCCAGGGTTCAAGTCCCTGCTCGGGCGTATTGATTTTTGAAATCAGAATGAAGAAATTGAGCTAATCACCTCAAAATATAAAGATCTGCTTTTAGATAATCAATAACTACCGTTTAGCTTAGTTAATAGAAAAGTGATTGGACACCTATGAGCGATATCTAATGATTTAATTGATGATAAAATGCGAAAAGTTGAAAGAAGCGAAAAAACTTGCAATTCTTAGCTGACGTCATACGTATGGCCATAAAAGTACCTTTTTTTGAATAATAAAGTTACCGAAACGATTGTTGATTGTTCTGATTTGAAAATAAATGAACATTTTAAGATTTTTAAGCATTTTTTTTTTCTTTTCAAATCTATTCAGAAGGAACAAATTTTGATCACATCGAATTCAATTGATATGTAGAACATGTAGAAATATTATAAGCTTATTTTTAATGTAAATCTTTTTTGATATTAACAATGATATATTTTTATAAAAGTTAACTCTAATGGGAGTTCTTTATTATTTATCATCTTGTTATCGTTTCTTCGATTTCTTCCTGTTTGTTCATTATTTTGTCGAATCTAAATTCTTTAATGGTTTCTTACTGTTCCAGTTGTACGTTCTTAATTTCTCTACTTATTACCTATGTATATATTAGAACAATTTGTTATTAAATTTCAGTAAGATAAGAATCGGGAACAAGTAATTTTAAATCGTTGGATTGAAGCTAGATAATCTTCAAAGTAGTTAGGACTTAATGAAATAAATCTGAAGAACATTTGCAATATACTTTATTATCCTTCCATATAGAAACATATTTCACAACATTTATAGGTAGTTCAAATATTTAAACTCCCTTTTGTGCTCTCATAACGATCACAAGTGTAACTTCACAGTATATTAGATTATATGAATGCAAAAAGAAAGAGCATATCTTCTGTGATTACATGAAACCTTGCTTTTTGTATTTCGAAAAGGGAAATTAGTTAAAATACCTCTCCAGAGAAATCCTCACGTTAGAGTCTAGTTGGAGCCAGTTGAAAAGCGGCAGCTCACGAACGAACGTAATAAATATAAGTTTTTAAGGGTAAAAAGTTGGAAACGAAATTCATTCAAATTGCTTTCAGCAACAATAATTACTTTAGAACTCGTCGAACTGAAAGCAGCCGATGATGATTATATCGTAACGAAATTCGGAGATGCTGCATGAAATGAGATAAACATTAGGTTGTTATTTAGCATGCTTTAGTTCCTTCATTTGTGATTTTTTGTCCAAAAAAATTTTTTTTCGATAATTATTCGAAATTCCTTGAAACCGACCAGGGTATTTCGTAGTAGAATTATAAGTACAACACTGATAACGTAAGCCTTTCTTCCTACGAAGTACAATTTGTATTTAAACTTATGATTTGTAAGTAACATTAATTGAACAAACTGTATTATTTTGCTAAACTATTTTTTATGTTTACTGCCGGTACTTGATGTAAATCCATTTCAAAATCCAAATATTGTAGAAAACACTTTTGATCGCAAATGTTGAAATGGTGCAAAGTGGTACATCACAATGGTTCAATAAGTGTGTAAAAATTCAAAAACATTGTTTCATTCACCATTTTAATTTTTCAATTGATTTTGTTTCAACAATACGTAATTACTGCCTTAAGTGAATGATTATGTTATAGTATAGAGTAAGTACGATTTATATGATTCGAATATTCGAAACAGGATTAAACTTAAACAATTTTATCGTAAATATAATTATATAAAATATAATTTTTTTCTTGGTATATCATGAAATACTTATAGAATAATTTAGTTTAGTCATCCATCAAAGAAATGTCCATCGTAGTAGTGTTATACGAATATCGAACATTAAAATTTAGTGATTTTGTTGAGTTGGGATAGAGCTTGGGAGAAATGTCCATCGTAGAAGTGTTATACGAATATCGAACATTAAAATTTAGTGTTTTTGTTGAGTTGGGATAGAGCTTCAGCTCAACGTCAGTTCAAACATATTTATCGAGCCCGGGTAGCTCAGTCGGTAGAGCATTGGACTTTTAATCCAAGGGTCCAGGGTTCAAGTCCCTGCTCGGGCGGAACTTTTATATCATTCAATCATCTATTAAAACGTAAATATCGATTTGTTTTCGACATAAATTATGATCATAAAACAGTAACAATTCAAATACTAACATTATAATAACGGTAAGTCTATTAATATCATTTATTATCATAAAATTATTAGAGTAAGTTAGTGCTTGAAAGTAAAATCTTTAATAAAGGTTACATACCTACATTATTATAAATAGAAATTTGAGAGCACACCAATAAAATGCTTTAGGTTTTTGGTATGTCACTTTTTATTCTGTACCTTTTCTAAGTTTTTTTAGTATCTATATTCCTACAAAATACCTGAGTTGAGGTTATGTAAGCAGCTACATCAATTTGAGAGAAAAAATATACTGAATCTAATTATAACTTGATAGTTAATAATTATAACTGGAAGGTTTTCATATTCATCTTGTTGCCGAGGTGGCGAAACTGCTAGCGCCGGCTCTGATATCTATATCTATCAACCTGACCATGATTTTTTGCAGTTTATTAGTTTTATTCTAGTCAGGCACAGCAAACTATAGAAAAATAGTTGCCCGGGTAGCTCAGTCGGTAGAGCATTGGACTTTTAATCCAAGGGTCCAGGGTTCAAGTCCCTGCTCGGGCGAGAGTCTTTTTAGGAAAAAATATTCCTTCTGAAAATTTATCCTCTTGTTTTAATCAAATAACTTCAACATTTAGTATTAATTGCATTGTATTATCAATTTATCAGACAGTTTCATCATTAATCATGACAGAATGAAGTGGGATAGGTTGAATTATATATTTTATGTTCCTAAAATTTAGGAACGTAAAGAGATGTTTGTTCGTTGTATCTAGTTGAAGTGAAATATTTCGTTTTCAACACCGAGTTCTATTTATCAACACACTATTCTGTGCGCAATCATTTGAAGAATGGGTAAAAATATTGAGAAAGTATGTTTTTGCACATTATCAACTATCAATTATAGGATAAATGATATCAAAATAATCTAGTACATTTCTGAGAAAACATAAATATCTAGCGTTATTCCGCTCTTTTGTGTATTGTAGTTTTCGATTAAATTTTTCAATTCATTGAGGGTAACTGTACACCGTTATCTACAAAAAAATTTGGGGTATCCCAAACATTAATGAAACTTGGTTTTCAACGAATTTATAAAAACTTTTAGAGGTAGCTCGATACAACAGGTGAACAAATACAAACTTTGTGAACCAGTTAAATCCGTTATAAATAACAAATATTGATTAGGTACCATTCTTAGATCACGAATGAGGTCATAAGTCATCTGATATAAATTGGAAGGGAAAATCGATGTTTCTATACGACCAACTGGAAATAGCTTATCAGCTTTGCAAGATACGCAAATTCTACAATTACCCATATACGACAGTCCAGATTTTCGCATCTTATGTCAACAATACAACAGTGAAGTTCTAGATAATGTTTTTGAAACACCTAAATGACCAGCTGTAGGTTCGTCGTGATATTTCTAAAGTAATTCTGACCTATTACAAGTAGGCACCACAATTTTCCATTCTATCCATGATGTGAAAATTTTGATCCATAAAATATATGTTTGTATGGAACATTTACCATAACATTGAAATCAAGATGAAGATGTGAACTTTTAGACAATTTATTCAACCTCATAATCAACATCTCATGATACCATATATCGGGTTTGAGTGTAGATAATTCAAGTTCTAGAATTTTTCAGAAAGTCTAAAACTAGAAATTTCATTGTCAAATTTACCTTCAACTGTATTTTCGACAACTCGCATTAATTTTCTATGCGCCTTAAACACTAGCAAAACTCACGCTTCATATTTTTGAAATTTGTCAATGGTTTTCCATGATTTAACATTAAATAGAATACGCGTTAAAGAAACGCGTTCTATATAGATAAAATATCACTATTTATATTCTTAGTAGAACCTCGTAAGTGGAAGCAATGAAATAAATATTATTCTTCAATTTCATTCAGTGAAATATAGATAGTGCATGAATTCAAGCGCCATCTATGAGGGTCGCTATGAACAAATCTATTGAGTTCACAATCGCATTGAACATTGAAATATGTATATATATATATATATATATATATATATATATATATATATATATATATATATATATATATATATATATATATATATATATATATATATATATATATATATATATATATATATATATATATATATATATATATATATATATATATATATATATATATATATATATATATATATATATATATAAATTAGATATTCGTGGGATAGCAGTCAGGTGGTGTCAAATAAGAAGACTCTCTTTTCCTTAACTCGAGCTTTCAAAATATATTGTTCCTTCATCAGGAGTGCTACAACGTAATATTACAATCAAAATAGTGAATCAAACAATAAAAAGGTTAACTTACGAAATTGAGGTTTATTCTAAAAGGTTGTTCCATAAATTTAAACGAAATTTGTACCAGACCGCATGGTTTAGCTCCAATTGATAACCCATCGTGCAGGTTATGTCTGATTATTATAAAACAATGACATTATTAAAAGTCAGGTTTGACAGGACGACAGCAAACTACAAAGGAACTAAACACATCCGAGCTACGGTATCGAATGTATAAAGCTCCAAAATTCTATAAGTTCCTCAAAAATCTACGTTAATAACTAAATGATCCATAGCCTTAAAATTAAGCCACACATGTATAACCTTGATAATAAAAGAACTGGTAGCTAACGATACAGAGCATTAGTAATCCATAACCACCTTTCTGTGTACCTTATTTTATTTAGATTTTTATATTGAAAAGAAGGAGAATTGAAATAGCCAGTTACAAAATAATTGACTAGTTAGGGCAATTATTGTTCAGATAAAAGTACAGTCAACCTCGAGAGCAGCCAGCCAAAGCCTTACATCATACCATTTATGAGTGAGGTGTTATTAGACCCTCTTCTTTTTTCCAAAGATATTAGATATGAGAACATTGTGCTCAAAGAGTCAATATCTAGCCTTGAGTTCATAGGATTGGATTTTCACACTGAGATATTCTCACTATTTCCATAAATGTTCTTTTTTTATAATTGGTTTCTGAATCTAATATAGTAATGTTGTCATTGTCAGGTTGATGATCTTCTGTGTTCCCATGACAAGCTAAGGCACATGTATTTTCAAAACTTCTTATATTACTCTTATGTAGGGCGACTCTTTGTTGAAGTTTTGTGTTAACGAGTTAAGGAAAAAAGAGTCTTCTTATTTGACACCACCTGACTGCTAACCCACGAATATCTAATTAATGTCTTAACTAGTCAGTCGCGACTAACACTATATATATATATATATATATATATATATATATATATATATATATATATATATATATATTTAAACTAACACAATGGAACTAATTAGGTTCGAAATTGTAGTAACGCACTGTGATAGCAAGATCGAAAGTTTATTATTGGGGATTTAAAAAACCACTTGCACATTCTCCTCTTCGAATTATGCACATTGAAAGGAAGCGGTATGAAAGAAACTGAATACAAAAGGAGGAAGTGATGAAGTATTCCTTTGAGACGTGAGAGGGTAGGTAACCTGTTAGTCGACTTTCTATTCGAATTTCTTTCCGAAAGAATTTTCTAGTCATTTTATGGAATCGAATCGATAAAGGTCACATCGTTTCAGATCTCTGATGATGTCTGGGCTCACAAGTTTGTGGAAGAAGAAAGCTACAGTTAAAAAAGGTTATAATTTGACAAGCTTTGTGTTGGAATTTATTAGTAACACTATACAGGAACACTTTCAATGAAATTGTTGAATTATGTAGACATAGAAACATAAAAACTTAGTAAGAATAATTCATTTGGATTCGCAAAATCTTTGAAAGTGACTCAGAGTGCTGTGTTTTCGTTAAGCCGCTCTGATCAGTGTTAACAAGCTCGAAACACGCATCAACGAGTGCTTATAATCGTGGGCTAAACCGATAACTCTTTATTCATTTCATTCTTTCCATAGTGAAATCTCAGATTTTATTCAAATTATTGTTGTGGATTCGATCTGTTGGTCTGATGACAGTTAAGAACAGGTACAGAATATCAGGTATATTAATGAATATTGACTTCGAATGATCGTTTCTGGATTTTTTAAATGAATGTACTTATTTGTTTCAATTAAACGAAGCATAATAACGATTATTGCAATATTGAATGATTAACCAAACTTATAAAAGTTCCGCCCGAGCAGGGACTTGAACCCTGGACCCTTGGATTAAAAGTCCAATGCTCTACCGACTGAGCTACCCGGGCAACTGTCAATTGAAATAATGACCACGTTCATAGAACTATTTGAAATTTGTTACATTCTAGAAGCTATAAATATATATAAATAAACTCAGTTATATTCAAGAATGTAGTACGAAATTTATTGAAGAGAATGACACATACACTTATTTATCCATCATATTAAATTGTGATTAAGTACAAAATTGAAACTTTCATATCATACATTTCTAGTAGGTATATGAGCAGAGTGCTCTCAAATTTATATTTATAAAATGTACATGTGTAACTTAACCTTCACCTTCATTGAAGACATTGTCCTTTAAACCACTAACTCAATGGAAATTTTCCAGAATTTAATAATTTTACGAAAATAAATACCTATTACCTATAAATAGACTCATAATCTTACTGATTACAAAACGTTGACGTTTTATATCCATAATTCAATGGTTAACAATATATATATTTTTGGAATTAACAGTTTTTATGTTCAATAAATGAGCTTGCATTTAATATTACGAAATTTAATATACGAATCTGACGAAATCGGTATAACGATTTTAATATGATAGTGAATGATATAAAAGTTCGGTCCGAGTATGGACTTAAACCCTGGATTATTGAATTGAAAGTGATGCAAACATTACGTTTTCTAACTAACCCTTGTACAAAAAGTTAAAATGGATAAATTAATGCTTGTTCTTTGCCGAATATTTCGATTGTTTCTTTGATCTTCATATTCGATGATAGCCAACTAGCTCGAAAAATGTGTTGACGGTTGTTGCACCTCGTTTAACGTCTTTGTTTTAGTAATTAGCTGACCCGGTGATCTGTAACGCCTAACAATGAAGAGTCAATGTATGGAGTGATACCAGTTAGCAAAACTCAATTGATGATTTAAATTACCGCAATCAAATAAATACAATCTTAAAATAATAACATTCATTTCATAGATAACGCGCCTTTGTTTTGAATATTCACATATAATTCGAAAAAGAAAAGATTACCCCTCTCACCGTGTCCCGACTGTAATGAGTCATCACTCCACATTCACAAAACTATCATCTACGATTCGAACCGGCTTCCTCAACAAATACTTATTTTTTATTACTTCACCGTTCTATATCAGAACCTAATCTAGTTTATAGATCTTGAAGCATACACGTCTATATAATCTAATATATAGTCTGGTAGTATATAGGCCTATATAAATTATATAGACAATTTTTATGAAGTTCATAAAGTTTCACTCAATACTACTGAATAAAGAAAAAATTGAATAAATGTAGAGAGTTTAATAATTGTTTGGCGTGATTTTTTATATTGGCATACGTTTTTTATTTAAATGTAAATATTTTTATTTATGAAACAAACACTAGATGTTAAGTGAAACTTACCGTTATATATTAATGAAAACCACGTATGAATCGGATGAGTCGGTTTTGAGATCAGCGTGCATAAACGTCAAGACGAATAGACAAAAATTCCAACAATCGTTTTGGGTAATACTGCGTTGATAAAGACTCTAATAATATATTTTCCCATATATTTTGCCTGTATAGACAGCAATCCGTCACATACATAAATCGATGAGTCGTAGTCTCATCCATGTGAAGGTTGTAAAATCATTAGTTTACATAAATGAATAATAAATAAAATAAAATTAATTGAGAGACATTCCTCACATTGTAAAATTACATTCATTCAATTGATACAATAATTACAACTAAATTAGAGGTGATAATAAATACTTGTCTATAAATGGTCTAAAAATCACTGATTGAACAATTCTTTATTCGTCTAGTTTCGCCTTTTACTGCATTATCAAGAATTATAAAGAATGATTCTCAATAATGCCGTAAAAGGCGAAACTAGTCGAATAAAGAATTGTTTAGTCAGTGATTTTTAGACAAGTATTTATTATTACCTCTCATTTAATTAAAAACTATCACAGAGTTGATTCATTGCCCATTGAATAAATTACAACTGAGAAGAATATTCTCAAAAGGACTGAATTCAGTTTTGAGTCTGATCTTCCATTCAGTCCTAAACAATTGAGTTACTCAATTTTTTGTATAAAACATCAGTGTGTGATGTCCATCTCAAATTTATGTCTTCATATATTCCAAGAAATTTTGCTGATTGAGATGATGATATAGTGTTGTCCCCATATTTAACATATAAGGTACTCATTCCATTGCCCTTAAAAAAAAATTAACACATACTGTTTTGTCAACGTTCACCATCAAATTGTTGATTCGACACCAATTTACAAATTGCCTCACAATGCATTCACATGCCTCCAGAAGTTCTTCAGGAGCCCTGCCAGAAACAACCACCGTTGAATCATCGGCAAATAGTGTCACCAAAAATCGGGACAGTTTCGCAGGCAGATCGTTTATGAATACAAGTTTTCAGGGGGTTCCAGTACAAATCCTTGCGGCACTCCAAGAGCAATGTCATGTCGCTGAGAATAACTCTCGCCTATTTTCACTAGGTATCATTTTTTTTTCTCAAGATAACTACGTAACTAATTCAGAAAAACACCTCTAAAACCTAAATTGTAGCATTTATCATTTATAAATTCAAAGGATAGTGAATCAAATGCCGAAGATAAATCAGAAAATAACCCCGCCACAAACAAGTATTCATCCAAACACTCGTAGACAAAACTTCGTAGTTTACTGTGATTGTGTTAAATTTAAGAGGGTAATATAATATTTGGTTCAATTATATCTCGAATCGGAGAGTATTTTCCAAAATTAGTCCATCCATAACCTTGAAATATCTGACCTCTAGGTATAATATGTAATCACCACTGTGAAGGGCAGTTACAACACGAGATCATTAAAAATTCAAAGATCTATTACAACACGGAAATACATGACGTCCAACACGAGGAGAGGTCGCTTACTGTCTACGGGCAGAGAAGGGCAATTTTCATCTTTTTCTGTCATATAATCGGCATTTATCAAGCGGAAAATTTATTCAGAAGCTATTTGAAATGGTGGAAGGATATCGACGTTCGATATGTCTTCGGGTTAAGAGAAGTTTCGGAAAATCTACTTTATTTTCCGTCGACGAATTGCTGAAGTTCCTCAGATAATGGTCTAATATTTTCTCAATATGGTAATACAAAACGACGAGTTCCTCAAATTGGGGTTGGAGATCGATCCTACGTACATGAAATGTTTGTATTATGTAGGCACTTTACATAACACAAACTGGAGCATTTAATAATTGGATGACGACAACATTTTGAAATAAAATATATGTAAATGCTTGATTTGAGGATCAATAATAATAATAATAATAATAATAATAATAATATTTATTTAGAACTGTTTTTATGGAGCTAGGCGATTCATTTAATGCGTTGAATCCTTCATAAAATATACTATTTCCACATTTAGAAAGCTTGCATTTAGAAATTGTCAGTTTTTCTCTTATTATAACCGTGCACATCACTGACACATGTTACATTTTTTTATTTGTTTTTGGTTTTTTTTCATTCAGTGGATCTACAGTTAAACGATAGTTCCGAACGGTCATTGGGCTTGTAATCGATGTACATTACTCAGCATATTTCATTATTCAAACTTTAAATCACGGACAAATACAAACGCCCGTGCTTTTTTGACGAAGGAAACCAATACTTTTTATTCAATCTATATTTAACAATACTTCAGCAAGGGATCAGCGAATTTTCAATCAATCTCATTGAATATCAGATTACTTTCCACGTGTTTTATTTTATCCACTACGTCACTCTTGCTTCCAGAAGTGACCATTACGGAGCTTTGGGAAAACATGTTGGTCGCCAAACACAGAAAAATATTAATTTTACATCACTTTGGCATTAAGCTATTTTCCAGTGTTTTGTTTAAATTTTTACTTATTCCTTCAATATACTTGTCTGAATCTCTCAATTTGAACATTGAACGAAGTTCTGTAAAATACAGATGTGCATAAAATCGTGTACAGTATTAATGTCACTGCCAGTGTCAAATGTCACTGCTTCTATCAAACGGATACCATTCGTGACCATAATTCAATAAAAATCTCAATTTGATATTGAAAATTTGTAAAATAATCCTACTTACACTTTTTCCGAATACGTCTTTCTCTTTATTATTGCTAAAACTCACACATCTTCAGTTTTACTCAATGAAACAACTAGTTATATCGAAAAGAATTCATATGAGAATATTTTCTATTCGCATATTTTTAGAAGTCAGTATGATTGATCACTTCAACTCAGTTGCTACGGCGTTTCATTTGAAAACAGCCTGTTGCTTAGATATCAAGTACCCAAGATTTGTTTTGTTTTTAGCGTCATTTCCCCTCTGCTTTCACTGTCTGTATATCATTTTGTCAATTTAGTCTGGGCTTAACAGGCTACAAGAGGTTACACAGATTTGTTTTATTTGCTATAGACTCACGAATTTCGTAGAAATGATTGAACACAACCTGTCTTAACAAAGTCGCACAGATAATATATCAAATGGCAATTCGTATCTCATTGTATTACGTTGTACTTAAATCGAGTACAAATTTGTCAACAATTGATAAAACTCATTTTGTTATAGTGGAAAAACAAGATTTTGAAACTTTTCCGATGAGATATTCGTGAAAATGATTATACTTTTTTGAATGTATCATCAAAACTGATGGTTTCCAACGTTCGTTTGAACCTTAAAAAGACTATTGATGTATACCAGAAACAAGAGCAGACTGCTCTACAAAAGGTTCTACTCTCTTCTGAACCTATACGCATTAAGTTAACCGTGACATTCATTGTTACTGTTAATAGTAATAATAACAATAATAATAATAATATAATAATAATAATAACGACAAAGACAGACCTAGAAGGTCTTCAGAGGACGATTCGTACTGAAATGACCAGAAACTGCATGCATCACAAAAATAGCAGTATACAAAGGTTTACTCTAACGACAGATGATGGTGGTGTGGGTGTGATAGACATAGGTAACCTCCACAACACACAGATTACGAACATATTTTCATGACCGCAGTAGGCACTCAAGCCTATATAAAGCTGTCTGTGAAGCAGATACAGAGTACACTACGCTGAATCTACACGGTCTACTTCCGCAGCAAAAATAATGCACTAAAACTGCAGAGGAAAAAATAAATCTGTGGAAAAGCAGGGTCCTGCAGGGCCGAATGTCGATAAAACGAAGTCGAACGCTTGGCTCAAGATTGGTGATCTGTTTCCAGAAACTGAAGGATTTATGCGAGCTATCCAGGAGCAGCTGATTAATATCAACAACTACAAGAAATACATTATAAGAGACCCAACTGTTGTTGACGACATATAAAGAAAATGCCAGGAAAAAACTGAAAACATTCAACACATCACTGGAGCCTGCACATCTCTTGCTCACAACGACTACACTCATAGGCACAACCAAGTAGCTTGCATAGTCCAGCAAGCTTAACTGTGAAGACCAGACTGATGACAAAATATATAACACCTTTCTATAAATACAAACCACAGCCGGTGCTAGAGAACAACAATTACAAAATATATTATGATTGAACTATCATTACAGACCGCACGATACATAGACATAGATCTTTTAGACAAAATCAACCAGAAAGCCCTCCTGATAGACATAGCGGTATCTAACACTCACAACTTGATGATCACCATTCAAGAAAAAATCAGGAAATATACGAACCTGAAGTGTGATGTACTTAGTATTTGGGATATAGATGCGACGTACAGTCCACTTGTAATATCAACAACCGGTGTAGTTCCGAAACTGCAACACGATCACCTTACCAAGCTGATGTTAGACCCGAGGCTGTATATAAAGATAAAAAAAGCTGTGGTGCTGAACACATGTCACATAGTCAGGAAATTCCTACAAGGATAAAGTAACCGACAGATTCTTGAGATGTTTAGGTTTAGATTCGCAATTGAACTCTGAAAACACTGCCGGAGCTGAGAAAAATGATAGTAATAGTAATAATAATAATAATAATAATAATAATAATAATAATAATAATAATAATAATAATAATAATAATAATAATAATAATAATAATAATAATAATAATAATAATAATAATAATAATAATAATAATAATAATAATAATAATAATAATAATAATAATAATAATAATAATAATAATAATAATAATAATAATAATAATAATAATAATAATAATAATAATAATAATAATAATAATAATAATAATAATAATAATAATAATAATAATAATAATAATAATAATAATAATAATAATAATAATAATAATAATAATAATAATAATAATAATAATAATAATAATAATAATAATAATAATCAGAGACAATCCAACATATAACGGGGGGATTTCAAATATTCGCACCAACGGAATACAAGGAGGGACATGACGCTGCAGCAAAGCTTGTACATCAAGAACTGGCATTGAAATTACATCATCTACAGAATGAAAAGGTGCCCTGCTATAAATACATGAGCCAATTTTGGAGAATGATCAGTTTGACCCAACTGGGACCGAACTATCTTGACTTATCAAAGAGATCCCCGCGATAGGCCCGACTTGGTCCTGGTTGACAAAACTGCGGGGAAATCTACATTTATCGAGGTGGCCATTCCAAATGCGAACAACCTATTTGAGGAAAATGCCGAAAAAATCTCAAAATATCGAGAACTTGAAGTGCGAGTGCAGAGACAGTTGAACATGGACGTGGACTCGACTGTTCCAATTCTTGGGATCCATTATATTACCGAAAAATCTCCTGAGAAATATCAGAGAACTAGGACTCGTCGAACATCTTTGCAAGGAATTACAGAAATCGTTGCTGCTTCTCACAGCAAGGACTGTCAGGAAGTTTCTAGGATATAACGGAAATCAACGCTATGAAGATTCGCCACCATGGGGGCCGCCACCACGGACATTGATAGCTTGGGAAACGGCCCCCACAGAGATGCCTGTGGGTCCATAAGTGAAATTTCCCCTGTGAGGGATTGTGAAATCAGCAAGACTTCAATGGGGAATGATTAAAATAGAGTTTATTGTCACGAGCAAGATTGACGTAATTCATTATTATGGATAAAGGTAAGATTTTTTTATATATTCTTTCTTTCCATCTATCAAAAACAAAAGATAAACAATAGAGAATGAAAAAAAATTAAATATAAACAAATGAAATAATAGTATAATTTGAATAAAACTAAGTAGTTTTAATTTTCTTTTAATTCAGTTGAATATGACAATATTGTTTCGCCAACACAGTGGCTTCATCAGATGTAGATGATAAAATTCCACTGTGTTGACAAAACAATATTTGACGAAACAAGTCATGTTTGACTGAATTAAAGTGAAAATTACAAACGACTTAGTTTCATTCAAATTTTGAATTTTCATCAAGTATCGGCCCAATCGATTATTGAAAATAATAGTAGCCTGCAAATTATTAGTACATCTAGCAAGCAAAACAATCATTAAAAAAACAATCATTCAATACACACAATTTCAAATGAAATTATGTTTTATGTAAAAGTAAAAATAACCCTTATGAAACGTGTCAATTTTAACTGAGTAGTCCTTAGATTTAATGAATCGCGAATTTGAATTCTGAGAGACCAATGAAACTGTTAAACTTCTTTCGAGTAGAAATATAGAAACCACCTTCAAATTTTGATGAACAATTCCCAATTCCAATTCAAGGACACTGGTCCTTGAAACTTGAATTATGTTCACGATCACCAGATTACGAAACCAAGTAATGTTGAATAAAATTGAACTTATTACTAATCTTTTAAATTAATATACCGTTCACTATCATAAGTTTTAATTAATACACCTGGTAATGACATTCATAATATATAACTTTTAAGTAATAAGGTTCAATTTTGTTTTAGAACATTACTCAAAGTTATGTTTGCAGGACTAAATAGAAGTGGATTTACACCTGCATAATGAATGAGCTCGGTATGTTTACTAACTATTCAATATCCTTGTTTTGGCGCGTTCTTCATTGGGCTTACCCCAGAAACCTCAAACCCGCCAAATGTGTTCACCGTTTTATCTGAAGTAACCTTGAATGTGACGTCACTAGATACGAAAGCAACTTTACACCCCAATAAATTATCATCCCTCCGTGAATAAAATATGAGGGGTTGTCGTGCTAAACTCTTCTGAGGTCAAGGATTTAGTGGAATGTTTCACTATATGCTTTTTATGGGAATTGTTTTTTATTCAAGAATTCAATTGAAATATTTCGTATTGTAACTAAAGTGATTCTTTACTTTTTTGAATAAATTCATTTTTTTTTGTACCTAGAGAGTTACAGATTCAAGTACTTTAATTATGGTGGAATTTCAAAATTGCAGAACTATATCTCCGAGCTATAGTTCTATTTATCTCTTCTATCTATTTCAGCTAGCATTTTTAAGTCGAAACTTTAAAAATCAAATTGTTAAAGGAACAAGCTTAAAATTTTAGACTTAGCAGATTAGACTAAGAAGAAAAAACCACTAGCGCATTTGTTGTTCTAGAAATGCAGATAACTTTGACACCTGTAGAAGTGACGCTTGGGCTGTCACATGCGCGATTTTTTATTTGAATTCAATTGCATCAGCCTTGAATACTTCTCAAATTTTCATGAAAATTTTGTTGCTTAAGTCAATGGAACTCCATTGAAATATAATCTTAAGACTATTTGATGAAGTCATTACAAAACATCAGTAGATAATTGAATATATAATTGAATGTTCTTCAAATTTCTGTCGGAGTTGAACGCAAAACGCAAGTTGACGGAATATAAAATATCAGCTGATTAGGTCTAATAGTTAGGAAAGTGGTTTTCTTCCCGATATCAGGTGGATTAGTGGAGAAATTATTTTTGGGATGAATTTAAATTGAATTTTGCTGCGAGATCGAAGTGGGGTGGAATTAAATGGAAATTTAAACTTGATAACATTTGATTGAAAAGCAGATTCTACAGAAATTATGTGAGACATTGCATGAATAAATAATAATGTTTTCAAATTCTCGTAAGGATAATCTGATTGAATACATTCATCAGGAATTGATATTTTCTGTTTTTTGTGATAGTATTTTGAATAAAGATTTAAAAAAATTGTGATGCATTATCTTACAACTTTCAATTGAAATTACATAAATGCCAATCTACTCGAGTTCCTTTTAAACCAAAAGTTCCAACTTGTGAAAAGCTGTGCATAGCGAAAAATTGTACAAATATTTTCAAAAAACGTTTGAAAACTCATCAAAATAACACTAAAAGATCTAAAGGATTCACAATGAATTTCAAAATAAACTGACGTTCGTTTATAATAAATTATGATGAAAATATTCGAATGACAAAATATCTACATCTCGATAAAAATACAACATACTTAAAATTGCGTAGAAATTTGATGCCCAGTTTTATTTCATCCATTCAAAAATTATACTGAGGTCGGGCAACCGCAAAAATGAGTTAATTTATGAAAGATATGAATTATGACATAGAAGTCGTGGATATCATTCTACGGTTTTCATCAGGACAGACATAGAACCCTAATTGGACTGTGGTGGGCCATTAATTTAAGTTGAACACTGAAATGCGGGAACAAAAAGTTTTCAGAACATATCAACCTTTATTCAAATCATACATTTTTCAACTGTGAATGATGTATTCAACTTTCTACCTATGTTCGCAAAACTTTCCGTATGAAGAAAACATTCAATAAATCAAGTTTCATTATATTCTATTTTTATTATAGAAGTCAATGAAAGATAAGATACGTCGGTATATGATATGCCCTTTTCACAAATTAAATGAAAAATATCTACTGAAAAGCGAACCACATTTAATGCAAAATTCAGTTGAATTCAAATTGAATGAAAAGCATAATTCGAACTATATATCAAATAGACGAACCCATTTCTATGTATTGTATTAATGTATATATATATATATATATATATATATATATATATATATATATATATATATATATATATATATATATATATATATATATATATATATATATATATATATATATATATATGTATATATATATATATTGAAATTGATATATATATATATATATATATACTTTTTTAATATGAAAAAGTTTATTATATATATATATATTACAACTTTGTCAAAACTAATTAATAATTAGTTTTGACAAAGTTGTAATATATATAAACTTTTTATATATATATATATATATATATATATATATATATATATATATATATATATATATATATTATATATATTTGAAATTGATTTATTGCCGGTTTAAGATTATTTTTTATTATAAGTTTATTTTGAATGTTTTTAGCAATAACAGGCTTCTTTTAATATGAAAAACTCCATTTTTGTTGACGTTTCGTTGTATATCTCAACTTTGTCAAAACTAATCAATAATTGAATTTTATGAATTACTATAGATATCAAAATGTCTAACTTATTTTTTACAGAAATCAAATCAGTTTTTTTGTATTTTCACATATTGATTTTTAGTATCAGAGTAATATTTCTGGCGTAGCATTCGCTTCGGAAGTTTAAGTCTTCTTTACCATGAGAAAACCTCTGAAAAATTCATGGTAAGCCAGATGATTCTAATAAGTGTGATTTATTTATACATACACACATATATATATATATATATATATATATATATATATATATATATATATATATATATATATATATATATATATATAATTACATATAGTTGAGTTTTATACTTATCCAGAATATGTATATTAATGAGTTTATGTGTGTGAAATTGAAGGAAGATCTGGAAAAAATGAGTTTTGAGATGTGATGTTTGGTGATTGTTGTGTATCAATTTTATGAGTGTTATTTGTAAGGTTTATCAAATCGTTGTAAATAGAATTAAGATGTTTAATGTCTGTCCTTTCATTTACTGTGTTTTCCAAATTTTTACGAATGTGTAACATTTCTAAAATTTCTCTATATTTTTTGTCTTTTTCTCCTTCGTTAAACTTCATTCAATTGATTTCTCATTAAATGAAATTAATCTATAATATAAAAATGAATCGCAAAATGCGTTGGTAAGCGCATAACTCAACAACGCCTGGACCAATTTTGCCAATTATTTTTTTATATTCGTTGAAGTCCAAGGATGGTTTTAACAGCGAGAAAAATTCAAATAATTGCCGGGAAAACCCTAAAAACAACCTATTTATTTTTCCCATACAAACATTTTCTAACTAAAATGTAGAGTCTTCGGCTGGGCCGATTTCACTTTTTTTTGTGTTTGTTTATTCTCAGGGAAAAAATTTACAAAATTGCGTGTAAAAATAGAAAATTTTGGATTATTTGAGTGATAATATAAGTAAGAAATAATTATTAATTCTCAAAAAGAGGATGTAAAAATAATGAATATCTTATCATATATTTTGGTTAGTTCAGAGCTTTCACGACTAATATTAAAACTTCAATTCAATATAAAACTTTCGTAAGTTTGAATAGACGTGTTTATCATACACGTTACTAACACGGCACTTGGTATATTCGATTATAAAGAGAAATAAATACATAGTTTTCTTCAATTTGCAGTTCAAATTTCTTTTTTAAAAATGATAGCTATTAGATGTAGAAACTTAAGTCGCAAAACTCGCAATGCAGCAAGTCAAAATAACGAGCAACACGAAGCTCGGTATGAAGTTGAACGGAATCGAAATTAACAATATGAAAATTTTGCGTTTAACTTCTAAAGACCTGCATTCAATTGTAACGTTGAAATAGATTAAAGTTCACAGCAAATCTTTGCTATTGGACCAATGAACGTTGTGGGTCGATATTGCAAGGCAAAGTTTAATTGTTATTGATAAGAAAATAATATCAATGATGCGACAAAATATTGCGCGAAGAGTCAATTCAAATGGACGCTATTGGTTCAGCCACCAGAGCCACTATATTTATTGGTTTCCGGGAATTGACTAAATTCTGAACATTTTTGGACTTCAAATATATCACATAATTAATGATGAGATGTAGGGGACAAGTACTTGATACGAATTTTGGAACATGCTGTTCAACTATAGAACGAACAGGTATATAACTTTCAATACATCAAACGTGGTAATGTAGGAATTTTTTGATAATTCGACTGATTTAAGATAACAGGAATTGCAGTACCTTCGTAAGTCGCTGGCTCCACAAGGGATAAATATTAAAAACAAGTTAGTGTAGCACAAATAGTAGAACATGTCTTTCCGGCTTTTTGAAAAATATTCAGATGAAAATAAAGGAGCGTAAAAATGAATCGCAAAATGTTGATAAGTGCATAACTCAACGCCAGGATCAATTTTGCCAATTCTTCTTTCAGAATGTTCGTTGAAGTCCAAGGATGGGTTTTACGGAAAAAAATTCGAATAATTACCGGGAAAACACTAAAAACAGTCCATTAATTTTTCCCATACAAACGTTTTCTAACTAAAATGTAGAGTCAACGGCTAGACCGATGTCAATATTCTTTCTGTTGTGTTTGCTATTGTCAGGGAAACAATTTAAAAAATTGCATATAAGATTAGAAAATTTAAGAATACTTAATTAATAATATGAGTAAAAAATAATTTATATTCTCAAGAGGGGGAGAAAAAAACTGAATATCACTGAACTTCAATTTAATAAAAAATTTTGGTAAGTTTGAAAAGACTTATATTCAAATTCGTTGATCCAGCATATTCATTGATTTCCAGGAATGGACTAAATTCTGAAAATTTTTGACTTATATCCAGCAATTTTATCTCATATAATTAATCATGAGTTATATGGGACAAGTACTTGATACGAAATTAGGAACATGCCGTTCCGTTTAGGAACATAGAACGGACATGTTCTATGTTCTTTTGATACATCAAACGTGTTAATATAGGAATTTTTTGATAATTCCCCTGATTTGAAATAACAGAAAGTATTGCAGTCCCTTCGTAAGTGAGTAAGTCCCTGGCTCCTCACGGAATAAATATTGAAAACAAGATAGTGTTGCACAATTAGTAGAAAATGTCTTTCCGATTTTTTGAAAAATGTTCTAATAAAAATAAATGGGCGTACGAAGTTCGCCGGGCCAGCTAGTACATATAATAAATATATATATATATATATATATATATATATATATATATATATATATATATATATATATATATATATATATATATATATATATATATATATATATATATATATATACTCTTTCATTTTGAACGATAAATCTTGATTTCAAACAAATTACTGAAAAATCCATCAGTATTAAATCTGATGAACCAGGGGTCTAATTGAAAATTTGCTTCAAAATCATGGTATGATGAAATACATTAACTTTTTGAAATCTTATATATGGATTAATTACCATGGAAAATAATTTCACCTAAAATAATATTAATAAAAACGAAAACTTAATAAGATAGAATTGACATTGAATTATGTCGCTTTTTGTCAAAATAAATCCATTAAAAAAAAATTTAGAACCTTCAAGCAGTCTCAGCATCAGTCGAGTTCAATTTTGCCGCAGTGTTATTTTTCCTAGGATAAATTTTGCAAAATATTTCATTATATTTATATACATCTTCAAATTATACAACTTTTTCCAATGTAATTTGGTTAGATATTTCCTCACATTTTAAAATACAAAGTACAAAGATGTACTTTGAACATTATTTTTTGCCTAACACGATATAATGAATACAAAGCGGTATATATAACAGGGAAATCAATGATCAGTTTATCGCCAAAATGTGTTAGATTAAGCAACCAAAAAATCAAAAAAATCAGGAGAATAATCCGAGAATAAAATAATGTTGAACTGAATAGCTTGATAGTTATCTATCATTTCAAACAAATAGATGAAGCTTTAAAACATCGTTTAAAACGAATGTCGAATCAAAACATCAAACGAAGAGGGCTTTCCACAAGTTTTCGTTCTCTTTGTGGGGTTATGTATTGGCATTTCAGCAGTAGACAAATACTAAATCCCCACCGTTACACTTGATCACTACTTGATATCCTCTCTGAGTTTCGACGTACACCTGATGAATATTTAGCAGTCGCAATCGAAGTTTACAGTTTGATTCAAACTGAATTTGTAAATATCATGCCAGTATGACGTTTCCAGTTCGCATAAATTGACTTGACTGGGTATTGCTATTCAGTTGCTGTTCAGATGCTAATACCTTTCACGTGATTTATATGTGGAAGTCGTACAAAGCCTTCTCTGGTTTACTGAATTCAGATTTATTTGGACTTCTATGAAATAGTGTTTGGGTTTGTTGAAATTATTGACTTAGTTCAGTGCTTTCATCTTTGGCATTCCTACGGATGGGTGAACATTCAAAGTGGCCAAGTATTTTCCCAGCTCACAGAAGAAGACTCATTTAAGTTAGCATAACCAGGTGATCTCATTCAATGGAATAAAATACGACTATTAATTCATTCTTATTTCGTTTCCAATCCGTTTCCATGTGAATGTTATTCGGTATTTAAGATATATCTTGTAATCACTATTTGAAATGTTGTCATCTCTATTGTTTTTGGAGTTTGTATAGTCAGATGCCTCTTGGTCAGCTACCTCGAATCCTCTCACATCAACGTGAGGCGGAATCCAAAGGATTATTTTAGTTTTGTTAATTCATTTCAAAGCGAACAATCGATCCTTTATATGTTTTAGATGGATGGTGGGATATAATCACCTAAGACTTGTTAAGCTACTCATTGAGGAAGTAATTATAAGATATTAGTGTTCGGCATATTCCAGGGCATATTTCATTCTTACTGTTAAACACCTTAGAATCGAATGTTGCCCTCTTGAAGAATGTCGTAATCGTCATAATTTGGGAACTGCCTACGCTATTTGAGTGGAATGTAACTCTTACTACTGTACTACTATGTACTACTTTGAAGTAATCTGTTAAGTTAATCTGCTGTACTTACTTACTAGTGACGAACCGAGCAGTTGAAGTCAATATAATTAATATAAAAAAAATTGACAATATATGAATGAATTAATTTGTCCATTAAAGAGCAGAATTACTGATTTGAAGCTTAAGTTAAATTACACAGTTTTTTCAAATCAACATGAGAGATTATTAGAAGAAGAAGAATGTCACTGGAAATATCTTTGGCAATTTTTAATTATGAACATAGAAGAAAAATTATAATGATGTGTTCAGTTCTAACCTTCAATTCATCATTGTTAATGAATGAGATTGAATTCTCGCTTAACTCTTGGTGAAACATAATTGAATATAAAAATAAATTAAACTCTTGGCTTAATGTTTCACGATTTAATTAACAATTTGTATAGTCAACATGTTTCGAGCGTTAGCTCATTTTCAAAACTCAGCTTAAATGAAAATGAGCTAACGCTCGAAACATGTTGACTATACAAATTGTTAAATAAATCGTGAAACATTAACCAAGAGTTTAATTTATTTTAATATTCATCATTGTTAGTTTATATTATATTTTCTACATTGATAAATCACTTTTTGCAATTGATTTTACTCATTATATTCAAAAGAAAGGCATTGTAGTGATGCGATCATCTTTGTTCATTCAAACTGTTCCACTTTACCTATAAGATGAATGAATGAGTCTTCAGGATTTTCAAAACGTATTTTGGAAGAATGACTCTCACACTTGAACAAAATGAAGGGACAGATGAGGAAAATTTCCATTAAAAATAAAAACATTAGGTTCAAACTACTTGACATTCATTTATTTCACAGAGAAAGGAAAAGCTATTATTATCTATATTATTAGCTATATTGTAAGTAAAGTTCTATGAAATAAAGAAATCCTATGTCAGGCTAGCGTTATCAAATCCATTTTGACTTTTAAGTTGTCAAAATTAAGTTTTGAATATTATTGTTTTAGTAAAATACGAGTTATAAAAGTTATAACAAAGTTATAAAAGCTATATACTTATGTATCTTGGCTACAATACTTTGACGTGGCTCAATATTTTGTCTCCCTAGATTTGTTTTTTCAGAAAATGTTCAGTCTGGTACCAAAGTATAAGGGTTTGAAATATATTATTCACAACAGTGAGTACAATTGATAGCTGTAATCAGATATAAAGACCGCCTTATTTTTTCACAAGAAATACTGGACATATACACATGAAAATATTACGTAATTATGAAATTAAATTTCCATTGAATGAAGAATATTTTTATAATACTGCCAATGGTTTTTTGGTTCATGACTCCCTCGCGAGGTAGGATATATGGGAATAAGTGTCCATCATTTTAGTTAAATATACTGTAATATACAGTACGAGTGATGTGAACTATTTCATACATAGAAGGAAAGTAGATTAATATTTTTCAATTTCTCATTCAGAAATATAATTTATATACCTGCTACGTATTTGCATGATATTCAAACATTTGCAAAAAGTCCAGTTCCTTCGAATCGAGTATATTAGATTTGCAAAACAAACGAGTCTCGAGAGTAATGCATGTCAGTTTGTTTACATGACAATGAAAATATTGTTGTCATCCTTCTAGTATAGTCTTTCTCATATTTGTTCCAATATTTGCATATAACATTCGATAAATTTCGCAACAGAAAATTCTGTTTGAAGTTACATTCCTAATTTTGGAACGTGTGAAAAAGAAAAAGTTTTTTCTTAGAAATGTTTAGCATTTAATATGACGTTTGAAATGAATCACGATAAAAATATATTTTGGTATGAAAAATCAAGTTCTTAAAAAATGGATAAAAAAGACTGCAACCTTGTATATCCTTTAATGGAACATTGTGAAGTAAAGTAAAATATTGTTTTAGAAAAGTTTGAATCAGATCCAAAAGAGTGTTATAAAAATACATAAAACAGTTGATCATTTGATAATACTAGAGCAAATAATCATTCAATGTTTTACGAATATCGAATGTTTGAAAGGTGATTGAAAAATTAAGAAAAAAATTGCATTGGATTCGTAATCTATTTGTGAAAAGTGATATATTGGTGTATAAACTGATTTTTCAGAAAGAGAAAGAACTTATTTCGCTGTGTAATAACCGGGATTTAATTTCGAAAGAATCAAAAGAATTGGTTCATTCTGGATCAATTCGATTGTCCGCCAATATAAATCAAATTCATGCTTTGAGTGTATTGCATAAATTGCTTTTATTCTAAAACGAAAAAATAAACACTGTCGAGTCTAGATCATGAAATGGAAGAAGCGTTATCGTTTTTGTACCCGAATATGATAGAAGTTGTCAACACACACCTAAATAAAATTTTTTATATAATGTAGTTTGTAATTTTTCATTGAATAGATAATTCCTTCACCTTTGCTATTTCACGTTATAACGATTTGAAAATTATTATCGTCTGCTATTGTTACAGAATATAAGATATATTCTCAATTATAAGTGTAACACTTTTACGTGAGATACTTAGCTAGGTATTTTCAATTCATCTAATTGTTAGTGTACCGCAAACTTTTTGAATTATTAAAAGTGTTAAAACAATAAATTAAAATTAACACACTTGACATATGTTTCGGGTGGTTAACCCATTATCGAGAGAATTTAATGTTACTAATGAAAATTCTGGGAATAATTTTATTCAATATCAGTTTCAATTGACTCATACCGTCACTAAAAGAAGTGTTTACTAAAACTTTAAGTACTTTAGTACTTTACGAGTACTAAAAGAAAAAATATTCAGAATTCTTATATTTTACTACTGTTCTTTTCGTTCCTCCGCTATAGTTATTCATATATCACAAATTAGTTTTTTAATTGCAGGCAATAATCTTTGAATCAACAATAAGACAAAAAGAGGTGTGTTGACTTAAAATGCCTTATGTTCGATGAAAGATCTCTTGCTTGATTATAAGAATAGTTAGTTCAATTTCTGACTGTTGCTTTTAATACATATTGAGCCTTTCTAGCCTAAAATTCGAAATAGACGTCGATTCTGACTCAAATATAATAATTTATCCACATGTTAAGCCGTCTTTTATTTTTTGCATCAAAATAAAAAGTCTTAATGTTTTGCTTTGCTAAACTAGAATCAGTTTTAAACATCATTACTGTTTCATAAATGACACGGAGATTAAACTTGAGAGACCTGGCTCAAGTTTCACTAAATTTATAAAAACTCGACATATATTTCGGGTGGTTAACCCATTATCAAGAGTATTTAATGTTACTAATGAAAATTCTGGAAATAATTTTATTCGATATCAGTTTCAATTGATTTGTCGTCACTTATCTAATATACATAAGTAAATTTTGTTAATGGATATAGACATTTTGAAACAGAGTACTAAAAAAAATATATTCCTATGTTTTACTACTGTTCTTTTCCGTTCCTCCTCTATAGTGATTATTATATCACAAAATCGCTTTTATTTGCAGGAAATAATCTTTGAAACAACAATGAGACAAAAAGAGGTCAGTTGACTTAGAATGCCTTATCTTGGTTGAAACATCACTTGCTTTATTATAAGAATAGTTAGTTCAATTTCTAACTGTTGCTCTGAATACATTTCAAGCTTTTCTAGCCTAAAATTTGAATTAGACGTCGATTCTGACTCGAATAATATAATTTAGCCACACATTAAGCCCTATTTGTTACATCAATATGAAAATTATCAATGGTTTCCTTTGCTAAACTAGAATCACTTTTAAACAACATTAATGTTTCATAAATGACTCGAAGCTATCTATTGGTGAAACATTATGTTAAAAATAATGAATCAAAATTAATTTGGGGTAAGTTTCACTGAATATAGTAAAAACTCTACATATGTTTCGGGTGGATAACCCATTATCAAGAGTATACCATGCTATTGACAATAACACAGTAACATTAACTCATTACATTGTATACTCTTGATAATGGGTTAGCCACCCGAATCATATTATAATTGTGTTAATTTGAATTTACTGTTTTCAACATATTGTTTCTCCAAGAGATATGCGAAACCTCCGTGTCATTCAATAAAAGTGTGATCACTGTAGTAAGTCATAAGTAGATAGGTATGTATTAAATATATTGTTACGTCAACAATCAGGCGTAACTACTGACCCTTTCTTGAATATCTCTACCTTATTCTTCCCAAAGTGTTGTAGAGGTCGGGGCCGCCGCCATTTCTCCAACCCTCCAGTATTTCCCGGGCAAATAAAAGCTTCCACAAACGTTTGCTAACCCTATCCAGTGCAACATACCTCGCATGACGTTTACGAACGAATAACTCTCCGATAGAGGTCAGGTCGATTCGGCGACCTTGATTCGAACGTAGTACGTAGTACGCCCCCGACGTCTCCGTCTCGAGCGTCGAGGTGACGTAATAGCTCCATAATCCGTCCGAATGCCTCTGCTGCTTTTGTGCCATTTTATGTCGCCTTTCAGGAAATGTTTCCGGCGGAACTGAGATGTTCTCAAATCATTGTGTTCGTGTTTCTCTGCGCGATGCATTGTCGAATCTCGTAGGATTGTGACGGAGAAGACATTGCGGAATTTCGACAATAATTTGGGGTTCATGTGCTGACAAGCAGTTCTGCTTGAACAACGTCCGTTTTCCACATGCTGCGATACATAAAATGAGGATTTAGAAAATCGGATAACGATTTAGGGTGTTGTAAATATACCCTTTCGGTTGTACTCATTTTATTTCGGAATAAAAAACCTCTTCTGCTTCCAGTTCGAATAAAATGAATGCGTCTGTGGTAGATAAGCATAAAATTTATAAATAGTATGAATTGGAAAAATTGATAGCTGATATACTTTGATATGACACTCTTCAGTACAACACATATTATAAACTGATGATATTCAAGGGTCTCACATAAGGTTTGTCGATAAAACCGGTTTTAAAATCCGGTTTTTAAAGACAATTATGAAATTCGAAAACCGGTTTTTTTAGTAGAAAATATCGGTTTTCAATGTAACACTTAAATAACACAAAAGTGGCATTTTTAAGTTATCCGGACGAATATTATCAAGATTATATAAAGATTACTCTACAGGGGTATGATATTCAAAAACTTGATGGGAGTAATATTTAAGATCCAGACAATGTTTTATTGAAAAATGCTAGGAAGGTGGCAAATGATAAATATTCAAAGGAACCGGAAGAAGTGACTCTACTCAAACCCTAAGAAAAACGTTTTTGGGCCTGGAAGCCATAAATAAAAGGTCAAAAATTTTGAATTATTGTACCAGGCTTCAAAAACGATTAAGCCTAGTACGGTTGCAAGTGAGAGGGTACTTTCTATTCCGGGGAATTGTGTGGATAAACTAAGGACACGGATAAATAGCAAATCGATAGACGTCCTCAGTTTTCTGATATCATATTTCATTAAACAAAAAAATGAACAGAATATTGAAATTTGTATTAAAATTTCCCGAAATAGAAAATACTCGGTCCACTGCTTAATTGTCTCTAAAACTAAAATTGATTTCAGTAAGTATGGATGCATACTTTTTATGTACTCTTGTCTTTCGGCTTTGATTATAATTTACATTATATAATACACAGTTATATATTTTCTGGTTGTTTTTAATGATTATCCATCTGTATCTAATGACATTGTTTTTGAAAAAATAATATGGTTATTATAAAAATATGAAAATATATCGTATTATTTATTCGAACCCTTTGCTGAATAACTCGTTTCACTATTATAAAAATATTCACGTCCTTATATGTGAAAATTATGCATAAACAATGAATAATTGTTCTCAAAGTTATTTAAACCTGGTCAACTATTATTTCTTTGTTTTACTAAATTGCATAAAAAAATTTTATTATCAATAAAATTGAACAATAAAGAATTTCAGTCAAAAACTCTTTATAATCAATCTGAATTTTCTGTTCAAATTTTTTGTTGAAACTACAGAAATTCGAGCAAAAAACTATTTTATAAAAATCAAATCTGGTTAAAACCGGTTTTCTGGAAAAATTACTCTTCGGAAACCGGTTTTCGGAAATGTCGATTTTCGTATAAACTCTACTCACCTAAGACCTTTATTATTCATAATTAATATTAACAACATCTGGACTTGTTGTAGGCATACCGATTTTTTAATAATTGCGGGCGACCTCTAGTTCTTTCGAGAAATACATCCTTGGAGGACTGTTAGATAATGCAGGATCATCTGAATAGGCTGTCTCGATATTGTAAAGACAATTTTCTTTTTTTAATCTTACAAAATGCCGTAAGGTAACTTTCGGTCGAAAAAGACTTTTTTTAAGGCCTTTTATTGTGTTGATGAGCAGATGTTAACTGAGGTTGACTGGATCAAGGATTTGGGTGTTTATTTTGATAGTAAACAAACATATGACGAATATATTTAATATGTAGAGAATAGGTGTAATAGAACGCTGGGATTTATATTTCTCCATTGTAGATCATTCGAGAGTGAAGGAACGTTTCTGTCACTGTATTATACATTTGTGTTCAGCAGGGTCGATTTTGCCTCCGTGGTCTGGGCTCCTCAGTATACGTGCTACACTGGGACACTGAAGCGTGTTCAAAAAAGTTCCTCAAATTTCTGGCCTACAGAAGCAATATTACAATTGAAAATCATAATTAGAACTCCATTCGTAAGAATTTTGGAATATTGTCTCTGATGCACCATCGAGTGATTGTTGATGTTATCTTTCTATAAAAACTGTTGCACGGAGTTGTGTGTGGCTGGCATTCTGCGAGAAATTACTTTCAAAATCTCTGACTTGAGGCTTAGAAGTAATGATATTTTTATAATTCATTTAGAAGAGCAAATGCTGCCCAAAACTCTCCTTTCTGCAGAGTGCTGCTGCATATAATTCTTCGAGTAGCAATGTGGACTTATTTAACTGCTCGCTCTCTGCACTAAAACGTTGCCTTGAAGCCAAATTCATGGACCTTTTAAAGTTGAATTGCTATTGAAGTTGAATTGTCAATATTGACAAATATTGACAATATTTGTTAATTCTTTTCAATAAGCGTAAGTTTAAACATCTACTCTTATGTTTGTCTTTTTGGGACATGTTATATTATTTCAATTCAGCGAGTACTGTTAATTGGCTTAGCCTGTATGTTTACCCATTTGGTAAATAATAAATAAATATTCTCAATGGAAATTGAGGAATATTACCAACATAATAATAAATATTGATTCAACTCCGGAAAAATCTGTTTTATCGTTGTTCAAGAATTAGTACTTAAGTTTCATCTACTATTCGTTCTCCAATTTTCCATTCACGCCCAGTACTTTCCAGTACTCTTTAAGGCTGTAGAATGTTAGGAGTTTTCAATTTTTGCGCAATTTTGCTGGCCAAAAAATGTACTCATCGAACTGAATGGCTTTTTAGTTCATTTCATTCCTCTCCTTTTTCATTCAAACGGACGGAACCTCGTTAATTAAATCAAAATTTCGGTCATTCATCATGAAGTAACATTTTTCACCCCTGCTCTAGAACTTTCATGTGAAGTTTCACTGCTGTCCTCAGTTTTTACAGTTTTTTACAAATTATAGCTGTGTGCAGGTATGTAGGTATTTGTTCAGTTTTTTTTTTCAATTTAATCTCCAGTTATTAATACCCATTGAATTTTGTCGATCCAAAAACGAATGAATTTTGATTATGACATTTCTTTAAGATTTTGTCGAGTAGAATTTTCTCCATTTGAAAATGCGTCATATTTTCTCTTGATAATAATGAAAATAACGATGAACTATTTGACGTAACATTGGTAGACCTAATATATTCACAAACAATTTCAGAGGGAAATCAAAAAACGAATGCAAAAAAGAATGGAGGAAAAATACATATCACAAATCCATTGAGATGAGATGGAATGAAATATAATAAGCAAATGGAATATCATGAAAATGAAATACTAATCAATGATTAGCAAGTACAATAGAATGAAAATAAATTAATTACTACTGTTCTATTTCAACGAAAATATGAATTGTTTATATCTCTATAAATTTTTATATATTTTTTATATTTTCAACTTCAATGTGGTGAAGATTAGAAAAGTTTGAATACTCCCCCTCATTTTACCAATTGAAGGGGGCAATTTACTTACAATGACAATTTTACCAAAGTGTAAGGTGGATTTTAATATAATAAAAATACTTACGACAAATGAAATTCAATCATACATATATTGACAAAAAACTCTATCGGAAAGCTCTACGAATAGTTTTTCCTTATCAGTCGGATAGAAATCGTAAATATAACAGTTTAACATACAATGGAAACGTCAGTCAAAAAGTTAAAACCTTTTTAAGTAAACATAATTTTAATATTTCATTTAAAACTAACACCAATTTATCGAGACACATTAAGAACAATAAAAACAAAATTAAAAGAGAAGACAAATCAGGTGTTTACCAATTGAATTGTGGAACATGTCCCGGTATATATATAGGTAAAACTAGCAGAAATTTCGGTACTAGAATACAGGAACATAAATATAGCTTCGTCCATAATAAAAGTAATTCGAATTATGCTCACCATTTATTAACAGAAAACCATACTTATGATACGAATTTCAAAGTTCTACAAAATATAGATAGAAGTAGTCAATTAGATTATTGGGAAGTAGTGGAAATAAATCGGCTTAAAAATTCTGGAAACTTGCTCAATAAACAGATAGAATTAAACAATTCACCCTTGTTAAACCTTTTCAGGTAATAGAAATTATTTCTCAGAATGGAATATCTTAGGTAAAACCAAAACCATTGAATACCAAAATTCCCTGATATATATACCTGTTTTTTTTTAAAATGTTGTTATTATTCTGTAAGCATCTGAAGAAGTCGTTTATAACGACGAAACGCGTCATGCTATGTAGTCAATAAAGTGTAAATCATAAGTTCAAGGGATTGAATTTAAGTTTATATTCAACGATACAGTTGATTTTTATTTATTTTTATTTTTAATTAAAATTTTTTTTATTCCTCAAATAAATTCAAGCTTTAATCATAAGCGATAAAGAATATTAATAGCATCTGTTAAAATATTCATGAAGAATGAGGCAATATGTTATATCTAGTGTGGTATATATACCACGTATTCCACAATACTACATATTCCACAAATTATCAATGAATCTGTGACATTTCCATTGAAGAATATGCTATTGTATTCGAGTTGGCCATGTTCACGTATTAATTTACAAATTTCAGTAAATATACAATAATCCTGTAATTCTACGGGAGCTGCTTTCGAGAATTCAAGGCTAATGTCATGTGAAACGGCAGAGGATGTCCTGAATATTGCTTTTATATCACGCGATGGAACTATGCAAATTATGAAATGAAAGTGGTTAATAAGTCACGAAGGCCGAATCGTGTAATTAAAATTGGAACGGAAATTCATTTTCGTTTTTTTCGACAAAAAATAGTCATCGTTTTTAGTAGATCCACGCTTATGTCTGCTGGAAATAAAAGAACGTCAATCTTAAAATCGCAAAGAAAACACTGTTCAATGATAGACTAGGCAGTTATGTGATGAAAATTTTTTAAACATTGTTAATTGAGTATTATGAATATTATTTAAATAATCGAACACAGTTTGTACAATTTAAGGTTCATAAGGCAAATGCATACACAGCCATTTCTGGTGTACCACAAGGCTCTAATTTAGGCCCACTGTTTTTCTTCCTTTTGTAAATGATCTGATAGAGTGTCTAGCAGTTCATAGTCTCATGTATGCTGATAATTCAAAAATATATCGCAAAATTGAAACATATGAGGACTGCATAAGCTTACAGAATGGTTTCCTGTAAGCTTACCCAGAGCTATTTCTGATTGTTGTTAACGCCATAAACTCAATATTAATGTAACTAAATGTAACGTTGTCATATTCTCTAAAAAGAAACGGCCTGTACAATTTGACTACACAATTTACGAAACCATTCTCACTGGGGTCTCCGAAATTCGAGACCTTGGTATGGTATTTGATCAGAAATTCACTTTTGTGCCTCATATAAATAAAACAATTTCAACAGCTTTCAAATCTTATGGAGTTCTTGGGCGTAATGCTGGACACTTTTTTAAAACAAAAACACTCATAAAATTATTCAATGCGCTTGTAAAGAAGAAATTAAGCTTCGGATGTATGATTTGGCGTTCCATTTACAATTCTCATAAAAATCAATTAGAGTCGGAACAACGAAAATTTCTCAAATATCTAATTTGGAGGGAAGATCACGTTTATCCGGCAAGACTATATAGCCAAAATGATCTGTTAAACAGGTTTGGAGATCAATCACTCGAAATTGGTAGGGACTTGTTGTCTCTGAACTTTCTGTATAACCTCTTACATGGTTATATAGACTGTCCTACCCTTATTGGCTTTTGTGATTTTGAATACAAACACTTGAACTTATGATTTACACTTTATTGACTACATAGCATGACGCGTTTCGTCGTTACAAACGACTTCTTCAGATGCTGACAGAATAATAACAACATTTTGAAAAACACAGGTATAAATATAAGGGAATTTGGGATTTTATGGCTTTGGTTTTACCTAAGATATTCCATTCTGACATATAATTTCTATTACCTGAAAAGGTTTAACAAGGGTGAATTGTTTAATTCTATCTGTTCATTGATCAAATTTCCAGAATTTTTACGCTGATTTATTTCCACTATTTCCCAATAATCTAATTGACTACTTCTCTCTATATTGTGTAAAATTTTGAAATTCGTATCAAAAGTATGGTTCTCTGTTAATGAATGGTTAGCATAATTCGAATTACTTTTATTATGAGTAATTCGAAGCTATATATTATATATATATTCCTGTAGTTTTTAGCACTTATTAATAGTATGACGTTTCGTTGTTATATTTCAAAACTATATAATTGAATTTATGAGTTACTATATATATATATATATATATATATATATATATATATATATATATATATATATATATATATATATATATATATATATACCGGATATGTTCCACAATTCAATTGGTAAACACCTGATTTGTCTTCTCTTTTAATTATGTTTTTATTGTTCTTAATGTGTCTCGATAAATTATTGTTCGTATTAAATGAAATATTAAAATTATGTTTACTTAAAAAGGTTTTGACCTTCTGACTGACGGTTCAAAGTATGTTGAACTATTATATTTACGATTTCTATCCGACTGATAAGGAAATACTAATCGTAGAGCTTTCCGATAGAGTTTTTTGTGAAGAATTTTTGACACTAGTTCGCTTTCATTTTTATTAACCGCAATCTGTTCAATGATGTTCAAGAGATGTAGTCAATTAGATTATCGGGAAATGGTGGACATAAATCGGCTTAAAAATTCTAGAAATTTGCTCAATGAATAGATAGAATTAAACAATTCACCCTTGTTAAAACTTTCCAGGTAATAGAAATTATATGTCATAATGGAATGGAGTATCTTAGGTGAAACCAGTCATTGAATCCCAAATTCCCTGATAATTATAACTGTGTTTTTCAAAATATTGTTATTATTCTGTAAGCATAAGAAGAAGTCGTTTGTAACGACGAAACGCGTCATGCTATGTAGTCAATAAAGTGTAAATCAATAAGTTCAAGTGTTTGAATTTAAGTTTATATTCAATTATAATGGATTTACATCAAGTAAACGCCAACACTATTGAATATTTTGTGATTTTCATGTCCCTAGACAAAGTTCACGTTCAAGTAAATTTTTTCATTATGTGTTCGCTATTCGAGGATGTGTCTGACAAATGCGATTTCAACAGTGACACATTTCATTTCATTAGTCGGGTTTACGTTGACTCTTTTCATGCAGAGTGCATTTGAAGTTAGCTATATTCTCATTGTCTATTATTTATTATAATTACTTCTTTTATTGAAAATATTTTTTTGAATGTTTGCATTATATCATTAGATGTTGATACTGTATATATTTTTTCAATATTTCCTTTAACAGGGTGTTTTTACCTGTAAGAAAATAAAGGCTTATTATTATTATGATCATAATTGAAATGAGTGAAAATTGGTATGTTCTTTCAGGTAGGTCATTTGTTCTAGAAACTCTAGATCGTTGTTCAAGCCACAAACATTTATTTCCATAATAATGCCCCAGTCTGATATTGAAAACTACTCAATGACTTTTTGAAGAAGCTCACTCTGTGGTAGAATATGTGAACGAAACGTCGATCAAGGATTATTCATTAAGTGTGAGAAAGCTTAGACAAAATGTGATAATATTTTGCAACCTTATTTTCATATCAAGAAATTTGTAGTTTTTTTAACCTTATTTTCATATCAAGAAGTTTTTAGTTAAAAAAAAAATTGTCGTTTTATTCATAAGTTTGACTCTATTCTTGCTATTTTTCCATTTTCTAATTAAAACGTTAGTGTCTATAGAAAAATTCAAAGCTATATATTGAAACACTTGGACAATAAATGAAAATCGAAATATTTATATTCACCCGAATATTATTTAGCATGTTGCATGACGAATGGGGCTTTTAGCATTTTAGCTCTTATTCTTCCAGACGTCAGTGAAAAAGTTCTATTCTATGCTCCTTAATATTCAAGCGATCATTTCGATTAGAGATGGAAAAGCGATCGGTCACGACCTTTCAAAAGGTCAGGTGAACAAGGACGAAGCCGAACAATTCACTATGGATAATTGAAAAATCATTACTTTGCATCGCAATTACACATTTCTTTCAGAAAATCTAATAATGGAATCCCACCATAATGAAAAAGTTTTTCACAACTAGACATCGAACATAACTGGAAAAATTCCGTTTCCGTCTGTAAAATAACAATGAAAGTGGCCTATAAACTTTGTTACGTTTTAAAATACCTCACACTGGTTAGATATATATATTTTTAAGAGCGCATGGCAGTGAATAATCGTACTGAAAAATGCACCGATGTATGTAGGGAGAATATCCAGGTTGTAAATTTTCATTTCGATATTTTCATTATCTGAATTAGATCTCGATTGAGGTACGAAGATTAAGAGGAAAGAAAATTTTTGGTTATTGTATTGAATTAATGTCTCATATTTTCATAAATTTTCAATGCACTTACCCCTGGAGTTGGAAGTAAAGGGTTCCAACAAATCACTAGTGACTTTTTATAAATAAGATTACATCGTTTGCATCAAATCTGAATGACTGGAAAGTGAAAACATACACTTTGATCGAGCAGTAACAAATCTGGTTTTCAAGGTGAGAGAGATGTTCAATCCTTATTTTAATTTCTATTCCTGATATATTTTCACAATTTATTCTTGTTTATCATTCACAAGTTTTTGTTGAATTCAATAATTTTCGATTATAAATTTGTAATCTTGGAATTTAAATATCCTCAATTGAAATTTTAAACAAAGTTATTATATTTTATTGTCTATATTGTAATCAAATAATAATAATAATAAACGTCTTTATTGCCACACATATTGTGCTTCATAAGAAGAGGCAAAATTTAGCATAAGCTACTCTTCCATCTAACCTCCTGAAAGTAAATGAAAATGAAGTAGAAAAACAAATGTAAACACAAACATAAGAAATGAACGAAAGAAGTATGATACATACATAAAAAATAATTCCTAGAGTTCACTAAAACAAAGTAATATTTTTATAAATATCTCAAATACCATTAGAGTTATAAGGAAATATGTGCTAAAGAGAGAAAAACATGAATAAATAAAAAATTATAAAGAAGCAATGCAAATATACATTAACAATTCAAATATACGTGCATGCACCATCACAATCCTCGAAGCGCACACTTACGCAGAACCATACTGCAATTATTATATTCTATATACTATCATAGTGAAGCAAATCAGGTGAATTTGAATACTTCTCCCCAATTTTGGAGCTAGCCGGTGATTTTTTTTATAATAGTAAGCATATATTTTCAAACTGTGACTACCCAATTAATAGTAATAGGAAAATTCATAATGAATAAATATGGTTACTAAAATATCAATAACAACATAGATATACAATATTCAGCAATAATTATAACATTGAAAAACATTAACCTACATAATAATCTGAAGCTATAACGTCAATATCTAAATGTTCAATCATAAAAATAATCAAGAAAACAAATCACTCAGAACTCAATTCGGAAGAAATTAAGATACCTCACTGTTAAGATTTTAATACACATTCATGATAGAAACAAGTGAGTCGCAGTTCAAATCACAGCAGCTTGATACCTGGTTTGCAGTAAAACATGCAAAGCTAAGCGGCGATTGCGAGAGAAGATTCGTTCTGTGGGTTTTTGAAAATGTAGGGCTTATTCTACTACACCTCGAAGGAAGGAAGAAATTAAGTTTATGCAGAAGCTCAGGAAAATCGAGATTATCATCGAGCAAATTGAATAGAAATTTCAATGCATTCAAACTTCCCCTGATGTGGAGGTTCCTAGTGTCAAATCTCGATAGCAAACAAGCGTGATCACAACCACTACATGGATATACACTATCCTTTCGAAATGAGATTCATTTCAAGAACTTCCTCTGCAGTGCCTCCAGGCGGTTTACGTGACAATTATATATTGGTCGCCAAACAAGACAGCTTTACTCAAGTTTGCTTCTCACTAGTTCATTAAATAAATGGACCAGTGTTGAGAAATTCGAAAACAATTTAGCATTGCGGACAATGAAACCATAAACTTTGCTACATGATAAAATTAATTGGTTGATATGAGGTATGAGTGAGAATTTTTGATCAAATACTAGGCCGAGATCCTTAACCTCCTGAAGTCGAGTCAGATTAACACCTTCAATGTTGTAATCAATATATATCACATTTCTCTTTATAGTAAAACCCAACACATTACATTTCATGACATTCAAGTGTAAACAATTATTATTACACCACAGGCTGATATCATTCAGGTCACTTTGTAGCCTCAAACAATCTTTCATAGATGGCGCGTTCTTATAAATTTTAATATCGTCCGCATAACTCACCTTCATGCAGTGCACCATCTCTAAGAGATCGTTAACAAACAAGAAAAACAGTAGAGCTTCAAGATTGGATCCCTGCGGCACTCCCGAAGTTACTAGAAATTATCTCGATTTGCAATTCTCAATTTGTTCGAATTGATTGCGATTACTCAAGTAGGACTCCATAAAGACATTTCATAGGGGAGTAAATTATAACTTATTTATTACAACTTATTTATTACTACTTATAAATTATTATTATTTCAAAACACTGAACTAATTTCAACAAAATTGTTCAATTCATTGGATGTTATTTCGAGCTCAGAACTTTTCATCAAGAGTCAAAAGTTGATGTAACGAGATCCCATAGCAAATGAAGATTTCTGCAATATCATTTGTGTAGAAAGTTCATGGACAGTTGAATCAATACTTTCACTAACTCCACCATTTGGAAATTAGGAAGAATTTCCCCATTTATTTTCAAACGAATGCTCTGTAAATGTTTTAAGGTTTCAGAATACCCAAAAACCTTTACCGTAACTATATAAAATATGCATATAGTCAGTGCTGACAGAAACAGATGAGATTAGATTCACGGAACAATTTCCAAAGAGCGATTATAGTTCATTGCATATTTAATTTTTTCATACATAATATTTCAACTCAATAGATATAAGTGTATGAAACGATAATAAGTAATTATAGTGTTTTTATGTGATTTGGCGAATGCGCTAGCGTATTCCCAGTCTGTCGTTTGCAGTTACAAATTAATTTTCACGACGTTTCACCGAAATCTTATCGGCATTTTCAATTGATGGGTGTAATATTTATTGATCTGAAGACACAACAGTACTAAATAGCTGATTCATTTCGGGTCTTCCGATTATTCTAATATCAATGACGTGAATTTAAGGAGCGCTTGCATAAGTTGAGGTTATGCGACTTTATCGTTGCTTTTCCTTGTTCTTCTTGGTGATGTGCTGTTGTCGGTTTTGCTTTATTTATTTTGTTGGTTACATTGAATATTTGCAAACTTTTGGGTTTCTTGTTCAGTTCTCCCTGTTGTTTTATTGCTATAGCCTCTAGAAAAATTAGTGTTCTAAATTTTTAGAGGTGTTATCTGTTTCCTGTTCTTGGAATTAATGTTTTGTCCAGTCATAAATGAAGACATTTATTTTCTTCTCATACAGTGTTTAATGAATAGAAGACACCCTTTTGCTTTGTTTATTTTGTTGGTTACATTGAATATTTGCAAACATTTGGGTTTCTTGTTCAGTTCTCCCTGTTGTTTAATTGCTATAGCCTCTAGAGAAATGAGTTTTTTTTTAGTGGTGTTATCTGTTTACTGTTTTTGGAATTAATGTTTTGTCCAGTCATAAATGAAGACGTTTGTTTTCTTCTGATACAGTGTTTAATGAATAGAAGACACCCTTTTGCTTCATTTATTTTTTTTGGTCACATTGAATATTTGCAAACATTTGGGTTTCTTGTTCAGTTCTACCTGTTGTTTATTGCTATAGCCTCTAGTAAAATTAGTTTTCTATTTTTTTAGAGGTGTTATCTGTTTCCTGTTCTTGGAATTAATGTTGTGTACAGTTATGAATGAAGATATTTGTTTTCTTCTCATACAGAGTTTAATGAATAAAATACATCCTTTTGCTTCATTTGTTTTGTCGGTTATATTGAATATTTGCAAGCTTTTGGGTTTCTTGTTCAGTTCTCCCTGCTGTTTTATCGCTATAGTCTCTAGAAAAATGAGCCTCCTCTTTTTTATGGGTGTAATCTGTTTCCTGTTCTTGGAATCAATGTTGAGTCCAGTAATAAATAAAGACATTTGTTTTCTTCTCATACAGTGTTAAATGAATAGAAGACACCCCATGGTTTTCAGTGACTCTTTGTCTTTTGGATTTTCTAGCCTTTTTGCAGTAGGTTTGAGCATTGACTGGACGTTATGTTCACCAATGGTTCATCAAATTTCAACAGTTGTTTTTTGATTTATAGCAGGCAAGTAGTTATGGCATCCGTTTATTGTTCATTTTCAGTATGGTTCTGATATATTCCTGATGCTTAAGGGACTCCTTGACATGATTGATTTAATATCCATTTTCTTAAGTTTTGAGCTTATTCAAATTGAAAATTATAAACGAAATTAGGAGATAACGGTACAGCCCCTAATTGGAAGTAGCTTGTGACCTGTGTTTCGAACTTGTTGGTTATCATCAGAACCGGCGTATTGAAGGTTCGGAAGTACAAACCAGGTTCCACTTCCATTGGTCGTAAAATCTTCAGTCAAATCAACTCTCATCACGCAACAATCGATTCATAACACGAAGTAGTAATTGAACGCCAATCGAAAAGATCCGAACTTTGTTCGCTATAAAGAAAAGACTTGTTTTATAGTTCCTAATTCGTAATTCGGTAAACACAAACGTTTTTCGGTTCGCTCTTTTGATTTATTAACGAATCGGGGAGTCCTTGACCCGATTCCGAAACTTTTTTCGATTTAGGTGAGCGGAATTTGTTCTGTGAGCTTATTGGTTAGCAGGCTGTGAAGAACGATATCATTCGTGACATAATCTCGGCATAGCATTTGTCTATTCTATCTTAATTCGAATCTGGAGGCGTTCAAGACTTTGGACGACGAGATCTGCTTATCGTTCGTTCTTGTTGAATTATCAACATCCATTTGAAATTATCTGACTTTTAACAATTTTTTCGTACCTTCGGAATCTGTGTTATACCTGGGGAAGATACAGTCTGGTAGAAAAGTAAGCAATACTTTGTAAAAATTCAATATTTATGGAATTGGTGACATGAAAATATCATCAAATACGATAATTCTGAATGTTGGATAAAAATGAACATTGAGTTTATAAACTAAGATGTTTATAATAATAATGTTCAGAATCTTGAAGATTTTGAACAGATTTACATAGTTAGAATAGGGAAATATTTTATAATAATGTATTAGGCAATAAGTATCTATGTATAAGTTGACTATGTATAAATACGTAGTCAACTCATTCACCTGACAAGGAGTAGGCAGATTGAGGCTTTGTCAGCACCGAAACCCATTCATACTGATTTCCAGGAATCGGGAGAATTGGGCCTTAAATTAGTTGTCCATCAGTCGGCAGCTAATCACCCTCTGACAAGGAGTAGGCAGATTGAGGCTTTGTCAGGGGGAAATTTCCTTGTGGGGAAATAGACTCCACATCTCTAAACAAATAATAATAATTTTATTCGTACCTAGGCTACAATGAGCCTGTATATGTCATATAATATATAATACCTAATAGTTGAGAATATAATAAAAAGATATAATAGTAAACAGTTGAATGTATAGACAGATTACACTCACACAAAAAGAAAACTAGGATCAGAATTCACCTATGTTGAATAGAATTCCTGAAGCATTTAAAATGCTCTACAAAATAAAAATCATTTTAGTTCTTTTTCGAATTTTTTCAGAGTACTGAAGTAAGTAATATAAGCTGGTAATTTATAGTACATGGTTACAGATACATACTTGGGACTCTTCTCATTTAAGGCACTTTTGTGCTTGGGAAAAAGTAACTTGTTTTCATTTCTAGTGCTATATGATACCCCCAGTTTAACAAGATAGTCAAAATTTTGCCTTACATACATAGCTGCTTAGAGGACAAATATAGAGGGCAGAGTTAGTATTTTATTTTCCATAAAATAATTCCTACAGGATTCAGTGGAATGTCGATGAAATAATAGCTTCATTATCCTCTTTGCCCAATGAAAACTCTCTTCCAATCAGTTGAAATTCCTCATAATATAGTATTATTGGATATGTGTGTATGTATTATTGAATAGTATACACCTATAAGATAATTTTGCGCAATACTACTCCTCAACTGGAGAAGAGCATAGTAGCCTTTACTGAGTTTTCTGCAGACATGGTCCACATGAGAGTCCCATCTTAACTCAGAGTCAAGAAAACATCCTAAATATTGGATTTCATGGTTATTGGTATTCACCAACATATTACTAGGTAGCCTATTATTATGAAACTGTAGCTGCACCGTTTTACCCTCATTGAGAATCAATCGATTGCGCTGACACCATGCCTCTACTTGGTCACATACTTTTTCGATTTTTACCTCAACTTCTTCAGTCGAGGACCCCCAGAGCCCAACTGATATATCATCCGCATACATAAAACCTACACCCTTCCTCCCTATAAACTATGAGTTTATAAACAGATAGTTGTTACAAAGTACTAACAGGTAGAAACACAAGATTCAAATGATATGAACAGCCGTTAACGCTAATCAGATATATCTCGAATTTTGCTGAACACTCTGGAGTTATAAGAAACTTTTTCAAATATAGATAATTCAATGATAATTTAAGTAAATTACTTTTATGACAGTAACATTTTTTATATAAACATTGAAAATTATGAAAATGTACCTTTCCAATCATAAATTTCAAACTTTCCAGTTGAAAAAATATTTTATTTGGCAGTTATTTAACTCATACTAGTGATCTTTTACATTACTTCTTATCCATTTATGGCAGTCATAATAATCGAATATCATTAACAAAAACAACATTTCCAGAGAATATCTCCATAATGAGTTATTGGAATTCATAAGTATTCTTACAAAATTCCCAATTGCATTACATTAATTAATTTCAAAACTTTCCTGAAAGAAATATTAAATTCCGTATTCCATTATTGCTTCACTGTTTTCAGAAATTATATCGCCTACTCCTGTTATACGCAAATAGAAAGTTGGGGAAAAGTTGAAGAAGGAACTAGTAAATACGCAGTTTAATTTGATGGTTCTTTACGATGAAAATATTCAGAAGCATAAAATATTGCCATAGCTTGAAAAAATTTCGTTTGAATATTCAAATACGCTGGAAATCAACCCCTTTGAATATTTCAGTGAGGAGCAATATTCCTTTATATCATGGTAATATCATTTCCTTCGAACCCTTTTTCCGTTTAGCTTGTCGTTTTACGCGTTGAGATAGCCCGAAATTACATTATGCTTGTCTTTTTGAGTGGAATGTATAGGATTTTTCATATCGGCCCTTTTTGCGGTAAAATTTCGAAAAAAAATTGAATAGCATTAGAGTTCAGATTTTACGTTTCTATTTTACATTAAAAAATAATTTGTTTTCAAATATTATTACGAATACATACATTTATGACTTTCTATCTAGATATTCATATATTTTTTCTGGGATACTCAGTGAAAAGTGATTTTCAAATTGTCCCTAATCATAATTTGGGTAAATAAGTGAAGAAAATCGTTTGGTTAGATCATGAGAAAATGCAGCAACAAGAGATGTTTCCAAATCCTCCAAATCAAAGCATGTCCAAAAGATCAAAATTGACAACCTTATTTCTGGACCTATAGCAGCGTTATTCGCAATCCAAGATGTTTAATGCGACGATAAGAGAAATGTGAACCCTAGAAGAGAACTCAAGAACACATTCGAAAACTGTCAACACTACAGATAGATAGTTCTAATAAAAATTGAACAGAACAATTCAAAATGCTCTCTTCTCATGGTGACGCTGATGATGAAATTCAATGATCTAGAGCAGTGAGTGAATAAGTCCACTTCTGGCTTACTAGTACTGAAGAGATAGCTCCCGATTTCTTGAAACAAATGGTCTCTACTCTATAAAATGAGAGCTGGACCAAAAGAAATGACTTATGTAGATGTTAATCTTCTAATTTTAGAATCATCACCACGATACCTAGTCAATAGGACCATAAGTGCCTTAACCACAGAAGAAATCAAACACGAAAGCTAAGACGGATAGACCATCGAAGGTGGAAATAGATTTCCTGATGAATCAAACTCAGGAGTGTAGGTATATTAACAAATTGGAAAGTGTAAACTGACCTTCTGCAACCCAATACGCATCAGTGAATAACTTGGTTCCTAATGCTTGAGAAAAAAGTGACAGTTTAGTGCGAAATTGCTTTTGGATTTATAACGTTATACTTTTGTTAAGTGTCATATCTTTTCGTCAGAGTTTAGTTTTGTGAGGTTAGGTTGGTACTCTTTCGTCCTAATGTTAAGTAGGAATGATTGTCATGTTGTGTACATTGTGAGATGATTGGAAAGTTAACCTGAAACTGGAAAAAAAGTTGGCTGGTATTTTTTTTTTGAAAAAATTATCAGATATTAATTATTATCAAGATAGGAGACGTGTTGAGACGTTCATGAATTATATAATTTTTTTTTATGAAATTTTGTTATGAAGAAAAGCATAAGTATCCAGTATTTGGGATTATTTGATGATTGTTAAATTCTTCTGGTATTGTTAGTTAGTTGGAATTTGTGACTAGAAGAAGTACCCTTCTGGGGATCAAAGCACGTGTTCTTGATATACAGTAAACCGCACGCTACATCTTTGCGTAAGTCCAAGTATTTTCAGTTTAGTTTTGATTATTTGTTTCATGGAGGCTTTTGTTTCAGGGTTCTTCGTTTTCCGTTTTTCGTTATTTTTACTTTTTCTTTTGGATTCCTCCGTTTTGTTTTTGAGTACTGGAATTATTTGAGAATCATCATTTGGAGAAGGTTTAGTAGAAGATCTTTGTGCCTGAAGCTGGAAGTTTGAGTAGGCTTGGTGTGGTGAGAGTATTCCAATACATTGTTTGAGGAGACATTGTAATATTCGATTTTATATTTATTTTATTAACCTTGGGGTTATTTCATTTAATAATTGTTCAATTTACATGCTAAATATTCCTTTTTATTAAACATTCATTATATATATTTCTTTCATTATGACGATTAAGTCCTCTTAGCTAAGAGAGAATTGATTTATCTTTCAATTTTCTTTTATATTCAATATATATCTCAATATATATAATCATATGATCATTTATCAAACCAAGTGGATATTACTGTTAGGGATAACTGAGATTAAGAACTGTTAGGTCTGGTGGAGTTGTTGTTTGATCCTCCAGAAAACCAATTGAATTGTACCGAGAACTTTCAAACCTCTGGCGCCTGGCATTAAATTTTTCTTACTTAATTAAACCACCCCAACTTCACTGTAGCTAACTTGGGTGTGGTACAGTTCATTAACATTTAGTTCTCGCTAAGTAGTCACTTAGGTTTTGAACCAGAGGTTAATCGCAGGTATACATCTTGTGTGTGTGAGATCGAAGATGTATACAAATCTATAACTAGAAAGCTGAAGTAGGTTATAGATTATAATGATCATGAAGATACTTATGGACAATTGACAATCCCACGCCAAAACAAAATAGATCTCTCCTTAATTCATAAACTGAAAGAGAAAAATTGGGGCAGTAAGGTCATGGAGGCCAAAAAAACCTGTTGATGAATAAGAACTCACAAATGTAGGTACATCGACAGATTTTCAAGTGGAAAATGATCTTCTTCAACGTAGAGAAAGGGAGCTTATTCATTTACACTCAGCAAAGAACCTATTTGCCAATAAGAGAGAGAACAGTGACCATTTAGTGCACAAAACTACTGGAATCAGCAGAATGTCGAAAGTAATTATGTGAATTTGTAATAATGCAAAAATAACAAAATTGATTTTTCTCTGATGAAATATTTCATTTGAGCGTAGGTTTGTCTAACACAATTTGTTCAAATTCAAACAGAATTAAGCTGAGGAAACTCTACGCGAAAAAGCTATGCGTTTAAATAACGCAACTTCCATGTCAACGAAGTCTTGGATAATAGGAGCAAATTGTATATAATTAAGGGTGAATTTTCTGTCGATTCCGGGAAACAAAGTTGAGGTCATTACCACCACTTTATCAGCTTCAAGGAGGAAATCGATTTCGAGCGCCTACGGTTCCATTCAATGTGCTCACCATTCCAATTCAAATAACTACAATTAGGTTATTTCCAACTGAATATTCTGAAATGATTACGTATAATATTTTGGAAGTTGCGAACAATTTGACTATGTTTGTTCCGCTTGCCTGCTACTTATCTCCGCCCTTTCGGAAGCCAAATCATGGACACATTCGCATATGAGGTGAAATTTGCATTAAAGCTGGAAAATTTCCGCTCGAAAAAAGCTTTCCGACCCAATCGAGTTATTAAAATCTAGTATATCACATAAGGGGAGAATTTGGTTGACAGTTCGCTCTTTTTCTATTAAGGTGTGTCAGTGCTTCTAAAATATTCCATTATTTGATTAACCCTATTTATAATCCTTTTTTATCCGCATAGTCAATTAAAAGGAATTGAAAACAAACTGTATAAGAATTGAAAATTTTCATATCTATCATATAATTAACAAGAAAAAAATAAATTCCACAAAATAATTAATACCAAGGATACATGTTTCAAGTTGCAAAACCATTATAATGAGTTAATACGACTGGTTGATGTTTCACATTGAATTCTTGATGATAGGCAAGGAAACCGAAACATACGTACAGTTATTTCCCATTTATTGGGGAATTTAGAAAAAAGTTCTTTATTTCATGATGCATTCAACAATCTAGAGTTGTGCAAGGAGCCAATTGTCACTAATATTTGTCCTTCTTCAACCATTTACTAAAACAAAATAATTATTGTAACAGAAAAATAACTATAGTCGAGAGGAATAACGATATACTAGTCGTACCTATTCATGAGAGATGCTATTGAAAAAACATCCTAAATAGTTTCAGAAATCTGTTTTCTTCAATCAAAATATATAATTTAAATAAAAATCTAAGATAAGTGTTAACAAGGACTTGTACGGATACCGTAATGTGATATCCATGGTAATATTGGAATATATGGAATTTTCGAAAGCTTTATTGACAATTTCTTAAACTCTTTCGACAACCAAGATCTTTTCAATTCAGAATCAGCAATTGTTTATAGACATTTTCCATTTCTTTCTTGGCAATTTGTGTATATGATTTTCATTGTTAGTCTTTCTTCATAATTATATCATAATTGTATTCATAATCCGAAGGATTTTCTGTATATACACATTTTATATAAACGTTTCCATATAAATATACTGACTAATATTTCACATCAATTTGTCTATATTACTTTCATGACTTCCCTCTCTTCATAATTGTTTTCTACTTGCGTATTCAGAAACATTCACGAATAATTCTTTTAGCATTTTCTATATATCAAGATTTCTATGACTTGAGTAATTACTCCTTAATGATTTCCTGATTACATTTTTATCAAATTAGATTTTTCTGAATCAAAATAGCCCATTCGCAATAATTAGCTCCAGAATTTCATATTCAATATTTAGGTGATTCGATCAACCACCATATTACTCGGCTCAACAATAATACTAATTGGCTTATACCAAACAAACAATTGTAGCTAAGTACGTTATTAGAGTATTGTTATGTACATATGATGTCTAGGTTAATCATCTCTCCTGATTAGTGAATCGTATGTTGTGAAAAAGAAATTGTTTCAAACAGTATACATAAGAGAAGTGAGTAAACCACATGTGTTTTCATCCTGGGATCAAGAAATGATTATGTTTAACGAAGTGTTCCGAAAAACTCGTATTAGGTTTATTCAATAATATTGATTTTCTATGTTCATCGATTCTTTTTGCAGTTTGACCCATGTAAAAATTATAACATTCACTGCAAAATATTTTACAGGCGCCACTTCTCGAAAATAAGTCAAGTTTGTTCTTGTTGTTTACCAACAATGAACCCAAATTCTTTCTGTTGGTGCATATTGTATTCACGTTATTTTTATGTAATTTTCTACAAATTTTATTAAGGTATATAATTAAAAGAATGAAATATTTTTTGTTGTTTTCCTAAGTGAATAGGAAAAATTTTTTGTTATCTTTCTCTATTTTCAATTAGTTTATCAATGAAGGAGGGTTTATTCCCATTGTAAATAGCAATTGTGTTTATTATACAAACTTCTTTTCTGAAATTATCGGCTGACAACGGAAGCGAAAGTGTTCTATGAACTAATGAATAAAAGGCACTCATTCTTATTTTTTGCGACTGACAACTTGAGTTGTGTATTGTTGAAAACTAGAGAATGAAACAGAGTGAAATTAATTAAAGTATAGATATAATTCAAAAATTTCAAAAACGAAGTTAATTGCGTATCTGTACCAGTCCATACACAAAATATATCGTCAACATATCTTCACCAGAAAAATAGATTCTTGGTTAAAATATTGTCAGAACTGAAAAAGGTGTTTTCGACATGCGTCGTGAAAATCTCGCTCAGTAACGGAGATAACGGAGAACCCATGGGTAAACCGTCAGTTTGTTGGATCTTTTCATTGAATTTGAAATAACTTTGTTTGATGCATAAATTTACGGCTAACATGACTCCATCTATGTAAGTAGAAGATAAGGAATTGTTCGTATGTGAGAGTTCTTTGACAATTCTTTTTAGTTCATGTGAAGGAATGGATGGGAACAAATTCACTACATTGAATGAAATCAATTTAGCATTCAAGGAAATTTTTATATTTCGCAAAAATTTTGTCAGGTCTATGGAATTTTTACAGAGTAATTAGGGTTATGTGAAATTAAACTTGGTAGAATACCATACAAGAATTTACATAATTTGTAAGCTGGAACGTTCATATATGACACAAGAGGTCTCATCGAGCAATCAACTTTATGAATTTTGGAAGTGAATAAAGGCAGGCCTTATATTTACCTTCTGCCTTAGTTTAATGTAGAACAAGTTTCGCATATTGCAACATAATTGAGTATGAACCAACGAAATAAGAGCATATTTCATAGACATTAAAACAAATAAAAAGAAGGTAGAACAGGAATACACAGTTTTTGTTCTTTTTCTTTTTCGTGCGAACGAAGTGTAGATGTTTTAAACACGATGGATGTTCATGTTTGAAATATTTTATCTTCTATTGAGTGAAATTGACTTACGAGAAACGGCTCTATCGGAATTATGTTTTTTGAAGAACTGAAAAATTTTATTCTTAGGAATATGAGTGTACGGTATACGCTTTGTGTTCTTTGCAGTCCTGATATGCAAGGTACAGTCTTTTATTGAATGTGATTTTTTTCAAGAGATATTTAGTTGTATATTATGTCTGCAGGAAACTTATAAGTAGACGTCGGATTATATACATTTGCAGGTTTGCAGATGCAAATGCATATAATTCTATTATTATAGCGTTGTTGCATATTTTGGTACTTTTTCATTGATAGTGCTTATTTTAATAGTACACGTAGTTCGATATGATGTGAGTTATTTGTTGCTTGAAAGATTCCTTTCCACCAATTAAATAACGAATTGAACCGAAAATTTCATAAGAAGTATTGCACTTATCAGATAATTTACTGTAGAGTCCACAATTCAAAAAACTACCTGTTAATTATGTTCGACGAAGTACTTAGTGAAATCTACTATGGAATATCAGCAGATGAAACGATAGATTCAAGGGGACAATGTATAGCGAATCTAATTGTTGGAAAATTATCTAAAGAGCTTTCACTACCATTTGGTTGCTTGCAAGGTCCTACTAACAAACCATTCAACAATCGCCCGGTTCATAAATGATTCGATCAGATCACTAATTCCTGATTCGTCTATTCACGAGTTGAATATTTTTTTCTGTTTCTAACGCTGCGCCTTATATGGTGAAGGCTGGTCAAGATGTGAAAGAGTTGTACCTGAAATTGCTTCACATCATGTGCCTTACTTACGGGTTACAACCAGTTGGGGAAGACATTAGAAACGAGTTCGAGATAGTCAATAAATTGATTCCTTCTACAAAAGTTTTTTAAAAGCACCATCGCGAGTTTGAAGCATATAAAGAGCAACTACCAAACGTAGCTCTACCCCCAGAACCAATATTAACACTGTGGGATCACTTGAAGGTTGAAAGACGTCTAGTTTATGCTGAAAATTTCACAGCTATAGAAGAATTAGTTGGAAAATTTGATAGATCAGACGCCATTGCAATCTAATCAAGCCAGCTGGCATTTGAGGATTCTTCAATGAAAAAATATTGCTATTATTGCAACACATTTCAGCAATATACCCGATGCAATTGAGAAACTAGAAACTAAAAACTTTCCTCTGTGCCAGTTTTTGAAAATAATCAAAAAATGATTGAACAGACTAACGCCCTTCCAGTTCACTAAGGTTCGTGGCAAATTTAATGCAGTTTTGTAAAAAAAACACGGTTTTGAAAGCATAAAGAAAGTTGACGCCTTTATCAACGATACCGGTTAAACTCTGAAGAGGTATCTGCGGAAATGGCGCCAAATTTTAAGTTCTGTCCGGTAACGTCAGCTGATGTTGAAAGGTCATTTTCAGCCTATAAATTAATATTAAGTGACAAACGTCACAAGTTTGCTGCAGAAAACCTAGAAAAATATATTATTGTTTACTGTCACAAGAATGATTTTTCAGAAGTTTATTATTTACGTAATAATAACTTATACTTTATTAAATATTATATTAAAAACAATATTCATATATTCTATTTTTATTATAATGTGATAATAATATTAATAATAAACGTGAATTCTAATTGTAAATGTTTTTGATTGTGCATATTTTATGCATATTTTACTCCTTTTTTAGTGCATATTTTGGCATTTTGATAGTGCATATAATCCGATGTCTACTTATAAGGAAAGGCATGACCTATATAGATGCAGAAAAATATGGCACGTCCAACGAAACCTTACTGAAACCATAGAATTGTAAAATAGAGTTTAAACATAGAGTTTTATTGAATATTTCAAACAATCATTTAATACTTTTTCGAACCAGTGGCTTAAAACTGGTGATAATGTTAGTATAATGAAATTTAGTAGGTTGATTGAAACATTCTGTTTCATTTAATATACTGTGTTTTGAGTTTAACGATTTTCGATGCATAAAATGTTGACGTGCTTAATGTACTTTAGTATCGCGTTTATATCATGCCAATAATTCATTTTATAGTTACGTAAGAGAATCTACTTCTCGATGTTAACATACGTTACTTATCTTGTAATAATGAAAACCTTCAAAGTTATATTCAATGAAAACATGGCAGAAATGACGAATGAGTTAAACTGTACCAGGTGCAATAATAGAATAGAGTGAGAATATAATATTTAATTTTGAAGCACGGAATTCCAACTGTAATATTTATGGCAACTTCCCTTTGCTTTTGGGAAATTTCCTTCAACGGTTTATTATGCAATAAAACCGAAAGCTCCTAAAGAAATATAGCTTGAATAATAATAAGGAGAGATACTCCGTCGGTAAGGGATTATAAATTTGGCTTTTTTAGACTTTGAGTCAGGTTCTTTCACCCTTGTGTGGACATAAAAATGCAAAGCCATGTTTTTATGAATATTGCCCAATCAGTATTCAAAGCTTTCAAAAAACAATTGGAATTTTTTGGTGTCTTTTTTATTCCTTGTCTTTGGAGTATAAGGTATGAAGCGTGTGGATAATAATAATAATACTCAGTCACAAGAGCTTTACAAAAACTTACATATTTTGAACAGTCAAACGTTTTAATTCGACATATATCATCATTTAAAAAATATTTTTTCAATTTCTGCTTAAATACATCAACGCAGAGTACAAGTACTAGTCAATACTAGTCAATAGTACAAGTTTTCGAGAAGCAAGAAAATTTATTGAATCGAATAAATTAATCATAAATTAACGATTCTCAGATTTATAATGCGAAACAAACTTGGATGTGAAAACTAGCAGTATTTCTAGCAGTATTGCACGTCAATTTACTGACATATGATTGATTTTCAATTTCAAATATGAATATATATGCAGCATGTTGTTCACAAGGATTTTTTCTCACAAGGATATATATATATATATATATATATATATATATATATATATATATATATATATATATATATATATATTGCACTATGGGGTTGGTTATTCAAAAAAAATAATCAATTCAGGATGATTGTTTTCTACTCAGTTCAAATTCATTATCATAGATATATTAGAGGAAATCATCTCTTCCATACTTTTATAGTAAAAAGGACTGTACAATATGAAAAAAGTGGAAATAAGAAGATCTTCTTTATGACAACTCTACTTATTTACTACTTTTTTCGCTTCTGGTTTTTCTAAATCTAGAGTGATCACCATGTAATTATATAAGAAAAGAGTTGGAATGTATAGCATAATTTGAAAAACTTACCTTAATGAAATAATTTGCTGAATGGTTCTATTGAAACGAAGTCATTTTAAACAAGGTATTCAAGTGAACAACGAAATAATGAATTTTCGAATTTACATCTGTAACACCTAATATTATCATCTTGTTAAACCAATTTACAATGTAATGTGCTACGAAATTATTCTCTCCGAATTCAATCACTGAATTTGACTCAAGGCTATAAATGAATAGATTTGTAATTTTTCAAACTGGTTGTGTCAAACTATCAGTGATCAATAATAACAATAATGAGTTCTTTATTCTCAACAGGTATGTTGACTCAATAATTTAAAAGAGTTTTGTATTATAATATACTTTCATCAATGTTAAGTTAGTTGACAATGACAGTTTATTTAGGGATGATTTGAAATAATGGATAAATATAAAATATGAACGAAAATATAAGTTGCAAAGCCCTTAAATGAGAATATATATAATATAGATTATAATCTCATTCATAAAAAATAAGAAGCTTTCATAACAAAATAGTTATAATGAACTGAACATTGAAGTGATTGATTGCTAATATTGTAAAGAAATATTGATGATATTCTATATTACGTTTACCTTGTTCTTCTGAATTCTTCTGACGATTCATTATTCAATTACAATTCATTTGAGAATCAAGAAATATTAATATTTATCTCCTCAAATCAACAAAAGAAAAACAAATTAAATCAAATAATGTGAAAAGTCTATGAGAAAAACCCTGTGAAAATATAAATAACGTTTTTCATCAAAATATTATTTCTGATAAAAAAAGAATTTTTTGAGGCAAAGCATCGAAAAATTTTCAACACCAGTGATTATCAACGCCATTGTGGACCTGCTCATTCTGAAAGTCTAATATCAGATTTTCATTTCGTGTCATGATGGTGAGTACTACCACCCATATATCGAGGTTTCGTGAGCGTCAATCAACAAACAAAAATATATAAGCCCGGTTACCAAAGGTTACATTGCTCAAAATCTTCCACAGTCAATCGTTGTATGTTTGAAAACAATGCTATTCATTAAATGACACAGAGGTTTCGCTTATCTCTTGGTGAAGCATTATGTTAAAAACTATAAATTTAAATTAACACACTTGACTTCTGAAGTTTCACTGAATATATTAAGAACTCTTCACATGTGTCAGTTGGTTAACCCATTATCAAGAGTATGTTACTGAATTTCAAAATGTACAGCTTTCACTTATACATCCTTAACTACAGAATTTAACGTGTAAGTATATTATAATTTATTTCACACATTTCCGTGCGATTTTAGGAATTACATACATTTCCTAGGAATTGTCTACAATGACGGATTACATACATTTCCGTTAACATATATATATATATATATATATATATATATATATATATATATATATATATATATATATATATATATATATATACATTGATAATAGGTTAACCACCTGAAATGTATTTAGAGTTTTTAATATATTTAGTGAAACTTATACCAAGTGTGTAAATTTACATTTATCGTTTTTAATGCTATTCATCTGCTCTAACACCTTGTAATAAGTGTTTTTTTTATAGGTATAGAACTTTAAGTTGGCATTACTGTTGAAGATGGCGACCGATTCAACAGCTGAGAAGTGATTTATTCTGAGTTTGGTTTGGCAATTCATCAGGAATAGATCCATGCCTGAACAACGCTTGTAAATACCTAGTACAATTTTGTTTAAAAAATAATGGTTCTGTGCTGAATACGTATCGCGACTACGTCCATTTTATCGTCGAAAAAATCGTCCATCAGAGCAGTTAATTCGATTAACCATGGAACGTTTTCTCACCACGTTTACTCTTATTGATAACTCGCATCCCCAGAGACGCCGTACGGTGCGTACAGAAGAAGCTATTGCTAGTGCACAGCGTAGCATTGAGGAAAACCCGAATGAGTTCATCCGCCATCGAGCACAGGAATTGGATCTGTGTCCATTCACTTTATGGAAGATTTTGCGGAAGGATCTTGGTTTGCGTGCTTACAAAATCCAACTCGTGCAAGAATTGAAGCCAAACGATCATCAAGCAAGGCGTAGATTATTCGAATGGGCCGAAAACGAAATTGCCGTTGTTCCCGATTTTCATAAGCGAATTTTGTTTAGCGATGAAGCGGACTTCTGGTTGAATGGCTACGCCAACAAACAAAACTGCCGCATTTGGAGTGAAGATAATCAATTGTATGTCCAAACACCGTTACATCCAGAAAAACTGACTGTTTGGTGTGCTTTATGGGCTGGTGGAATCATTGGTCCGTAGTTCTTCGAAAACGATGATGGCCAGAACGTTACAGTCAATGGTGATCGGTATAGAGCCATGATTACTAACTTTTTCATTCCTGAATTGGACAGCCATGATGTCCAGGAGCTGTGGTTTCAACAAGACGGCGCAACATGTCACACAGCTCGTGCCACAATCGATTTATTGAAAGACACGTTTGGTGACCGCCTTATTTCACGTTTTGGACCTGTGAGTTGGCCTCCAAGATCTTGTGATTTAACACTGCTAGACTACTTTCTGTGAGGCTATGTGAAGTCATCGGTATAAGCCACAAGTGCTTGACCATCTGACAGACAATATTCACCGTCTTATTGCCGATATACGGTCACAAATGCTGGAAAAATTCATAGAAAATTGGACGTCCAGATTGGACTACATCCGAGCCAGATGTGGGGGTCATATGCCAGAAATCATATTTAATATGTAATGCCACATGATAATCTTTCTAAAAAAAAAAAATTTTTGTCAATCGAATGATCCACCGTTGTTTTATTGCAATTTAAAGTTCTATACCTCTAAAAAAAACACCTTATATTTGGTTAATATTGATCGATTTTTTCATTGAACCTTTTGAGTTGTATGGTTCAATTTGAAGCAATCGAAATTTTTTTATTACAGTCGGATATATTTTAGGCTACTGAACCATTATCAAGAGTTCAATACAACTAAAAATACGCTTACTCATTTTCAAGAGCAGCCTGCCACATTTATTGAACGTATAAAAGAATTATGTAAAATTTAGGCGTCAATTTTCCTAAAGAACATCTATTGAAAATATACAATATACTCTGCCGATTTATCGACCCTCTTGTCTTAACCTTCTTGTCTGCATGAACGAAAAGGGTTGGCTATAATTGCCTCTTAACGAACGGCATTTTCGCATGGCTGCCACTGAGCCGTATTATTTATGTAATATGATGCAGTCTCCAACATAGGAAGAACTTGCTGCGCTAAAGTTTCATTCATTAAGCTTCATAACTCGGAAGCAGCAAACTTTGATTATGTATAAGAATTTCATTACAAAAGGCTAATCTGCAAAGTATCTTTTACAAGTATGCTGAAAGGAGACAAAGATCGGAATTTTCAACAAAAGAAGGGTGTCTAACTTTAGACACGTAGCATCCATATTTGAAGATATCATATATATTACTGTGTTAGTTGCAATTGGAATAAATTTTCTATGTTCTATTTTGGAAATTATTGTTTTAATTTTCTGTATTCACATGAAATCTTTATACTCAATAATTTCATGAAATAAGATCACAGGACAACTGTGTTCAACATCAGCTCGCTGTGGACCATGTTGGTAGTTGTGTGAGGATAATTATTTGAGTTTAAATGTGTCAAAGTGTAATGTTGTTTCTTTCACAAGGAAAAGAGGCCGACATGACTGTGATTACAGCGACGGTGGTCAGGTTCTTTCTCGTTCTGATAAGGTGAGAGATCTTGGTGTAGAGCTTTCCTTTGTCCCACACATCACCCAACTCATTTCATCTGCTGCGAGAATATATGGATTCGGTAGACGTAATGGCAAATATTTTAATGATTCCTCAACATTCATATGACTATTTAATGCCCTAAGCCGTAGCAAGTTGGAGTATGGCAACATCATGTGGCATCCTATTTACACTTGCCGTCAACGCCAAATTGCAGTCAATCATAACGAATTATTGAGTCGATTTTAATCTCATGGCATATCAGCAGAGAAACTTCATGACTAAAATTTTTGTACAAATTACTGCACAACAGTATTGATTGTCCTCTTATCTTGTCTGTTTTTAAATTTCGTGTTCCTAGGCAAAATTCTCGTAATACAGAATTATTCCACCTAGAGACTCCAAGAACCAACTTGCTAATACAATCCCCCATTTGGTTTAAAGAGTCTATATTCAATAGAGTGTTCAATAATTGTGACAGACACTATGACTCTATAGAAATTATTATTAGGAGTTATGTGCCGGTTAACATCCGACTATGGTGCGGTAGAACTCGGGTTCGAGCCCCAAAGAGGGCATGGGCAGTGGCGGATTAAGTGTATCCGAGGCCCTAAGCACAGAGCCTGTGTAGGCCCTCTATTGCTTAAATAGAAATGGAAGGTAAAAAGTATAAAATGAATGTTCATCAAAATAGAAAGTGTAGTAGGTATAATTCATAACTTGAAACATTTTTTTCCTTGCCTTAATCAGAGCAAACTCCGAGATTACATCTTCGAAATTTAGCTGACGAAGTATGTCTGCCTCAATACACATTAATGCTAAAGAATTAAGCTTGTCTGGACGGATTTTTGTTCTTTGCGGGTTTTTTAAAATTTTTAGTTATGAGAAGGATCGATCAGCAGAGCAGTTAGAAATCATTAAGCTGTGAAAGATTCTAAACGCAACTTCTATATTTGGCAATACGCACTTTACTTTATCTTTAATAATCATTTCATATAGATCGGAATGGGTGACCTTTGTTTCTGAAAATTCATATTTTATTCGAACATATTTGTGAAAATGATTAAATTCGCCGAGGAAGTCTTCTGGGTAAGATTTTAAGAGCAATTGGATATCTTTTTCATATTCTGAACATGACTTATTTAGATCCGCAAGAAATGATAACTTTTGTGAAACTTCGTGGTATACATCACCTCTTCTTTAAAGTCTCAATGCGGAATTTGTCTCTAGGATTCAAATCAAGTTCCTCTGCATATCCATCATTTACTTGTTTCTTCCTAATTCCTATTCGAGTTTCCTTATATTCCCGATTAGGAAAAATTTTTCTTGCCTCGCCTTCAAATTGATTCCTCATTTTAAAACAGGGGCCCCAAAAGAGGGCATGGGTGATTGTGTTCTTCTATGATTTCAGTGGTTTAAATAATAATGTTATATGCTAGGTAATGTAAATTGATTACAAGCCCAATGGCCGTTCGGAACCGGCGTTTAACTGTAGGAGTTATGCGAACAAAGGAAATTAACTGAAATGAATTGATTTAGCTTGAGTTCTTTGTAATATTTCATCGAGTTCTTTTAGTTATTAATTATTAGTTATTAGTCATTAGTTACTATTTTAGTTTTTTTAGATTGATTTCTTTGTTATATATCTTTCATTTTATTTATTTAGTTATTATTCAACAATATGTTATTATTTTCTGTGCGTATAATATTCTAATTGCGAAGAATACCTGTTGACAATGAAGAACTTATTATCATTATTATTAAATAATTTATAAACTCGAATATTATATTTTGAAGTTAATTTTTCATAAATTGTATTGCTTCACATGATACGAAATTATGTTTTTTAATGGAAAATTGACTGATAAGTTCTAAGTAGTTTTTAGAAATAATTCTAAAATGAAACACAAATGAAGCTCGAGATATGAAGATTTGAACCAAATGACGTAGATAAAATATTATCTGAGGTACAATGTGCTTGATATGAAAATTAGGTAATTCAGCGATTCAAATACATTACTGTGCCACTTTCAAGTTGAAATATATTTAATATAATAATCATAATGAAGTTCTTTATTCTCAACAGGTATAATACCTCAATACAGAAAATAAAAACATGCTGTTGAATAATAACTAAATAATTAAAATGAAAGAGATATAACAAAGAGCTCAATCTAATCTAAAAACTGAAATATTAACTAATAACTAAATAATAGTATTCAATGAAATATTCACAAAGAACTCAATCTAAATCAATTCATTTTAGTCAATTTTTTAGTTCACATAATTCATAATAATAACTTCTATGGAGTCAAAGTGAATGTTAAATTATTGGCAACTCTATTGAATGTAGACTCCATAAACTGATTGGGGAATTGTATTGGCGAGTTAGTACTTGGGGTCTCTAGGTCCAATAATTCTGTAGTACGAGAATTTTGCCTAGGAACACGAAATCTCAGAGCTTACAAGAGAGGAGAACAATCAATACTGTTGTGCAGTAATTTGTACAAAAATTTGAGTGATAAAGTTTCTCTCCTGCTCTGCAATATGAGTAAACTAAATCAACTCATTAATTCATTATGATTGACTCCCTCTGTGGATAAACTTTATCCTCCCTCTAAACTAAGAATTTCAAGAACCTTCTCTGAATGGCCTCAAGATGGCGTTGATGGCAAGTGTAAATGGGATTTCAGATCATGCTGCCATACTCCAACTTGCTACGGATTAGGGTATTATATTGTCTACTTCAGAAGTAATTGTTTTGAGAAGTACATATTTTTGTATTGATATAAAGGTTGGATATTTCAATCGACAATTTTCAAATTAATAAAATGAATTTCGTAGTTAATTCCTCACTGATTGAATTCCACTGCGGGATATGGAAATAATATTTATATGGAAACCTTCACATATAATAAGATGAGATACTTCGAATCAGTACTTAAGTCAAAATACATTGAATACACACGTCAAGGTAGTGAAATACACATTGAAAATATAGTACATCGCAAATATCACATTACAGAAGTACAGAAAATAAGAACACTATAATAAAAACATTGATTTCAGCGCAGATCCTCCCTCCAATATTAACGAGTCCAGTAGTACCTACCGATGAGAAATCCTTCAGTTTACGTTTAAAAGCTGGAAAGAGAAACTCAGAAATTTCTTGGAAGATGATTGAAGAATAGAGCTCCTGCGTAACTTGGGTCTCTCTCGAAATGAAAAGTTCTATGGTTTTTTCGTGATTAGAAAGGCAATTCCTCTATTTTGCATATGACGGTGGCCTAAAGTGTCAAATTTATTTAAATGCGACTTAACAAATAAAATATACTTGTAGAAACATGGCAGCGTCATCATTTTGTTGACCTTGAACATATCAACACATTGTTATCTGGAGGACAATATGAATATAGTTCTTAAATTTTTTCTGTCCAACAAAAACTTTGCTACTGCTAGGCGATAGGCGACTCGCCCCAAAGACCAACCCCATAAGATAGATGACAATATTCCAGAGAGTAATACATCCTTACAAAAGTTTCCTGGTTCAGTTCGTCACGAAGCTGCAAACATACCGTAAATCGCTGAGTTGATGCTTTTGCAAACATGCTCAGCATAATTCTCCCAGTTTAGGTGTTTATCTACATAATTATAATGAAACCATCTACATAATTATCTGTTATTTTAAGTAGTTGTTTCTTAGTCCCGGTCTCTTTATATTCTGTTAATTTTCTGGGTACCTGACTGAAAGATAAATTGAACATATGGTCTTGACGATCAGTTAAATTGAGAGCGTTTACTCTAACTAGAAATGAAAAGACGTAAAAATCTGTCAACTGGCTGATAAAGTTTATTCCCCTCTCTAACACAATATGAAAAGACTGATGATGAAGTGATGGTATTTCAGTACATGTAACCATCACATATACCGAGTGTTTCATTACTCTAAAGAGATATTTAAACAATTGAATTTGGATCTCAAAATATGAATATTGAATTCAAATAGCATGGATGAAGTCTAAAATAAAAAGTGTTCGGAATTTGGACATCTGGAAATTCAAAAGTTTCAATGAATGGTAACATGTTTTCTGTTGATTTGGATTGAAGCCTCATTCCCAGAACTTCATTAATTGCAAATAGCTAAATAAATTATGTGCATTGAAATCAAATAGCTTCATGTAGAACTTGAAATATTTGAAACATGATAACTATCGCTATAATGATTAAATTGAATAATCCAATAATGGAAGAAGTGTGAGAAAATTGCAATCCATTGAGGCATAACTTGAGAATGACCAATAAATCACTGCTGATAGTGGTCAAAAGCGTTAGTTTAACATAATAAAGTAAGATGTAACTACACTTCGTACTAAATCATTTTCATATGACAACTAGTTTACAAGTGGAAAAAGTGATTTTTAATTGTAAAAGAACACGCAATGTAACTCATACAGAAGCCACTTTCTGTCTAAACGATTTGATTTAGACAGAATCTTAATAATTTAAGTTTAAAATTCTATAGATAGGTTATGAAATATTACCAAATAGAAATAAAGCTCCATTATTTCTATTCAGTAAGTATTTTGTCTAAGTTATAAGTTTAAAGAAATTTTTTATATGTTTTTCCAATATTCGAAGTGTATACGATATTCCTGACATTAAATGGAAAAGCAATGATCATTAAGAATATTTTATCCTTCATACAAAATTATTGAGTGTAGTAAATATAGATTCATATCATCAATACATCTATTGACAATTACGGAGTTGATTCACAACAGACAATATGTTATATTTATAGAAATAATCGATTATCAAGTATTCAGTCACAATTTATATGACTGAATATAATGAGTGAATGTATGGACATGGAAAGATAATAAAAATATGAAATATTTTGATGTTTAACTGTAAAAATAAAACTATTTTCAGTACATGACCATCGATAGAATAACTACCGGATAACTCCATGAAGTATAATAGTTTTAAGTCAAGTTTTATTCCTATTTATATTTGTTGCAAAAATCACAAGGAAATTCAATTGAATGATTGAAGTCATCCATAAGAAAGTAATAGGGCAATTTGTTATATAATCTCATTATCAACAATGGTTTTCTTTGAGATAACAACCTATATCTCAATTTAAAGAAAAGTTAATATATGAACAGGAAAAATAAAAATATTGATGTTTATTGTACACCTGCAGTTGTCCTCGATAACAGTGTATTGGAAATAACTGAGACATTTGAGAAAATTGAGGCAGTTGAGACAATTTGAAAACTTGGTTGTAGTGATCGATGAAGGCACGACGCGTTCTAATCGCTTTGAGTATGTCAGCAAGAAGTTGTCAGAAAAATAGGATTTCAGAAGAACAATATAGTACACAATAGTTCATCCTAATTTCAGCTATTGCTCGACAATTATTATTTTTATTAAATAATACTGAAATTTATGAATTACAGAAGCGTCAAAATTGGGCTATGCGAATAATATTAGGATGTTCTAGAACAACTAGTGTTGGATATTGCAGGTTTCCTAAGAATCAGACAAAGTATTGTGCTCAATACGGTAACATTTCAATATAAAATCGTTCACAATATGTTTCCGAAACACCTGTTTGTGAAATTTGAACTCGTAAAAACATGATCATGGAACAGGACAATGATTTTCACACAAATGCAGTGAGAACAAACTAACGGGTGATTTTTTAAGGGTTAAGTTTTTCAGGTTGGCGGCACTGGATTCAGTATACTCTGTCATTTCATCATGGAAAGACTTACAAAAGAGCAACGATTGCAAATTGTTGAAATTTACTGTCAGAATTCGTGCTCTGTGAAAAATGTGTATCGTTTGTTACGACCATATTCGACCTTGTCAATCAACAATTCGTGCTGTTATCACCAAATTTCGCACCAAGTTTACTTTGCTGGACATTAAACCATTGTTTCGCATGCGTACAGTGCGTACTGAAGAGAATATTGTACCCGTAGCGTACAGTGTTAATGAGGATCGAGAAATATCAATTCGTCGCAGTTCTCAGCAATTCGGCATGTGTCAAATTGGACCATCCGAATGGACCATTTGATATGGAGCCGCGGACAACATTGACATAAAGTTATCTTGAAAATGTAAATGGCAAAGGCCAAGTTATCAATTTCAATAAAAATTTTGAATATATGATGCAAATTGAGTGTTTTATTCGATTTGAAAAAACTACGCCTAAAAAATCACCCTTTATAAGAGTAATGATTTGTTTCACAGAGGTCTTGCTCAAATTGTGCAATAGTTTACCTGAAGAAGTAAGATATGCACTGAGTATTTTCAAAAAGAAGTGTATTGCTTTTGTTGAAAGAAATTATTCTTAGTTGATGCATTGAGATTTATGTTTGTGAGTTATGAAAATTTGAGAATTTGTAAATATTTTGGAGAAAGTATGCTAATAAATATCCATCATTGTTTTCTGATGTCTAGTCTTACGGCTTTCACATTCATTCTCAGGGGAACCTTCACTCATCTCAGATAATATATTTCTGAGGCATTGAACTCGGTGGAGGCTCTTTTCAAATTATCATAGTGGTGGTCCCCATGGCGGTGATCTTCACGGCAACGACTTTCATGAAGTTGATTTCTGTTATATTTTAGGTACTTCCTTGCACTCCTTACTGTGGCAAGCAGCAAAGATTCATGTAATTCCTTATAGAGATGATCGCCAGGTTCTCTTATATTTTCAGGAGATTTTCATGTTTCATGTTCCTGTTCCATTTTATCTGCACCCGCACTTCAAGTTCTCCATATTTTCAAACTTTTTCAGATTTTTTCTCAATAAGGTTGCTCGCTTTCGAGATGGCCACCTCGATAAATCTTGTTTCCCTTGCACTTTTGTCAATCAGGGCCAGGTCAGGTCTCTTGTGGGGAACCATTCGATCAAGAAAGTGCGGTCCTAGTAGAGTCTAAACTGATCTCCCCAAAATTAGCTCCATCATGTATTTGTAGTACAGCACTTTTTCTTTCTGTAGAAGGTGTTACTTTTAAGGCCAGTTCATGATGCACAATTTACTAGAGCGTCATGTCTGTATCGGTAAATGTCGTCCATCACTGTTGCGTCTTCAACGATGTGTTCCAGGTAATTACTGGTTGGAAAGACCTGCGCCTGAATAGCTAGGAGAGTGCTCTGAGTTTCGGGCAACATTCTGCTTGTGTCCAACCAGTCTTTCGACAACCCTATTTTGACATTTTCCTTCTTGGTCTCATTATTATTTTTCTACGGAGAGCATTTACTCATCGTACCATCCTTTGAAGGAAAAGGTTAAAGAATATCGGAATATGTGCCATAGAGTTGTTGCTAGAATAAAATTGACACTTTCGTTCTGTGAGAGAGTCTTCAAACTTCCATATCCATTATCACATGAAGCAACGACTTTTAGTCTTCAATAACGTTCTTATCTAATGAATACATCACAATTTCATCTATGGGAATAAAACAAATACCTACTGGGTCACTGATTCGTCCTTGCTGCTGGAACTAACAAAGTTAGTAAAGCTCGTTCAAAAATAAGAAGACCTTAGTTGTTTCCGAAAAAATAAGATTTATATTGCTAGGTTTATGGAATTCATTTCTTTCCGCATATTATAAAGCGCATTCACGTTTTGTAATTAGCTCAGTAACAGTTCAACTAATTCATCTGATGGTTTGAATGTTCCCGCTATATATACAGTAATTTCAACCATATTTATACAAGGTTTCAATCTTCGTCATCAATCTGAAAGGAACAGAATTTTTATTTATTCTGATTGTGAAATATGGAATCTCGAACTTCTGAATATTTTTCAATAAGACTTCCGAAGATTTGATTTAGGTTTGGATCGAAAATTAATTGATTTAAAACTTCAACTTTCATCATCTGAAAATAAAATGAAACAGTCTACTTTGAAATTTCCGTATTAAGTTATATACGATACTTACTTTCCTTTTTTATATTCGAAAGTTTAGGAATGTTTTACAGTGGAATTTTGATTATAAATGGAAGTTCCACTTTCGATATCATAAAAAGCTACAATCGCCGAAGAAGAAAATGATACAACAGCACGATCTACATAAAATGCATCATATAAAACGAAAGCCTATCGCAGCTTTTATTCATCAATTTCATCACATTTTGCCAACGCTTTCTATATTTGCTCTAAAAAACACTAATTCACATTCCCGCATTTCGCTCGACTTATATTTTATGCCCCATAACTCAGGGTTATTAGGAATTTGCGAGTCAAGGCCTAATATAAAATAGAAATGGAATCCTTTTCTGTTTACGAGGCAAGGTGAAAAAGTTCCGGCCTTGCTAACAAATTGCATATATAAGTTTATTTGCATTGTCCACTGCAATCAATGCAGTTGCTAAAGGGTTGCCTGATAATACACTCCAAGTCTAATGGGGTTTTTTGATAACTGCAAAATTTCAAACTATCACTATCTTCTCATCAAAAATTTATTTATATGTAGCAATAAATCAAAATCGGTAAGTACCAGTAAGGTGAATGAATAAGAAATCTGTTATGAAATGGTCACAATTTCTTCTCAACGCTGAAAACATTTTTAGATCAGAAAATTCAATGATATAATTAAAAAATTTAGTTGGATTCACAAGGATAATTCCATTCTCTCGAAACATGCTTCATGATACTAACCCATTGTCTAGATTTGATAAAATTGGATTTTAATTAACTGAATATGAATTCTCGCCAGTGGGCAAAAAGCCTGAAAGCACTGTCGAGTGATGTCAATTTTGTTTTTCTCAGATTCGTTAAGATGTTTCGAATAATTATTTCGATATAATTCTGAGTCGAACAATTCGTCAATTAGCTCGGTTGGGTTATTCTCGAAACCTTTGACATAGTTTGATCAAATTTGCACATATCTATTATATAAACATGAATCGCAAAATGTGTTGGTAAGCGCATAACTCAAAAACGCCTGGACCAATTTTGCCAATTCTTTTTTTAAAATGTTCTTTGAAGTTCAAGAATGATTTTTACGGCGAGAAACATTCGAATAATTGCCGGGAAAATCCTAAAAATAGCTCATTTCTTTTTCCTATACAAACGTTTTCTAACTAAAATGTAGACTTAACGGCTTGTTAAGTTGCGGCTTGTTTTTTGTTGTGTTTGTTATTCATAATTCATATTATATGTTGGAAATAATTATTAATTCTCGAAAAGAGGATGTAAGAAAATTGAATATGTTACCACACATCTTGGTTAGTTTAGAGCTATCACGACTAATATTGAAACTTCAATTCAATATAAAATTTTGGTAAGTTTGAAAGACTAACATACACGCTATTAACATAGCAGGTGGTATATTTGAATATGAAGAAGAATTCATAGTTTTCTTTAATTTACAGTTGCAATTTCGTTTTTAAAAATGATTGCTATCGATATTGAAAATCGTTGCTATTGGACCAATGAACGTTGTGTATCAATATTCCAAGGCTAAGTTTAATTGTTATTAATAAGAAAATACTACCAATGATTCGACAAAATATTTCGCGAAGAGTCAATTTAAATATACGCTATTGGTACAGCCACCAGAGCCACTATATTCATTAGTTTCTGAACATTTTTTAAGTTATATTCAGCAAATATCTCATATAATTAATGATGAAATATATGGGACAAGTACTTCATACGAAATTAGGAATGCCATTCAACTATAGAACAGACAGGTTAATAACTTTCAATACATCAAACGAGTTATTATAGGAATTTTTTGATAATTCTACTGTTTTGAAATAACAGGAAGTATTGCAGTCCCTTCGTAAGTGAGTAAGTCCCTGGCTCCGCACGGGATAAATATTAGAAACAAGATAGTGTAGCACAAAAGTAGAGCATGTCTTTCCGGCTTTTTGAAAAATATTCAGAGAAAAATAAATGGGCGTACAAAGTTCGCCGGGTTAGCTAGTATTGAATAAATAGTTTTTGACTATTTCACAACCATCTAAATTCACAAACATCTCATAAATTTATTGCTGAACAATTTTTTCGGGGTGTTATCCCATTTTCAAAAGCTCGTTATTTCGACTAATATATTTATATATTTTCACCTCCATACCTGCTATAGGCACCTGGTGGGAGAGATGAAAAGTGGGTTCAAATTGGGAAATTGAGGACTAAGAAAATAATAATGGCGAACCAGAATTTTCAATTGTTCTAGATTTACAAGATCCAAACTTTTTTCTTTTATTTGAATATTTGAATTGTTATTATGAATACAATATGTTGACATTTCAGTAAAATACTCATTAATAATATGTAGGATTTAGGTCTTTGCGTCAGAATCCGCACAATTAATCTGATGTCTGATCTGGTGTTTGATGTATAAATATGTTAGTCGAAATGAAGAATGTTCCGTCTATCCCGTCTTTCAAAAGCTTTCCGCTTCTGAGGTTATACCTCGAAACAATTGTCAAGCAATAATTCGATAAGATTTTTGTGAAAATCTTGGTGAAATATTTCACAATGTTTTACCAAGAATTCAGCGAACATTCAGTAAAATTACGGAATTAGGTCAATTGAAAAATCCCCGGAATGCCACATATACGGAAATACCAGAATTAAGTCCATATGTTTTTTAGTTAGCCCTTACCCTCAAAAGATGCGTGAATGAATTCGACAGCTGTCGGATCATTAGTTTGTGAATTAGAGCATTTTGAGGGAACAAACTTTTGTTATTGTGAAAAAAATCAATAAAAAGGAATTTCGCGTGTTAATGAAATATTCCTTCTTGAAGGAAAAAAATACAGTTGGAGCAAAACCGTGGTTTGGTGCCGAGAGTTTCCGGACTCTGCCCCCGGAAAATCAACCATCAAGGACTGGTATGCTAAGTTTAGACGTGGTGAAATGGGCACCGAAGACGGTGAACGCAGTGGACGCCCAAAAGAGGTTGTTATCGACGAAAACATTAAAAATTTCAATGGATTTTATACCTATAGCATCTACCGCACTTTTTATATAATTGATAATGTTATCCTGTAATAATATATAACATAATAAACACATCACGCATAGTTTGGATATCCTTTGAAACAAGATTAATTTTCTGATCAAAGCAACACTTGACACTTTGTGTTTGTGACGTGTGTGCCAATATCACATAATAAGAGTTTTCTTTGTGATGCCGAAGTCTTCAGTTGGATCGATACTTCTCAGTTAACCCTCGTACATTCGTTGATTATGGAGCAAGATATGACGATAATCAACGTAAACAAGGACGTCGGCTCATTTTCCTGAAGTTTTCATAGCTCAGATACTTGGATCGCATGCAATGTCTGCAATATCCGGCCATTAACTGGGGGCCAAATCGAAATTTTCAATCGTGTGCCGAAACAAAATTTTGGGTTATTGGTTCACGGTGTGTTTGCAATGTGCATCGATTTTACATGAAATAATTACTTGGTATGCAACGGAGCACGAGGTCTTCCGCTTTCCAATAATTTTGTAACGAAGTCTTATCACGCGATTATTAAAGAAACGAATCTCACCCTTCAACTAGTGCTGTAATTTCAGCCAAGGTAAACGTCAAGTTAAAAATTCTTATCCAAGGAAATTTACACTCAAAGTTTTAACGGAAATCCTATAATTTGGCGTAATTAAATCGATCTACTTTATTTCAGTGTGAAGAATGCAGGAGTTTATACCTCCCCCTCCACATTGAAATATACTTACCACCAGAGGAAATCTAGTTTTAATTGTGTAATTATGTATGTCCATATAATGAACTTCGTGTACTGATTTTAGGGTAATTAATCTTCCACAGCGGTGAGTATTCTCGTTGAGGAGTAAGGAATAAGATACTACAAAAGGGTTGATATATATATATATATATATATATATATATATATATATATATATATATATATATATATATATATATATATATATATATATGGAATCGGAACTTCAAGTAAAGGGCATACAGGTGGGTATGAAAAATGAAAATAGAATAAATGTCAAATGTCTCGCTTTTGCAGACGATTGCTATCATCACAGACAACAAAACTGAAGTCATTCTCGCCGTAGAAAAACTACATGAAATTGCGCAGAAAGCCGGGTTACAAATTTCTAATGATAAAACCAAATACATGGAAAGAAAACCGAAAAATAAACCTTCTCTCATCACAAAACATGGTGAAATTCTGCAAGTCGGCCATTTTAAATACCTCGGGGAAGTTATACAGTCCTCAGGTTTGAACTGAATCGCTAATGAACAGAGAATTACCAAGCTCCAATGTGCCTACAAACTAACATGGGCCCTTTATAACAAAAAGTGCATTTCGAGAGGCGCCAAATTGAGGCATTATAACACAACGATCCTTACACAAGCAATCTACGCATCTGAAACAATGGTTATTGATGGTCATTCAAGAATTAAAGAAATAGAAAAACAAGAACGAAAAATTCTCAGAAAAATTTACGGGCCAATCAATAGAAAAGGAATTTGGATGAAAAGACCTCAGAATGAACTGTAACAAAAGACAAATACGATAAAGAAAGAAATCAGAAAACGACGAGCAAGGTTCTATGCACATGTCTACAGAATGAAACAGTCCAGAATACCGAGAAAACTACTCGATATAATTATGCATAGTAAATGCGGAACAGAGTGACTAAAAGAGGTCCAAAAGGATCTACAACAGATCAATATAAAAGATCTCGAAGATCGCACTGAATGTCGCTATAAAATCGCACATGTGAAGTTTGAGCAAAAGTCAAATCGTCAACCTGGATTAAAATGGACGGATGAAAGGAAGAAAGAGCACTCAGAGAGAATGAAGAGTTTTTGGGTGGCAAAAAAGATGAAGCAAAATTTCGAATTCAAGTTCAGTCGCTCTCCTCATGGGGAACAATGGTATATATATATATATATATATATATATATATATATATATATATATATATATATATATATATATAAATTTATATGGCAAAACAACGTTGGCTGGGTCAGCTAGTTAACATATATAGTTGATATTTGATCCATACACATTTGTAATTTTTTGAATCTGTATACAAAAGGAATACTTTAGAATGAAATGCTTTAAAATCTTCACCAATACTTAAACAATTTTCTCAGAATCATCAAAAACATTTCATAGAATATAGTTGGGGAGTTGGAACAATGAATACATAATGAAGTAATGCTTAAAATTTAGAGTCCATAATTGGCAATCAACAATTTGAACCCATATACAAATTGAGAATGTCAATTGATTTGTTTTCATATTTGTGTTCGGAATTAATTTTTCTGGTTTTCTTTTTCATCAGAGTTAAATGAACTGACCAATTCAATTGTGGATTCATATGGCATTCTAATCAAACAAAAATTATTGGACGATTGACATTATTTGGCAAACGTCCGCAATCATAAACGAAAACATTTATCCATTTATTCAAAAAATTATATATTATATTCAGCAATTATAAAATTTCAATAATGTGAGATGAGTTTATGTGAAACATTTGGTGGAATTTTGGTTGTCTTTTCTCATTCTTTGTATATTTTTCAATTCCGAGTGATAATCTTTCATTTTACGTTTACTTAATACAAGTAAACGTAAAACCGCTTCAATATTCAATATTGAAATATTTATCTTTTAATACTGTCATTAGATATTCGACGTCATACACAACATGAAGGTCAGGAAAGGATTTTAAAATACTACTTAAATATTTAAAATTCCATAGAGTATCGATTATTGATTCGAAATGGCGACAGAAATAGACAATCTGGGTTGCATTATGCTTTGGACTATGAAACACTTATCAACATTTACAATGTTTGCACGCTCACCAAAAATATCGTGACAGGCTCTAAAAATAAACATTTTTCTTCTAATGTACATCAAAATGGAATATTTATGAATTATATTACGTACTGGATGTGGGTGATATATCGTAGGCTACTTCGACACATTTACTTGCTGAAAAACAAACGACTCTCCATTACTAGGTTTATTATTACAAAATTGTAGAACTGTAATATGATAATGAAGTTGATCTCTCATATTTCGTTGATTGAAGTTATAAAATTGATATGAAAGATACATACATGAACGCCTACAACTTATCTTGTTATTATTGGACACAGAACACATAATGTTCTTTTTCTGCTCTTGTAGGTCAACACCTTTCGAATATACAGGTTTCAACATAATGAAATAATATTCAAATGATTTTAATACAACAAGCGAATTGATAGTTTCGAAAATGTTTTTTACCAATATATTTTGTTTTGAAAATATCAAACAAGAGAGAGCATACATAGTCATTCTAAACTTTCAACGAATTGAACAGAAAATATTCAGACATACACAACTCAAGTAATCAGTCGCAAAAAATAAAAATGAATTCGTTTCATTTTACTTTCGCTTCCGTTGTCTCCTGATAATTTTGGAAAAGAAATTTGTATAATAAAAACAATTTCTATTAACAATGGTTATATACCCTTCTTCTAATCAAAAATAAACAGAGAAAGATACTATTGCAAAGAATTTTTCCCATTCACTTAGAAAAACAACAAAAAATATTTCATTCAATTAATTATATACCTTACTTGATGAATAAAATTTGTAGATTACATAAAAATAACGTTATTAAGTAACGAATTTGAGTTGATTATTGGTAAATAACAAAGACCAACTTTACTCATTTTCGAAAAGTGGCGTTATTGAAATATTTTGCAGTGAATCTGATAGTTTTTACAAAGGTCAAACTGGACGTTCTATACAAAAAAAGAATCGATGAACGTAAAAGATCAATACTGTTGAATAAACCCAATATGGGTTTTTCTGAACACTGCATTAAACATAATCATTTCTTGGATCCCATGAAGACCAAAATAGTACACTCAGGTAGTAAGGACAAAAGATTAGATACCATTGGAGTCTCGGAAATTTCGATAGCCAAAAAGAAGAATTTACCTATTTGTAATGACCAGGAGAGGTTTTCCGTGAAACCAGTGTTAAATTCTGTGGTTTAGGATATATAAGTGAAAGTTGTACACTTTGAATTTCAGTCATATTGTATACTCTTGATAATGGGGTCACCACCCGAAACATATGTAGAGTTTTTAATATATTCAGTCAAACTTAATTCAAGTGTGTTAATTTTTAATTTTATAGTTTTTAACATAATATTTCACCAAGAGATAAGCGAAACCTTCGTTTCATTTAAGAAAATATTTGAAAATCTCAATGTCTAGAGATTAGAATGTCTATATATTGTCAAAACATTAAGACTTTGAAATCAATCGATTGAAATTGAAATAACAATATATATTAAATAGGCTGAAGGACCTATGGTCAATAGCCTTTTATATGAATTTTTCATATAATAAATAGCTATTATTATCCTCGATTTCAAGCCTTTCAAATTCCCTTCAGGGGAAATTTCACTTCTTCGAGATATTATATATCAGAGGAATTAAACTCTGCAGGGGCCCTTTTCAAGTTATCAGGCCCATGACGGCGGTCACCATGGCGGCGATCTTTACGGATGCGACCTTCATAGACTTGATTTCAGTTATGTCCTAGAAACTCCCTGACAGTTCTTGGTTTGGCAAGCAGCACCCATTTTTGTGATGTCTCATAGAGATGAATCCATATTTCTCAGGAAAGTTTTGGGTATAATAGCAGTGGATCTTAAGATAATTGAAACAGTCTAGACCATGTTGATGAGCACTGTCTCCACACTTCAAGTTTTTCGAGATTGTGTGATTTTCTCAGCATTCTTCTCAATTAGGTTGTTCTTATTTGGAATGACCATCTCGTTAAATGTAGTTCCCTTGCTCTTTTGACAGCCAGGATCAGGTCAGGCTTATTGTAGGAATCTGTTTGATCAGTCCAGATAGTGCGGTCCCAGTAGATTCTAAACTCATCATTCTACAAAACTGGCTCCGGCATGTATTTGTAGGAGGGCACCTTTTCCTTCTGTAGAAGACGTAATTTCAATGCCAGTTCTTGATGTACAATCTTTGCTACAGCGTCAAGTCCCTCTCTGATTTCCGTTGTTGTGAATATTTGACATCCCTCTGTTATATGTTGATGTTGATGTTGTGCATCCGTATCGGCACCTATCGTCCTTCACTGTTGAGTCTTTAGCGATGTGTTTCAGATAAATGCGGGTTGGAATAACCTGATCTTGAATAGCTTAGAATGTGCCCTCTATTTCGGAAACATTCTGCCTGAGACCAGCGAGTAGTTCGGCACTTCCTTGTCTACATTTTCTTTCGTGGTCTCATTAATTTGGCAGATCACTATGTGCAGATGTGAGTTGACAGACTTCCTGTGAAATGGTCAAGAAGATTTTCTATTTGCTGGTCCAGCAAGTTACCGATGTCTGACAATATTCTACCACCCTCATGTCTTGGTAAAGTAATCAAGTGCTCTTTCTGGGTGGTACTTATTAAACATCGTAAGCAATGTTCTGAATTTTCGCTACAGGTTGTCAACATCAGTTCTGTTTCATTCAACTATTCCGAATGGGTTAATAAGATCTGACCCAGCGTTCTATTATAAATATTATTATAATTATCATTATTATTATTATTATTATTATTATTATTATTATTATTATTATTATTATTATTATTATTATTATTATTATTATTATTATTATTATTATTATTATTATTATTATTATTATTATTATTATTATTATTATTATTATTATTATTATTTGAATATAACTTAAATTCAAACACTTGAACTTATGATTTACACTTTATTGACTACATTGCATGACGCGTTTCGTCGTTACAAACGACTTCTTCAGATGCTTACAGATGCTGAAGAAGTCGTTTGTAACGACGAAACGCGTCATGCAATGTAGTCAATAAAGTGTAAATCATAAGTTCAAGTGTTTGAATTTAAGTTATATTCAATTATAATGGATTTACATCAAGTAAACGCCAACACTATTAAATATTATTATTATTATTATTATTATTATTATTATTATTATTATTATTATTATTATTATTATTATTATTATTATTATTATTATTATTATTATTATTATTATTATTATTATTATTATTATTATTATTATTATTATTATTATTATTATTATTATTATTATTATTATTATTATTATTATTATTATTATTATTATTATTATTATTATCATTATAATTATTATTATTATTAATTTTATTTTTTTCTCCAGTTTTCCTCAGCTGGTTTCAAAGTTGTATTGCGGGGCTAAACCTAAGCAACTCAACAATATGTCAGTTTCTTTATCCTTTCAGGAATTTTCTGACTATGTGACATGTGTTCAGCACCACGTCTTTTTTCATCTTTATATACAGCCTCGGGTCTAAATTCTGCTTCGTAAGGTGTAGCACTTTCGGAACTACACCGGTTTGGATATTACAAGTGGACTTAAGTATGTACTCCATAATTTAATACTTAATAATAATGATTATTATTATTACTATTATTATTACATCAACATATCGAAGCGACTTTTTCAGGATGGATATTCATCTCGGTTCCACTTTTGATGAATAGTAGAAACATAGTGTAGCACAAAGCAGAACACGTCTCTCAGGATTTTCAAAGAAATTCACGAAAAAATATATGGACGTACAAGTTCATCGGGTCAGCTAGTACAAGATTGAAGTCGAATGGAAAAAAGAAATAACGCAATCATTGAAAAACACTTTACTTAATTTCGAAAACACAGGTCAATCCAATCAAAATACGTTTCGGGTTGCTAACAAATTTTCAAGAATTCAAAAAACTATTTAATATGATAAGGTCGAATATCTTCTGGAATCCATTAATTTGCTAAATATAATGAAATTAAATATGTTAATCGTTTAACATATTTAATTTATGTGTTATAATTCAAATGTTATAATTCAAATTTTACGTTATACACATAACCACATTTTTTTCATGAAACAAATTTCCGCAATTATAACCCGTTTCGCTCTTCGATTTTCTGAGCAGTGCTGTAGTCTTGAATTATAATCAGGATGTGCTATATTTCACGGGATGAAAGCACGAGTTAAAAGTAATCGTAAACTAGAGGAATGAATTTTTAATGGTAGAATTTCCAGTTCTCTACTTCTCGCTGCATCCTCATCGAATGAAAATCAGAGCCAACTGCCAGTCCATGTTGCATACATATAGCAGGAAATGAAATAATAGATGAGGCTCATAGTATCTTATGGTTGCGAATGTATTTTTGAAAAGTAAATATTTCAGTAATCAAGAAAAGGAGCCTTGAAATTTATATGATAAAATGACAATATTCAGTATACTATACTGAAAGGTTTAACACAGGAGGGAGTATAAAAACAAAAGGAGGAGCCACAAATGGTCACTTTCTTAGCAAAGTGTTTTTCGTTTCTTTGTTTTGATCTCCAGGTTTGTATATCTGGAACTTGACCATAGAAATCTGAAGAGAGCCAATAATCTAGACACATATTTAAATATAAGATAAAATTCAAACACATAAGCTTTTGATTTCCACTTTTATTGACAACATCGCATGACTCGTTTCGTCGTTATGAACGACTTCTTCAGATGCTAATAGAATACTGACAGTCATTATTCTATTAGCATCTGAAGAAGTCGTTTGTAACGACGAAACGCGTCATGCTATATCTTCTACAATATAAATGAATCGGAAAATGTGTTGGTAAGCGCATAACTCAACATCGCCTGGACGAATTTTGCCAATTCTTTTTTTAAATGTTCGTTGAAGTCCAAGGATGGCTTTTACGGCGGGAAAAATTCGAATAATTGCCGAGAAAACCCAAAAAATAGCCCTTTTTCCCATACAAACGTTTTGCAACTAAAATATAGAGTCAATTTGAACTTTATTGCTCTTCAATAAAGTTTATATCAAATTACAAGCACTCATTAGTGTCTAAGCAATGTAGGCGAGTTCCTAACGTCAAAGAGTCAATTTGCAATTTCATTACCGCTGCACAAAGTTGAAATTCAATCATATCTATCAAAACAGTGTGCATGTACGTGTTGGAGGAACTAATGTCGCGTATAGTGTGTAATATATGTAATAGTCACAAAATGTAAGAGCTATTGATCATTAGTACTGATCTGGTCGGATTCGCGATATTATTTCTTCTGTTTTAGTTTCGGCACGCGACATAACAGCATCAGTTTTCACGTCATTACATGAGTTAAACACCGACCCCGTTACCAAAAGTGTTTTATTGTTTTTAATTATTAATTTAATATCCCCATCTCTGCAAAATTATTCAAATTCAAACTTATATTATTTAAATGAGATAAACAACGAATCTATATATATATATATATATATATATATATATATAAATGAATCCTTATTTCCCTTGGTAACTCCATCACGCGTGAACGGCTTCACCGATTTCAATGTTTTTTTTGTTATTGTCAGCGAAAAAGTTGCGAAATTTAATAAATTATCACACATCAAGGTTAGTTCAGAGCTATCATGACTAATATTGAAACTTCAATTAAATATAAAATTTCAATAAGTTTTCACTTTTGTCCATTCCCTTTGTTGACATAACTCCTAATAATAACTTCTATGGAGTCAAAGTGAATATCACAATTATTGGCAACTCTATTGAATGTAGAATCCAAAAACCAAATGGGGTATTGTATTAGGAGTTGGTCCTCGAAGTCTGTAGGTGGAATAATTTTGCCTAGGAACACGAAATTTCAAAGCTAACAAGAGTGGAGGACAATCAATACTATTGTGCAGTACAAAAATTTGAGTGATAAAGTTCCTCTCCTGCTCTGCAATGAGATTAAAATGAATCAATTCAACAATTCGTTATGATTGACTCCTTTCTGTGGACTAAGAATGACTCCACAGAAAGATCGACCTCTCTGAGGCTATTCTGAGAACCTTCTCCGAATAGCCTCAAGATGGCGTTGTTGGCAAGTGTAAATAGGATTCCAGATCATGCTGCCATGCTCCAACCTGCTACTGATTAGGGTATTAAACAGTCCTATGAATGTTGAGGAATTATTGAAATATTTGCCATTGTGTATAACGAATCCATATATTTTCGAGACCGATGAAATAAGTTGGGTGATGTGTGGAACAAAGGAAAGCTTCTGATCGAAGACTAAACAAAGATGTGTTACCATATCAGAACGAGAAATAACCTGACCACCGACGCTATAATCACACTCAATTCGGTTTCTTTTTCTTGTGAAAGAGACAACATTACACTTTGACACATTCAAACTCAAATAATTTTCCTCACGCCAACTAGCAACATGGTCCAGCGCGAGCTGAAGTTGAACACAGGTGTCTTGTGATCTAATTTCATGAAATAGTTTCAAATCGTCTGCGAACATCAAATATGGAAAGTGAATATTATACATAAGATCATTTACGAACAGAATAAATAACAGTGGTTCAAGATTAGACCCTTGAGGTATTCTAGAGGTAGGTATGAACTCAGACGACTGTATACCCTCCAGCTGTACGAATTGACGTCGGTGAACCAGGTAAGAATGAAAAAGGTTGGTGAGGTGATATCGTATTTCCTTCTTCGATCCCTTGTTCATTAATATTTATCAGAAGTTGATATTACTTGTTTAATGATTTCGGCGTGTATCTGAATATATTTTCCAATATGCGTCCAATATATAGTTGAAAACTGTTTCAAAAAGAATGATATCTTCAAAGCATAAAATCTATCACAACAGAATTTCATTAATTGAAATTCTATTGTGAATAATTATTATTTGAAGCCATAATAAATACAAAACGCATCTTCTGAAAAGAAGATGAGCGAAGAAAATTTAACAGAGTTTTCTTATTGCATTAACGAATTTTTCCGACGGAAAAATGGAAAATTCATCGTCGTCGATAAAAAATACTCAAATTCCAGGAATTTTTAATAAAAACAATTTGTTTGTTTCTGAAGTCACAAACGCTGAAATTAACGTCGAGATTTATCATATTAATTAAAAATTAATGTGATACAAAATGCTTTGAAATACGACAAATCATTTCAGGAAGTGTTGTTCAAATTAGGTTCGCATTTAAATATAACTGCATTAAGTGAACAATAATAAATTGGAGGACAATTCAAGTGAATTAAACTCAGCAACAGGTAAAAACGGGGTGTTTGTTACAGTTTTCTTGCCAGAGAATTTCAGTACAGTACTCAATAAAAATGTTTTGAAGGGTAACTCTTCATAAGAAAAATTCGATGAGTCAGTTTATTGTAAATGAGGTACTGAGCTCTTGAGTTTTACAGCTTTTCAAAACTGTCATAATAACTTCATTTAATAGGAATAATTCATTGCGATTTACATTCCGAAAGATATTGAGTGAAATTCTCAAAATTTCTCTCAAATTTATTCTATTGGTGATATAATTTCAAGAAAGTTAGAAATATATCAATTGTATTCTGTTTTAATTTATCTAAGAATTTTAGGAGTGAATGTTTTCATACAAAATGAAGAAATACATATTTTTCGGTAAAGGTGGTATTTCATTTTCCATTTCGTTATTACGTTTATCATACTTGCTTTGTCAAATGATTAGTTTCTTTCATAATCTGAAAAAAAGTTAATATTCAATAAGTTTCCACATGAAAAAAGACGTTGTATTTTCCAATTCAATAGTTCATTTCCATCGAGCCGCCCAGTTGTCTTAGTAGGCATACTATTATCATATTGCTGCAGAGTTTCTGCCAATTCACAAAATCTAGCCCTTACATTTATTTGACCAAAAAAAACCACACCCTACGATATATCTAAGAAAACACAACCAATCATCTATAGTCTCTTACCACTTATTTCAGATAGAGACCTTAAAAAAGCAACACTCATTACCTGGTCTTCAACCACACTGTGAATTGAAAACCCACCAAAAATCAACCTAAGCTTGAGAAAATATACGAAACATAACACCTCAAACGAATTTCTAAGACAGAACTTTCTACAAATTTTATGCATAACCTCAAAACTGATTAAGTAGTATGCATCGATACGTAAAGAAATAACAACAGCGTGGAATGTTCGGTTACTACTCTCTCTCAAATAACCATTTCTTCAAACTAATGCCATCTTTTAGTAGTATCCATCCAAGGGAACTATTTGCTATATTTCAATCTTCCAAGTCCATAACTGAAGATAACCAAGAAGTAAAAATTTGCTCAATTTGCTCCGCGGTCAAATCCATCCAAAACATTTATATTTATCATCCCTATTTACAAAGTTCATTTCATTGATTCAAGTCTCCAAAACCTTTTTCCAAAAGAGTGAGGATAACTTTCCTCTGGGTACCGTCACATGTTGGCATGTCGGGAACAAAATGGCAGATCGTACAGCAAAAGAGGCATCATCATCTAGTGTCCCTGCAAAAAATCTATAACTGTATGGCGATTCAAGAAGTTTTTTAAACACAGGACCCATTCTTCATGGCAGCAACATTGGAATAGAATTCTCTCAAAACTACATGAGGTTCACCATGCGGTCTAACCGTTCCACCCCTATGTTGCCTAGAAAAAGCAAACTGATCATACGAAGACTAAGAATTGGACACACAAATATCACACACATGTTCCTATGAACCTCTGAACCACCACCTTCATGTGACAAAGGTAACAGTGTGTTAACTGTGAAGCATCTTTTCACCTAATGTTAGCAGTTCATAAATTGAAGAAGACAATTCTTGATTCATAGAGTTCTTCAATACTTGAAGTGGAGCACATCACTTTGAGTACCCCAATTTAAATGAATATATTATAACGTACTCCCCTACGAAGTAATGGTGATTGCACCGGCTAGCTCTTAAATTTTGGGAGACGTATATAAATTCACCTGATTTATGCACAATATAGACAGTGAAACTAGATACTTATGTTTAAAACGTCTATTTAAAATATTTTGATTCAAGATCACAAATTTGAATGAGAGATCTTTCTTATCTTGATACTTGATAATAATCCAGACGTTCTCTGCTTGTTTAGAAGGCCTATAAGATGTCCAATCTTCAAAGTCACTCGAAATTGGGTGGAACTTGAATCTGCTTCAACTGCAGAGATGCGCTGAAGCCTCAACTCCAGTAGATATAACGGGTGTTTTTTTAGAGGTATAGAACTTTAAGTTGGCATTACTGTTGAAGATGGCAACCGATTCAACAGCTAAGAAGTGATTTATTCTCAGTTTGGTTTGGCAATTCATCATGAGTAGACTCACGCCTGAACAACGTCGAAAAGATTCGTCAAATGGACCCAAAACAAGATTTCCGTTGTTACCGATTTTCATAAGCGAATTTTGTTTGGCGATGAAGCGCATTTCTGGTTGAATGGCTACATCAACAAACAAAACTGCCGCATTTGGAGTGAAGATAATCATCAAGTGTATGTCAAAACACCGTTACATCCAGAAAAACTAACTGTTTGGTGCGCTTTATGGCCTGGTGGAATCATTGGTCCGTACTTCTTCAAAAACGATGATGGCCAGAACGTTACAGTCAATGGTGATCGGTATAGAACCATGATTACTAACTTTTTCATTCCTGAATTGAACATCCATGATGTCCAGGAGCTGTGGTTTCACCAAGACGACGCAACATGTCACACAGCTCGTGCCACAATCGATTTACTGAAAGACACGTTTGGTGACCGCCTAATTTCACGTTTTGGACCTGTGAAGTGGCCTCCAAGATCTTGTGATTTAACACCGCTAGACTACTTTCTTGGGACTATGTAAAGTCATTAGTCTATGCTGATGAGCCACAAACGCTTGACCATTTGGAAGACAATATTCGCCGTGTAATTGCCGATGTACGGCCAAAATTGTTGGAAAAAGTCATCGAAAATTGGACGTCCAGATTGAACTATATCCAAGCCAGCCGTGGCGGTCATATGCCAGATATCATATTTGAAATGTAATGCCACAAGATTGTATTTCGCATAGAAAAAATTCTTATCAATCGAATAATCCATCGCTGTTTTATTGCAATTTAAAGTTCTATACCTATAAAAAAACACCTTTCAGTAAAACCTAACTTGAAACTCCCGTTTCAACTCCAAGGGATTTAGCGCTCACAAGCGCACTCAAAATTTATAAAGATAAAAAATATATCAGAATCAGAACAATCAGAAAGATTTATCAATCGCAATACTCGATAAGAGAAATCCAATATCGGAATGAATCTATAACCGGAATATCATGCGTAGTTACATCAGTGTATTTCGAACTACGATCACTTGATGCGATGCGGTCTTAGCATTTCACTCTTCAACCATTGTATAGTATTTGATAACGTTAAAATATTACTAGTTACTATTGTGTTATCATTGATATTGTATCTGTGTCAATGGCCTCAGGTGTTGTGACATTACATTCAATGAAAAAACACTTCATTTCTCGAAAAAATTCAATATTCAAGTGAAATTCTACAAGCATAAGGATATAGATGACATTTCTAAAATGAAATTCGACAAGTTTGAATATTGGATACTTTCAATAAAAAATGAGAAGTCTAGTAGCTAAAAGGATGGATATCTTATTAATCCCTCTATAACAATTTCCGTTCTCCCTTGAGCGTTTAAATGAGACAGAGCGAGAAATAAAATACGCACAGAAATACCGATGTGGTGGTTTCGGCCCAAATGATCATGGAATCTTGGTCTCCATAGAATAATTTCAGTTTCTAACTTCGGAAATTCGCACATGAAAATGCGTACCTCGAAAATCAAAGTATGTTCCACTATTACTCAATGATGTAAAAAAATATCAATTCCTCCCCTAAAAAGTTAACAGTGAGGAAACTGTAGTAATATCCCCTGCTTCGTTTTTTATTTAATTTTAATTACATATCTGATAACAGAAATATCAGTCAAATATTTTTCAAATATAATTGTTAATTTTGATAAAAATAATTGATGTTGATTTTCCCAAAATTCTAGATGAATATCATCATTATTGAGAAATCAATTGATTCCTAACATCACGAATGTTGAATTATTGTTGGAATTTATGGAATTATTCATTAATAATTTCATAGATTAATTTCATGAACAATAATTTTACAAAATGAAATTATGAATAATTATAACTCAATCCGAGGAAAAGCGACTCATGTATCAATTTATCTCGACGTATGCTTGGGGTTTCTCACCCATAATCAAGAAATGATACAACTTGTTTGAAATATCTATTTATTCATTCAAGATTCCTCAAATTATTTGCTTAAAATTGGGATCTCTCTACTACGAAATTGCTGGTCGACTATCTAATTTAGGTCCATACTTTTTTATAATAATGAAAATATTGGGTATTTTCAATCGTCATTGAAAACTAATTTTCTATCGAAATGTTTCTTCTTCTCAGTCGTTCACTCTTGACCACGTTTGGTCGTGGTCGTGTCTCGGTCTGGTGCCACTGCGCCCCACGCAATACGGCGCCACTAAGCTCTATGCTGGAATGCGTCACAGATTTTATCAGATCTGTCCACCTTGTTGGAAAGCTCCCACGCGATCTTTTGCCCTCTACTTACCCTTGGACCACCAGTCGTTCGATAGAGTCCTCGTTTCGAGTTATATGTCCAAAAATTTGAGGACTCGCAGCTGCACACTCGACGATAACCTCTCTTCGATGTTTAGCTCCTTCAGAATCGGGACGTTGGTTCGATGTGCAGTCCACAGGATTCTGAGCAAGCGTCTCCAGCACCACATTTCTAACGCATCAATTTTGCGACGATCTTGCATCCTCAACGTCCATGTCTCTGCTCTATACAAGAAGATTGGAAAGACTAGGCATTTCATTAGTCGAACCTTTCTGTTTTTGTTTTTTCTGCGGTCCCTCCAAATCCTTGTGACTTTTTCCAATGAAGATCTTGCTATGGCGCAACGCCTCCGGATTTCGTCCTCGCAGCTGCCAGCGTTTGAGATCTTGGAGCCCATATATACGTAGCTGTTGACTACTTCACATCCTGCAATGCTTCGAACGTTCACCTGGTTGTTATTAGGGCGGTCCATTTTTAATCGAAATGTGTATGATTCGATTATTAATACACAAACACCATTTAGTATTCATGACAGTTAACCAACGTACGCAAGTAACAAAAATTTTTACGCATTTGTAAATTCAATTTTGAAGTTCTGAAAGAAACGAAGTCTAACAGGGTTGAGATACTTGAATTTCAGGTTTCTAACGTTTCTGATCATTGTAATTTAGAATCAACATGGTCATTTTCAACCGAGTTATGGGTGAATTACTCAATCTAGAAATGCATATTGAAATAAAAAATTAGAAATATTTGAAGATAACGAAAAATCAATTTTTGTTTTCCTCATAAAGCAAAACAACTTCCATAGGTTTTACTTTGGTAACTCCATAGCTTTCTCTTCAATGAATTAATAGATTTATTGAAGAAAAGTTGATACGTATTTTGATTATTATCTAATAAGTTCGATTTCCTCTTTTTCTGAAATTATCTTCAAAATATAGGAACATTAATAACTCATTAAGGAAATTTGGAAGATTATAAATAGTTTCGATTCATTTCAATGTGTACAAAAATATTTCGAATAGCTATATCATGGCTAAATTTAGAAATACTTATTCTTGTGAAGAATAGCGTGCAATAATAACACTCTGTCAGTATCCCGTAAAAATCTGTTATCAATATCAAGGGCACAATAGGTGAATATTTGTACCAGGTACTTCGCTTCAGTTTGGAAATGTCCAATATTTTTGAATCGACCGTCAAGTTGAATGATCAATATGAATGCATATTTTATCTAAGATAGAATCGTTGAATTCGCACAAAATTTCAACCATTTCGTGACAAAAAATGATGAATTCAATAAAAGTCTTGCTGGATTTTCTGAACTAATTTGAATGGTTTCATATATCGAATGAAAATATCTGTTTCCTATGATTTCCTTTCACAAAATTATTTTAGATAATAAATTATAAAAACAGCATTTCCTAAACTTTCAGCTGAATGAAAATATATATATATATATATATATATATATATATATATATATATATATATATATATATATATATATATATATATATATATATATATATATATATATATATATATATATATTTATATATATATATATATATATATATATATAATATATTTATCATGTTTTTTTGGCGCCTAGGAGCTGTTCTTCAGATTATTAGATGGACATAAATGTGTGATATATTTCAAGAGCATTACATATTTGTAGGGTATTGGACATTTATTGTCATTAAAAATTTTCAGAAAAGGGCCAGTCAGAATTCTTTACGCTAAAATATAAAAGACAGTGACCTTTTCCTAGTAATCAATTAAATTACTGAGATTGAATTCTCGCTTAACTCTTGGTAAAACATAAATAAATATTGAATTAAATCAAACAATTGGCTTAATTTTTTACGATTATATTCAACAATATCAAATTGTCAACATGTTTCGAGCATGAGCCCATCTTCAAGACAATCTTGAAGATGATCGATTGTTCAATTTAATTCAATATTGAATTTAATGTTTATATTACCTGAACAATATTAATATTAAGTTCAAGTAATATAAACATTTAAGATATTAAGATTGTGTAGCTTCGAAAAGTTGGAAATGGCATCAAGATCTAGATTTAGCTGATGCAAAGCTGTATCAACAACTGTCGACGGTTCGAAAGATATAAGCAGATAAGCTATAATATGGCTTCGCATTCCTTAACGTAGGTTTATAAAGAACCTACTTTACAATCTTCTCTATACTATGTCTTTCATTCAGAGAAAGAACCAGATCATTTTCGAGTTTAACAATTTTTATTCCTTTTCCCATAAATATAATTTTTTTTATTACCGAAGCTTGTTGTAATTTTGAGTTTGACGACTCATGGCGTTATGATATTTTAAATGAAATATTTGTTTTTTTTGTATAATAGAATTTACACTGTTCAAATGTGTTACATTCATCATAATAAACCTTTCAATAAATTACACGGAGGTTTTGTTTAGCTTTTGGTGAAATATTATGTTGAAACAATACTTTAAAATTAACACACTTAGATTCAGTTTCACAAAATATATAAAAAAATTCTACATATATTTCTGGTGATTAACTCATTAACAAGAGTATGTTACATGTAACATTGTATACTCTTGATAATGGGGTAACCACCCGAAACATATGTAGAGTTTTTTAATATATTGAAAAAAGCATATAAAACATATAAGCATATGTTTCGGGCGATCAACTCATTATAAATTCTCAATTATCATTCCCGTTCTGATAAGGTGAGAGATCTTAGTGTAGTGTTCGACCAGAAGCTTTCCTTTGTCCCACATCACCCAACTCATTTCATCTGCTGCGAAAATATATGGATTCGTTATACGTAATGATAAATATTTCAATAATTCCTCAACATTCATAGGACTATTCAATGCCCTAATCCGTAGCAAGTTGAAGTATGGCAGCATGATCTGGCATCCCATTTACACTTGCCATTAGCGCCATCTTGAGGCTATTCAGAGAAAGTTCTTGAAATTCTTAGTTTGGAGGGAGGATAAAGTTTATCCACAGAGAGGAGTCAATCATAACGAATTATTGAGTCGATTTAGTTTAATCTCATTGCAGAGCAGGAGAGAAAAATTATCACTCAAATTTTCGTACAAATTACTGCACAATAATATTGATTGTCCTCTCTCTTGTCCGCTTTGAAATTTCGAGTTCCGAGGCAAAATTCTCGTAATACAGAATTATTACACCTAGAGACTCCGAAGAACAACTCCCTAATACAGTCCCCCATTTGGTTTATGGAGTCTACCTTCAATAGAGTTGCCCATAATTGTGACATTCACTTTGACTCCATAGAATTCATTATCAGAAGTTAAGTGAACAAGAAAATTGACTAAAATGAATTGATTTAGATTGAGTTCTTTGTAATATTTCATTTAATGCTATAATGTAGTTATAAGTTAATATTTTTTAGATTATATTGAGCTCTTTTTTATATCTTTTTCATTTCAATTATTCAGTTCTGCATTCAACATTGTTATTATTTTCTGTAATTGGGTGTTATACCTGTTGAGACTCAAGAAGTTTTTATTATTATTATCTTTATTAATATTATCAAGGGTATGTTACATGTAACATTGTATACTCTTGATAATGGGTTAACCACCCGAAACATATGTGGAGTTTTTTAATATATTCAGTGAAACTTAGGCGATGTGTGTTAATTTTAATTTATTGTTTATAAACGTTTTATGTGTGAAGAAGAAGAGTTGTCAGATTCTATATCAGCAAAGATGTCTTGCCGATTTGAGACCCAAAATATCTAAGTATTCTTCATGAGGCATGCCAAACGGCTGGATAACTCGAGTAGTTCCATTACTCGAACTTTTTAGGGAAAATGAAGGTACGAAGTTCGAAATTAGCACAGAAAAAACTCGCCAAAAGTTGTTTGTTTACCGGATAAAGCTAATAACGTGATATGGTTCTGTCAACTTTTCAAATTCTCCAGTGGAGCTCTTTATAAACAAACTCGAAAATCATGTGTGTATTTTCAGGCATAGCGGAAAATGTTGGTTTTCAAATTATTCATATGTGCTGTTGGATAAATTGATGAGGGTTAATCAACAAGAAGGGAAGTGCTTTTCAATACCGTTTTAGCTGAAAACTACGTTATGGAGTATGGAATACATGCATGTGATTTCAATTTTCCCCCACTCTAACAAGAAATTTATCAGGTCGCCCTGTTTTTGTTCCTGATGATTTTCATTTTCAGAGCTAGGTGAAATAATCTGAACATCATATTTTGAGAACTAAGAAATTTTCGAGCATTCTGGACTTCCCTCCCTCTTATTTTCTATACCATAAAAAATCGTCATTTTATTTCCCATAATAACCAATTTTTTAAAATTTAATACCCTATACCCCAAAAATTCCTTTCTTGTAAATATCTGTGGTTGTTGAAAGAAAATTGAGGAACATACAAAAGCTTTCCGTAATCTGGTTCGGGTAATGTGTTAATTTTGCACCCGTTCACACACTTTTTTTTATCAAATTGGAAAAGACCTCTATATATTTCCAACAACTATCAAAGAATTTCAGTAGTGCATATGTTATTTTTAATGTTCCATTCATGAAAATCTTTTCTCTTTGGGTTAGTAAGTATTATTTCATATCCTCTAACTGAATCGAAGTGTGCTTCGATAATAAAAATCATCCCTTCTGTTGGTTACATTTTACGTATTGATTGTAAAAAATGTTATGTAACTATGTTAACATAATATTGTAAGATATGTAACCTATTCAGATCAACATATTCAGATCAGTGCTTTGTAGATATTTTATAGGGGTTTCCTTTTTTATTCACTTTCTGGGGTCTGTTATAGGGTGTTCATCATACCACTTTATTCCTGCTGAGGAATTTCGTGTTCGAGTTTATAAACCTGCCTAGACAAAACATTTCAACTTGGTATAGTTAATTTGTGAAACACGATTATATATTTACCATAAATATTTACCAAATACCAAATAAATTAAAATTAACACACTTGACTTAAGTTTCAGTGAATATATTAATAACTCTACATATGTTTCGGGTGGTTAACCTACTATCAAGAGTATACAATATGGCTGAATGGAAGATCAGACTCAAAACTGAATTCAGTACTTTTGAGAGCATTCTTCTTATTGGCAATTATTGTATCAATTGAAATGAATGTAATTATACAATGTAAAGATTGTTTCTCAATAAATTTGTTTTATTCATTTATTTATTTATTTATTTATTTATTTATTACTGAATTTTGAAATGTACAGCGTTCACTTATTTATCCTAAACCACAGAATTCAACACTGGTTTCACGGAAAAATCTACCTGGTCATTGCAAATACGTAAATTTCTCGTTGAAAACATTGGAATTTAACTTTTAAGAATTGGGTAACAGCCCAAAAAATTTGTCAAGCAATTAAAATGATAATTTGAACCTGAGTCAAGTGGTTTATTTTCAAGTCAGATTAAAACTGCAATATCATTTCATCTGATAATCAATACAATCCTCAAATAAAAAATGAAAATCAATAATCTTTGTGTGCGTCATTCCAAACATAAAAATTATAGCTAAAAAGTTATTGAATGCAATTCTGAACTATTTTCATTTTGAATATTGTATGTATTGCAATTATATGCCTTTTCCTCAGACAAAAGTTTGCAAATTTTCACGATATAATGAATTTCATTCCCATATTTTCCAGTTCGTCTTCAGCAAAAAAAGGTGAGAAATATACCATTTGACATAGTACATGTGATAAATAAAATAGAATTGTACAAATTTGTTAAAATTTAAAACGAATATCAAAGAAGAATATTTAATTAGCTTGAATAAATTGAAAAACTCTGTATACATTTTTCAATCGTCCTTTTCAGTATTACGAAACGTTGGCAATCTCTTGCTAATCTCAACAGGCACTGTAACAATTGGTGCAACCGAAAGGCATTCCAAGTGCCTACTTCAAACCACTCCATGAAAGAAAGCACACTAGCAATGTATTACGGCAAGGGAAAAGCTTGCCTGCATTTTCCGGATGAAAATTTGAATAAATATTTCGTTCATTCTCACAACCTTGATATCTGTGGAAATTGTTTTTCCTCAGTGATTTTATGAGTTATTACGTAATTCAATTAAGAAAGGACGTTAAATATTCCTGTTACAGTATTTTCTGGATTCTTGGTAATTTAAAAAGGAAATTCTCTTTGAATTGAAGTATTGAGAAATTTTTTATTGCTTGTTGATTTTCTTCAGTTCTTGTTCATTTTGGACGAAAAAATTATTCAACTGAAAAGTTGGATAAGTCGAAGGAATAGAAATATTTCGAGTTCTTCTAGATTTTTTTGTTGCCTGAAAGCATTGAATTGACGAAACATGAAAATGTCATTCGATTTAGTCATTTTTATCGAAACAGATATAGAGTTTTCTGCGCCCTAATTATATAAGTCTCTTTGTATAAATTCTTTTTATATGAATTCTCTTTGGCGTTTATGGCGTTTATGGCGATATGTATTGAAACAAATATTTAAGGAGTGTTATTGGAGCCGTCAAGAGAAAATTCAGGGAGAACGTAAACATCAACTATACAATAACAACTCTTTTTCTGGGCTGTTTCCTTATTTAGCATTCATTTTGAGATTATTCATATTTATATTTAGTGATTGAGCTATCAATAAGAAAAACATATTAAACATTTAATGTTAAAAACATGAAATTTTAAGCATTATTGTACGAACATAGGATAATGATAAAAATCAAGAAATTTATTAAAGTAAAACCAAAGACATGCTAAATACTTAAATCAACGAAAAAAGCTTTTCTGTGGAAAATGTATTCTTAAGGCATTTCAAGATTTTCACCTATCTATATTCTATCAATCAAATTTCAACCATATTCTATTTTTAGACGAATAAAGTTTCAATTATTACATCAAATACCTTTCAGTTAACCAGAAATTCTTGTCTGTTCTGACTTCAATGTTTACCGAACGAATAAAGTATATGGCTGTATTGAAATTGTTTTTAACTATGCTTTTATCGAACAGGAAATAATTGACGTTGAAAAATTAATTCCTAGGGCTGTTCAACATTACAGTTTCAGGTAATATACATGAATGTTTCATTTACCTATTTCTATAAATAAATTTTGTTGTCAAATTTCAAATTATTATTACTATGACGAATATTTTTAAATTGTAGTATATTTTTGTTCTAGTTGTCTGTATTTTTTCCAATTGTAAATATTATATGCCCAAACATTTGTGTACTATCATAGTATATACATTCAGTTTCGAATTTTCGGTAGAAGAAGAAACTCCAACACTTTCGAATAAATTTTGAGAATGATTTTCTGACGGCGCAATTTTATTTATCACAAAACAAGATCTCATGCTACCAAAAAACAACCTTTATTGATCGTAAAACAGAATCCAGTATTGAAACCTTCTGAATTAATAAAAACTCCCAACTTCCTGAAGTTCCCGAAATGCAAAATCTGCACAGACCTAAGATTGAAATTGAATTATCTGCAAAGTTAAGAAAGACACATTGCATTAGAGGGTAGCGAATTCAGATGCAATTCGAAATTGCATTGACACTGACCTGCACCTTGTATATCATTGCTAATCAGATCAATTCGAAATCTCCTTCAATTTCAGTCCATTATCTCCGTTTCCTGTGTTAATGCTTATTATTCGGCAGTTGGCATATATTTTCTACTTCTATTCATTCATATCTGAGCATCGAGAATAAAAGACCAATCAAGTCAACTGAGATGTTTGGAAAATGACCAGTTGTAGCATGTTTGGGTGAAGTTTTCATTTCAATTTATCACAAATTTTGAATCAAGGGCGATTTTTGAGTTCAAAAAGGCGAATAGATGAAATTCAAAATGAAGATTCTGAATCATCAAAAAATACACGAAATATCATGAACAAAATATACCCTAAAACTCCTTAATGAAGCAATAGTATAATGATGAGAATTTCGCTGGTTTCCATCTCATTTTGTTATTTAAACAGGTGTAACTGCCGCTTCGTAATATTTATACATTTCAAAAGGATGAATAATTATGTAATACGAATTGTTCAACCTTCTTAAGGATTTCTTGAGCCATAAAGTTAAAAGCTTGAAATAATACACTGAAATTATTTACGAAGATCACTTGATGTGAAATGGCAGAAATATGGGAATAAATTGAAGCGATTTCGAATTCTTCTCTAAATTTGAATATCTATATGAATAAAACGCAATATTTATGAAGATTTCAACAGGGCTGTTCAAGAAACTGATTACGTCGTTTTGATGATGACAAAGAGATTTTAAACACTCGTCAACACCAGCTTTTTTATGCGGGCTGCAATATCAACCATCAATTTGATGAATAAATGTATGAAAATTTTTTTATTGATTTGTACATTGAGAAAATCATACACTTGACTTTGTTTCACTATATTTGACAATTTGATAATCGATAATTAGGAAATCGCTCATTGTTACATAGTATTGTTACAATAGTATCAATACTATTTAAAATAGTATAGATACTATTTGAATGAATTTAAATTTAGTACTCATTCAGACTTGGAGACGAAAACCATTTACGTAAATACCATATTTCAATTGTGGTTCACTGCCAAAAAACTCAAACTGAATGATGAAAAAACTCAAAATATTGTCTTTTCATCTAATTCTTATCATAATACTTCAGAAAAAATTACTGCAAAGCTGCTTGGTGTAACACTAGATAGCAAACTTACTTGGAACAACCATATTGAACATCTGAAACGAAAACTTTCTGGTACTCTATATTTGCTTAGACCAGTGTTTCCCAACAGGTGATCTACGGACCCAAAGGGGTCCGCAAGATATGTCAGAAGGGTCCGTAAGATGCTATCACAATGAAAAATATATTTCATATGATAACATATTTTTTGTTTTGGTCGCTTCTTGCATGAGCAGAATTTTAGAGAAGTATAACTTTTGCGTTTAGCGTTGGCCTAGAGCCAACTGACCACAGCACACTCTATCACAAAACTAGAATTAGATAGATTTTTTCAAGGAGTTTGTTATACTAAAATTCCAGATTTGAAAAAAACAAATTCAACAATATTAGTGAGTAATAATAGTGTTTCAATTTCAAATTGCTGTTACTCAACATAATGTTTCACTGAGTGACAAGCAAAAACTCCGTGTCATTTGGTGAGTGAAGTTATGGTTCTGCTGTAACTGTGCAAATAATAATTGTTCAATCAAGAATTCCGACATCATCCGAAGAATCAAATTGAAGTTGTTCAAATAATTGCTGCCAACTGGTCAAAATTCATTGAGGACTCTCCAAATAATAATATTCCCCTGCAATTCAGAGCTATAAGGCGAAGAGCTCTATCGATTTCTTGTCTCATTATGAACAAAAATTCAAAGAAATTCCTGAATAATTGATTGACGTCTATTAACGCAATATTCAAAATGACATATCAATTTCCCTCTGACAAGTAAAATAATTGCGTGTTTTATTACTCAAGATATAAGTATATTTTTACGAACACAGGTGAAAATGACAGATATCACTCTGATCCGTTATTTATAACGACGCATACTTATCGCTCAGAAGCTAAATTACACATCCGTCGTCGCTGGTTGTACCTTTCATCGAATTCCCACTCGAAAAGCAAAACAATTTGACTTCTGGAATCATCATTTTTCTTGTTTTGTATATCAATAGCAATTTTCAATCATTTTTCTATGATTATCGTTTGAAGTTTGTATATTTCTATGAACTATCCGTCGAAGATATAGTAACTTAATAATAATAATAATGTATTTATTTAGCAAAATTGCTACATCATATTACAAAATATAGTAATAACAAGTTAATTAAAAATGATAAAAAATAATGAATAGTAAAATACTGTGAATTAAGTACCAATATATGTAAATAACATAATATAGTAGAAAAACAAAAACCTTATACTTAGCACCTAACTAATACTACATGAAAAACATCAATTAGAGTACTAGCAGAAACAAAGCCCAATTGAATTAGAGTGACTTTAAACTGTATTGAATTTGGTTGAGATGAACGTTCTCAAAACTCTTTTAAATACTTTTAAACTTTCACAGTTTTTCATATGTGCAGGAAGTCCATTAAATTCAATTAAACCTTTATACAGAATTGATTTGAGCTTTTGTGTGGTGTTACATTTTCCAAGGATAAAGTCTGTTTTGAATCTCGTATTATAAGTATGTACATCTTCAAATAATCGAACTCTATCACTAATGTTGGTTTGTAACAATTTCTTCTCAGTTTAAAAATAGATACTTGTACATTAAACACAACTCTTTGGCTAACATATAACATATTCAACACATTAAGCATGGATTTGACAGGTGTATATCTATTACATTTTAATCTCATAAGCTCATTTTGTTTTGATCAGGGTATGATTATTTTTTTTCATAGCTCTATTTTGTATTTTTTTCTAATCGACTTATTTGATATTGAGGACAATTAAACAATAAGGAACAACAGAATTGTAAATAGGGAAGTGTAATGGCTTTATAGAGTGACAATTTTGTATTCATAGACAAATATTTGCCGATTCGTGATAAGAATCCTACTTTTTTCGAAAATTTTCCCGTTATATAATCTGCGTATGCGTGAAATTTGAAATTCGAATCCAAAATTGTACCCAAGTATTTGATATGTTCATCGTGAACAATGGCTTCTCCGTTTACAACAATACATATATTATCAACCTGCACATTTATCATTCGTGATTTCTTGGCGAATATACTAAATTTTGATTTTCCTGCATTCAAACTTAATCTATTATCACACAGCCACCCGAATAATTTGTTCATTTCAATGTTCATATCCGATACCATTTGATGTAAATCTTCCCCCACTATAAACATCCATGTGAATACATACATGTGACAACTCTCACTTTAAATCCTACCAATCAAAAGGTACCGAAAAACTAAAAAACACAATATAAGCTTCTATGACGAAATTATTGTAGATATTAAACTAATCAGACTTATTGATAGTGATTGAGTAAAAAGTTTCAGTTACATCAAGAAAAACGAAAGAATGAATTTCAACTAAGTTATTGAAAAAAATTAAAGAATAAAAAAGCGATTGTTACTTCGGTCAGTCTGCCACATGTGACAGTTTGTGGTTAAAATTTCAAGAGATTTTTTTAAGATCGAAAAATATGATTTTTTTTTTCTGAAAACAAAAAAAATAAAAGTTGAATGTAAAGTATTTCGGGGCTCGTAGCAAATAGCAATTATTAGAATGAATTTTCGAAAAAGATCGCATAAATAAGAATGAATCAATTCAGTAGTTGAGCAAGATAACGTCATTTCAATTATTTTCAAGTTTACAAATGCCTAATCGTTCTGAATAATTAACTTTTTGTCTCTCTGGCAATTTATGAATAATTTGGAGGTCAATTGTTTGTGTAAATGGAGGACGATTTTCAGCAATGGTTTGAAAACGTTGAATCTGCTTCATTTATCGAGAACAATGGATTGTTATTTCAAATGATCGACCACTATCGTTTTTATAACCTCTTTTGCATATTCTGCAGGATACAAAAAGATGTCAGCTTTAGAAAATTAACCAGCTTCAAAAATTACTGTAGTGCAGTAAATGTGCAGTTTCAGTTTTTTCAGAATAATCATTGTAGAAAATACATTTCTGTTTTTCATTATATTAAATTGTCGTATAGTAGCTCAGAAGGACAACCATCTCTAGTTTTAGTACATGATATCTTCGAAATAATTGAAGTTTAGCATTAAGATGTATATTTTTATTTAAATTAACGACAGAATGTTCAAAATATTGAAAAGAAGATTAGAAATTAATGGAATCGATGAATCACCAATTTTCTTGCTATAAATTTATGCTGGAAACAACGACGAGAGGTTACGTGAGGCTCAATACTCTACTGAATATAAAGCAGCATTAAACAACCTTTAATAATTCATGGAAAATCGTGGCATCTCCCCTCCTTTGGACAAATGGAATGGAATAATTCGAATTTAGACAAAGCAAACTGGATGAAGCGTTTGTGTTGCGTAAGATTCTATTTTAGGAAAAATCTCAACAAAAATTTGTCATAATAAAGCGAAATTTTTGATGACATACCTTAAATTCATTAAAATAAAAAAGGAAACGATATTTACTGTTTTTATGCAGTTTTTCAGTATTCAATAGCCGTAGAATAATAATTATAATCCTGAAATAATAGATAATATGATATTAAAAAAAAACTTCAAAAAGGCGATTGGTTTGGTTTATCCCCTAGTCAAAAACAATATCAACTATAACAGTCTTACATACATCGGTAAGTCCAGTGAAAAACTCAAATCTCTTCTTTTTAAGTATAACATCAACATTGCTTACCGTACTGGAAATAACTTAGGAAAACATATCAAAAATAACAAATCTAAGGTCAACAAAAATGAAAAATCGGGTGTATAAAAAACTAACTGTGGTAGTTGATAAGTTTTATATTGGTAGAACGTTTAGAAGTTTTCAAATAAGAATGTCGGAAATTAAACGTAGCTTCAGAAGACAGATTCTCATTATGCAAATCATTTGATTAATGAAAATCATATATTCAATTCCGATTTTGAAATTTTGAATATCACAAACAAGGGAATGAAGCTTAATTTGTTAGAATCACTTCAAATCAATAAATACAAATGTTCTGGCAAACTTTTGAACAGTCAAATCGATCATACCTCCAGCCCCCTTCTCAATCTTTTCAAAATTACTCAGTTTCTTATATAGCAGTTCAGTATAAATTGATCCCTTCTACCTGTTATCTACCTGTTCTCTCTGTATTCATAATTTAAGTTTATATGTTATATGTATTCGAGAAATTGTCATTAGTCTGCACGTAGCATTCGAAAAAGGTGAATCTCATCAAAACGTACGTCATGCAGTATTCTTTTTAATATATGTGTAAATCAGTTTAACCATTGTTTTATTACTGAAATTTCATCAAAATAATCTGGCATAATTCCTGTTTCAATTTTATAAATTAATATTAAAGCTTGCATCTCCAAAAATTTTTCTATATTAATCCAATTTAGGACTTGCAACATATTGTCGATACCTGCATACCTGTTACGCTTTAAAATTATTCTCATAGCTCTGTTCTGTAGTAACTGTAATCGCTTAGTTCCATCATTATTACTAAGGTAAAGAATAGCACTGGCAAAGAGATAATGAGGTAATATAATGCTATTATATACTGTTTTTCGTGCCCAACATGTCAAGTACTCTAATCTGTCAATATCCTCTTGTAGTTTATCTATGATATTACTTTCACTGCCTGTTATATAAATTATAGTGTCATCTGAAAACAAGTGTATTTTTCAACCATACTTTCTAAATCATTTATATAAAGAACAAAAAGTAGCGGTAATTTTATCATATATTGTTTGAAAACATTGAATATACCCTATGTAATATGAAAGGCTCTATATATTATATGAGCGGTATGTTTCTGGGGTATTTCCGTTGTTGAGGGTTCCTGCAGAGGTCTGTTGTAGGTCCTCTGCTATTCCTTGACTATACATCTGATAATCCAACAATGCTTTGTGGTAAGTTCTCGCAATACGCTTATGCAAAGATATATTATTACCGCTTTTGGAGTGTTGAATGAACTTCTTTTCATAGATTGAAGTAATATATTTACAGTCAATGTGGACAATCTCTTTCAAGGTCATTCACTGAAGTCAAGCGCGAAAGCTTCAAATTACGATTACACTGTCTTTCTCATTTTACAGTTTTTCGTAAGTGAAGCACTGTAGGCCACTCGATTCTTCGTGCCATATCAATGAACTCTGTCAAAAGTGGAATAAGTACAGCTTGCAAAGGCACATTTACTCACCTTTTTTTGGAAATATTTTTGTGCTTAACACAAAAAAGAATTAAGTTTTACACTTGGGCGTAATTTTTTGAGTTGCTTTATTAGATGTTTTCGTTTAGTTGTAATTGTAGATTTAGTATTGCTTGATTCATCTTTTTCAATGTGTCAACACCTCATCTAGAATTATTCCTAATTGAGTCATAGGACTTCAATCCACTACTCCAATCCTTTTATGTGTAATTATGATACTAATAGCAATAATAATAATAGGTTCTTTATTCTCAACAGGTATAACACCCAATTACAGAAAATAATAACAATGAACACATAACTGAATAATTGAAAGAAACTTTTAACAAAGAGCTAACTCAAGATCTAATCTAAAAACATAGTGATAAAATAATGATAAATGAATAAAAATAATGATGAAACTATAAAAAATATATGAATATATAAATATAAATTTAATTTAAATAAATGTGAAATTAATCATATTGTGTTGAACACTCCGATGGATAATATAACGTCATTAACGAACTGTTTCCACAATATCCCGTTATATAGCTTTACATTCTGATATAAATTAATTAAAGCAATATTGAACATAATGAATTGAAATATGATCTTCTTAATTATTGATCATTATTCCCATATACAGATGTTTTGCTATGAACCGTATCAAAATCTCGAATATCGTATCATATTATAAAATGATATATTATTCCCTCGATATTTGATAAACAAATTTCTTAAAAATTTTAATTATAAATTAAAATCTTCTAATTTAAAATGTTCCACGGACAATTTCTACGAACGTATATGAAATTCCTTCATCTTATATAAGCTTCAATCAAATGAAAATATGACTCATATACAAAACCTGAAACTTTGAGCAGAATCATAGAAAATAATGCAGAGGACGTTAAATTTGTTTTCGTATATAACCTCGTATGTTCTAAACCTTACGCATTCGCCAATTTGTACGATGCATTCAAAGCGCCACTGGATGAATCAAGTGGTAAACCTAATTCTCCGATAAATTTACAACCAGAAGTCAACCTGTGATTAACTGAGGGTGTTAACTCATTCTGTTGTCAATAAATACGTTATGAGCCTGTCACACAACCCCTCTTAATTAACATTTGTTTCATTCTGACGTACGCAACATATCCCAAATTTTACTCATATTTCTGCACACAATTATATTTTTAGTTATTATATAAAATTGAGATTGAAAGTATGAACTACATATTTTAAGAAAATTGGGGTTTTTATTTTAAAAGATTTAGTAGTCTTCAAGCATAATAAAATAAACGTTATAAAGATACAACATATATTATTTAATTAATTACGAGTTGAAAAGTTTGATAAAATATGAAATAATTGTTAGATATTCGAAGGTTTACTGGAAAAATTTTATTATATTTCTTAGTGTTTTAATGGTGATTCATGTTATTATTACACCATTAGATTCATTTTGTAGTAGATTAAGGTAATAATTAATTCTCCATTTCATCTGACACAAGTCTTTATTTTCAAATTATAATTATCAGTATTGAAATTAGTTAGAATTTCAACCTATGTAAAGCTTCAAGTAGAAACCAAATATAGAAACATACAATATAAGATGCACGTTTTATAATCACTTCATATTCAATAAATAAGATTTGTTGAAAGTTCAAAAATGATCCAAGAAATTTATTATTTTCATTGAAAAGAGTAACATTCTATATAAGAATAATATGACTAATATTCAGGTTTCCATACTTTGTACAAGTTCTTCACAAATTTGTTTTTTTATCATAATTAATTCAATTCAGGTACAGTTTCAACATATGTCATGTTTCATTCAGAAATAAAATACAGAAATCTTCATATAGGATAAAATGTATGGTTTATAATTTATGTAAGTATGTATTATAAAATTGATGAAATATGTTAGTCTTGTGAGGAGTTTAAAATGACACAAGAAATATAATATTATGATCAAGTTCCGATTTTTCACATAATTCAATTTAATATCTGTGTTTCTGTTATTATAATGAGGATTTAGTAAGGTATTTTTGACATTTACATGTACTTAATAAATTCATGAAATACTCGTTGGAGGTTTCAGAAAAAAAACTCTGTTTTCTTTTGAAAAAATTTGAAATTATCATAGAGAATAATAGTATTATGATAAAATAATAAGATGTCTATTTTTGAGTTATATAATAATATATAACACAATTTGTACACATCTCTGTAATTTCATGCTATTTTAATAAAGATTAAATGAAGTATAGTTTCAATATATCGTAAGTTGCCAAGTAGAAATAGAATAATATAGAATTATATGGAATAATAACAGAATACATAGCAAATATATTAGACTAACATAAATCAACTTGTATGTTTAAGAATAACTCAGAAATTTAATAGCACCAATAGAAATGATAATATAAACACAGAATAATATGTTCAATTTTTCATTATTTCACACCACACTTATAAAAAAAGCGTACTTGTCATAGAATTATCGCATTTACTTACTCAAAGAAGACAGCCGCTTTACCAGTCGGTAGTCTGGAGGAAATTTGCTCAGTATCAACAAAATATCGTTATTAGATCAGATAATTTGTTGAAAGTGGTCACTACCGCGATGGAAGCAAACATTGCGAATCCATCTTTTACAAGCGCGCTGCACTTACTGCACGAATTTTCGTTGTACGTTACTTTTCACAGGCGCGAAGTAGCATGGACGGCTATCCCGCGCGAAGCAATGAGATGTTAACGCGCCAGCGCCGACTAGATCGATATAGAAGACCGTAGTCTAGAAATCGAGTGTTTAGATATGATTGGAAACCTGAACTTATTGTTTGTCAACTGTTGCTAATATAAAAGATCCGTGCCAAATTAAACTGTTTTATATAGAGGAGATCGTGGTTCCATCAAGCAATTAAGGAACATAGAATATTTTGTGTAGATTTGTGAATATATAATTTGAAGACATTCTCGAAGTTTTCGTTTATGATTCAAAAGATTGGCTGAATTTCTCAAAGTTTCAGTACATTCCATACCTCTTACTACTTAACCTTCAAAGAAATTGGTATAATAAAATTGAAAAAATCATCTAATAATAATTCGAAATAATAGAGTCACAATTAATTTAAGCATAATTCTATGCTTACACTCAAAGTTCTTAGGTGCGTATGTTTGCGCTCAACGTTTCAAATTCTCTACTCAATGTCAATTTGAAATAGTCGAGTTCCAATTAATTCAAGCATAATTCTATGTTTACACTCAAAGTTTTCAAGTGTATGCTTGCGCTCAATGTTTCAAATTCTCTGTCCAATTACAATTTGAAGTAATCCAGTCCTAATTAATGCAAGCATAATTCTATGCAAAGTTCTCAAGTGTGTGATTGCGCTCACCGTTTCAAATTCTCTGCTTAATGTCAATTTGAAATAATCGAATCCTAATTAATTCAAGCATAATTCTATGCTTACACTCAAAATTCTCGAGTGTGTGTTTGCGCTCAGCGTTTCAAATTCTCTGCTCTATGTCAATTTGAAATAATCGAATCCTAATTAATTCAAGCATAATTCTATGCTTACACTCAAAATTCTCGAGTGTGTGTTTGCGCTCAGCGTTTCAAATTCTCTGCTCAATGACAATTTAAAATAATCGAGTCCTAATTTTTTGAAGCATAATTCTATGCTTACACGCAAAGTTTTCAAGTGTGTGCTTGCGCTCAGCGTTTAGAATTCTGTGCTCAATTTCAATTTGAAATAATCGAGTCCTAATTATTTCAAGCATAATTCTATACTTAATCTCAAAGTTACCAAAAGTGTACTTGCGCTCATTGTTTCAAATTCTCTGCTCAATGTCAATGTCAATTTGAAATAACCGAGTCGTCATTAATTCAAGCATAATTCTATGCTTACACTCAAAGTTCTTAAGTGTGTGCTTGCGCTTAACGTTTCAAATTATCTGCTCAATGTCAATGTCAATTTGAAATAATCGAGTACTCATTAATTCAAGCATAATTCTATGCTTACACTCAAAGTTTTCAAGTGTTTGTTCGCGCTCAACGTTTCAAACTCCCTGCTCAATATCGAGGTCGTTGGTTTCGTAGCAGATGAGTTATGATCACCAACTTTTAATTTCAAATGCAAAGTACCCACTCTAACCATAAACTGTTTAACCTGTCAATAATTTACAGAAATAAATTGTTATTTGTTCAAACCAATTGTAACCATTACATGACAATTAACAGTTTAAAAGCAATTAACAGTTACATGGTTAAACCAAGTCTAGGTAAAAAGCTAATAGCACGAAACATATGTCAAGTGTACTATATCAATATATACGAATTCTTCCGAGTATTTCGAAAATTGATATATTGACTAGAGAAATTGTCGTTTTTTTTAATATTTCGAGAGCCAATTGAATATTTTCCAAAAAATATATGCTGTGTGTATCAAATTTATCGGTATTCTTCAATAGCTTTGAATGATGATATAATCAGCTACTTTCAGTTCTAAAGGTTCTAATATGATCGAAGGTTCAGTTCTAATTTCCAGAAATAAAAGAGTACTGAATATATATAAAACACTAGGTGTTCTAAACTAATGAACTATTCTAAACTATGAAATTAGACACGTAGTTGCTTCAGATAATTCAGGTAGTTAATTCAAACAAATAAATGGATTCTTTTTCAAACCAGTTGTAAGCTTCTCAACTTGTGATAAAAATGAAGTAGCTCGGATTTTTTGTCAAGTGAATTAACTAACTATGCTCTAATTTTATGCAAATAGAACTAAAACCAACCAATCCACATTTCACAAGATATGTACTCCATTCGTCTTATATTCAAACTACTGAATAAAAGTTGATCATTGACTAAGTTTAAACACGAAACTCAGGTAAATATTTTGAATAGGTAGATTGTTGCTTTTTGAACTAGATATATCAACTTCTTGATGAAAAGTTATTAGATTCAGATAAAGTTTTTTTTACAAAAATTGTAATTTTTTCGTATTTCAGTGGAACTATTTGTCTTGAGATTCGTAGTAGTTAAATTAAGGATACCAACCTCAACCATAGAATTTAATACACAAAGTCAATCACAGAATTCAGGTGGATATTTTGAATGGATAAGCTGTTACTTTTCCAATGCGTTGTATTAAATTCTAAATATGAAGTAAATAGTGTTTATAAGGTTAGTAGGCGAATTGGTGAAACTATGTATATCTCGAAGTCTTTACTTGTAAACCTACTAGAATATTTACGAAAGATATGAGCTATAGTAAATCCGAATATACCTATAACGTCAATACTCTGTAAACCCAACTTCTTCGATACTTACATCTTCACATCTCTACCTTTCATGAATATTTCATGAATAAAATGGTGTGCTACAAAGTAACAAATAAATCCTTTTTTGTATCGTTGCATTTATATACTGATAACGTGATAACAAAAAGGCTGTTCCAAAAGTTTTCACGTTATTTTAAATAGCCATTTTATTGAAGCAGTTATAACTTCTCGAAGTTTATGTTGCATATAACAACGTTGTAATATAATTTATTCAATACGTTTAAAATGTGTTCTGAAGACAATATGAAGCCCAAAGTAGGAAGATATTGATTTTATAACAGGTGGGACAGCTAAAATTAAAGTTAAAATATCATATTACTAAATTATAATATATAATTGAATTGAGCACGGAAATGTATTGATTGAGAATGGAATTGGATCTACTTTAATTTATTCCATTTATGTTGAGTCGTGAAAAACCCAAGTCTGATTGGAAAGAGATTGTTTTGAAATTGAATGACTGAAATTATTCGAGCTGTTCACACCATTCGCGTCACTACTGCTGTGACATCTACGTTGATGCTGAAATTATGTTCATATATTCAGAGAAAGAACTGAATTGAAAATTCAATCTGAAATAGAAAAATGTTTTCATGAATAGAATCGAAATGAGTATTACGAATATGAGTAAATGTATTATAGAAAATATACATATATTTAAAATATTTTAAATGTTAAAAGCTTTATTTTTGTTGACGTTTCGTTGTATATCACAACTTTGTTAAAACTAATATAATAAAAATGATTAAATTAAATGAAGTTTCAATTAAAAGAGTTAATCCTATGTTTAATCAATAATCCAAACTTATTAACAAAGTTAACAACGTTGGTTTTACAACGTTGTGATATACAACGAAGCGTCAACAAAAATGAAGATTTTAACATTAAAAATAGCCCGTTATTGCCAAAAATATTGAATATATAATGACTGAGATTGAATTCTCGCTTAACTCTTGATGAAACATAATTAAATATTAAATCAAATTAAACTCTCAGCTTAATGTTTCACGTTTATATTTAACAACATGAATTTGTCAACATGTTTCGAGCTTGAGCTCATTTTCAAGAATAACAAGAGTCTTGAGTTTTCAAGACTGAATCTTGAAAATGAGCTCACACTCGAAACATGTTGACAAATTCATGTTGTTAAATATAATCGTGAAACACTAAAGCCAAGAGTTTTATATATATATATATATATATATATATATATATATATATATATATATATATATATATATATATATATATATTAATGAGATTGAATTCTCGCTTAACTTTTGGTGAAACATAATTGAATATTAAAATAAATTAAACTCTTGGCTTAATGTTTCACGATTTATTTAACAATATGTATAGTCAACATGTTTCGAGCGTTAGCTCATTTTCAATACTAAACTGACTAAACTAAGTTTAGTCTTGAAAATGAGCTAACGCTCGAAACATGTTGACTATACATATTGTTAAATAACTCGTGAAACATTGAGCCAAGAGTTTAATTAATTATGAGCCAAGAGTTTATTTATATATATATATATATATATATATATATATATATATATATATATATATATATATATATATATATATATATATATATATATATGATTTAGGAAGTATTGCAGTATTATTTAAGAATTAATTCATACTAGTTGGGTACTAGGAAAAAATCTGTGGTTAATAATTCACAAAGTGTCATCTCATCTATATTTCGATTCAAATGGGAATCTTCATCAGGATGCTGGAAAATGTTAATGAATTACATGAAAATTCATTCAAAACTGTACATACCTTCGACGTTAAGCGAAAGATAGATTACAAATTAGTGCAATAACCACCATGCAGATGAAATATATATTATTTGAAGTGCAAAATCTTGATGAGTTAACTATATGTGTCTAAAATACGAATTTAAAAATTGCATTTGTAGGTTAGAGACCAGACGGAACATAAATATATGGGAAAGCACAGAAAACAATCACAGTACAAGAATCTTCAGCCTTTGTCCATAGACAACAAATAGGTGTGAACCTTACTAAGACCACTAATATCTGTCCTCCTGTTAACACTGTTTTTTTTCTCATTAGTATAACACATCTCCAAGAACAAGAGTTTATAATACTTAGAGATGGTTTTAATTATCCTGACATCACTTAAATTGAAGTCATGAAGCTGAGACAACGCATGTTCAGCTAAGGCACATCTCCCTGGATGCAGTTTGATGTCACTCTTATGTCTCTTAAGTGATTGTGAAGTCTGTCTCACATAGAATCCTTAATAACATTAAAACAATTTTTATTAGTGTCAGGATAATAGTAAGCAAACTCAATGTTAGGAGTACAAGATAAAATGTGAATCAGCTGCTAGACGAACCCTGAACAAATGGTGAAGAGACAACCTCTTCAGGGAGGGTGGAACCACGGAAGTTTCACCTATTGGAGTGGAAGTTGTAAGAACAGAACCAGCAATGAGAGATATCTCCAAGAGTAATACAGATTGTTGCGAACTGGATGTTCATGTTGGGAAATCCTTAAAATTAAGGTTGTGCAAGTATCCATTTTTAACTAAGATGTTAGTTAGTCTTTGTTCAGAAACTCGTACAAAATGCACATGATTAAAAAGTTCTGTGATAGTATTGACTTCGATTTTCTACTATTAATACCCAATATTGATCATTTATTTTATTTCGTTAAATATTTTATTGAATAGTGCTTGGTGTATCTATGATCTGGGAGATGTTTTCTATTAGTTTCAATACATGGAATTGTGAAGTATTCATTACTTGACCTTCTTCACTTGGAGTCATGAGAAATTGTTTGAAGATTGAAGTGTCAACGGTTTCAATACTTCTCTGCAATACTCAACATTTATTCCTGGTAGGATAATGAAGGCATCACATTATTTCGATAAATTTAAATTTCTAGAAATGAATATTCTAGAAATATTCTGAAACATCAAATAGGATGAAGGGTTGAACCAATGATTATGAAGGCCAAAAAAGTGCACCTTATATATTCTTCGTCGACGTTTTGGCTTGAATGTGAGCCTTCTTGGACTCTAGAATATTATAACAATTAGTTCTTTTCAGTTACAAGACAACGGATTCACCGAATGTTTGAGGTTGAAAATAAACTTTCATCGTCCAAAAATGAAAAACTACTCATTTAGGACAATTACATATAAAAACATAACTTCTTTCAAAAAAAGTACTTATCAACATTGAAATTATAAAATGATTGAAAATGCAATCATTATTTACTATATCTATCTAAATTGAATTTGTGTTAAATTTCTGGTACTCAATGACAATCAAAAGACAGTTCTACAAATAAGGTGACCAACTTCAGTTATCATCATTTAGTGACAGAAATAATTCTTCTTCTTCTTCTCATTTCGATCTCAAAAATCAATCACTGAACTTCCATTTTTATTGTTAGTAACATCATAAGAAATTAAATATGAATAAATATCACTATTTCGTTTTATGCCCTTCCTAGAATTCATGAAATTTTGGCAACATTTTTTGTGATACATCTCTAAAATTGATCTTTTGTTCAAAGGGTTCCCAAATTCGAGAATGTTTGGAGAATTATAGTTTGCAAAAGCAACTAATGGTAAGGTAACTACCTCTACAATATTCTGCTGGTATTCTGATTGTCTAGTTCGGAATCGTTATACAGAATCATAAAGCAAGTCATGGTAAGGTAAGTAACTCTACAATATTCTGCTAGTATTCTGATTGTCTACTTCGAAATCGTTATACAGAATCATAAAAATTCATAAAAAGATTTTTGAGAATTGAAGTCGATGTCTTTCTTTTCTTGGGCTGTGGGCAGTAAGTGTGTTGCGTTTTCAACAAATGTAGGTACCTATTGCAGTATTCTCTTACAATGATCTATTGAAAAATAATGGAGGCATCACATTGTACATGTTTGAATAATTTTTAAAAATTTTCGAAAGAAAGTTGTACTTTCAGTTTGAATGTTAATCCCCAACTTGAATTCCTATTTTGTGTTTCGAACAAAGCAGCTGAAGAGTCAAAAGTTAGGTAGCTTTAGTTCTCTATTAGATTTAGTGCATACTCGTAATTATATTATTCTTGGAGAAAATTAATCCAATTCTCGTACATTTGAAGCACCCACATAGTCTTGGGTTTCCAGAGATCTATACAGCATGTAGAAAGTTAACACGAACTTCAATTCGGAACAAACTTCACCCGAAATAAAATTGTTACAATGAGTGCATTCCATTGACGTTTGCTCTTCCACATAGTATTGAAGATCCAATCATCATTATCTGAACTATACTACTCAGAAAGACTTGGATGTTTCAACTATATGAAATTCTGATCAATAATCGTTAGGAAATTCGAAAAGAAACTTCTTAAAAATAAAAACTTCCAGCTGTTTCACAATTATAAAATGTATTTGGGAAAATTTCATCGTCAGCAATTAAGCAATTGTAATAGATATATTGTGATGAAATATTATAATAATAGTCGTCACTATAATATTGTTGATCACCACTAGAGTGTTGAATGACCGTTGTTCTTTAAACATGCTTAGCAGCAAAGACAATTCGAATCTAGAGATACTAGACTGTTAATTTCACAAGATGAAGAACGGTATCCGAAAAAATTACCTAGAGAACAAAATACATTTCAAGAAAACTGGGGTCAAGTTGAAAAGTAAGATAATGTTTGAGCATTTCGAGTAACCTGTAGATTCTTAATAATAGCTCTAATATAAAGTGACACCCACAGATCACACCAATTTAGAGTATGTTCTGTGGTGGCAACTGAGTTGGCCGTCAACAGTGTTACCAATCTATTTTTCGATTGAATATGTTGTGACACCATAAGTGATTATATAAACCTTCGTAAAATTGAAAGGGTAAAATTTGCAGCGCAACTGAAACCCTTTAGTTGCTCCTAATTGTTTAGTGCTCCAAGGTGGATGATATACTAACGGGTGTTTTTTTAGAGGTATAGAACTTTAAGTTGGCATTACTGTTGAAAATGGCAACCAATTAAACAGCTGAGAATTTATTCTCAGTTTGGTTTGGCAATTCTTCGTGAATAAACTCACGCTTGAACAACGCTTGCAAATAGTGCAATTTTATTTCGAAAATAATGATTCTGTGCGAAATACCTATCGCCCAGTACGTCCATTTTATCGACGTAGCACTTCTGGTTGAATGGCTACTGCCGCATTTGGAGTGAAGATAATTCCCAAGTGTGTGTCAACACACCGTTACGTCCAGAAAACCTGACTATTTGGTGCGTTTTAGGGGCTGGTGGAATCATAGGTCCGTACTTCTTCAAAAACAATGATGTCCAGAACGTTACAGTCAATGGAACAATACAGTCAAACTTTTTCATTCCTGAATTGAACAACCATGATGTCCAGGAGCTGTGATTTCAACAAGACGGCGAAACATGTCACACAGCTCGTGCCACAATCGATTTATTGAAAGACACGTTTGGTGTCTAACACCGCCTAATTTCACGTTTTGGACCTGTGAATTGGCCTCCAAGATCTTGTGATTTAACACCGCTACACTACTTTCTGTGGGGCTATGTAAAGTCATAGGTCTATGCGGATAAGCGACAAACGCTTGGCCATTTGGAAGACAATATTCGCCGTGTTATTGCTGATGTACGGCCACAAATGTTGGAAAAAGTCATCGAAAATTGGACGTCCAGGTTGGACTGCATCTGAGCCAGCTGTAGCGGTCATTTGCCAGAAATCATATTCAAAATGTAATGCCACAAGATTATCTTTCGAATAAAAAAATTCCTGTCGATCGAATGATCCATCGTTGTTTTATTGCACTTTAAAGTTCTATACCTCTAAAAAAAATCACCCTTTATAACCAACCACTGTATTAAAACTACAGAAACGTAGAAATGCATACAGGACATTAAACTAACAATAATCTTAAATTTCCAAAACCATTCAGTAAGTTCGAGTGAACATTAACAAAGTAGAAAGTGAAAGGTCTAACCTATTTCAACTCCACTCTAGTTTGTGGTCTCGTAAAATAATGCTTGCTTCTTATCAAACCTTCAGTGATATGTAAATTCTGTGGAGTGATACTCTGGAGAGCCTTTATACGAATTCAAACACGCAGGTGGAGTAATTGTTGGGATTATCTAGTAAGAATGCCCTTTTCGCTCCAAATAAGATTTTATCTGAAATAATTTAATAGCAATAATTCGCGACTCAATTGCTTGATTAAATTTCTCCCTGTGTGTAGATCCTTTTTTTGTAGAACTATTGTGTTCTTCTTAGATTGGAGGTTCAATTTTATAAAACTTTTTCTGAATTTTCACGTTCTCACAATTTTAATTTTATGATGACTCCACCTAATGAATTATTGACGATTCTTGATATTTCTTTTTATTTCTTGATATTTCTCTTTATTTATACAGTACGTGATGAATAAAGATCAATCAACTGGTTAACACTTTCTCTATTCTTCAGGATATTTCTGACTAATCAATAAATTTAATATTGAAAGTGTCAATAACGAGTGAAATTAATGACGAATTAAAATAACTCGAAATATTCGTTTCAATGATGTGTACGTAGTATTGGAAAACGTCGAACATAACAAGAAGATATGTCCTAAATATACATCAATTTATATAATTCACTAAAAACACCGAACTGAGTCCTTACAAAAGGCCAAAATAAGCATTCGAACATGAACCAAAAAAGACTGCAATATGCAATAACTAAAGTCAAAATAAGCACTAAACCTATTTAATAGTGTTGGGGTTTACTTGATGTAAATCCATTATAATTGTAGTTATTAACAAAATAGAATGACGAGTTTCGTCAGTCAGTATTCTGTTAACATCTGAATAAATCGTTTGTAACAACGAAACGCGTCATGCTATGTTGTCAATAAAGTGTAAATCAAAAGTTCAAGTGTTTGAATTTTAGTTTATATCACAGGTCAACAAAATGAAAAAAAAATTTTGTGCCAGAAATCTAACATCTGATTTTAGATGTTTTTAATGCGCCGATTTCAAAAATGCCACCAGATTTTTTCTATCAGCACTAGTTTTTGAGATACACGTTACAGGTTAAATGATATATTTTTTTCTGATAAAGGACAACAAATAAAGAGATGAATATGTACTTAATCGTCAAAATAGAAATTTCCCAGAATGTAAATAGCCAAATGGATACCTGGAATTGTCCCTAACCCAATGTTCCTATACTAGGAACTACTCAATACAATGCTCTTAATTACTTTTATACCTGTAATTGCCTATGGCCCGATCCTTCTATACCTGCTTGGCTATACTTGATTTAGTATATTACTGAGTTTTCCCAAGTAAAGTTGTGCTATCATTTTGTGTAAATTTTTGGTCGTTTTGTAGTATCAACACACTAAACTGAAAAAAAGGCATCCACAAGCAGACGTACCTGTGTAAATCATCCCGATGTTTTTCGTTATGTGTGTGGTGGATACACTTTGAAAGAGAGCAGAAAAACGATTTCTGACTTTGTGAAAAGAGCTTATCTTGCCTATTTTGGCGTTCATTTAGGAGATCAAGATAAATATTGGGCCCCACATTTCATATGTAAAACATGTGTTGAACATTTGCGACAGTGGACAACTGGAAAGAGGAAGTGCCTAAAGTTTGGTGTACCAATGGTTTGGAGAGAACCGCGGAACCATTATGACGACTGCTATTTTTTTCTCGTTAATATTAAAGGCATAAATAGAAACAATAGACACAAATGGACATATCCTGATCTAGATTCTGCAAGAAGACCTGTAGTGCATTCGGAAGAAATACCCGTTCCATCATTCAGCAGTCTACCTGAACTGACAGAAGATGATACAGAAACATCAACGTCTGACGAAGTTAAAAGAATTCAATCAGAAAAGGACAGCGATTTTGAAGCAGATTTAGCAACTCCGCAGTGTTTCAATCAAGAAGAACTAAACGATCTTATAAGAGACCTGAATCTCTCAAAGGAATCCGCTGAATTACTTGCATCCAGATTGAAAGAAAAAAATCTACTTTGTCGAGGTACTAATATTACATTTTATCGTAAAAGAGATAAGGATCTGCTGCCTTTTTTCACTCAGGAAAATGACTTGGTATTCTGTAACAATATAAAAGGGCTCTTAGAAAAAATGGGTTTGCCTGAATACACTCCAGATGATTGGCGCCTTTTTATTGAAAGTTCAAAACGTAGTTTAAAATGTGTTCTTTTACATAACGGTAACAAATATGGCTCAATTCCTATTGTTCATTCTACTACCATGAAGGAAGAATATGAAACAATAGCATTAGTTTTGAGAAAAATTAAATACGAAGAACATCAGTGGTCAATTTGTGTTGATTCAAAAATGATTAACTTCGGCCTTGGACAGCAGAGTGGTTATACAAAATATCCTAGTTTTTTGTGCCTTTGGGACAGCAGAGCTAAAAATGAGCACTGGGTTAACAAAAATTGGCCTTCAATTTCAAGTCCTTCGACCTTTGGTTTCAAGAGAAAAAATCTTACTTCCGCCCTTGCATATCAAGCTAGGCTTAATGAAGCAATTTGTGAAGGCCTTAAATCGAGATGGAAATTGTTTTGGGTATTTGTCACGTAAAGTTCCTGGCATTAGCACGGAAAAACTAAAAGCTGGTATATTTGATGGTCCTCAAATAAGGCAACTTGTTAAATATCCACAATTCACCACATCAATGAACGAGACTGAATCTAACGCTTGGAGTTTATTTGTTAAAGTAGTACAAAATTTTATTGGCAATCATAAAGCAGAGAAATACGTAGAATTAGTGGAAACTATGCTTTCAAATTTTAATACTCTCGGCTGTAACATGAGTATAAAAGTTCACTACCTCCACAGCCACCTAGATCGTTTTTCAAAAAACTTAGGTGATTGTAGTGAAGAACAGGGAAAAGATTCCACCAGGATATTAAAACTATGGAAGATCGTTATCAAGGACGATGGGATAGCCACATGATGGCGGACTACTGCTGGAGCCTTCAGCGAGACTGCCCTAATAAACTCCATTCTAGAAAATCGTATAAAAGAAAATTTTTATGTGATTAGTGACTAATGTAATTATGTAAATTAAGTTTTTGCAATAAATACTTAAATCCATGTGTCTTTGTTTTTTTTTAACTGTCAATAGTAATATTATATATTATAACAGTTATAACGTAAATTATATACAAAATTTTTTTAAAAATCTCAAAAACTAGATCTGATAGACAAAATCTGAGAACTTTTTTTTTGCATTCAAGAATTACTCAGGAACATTCTTTAAAATCACTTTTTCTCTGAAAATATAAACGATGCTGAATAAAAAAATGTTTTTCATTTGTATATTGATTGAAGGCACAACAAAAATAAACTTTGAATTATCTAACGTTTCTGCGACAATATGGCAAAATTCATTTTGCTAATTTGTTGCAAGCAGATTCGTATCATTTATCACCCAATATTATTACTCACTATATTCAAAATTTGGTGACATTTCTTTGTATACTCGTATGATGCATATATCTACCTAAACGGCATTATATATGATATTCATTTGTTAAAAGTTCGAGTTTTCGAGTATTATAATACCTATTTCTCTATTAATTCTTTCTAATCTATTCTGCTTTAATCAACGAATGGATTTAGCAAGTTCAACCTTCATTTTGAGCGTTTTTGTTCACATTCTGTTATGACATTTGGTGACTTATGAACTTGCTTCGTTGAGTACGATATTTTGCTTTACGTAGCAGTTTTCTGATAGAGCTTGATTGATTTACTTGCAATTGTCTGAGAATTGTTAAATTGGCATATATACCTCCAGTCATTTACTGTAATAATAAATTCGAAAAATATCCAATTTTACTGGGCGTTATTATTTGAAAATTTTCACCTTAACACCCCACTTTGCCTAATTAAAACGATAGATTATTTCAATATTCAATCAATAATTAAAACTAGAAGTCTAGAAGAGATATCAGAATAAGAATGACAAAAAAGCCAAAGTGTCGATTCGCATCAGTTTTCAACTGATCAATACTGCAGAACTATTAATATACTAATATGCATGAGATTTACGAACACAAAATTGTGAAATGTACTGGCACGCTGTCGGATAGCACGAAAGTGGATGTAGGCGTACCTCAAGGAACTGTCTTTGGTCCATTGTTGTTCTCCTCATATATAAACTATATTCTTTCTTGTGACAAAATGCTCTATACGTTTATTCTCGGATGAAACTATGCTCTATATATGTGGCTTAGATATTAAGAATATGACAGAGGGGACCAATAAAGACCTTTCTGCCATTAATGAATGTGACAATAGCTTATCCCTAAATGTGCAAAAATCTAACTTCATAATTTTGGGTACAAGTAAAACCCTTAAAATTAATGAAAATCAGAATAAAACGATAAAGATTGATGAAGAAAAAATCAGAAAAGTAGAAACACTCAAATCAATAATAATGCCACATTTTGAATATTGCTCCGCTCTGTTATTTGGTTTGACTAAAGAAAAAAGTACAGAATAAAGCCATGCGAACAACTTTAAAGTCCAGTAGGTATACCCCTGTTGAAATTATGCTGAACTCTTTGTCTGTTACACAAAGAATACTCTTTGCTTTATATACATTCATATTCAAAATAAAAAATCAGTTGTTTCCATGTAATGTAATACAAAATGCAACATAAGTGAGTGATGTGCATGGCTAGAGATGCAGGCAGTTTCTATATCCAAAATTGTAATCTTTATAAATCTGAAAATAGCATTTACTATGACGGATTCAAGGCTTCAGTTTACGGCCAGCTTACCCCAAAAAACGTAATTTTTTTCAATATATTTTATTTATAGTACGAAACATGTTGAGTGATCATTTTATTTACATATGAAAGCACATCGAAACAAATTTTTTTTTCAAAATGGCGGTCCTGAAAATGGCAGCTGAAACTCATCTGAATCGGAGATGAATGACATCAAATTGGTTTCATGTTCTATATCGAATTGGCTATGACCTGAAGCAGAATGAAACATTTTCAATGAAAAAAACGACGGACTTTTGTTCAATTGTTTATAACAATTCAAAATAATTTCAAATAAAAATGAATATTTCTGGTTCTGATTGAGTCCGAAGAAAGCCATCTAAAGAGAAAAAGTGAGTTTTTATTCGTGAAAAATCGTAAAAAAAAAGTGATTTTTACTCACGTTTCCATTCCAGCTCCATACACAACTCATTCCTGGTCTTTGCAAGCCTCATTCTGAAGAATTCTTGCATTTCTCAGAGCAGTTCAACAAAATAACAAGACAGTAACAATAAAACAAAAAACAAAACAATAAGACGACCCAAAGGCATGCAGCAGCTGCCGCTACCGAAGGGGTTCGAGCGGCCGGATTTACTGCAGCGATCCCTAATCTTTCATTCCTGCTTCTCGGTTTTGCTGCCCTTCGGGACTAATTCAATACTATTTCTACGAGTATTAAGTGGCAATTTATGAAAAAACAATTTCGATTTTTTCAAAATTGTTTGGAGTAAGCTGGCCTTAAGCGTGATCTAAGAAAGTATAATTTAAATAATGAGATAGGTATGTAATTCAAAATTGACAGTTCAGAATATGCAGATTTTTGTATAGCTTCAGCCAAATGAATATTATTATTATTAATATTTCTTCAAACTTGAAAATCTTGAAGCGCATTTTGAACGTTATGAATGCGATAATCAAGAACAACTAATATCAAGTATGGAAAAAACAAGCCTCCTCGAAAGCTAAATCGATTTTCCACCTCCAAATCAGCCACAAATGAAAATCTTCGTAAAAAAGGAGAGTTTTCATGGATAACATTTTGATCATTCTGTTTTCCAGAATGAACCTATTCATATTCCAATGAAAACTTAACTTCACTGAAGCGTAGGCGAAGTTACGTGGGACAATGCAGGGGTTCGCTTGTTGGAAAACGCTTCAGATATGTATATTCGAGTTGGATGAATTTTACTTTGTATCGTACGAAGCGTAGGCGTTGAAAACCGAACCTGTGAACCTGACAACGTGGGTGCCTGTAACTGTTGTTCGTTAATCAATTTTCACTTAGAAAGTAATCAAGCTCGGATTATTTTGGATGAAATGTATATATATATATATATATATATATATATATATATATATATATATATATATATATATATATATATATATAAATATATATTTCATTTGAAAGTTTTTAGCAATAACAGGCTTTTTTGATATGAAAAAGTTTATTTTTGTTGACGTTTCGTTATTATATTACAACTTTGTCAAAACTATAATAATATAACAACGAAACGTCAACAAAAATAAACTTTTTCATATCAAAAAATCCTGTTATTGCTAAAAACTTTCGAAATTAAATATCCTAAACAGGCAATAAATAAATTTCAAGAAATATAAATATATATATATTTATATATATATATATATATATATATATATATATATATATATATATATATATATATATATATATATATATATATATATATATATATATATATATATATATATATATATATATATATATATATATATATATACATATATACCTATAATACAAAAATGAATCGCAGAATGTGTTGGCAGCAACTTTGCCAAATTCTTTTTTTCAAATGTTAATTGAAGTCCAAGGATGGTTTTTACGGAGAGAAAAATTAGAATATTGCCAGGAAAAATCTCAGAACAACCTATTTCTTTTGCCCATACAAATATTTTCTAACTAAAATATAGAGTCCACGGCTAGACTGATTTCGCTATTTTTTTGTTGTGTTTGTTATTGTCAGGAAAAAATTTTAAAAATAACTTGTAAAATTAGAATATTTGAGAATACTTAATTAATAATATAAGTAAGAAATGATTATTAATTCTCAAAAAGAGTATGTAAAAGAACTGAATATCTTATCTAACATTTCGGTTAGTTTAGAGCTATCACGACTAATATTGAAACTTCAATTAAATATAAAATTTTGGTTAATTTAAACAGATTAACCTACATGTTATAGTCCGAGAGCCAGGTGAAAATTTGGTTAATTATTTCTTCTCAAGAGATAATTGGTGATACGCATCAGACAATAGTATCATGAAGCCTCATGACCATCAGCTGCGGCAGGGTGGGGGGATGAGGAGTTATAACCTCCCCCTCTCGAAAAAAAAAATCATTCACTCATTTCTTCTCGGCTAAAAATTTATCAAATTATAGCTAACCCAATATCTCAACAAAAAAATAAATCATCTGGCTTTAACATAGTGTATTGTACGTCAGCTGATGTCTCGATCATGGAAAAAAAATCTTCACTTTCAGTGATATCCTCTCAAATTAAAATTTACCTGATAATAGCTTATATGTAACTATTGATAAATATATACGTCAGCTGGCTGTATCTCAGTGGAAAAATCTTCAGCTGATACTTTGAATGTCGTTACGTAGAAGTAAGCCAGAAGCATTTACTGACTATTTGAATGCATCAGCTGACGATGTTTCCCTCGACATACTGTTAGCTAATTTTTTTTTATACATCACAGAAATATATTTAAAATCAGCTCACAAATTTTCATGAGGGAGGAAACGACGTCTTCTTAATATTATTCTTGTTATATTTGAAGATTCTAACAATACACTCTAGCATAGCATAGACAGTATTAAGGTACGCTTGGAGGGGGCTAATTGTACGCATGCTCGGGGTACCCTTTTGTTGAGGGCCTTGGAAAACATTTTTAGAAGTGGAAAAGAAGGGAAGTAATGTTCGTTTAAAATAGACGAGCAAACGTAGTTAGACGAAAAGAATTTCTAGAAACATTGTTGTAGTATCTGTGAAAAATCTATAAAAATGTCTAATTAACGCCTTTTTGCGTTTTTTGCCAAAAAACAAAATCTATTTCTAATTTATAATCGGTGAGTGAAGAAAATCTCATTAAGTGCAGTGCAATACTCAGTGTTCGAAAAATTCATAAACTAAGAGGACACGAGGCTGTACTTCTTACAGAAAAAACAATTTTCAACTGTACCACAGTGAGTATTATAGACGCTTTACAGCTTTGTCCCCAAAGTATCGCAAAATAATACCAGAATACGCATCTGCTGTGAGATTACAGTATGTATATAAATTTTTTTTTTTCCTTTTATTTTTTAGATTATGATTTTTATGAGCATTATACATTGCTGTGCATTATTTGGTAGTATATTACATGCCTAGTGTATAACATTTCTATACTTTAAAATTTGAAAATATTATTACTGTAGTTTTTTGTATTTATTAATGATGATTATTATCATAATAATAATTATCATGATTAACTAAGAAATACAGACGATCTCAGAAGGAAGTCGCCACATTTCAGGCTACCGTGTTTGTTCTCTACGGATTGGGAGATTTGAAAAACTGCATCGCCCGTGTGAGGTGACTATTTATCCTTCAAGTATGCTCTAAATCATCTCCTTCATTTTCTTCCGCATCAAACATTATTTATATATTGTCCAACGTCTCGATTAGAACATCCATGAAGGATAAATAGTCGCCTTACAGGCAAAGTAATTTTTTCAAATCTCACAACCCGGAGAGTAAAAGCGCAGTAGCCTGAAATGTATCGACTGTTTGAATGTGTCTTCAGTGGAGAGTCTGTTTCTTACTTGTTTTCCTTCTCCAGGTTCGTACAACTTGAACTTGGCTACGCCATTCTGAGTAGAGCCAATAAGCTCGAAACACGTGTCAACGGTTGCTACTAATTGCGAGATATGCCGACAGTGTCTACTTTTGATTGAAATTTTCCCCCGCGTTGAATATTATTCATATATTGTATAATTTCTCGACTAGAGACATCCTTGAAGGATAAATAGTCGCTTCACAGGCGAAGTAGTTTTTTCAAATATCCCAACCCGGAGAGTCAAAACCCAGTAGCCTAAAATGTGTCGACTTCTTCAGCTGAGAGTCTGTTTCTTTCTTGTTTTTCCTTCTCCAGGTTCGTACAACTTGAAATTGTCTACGCCGTTCTGAGGAGATCCCATAAGCTCGAAACACGTGTCAACGGCTGCTACTAATTGCAGGATATGTCGACAGTGTCTACTTTTAATTGAAATTTTTCCCCGCGTTAAATATATATACACACACACACACACATATATATATATATATATATATATATATATATATATATATATATATATATATATATATATATATATGTGTGTGTGTGTGTGTGTGTATTTCAATTGAAGTGCTCAGGGAGCTGTCTACACAAATGTTTTTTGACTGCTTCGGTGTGATCTAGAGTGATTAGGCATGGGACCATTCTTACACATTACAGATAATGCTCTGGAGTGTTTGAATGAAATGTCTTCAAAGCCTGTACGTATTCTCATTAGTACTGCCAGGAGGATAAAATCTCTGGCATTCTCCAGAATATAGGGGGCTCACGTGATTAGTTCACGAACTAATGTTCTCTATATTCGAATATAAGAGCTGGGTGCCTTTTGAAAGTCATCAATTCTTGATTTATCGTTCAAATATAACTGATGATTTCTAATAAAGATGAAGCAATTGTATCATATTATTCTTCAACAAGTTCGATGATTTTTCCCAAGCGTACAAGACATTTCAAATATTTCGATTAAGAGTCTCAGTATTGACTATGTATGAAATAATAAATTATACTCTAAAATATATATCAATATATATATATATATATATATATATATATATATATATATATATATATATATATATATATATAGAGAGAGAGAGAGAGAGAGAGAGAAAGAGAGAGAGATAGGTCCAGTCCAGGATAAAGAATTGGACGAAGTAATGCTTGAGTCTCACAAACCCGAAAGTTCATTCTGTAGACACGAATGGTTCTTTTTTTTCAGCAGTACTCAGGCGTTTACTATGCCGTTCTGTTAAAGTCAACATTCTCTAAACACGTGTCAACCCCAGCTTCCAAGTGCAGATTATGCTCCCATCTACTGTTTTTGTTTATATACGAGATTGTCCTTTTTTAGTAGATTTTGCAACTCAAATTATGCTAGAAGTCAATGCTGTTCTGTTGCTCACCTGTGAAGAGACGTTAAAAGATTTGGCTACAACTCTTGCTATGTGCAAATCTTCAGATAAAATCCTCTTAATTTGATTTCATGATATTCCACTCACTTCACAAAGTTAATCAATGTGATCTGCAGGAATGGCAGCATTGATTTGTCGATGTTTTCGGCACTGCTCGACTTTGGGGACGTCTTGAACGGGGTTGATCTTAATTGATACCTATCCATATATTCCATCTAATACGTGAAAACCACTCGTAGATTCTAGTTGTACTCAGGACAGCATCCCAATAGGTTTTAAGCATTGCAGTTGTTTCTGCTATCCCCAATAGGAAACAAAATTTCACAGCCGCTCTTTGCTCCCAACAGTCTAAAATAATTGAATTCAATAAATTAAAGTAACACATGAAGTAATGAAAGAAGATAGAGGAGTCATGTGCCCTATCTAGGTATATACCCTGTGAAGGACAGATATCAGACATCAAAAATGTTACCAGCCTGGGCGTTGGGAACAAAATATAAAGAGAACTTTCCTAATAATGATTAGAAGGGCAAAATACGATAACGGCATGAATTCCATCAGAGATATATACATCCTTAGTAGCATGCATACTCAATCCAACTGGATAAAGATAGAATCAAACCCAATCAAACCAAAACAATCAAACCCAACATTGGCAACCCATCACACCAAGTCATCGTTTTGTGAATAACAAAAATAATATAATAAAATAAGTTTTATGAGCTATTCATATTCAATATTTTGTCCTATTTAATGTATCAGTTCTTGTATTGCTTAGCATTCTGCATCTGCAAATCTTGAAATTGTCTTGTATAAGCAATGACTACCAACCTTAGTGTGTAAAAACAAACTGTTTAGTTGGTTATTTTACCATACATATATTCCAAATAATTGTAAAACTTGAATCTTGTCTATGTTCTCATCATAACTAAGTACCACCTTTATGCCATTTATCAAAATTATATGGAAACTTAGCCTAAATCATCTTCTATGCCAGTGCTCTTCAACCTTTTATCATTTACGGGCAAAATTATTTACATGGAGGACTTGGAGGGCCGCATTGATTGATTTCATAATGCTCATATGTATAGGCCCGTATACATGTATATATACATACATTTGCATTATATAGTGTTATATATATATATATATATATATATATATATATATATATATATATATATATATATATATATATATATATATATAGTAAATATTTATTCGCGCTAACCACACACGTACGGATCATATTATTCATATGAAGAAGTATTTATATGTAAATTTGGAATCGAAATTAAATCACAAAAGTTTTCAACCTCGGCTGGGAAACAACCCCAGGTCTCTCAGGTTCACGCTCTGTTGCTTTAACCAACCTCGGAGGCTTGGTTGGTTGAAGCAACAGGGCGTAAACCTGAGAGATCTGGGTTCTTATCCCAGTCGAGGTTGAAAACTTTTGTGATGTAATTTCGATTCCAAATTTACATATAAATATATATATATATATATATATATATATATATATATATATATATGTATATATATATATATATATATATATATATATATATATATATATATATATATATATATATATATATATATATATATATATATATATATGTGTGTGTGTGTGTGTGTGTGTGTGTGCGTATGTGTGTGAATTTTGTCTCAGGTTAAAATAATTCACATGAATTTGTTATAACATTTTATATTTGTTGATAACTAGATTAAACATCAATATTGAATTCAATATAGGCCTACTCGATATATTTAAACATGTTATAAAACTCAAAATAAAACTAAAAACATCAAATTTGTGACTCTGGTAGTTTAGTGAGAAACTTGACAATGTTTCTCTTTTACTAATCTGTCAACATTGGCTTTTATGTCAGATGTGGCAATTCGAAGAGAGTTTTCTAAATGAATGTCAGAAAAATAGTTTCTCAGTTTCGATTTCTTGTTCTTCATTCTGGAAAGCGATTGGCCATCTTCGGTGCTGCAATTTTTCTCCTATTTGTTTGGAAACAAAATCATTTGGCGGGCCACAAAAATATACACTATGCCATTTGAATGATCATTTCTGTAGTGGTCGATAATTATTTCATAAAAAATCTTGACTTATATTTGCACTTTTGTTAAACCTTATAAGTTCTATACTTTGCTCTATGGTTATCAATCTGTTTTTTTTTTGTACTCATAAGGAGTTATCATGCAAAATAAAGTGTGATACTAGAAAATTTTCAACTTGCTTTATTGTTATTGAGAAATGTTCTGTCTCAAGGTTGTTGCTTAGTCCTTGAATTTTTCATATCTTATCACGTAAATACGGATTTTATATTCTAAATAAATTCTCCTAAGAATGTTTCAGTTGCAAATTCATCCAAAGAGTTTTCAGTGTAAATCTTATAATTCAATTTTGTATTATAAATTGAAATGATGAATAGTCTCACAAGCGTAAAGTGTTGTAGCTATTTCTCAATAACGTCGTCTTCTTCTAGTTAAGAGCGCTGTAATTTTCGAAACGGCAGTAAAGCTCTCTAATGGATAGCTCATTCTGATTAATACACCTTCGTATAATTTGAGGAACCTGCTGCGATGTAATTTATGTTTTCTTTGTTTCCTTAATGAGGAACGTGTAATATTTCAAGAAACGTCTATATTCAGCTTTCGAGTAATAAAATAAATAGGGGTAGACGATAGTGTGAATAATTAAGAGCATTAAGTATAATCTAAAAAACGACAGCTTAGAATTGGTGATGGGAGCTCAAACTCAAATCTGAAACATTTTTCAATATATGCCTTTTGTTGAAGGTTGGAATTGTAGTTGTAATACTTTGAGGAAATAAATCCGTTCACAAAATAAACCGAAAAAATTAACTCAAGATTTTTTGCGAAATGTTGAAGATATTGAAATTTTTTGGTGTACTCATTTAGTCCACCAGTAGATATGGGATAATTAACATAAATCATTCCATAGGACGACGAACTTGAAAACTAAATCGCAATTTACGAGAAGTAATTAGGAGCCACCCATAAATTACGTCACTCGTTTAGGGGAGAGAGGGGATGAAGTGTGACATTATGGACAAGAGGATAGTAGAAGTCCTAAATTTCGTGGTGTCATATTTCGAAATCTACGTGTTAGTACACATGAAAGGTGGTTTTTTAGAGATATAGAATTTTAAATTGCAATAAAACAACGATGGATCATTCCATTGACAAGAATTTTTTTTATTCGGATGATAATCTTGTGGCATTACATTTCAAATATGATTTCTGGCATATGACCGCCACGGCTGGGTCGTATGTAGTCCAATCTGGATGTACAGTTTTCGATTTTTTCCAACATTTGTGGCCGTACATCGGCAATAACACGGCGAATATTGTCTTCCAAATGGTCAAGCGTTTGCGGCTTATCCGCATAGACCAATGACTTTACATAGCCCCATAGAAAGTAGTATAGCGGTGTTAAATCACAAGATCTTGGAGGCCAATTCACAGATCCAAAACGTGAAATTAGGCGGTCAACAAACGTGTCTTTCAATAAATCGATTGTGGCACGAGCTGTGTGACACGTTGCGCCGTCTTGTTGAAACCACAGCTCCTGGACATCATTGTTGTTAAATTCAGGAATGAAAAAGTTAGTAATCATGGCTCTATACCGATCACCATTGACTGTAACGTTCTGGCCATCATCGTTTTTGAAGAAGTACGGACCAATTATTCCACCAGCCCATAAAGCGCACCAAACAGTCAGTTTTTCTGGATATAACGGTGTTTTGACATACACTTGAGGATTATCTTCACTCCAAATGCGGCAGTTTTGTTTGTTGACGTAGCCATTCAACCAGAAGTGCGCTTCATTCAAAGTGAACAAAAATATTGCACATATCGAAGACTCATCCTCGAAGAATGCTGGTAAACGTACCAGAGAAATTATTTGTTTAGATGAAGACGATTTGAGTCTGTTTGGCTGAAATACATGTTGACACAACGGGTGTTCCTGATATTAACAGCCCAAAACTAGAACTAATTGGCTACTATGCCAGTCATAAATAATGAATATAGGAGTGGATTCAAAGTCCATGGACCCAAAATGATTATGGCGGCTTATTGCCGTCAAGAAACTCTCTAATAAACGTACGTCTGCTCCTGATGAAATACCAAGTTTTATTGTGAAAGATTGTATTTATGCACTTTCGGTTCCATTAACACATATATTTAATCTCATAATAGGCAAAGCCACTTTTCTCCAAATATGGAAATCGGCCAAGATTGTACCTGTCTTGAAAGAAGATGATTCTTCTGTTGTAAAGAACTACAGGTCAATATCCATCCTATCAAACTATTCCAAACTTTTTGAAATTGTAATCTAAAATGCTATATATCCAGCCGTCAGAAACATCATCAAGATTGAGCAACATGGATTCATGTCAATGAGGTCTTGTTCAAGCAATCTTATAGTGTTTTCTCACTTCGTTTCTGAATTACTAGACTCCACCGGTCAAGTTGATGTGATTTTCACAGATCTTCAGAAAGCATTGGTGAAGTTACTCATGCGCTCCTTGTACATAAATTACGCAATAGATTTGGATTCTCTTGATAGCCTCGCCAACCTGTTACATTTTTACCTTGTTGACCGACGTCAATTCATACAGCTGGAGGATATATAGTCGTCTATCTGTCAAAGTGTAATGTTGTCTCTTTTATAAGGAAAAGGGACAAGGAATTGAATGTGATTACAGCATCGGTGGTCAGGTTCTTTCTCGTTCTGATAAGGTGAGAGATCTTGGTGTAGTCTTCGCTCAGGAGCTTTCCTTTGTCCCACACATCACCTAACTTATTTCATCTGCTTAGAAAATATATGGATTCGTTGTACGCAATGGCATATTTGAATAAGTCCTCAACATTCATAGGACTATTCAATACCCTAATCCATAGCAAGTTGGAGTATGGCAGCATGATCTGGATTCCTCTTTACACTCTCCATCAACGACATCTTGAAGCTATTCAGAGAAGGTTCTTGAAATTCTTAGTTTGGAGGGAGAACAAAGTGTATCTGCAGAGAGGTTCAATCATAACGAATTGTTGTGTCGATTTATTTTAGTCTCATTGAAGAGCAGGAGAGAAACTTTATCACTCAAATTTCTGTACAAATTACTGCACAATAGAATTGATTGTCCTCCACTCTTATCCGCTTTGAAATTTCACAAAGCAAAATTCTCGTAATACAAAATTATTCCACCTAAAGACTCCGAGAACCAACTCCCTAATACATACAATCCCCCATTTGGTTTATGGAGTCTACATTCAACAGAGTTTCCAATAATTGTTACATTCACTTTCACTCCATAGAAGCTATTATTAGGAGTTAATTGAACAAAGAAAATTGACTAAAATGAATTGATTTAGATAGAGTTCGTTGTAATATTTCATTAAATGCTATTATTTATTTACTAGTTAAATATTTTAGTTTTTTTAGATTAGATTGAGCTCTTTGTGATATATCTCTTTCACTTTAATCATTTAGTTAGTATTCAACACTTTGTTGTTATTTTCTATAAATAGGTGTTATACCTGTTAAGAATAAAGAACTCATTATTATTATTATGATTAAGTTGTCTTTAATGAATAATAATATAAGTAATCGTTTCTTGTTTTGGTAATTTCTCAAAATGCTTGAATGTATTTTTTTTTTAAATTTTCAAACACTTGATTACGGAAGTAATGTCTTAGTTCAATATTATTTAGACATAAAAATTCAAAATATGTGAAGTCCTACTTGGGAGATGAGTCTACAAGTGTGACCAACTGTAAAAAAAGACGGGGAACGGTGACGTAATGTGTGGAAATCCCTTAATTATAGTTAAAAGATTTCACTTATATTCATAATAAAACAATATTCAGAGTTTTCTCATAATTCAATATAAAATACGCATGACGACGTTTCGAAGTACTACTTCTTTATCAAATGCTGCATGAATAATATATTTCATTATTAATCCAGCATTTGATAAAGAAGTAGTACTTCGAAACGTCGTCTTGCGTTTTTTATATTAAATTATGAGAAAATTCTAAATATTGTTTTATTATGGACATTAATTTTCTCCAAGTATCGGCCTCATCAATTATCAATTCACTTATATTTATAATTCTTCCAGCCAATCGTAGTAACTAGTAACTGACTACATTTCCTTAGGAAATCAAATAACACCCCAGATACCTGAATGTTACCGAACAATGACGTCATCCAACAAGCGTAGGCGTCTCATTTGTCGTCACAATATTCATTGCAGGCGATCCACGACCTGCTCGAACCTGCTGCAGTTAGCCTCCATCCTAGACAATGAGCTAAACCAAAATTCAATTATGTATTCAACCCATTTGAAACACTTGTATGAATTTCGGGTACTATTGATTGAAATAGTTCACCGATAAAGTAGGTATCCTATGCAAACAAAATTTGTCTAGTTTGCACATTTACTTGGAACCCATTCATCCTTAAATGATTTTTGTTGTGGTTTTCTCAGTACTCAGCAGCGCAGCGACATAAGGCATAGACATAATGTTGTAATAATACAAAAATATACCTACACCGCATATCAGAGTCGCATCCGCAAAGCTTGATAGTTAATAACAATAATAATAATAATAATGATATTTATTTAGCTGAAGCTATGCAAAATCTACATATTTTGAACTGTCAATTTTTAATTATATACCTATCTCATTATTCGAAATATACTTTCTAAGATCACGCTTAAAAATTCTGATACTAGTACTAGTTTTCAATATATTTGGTAAATTATTGAAAGCCGTCATAGTATATGCTATTTTTGGATGTATAGAGCTTACAACTTTGGATATAAAAACTATCAGTGTTTCTAGTAGTATATATAATTTTACGATATAGTTTCAAATCATCCGTGATTATGTAAAAAATGTGGCGAGCCAATATTATCCATTAGATCATTCACGAACGGAATAAATAATACTGGTCCAATAGTTAGTAGAAAATAGCAAAGGAATGCGTTTCAATCAATTTAATCGCAATTTTTTAAATGTCATGACACATCACACTTATGAAGGATGTTGAATTAACTACATAATCAATTATAATTTGATTGCAACAAATAACCCAACCATTATCAAGGTTATTTTCGTTAAAACCAGAATTTTGTGAAGTGAAAAATTGTTAAGACTCTTTATTTCTAATTGCTTATTATTTCCTACGATTTAATCCAACTGCTTATTACCCTTTCTGTTATCTAATATAAAGAATGTAATTTTAACGTAATATCTGTTAGATATACTCAATTATTTAATGGAATTCGTTATCCCTTTATTCAGTTTGAAGATAGAAAATATACTTATTCAATTTTTGTCTCGTAACCTGGAACCAGTACAATGATTATTTTTAATATTTATTTAATGTAATATTGTCCTAAAAACTTTTTAACATTTGAATTTTGAAGTAATATCAAACTAGTAGATATTCAAAAAAAAATTTTTTTTTCATTTTCTCTTATTTCAAGTTCAGTATTTGTATCCGAGCAAATAGTTTATTTAATTATCAATTTTTATAATTTAGTTACATAACATTGTTCATATTGGTCAGATGACTAAAATGTTATATTCATTTTAAATTGCCCGTATTTCATTCCCAAAATTTATGAATAATCCATGTTACGAGTGTTACAGGAAATATACGTACGAATTAGAGATGAGCGATATTTCACTTCACAGTGATTTAATCACTGTGATTTGGAAATCACGAGTCACACCTGTGACTACATATTTGAAATCACTGTGACTGTGATTTTCGGCCATGTTGTAAATATATGGGTGAAAAATGAAGCGGTAGGTAGGTAGCTTCGTGGACGTTCTTGAGGTTTATCGCACCCGCCATCTACATTATCTAGTTAGAAGTATAGGAATATTCACATACAGAAAGCTTGTTTGGATATACAATATAACGGCGTTAATCTAATCAAAAATAATGTTTCTAGTTTTGTCTCTTTTAAAATTTTATTTCAACAGTTATACAAAATTTTTGATTAATTATGATAACTAAGATTGGAAATACAATTTCAGAATAATCTTTCTCTTCCGAAAATTGAAAATATTTAGATGAGGATACTTGAGAAATTTTATTTCAATGAAAAAATTTTTATTCTTAATATCTGAGTATATAATGCAAAAATTGAATTAGGAAATGATTGAATTTATTTAATTAACATATTTAAAAAACAACAACGATTTCATTCATGTTATGAGACAGATAAAAATAATGCTGAAAAAATAATAATAAAAAATAATCTAATTAAGAGATTATTGGATATTTATATGTATATAAATGAAAAGAAAGTTTAATGCGGAAGAAAATACAAACAAATGAATATATCATTGTTAGAGTCCGCAATCATGTCGACGGAAGCAGCTCTCTTCAGAACATCGTAGAGAAAAGTTTTGAGCTAGGTCATTTTGGTCAATTGAATATGTCATCATAATTTGTTTCTGTTTCCGTAATATTCATTTTTAAGTTTATTCTATTTTGAAAGTAATCATTTTTTTTCGTTCAATAATTCAATTTTTCAATCAAAAATTTCATAATGTGTTAATTTAATGCACTCTCAGGAATATTATTTTTAAATATGTATATTTTCCTGTTCTGAATTTTTTTTCGAATAAACTCTATTTCATAAGCTCCACTCAAATATTCAACATTTCGAAAATGAAATATTTGCTTTGGAAGGATAAAAATTAAAATAATGCTATAGTTAGCATATGAGATTCAATGAATAAATTATGTGTAATATATAACCTCGATCACCGATCGCAATCGCAGTTTAAATTCACTCACAGTTTAGATCACACTGATTCAGAATCGCCGTGGGTCAAATCGCCGTGATTCAAAATCGCGGTGATTTAAAATCGCGGTGATTTAAAATCGCGGTGATTTAAAATCGCGGCGATTGAAAATCGCTGTGATTCTAAATCACCGTGAACGTGAATCACAATCGCCGTGATTGAAAATCGCGGCGATTTAAAATCGCTGTGATTCAAAATCGCCGTGATTCAAAATCGGTGATTGAAAATCGCGGCGATTCAGAATCGCCGTGAAATATAATCGCAGTGATTTACAATCGCTGTGAATGAGACTGGCAATCTGAGTTTAGGTCGCGATCGCAGCAAGTTGCTATTATAAAATAATTGTTGGGAATATGAATAAACAGAAGAAACTTTAGATGTTACTCCCAGTAATTTCTTTTAAATTTCGATTCTTTGTGAAATCATAATTTTTTTATAGAAATTTTTTTCCTGAAAACAGTTAATTAATGTTATTAGGATTTATTAAATTATTATATTATTATTTAGGAAAATTATATTTGTGAGTATTATTCGCTAATATTGGTTTTCTGGTAATATTGGTGGTAATTATTGATTTTATGTGAAAAGCAAAATTTTAGTCATTTGCAGGCGAAAAATATTTATTTCAAGTGTGTTAAGAGAAGCATGCTATAGCATGATTTTCGAACTTTTTCATTCTTCCACAAAAATTATTTCTGATATGATATATTTACATACACTTTATATACATTTATATATTATACCTTTGACAAAAGCTGGTTAGTTATACTGTTTGTTTAGCTCAATGGTCTACTTTTTATCGATGGATTTGAACACGAATGGGGTTACTATCTTTGTACATTACTTATCATTCAATCACTTAACTTAATCAATAATTTAACAATTTTCAAGTATATGATATATGAATGATTTAAAAATTTTAATAGGCGTTATCCATAGTATTTTGTTTTATTTTTTTGTGAAATCATAATTTTTTAATACTTATATTACTCCTAAAAACACGTTGCAAGTAAAAATAACATTTCTATGTTGAATATGACATTTTCAGAGAAGAAGCATGCTATATTATACTACGATTATATTTTATTGAATTGAGAAAAAAAATTCATTAAAAAATATTTCAATATTTCAAATTAGAATTATATTATTCATTGAATGAACTTTTGAATAAATTGTACCTTTTCATTTTGAGATAAATATATATTTTAGGTCAAATATACCTTCAGTATATTTGATATTGTCTGAACATTTAGTATATTGAAAGTTTTGAAGATAAAAAGTTCAAGATTTCAAACACGGTTAGTTTATTTCAATGGAAATCTAAACTGTGATCGCAGTCACTACTAAAAATCACTGTGATTTACAAATCACAGTCACTGTGATCACCGATACTTAAAAATCACTGGATCGCTCATCTCTAGTACGAATTACAAAAAATTCTTCCCATGCCATGCATTTATTATCCCAGTTTCGCCCTCTATTGAGCAATCGCATAACCTAGAGTCTCTTCATAGTTACAATAATACTAACCTTAAGGAATGCGCACGTGGTTGTGAAGTAGTGTGTAAGAAAGAGAATTACAATAATATTATTAAAATAAAAGTCGAAGATCTCTAGAAATCGGATTACACCAATTTCTCTATCAAAAAAAATGTTCTCCATAGAATTAACGGAAAGTTCTAGCTGCAACACTCTCATCCGAAATTTTTTCTCTCAAATATCAGTTAAAACCATTTCCTTCGAGGTAAGTTAAATTCCATATTCTGTATACTAAAAACATAACCCCCTCTTATTGTAGAAGTTATTTCCATCGATCTTTGAATACGTGCAGGAAGAAATTGTCAATAAAACTGTGAATTGTACACTTATATTGAAGTATCCTATAAATATTTCCTATCAAAAACAATTTCTCAAAGCCTTTATAGAATATTTAGAAAAGCAGAACTCTACCGTGGCTGACTGCGTGTTTGACGCCTTTGGCCGCTTGGTGGCGTTACCTTATCCCTCTTCAAATTTCTGTTATACTTATCACCTAATCGCCAAGAATGAAAATAGTGGTTGTATTCCGTTGATTTTATTGAAAGAAAATATAAACATTATCTCGGAAGGTACAACTGGACTCAAAGTTTGGCAGGTAAGTATTTGGCAAGTTTATATGATGTACAAACATATCAGTGTAGTGAAATGTTACGTTCCTTTCAAGTTCAGTAACAGTTTCGCTGGAATCTGAATGTTATTTCCAATGCATGAAATGCATTTCATATGGTGTTATATATTGCATATATTGCTTATTAAAAAGAATAACAACACTATAAATTTTAATGAGTGACAAACAACAAATTCTGCAACCAATCAATATGCAACGAGTACATAATTCAAAATGGAATGTGATTTATTGTAATAAATTGACAAAACATAAAACAAAACTCTGAAGGCCACATTCCTTCTATTCAGTAAATATTTACTAGCGATAGATATTTAGTCTAGTAATGAATTATATTTCTTTCAACCCTTGCGGTCTTATTTTTGGGAATTAATGATGATTAATCAGATTATTATGATGGTCATACTAGATCTGATTAGTTAAATGAACTCGGTTTTTAATTCACGTGATACTAATTCTGATACTAATAGACATGTAATCCGTTAAAAATTAATATAAATATGAAAATGAATCAATTGATTACCTTTTAAGGAAATTTGGTAAATATTTTAACTATATTAATAAAAATAATGATTATAATTGAAATACAAAAACAAAAAAAATTGAGGAGAGGAGTTGATTTTAAAAGAAATATGTTCTGTAGGTTTATTGACTAATGTGTTGTTCTTCTTTTTTGAGTTCTTTTATATTTTCATCAATTGATTTTCTTTCAAACAGGCTTCCCAGATGTTAGCAGAATGGGTTCTTCAGAATCCAACTTATGTAGAAAATCGGAAAATTCTTGAACTGGGATCCGGAATTGGTTTAACCGGACTTATAGTTAGCAACCTAGCGAAACCTTCGAAATATATTTTGACAGACTGTCATCCGACAGTACTTTCAGTTTTATCGGACAATGTAAAATTAAACACTAACATGAAACCCGAGGACTGTGATGTGATAAATGTTTATAGTTTAGTGAATCCAACTAGCATAGAAGTTAAAGAATTATTCTGGGAGAAAACAAATACAGATTCCTGTAAAACATATGGGGCTGTTGATCTGATCTTCGCTGCGGATGTGGTGTATGATAGTGATATTTTTCAGCCACTCTTGAACACAGTGAAGATTTTTCTACTCAATGGCACAAAAGAAGCCATCTTCGCATGCACTGAGAGAAACACTGAGACTTTGAAATGCTTCTGGAATGCTTGTGGTAAGTAATCAGCTCTAATTACTCTTGTTAATTAATGTGTGGAATTAATGAGTATCATATTTCTATGACTGGTTCATAGAGAACGAGTTTAACTACGAGTTTCAGGCTTTTTCATTCCCAATCATATCATAAAGGGTGTTTTTTTAGAGGTATAGAACTTTAAATTGCAATAAAACAACGGTGGATCATTCGATTGACAACAATTTTTTTTATTCGAAAGATAATCTTGTAGCATTACATTTGAAATATGATTTCTGGCATATGACCGCCACGGCTGGCTCAGATGTAGTCCAATCTGGACGTCCAATTTTCGATGACTTTTTCTAACATTTGTGGCCGTATATCGGCAATAACACGGCGAATATTGTCTTCCAAATGGTCAAGCGTTTGTGGCCTATCCGCATAGACCAATGACTTTACATAGCCCCACAGAAAGTAGTCTAGAGGTGTTTAATCACAAGATCTTGGAGGCCAATTCACAGGTCCAAAACGTGAAATAAGGCGGTCACCAAACGTGTTTTTCAATAAATCGATTGTGGCAAGAGCTATGTGAGATGTTGCGCCGTCTCGTTGAAACCACAGCTCCTGGACATCATGGTTGTTCAATTCAGGAATGAATAAGTTAGTAATCATGGCTCTATACCGATCACCATTGACTGTAACGTTCTGGCCATCATCGTTTTTGAAGAAGTACGGACCAATGATTCCACCAGCCCATAAAGCGCACCACTCAGTTTTTCTGGATGTACCGGTGTTTTGACATACACTTGAGGAATATCTTCACTCCAAATGCGGCAGTTTTGTTTGTTGACGTAGCCATTCAAGCAGAAGTGCGCTTCATCGCTAAACAAAATTTGCTTATGAAAATCGGGAACAACGGCAATCTCGTTTTCTTAACACCCTCGTCATATGTGCTGGAATATAATTCAATTTCCTTTCAATAATTTTCACGATCAGTATATGGATTTGCAACAACGTATTTCAATATTAGCAATAATAATAATAAGATGAAAAAACTTTTAAGCCACTGAGGAAATATTTCAAATTATGTGATTCAAATTCCATATTTTTTACATATTTCCCGCACATATAATGAAATTGTAACAAATTTATATATGTAGGCACATTCTCTTTTGAAGAAGAAATAACATGGCGGGTGTTTTTTGGAATTTTTGTCTGTATGTACCTCTGTTTCACGCATTTCGCAAAAACTATTTCATTACATCGAATACATTTTGTTCAATTCAATTCTAGAAGTCTAACTTCAGATATAGGCTTCATTTTAATGTGAAAAACGATGTTATTGTAACTGTTCAAAATTATATATATATATATATATATATATATATATATATATATATATATATATATATATATATATATATATATATATATATATATATATATATATATTGCCTAGATCTCACATTTGTAGATATTACTATCCAAATTTCCTGAACTTGTGAATCTATTGTCATTCCTTTTTCAGATATTTTGTTAGCTTAGCTTGAAGTTTAAACGATTTTTTACTATCTATAATTAGATATAGGAACGGAATTTTTTTATATGAAAATATTAACAAATCACCAAGATATCTGTTCAAAACAGTTCTGTCAAGAGAAAACATCATTAATGTATTCACTTTGTACAAAGTTTCTAGTGCCAAAAAAAAACAATTTTCTTCAATCTGCTCGTATATAAGGATTTCAATATTAAAAAAACTTAAAGTACTTATATCGAATAAAAATGTTTATGGAGACCAACTTAAAACAAATTAATGGAACATCGAAAACTAATTAAAAGTTCTAGAAAAAACATGTTTGTGTAGAGATTTATTTTTGGGGCCCATTATACCAGGCGTTTATGGCCACTGATTTAAACTAGGAATTAAAGTTTGGTATTCCTGCACGTACACTAGTTACTTGAAGATCTAGAGATTGTTCAGTAAGAATATCAAGATTTAAGTCTTTATGATATTTCACCCCACTGCGTAGTTCTTATTCATTACAGAAATAAAAAGTTAGTCTTCTCTGGAGCGTTGTATGTTACGTAATTATTGTATTGTTACGTATTAAATTGTATGTTACGTAATTATAGTATTCAAATGTAAAAAGACGTGTTCAATTACTTTTATTCACTATATTTGAGTCCAAATATAAAAAATGTTGCACTGTTTCCATTTGTGAATTTCATTGATGATAATATCGCTTCTTACGATTCAATTTATTCAACGAAAGTACCTAACCTCAAAATATAAGCCAAATGATTGAATATATTCGAATATCTGAATTATATATCAGAGACTCAATTACGAGTTGTATATTTGCCCCCTTGGAAATATCATCATTATCAGAATAATCATTGCTAAAATAGAATATTTGAAATTATAATATCATGAAAGAAAACGAAATCATTCACTTTCTCGATTCATTTAAAGTAGAACTATCGCATTTCTCTAACTCATATTCGTTAACAATCTGCTGAAAAGTCTCACAAGCGAAACAACCACAAAACCATGTCGGCAAATTTGAATCGAATTGAAATTTTCGATGAAATAGAAAGTTCTGTTGTTTTATCATTTCTTAATATAGACATTATGATACGCCTTCAAGAAATAGAAACGCGAGTGTGAATGTGATGCACAAAATTGCAGTACAGAAGCATAAAAGTGAAATTCCGAAAAATACTTTAACGGAAAACAAGGCGGTATTGAGAATAACCTCACCTTTAGTTTTTTCCTTATTGGGAAACTTCAGTGGCTTATGTCCAAACAATTACGTTTCGATATTTTTCCAAACACAACCAGGTTGTATCTTCAAGAGAGTTTATCCCGTCTTCGATAGAGGGAGCTCACGGAATTAGTGCACGAATGAATGTTCGCCTCTATTTGAAGATAGGAGCTGGTTGCATTTGGAAAACCATCGAAAATTGATTATTTGGATTCATGCCACTGAAGATTCCCAATAAGGATGAAACGATTGTATGGTATTTCCATTCAGCAAGTGCGATGATTTTCGTAATGCACTCAATATTGACTCCCGAAAGTGATAGGTTGTGACCGATCCCTGTGAACTTTATTTGAAATATTTCGATTGAGAATCTCTGTATTGAATATACGTATACTTTGCCTTTGTCAAAACTAATGAATAATTGAATTTTATGAATTATAATTCCCAAAAATGTATAAATCACACTCATTAGAATCTTCTGACTTATCATGAGTTTTTCAGAGGTTACTCATAGTGAAGAAGAATAAAACTTCCGAAGTGATATGTGGTGGTATTGGTGACGGTTTTTAAGGTGTACTTAAGTTTGGCGTCATCTATCGACGCCATTTAATTGATCTCTAATATTTCATTGTTTGAAACATTATAGGATTGCTGTTGCTCTGAAGTAATTGTATTAAATAGTCCCGTAATATGAGTACAAGGTCAGAAACTATCACGAAAGTATTTGTGGATAGTTTGCGGCCACAAGCCACCGATGATCTAAGAAAACTCTTCGAACTGTACGGTGTTAACGCTGAGTGTGACATTGCAAATAGATAGGGATTTTTACAACTTGAAGATAACGATTTGGCCATGAAAGCTATTGAAAATTTAAATGGCAGTGGCTTAATGGGTGGCAAAATCTCTGTTGAGAAAGGTAGAGTGAAACTCAGAGGTGGTGCAACAAAAGTGCATGTATTGTTTTTGTGGAAATTAGTTTTTATTTCATAAGCTGTTAATTAGTTGAAATGTAATTACTTAAAATTTACCCAGAAGTTTGACGTTTTGTTATATATAGTAATTCATAAAATTCAATTATTCATTGTTTTGACAAAGTTGTGATATGCAACGAAACGTCAAGGAATATATAAAGTTTTTAACATTAAAAATAGCCTGTTATTGCTAAAAATAAACTATCTTCAACAGGCCTAAAATTAATTTTAAAAAAAATATATATATATATATATATATATATATATATATATATATATATATATATATATATATATATATATATATATATATATATATATATATATATATATATATATATATATATATATATATATATATATATATATATGTTTGAACGTAGAGATTCACGGATGGAAAAATATAATGGTATATTGTTCCGGGAATACATCCGTTGGTTTGTTGAGTGCCTGTTCCCAACAGGCACTCAACAAACCAACGGATATATATATATATATATATATATATATATATATATATATATATATATATATATATATATATATATATATATATATATATGCAATATCTATTTTAGTTGTTTTTGCTCCTTTCTATTTTTCATATTATGTTTTCAGATTTGCAAGGTTTGAAAATCGAATTCCTGCAACCTCCAGAACCACAGCATCTATATTGGCAAAGTGATATTCCAATTGTCCTCGCTAAAATAAAACTTTCTGATGAATAAAATACTTGTTTTAATTGAGCAATTAAAATTCTAGCAAATAATACTTGATTAGCTATAAAAAGTAATAGACTATCACATCGGTGAAAACAAAGTTTATATTACATGAAATTGGTTTAGAAAAATAAACATAAAGTAATATTATACTGTATTCCCGGAACAATATACCATTATATATATATATATATATATATATATATATATATATATATATATATATATATATATATATATATATACATTTATATATATATATATATATATATATATATATATATATATATATATATGCAATATCTTCTTGTGAAGTATCCCATTAACAAACATAAAAATTCCATCAATATTGCTTCTTGTGAAGTATCCCATTAACAAACATAAAAATTCCATCAATTATAATCCTCCTGATTTGAATTTAAAACGAAGATACGTGTGCGATTCCACTTTTCGAAGAGAGGGCTCTGGTATATTTGGAGAAACACCGAAACATGATTGCTTGGATACATACTACTGATGAGTGTGTCTCCAACGATTTCGATGTTTTTCTGAACTCTCTAAATATCCATTATCTATCGAAACTGGATGAGTTTGTGTCTTCGCTGACAACTTTTGTGTAAAGAGTTAATAAAAAATCTAAAAAAACATTGGTATGCGTGGTGACTTCTAAATAACACGGTTTTGGCCGGAACATAGAACAATAAATAATACCACACAATAAAAATCTAGGAAGCAATGAAAGTGTGTATGAAGTCGTAACAATAATCGAGGCTAATACAATTCAATAAATAAACGACAATTCGTGAAGCCAATGTGGTTTCATAAATCCACACATTATGTTTTCAAGTTTTTATTTACTTAGAAAGTTTTTAAGTGTCCAACTTATCGTAAACTTCCTGAATAGTATCATTGTTGAGAGAAACAAAGGCGAAATTATTAACATTTGATTTTTTGCTCAACCAGAATAACAGATTGAAAATGGTAATGCGGCTTATATGGCGTATGTCAGTTTTGTCACAAAATAGAAATCTACGTATCGATTATTCTTACTTTTAACATTCATTTCATTGTTCCTCTAATGATAATATTGAATATTATTATATGAATGGTATTCTTCTCATTAAGATTCTTACTTTAATTCTATTTGAAATTAATTGTGTTTTGATAAATCTTGTGAGTCTTAAGAGTTCTACAATTATTTATTTTTATTTAATTGAATTATTATTAATTTTTTATATATCTGCCTGTATATAGGAAATGTCTGTCGGTTTTTTTGAAAAGGGGTCATTATTCATAAAGATGTCCATTATGAACTTCTGCTACGTATAATTATCTATAGAGTTGGATATCGTTAACTATGAAGCAGAGGAAATATTACGGCAGATTTCTTTGTAAAGAACCCAATTTATTAACGTTTGAAGTACCGTTTGTTAGACCCATTACATAATTTGAAATATAAATGATATCTCAATATGATTTAATTTGTCACCATTCTCAAAATGAGTTTTTATAGGATCGCCAGTTTTGAGATTGGCTTTGAACATGCTAAGTGTATGTTCAAAAACGTCCTCCTTAGTATAGGGTAATGGGGGCTTCGGTGTAGACTCAAAAAGGTTTACATTGTCCTCTTCAAAAACATATCATGCGCAATGACTCTTTTTTGATATAATATTCTTATTTTTCTTTCTTTATATAGATTAAATTCAAAAAACACTTGGGTAACAATGTTATTTTCTGATATATGATCAGTGGCAGATTTACAAATTTGCCGCTAGTAGGCCATTCAATTTTTGACGCCCCTACTGACTTTGGAAATTCAATACGTTAGTTTAATCCCGTTATTATTATGATTGTGAACTTAATGATATTTCTGTCAGTTACTAGATTATTTTTGCAACCCGCTATGTACTGAAGAGTTTAATGTTGACCTAACAAGTTTATTTGACAGGCAAAACAAAAAAAACCGACTTTAAAGCGTAAAACCTCTGTAACTTTCAAACGGCTCAATCGATTTTTATCAAACATGTCTAAGAACACTCGCCCGTAAAACACCTGTAATACAAAAAAATAAAATTGAAATCGGTTCATTCGTTCGGGTGCTATGATGCCACAGACAGACAGACACGTCAAACTTATAACACCTCTCTTTTTGCGTCGGGGGTTAAAAACAACAGCATGTAATAATCATAAGGTGGGGAAAGGCATGACTTAAAAATACCTACACTATATTAACACAGACAAAATAATGAGTGGTCAGAAAACATTGTTTTTGTTACATATTTTCATTGCACTTAACAGTTTAAAAACAATACAAACAATTTCTATTAAAATATAACATGTTAACAATCAGTTAAACGGTGACAGACAATGAGATCAAATAAGTTTCACATTATTTTCTTGCGAGATTTTAAATTTGCAAAATCATCAATTATATCGTCGTATAAAATCTTTTTCATAAGTTCTGACTCTATGCACAAAAGAGATGAAGCATTAAGCTTTTCTTGACTTAAAGTAGATCATAAATAGTTTTTAAAACGTTTTAAGCAAGAAAAGCTTCTCTCACCTGAACAATTTGTCTCCGCTTTGCACAGAGCATTGCGAAGTGATATATCCAAGTTTGGATAAATATGCTCAAAATTCTGTTTTCGCAGAAACAAAGATAGACTTTGGACCACGGAATCACGTAGTTCCATACAAACTTTGACCACCTTAAGGGTACAATTTCGATAAATATTTTATGCTAAATGTTAAACCGGACTTCAGACTACACAATTCAAGGAGATTCATGTAAAAGTGCCCAGTAGTTTTTGCGTGATGTTCATTCAAACAAACGGACAGACAGACAGGCAAACAAGAAATTAAAAAAAAATCTAATTCTACTCAGTTACTCATCTTAAGCCATTCTAGCTTATTTTTTTTCGAATAACTTTAATGTACAGACTATTTTAGGTTTACGATTTCATTATAGTATAGATTGTGTACACGTATAATTTTAAAAAAAAAAAATCTTGCTAAATTTGCCACCCCTCTAAATCTGCCGCCGTAGGCACCGGCCTACTTGGCCTATTGGTAAATCCGCCACTGTATATGATGAAACATTCAATTGACAGACCGATAAGATAATTTAAAAAATAGTTTCTCAACAGGATTTCTTTGAGTCAATATCCATATTTTTCGTTTTTCAATTGTCTCCTGTAATAATTCATTCGGAAATGTTTAAATGCAAAAAAAATTCAATTGCAAAATGACAAGGGGCTGGGTCAAAAAATCATGTTAGGTGAAAGAATTTATAGAGAATTTTTCCATTGAAGTCTCCCATTTTCGAAAGTTAAACCCTTAAAATTCAACTTTTACTTCTGTATAACTTCAAAATCTCAGTTTAACCCTTGGAAATGGGGTAACACCGCAAACAAAAGTCAAATGTTTCTTATTCAATATATTAAACAAAATTTCACCACGAGATCAGCGAATTTTCAATGGACTCAACAAAGCTGTAATATATCTAATAATAAGTTCTTTATTCTCAACAGGTATAATACTCAATTAAAGAAATAATAACATAATGTTGAATATCAACTAAATAATTAAAATGAAAAAGATAACTATAACAAAGAGATCAATATAATCTAAAAAAACTAAAGTAGTAACTAATAACTAAATAATAGCATTTAATGAAACATTATAGACAATTCAATCTAAATCAATTCATTTTAGTCAATTTCCTTTGTTTACATAGCTCCTAATAATAACTTCTATGGAGTCAAAGGGAATGTCACAATCATTGACAACTCTATTGAATGTAGACTCCCTAATACAATGGGTATAATATGTATTAGGGAGTTGGTCCTCGGAGTCTCTAGGTAGAATAATTCTGTAGTACGAGAATTTTGCCTAGGAACACGAAATTTCAAAGCGTAAGAGAGAGGAGGACAATCAATACTATTGTATAGTAATTTGTACAATAATTTGAGTGATAAAGTTCCTCTCCTGCTCTGCAATGAGATTACATTAAATGGACTCAATAATTCGTTATGATTGACCCATATCTGTGGATAAACTTTATCCTCCCTTCAAACTAAGAATTTCAAGAACCTTCTCTGAATATCATCAAGATGACGTTGATTGGAAGTGTAAATAGGATGCCAGATCATGCTGCCATACTCCAACTTGCTACGGATTAGGGTATTAAATATTCCTATGAATTTTGAGGAATTATTGAAATATTTGTGATACTCGTATTTCGGTTGTATTTCGAAATATTGTAATACTTCGGTTAGAGGCTGCAGTGGTGGGAGTTTGCTTGTTCCACAATCGGTTTATCTATTAGATCAAAATTCGACAACCAGCTCGAGATAAAAAAGACTGCTGCACGCTTCGATAGCCACTGCTGCGGTCCCACATCCTGTGTGCGTATATTGTACACACCGGAAACGCGTCCATTATCTCTTTCGTCGGACGAAACAACATACAGATTGTCCGGAGCTGCGTGTTCGCTGGCCCCACACTCACCGGAGTAATTATATTGTTCAGTACGGCAACATACAATTTCGATTTTGCGAAGGAAGTGATGGTGATCACGGTCATTTGAATAGCATAAACAAACTGAAAATGGCATTCTCATGACCGGAGTGACTCACAACAAGATGCTCTCGGAAAATTTTCCGGTAAATTAACCTTGGACACTTCGTAGCTGCATCTTTTGTATTACTAAAGATAATTTAAGCCACTCCTAATTGCTTATATTTCCTAGAGAAAGGTTTGGAATTCTATTAAAGTTCAGAATATTTGAACAGAAAATTGCAATCTTATTAAAAATGTCTTCACGTCATAGATTTGATCAACAAGAAGATTTTGAATAATGTAAGGTAAAGTTAATAAAAGTAGAGGCAGTTTCGAGAGTGGGTGAAACCCATTAAAAATTCGTGAAATTTTAGATTGTGACATAACTAAAAGCTTACTCAAACACCCCCACCTCATTGGGATAATCAGTGCAATCATCGAGAGACCTGAAATAGGGATGTCCACTGAAAAAATACATCGATGTTTTTTTCGATGCAATACATCGATTCTTCGTATTCGATAGATCGATTTGCTGTAGTCAAATTCCAGACGAAATATAAAAACAAACTACGATTTTTAATCAGTTTTAATCAATCACACATATGTACAACGGTGTAAAAAAAAATAAAGACTATATGAAAATTTTCATTCAAACACCCCAGAAATTTATCTGTAGATGTGTGAAAATGGTCCCATGTCTAGTCGCCCTGATATTGATGAAATAACTACACAATTTCTACGTACTTGATATTTACATGAGAAAGCGATTTAAAATATTCGAGAGAGTTTAAGTCGTTTCTTCGCTAGAGGGAGCTCACATGATCACTTCAGGAATGAATGATCTTCTCATTCTGAATGGACCCGGGGTGCATTTGGAAAAACTAACAACGGCAATCTCAGAAAAACAATTATTGCACTATTTTCAAGCGTTGTTCAGGCGTGAGTCTATTCATAATGAATTGCCAAACCAAACTGAGAATAAATCACTTCTCAGCTGTTAAATCGGTCGCCATCTTCAACAGTAATGCCAACTTAAAGTTCTATACCTCTAAAAAAACACCCGTTGTATGTAACGCCATCTAGTGGACTGTGAACTGACGTTATGGTATTTTAGTGTATTATGTTAACGTAGAGACCATATCTGTAACTTCGTACCTTTCATCATTCTGTGATCCTTATATTATTCTGTGAACCCCCTTACATTGTTTAAGGCGAGCCATATTATTTTAAGGCCCTATTCTGTTTGTATATTCTATGAACGTAGAGCTTTAGAGTAATATTCAATCGAGTCATTGACGATTAAATGAAATAGAAAAATATACTAAATATATATATATATATATATATATATATATATATATATATATATATATATATATATATATATATATACCTACATCAGATTTTATAGAGTATTTTTTCGACTCATTGAAATGAGGAGGTTATTTTTTATTCTCAGAACACAATTATCTTCGGCTTTCTTTCATCAAAAATTCATCATTCGTTTGTTCGTCATAACGACAAGAGAAAAAGGATTCCTGTCCTCAGGCGTAGTCTTATGGTTGTTTCTGCGTGCTCACAAGACCGTAAACAAGCCAGTTTAGATTGGGTAGCGTAGGTCTTAGTGATTTAATGGATAAAATTGTGGTCTTGTCATTTCGTTAATTAGTTTTTTATAGCGTCTCAAATCTAGAAAACACGGGCTAGAGTTCAAATCCAATGCGGTTGTAATAATTCATATTGAGACATTTGACCCGAAGAAGTTTTTTGTCGAAATCGGGATCTCTTGAAGATATTGGTTCAGAATTAATTTCGGATTTGACCCTGTCCAGATGTTGTTCAATAAAAACATTTTTGTAGATGCATCATGGTATCAAAGGATGCAGTAGTAGAAAAATTACCCTAGATCAGATATTTTACAGATTTTGATAATCGGACCACCGTTTCAATCTTAATATTTTGATAACATCTACAGTTAATGCTTTGAAACAACAAATTACAAAAAAAAAGTACAATGACAAGGCCTGATGTCACTAAAAAATAATCTTCAAATATTTGAAATTTTAAATGTGCTTGAAATGCTAACCAGTGTCAGAATTTAAGAACTTAACACTGGTTACCAGTGTTAAGTTCTGTGGTTTAGGATATATAAAAGAAAGCTGTACATTTTGAAATTCAGTAATATTTTATACTCTTGATAATGGGTTAACCACCCGAAACATATGTAGAGTTTTTAATATATTTTGTGAAACTTAAGTCAAGTGTGTTAATTCTTAATTTCATATTTTTTAACATAATGTTTCACCAAGAGATTAGCGAAACCTCCGTGTCATTTATTATTATATATAATAATAATAATAAATTATTTATTCTCGACAGGTATAACACCCAATTATAGAAAATAATAGCAATGTTGAATACATAACTAAATAATTAAAAAGAAAAGAGATATATAAAGAACAGATAACAAAGAGCTCAATGTAATCTAAAAAAATAGTAACTAATAACTACAGTAGATCATTCAATGAAATATTATTACAAAGAACTCAATGTAAATCAATTCATTTTAGTCAATTTTCTTTGTTCACATAACTCCTTAAAATAAATTCTAGGGAGTCAAAGTAAATGTCACAATTATTGGCAACTCTATTGAATGTAGACTCCATAAACCAAATGGGTGATTGCATTAGGGAGTTGGTCCTGGAAGTCTGTAGGTGGAATAATTCGGTATTACGAAAATTTTGCCTAGGAACGCGAAATTTCAAAGCGGACAGGACACAAGGACAATCAATACTATTGTGCAGTAATTTGTACTTAAATTTGAGTTATAAAGTTTCCCTCCTGGTGCAATGAGATTAAATTAAATCGACTCAATAATTCGTTATGATTGACTCCTCTTTGAGGATAAACTTTATCCTCCCTCCAAACTAAGAATTTCAAGAATCTTCTCTAAAATATATACTGAGAAAATCAATTGAGGAAAAATAATTATTGAAAAATAAATTATTCGAAATAAAAACAAGAAAACCTATGAAACTGAGACAATATTTGAAACTAATCTCTTCAGATATTTGTTTTTCGTAGTTCTTGCCTGTCGAATTTTTCAAACAAAAATACTTACAACAGTTCCAATTGAGAACTTCTTAGTGCTATATATATATCGTTCTCATCCATGCTCAAAAGTTCTAATATTTTTTCAATTTTCAATAAAAATAGTATGAGTTATTTCAATAATATATAATGATTTATTGTTGCAATTTCGCATTCAGTGAGTCTACGAAGATTTTCAATGTAATATGAGGATCAAGCAAGTACAATGGACGTTATAATTCTTTATTAAAAAACGCCAATTGAACTGATTAAAGAGATCAAGAAAGAAAGAGTAAAAATAGCAGTTAAAGAATGGAAATTATCTTCACGTATCTTCTTGTCTCTGTAGAAATTATATGGCAATCAGACAGAACTCGTTACCATCATTTCGCAGTACCATCTCTTGATGGTTCAATATAATAAACAGTTATGTAGCTGCTATAATTTCTTGTCTGCATCTGGTTTATCTGAGAGGAACATATACAAAAATCCAAGTACATTATCTGATAGAATGAATAATATATGCGTCAATATTCAGTATTGTTAAATTCTCAAGTTTCGAGAGAATCACAATATCTGTATTTAGAAGAAGTATCAATGAGGGTTTTTGCGTATGAAAAATCCGCTTGAGGGCAATACGTTGGCGTGATCGACTGCTGCATGATTGGTTATTTTTGACAGGACATTGACAGATTTGTAAAAGTTCACCAATCACGTAGCAGTTAGACCTCATATCTACATTTTGCCATCTAGTGGATTTCTCATACGCGAAAACCCTCATTGTATTAATCCAAAGACTGAATTAAAACAACAAACTCTTACCTATTTCAATTAGTCAATTAAAAATTTGGAATATTTCAACGATACTTTGAATAAACGTGTATAAAGCATAAACAAAATTTCAAATGAAAGTTTTCAGGAAATTTTGAAATATCTTATATATCTTAGGTGTTATATTAATCAATCCTATATATTCTTCATTAGTTTTTTCCAAGACTTCAAATTGTAACAACTTAATTGAGATAGTATTTAAATTGAATAAAACTCAAGTACTTTTTCGATTTTCACTATAATTAATTCAAAACTTGACAATATCGTTTCGCCAACACAGTGGCTTCATCAGATGTTGATGATAAACTGTTTATCTGTCAGTTTATCTGTTTTCTATCAGTTTATCATCATCATCTAATGAAGCCACTGTGTTGGCGAAACGGTATTGTCATGTTTTGAATTAATTATAGTGAAAATCGAAAAACTACTTAGTTTTATTTAAATTATTCATTTAGATTTTCATCAAGTATCGGCCCAATCGATTAATGATCAGATAGTATTATTCAAATTTATGAATAATTATTCAGAACAGAAATCATATGCAAGGTGAACCTTTGATAAATGTCTAAGGCTACAAGTGGCTTCATAAACCCTCACATAATAATATAAATCCATCGTTCCAGTGAAGTGATTTCATTTTCGAAGATTTCTCATTGAATGGCTTTCAAGTCCGCCAAATTTAACCTCATTGATGTTTTTATGTTATCATTCCAATTGTTCTAGAATAAAAGATTGTTAAATTATATGATCTTATGCATACAACATCATAAACCTAATAAAACACATATGCGATATATTTCACAAAAAATGAATTCCTCAACCAATTTTTAAACCTGCTTCTTGCTGTATTTCAAAACGTTTTACAGTTATGATTGTGAAATATGCATTCCTAAATTTTTTCATATTTTGTTCTATATTCTCGTTCTTGATATATTACAGTCAATTATGCTTATAGTGAAGAAATGTTACAACTTCAATGTAATGTGAATTTTATGCAGTATTGTACTGAAATATGGGAAAGTTAAGAACAAATAATCCATAGCATACTACGACAGTTGAAGCGTTTACGGAAGGTAAGTTTTTGAACGAAGTTACTATCGGTACTCAATAGATGTATCACTATCACTACATAGTATAAAACAAAGTCGCTTTCTCTGTAAATAATAAAATTCATTAAATAGTGGAGAAATACTGTTATTTTTCAGGTTTCTAATGTGAAGTCGTAAATAATTACAATTTTTCCGCTTACATTGCAAACGCAGGCTGAACCCTACGAGATTTATCAAAATAATGTACTAAATTGGGCACATTGAAAAGGCCTACAGAAAACTGCGCTATGGTATATGTCTATGTCTTATGGATATTCCACAATAATATTTTTTTGTCATTTACTTTTTACGACAAATAATGGCTAATTTTCGAAGCGATTTTAACGACCGTGAAAGAAACGTTACGTCAACGGCGAAGGATATCGAGCCATGATACGCAAATTATTTTTGTCCGAGTTGGCCGAGTTGAACTTGGTTGACATGTGGTTTCATCAAGACGGTGCCACATGCTCACACAGCTCGTGAAACAATGGACATGTGGAAGGATCAATTTGAATAGCACCTTATATCTCGAAATGGCCCTGTGAATTGGCCGCCAAGATCATGCGATTCGTCGCCTCTGGATTATTTCTTGTACGGTTATGTAAAGCAGTTAGTGTATGTGGACAAGCCGAACACGATTGAAGCTTTACAGGATAACATAATGCGCGTAATTCGTGGGGTACAGGCCAGAAAACTCGAAAAAGTGACGCAAAATTGGACCTTTCGAATGAATCATTTGATACGGAGCATTTGGAGCACGGTATTTGATACAATTTCAGTAGAAATTTTGAATATATGATGCAAATTGAGTGTTTTATTCGATTCAAAATAAAAACTACGCTTAAGAAATCACCTATAATATCCTTTTTTTCGTTAGCTGATATCTAATTTGAGAGATACGTTTTTAGTACATTTAAGAATAATTATGTAATATAATATTAATAATGTTTTCATTATTCGCATTGGTAAGGAATATAGCAATACATCAACTCTGAAAAAATTGTGTTGTGCTTTCGTAAGATCCAAACTTGAATACGGATCAACAGTCTGGAATCCTGGTTATCAGTTACATATTGATCAATTGGAGTCGATACAACGAAAGTTCCTGAAACTTTTGAGCTTCTGAATTGATGGAATATATCCACCTATAGGCATATATATATAGGCACCTATAGGCAAACATGAAACACAAGTCGACATAATGTGGACACACTCAGTGCGCGAAAGAAATGCCATGCGACAATCTTCTTGCATAAAATAATTAACAATAAAGTGAAATGTCAGGAATTATTGCAAAAGCTTAACTTTATTGTTCCAAGAGTTTCTTCCAGAAGCGAATTCACGTGCTACCTTCCAGCAATTAAAATGAATATTCTAAAATTTTCTCCATTGCACTATCGTGTGAACAATGTAATATTTTGGGAGCTTAGGTGGATATTTTCAACTGTTCTGTTACTGATATTAATGCAAATTTCCTTGATATGCATAATCTCTGCTAGAACAATCATTTATGTGTATTGATGTATATGAATCATATTCACTCATATACTTGTATGCGTGTAAAGTGTTAATATGTGAATGTATATGTATGTGTGTGTTTATCTTTATATGTATAAGTTTGGTCAGCATTCAAGTTTTTGTTATTCCTATAATTATATTTCATTTTATCAGTTGTGATCCATATCACAAGTTTTTTCTTTCAAAATTGAACTTTTAAATTTGAAAGTTGAAAATTGAAACTTATAAACTATTGTACTACCAATTTTGTTTTTAGTATTTGTTGTGTATCCTGTTTTGTAATTAGGACCTTAGTTTGTTAAATAAATCTATATATATATATATATATATATATATATATATATATATATATATATATATATATATATATATATATATATATATATATATAAGAAAATGAACACTAGAACAATCATTTGAAAAATTGAAATTCATAAAGAGAATGTTATAGTAGAGCTAGATATGTGAACGTGTACGATGTGATGTCTCCATCATCCTTCAAGGGATAAATGTTAGAGAAATATTGAAATCGATGCCACACCTGATGGAAGTGCGAGACGTATATGTTTCGTTCTGCAAGGAACTCGTCAGTCGCACCACGTCCATCGAAGTGAGGCAAAGACTTCAACCTCCGAGCATCTCCTTGTGACTTCAAGCGGAAGATCGAAGAGCAATGAATTCTCTACAATTCCATCTATAGAAATCAGTAGAAAACACCTCTCGGATTACAGACACACCAAGCATCGAAATTTCACATATCTTCTATACCCGTTGGTATCTACTAAATTGCAATGTCTATTTGACAAATATCATCGAACGATGTTTTTAAATGTCAATAGGTTGTGTTAGTAGTACGCTCGCGTTTTTTTTCATTTTCAAATGAATGTTCTAGTGTTCATTTTCTCAAATATTTCATTCAGTGCGATGAGCACAAACAATTTTCATTTCCTATATATATATATATATATATATATATATATATATATATATATATATATATATATATATATATATATATATATAAAAGAAAATGTCGATTTAGTAGACGCTCGCTTTTACAATTCTGTCAATATCAACATTAATTTTTTTTCATTTTCAAATGAATGTTCTAGTGTTCATTTTCTCAAATATTTCATTCAGTGCGATGGAGAAAGTCGTGTAGTTACACTATTTGTAACTCAAGACGGCTGTACCGAGATGAAAAGACGGACATAGGAGACGGACATAGGATACTATTTATCCCGTTCGACGGCGTTCCCGTGTGACTTGGCATGAAACGTCTGATGAAAACGTTGATTTGATGAAAGTCAAATAAACAATTGATAAAAACGAAAGTCTGCTCATTTATTGCCTCTTAGGTAGAACAAATTTCGCCGGGTCAGCTAGTAAATAAATAAATAAATAATCACTTCCAAAATTAAGGGTTCATAATGCAGCGTAATGTTTTGTAATAGACTACAACGGATATGACGTCGCGAAATATTTTTACGTGATAGGCAGGTCTCTAACTGAAGAAGAACTGAAAAATGCTGCTTAAGGAAGATGTGCCATACCTCCCTAGAAGAATACATGTCAGATATCGTGTTTACGCGTAGTTACTACGAATTTCCGAATGTGATACCTACTCTCTATTTACACATTCTAGCCAAGTAACATCCAAACCGTTAATGTCCGGACAAACACGTGAGGCCACTTTCCTTGCAGGTCACATCAGCTGCAAATGGTACAACGCACAAATTTCTAAATGACCAAAAGGAGTATATTCCGATTAATGGAACACATATATCACAAAGTTAGTATAACACAAACGATAACATATATTCGTATACGAACTGAATAAATTAATTTAGTGTACTTTCAATATATTCCTTTTCATTTACATAGAATCTTCAAAATGAAGAATATTTTTAATGAAAAATGTTAAGATAATTCATGATGATCCATTTGTGAATCGGAAAACTGCAGCTTGGCGATTAGCTGCACAAAAATTTGTGAATGAGGAATAGTGGGGTTATATAATACGTTTTCGTTACGTGACGATTTGTGTCATACTCAACGTGAGACGTCTGAGAACTTCATTTCATGATAAAATCAAAATATCGAAAAATTTCATCAGTAGAGATGAGAAATAGGCGAATCAAAATTTGAAAGACAAAATACTCGATCTGAAAGTAAGTTTGTGAATGATTATTACGAAATTTAGAAAATTATATGAATGTAAACAATAATTATTGTTGTAATTTGATATTTCGATTAATAATTGTCAATAGTTTCAGGGAAATCAATAAAGTGTAAGATGTTCTTCACTAGTTTGTCCTCGAAAATCTTATTGCTTTAAAATTCAAGAAACATACAGTTAATTATTCCTTATGTGAGCTAATATGTATTGATATCAATAAATAGTATAAAACAAAGTCGTTTTCTCTGTCCCTTTATCCCTATGTATGCTTAAATCTTTAAAACTACGCAACGGATTTTGATTCGGTTTTTTAATAGACAGAGTGAATGAAGAGGAAGGTTTATAAGTATAATACCATCCGTCAAATATTGGAGAAATATTGTTATTTTTGAGGTTTCTAATGTGATGTCGTAAATTATTACTTTTTTTCCGCTTACATTGCAAACGCGGGCTGAACCCTACGAGATTCATCAAAAAAATGTACTAAGTATTGTACACATTGAAAATGTCTACAGAAAACTCCGCTATGGTATATATCTATCTCTTATGGATATCCCACAATAACTTTTTTTGTCATTTACTTTTTACAACAAATAATGGCTAATTTTTATCGATTTCAACCAATACACCATTAACCCAAAATCAATTAAATACCTTGAATACATTGTTCATTCAATTTTGAACTATATGGCCCTTTACAGCATATGATTTGAATAAATATTTTTGAAGATATTACAGATTTACAGAGAAAGGGACTTCGTTTTATACTATGTAGTGATATATATATATATATATATATATATATATATATATATATATAGTTGAATGTTTAACGACTGTAGATATATATATATATATATATATATATATATATATATATATATATATATATATATATAGCTGAATGTTTAACGACTGTAGATATATATATATATATATATATATATATATATATACATATATATTTATATATATAGCAAAATAATGTTGGCCGGGTCAGCTAGTTAAATATAAAATGTCTTCACTATTTCGTTCAGCTTTCATTGCCTATAAATTCAAATTCAAATTCTGAAGCGATGCTACGATAAAATGAAGAATTAAACGTAAAATAAATGGAAGGGAACTATAGAAAACTGAAAAAAGATTAATAATTAATTCTGAGTGCAGGAACAAAATTGAAAAAATGAAAATAAAAATTAAACATAGTAAAATAAAAAGAATGAATTATTATTGCTGACGAACAAACAAAAAGCAGGGTTGAATCAAAAATCGAATTCGACGATTTCGGTTAGTAATGTATCTATATCCGTTCAACCCTATTCAGTGAAAACTGCTATGGAAGTCCTACAAAATACTGAAGAATCTACATTGCTACAAACATAAAAACTGCTGCTTCAATTTTGTGTTAATTAGAACAGGTACTTCTTAAACCAGAATTAGAATTACAAAAGAACCAAATTATCCCAAAATTTATCGAAAGCATTCAATGGATCTACATTCATGACGGCATAATTTATCGATTAATATGTGTAATGTAATACAAATAAATAATAGCCTACAGAGATTTTAGAATTAATCCACTCATAGGCCTGAAGTATTACCAAATGACCACAAAAACAAACGTTGAGATGTGAAAAAGATGTAGATAAGTCAACGGTATCTATCGGGCAACTGTAATTAAACCTCGAGTTCCATTCATACTAACAATAAAAAAGAAACACCGACAAGAAAACACGCTAAAGTTCTTAGAACCAAAGTTTTTCTAATCAATAATTTATTTTAGTATCATTTACATGCCCAAAATGGTAGTAATAAATAATAGTGTTTCGATTGCAGTCGAACACAATCAATAATACATGAGACGACGAAGACAGCAATGAAACTGCACATTAAGCCGGAGGAATCGATTGTGAAGAAACTGCTGCACCTCTACCGATCAGACGATGTGACATTCGTAGTTTGTTCTTTCTTTGTGGATATTGCCAGCGGTTATTTATTTGCAAGGTGCGAGTTTGTGTCACTAGGTCAGAACAGATGAAGAATAATGAAACTGATCGTCTGGGCAAATCGCTTGAACTGGCCATGCAGTAAAGACGACTTTATACAAGATCTTCAATGAAGCAAAAATTCCGTAGAATATCTCAAGAATATTTTGTTCATCAAACTAATAAGAAAAGCGTGAATACTTCACTTAATTTCTAGTGAATTTCTAATCAGAAGAGCATTCTAATAATTGCTAGTTATTCTTTCAGAGTCACTTTTGTGCTTAGGCAAAAGTTTGACCGACAGTTTCACTCCAATGAGGGTTTTAGCGTATGAAAAATCCACTAGATTGCAAGACGTAGATATGAGGTCTAACTGCTACGTGATTGGTGAATTTTGACATATCTGTCAATGTCATGTCAAAAATAAACAATCATGCAGCAGTCTGATCTTACGCCTACGTATTGCCATCTAGCGGATTTTTCATACACGAAAACAATCATTCCAAACGAAGCAGAAACACGGCAAGAATCGAACCATCAGAAACAAAAAACCGAAAACTTTTTAGGGCTACTATGCCGATCGGCTACTGAGCCTGTAAACATATACTAACCTAATATAGACATATATAGAATCGTTATGGAAGCATGAAGCTCAGATTCGTTACAGCTTTTATTAATATTACTGAACTAGCAACAATGGTGATCTTGACAATTTTTGGAACCGTTTTTATTTTGAAAATTGACTTTTTTATCATGAAAAACTCTATTTTATTCGGAAACGCAACTTATTAATGGAAAAAATTAATTAAATATATAAATTTAAGTTTTCCCTCAAAACCTTTCCACAGCTGTCAGAACTACCGAGTGACGTTTTCAACCCCTAAACATCGTCCGCTATTCATAAGGTGTGTGTCAAGTTCATAAGTTTTCTTCATACGAAAGTAAATACAAACAATGAAAATTAACGCAAATTTTTACAAAAGCTTTGCTGTGCCCATGCGTAAGAGTACAACGATTACTACACCGAAAAAATTGTTTTTTCATGTTCCAAAAGAAAAGGAAATCAGGAGAAAGTGGTTAAAACTCGCTAAAAGAGATATAACAGCATTAGCAACAAAAACTACCGCCCATTTTTGTGAAGATTACTCGATGTTGCACAATTATGGCATTGTGAGCTGACAACAGTACCATTTTTTTCGTTAACAATAACAGTGACTGCGTATGACTTGAGAGCTAACTTCAGTGTTCAGGACTTATCCGATATTGAATGTACACAAACCTAGATATCTTTTCAATTGGACATTCTCAAAAGAGATTCTCTTGAAAATATGAAACAACCAACCAAACAAACTATTACAAATTGTTAATATTGTTCGGAACAGTGATTTAAAAGAAGTTCTAAAGACGATAATATATATTACTTGACTGTTATTCAAGTATTAGTTGATAGTTATATAGTATTAAACGTGAAACTGTACTTACAAAGATGTTTTGACGTTCCTAATTCCTAAGCACAAAAGTCGTCATTTGTTGCAAAAAAGATTGCTACCATCAAAGAATCTTTGGAAAGTTGTGATTATCTGCTTTGATCAACCAAGTCTCCATGGTGGTATTAATAATATAAAATAATTCACAGTTATTTCGTATGAACACAAATCAATTAATGGAGAGGTGAACACAGCATATACAGCTTCTTTTCACGTTGATGACGTCTTGTGCTCTGATTGGCGTTTGCAGTCCCATGACAATAGGCGATAAACACAGTTGTTAATTTTATTGAAATTCAATATGACAAAATCGACTTTGATAAAATCAACGCGATACCTTAATTTGTGTCAACATCCCTATTATCGAAAATTAGAGCAATTAGAGTCATTAGAGCAATACGTTGAAATGAAGACAGAGGCTGCAAAGAATGGTCTTGATACGAACAGAATACTGCAAAATCAAGCCAATTATTTGCAACAGATCACTCAACTAGGAATTTCGTTGAAAGATGAAAATCATCCAAACTGTTCGAAAATATAACATCAAAATTAGAAAATTAAAGGAAACTATAATAATAAATCCATAGCGAAATGAGTTTTGAACAACATTGATCAAAGGTTCATATTTGAAAGGTTCAGGTCGTTCAGGATGAGTTTCTGATGATGGCCACCGAGGCCCTATGGTAAGTTAAAAACTCGCAGATTCACAGAGACTTCGAATGTCTGATGTCTCCATAACCCCTCAAATTATCGAGGGGTTATGGAGACATCAGAGCAATTGGAGTAAGAATGTTCGCAGTCCTTTAATCCTACCTCAACTACTGTTAGCAACCCTTGAATACTACGGAAAAAAACCCAATGAAAACACAAGATATTCATATTGGAACTTCGAGAAGTTTCAATTACTTACTCGTTCAAGAGATGTAGGATGATAGTTGTTATAATATAAATTATAACAGTTTGAAAATTAATTATAACATTTATAATATAAATTATATATACAAGAGTTAGAAGAAACAAAACTATAAGAGTGACATCCATATCGAATGGTAGACTTTAAGCTCTAAGTCTTTACAGTTATGTAAAAAAAGATAAGTTTGTGTATTTGACCATTATTTCTATATTGTTTCATTTCACATTTTGTTCAATTTATGAATGCGTCAACTTTTTTCGTTGTGAAATGCAGAAGTCAAAATACATTTTTCAACAAACAGATGGTTTAATACTCCGATCAGGTCATCCGGCAAGAAATCCAGTTAGAAAAGCAGAACACTATCTGAAAAAATAACATGTTATTCAAAAAAAAATACCTCAAAACTTTGCATCTTCTTTGCAATCATTAGAAAGATTCAAAGAAGATGTACAATAAAACATTGGAAAAATTAAATCACAGATGCTCTCAGAACAAGTATCTTATACAAGTGTCAAATTGAAACATGCAAATAATAATTAAACCTAATAATCGCAAATTTTAAAAATTTTTGAAAAGTTGATTGAACAATAATTATTGACTTGCTCATTTGAATCGAACTTTCTATTACCGATATAGCAAAAAAGTATGGCCAACTAAAAAAAGTATGTCATCTCAATCCGCTTGTTATTTGTTCGATGCTCAGCAATACACTATTATTCATCTTGTCAAGTTGTCGTACATCCTAGAATTGACTAGGAGCAAACGTTTTTTCGATATTCCATGCAGGATCCGATTGAACGGAAGTAATAATCGGTTGTTTGATGGACAATTAAACAAATTCTAGAAAACAATAGGTGGCAATACTTCGTTTCTTCGACCTGCTCTAGATATCTTTTTGATGAAAAGAGTTTGAAAATACTATAATAATGCATTTTAATATTCTTGTTACGTTTTATGGATCGAAAGATGAAATTTTAGTTCGATATTTGGTCAAAATCACCAAACAGTTCTATCTTTGATAGGTTTCTGAAGCAATATAACAACTATAGGATGCAAAAAACATAAAAGGTAGATATATTATTTTATGGCTTCTGACAATGGAAGAATAATCTGGATAGAGATCAATCAATTTTCTAGACTTGAAACGAGCATTTGAAACTATTGATAGAGATCGGTTAAACAAAAAGTTACAAGAATATTGTGTTGAAGGATCAGTTTTGGAGTGGTTTCGAAAGTATTTGCAGAATAGAAAGCAAGTTGTCAAATGTGGAAATTTTGTATTTTGAATTAGAAAACAATACTGGAATACCACAAGGGACTAATCTGGGTCCAATGTTATTCAACTTGTATATTAATGACTTGGGCTATAATTTGAAGTATTGTAGATATCATCTATTTTCAGATAATACAGTTGTGTTTATTACGAGATGCTCTCTTCATATAGTTGATAAATTTCAAGATTACCTAAATCTAATAGTGGAATGGCTAAAGATAAATGGATTGAAACTCAATGCAACAAAAACAAAAATAATGGTAGTCGAAAAAAAGCGTCTTATAGGAAATGAAATAAATGTTACTTTAGATGGAGAAAAATGCTACGAGTTCAATCGAAGCCATCCACGATCATAACACAAGAAATAAAGAAAATTTTATATTAGACCATAAAAATAAAAAATCTACTCAAAATTCTGTGTTCTTTAAGGCTCTAAATGTTTATAATAAATTACCTAACAATATAAAAGAGTGCAAAAAAATGGCAGAATTCAACACAAAAAAGCAACATTATCAAAAGAAAGATTGATTTATGTTAAATACCTGTCTAATGAGTAGTATAATAAATATTTTGAATGTTGTATAATTTGTATGATAAATTTTATTACTTGTAACAACATTATATTCAAGTGTATGTATGGCGATATTGAAATATATTATCATATTATGTTAATATTAAAATAAGATACAATGTGATGATAATTTAGTTTTGTATTCAGCAAAATGCTAAATGAATTTCATTATTATTATTTAAGTGTTTTACTTTCGGTATACATTGAAATTATTCATTTCAAAATCTTCACTAGTTATTTTTCAATAGGTAATGTTTTCTTTAAATTTCACCAACAGTAAGTAATATTTGAGAATGTTTGCATTGAACAAAATGAGGAAAATATGGAAAATGCAGAGGTATATCTTTCCAACCGCGAAGACAATTTATCAAATTGACGTACCACTATTTTCAATTGTCACGATTATTCATTCAATTGTTTTTACACCTCGTGCATGGTTTCGGTGAAAAACTTTCTTCTGGTCTTAAGAACGTGACGGAGGAAACGCCCGAACGTTTAAAAGTAGGTTTGTTATTGTATAAACTTCTAGGAGATCCGTTTATAATTGGTTTACACATTGTTTTCTAGATGAAATACTATCGGCAGCGTATTATTTCCCGATAAATGAAATACATCGAAACTTTCATGTCCGATACTTACACGATGCGAATGTTCAATGAAGTGAAACAAACGACCATTTCTTTCACTCCTATTTGTTTCCCCAGTTGTCATTTCGATCTACCGTGTACCTAAAATCACGCGGGCGTATCAACATTGTTATAAGTGGCATCCGTAAATAGTGCATGACTTTGAACTTATAGATTCATGAATTGCGGTATATTTTGATTTGATATCCAGCTGTCTACGAACGAAGCAAGCAGCAACATTGTTTCAACCTTATTGGTGCTCATTAGGACGGGACTCAAGTTTTACGACCTTGAAGAAGCAAAAAATCGTAATTCCTTGCAAAAGACAAGCACTCGTTTACGGCTACCGCATGAACTCTCCCTCTTGGAATATACATCATTATCATCATTCCCAGCTTAATACAATCGTTTCCAATCAAGGTGCAGATTCTCTCATATAAAGGGTGATTTTTTAAGAGTCAAATTTTTCAGGTTAGCGGCACTGGTTGGTAATGGCATCCAAACGTCATCTATTAAGGTGAAAATTTTTCAGTATACTCTGCCATTTCATCATGGAAAGACGTACAAACGTGCAACGATTGCAAATTGTTGAAATTTACTATCAAAATTCGTGCTCTGTGAAAAATGTGTATTGTTTGTTACGACAATATTCGACCTGGCGAATCAACAAATCGTGCTGTTATCACCAAATTTCGCACCAAGTTTACTTTGTTGGAAATTAAACCATTGTCTCGCATGCTTATAGTGCGTACTGAAGAGAATATTGTAGCGTACAGTGTTAATGAGGAACGTGAAATGTCGCCGTTCTCAGCAATTGGGCATGTGTTACTCAACCACATGGAAAATTTTACGTGTTGATTTGGGTTTGAAAGCCTATAAAATTCAACTTCTGCGAGAATTGAAGCCGAATGTCCTACCACAACGTCGAATTTTTGATAGAACAGCTTAATGAAAATCCGCTGTTTTATCGAAAAATTGTGCTCAGCGATGAGGCTCACCTCTGGCTTAACGGATATGTAAATAAACAAAACTGTCGCATCTGGAGTGATGAACAGCCACATGCCATACAAGAATTACCGATGCATCCCGAAAAAACGACAGTTTGGAGTGGTAATGGGCTGGTGGGATCATTGGTCCATTTTGCTTCAAAGACGACCGTGGAAGAAACGTTACCGTCAACGGCGAACGATATCGAGCCATGTTAAGCAACTTTTTTTTGCCCCAGTTGGCCGAGTTGAACTTGGTTGACATGTGGTTTCATCGAGATGGTGCCACACGCCACACAGCTCGTGAAACAATGGACATGTTGAAGGATGAATTTGGTGAGCAGCTTATCTCTCGAAATGGCCCTGTGAATTTTCCGTCAAGATCATGCGATTTGACGCCTCTGGATTATTTCTTGTGGGGTTATGTAAGGTCGTTAGTGTATGTGGACAAGCCGAACACGATTGAAGCTTTACAGGATAACATAATACGCGGGATACAGGCCGATATACTAGAAGAAGTGAAGCAAAATTGGACCTTCCGAATGGACTATTTGATACGTAGCCGCGGACAACTTTTACATGAAGTTATCTTTAAAATGTAAATGGCAAAGGCCAAGTTATCAATTTCGATAAAAATTTTGAATATATGATGCAAATTGAGTGTTTTATTCGATTAAAAAAAACCATGCTTATAAATCACCCATTATTAGATCATTTCGGCCGTAATATGTCGGTCGTATAGTTGCTACCAGTTTGTCCTTTCTGTTTTCTTTAGTAGTTGTCCTCATCTCAGGTTGTTTTTGTTGTTTTTACGCCTCTTGAATAACACTGTGTGATTCTTGTGTTCTATCTATCATCAGTCCTTCTCCCTAAGTGTTCACTCATTGCCATTTGAAGGATTAAATTCTGTGAATTACGTCTGCAATCTGTCTCCAACACTTATTTGTTTTAGTCGTTCTTTGTAATGTATAAATCAAAACAAGCAACTGACTGCAAATGAAGAGAACTCAATTTTAACATACGGATTTTTGTGACATATCATTTCACATTTTTGTAATTCGTCAAAAATTAGAAAGCGAAATATGGTGACAAAATCCTTTGGATTCATTGCAAAGATTTGTGTACATTGAAGTAGAAATATACTCTTTTTACAAAAATAAATATTGGAAAAGCTATGATGTGCTCGCTGTGTATACCTGTACAGCATTTCCAAATTAAGTTAGAGATCAACGTATTTTTATGAGAATAGAATGTACAGTTTTCCAGTTGAAACTTTAATGAATTGCTCAAATTCAGATATAGAAATGTCATTAATTTCAAGAAGGATTGTGTTTCCCACATGACCTCAATGAATTTGAAGTAAACTTTGGAAATTTCAGTGCGAATTGAAGTGGATTATATTTGTTTAATATTTTCGTAAATATTGCATAAACTTCTTTCATAACAATCAGTATGGAGAACAAAATAATTTATATTTTGTATATAAACTCGCTTTGAGAATTTTTAAGTTAACTCAGAAATAAATTCGAAAAATAAATACAAAGAATATGAATAAAAATATATAATTTGAAAAAAACTAAGTAGTTTTTCGATTACTTAGTTTTATTTCGACTTAGTTTCATTTAAATTATGTATTTAGATTTTCATCAAGTATCGGCCCAATCCATTAATGAATAAAAATATACTAAATAATACAGTAAAAGCATAGGTACATTTACAGTTGCTATCAACGTGTTTTGAAACTGATTTAGATCTTAAGTTTCCCAACTAAACGTGCTGAATATTGATAACAATAGCCTGCAATCCGAAAAAAAATAGAAATTTGAAAACATAAAAAGGTGTGTACTAATTTGGAATGACTATTTGAGAATACTTGCTCCAAAGCGGTAACGCTGTAATTCAACTCTTGGTGTTAAATTCTCCTGTTTCTTCAAACCCATCAAATTCTATTGATTTTCAGTCACCATTATGAGAAACTTCAAAGCACTGGACGGCAGCATATTACACGAAAAACACTCGAATATAATCACAGAACATTGATTAAGAACAATCTCAAAATGATTCTCCTATCGTGGCAACCCTGCAATTTAACTTTAAGGTGTTACTCTTTTATGAAACATCATCCAATTCTATTTATTTTCAATCACAAGTATGAGAAACTTCAAAGAAATGAACGGCAACTTGCTATACAAAAGAAATTCGAATATAGTCACTGAACATTGATTACGATCATTCTCCTAAAGTGACAACACTGTAATTCAACTTGTCGGTCTTCCTGTCTGGTAGTACCTTTATGGTAGGGTCATTAACAAACAAAAACCATACGTTAACCGATTTCCGTTCCCATGAAGAACAGATTGTGGAGGTAGTGTGAGTACGTAGTCAAGATTAGTCTGATTCTCTCATAAAAATTGTCTACATTACGCAACGTCGCCAGTCATTCGTTCGCCTAAGCTCATTTCAACACGTTTATTTCATTTCCATCTTATTTGACTCAAGTAACTATAAATTAGGCCAGCGTAGTTCTCTTTTGTTCTCTTTTATCTGTTAATTATGAAAATTCTTTCAACATGTAAATAAATAGATGATATATCAACAAATATAATACGAGAATAGGCATTGATTACTGAAAAAAGATAGTGGATTAAAAGCAAATGCCTATTCTAATCAAGCATTACAAACCTTCTAGTATTAAATTATATTATCTGAAAAACAATACTGTCCTATAACTTCTATTCTCATTTACTCATTTCTATTCATTGAACATCTCACTTGTATTGAATTTCATTATTATTAGTTGCATGTTACTTGTACTATGAGTTGTTTGTAGATACTTCAAAGTTCGTTAAAATATTTTTACTTACAACTCACGTCAAAGTGCGTTGAAAGGGCGAGTAGCTATAAGTAGGTACATTTATTCATTTTATGCTCTGTGAATATTCAATATGAGATGTGTTCTCTGAATTGCAAGAAATTCATTAAGCTACAAGCGTGCATGTCGAAAGTTTTTGTGTTTTTAGTTAATGTTTTCTCTTGTCAAAATGACAGATGATCATCACTCATACGACATGAATTTTGTTCAGTAATTTCGGAATCAAATTACACTTATAATTGCACAACGGGTGTGTATTGTATAAAGTAAAGTTATTTAATGAAAATATGTTGCCTAGAAATTTGAGGACTAAAACTGTGAACTAATAAAAATTCAACGAAGTTAGGGAGGTTTAATTTAGAATTTTTACAAGAAACTTTTATACCATTAAATATAAATCGCCTCTGTAATTCGGCAGGACAATTTTGTGAATCATTTAAACTTACAATAAATTATTTTTAACAATTTCTAAGTCTTTTTGACAAACTGCAATATTAAGTGAAAAAATCACTACTATATTTGACACTGTAAAAGTGAGAAGTAACGTTCTCAACTGTAAAGTGACAAGTAACTTTTGCACCTGTCAATGTTACAATTACTCTGTCGTAGAGATGGTGATCTGAGATCAATTAATCGAAATATCGATTTTTCGAGCCAAAAAAAATCGATATGTAGTGCTGGATCGATTCATTGGATCGATACATCATCCTTTAAAATCGACATTCGATTTTTTTGTTTTGGTATAAACCATTAGTTCAACTGCCCGTATTACAAGAGTGCTGACTGTTAATTACTCAAAAAAGGATGGACTGGAAAAAGCCAAAAATTAACTAACATTTCTCAAAGATATAACAGCATATTTTAAGCATAATACAAATGCTGCTGACTCTCTAAAGAAACCTCAGGATCACCAAACAAAGCCTTTTGAGTTTATTCTGACTTTGTGTACTAGATGGAATTCTGTTTTTTTATCAATTAGAACGATTTGTTGAGTTATCCGAAATAATTGAGCTAATATTACTCAAATATCTTAAGCGCCAACAGTGCTAACTGTTGAAGTTAGAATATCTTATAAATATATTAAGACCATTAGAAGTAATTACCAAAGAAATTTCGGGAGAAGATTATGTTACACCCAGTAAAATCATACAAATTGTATCTTGCCTGACTGAAATATATAATAAAATGAAAAATTCAACTGATATTGGTGCTAAAACTAGAACTTTAATTGTGGACGGCTTAAAGAAAAGATTTGGGGATGTAGCCAGTTTATTTGTAAGCTGCTACAACCATTTTAGATCCTAGATTAAAAGAAATTCATTTTACTGACCATGTAGCCTGATCACGAGCAATAAATAGAATCAACACTAGAATTTCAGATATACTCGGCAACAACTTCCACAAAATAATATTGAGGAAGTCGACGCAATAGAAGAGACTGATAATGATATGAATAAAGGAATTTGGGATTTTCATAAATTGCTTGTGAAAAAGCAACTTTCTATATATAATGCACTTGCACAGGAAAGTAAGACATAAATGAAGAATTCAAGCATTTTATTTATCGCAGGCAGTTGTGCACCTTAAGTAAAATCCTATGCTTTACTGGCAAAAACAAAAAAACCCTATTTATCACCACCTTCACTCAATAGCCATGATGTATATGAGTATTGTAGGATCATCGGTTGCTTGTGAGCGTCTTTTTTCGACTGCCGGAAACATTGCAAGTGATCAGCGGAACCGCTTGGATACCAGTAGACTTGACAGACTGTTGTTTTTAAAGAGTTTAGATATTAATCATTGAGAACTATAATCTAAATTATCTATTTGCTTTATAACTAATACATTTTGAACATAATATCTTGTTTTCTACCTGATCTAATATTTTGATATGGTAATGAAAATAATTGTTATTATCGGATTCCCTGATTTTACTGATTAAAAGATCTTTAATAATAATTTGTCTTTGTTTTTAATAAAATTGATTCATATTTACATTGTAAAATTTCTTTGAATAGATTTTTTGAAAATCTATCTTTTAGACCTCGATATTTCTGTGGATCGATTCATCAGGTCACGATTCGAATCGATTTAAAAATCGATCTTTTTCGGAAAGAATCGCCATTCCTACTCTGTCGCATCAATCGATTTCTTATAGGACCTGTCATTTGAAAAAATTGAGCATGCTTATTTAACGTATCTATTTTCATTTTGAAACTTGAAGTTCTGAACAATGCAAAATAATTGTTAATACTAAAATCAGTGGATTTACTATTAATCAATCTACTTTTCGGATCATCAAACTATTTAAAAATAAATTATATAAAAGGTTATAAAAATCCCTGTAGAATTCAAACAAACAATTAGTATTAAATTAAATTAAACTCTAGGCTTAATGTTTCACGATTTATTTAACAATATGAATAGTCAACATGTTTCGAGCGTTAGCTCATTCTCATGACTGAAATCACTTTCATTTCAGTCTTGAAATGAGATAACGCTTCGAAATGTTGACAATTCATATTGTTAAATAAATCGTGAAACATTAAGCCAAGAGTTTGATTTAATTTAATATTCAATTATGTTTCACCAAGAGTTAAGCGAGAATTCAATCTCAGTCAAACAATAAGTAGTTCGATGTGTACCTAAGGGGTATCCAAAACCACCCCCGACTTTGGTTACCCAACCCCACCTAATTATAATAGAAAGTTTAATTCCAGATTATACAAATACAAAACACATTACAAATATAGAAACGTTGGAATTAATCACAAAATTTCCCACAATATGATTTCTTTTACAAAAGTCGTAAGACTTATTTGGAAGGCTGTATTTGACAAATTAAATCTAAACTCTTTGTATATTTCATCGGAAGTAACAATGGGAAAGAAACCTATTTACCATATTATTTTTCAAGAAACCATTTTGTTCATTAGCACATGATTTAATAGTAGGATCACGTTCTTGCAATCAGTTTGATGGATCGATAAGCTAGGCGAAAGACACATATCCAAATTTCTCGGAAAAGGACTAGAGGCGTGAATAAATCATTTCAAATACTGCTGGATCACTCTGTATTAATGGGTTTTTGAACGTTATGCGCCAACGTAGTCGTAAATACAGGGCGGACGTTGTCACGCCGTGAGGAAAAAATTGATATATCTGATGGAGCCAGTCAAGCGGCGCCTCAAAGGTAGTTTCAATTCAAAGCGGCTCTCCATTCAAGAAGAGGGTGTATGGTAAATGAACCCGAAGAACCGGTTCTATTGTCCCATTGGTGAACAATTATTTCTCAGAAATATGCGGAATATGGAAGTTCATAATATATACAGTAGGGTCTAGATAATCCGACCCCCGTTTATCCGAACGCCTTTATAATCCGAATTACCTCTCCCCCTTGGTCAAGCTGTCATATCACTCAGTGTATAAATCTATTCGCAGTTTTGTGTTATTCACTGTAGTAATTATAGCATAGTTGCTACAGGTCGATTTTTTTTCTCATTTTCTGTTTGTTTCGAATTATGACTTCACCGCCGAAGAAAAGAAAACTTATATCTTTGAAAATATCAGTTAAATATGAGATTCTAGATAAGATTAAAGAAAACGTTTCTTCAACAAATTTCGCGCAGCAGTATAACATTGGAAGGTCGACTATTTGTGATATCAAAAGCAAGGTGGAAAAAATACGGTAATTTGTAATGAATACAGAAAAGGGTCCTGGGACTGGAAAAACTTTAAGAACGGAGGAAATTACTCAGCTTGAAGATGCCATCTTTAGGTGGTCTTTAGAGCAACGAAGAAAAACCGTCACTTTGCTAATTGCTCAAATTGAGGGATAAAGCATTTTTTATGTCACTTAATATAGGATGTTTTTTTAGAGGTATAGAACTTTGAATTGCAATAAAACAACGATGGATCATTCGATTGACAAGATTTTTAATCGAAAGATAATCTTGTGGCATTACATTTTAAATATGATTTCTGGCATATGACCGCCACGGCTGGCTCGGATGTAGTCCAATCTGGACGTCCAATTTTCCAAAATTTGTGGCCTTATATCGGCAATATCACGGCGAATATTTGTGGCTCATCCGCATAGACCAATGACTTTACATAGCCCCTCAGAAAGTAGTATAGCGATGTTAAATCACAAGATCATGGAGGCCAATTCACGGTTCCAAAACGTGAAATTAGCCGGTCACCAAACGAGTCTTTCAATAAATCGATTGTGGCATCAGCTGTGTGACATGTTGCGCCGTCTTGTTGAAACCACAGCTCCTGGACATCATGGTGTTCAATTCAGGAATGAAAAAGTTAGTCATCATTGCTCTATACCGATCACCATTGACTGTAACGTTCGGTCCATCATCGTTTTTGAAGAAGTACGGACCAATGATTCCACCAGCCCATAAAGCGCACCAAACAGTCAGTTTTTCTGAATAGAACGGTGTTTTCACATACACTTGAGGATTATCTTCACTCCAAATGCGGCAGTTTTGTTTGTTGACGTAGCCATTCAACCAGAAGTGCTACGTCGATAAAATGGACGTAGTGCGCGATACGTATTCCTCACAGAACCATTATTTTCGAAATAAAATTGCACTATTTGCAAGCGTTGTTCGGGCGTGAGTCTATTCATGATGAATTGCCAAACCAAACTAAGAATAAATCACTTCTCGGCTGCTAAATCGGTCGCCATCTTCAACAGTAATGCCAACTTAAAGTTCTATACCTCCAAAAAAACACCCCTCGCCAAAGTAACATAACAGTATATGTTAAAAAAGTGCAAATAATAATTCATTAAGAAAAATACCTATCAAAATACTAACATACTGTAATCCGAACGCTCAATATATACGAAGAGAATTGTTTACAATATTTTTCGAAGGACCTAGATTTACTACCTATAATCAATTGAAACCATTTAATAATTTTAACCATTCAATAAACATGCTTATAAGAATTCTCTCGATTGAGATTGGCATAAAGCCTTGATTCATACAACACTTTATAATACATCACAAATATGATTTCTATTCATGTGAAAAATCAAATTAAATAGCCGTTCAAAGGGCACTCATAAAAAAATAGCTGTTAATCTTGCTTCGTACTTAGGAGCTGTCCATTAATCATGTGATGTTTTTTTCGCATTTTTAACCCCCCTTCCCCTTGGTGATACATAGAGATGTTCAAGACTACCCTACCTACCCTAGACCACTTACAGGTTACTGATGCAGGTGGTTTCGATGCCCTATGGTTTCTTGTGTGCTTGTTAGGTGAATACTGTTTCCCAAAACTATATAAATAAATAATTCTGCGAATTAGGCCGATTCACCTCAAATAAATCTTGGCAGTATATAAATCACCTCTATTCATGTTGAATGTTTTAAATGTCCCTAATATTTAGAAAGAATAAAGGTCCATTTAGGTGTGACTGATAAATTCACATTGAAAAAAAAACGAAATTGAAGTTTCGGTGGCACACCCACCTTCTTCAGCGTTTGATATGGTAAAAAGGAATAACACGCTCAATCAGATAATATTGGATTATGTCATGCAATATGTATTATTATGAATGTAATTGAAACAAAACAATGCGCTCAGAGTACTTCTCATCAAAAAATCTAACTTGTATTTTTTCTATATAGTTTCAAAGTTCATGCATATAATGTCATCTTCATATGCAGCAAGCAGTAAATTTTTCTCCAAATTCATTGTACCGCACTCAAGAGGGTTTTTCTTCTATTCCGATAGAGGGAGATCACGTGAATTTCACTTGCACTATTCCGACTTTTGAAGAGAAAGGACTTTGGTATGTTTGAAAATAACATCGAAACTTGATTGTTTGCATGCATGCCACTGATGATTTCCATAATAGATGAAACAGCGCTGTATGCTATTTACTAACAATTCGATGTTTTTCGGAATGAACTAAATATCCACTTTATAGTTTGTGTTTTCGTTGACAATATTTGAGAATTTTTCCGAAATATTTCGATATTTCGAAAGAAAATTTCAGAATAGACTGACATATATAGTCTGTTGACTTTTAATGTCTTCATTAGCTAATTCAACATGATTGCTCTCTTTTATTTCTATCATGCATTAAAATCTCCTACAAATTAATCTTCATAAATGACACGGAGGTTTCGCCTATCTCTTGGTGAAATATTATGTTAAAAACTATAAAATTAAAAATTAACACACTTGACTTAGGTTTCACTGAATATATTAAAAAATCAAATTGAACTTGAAGTTTGAGAAGCAGAAGAAGAAAAACTTGAGTTTTTAAATTATTCTTCTTTCAAACGTTGAATAATAATTCGCATAGAAATTAAGCAGTTCACAAAGAAATGAACCAAATTATTTCATCGAACCTATAATAATAAAAATTAGAACAAAAATAAATTCTCATAATAATATTAGTTTATCTCAACCCCAATTTCATGAATTTTCTCATCAAAAGAAGAATCTTTTTTTGTTGGGTAGAACTGATCGTACTTCGCATCCGGTAACAATCAGTCAGTTTAGGCCGTCCAAAGATATTCATTCCCACAACGACCACCCTGACTTGAGCTATCGGTTGCTGTGTACGCTCGAAAATTTGGTTCTTTGGTCGTCGAGTTCTCGGAAATGCAGCCAGCAGGTTTGTAAGATTTTAGTTCGCGGGGATTCTGTCTGTACCATTGCGGCATATCAAAAGGGATACTTAATAATATCGCTTCGGGTTCTTATGCAGGTTCATACACGCTCAACACGAACAGTCTTTCAGGTAGTGATTCCATAGATCTCTGACCAGATAGGTTCTGTTAATATATAAATTTAGGTGATACTTTTTATTATAGGAATTATTTATATTAGGGTATTAGCTGAAGATATTTTAAAATTGAAAGTTGGTTTGAAATTAACAGTTTTCAATAGGGTATTTGACTGTTTCCACAAAAATATCTCAAATTATTCGTTATAACTGATGCATATTTCCCATTTGAGTAATTCTCTTTAAATTTGTCTAATTTTTATGAAAATGACACGGAAACTTTGAATGAATAAGAAACCCGCCAAAACACTGCTATACATGTTACTTAATGTGGTGACGTCACGATGCAATAAAGACAGTAACCGTCACATTGTAATACGACTGTCGATTATTAAATTTAGTGATTGTTGACGATTTCAAAACTTTACTGCGATCAAATGCCTTATAAATGGTGCGTAGAACCACAATGTACTAGCACATCTATTAAAACTCCGGAGAAAATGTTTGTAAACATTCCGACAAACACTAAAATTCGGAAAAGTTAGTTAATTCTCTCTCGTAGAAACCCGAAAGATATAGCTGTAAAATATCACGTTTTCATGTGTGAAAATCACTTTAGCGTAAGTAAATAATTCCTATCCTATATTTCATACAAAAATAACGAGTTGATTTTATTCCATATTCGTTATAGTCTTGTCTACACATTCTACTATATTTCGAGTTTATTAATTACGTACATATTTTATTGTTGATCTTGAACGGAATAAACTGGATTTAATTCCTATCTTTGCATTTTTATTTATTTTTATACTGTGATATAATAAAATATTTAAAATAATAAAACTTCAATACTTTTTATTGTATGTGAGTTATATTTTAGCCAGAGGTCAATTAACGATGATAAATTTGTTATTGCATATGGAAAAAGATATGGCAAACTATACACAATATCAAATGGGTTTCAGCAATGCTATAATCATGGTTAAAGGGGCTATGCCATCAAGTTTGAATGTCAGCATGATCGCAAGAAAAGTGTTAAAAACCAATATTGATCAAGAAACAAAAGCTGTACCAGATGTGCCTCCTGGAACAAGCGAACTGAATAATGACAGTGATATACCTGAAATGTCTGAGGAAATTATGGGTACCATATTTATGGGTTCCATCGTACCTTATATAATATATATTTATAATTATTCAAAATAATGTCTCTGTTTTGTCTCTAACAAATAAAACAGCTAATAAAACCAGGAAATAAACACTCAAACACACACGTACAAAGACATCAGAGAAATGAACGTTAGCCTTTGTTGGCTGTTGGCTTTGTTTCCTGCACGGTGACGTCACTCGCGATTTAGTCAATCCAGTGCGTTTTCAATCACGTGATCAAATATGAAATTTCAATTATTTTATTATTGATTTCTTTTTAAAATAATATATATTTCAAAAGGATGTATTGGCTATATTGGTTTAAAATAATATTTACTGTCAACCTAACAACATTTTGATCTATATTTTTATTGCAGTCAAATACCCTATTAAGACTTAATTTATGTAAAATCATTCATATCGTATAAACTAAAACTGAAGGAGTTCATATCAAGAAATCGATAAATTTCTGTTGCTATTGTTGTTTGATCATACTTGTATATCAACTAGTATTAATTATCGGAAATTTAATACTAGTGAAATGTTTATTATTGTAATTTGAAACTTTCGTTCATTGTTAGATTCTTGGTAAATGAAGTCTTATAAACACATGGGGAAATATTGGAAAGAGCCGTTAGAAACTGCAAATAGTAAATATTTTCTTTGTTTTCATCAACATATACCACCCTCTGTGAAAGATCCTGTTATATTTTTTCATATTTTTTTGAAAATATATTTTTTTTAAATTTATTTATCATATATTATCTTCTGTATCAACACCAAGTAATTATCAAACCCAAGTATATCTTATTTTTCGATAATTGAGAGGTGCACTTCCAGATGTAGAATATCCATATTGTATACCGGTCATTCCGAATAGTTTTACTTATTTAGTTGTATCATCTACTATCTCCGACGGAAGATCGATAACAAAACAACTATTTGATAAAGAGATTGTTCACTCAGAAGATTGTTCAGAAAGAAAACTGTTTTTCTTTCGACATAAGGGAGAATATTCCTTTGAAAAAATACGCGTAGGTACATCAAATTTCTGAATAAAAAGGCAGGGATGGTTAATAATTCAATATCTGAAAAGAGACATTTCTTTCTGAGTTACTTTTTTCGTAATCCCTTACTCTTAATTTGTAAGGGTTTTCGATGGCAGAAAAATAAAGAGCACAAAAGTAGCCCTCGGATTGCGTTTTAACACACTACCTAACATTTTCAGTAGGGTAACTAAGAATACATTTTTTCCAGAAGCTTGCGGTTCATAACGAATCAATAAATTGAATAAAAAACCCTTGGTTAAGTTCCATTAAATAATATAAATTGCTTAACAGCTGTTTCGAGGTGTTACCCAATTTTCGAAACACAGCAAACATTAGCAAAACCTTTTGACTTTCAAAAATGGGGTGACCCCCGAAGCAATTATTAAGCAATGAACCCTTAGTTGGAAAACAATTTAACCTCCGAAAATGACGCAATATAAGTGTTTTTTAATCAATTCATATTGAACCATTGAAGCGACATCATTGAAAAATTTGAGAAAAAATCAGTTTTCAAATTCAATTGCAAAGTTTCAAATCTACAAGATCGATTACAAAAAATTTAGAAGTAAACTGCTCTATTAATTATTTGTCCATAACTTGAATGAAGAATCAAATTTTCAGAAATGATATTTCGAAAAAAAGCTGAAATTCTGGTGATATTTCACGAATAATTATTTTTTGGTTATACAGTCTCGTCGACGAAAACCTTGCTACCCACAAGATATCCAGAAATAAATGGAAAAGTTACTAAGAAAGCAGTTTCAATTATCTTTTGAAATATCTCATAAATTACATTGTGATTGCTCTTGGTGGAAATTTCAAGTTAATGATTGCAGTTCGATCTTCTTGGAAGCTACGGAACTCATCCTTAGTGGAACTTAAAAAGTAATGTTTTGTTATTACATGATGATTGCTCTGGAGATTGACCCCATTGAAAGGTTCTGTCCCACGTTGGAACTTATAAACCAAGAAGGAAATAAAAAGAAACGTAGCCGCGACGATAAATATCCATAACAAGCCCAATTACCGTCATCAGGCGAAGACGAACCGATTTCAGCATTCACTCTGAATCATTCGCCGTGTTATTCACCGCCATCCGTCTCAATTTGGGAGAATGTGAGATAGGCATATCTAGTAGTAAGTCTGGCGCCGCAATTCGATCGGCATTGAAAAAATTGAAGAGCAGGCGCTGCTTTGAGCCCTGCAGCACGATTTTCTGTGTCTGAGGAACGGGTTTTGGACGATCGTGACCATTTATGGCGATTCTCGAATGTAACAGATTGCCCAAACTCTGAGTGTGAGGTCCTGCCGATGGCCCTTTGTGTCTTCGTGCCTGCACACACACTCTGTCACACATTCGAGAATTTAAAGTTTGACGTAGGGCCAGTTTATGATTCTTCCGTTAATGAATACAACTGTCAGTAACGGTGAATGAACTCAAGATGAATCAAGTTCAGATGTGAAATTACCTCTAGTCGACTTCTTTTGATTACTTCATTCCAAAATTATTCATCCATCCTTTTTGTTTTGTCTGGGCACACTATAAGCACTTCTAAATATAAATTGACTATCACTCTTTGACTATATAATTTGACTATAATTTTAGGATAGATGGTATCGTCTCAAGAGCGGTACTTATCAATAGGAATTACATCTGGACTATCAGCATATGATTTGTGGTAAATACTAAGTGAAAGGTTATTGGGATCATCAGTATAATAGTTTAAATTGCAGAAATTGAATAAATTTCACCAATACTATTCAATTCAACTGAATAGTGTTTTTCAACAAGTTTTGAGAGAGGTACCAACTGATATTATTTCATATCAGTAGGTACATAAATTAGGACATTGATATATTATATCAATTCGAAGTCATTTGACTGAATATTCATTTGAGAATGAATATAAACAGATAGTCAATCTTGACTACTAATGATAGTCAAGATGACTATCATTACAATGAAATGACTATCATTTCAATGAAATGACTATAATTTCCGATTATCTTGTATCCATTTGATGTACATTTATACCACAAATATCTCACAATAGATTGAAAATTGGAAGTTTACATTTAATATCACTACCGAATCAAATGAAAGCTCATTTGGACTGCATAACAATTTGCAATCATTTTATCTGATTTCTATCCTGAAATAGTCTTTCAATACATTTGAGAATAGATATGATCTGATCGTCAGTCATATTAGCAATATATAGCTTAGGATATTGTAACAACTGACATTATTCCAATATCAGTATATAATTTAGGATATCAATTCGAAGTCTCTTGAGGCGACATCTATGTACTGATAGTCAATTTTGACAAACACTGTAAATTAAAGAATGATTGTATTAATTTGATGTCCATTTTCATGTCCATGTCCATATCATATTCATGTCATATGATAATAGATTAACAATTGGAAGTGAATCTTGACTATCACTGTTAAGTCAATTGAATGCTCATCTTGACTACCAGTTCGTGATTTACGTTTCAAAAGTACATATTATAAATAGATTTAAGAATAGTCTCTCATGAAGTTTTTTTCATGATCTAAATGAAGATACATACAAACTGATAGTCAATGTACATGTTTAATATAAATACATAATTTAGAATATGCTTATATCAATTTGTGCCCATTTTCACTAAAAACACATAATAAAATATTAACAATTTGCAGTCTAATATGGAGCTACAAATGTTTACTTACTGGAGTTAACTTAACTATCAGTTTATTTTTAGTTTTATCAGTACATAATTTTCATATTTCATCTTAATTATACTCTCAAATGGGGGATATTTCTGAATTCTAAATTGTTGTGAGATTACTATTTTAATAATTGAAAATCTCTTTCAAACGTAATTACTCCACCTGAGGGTAGCATTGATTGAAATTCCACTTCAATTATCGGTATCTAAGTAAATGACAACTTGAAGCTAATTTATGACTATCAATATCTTATTAGATCTAATTAAATATCAACTAAAATTATTTCTTAGTTAAATGTGCATGATTCAGAGAAGATATTATTGAATGTCTCTTCGACTCCTATAAATCAACTTTGGGCAAATATTCATCAGATGAATATTTGCCGAATATCTTGGCTATTAATAGTGAATTGGAAGTTGTTGTAATGAAAAGCCTCGAATTTCGTGTTGAATAATCTTAATTGTAAATTACTAGCTGACTGGATGTTGAAGTAAGATGAAACAATTATAATTATTGTTTTATTCTTAGTAACAAACAGATTATTAGATGTGTGTTGATTCATTTTATTAGCTTTCTGTGACTTCAAGATAGAATTATTCAAATATTTGTATGAATTAGAGGCTCCAAAGTCGAAAATCAACTGACCAAAGCTGTCCAATAATTTACTGTTATAAAAAAATCGAATAAACTGAAATGTTTACTTCAGTTGCTAAACAATTGTTTCATTTACCGATTATTGAACCTCTTTGTGAACAATTACTGAATAAGTACGTTCAAGTAAAAATAAATATGCCTGGATATTATTTATCACATATACCTATTGATTTCTCAATCTAAATATATACATACAAAATTTACACAAAACGTATTCATTTGATGAACCAGCTGTAAAAATTAGTGTCGTTGACCTATATGTTATATATAGGTCTTTGTTTATATAGAGGAATATAGATAATACATACTTACATATTACTTTTATAATATATATATATATATTTTTTTGTATATATACTTTTTTTAGTTTATTATTTCAATATTTCAACTTTGAATTTTTTTAATGGTCTATCACTTCTTTCATCATTATGATTAATCTTATTCTTTTGATAGCCTTCTCACCCTCCTATATTCTATTTGTTGTCAGTAAAAGGCTTATTAGTTTTGATTTAGACCCTAATATATTCAAAATAACAAATGAAATTGAATGTTATTTAATGATTCTCTGGAAATTTTTGTTGTGGTATACGCTATATTTTTTTGATATTATTCAATTGAGATCCACACTGATATATATATATATATATATATATATATATATATATATATATATATATATATATATATATATATTATTATTATTTTTATATATACCGTTAGTACGATTTCTTGTATAAGTATTCTAAGCGCTGTTTATTCATATTTTTTGCCTCCCAAAAACGCTTCATCCACTTCTATGCTCTTTCTTCCACGGTTTGGCGCACTGATTTTGGTCCAAAATTCACATGTGCATAGAATTGCATATTGCTCGTCGTTACTCCTCTGATTTTTTCCGTTATTATATTTGTCTTTTGATAAAGTTCGTTATGAGGTATTTTCATCCAAATGGCGTTTCTATTGATACCGTTAATCTTTCTGAGAATTTTCCGTTCTTATTTTTCTATTTCTGTAATTCTTGAATGACGTCAATAACCATTGTTTCAGCTGCGAAGATTGCTTCTGGAAGAATCGTTGTGCTATAATGCCTCAATTTGGGGCCTCTCGAAAAGCACTTTTTATTATAGTACGACCATGTTAGCTTGTAGGCCCTTTGGAGCTTTGTAATTTTTTGTTCATTGGAGGTTGGGTTTATATATTATATCAGCTGTCTACACTCTTGTTGTCAACGAGAACAAACCTGTCACTTTCGAGACTGAATATTACGCGTGCTTCGAAAAAAATGTTTATACTTAATATAAACTTATATGAGTTATTCTAAGTACACATAATAGCTCCAAATTCAAATTTGGGTTTTACTTCCAAATGCTTTCAAATTGAAAACATAGATGTCTGCCTTATTCTATTCTTCGAAAATTGATCAACCCTTCTCAGATAATAAAATTCGCATAAGGCAATATGTAAAAATCTACACGAAAATTCATTATTACTATACGTGAGAACTAGAGTACATAATGCTTTTGTATGATTTCGCAACATTTTAGACACCGCTATTGAGAAATAATAACAATAGATTTGCACAAACACGTTTTGGTATTGTATAACAAGATGAAACAAATCATATCATACTATGAAATGTATTTCACTATCATGAAAAAGCATAAATGGCATATTACGAACTAACATGTAAAGTAGCGAACTATTTCTTAAGATTGTGGGAAAGATATTATCGAAAAAAAGAAGTCTGCATTGAAACATTCTGGCAAAACAGTGTTGAATGAGAGAAAAATTATACAAATTCTTAAAGAAGCTTATAGTTTCTAGATATTATTCTAAAAACTATTTATGCTTTATTGCTATCAATTACATCAATCTCCATGCAATTTTTAGTTTGAATGTTTACGGGTTTTCTTGATGTAAATCGATTTCAAAATCAAAATGTTCAAGAAAACAGAATTTTTTTTGATATACACACTTTTATATAACAAATGTGACGTCAAAATATTACAAATACATTATTTCCGTAATAATATTAAATTATTACGGAAATGGTGAAAATTTAATTCTGCAGTAATTATACTTGTAACATAGCTTCCAAATGGCCAACTGAGCTCCTCAAATATATTTCATTATTATTCTTTGAAAAAGCATTAAACTCCACAAAATATTAAGAGAAACGAACACAAAAATCTACATATTATTCCGGATTCCATCCCGGATCTTCCACCAAGTTTGTACCTTTCAGAACAATAAAAAACCTGCGTTCTTGCAATTCTGGTTTCCTACATCATGTAAAAATATATTTAATTGTCCTATCTTTTGGATTCTAAAGAAAATCCTTGTTATTGATAAAAACCATGAATTTATGATTATTATTTGGCCTATTTTTCAATTCTGAAAATAAATATAGACTGTTCGATACCTAAAGTGTTGAAATGCAATATTTTTTCTGCGCATTCAAAAAGAATTCTTATCAGGATAGTTACTTTGCAATTCTTGAAATTTATTAAGAAACAGACAGTTCAACGAACTTGTCTATCTGTTCTAATAAGAGAGTAGATGAGCAAAGCCCACTTTACTAATTAAATCATTCAGCAGATAATGGAAAGTGAAACAAAACGCCAGACTATATGCCTCAATAGTTAATTGAGGTTTCTTGGCATTAACTTATATTGTCTGGAGATCACATCTGTCATGCTTTTTTAAATATCTCTTTGAAACATATTCATAACAATGTCAATTCATTAATCTCACAACGCTTACATCATGAAAAAGTATGAATCTTCAATTCTGTGTTTTTCAATATGTTAATCGCGACCTTCCTGGAGAGTCACGAGGGTTCTTTAGGGGGTCGAGAAGACTACTCCAGTAAAAAGACTGCTGAAGTTCCAAAAGATAGAGTCAATATTTCTATGTTAATAGAAACATATAACAAAAAATAAAATTTTAAGCGTCATGGTAGAGCGAAGTTAGTGCTCGTTTTGATCAATTCACTCATCCCTTCGTGGATTAGTTTTTGCATCATCAAGAATTAAATGCTTTTTCAAATTTAAGCGGCTTCTTTGCTATTCTTCTATTTCAGCCATTGAAAAGAATGATCAAATTACGTACGCATGTAAATTGAATTAATTATCAATTAGCGACAATTTCAATGTAGGTAAAATAATGTGTTTTACGCACTATATCATGTACTTATATCCGAATCCTTATTCGGATATCAGTACTTATATCCGAATCCTAATTCAGATATAAGTACATGATATAGTACGTAATTCGGATAAACGTCGAATGAAATGAATATTGGTAACACAATATACTGTCTAAGTCCTGGATGTCACAGAAGGTGGCGGATCCAAAAATTGGATAGAAAAAAAAATTTCGAACGGAATAGTCCCATAAAAAATATTATATTCAGTGTTTTCTTACTTTTGGCCATACAATAAGAACTCTCCTCTATAGATTTTGTTTTGAAATGTATGTTTAAACGAAAACTTTTCAAGGCTAAATCATTCAATTGAATTAGTTAAAATTTGACGAAATCGGATTGACGCAGGCTGATTAAACGAAAAACACAAATTGAAGTTTTTTTCACAAAAAATGAGAAAACCTTAAATTAACATATGTTTATGGAATTTAACACTAATAAACTCATTTGTTTGGAGTCCGTATGACGCCAAACAGTCCATACCATACATGATCCAAAAGCGAAGGGTCGAGTATAAAAATATTTTTTCATAATAGGGGTCGTTCCATGAAAAAGGTGAAAAACACCATTTTAATTTGAGATTCTTTAATGAATATCTTAATAAATAACTTGGAATATTTTCATTTATATTGAATTTTGAAGTATTGTTATCTTCTTATTGTCTATTATTTATTATTATTACTTCTTTTATTGATTATTCTTTTTCAAACATTTGCATTATATTATTAAGTATTAATACTGTATATATTTTTTGAAATATTTCTTGTACTGAGAGTTTTTCCCTGTAGGTAAATAAAAAAGACTATATATATACGTGGTTAGGGTAAAAAGTTGAAAAAATTTTCCGGCCTGACCCAGAAAAACGATGTTCTAAAATATTTTTTTTGTTTTATTTTTCAACATAATATCCATCAACACTGATACATTTCTCATAATGGTGTTCTAATTTAGTTATACCAGTTTGAAACGTAGATTCATCAAGATCCTCAAAATACTGATTTTTAGTTTCGATAATTTCTTCGTTGCTATGAAATCTTTTACCGCCAAGCTATTTTTTGAGGTTAGAAAACAGGCCGCTGAGGACTAAATCTGGAGAGCAAGGAAGATGCGGCATCAATTCAAACTTCAATTCGTGGATTTTGGACATGGCAACAATCGACGAAACAAAATTATCTTCTTCGCCAAATGAGGTTGTTCAATTTGCACCTCTTCCTTCAAACGTTGCAATAAGTCTGCGTAGTATTGACCAGTGAAAGTCTTACATTTTTCAAGATAATCAATGTATATGATTCCTCTCACATCCCAAAAAAGAGTAGCCCTAACCTTGTTTGCCGATAAAATTGTTTTTGCCTTCTTTGGAGTTAGTTCCCCCTTTCCAACCAACTGTTTAACGGTTCTTTATTTTCAGAAGTGCATTGGTGAACCCAAGTCTCATCAACAGTTATGAATCGACGCAATAATTTGTTTGGATTACGCCTATACTGCGCCATATTTTCGGTATAAATGTTTTATTGGAATCAGTTTTTGATCGAGCATTAGCAAACGCGGCCTCCATCTTGCACGAGCTTCTCCATGCTCAAATGGTTGTGCAAAATATGTCGCACACGTTCAGCTGTATCCTACAGGTCTCAGCCATCTCAGGCACTTTCAATCTGCAGTCTTCCTATACTATTTGATGAATTTTCTCAATCATTTCTGAAGTTGTGACCTCAACGGGCCCCGTCCACGATTCATTTTGAATTCAGAAACCCACCGCTTAATAGTTGAATATGATGAGGAGGAATCTCCAAGTGTTGAATCCATCTCTTCTTTTATTTATTTTGGTGTGAAACCTTTCAAATAGAAGTATTTGATGACAGCACGTCTCTCCAATTTTTCCATTTTCACGAAAACAACGGAAAAGTGTGCAAACTAACTCAGCGATTGGGCTGAAACTCTACAAGCTCAGTAGAAATGGTACTGCAGGACGCCGCTCCGAAAGTAGACCTAGTGGCGCCATCTTCTGGTCATATTGGAAACTTTTCACCCCACCCTCGTATATAATATCAACCAGAAGATTTGTGTTCGAATATCTGATGAGGCTATTGTGGCGCTTAACGACACGTCGATAATAAATTAAATATATTTTAATTTAATAAAGTGGCTATCGTTATTGAGAAATACATAATGCGTTTATAAATAAAATAGATATTGTTTGTCATATGATATGATATTAAATTCAGATCAACCTTTTTCTCAGCCCAAACGTTTTCGAGATATTCTCAGGTTGAAATTCGAAGTTTCAATTCTCATTTTCGTACTATTATATCATAGTGGTAAATATTTTTTAACTTTCATGTTGATAAAATAGTGCTAACTTGCACGACTCTTAATGTAGTACCAATTATTTTCTGTTATGAGTCATTGATCCAATGTAATGGCAATCTCATTGAATAAAACACATAAATCAGGTAAAACAGTTACTCGAGTACAGCCACTGAGCAACTCTTGCTCAAGTTCTATGCTCAAGTGTAAAACTTCATGCCTGCAAAGATAGGATCTATAGATGTACACTGTTTATAATCTTGATGTCTGAAAGGCAAATTATTAATGTTGATGCATGATTAACGGAGACGTACTGTATATTTCCCTGTAATAATAGGCACTCTCAACCAATTATAGAGTAGGGATCAATTAAAGTTATCTACTTGTCTGATTGTGCGATTATTATTTATCATCTATTCATTCAGAGGAGAGTTTAATAAGAGTTTATTTCGCTGATATTTCTTGTCTTCCAAAGGTATTAATTGACGTGATTCATTGGAACCTATTTTGAGAATACAGTAATACCCCAACTTACGCTACCCCGTTTTACGGGAATTCGGAGATACGCGGTTTTTCATTTTGATTATTTTCAATTTTGAGAAACCTCTCTTAGTTTATCGCTCAGAAAATCCAAGAGCCTTAAAAATAAATCCAAAGCTGGTTTGCCTGTCATTTGGAAGTCTAATGCGAAAGCTTGGGTGACAGTTTCTCTTTTGAAGACTGGTTTGGCCATCATTTTATTCCTGTCGAACGTTTCTGCCAGTTAAAAGAAATCCCATTTAAAGTGATGCTACTAATTGACAATACACCAGGCCATCCTCCCGCAACTGTAATTAATTTCGATCCACGAGTGGGTGTTGTATTTTTGCCACCAAACACTACTAGTTTGCTTCAACCAATGGACCAAGGAGTCATTAAACCATTTAATGCTTACTACACAAGGCGATCATTTCCACATTTACATGAAGCTATGAGACAAAACAATGAGCTTTCTGTTAGAGACTTTTGGAAACAATTCAATGTTTTAGACGCTGTAAGAATTATTGGACAATCTTGGAATGAGGTTTCACAAAAAACTTTGTATGGGATCTGGAAAAACTGTGTTCGTTTTTTTTTACCACTGAAACCCAATCACTTTCAGATCCTGAACAAATCGATAGCATAATAGAAGAAGTGGTCGATATCGCCAAACAATAAAATTTAGAGGTCGATCATGATGACTTTCAAGAATTGCTTGATTCACACAATCAAGAGCTAACAATTGACGAGGTAATAGTAATGCACAAGCATGAGCAAGACATTGAACAAACTTATTCGCTAGACCCAGTTGCAAACTTAACAGAAGAACTCAATTCAATTGAAAAGTATTTACAATTTTTAGAAAAAATAGATTCTAATGAAGAACGCGTTTCTACTACAAAATGGGGAATGAAAAACTGGTATGCTACGAGGAAATTTCGCGTAAGAAGAAGAAAAACTCAACTCGTCAGGCAATATTATTAGAATATATGAAGCCTTCGACATCAAAATAATTGCGGTTTAGGTTACTTTATTCATAACAACGTAAATTGTTTTATTATATTACACTTCTATTCAACATTTTTCTTCTACATTATTGTTCTCTTTAAACTTTGATCCCGACTAAACATACTTTATGTATTTATATGCAAAGTTGAACCCCAACTTGAGCGAATTCGACTTACACGGCAATCGCTCGGACCCATCTATCGCTAAATCCGGGGTATTACTGAACTTTCAATTTCATAGTTATATTTAGAATACAAAATTTTTCTTGAATTGTTTTATCGTGTGTCATTTTGTATATTTATGTTTTTAAAGTGAAAACTTCTATAAACAGAGTATAACATTCGAGAGATCGGTAACATCACTGTCACGCTTTATCGTCACGCTACGTTCTCAAGCAAAACTTTTGTTTATTCTGTATTATAAGCACATGAAGTTGAAGTACGCTGTGAATTCCATATACTGAACGATTTTTGCGTTGGAATCATTCATTACGCTGTAAAAGACCTTCAAACAATTTTGACAAAACGACAATTTGTAGCGGAACGTAAACAAGAAATGAATTTCACTTTTATTAATTAAGCAATATATGAAACGTGTAATATGATTATATAGAAAATCCATAGCGAACTTTTAAATGTACATACTCGTATTTCATTTGAACCTTGTAACTACAATGTTTACGATATACTACATTCATAAATTCTAATTCCTGGGCAATTAGTTGTACTGTGTTTTATGTTTTGAATGAACCTATGTTATATTAATAGAACAAGGTTTTTGTAACAAAATCTTTAAATTTCTTCAGATGTTGTAATTGTAACTTCTGAAAAATGTTTTTTGATCGTCGTCTTAACCACATAACATTTTTCCATTGTTCTAATAGTTCTGCCATCATGGTAACTCCAAAATAGGTATCTATTGATTTATGAACTCCAAAATAGGTATCTTATCATTTGGAAACAAATGGCCCTAATCGGGCACGTGTATTCTTGACATGTCAGATAAAGGATAATTTATGAGACCGATGACCATTTTCAAAAAGTAATTTATGGTGTTATGAATAATAAGAGGAATAAGATAGACAGAATTGCAGATAATATGAAAAATGAAAAACGTGCTCCAGACAATTAGGTCATGTCTCGAATCTTCCTACGTGAAATGTCTGGATTTTCAGGTAATATAAATGTAAATAAACCCAATTAACATGATTCGCAGAGGTTAAGTACTCATTAAACTACTTATCTGTACGAATGTAACATCATTAACCCTTCGAATTTTTCAGTAACCATACCGAGAAATTCATTAAACCTCTATTGAATTTTATTATTCCAGTTTTACTGATGATGTAGTGTATTATAATGATGGTCTTATCAACTGGTGGTTAATAAATTTTACGCATAATAGTTTAACACACAGGTATGGAATTTTCAATCTAGTAACTAGAGAATTTTCTCATAATGATTATATTGGTCAGTGACTTTTTAAATTTCTCGAGTTGTAACTCTAAAAGCATCAATGCTTCACTCAGATGACATCTGTCAATAAACTACTGTCAAATTTTAAACACGCTTATCTGGTTTTGGACGCCATTAAAAGCAAACTCTTGAATATTGACAAAATCGTAAGAATTCAACAAAAGAGAAAGGTTTTATTAGTACTATAGGAAGTATGCACCATTAATTTCAATGGCTAAGAAATAGCTTACTGAGTTATCTTGTGGTGGAATCAGCACAACTAACGTCGAATGTTCAGAAGACGTCTCACCATAAATCGCAGAAGTCCATGGAATTATAACTAATGCACGATCTGATGGTGAAGGGGCATGATGTAGCTGTAGCTATAAGCATCTCTACTGAGGGGATATAGCACATTTTACATTGATTTTTGGATATGAAAAAGCTATACTTGCTATGGGTGTCGTAATTGCTCCCACTCAACTATAAGCATAAATGTGTGATCAATCTGAAGAACGGTGATAAGGTGAAATAAATTATTGAGGTGATAAAGGGTTTTTTTTAGAGGTACAGAACTTCAAATTGCAATAAACCAACGATGGATCATTCGACTGACAATAATTTTTTTTTTCGAAAGATAATCTTGTGGCATTACATTTAAATTTGATTTCTGGCATATGACCGCCACGGCTGGCTCAGATGTAGTCCAATCTGGAAGTCCAATTTTCAATGACTTTCTCCAACATTTGTAGCCGTATATCGGCAATAACACGGCGAATATTGTCTTCCAAATGGTCAAGCATTTGTGGCTTATCTGTATAGACCAATGACTTTACATAGCCCCACAGAAAGTAGTCTAGCAGCGTTGAATCACAAGAACTTGGAGTCGAATTCACAGGTCCAAAACGTGAAATTAGGCGGTCACCAAACGTGTCTTTCAATAAATCGATTGTGGCACGAGCTTTGTGACATGTTGCGCCGTCTTGTTGAAACCACAGCGCCTGGACATCATGGTTGTTCAATTCAGGAATTAAAAAGTTAGTAATAATGGCTCTATACCGATCACCATTGACTGTAACGTTTTGACCATCATCGTTTTTGACGAAGTACGGACCAATGATTCCACCAACCAATTTAGCGCACCAAACAGTTTTTCTGGATGTAACGGTGTTTTGACATACACTTGAGGATTATCTTCACTCCAAATGCGGCAGTTTTGTTTGTTGACGTAGCCATTCAACCAGAAGTGCGCTTCATCGCTAAACAAAATTCGCTTATGAAAATCGAGAACAACGGCAATCTCGTTTTGCACTATTTGCAAGCGTTGTTCAGGCTGTTAAATCGGTCGCCATCTTCAACAGTAATGCCAACTTAAAGTTCCATACCTCTAAAAAAACACCCTTTATTTAGTGGACATTGATACATAACAATACACCAGAGAGTATAAATCAATGATATACGAATATATATCCTGGGCAAATTTAAAATCAATTTGAAGCAAAAAAACTAGTTTCGTTAGGAAAAAAGTGTTGCTTCTTCAAGACAATACAAGGATCAATCATACGGATATAAACCATAGCAAAAATCTGTAATTGACTTGCGAACTGCTATCTTATACTGCATATTTTCGAGATTTCGCCCTTGCAAGTTTTTTTTGTTTCCAAACTTGAAAAGAAATAGCTGGGTAAGGAAAGGTATAGTTTGAATGGTTAGCTTAAAAAATTAACTCTTTGAGAGTAAAATTTCCTTGAGTAAAATTTCTTCGAGAGTTTTCACAAAACTTATTAGAAAGATTAGAAAACCACTGTATTGAATATCAAGATCAATTGAATCGTTGAAAATGAAATATTTTTTCAATTAAAAAACAATATATTCAAAAATTCCCTGACCCATCAAATTATTTCATACTTTTCTAAGATGAAAACAACGGTTTCAAAAAGTCTTTGCTTCAAACCTATGCTACGTAATAGGATAATATTTACAAACTTTAATATTCCTGGATTAATAGCCCTGTTCGAATTCCTAACTGTATAAATTATAGGAAGTAACTAATAATCATAGACCGTACAAATGTGTGATACGTACTCTTAATCTTTCACAGAGGTATAAACTTCGAAATGAATAAAGTTCATTAACTACTACTCGAAGAAATTGAATTATCTTAATAATATCCCTCGTGTTGTTGGTACTTCTGGGTACTTAATAGCAGGCAATTTCGATTTACTGTTTGTCGAATGACAAAAACTACACGAATGTCAGAATTTTCCTTATAAGATTTCCCAGCTGCTCTAATCTATTTCATATATGCAAATTCTGAACGCTGCAACTTCCGCAAAGTAGATGCTTGATTACTGCTCGATAAATTATGCTACACCTCTTGATTTATATGTAACACATGGGGGGATTATTTGGATACAAATACAGTAATGTTGTAATTTCCAAAAAACTTTTCGTTCTAATGAAGAACAATTTTGAAAAATTAAAACACTGCACTATTGCAATGTTATTTTTAGTTTTTTCAATTGTAATAACTTCTTTTTATAGAGCAGAACCTTCAACGTTCTGAAAGACAAATCATGCATTAAACGGTTGGCAATCCTTACTAGTGCTGAATAACACAGAACAAACAAAACATTCTTACTCTATGGTCAACCTGTAGGTTAATTTTTGCCAATAGGATCTGACGATTCAATTTTGTTTGGTCTTATATTGAAGGATCAATAAAATTTAGAGAAATGAAACTTTGAAATTGTTTTCATTTGTATAGTTATTTTTAATTTGTGAAATACTTGTTCGAAAAAACAAAGAAAACCAAAAAGGTAGCGGTATACTTTAGTCTTTGGAAAACATCCCTAATTGTGTTAAAACATAAAAATTACATTAAAACTTTTGGTTGAATTTTAACCACTGTGGTGCCACTATTATACCCTATTAACCTTGCTTTCATCCAAATTTTGTTAATTAAAGCAATTAAAGCTGTTTATACTCATCATTTGAAGCTTGTCAAGTATCTCCAAAAGTCGGCCTATACAAATATACATTTGTTTTTTATATATCCAACATTGTTTTCAAGTAGTTTATTGTACATATCTAAGTTATGACAGGAAATATCAGGTTTCGAGTACCGAAGAAACTTTTATGGTACTTCATGTAATAAATCCAGTAGTCACGTTACGAACTGAAGAAGTGACAGTGAAGTTAACTTCCTAGAAATTAATCGGCTTTTCATCTCACGGAGTGAAATCTTATACCAAGAAATCTAGCAGTTTATCATGAATTATAATTTTCAATATAACTGATCAAAGAAAATATGCTCTACAGCAACTGAATATTCACATGGTTATGTCCCATTTTATTCTACAACGTTTTCATCTCTTTTTCAATACGATAATGTGTAGCAGTTGGTATGTTATATTATTAGTTCTTGCAGATTATTGATTTATTGTGACAAAGGAGAAATTTTGTTTGTATTGTAATAGATTCTATTATGAAAAAATGACTCTAATAGGCGACAGTCCATTTGATGTCGACTATGCGGGTAATACTATAATATTATGTAATTAATTAGGAGGGTAAGGTTATTAAGTATTAAATAACATTTTACTCCTAATCACTAATGTGTTGTTTTCTGCTCTCCCTTAGGAGGACAAAATATTTTTTGGAAAATAAGACTTCACTTAAGAGAGTTTTTTTTTCGTTTTAATCCATAATGAAAAGCCGTTCAAGTATGATGTAGGCGGAGTTATTACAATAATTTAGCGCTATTTCTCCTTATCAGCAAAAATAATCGAAGAACTTACTCCCTCCCAATCCTCACGAAGATATCGGTATATGCATCTTTCTCTTAATGCAGTGTTATTCACCGAGGTGTCCATTTCCCATAATGGGGCAATGTTATTGTTAAGGGCAGCAATTAGAAAATGAATTCGACACGAACTTAGTCATTTCACAGGTCCTGAGGTCAACTTTTTCAATCTTTCAGAGAGCATTAGGATTTTAGAAAAGCTAAGGTGGATCATGACACCAACAAAGTTTGGGAAACTTTGTTTTATAATAAAACAATTGTTAAGCCAAGATTCTTATACGCAGTATATATTAAAAAGAATACAGTATGACGTACGTTTCGATGAGATTCGCCTTCTTCAAATGCTACGTGCTCGTAGTACGTGCATTCGAAACGTAGCGTAGCACGTGCATCCCCTTTTTGTGTTCGTTTAATTGTCAGCACAAAGTTCGTATAAAAGAAAATTTTTAAAAATTGAACAGAAAATATTTGAAATTTTCAAATTTATAAGTTGACTGAATGAAATGTCAACATATTGTCAAAACATTGAGAGATTAACGTCAGTTTTTCAGGCAGCAATTGATAACTTCAAGAAATTTGACAGTATAGATATATTGACATTATTTCGTTTTCAGTTACCTTTTTAAGCAGCAGTAAAACGGTATTTCTTGTATGTTGATGATTTTTAGGGGTTTAGAACGTTGTTATTTATCATTATTGATAAGATAATAATGAATTATTAATTAATTTTATGCCACCATTAAATTAATTTATTATTTAATTAATTATTTATCATTCAATTAATTATTAGAGAATTATCAATTCATTTGTTGATTAATTATTAATTAATTTCTAATTAAAATCAATTATTGATTGATTAATAATTCAATTATAATTGATTATTAATTAATTATCAATTAATCTTCAATTAATTATCAAATAATTATTAATTAATGCCACCACTGATGCGTCAAAGTAAAGTACGAAAGCGTCAAGTATGATATTATGACGACGATAAATTTATTTGAATTAAGTTTAAAATAAAGAAATAGGTTAAGATTTTCTTGAATTTACGGACTTAAGGATTTTATCATAAATGAAAAAGGAGATATTCCGAAGAAATACCAGCTTCGAAATTTGCGAACTTCCCTTTTAACTAAAGAATTGAGTGATTAAACGCTTTCAATACATCAAACGTGTTAATATATGGAACTATTGATAATTACTGATTTGAAATTACTGGAAATGTTCTATTTCCTCACATAGTCCATGGGTGTCCCATCAGCTTCACAGTGAAAACGTAAATTATGTGGCAGAAATAATCGTAGGTCTCTCTGTCAAAATTTTAGAAAATATTCACGAAAAAAATTTTATTGCGTACAAAGTTAGCTAGTTAAGAATATTCACGAACATAGAATAAAAACACTGCGACGTCAAAATTCCAATCGTTGTATTCCAAATATAAACAACATAAATTATTTTAAAATATTCATTGTACCTTAAATTTAGTATTTTGAATGATTAGGATTGGTAATATTTACATTTTGGGTTTTAAAAAGAATTAAATTACCCTTGAGTAATATTGTAAGTAAGTTAACCGCCCGAAACATATGTATATTATTGGTGGCTGATATTTTATAGTTTTTAACATATATTTGACAAGAGAAACTATCTCAGTTTACTGATACCTTTGATAGATGATTCTACACGATAGATGGTTTGTCGGAATTTTAGAAATGCCAAAACATGGGTGTCCACTCGGGTTTGTCGGTTTTTAAAAACCGGTTTTTTGGAGAAAATTATGAAATTCGAAAACCGTTTTTTTAGTAGAAAATATCGGTTTTCAATGTATGAATAACACTTAAATAACAGGAAAAGTGGTATTAATAAGATATCCTTACAAATATTATCAAGATTATATAAAGATTACTCTACAGGGGAAGAATTTGATATTCAAAAACGTGATGAAAGCGATATTCAAGAGCCAGACAATGTTTTATTGAAAAATGCTATGGAAGTGGCAATTAATAAATATTTAAAGAAACCGGAAGAAGTAACTTTCTTTACTCAAACTCTAAGAAAAGAGTGTTTGGTCTAGAAGCTACAAATAAAAGGACAAAAAATTTAGAATTATTGTATCAGGCTTTAAAAACGATTAAGCCTAGTTCGGTTGCAAGTGAGAGGATAATATATATTTCGGGGAATTTTGTTAATAAACTAAGGTCACGGATAAATAGCAAATCGATAGACGTCCTCTGTTTTCTGAAATCATATTTCATTAAACAAAAAAATAAATAGAATATTTAAATTTGTATTAAAATTTCCTGAAATAGGAATACTCAGTCCTTTGCTTATTTATCTTCAAAACTAAAATTAATTTTGATAAGTATGTATGCATAAACTTCATTTACTCTTGTCTTTCGGTTTTGATTATAATTTATATTATATAATACACAGTTATATATCTTCTCATTGTTTTTAATAAGTATCCATCTAATAACATAGGTTTTTAATAAAATAATATAATTATTTTAAAAATACGAAAGGTGAAGAGCAATTGGGCTCCCCCCATTGTTCTTCAACTGTGTGCTGGAGAAGGTAAAGAGAGAGTGGAGGAAAAGAATGAAAGAGGAAGGAATTCCTTAAATAAAAATTGAAAGATAGAAGGATAACCTTGAAATTGACTGTCTAGCTTTTACCGATGATCTAGCAATACTGGCACAAAACCTAGAAGATGCAAGAAGACAGATAGATATACTGAAATAGACAGCGGAAAAGGCTGACTGCGAATATCATATGAAAAGACAGAATATATGACCAATAAAAAAGATACAGCAAGACAGATTTCAACAAAACATGGGTAAATTAAGGGGTTTAACAAGTTCAAATACCTTGGAGAGTCAATTCAATCAAACGCCCTTGATATAGAAGCTATCCGTACAAGAGCAGGAAAAATGGAACTAGCATTCCAGTCGACAAAAAATATATACAATAAGAAGTCCATATCTATTAATGCAATGCTAAGACACTACAATACAGTTATTAAGCCAGAGGGTTTTTATGCCTCAGAATGCCTTGCACTGAATACTGTCAGAAAGTTAGAACAGGTGGAAAAAAAAGAAAGAAAAATTATACGGAAAATCCTGGGACAAAAGTATGAAGATGGAAAATGGAAACTGAGAAGCAATAGAGAGATCTACACGAAGACAGAGAAGATAACTGACACAATGAGGAGAAGAGAAGTGAGTTTCTACGGACACATTAAGAGAATGAACGAAGGAAGACTGACAAAGAGACTGTTCAATTACTTCGACAGAAACCCCAAGACTCAGATAACATGGATCAAGGAGGTCAGGAAAAGTTATTTCAAGTGGTCCATAGTCGGCCAAAATAGAAGGAAGAAGAGGAAAAATACGAAAATATATTGTTTTTATTTATTCGAACACTTTGCTGAATAACTAGTTTCACTATTATAAAAAATATTTACATCCTTATATGTGAACATTATGCATAAACAACGAATAATTGTTTTTAAAGTTATTTAATCCTAGTCAACTATTATTTCTTTGTTCTACTAAATTGCATAAAAAATTTTAATATCAATAAAATTGATTCGTAAATAATTTCAGTCAAAACTGCTTTTAATCACTCAAAATTTTCTGTTAAAATTTTTTGTTCGAATTACAGAATATTCGTGCAAAATTTTTTTTATAAAAACTCGAAATCAGTTGAAACCGGTTTCCTAGAAAAATTACTATTCGAAAACCGGTTTTCTGAAATGTTTTCTGAAAAAGTTCGCCGGGCCAGCTAGTATGTATGACGTATTACGTTATGTGGTGAATCCTAAAATGCTCATTACAACAAAAGGAATCAGTAAATTTTGTATAGTTATGGCGACCCACAAAGACACCTCCAGTCACGTTATATCACCGCTTCTTGTCCAGTTAAACTTGTTTCTTCCTACAATTCATCAAGTTAATTTTTGCGGACACGCACAGACAATTTGGTGTAATTCAATGAATCGAAAAAGATGAGGCGACTGAGATGATAATAATTCTCATTACGTGTTTCCTTTGATACGTATTACGTATAGAACCTCGTTGAGTTATATCATTTACCCCGCAGTCACGCTTTTTTCGTATTCCAACAAAGAATAGTTTAACTGTATCTTGCCGAACGTTTTATAACAGGAAGCATAATTTGATATTATAAGAAATTCGAGTTTTTTCTGACTTTTATAAATATTACAGTCATTATACCTATGTGACATTCAAAAATAGTTTCAATGAAATGTAATGTCAATTTTAACATAGCTTCCTTTTTTCTCTGAAAATTTGTAATAAATGTCACGGAGGTTTCGCTTATCTCTTGGTGAAACATTATGTTAAAAACAATAAATTAAAATTAACACACTTGACTTAGGTTTCACTGAATATATTAAAAACTCTACATATGTTTCGGGTGGTTAACCCATTATCAAGAGTATACAATATTACTGAATTTCAAAATCAAATCAAAAACATCTTTCACTTATATATCCTAAACCACAGAATTTAACACTTTTTTCACAGAAAAATCAACCTGGACATTGCAAATAGGTAAATTTTTCTTTTTGGCTATCGAATATGTAACAATTTTTTTCTGATAAGCAGCATGTTACTTCATTTGTTCGAATGAGTTTTTATCATTTTTTCCAGAAATATGTCCCAGGGCAACTCAAGTATTATGTAAACATTGAAAGGGGGTCATCACTTTGCTTATTTTTCATAATATGAAAGAAGGGGTGATCTTGTATAATGATTATGTCAACAATATTAATTTTTCCTTTTCGAATTTCTTCAAAATATTTTTGATTTCGATTAAAATAAATGAATCATTTATATATTCATTCATTAAAAATATATCTACCTTAATTCTCTACAATCAAATGCATAACTAATTTTCAGGGATTCCCTCAAACATTGACTACGGAAAATCGAATCAATTAGGGAAATTACGGTGCGCTTTATTCACTAAAATTGGTCAATTAAATACGATATCAATAATTTGCTTTAGTCAGTATTATAGTCTTCAAATTTGTTTGTTCTGGACCAATTTTTCATTTTTTAACCTGATAACAGCCTCTTATAAATCAATTGAAAAAAACAGAACAGATTTCAAAATGAATGTAATAATAATTACGTAGCTAAGCATTGTAGGGGTGGGTTGAGCTTTCTCACTTTGACGTCTTGAGGAGAAGGGAGTTAAAAAGCGCAAAAAAATCTGTAAAATTCCAAGAAAGATTATATTAAGTTGAGTCATTCATCAATATAAGCTTTAAAGGGATGAGGCTACATTGATACATTGTCTCGTATGTCCGGTTTTTACGTATATTTTACATGTTTCAAATAGCCTTTTTGTCCATAAAATATATTGAGAATTACGATATGTTCCTTTTTCATCTACCTGATTTTTCATATACTTGTTCTTCGGTGTTTCCTTCATCTAGTTTTTTCTTCGACCTCAACATCAAATTAAAAAATATGAGCAACTTCAACTCGGCTATCTTCGAGCTTTTGTAGGTTAAATTTTAAAATTCGGCTAAACTAAATCAATATAGAAGTAATATTTCATTTCTGAGATGATAAATATAACAGAAATTTTCATGATGATAAGTTATAACATATTAACAATGATGACCATTTATTATAAACTTCATCATAGAGTTCATCTGAAATGTATTTTAAAATGCTAACGGTCTTTCTAACTATCCGATGAAGATTATGTTCACTGAAACGTTCGTCATACCTATATTGTTATATTTTAGAGAGCTCAATATATTTCATGATTCAACTACGAGTATATGTAGTTTCAAACAAGTTTTAGATAATCATGAAGCTCAAAAAGTGTTTATAACCTACCTATTTCAATAGTGTCGTATTATAAAATAGAAGCTAGTCAAACTGGTACATTTGACCCTATCCTTATCTTATTTTTCGTAGTCTAACGCAGTTTCATTTGATTTATAACTACTTTAGATTCAGTTGGAATGGTGAGTTCTTTCAACTCGAGCGCAGTTCAAAAGCAAAGCCAAAGGGTATCTGATAAATACTGCTGGCAGAGCTTGCCGGCGGTCAATGGGCATCTAAGAATCAGTCAACTGAGCATATGTCAAGAATTTTTATATATTTTTTCGATTCCTAACTTGCGATGTTCTCATTAGGTATGGTTTCTACATAATTACAATACCATACTCTCTTTTATACATGTAGACAATATTAGTTCGATTTATTGTATATATAACGGGTGTTTTTTTTTAGAGGTATAGAACTTTAAGTTGGCAATACTGTTGAAGATGGCGACCGATTTAACAGCTGAGAAGTGATTTATTCTCAGTTTGGTTTGGCAATTCATCATGAATAGACTCACGCCTGAACAACGCTTGCAAATAGTGCAATTTTATTTCGAAAATAATGGTTCTGTGCGGAATACGTATCGCGCACTACGTCCATTTTATCGTCGACAAAATCGTTCATCAGAGCAGTTAATTCGATTAACCATGGAACGTTTCGCACCACGTTTACTCTTATTGATAACTCGCATCCCCAGAGACGCCGTACAGAAGAAGCTATTGCTACTGTAGAGCGTAGCATTGAGGAAGACCCGAATGAGTCCATCCGTCATCGAACACAGGAATTGGATATGTGTCCATCCACTCTATGGAAGATTTTGTGGAAGGATCTTGGTGTGCGTGCTTACAAAATCCAACTCGTGCAAGAATTGAAGCCAAACGATCATCAAGCAAGGCGTAGATTCGTCGAATGGGCCCAAAACGAGATTGCCGTTGTTCCCGATTTTCATAAGCGAATTTTGTTTAGCGATGAAGCACACTTCTGGTTGAATGGCTACGTCAACAAACAAAACTACCTGTTTGGAGCGCTTTATGGACTGGTGGAATCAATGGTCCGTACTTCTTCAAAAACGATGATGGCTAGAACATTACAGTCAAAGGTGATCGGTATAGAGCCATGAATACTAACTTTTTCATTCCTGAATTGAACAACCATGATGTCCAGAGCTGTGGTTTTGTCACAAGCTTGTGCCACAATCGATTTATTGAGAGACACGTTTGGTGACCGCCTTATTTCACGTTTTGGACCTGTGAATTGACCTCCAAGATCTTGTGATTTAACACCGCTAAACTACTTTCTGTGGGGCTATGTAAAGTCATTGGTCTATGCGGATAAGGGACAAACCTTTGACCATTGGAAGACAATATGTAATTTCCGATATAAGGCCACAAATGGAAAAAGTCATCGAAAATTCGAACTACATTCGAGCCAGCCGTGGCGGTCATATGCCAGAAATCATATTCAAAATGTAATGCCACAAGATTATCGAATAAAAAAAAATTCTTGTCAATCGAATGATCCATCGTTGTTTTATTGCAATTTAAAGTTCTATACCTCTAAAAAAACACCCTATTTGAATAAATTTTCGAAAGCTGTACCGTATGGGAAAAACTTATCTACATAAACCTGCAGCAAAAATTCGAGAGGATATTCCATTCACGTTAACCGTTTACTAATGGAAAATTTCGAAAGTATGGTTTTGTGGAGGATAGCTTTGAGTTGGTTCCTTCGTTTTTGTCTGATAGATGCCATTCAGTGTTCTCTTGTAGAGGTTACTCTGATTCTCTTGTGGAGGTTACTCTGGTTGTCTTGTGGAGATAACATGATCCAGTCCGCATGAGCCCCGCAGGGATCTATTGCTGGGTCTATTTTATTTTTGCTATTCATAAATGCCCTTCCGGATTATCTTACCTTAAAAGTGGTTTTATTTGCAGATGATAGCAACATTTCTCCAGAGGGATCTGATGATAGTTTGATCTGATCTGTGTCGGGTGGTGTGCTTAAGTGTCGTATTTTCTTCTATCTTCAATCATTTAAAATTCGCGTATTTCAAGAGCATTCAAAAACATTGTATACAAAAATCACCTTTTGCCCAGTTGTTCGTCCACTATTCGGTTCTCTCATTGTCCTGATTACATTTCTACCTGACTAGCCGAGTGCTTTTGACCGTGATAATGAATGAAGTTGACAATCCACGAGATAGAGAAATGCTGAAGTTTTATATTACTATGGTTGTATTTAATATTTTCTCACACGGTTCTCGAAAGCATCAAGTGTCTCCAGCACTCAGGAACAAAGAGTAAGCCGTTTAGCTTCCCTTTTTAAAAACTGTTTCATGTCGAATAGCATGTATTTTATTTTCTGAGAGATTTTGGGCCACCTATTCGAACTCAAATTCACTTCCAATTATGAATTAGGTAGCGTTATTGTGCCGAAATCAGAATAACTTCACTTAGTTCAAGATTGAAACACTGTTTTTGCAGGGTAATTCAATCAAAATAGAAATGAGTAGAAGTCCTCTTAACTTGAGATCTACTGTCTCAAATCTATTTCTAATACCCGTGTATAAGTGAAAACGTTCTAAACTTATCGGCATATATTTGGTTGAATTTATTTTTTCACTTGATTCATTGGATCTAATAATTAACAGTATGATATATAGGCGTATAATTTATTACGATGAATAACATCGAGCCATATGTTCAATATTCGAACAAACTCAGTACAAATTTTCTCTTCGATCGCAATTGAAATTCTATTTTCCAAAGCAAACATTATGAAATATAATTCTTCCTTTCAGGTTTAGACGCTATAGCTAACAAAGGTTTCGAACCCTGCGCGTCTGCTTCAAAGACCGATAAAGTGGTATTTATCGATACACATAATTCTAAATGCAATACTAACGTTTTGTTTTAAGAATACCTCCTTAGATTAATGACTTATCTTCGCTATATTCGTATTTATCCGATTAAAAAAGGTATGTGCTTTGAAAATGGCATTGAACACTTTTTATACAAAGGGAAGAAAATCTGTAAATTCACAGTGTGGGAAAAAATGTAAGGGAGGACTTGTTATTTCCCAAATCGGTGTTGCAACTCTCTGAAAGGGCGGTAGAATGTAATGTAGTAATTTTATTTTACACTGTGCTCGACTGTATATTACCTACCGCGTAGGCAATTTACACCGTTGACTGTAGATTACCTACCGCGTAGTTTAATCATGTCGGTACGAACCGATGGCAATGCCTGTAGCTATTTTCCAAATTCAAACCAGGTTAACTGAAGTATCATCACTTTTATTCACTCAGATTATAAGATAAGCATTCATCTCAAATCTGTTTACACGAAAAAAAAATCGTCCTTGACTTTACAACGCATAGCTTCATAAACAATCTTTCAATAAAATTTTGTATATTGGTAGGTATTTTCGATAATAATCTATTCGATCTAAACTTGGCATTTAAACCATATCAAACCGTAAATTTGAAAGAACCTTGAATTCAATCACGACAGTGGCTGGTAAGTATGCGTTGTCCGAAATTGTAAAGCTTGATTCAATGTAAATCCGATAGGTGGAGTTTTGATGTATTCCATACATAACAGATTCTTCTTACAAATTATTAGGTGCTCGTTGCATATTATGATCTCCCTATAGAGCGAATAAATGTCACTGATAGCTGTTTCTTGACCCAAATCAAAAAACATTCTAATTTTAAACCACTTTAATGAAATTTGCATCGCAGAAAAAAGTGGAAAAATTAACTGGGAGCTTCAATTTGAAAAAAGGGCTACCAGTAGTAATTTTCGAATTCCAATCTGGGATAACTATTCAGTTGCTTGTTGATATTTAAAAAATGAAAGTTTTGCAACTGTTATTATGTCATTTACTTTCTCTAAGGCTGCTTACTTCTTTTCAGTTAACCCTGAATACAACTTCATGTTCTTTCAAAAATCAATCGAACCAAACGTACAAATCATTTCTGTGATTTGTAAGGAGTTGTTCAACATAATCAATTGATTTTATTTACCACAAGATAAAAGAACAAGATAAAAATTGATACTGTTTTTCTCTACAGTTCAATGTTGTATACTCATTGCCCCCACTTATTTATTGCACCCCTAGATAGTTTAAATGGTCGAATCGGGGACGATCGCCTCAGGTTTGGAACCACTGAAACAGATCATAAATTTTCATCATAAAAGACCTCCCGGACCAAACGCACTTTAGTACAGGACATGGCGTAATAATTTCCTCATTGCTCTTGTCGGGCGTCTATCTATAACCCATCGGAATAAATGAGACGAAGCAGATCGACTATGTCGTTAAAATTGGCGTAGAATTGAGTGCAACAAACTACAAATTGGAATTACAGATCGAAATAACTGTTGATGTAGTGGTAGTAGGAAGAAAAACACAACCACATATTTAGTCGAGCGTTTTCTAGGACTCTGGTGGATCAAATTACCATTAAAACGAAAATTGTGTTCTCGTTAAAAGTGAACGAATGGGACGTCGATATTTACGTGACCGTAAACGAATCAATTCATGGAAATTGATTCGATATCTTGTTGTGTCCATAATAGTTTCGCCAGAAATATTAGCGGTATATAAAATTGAGAGAATTACCACACATATAATCTATCATATAAAAACGAATCGCAAAATGTGTTGGTAAGCGCATAACTCAACAACGCCTGGACAAATTTTGCCAATTCTTTTTTTAAAATGTTCGCTAAAGTCCAAGGATGGTTTTTACGGCAAAACAAATTCGAATAATTGCCGGGAAAACCCTAAAAACAACCTATTTATTTTTCCCATAAAAACGTTTTCTAACTAAAATGTAAGGTCAACAGCTGGACCGATTTCACTATTTTTTCGTTGTGTATGTTATTGTCGGAGAAAAAATTTTGAAAATTGCTTGTAAAATTGGAAAATTCAAGAATACTCAATCAAGAAATAATTATTAATTCTCAAAAAGAGTATGTGAAAAAAGCGAATATCTTATCACACATTCCCATTAGTTTAGAGCTATCACGACTAATATTAAAACTTCTATTGAGTACAAAACTTTAGTAATTTTAAATAGAGTAACATAGCACGTGGTATATTTGATCATAAAGAAGAATGTGTAGTTTCTTTAATTTACAGTTGAAATTTCGTTTTCAAAAATGATAGCTATTAGATGTACAAATTTCAGTCGCAGAACATAAAAAAAAGAGCATGTCAAATTGACGAGCAACGCCAAGCTCAGAATGAAGTTAAACGGAATCGATAGAATCAAAATTAACTCCTATCGACCTGTAGTCAATCATAACGTTGAAATAAAATAGATTACAGTTCAAAGCAAATCGTTGCTATTGGACCAATGAACGTTGTGTGCCAATAGTGCAAGGCAAAGTTTAATTGTTATTGATAAGAAAATACTACCAATGATGAGACAAAATATTGCGCAAAAAGTCAATTCAAATAGACGTTATTGGTACCTACAGCCACCAGAGCTAATATATTCATTTGTTTTCGGGAATGGACCAAATTTTGAACATTTTTTGACTTATATCCAGCAAATATCTCATATAATTAATGATGGAATATATGGGACAAATACTTGATACGAAATTAGGAACTATAGAACGGACAAGTTAATAACTTTCAATGTATCAAACGTCTTAATATAGGAATTTTTTGATAATTCGACTGATTTGAAGTAATAAGAAGTATTGCAGTCCCTTCGTAATTGAGTAAGTCCCTAGCTCTACACGGGATAAATATTAAAACAAAGATAGTTTACCGCAAATAGTAGAATATGTCTTTCCAGCTTTTTGAAAAATATTCAGATGAAAATAAATGGGCGTACAAAGTTCGCCTGGTCAGAAAGTATAATATAAATATGAGCAGATTGAACATAATTAATTGTTTTATTAGTCCCTGAAATAGAGACTGTTCTTAGTTACACCACGTAGATTTCCGAGAAAGATCTTTTTCCCTATTAACCGTGAAATAGAAAAAGTTGTCTATCCATAAATTTTGAAAAAGGCGATTGTTATTCCATTATTTAAAGACGGAGATAAAACACAATGCACCAATTATAGACCAATTTTTTTTAATATCAAACTTATATCAAATCACGGAGAAGGTGATTAAATTTAGGCTAACAACATTTCTCAAACAAATAAAGTTTTATCGGAATGCAATTTGGTTTCAAAGGAGGATGATCTTGTTTTTCTTCAGGTCTTCTTGTTGATCTCCCCAAAGCTTTTGATACCTATAACATAGGATTTTGTTGAGGTTGATGAAGGAATTGGGAATTGGAGATGCCTGTGTGAAGTTGATCGGTGGATATTTAGGAGGTACAAAGCAATTGGTGACTCTTGTAGTCACACTGAAATGTTGTGAGTATGGGGTTTGCTGTCATTAGATTGTAAACAAGAACTACCAATTCTATGAAGAAACACTGGAAAAAAAAACATTAAGAAGCATTAGCGGAGCCAGAAATAATTCTAGAGGTGGTAGAGAAAGGATGGAGTTTTGTGGTTGATGAAACATTGATGATGTTTGAAACTGACTTCAGTTTAGCAAAGCAAAACATTAACCCTTCTTATTTTGATACAACAAATAGAAAATCGCTTAATGTGTGGCTAAATTATAATATTCAAGTCAGAATCAACGTCTAATTCGAATTTTAAGCTAGAAAGGCTTAAAATGTATTAAGAGCAACAGTAACAAATTGAACTAACTATTCTTATTATCAAACAAGTGATTTTCCAACGAGAATAAGACATTTTAAGTCAACGGACCTTTTTTTGTCCTATTGTTGATTCGAAGATTATTTCATCCAGTTAAAAAACGATTTTCTGAATAACAAACTATAGAGGACTGACGGTCCATGTGGCTTAGTTGGGAAAACACCTGACTAAGGTGCGGTAGAACTCGGGTTCGATCCCCGCTGAAGGCATGGGTGTTTGTGCTTGTCTATGAATCAAGTAGTTTGAATAATGAAATATTGTGGGTAATGTACATTGATTACAAGCCCAATGGCGTGAATAAAAAAAAACTATAGAGGAGGAAAAAAACAAAAGTACTAAAACATATAAATTCTGAATATTTCTTTCTTTTACGTAGTCTCTGTTTGAGAATATTTATGACCATAAAAAAACTTACTTATGTCTATTAAGTAAGTGACGGTATAAATCAATTGAAAATTATATTGAATGCAATTATTCCCAGAAAATTATTTGACGCATATCCATCAAAACAATTTCTATTAAAGGGTCAATATGGGTGAAATTATATTCGCATGTGTTAAATTAAATTCTTCAACCATTAATAATCAATTGTAAGACGGATAGATAACAAATGGGTGACTGCCTCATATCCTCCCTTTCAATTCAAGACATCGTAATTGTTTCTTAACCGCAATATTCAACGTTTAATTTGACGTATATATCAACATGACTTATTGTTGTTTCGTCACTGTACGTGACTATATTTATTGGAAGTATAGTCAATTTCGGAAGAAGATGAATTAGTTCCATTGTATGCTGATATGCTCAATTCAAAGATATTTTTATGCAGCTATATAAGTCGGGCGATAAAAGTCTAGGAAGATTAGCATGGATGAGGGTTCGACCTTAATAACGTTATGTTTCTGACAAAAGAAAAGTGAAAAAGGTAACGATATATTAAGCTTTCGTTTTTGAAACTTCCGAATATACTGTGTCATTTATATCAAACTGTTTTATCTGGCACAAAATTGAATTCAATGCTTTTAATAAGATAACTGAGATGATATCTAGGAAAATGATATATTTTTTTTAGAGTTTTTGTTGCTATAGAATAGATAATTTTCAAATATTCAAATAAATCTATGCTTGAGATTATCATAATATTTGTGTCTGCATATCAAAATCTGAATAACTGAGATTGAATTCTCGCTCACCTCTTGATGAAACATGATTCAATAAAAATTCAAACAAACTCTTGGCTTAATGTTTCACAAATAGATTGAATAACTAGCTGACTCGGCGAACTTTGTACGCTCATTTATTTTTCCTGATTATTTTTCAAAAAGCCGGAAAGACATGTTCTACTATTTGTGCTGCACTATTCTGTTTTTAATATTTATCCCGTGTGGAGCCAGGTACCTACTTACTCATTTACAAAGGGACTGCAATACTTTCTGTTATTTCAAATCCGTTGAATTATCAAAAAATTCCTATATTGGCACGTTTGGTGTATTGAAAGTGATTAACGTGTCATTTCTATAGTTGAACGGCATGATATTTGCTGAATATAAGTCAAAAAATGTTCAGAATTCAGTCCATTCCAAGAAACCAATGAATATAATGGTTCTGGTGGCTGTAGCAATGGCGTCTACTCGAATTGACTCTTCGCGCAATATTTTGTCGCATCAGTGGTAGTATTTTCCTATCAATATCAATTAAACTTCGCCTTGCAATATCGAGACACAACTGCAATTGGTCCAATAGCAACGATTTGCTGTGAACTGTAATATATTTCAACGTTATAATTTAATGCAGGTCGATAGGAGTTAAACGCAACCTTTTCATATTGTTTATTTCGATTCCATCGATTCCGTTCAACTTCATTCCGAGTTTTGCGTTGCTCGTCAGTTTGACTTGCTCTTTTATATCTTTGACTTGCTGCATTGCGAGTTCTGCGACTTGAGTTTGTACATCTAATAGCTGTCATTTTTAAAAACGAAATTTCGACTGTAAATTGAAGAAAAGTATGAATTCTTAAATATACCACGTGCTAGGTTAGTAGGTAACGTGTATGTAAGTCTATTCAATATTACCAAAATTTTATATTAAATTAAGTTTTAATATTATAGTCGTGATAGCCCTGAACTAACTGTGATGTGTGATAAGATATTCAGTTTTTGAACATCCTCTTTTTGAGAATTAATAAATATTTCTTACTTATATTATTAATTAAGTATTAATAAATTTTCTAATTTTACACGCAGTTTTCCAAATTTTTTTCCTGACAATATGAAACACAACAAAAAATAGTGAAATCGGTCCAGCACTTGATTCTATATTTTAGTAAGAAAACGTTTGTATGGGAAAAAGAAAAGGGCTGTTGTTAGGATTTTTCTGGCAATTATTCGAATTTTTCTCGCCGTGAAAACCGTCCTTGGACTTTTCAACATTTACAAAAAGAATTGGCAAAATTTGTCGATGCGTTGGTGAGTTATGCGCTTACCAACTTATTTTGCGATTCATGTTTTTATTATAGATAAAATTAAATTACAACGTTTCGAGCGGTCAGCTCATTATCAAAACTAACAGCCAGTCTTGTTAATGAAACATGTCGACTCAACATTATAATATTATTATCCAATCTATTTGTGAGACATTAAGCCCAGAGTAAGATTTAAAATCTAAATATACAAAATGTTCGAAAGTTTTTGTATAATTCCTTGAACCAAATAAGATATAGAATAGTTCTCATTGTAATCTGAGACTATAGAGTTTAACATCTTGCATACAGGGTGTTTCATAAAGTCGCGGCAATATTTAGGAGGGAGGGGATATTCGTAAGTAACTTCAAGGAAAAAAGTTCTAATAAACAAAAGTACATCCGGTTATCCATTTTTCTCAAGTTACAAAGTTCTGACTGTACAAATAACGTTTTTTAGTATTTTTAATTAAATTAAATAATTAATTTATAATTACTAGTATTTGAAAAATCATATCAGGATGAAATTATTTTTTATAGGTTACGAACAAAGACAAAGATATTCTCTCTTTGGTAGAGCTATCTTGCCAACAAAGGTGAATGTAGGGGATAACAGGGACTGCAAAGGTTTTTTCACTGTGGTGGTAAATATCAAATATCTAGTTTAGTTCTACTTAAGTTTCAAATTTTATTGTATGTTTCTCACTTAGTAATTACCTTAGCTGTTGAACGATGTATTTCTGAACAAACAAAATAAAAAGAAATGAATTTCATTTGATAATGGAGACATTATAATAGTAATCGATCTTTCACTTTCTTTAACCCTCATAATGCATCGTGCAGTAAAGGATAGAATCGAAGGACAGATGTGATCCACGTTGCCATAGACACAGAGGCGCAGCCACACTCACACCGTCACACTACGGTTGCGACGACCTACAACTGAATGATGCAAGTTGGTATACAAACTTAACGAACGTACGATAGAACGATATGCGGAGTGAAGTCTCAGTTTTTAGTTCGCTAGCGTCAGAGAAGGTGTGCGTTTGTATTCGTCGCTAACAATCGTTGATCGATTGTTTTGAACACGTGGGTTTACGTGACAACCAACCATAGATATTCGGTCGCATTCGGAAGAACTTCACTGTTTTAAATAAAATTGATATTATTATCATTACTCAAGATTTATTTGTTTGATACAGGTGAGTTTTTAGCTAGTTTTGTTTACGTGTTTTTATGCCCCATGGGTTATTTGGATTATAAACAATATTCATATAAGTATCCTGTTTTATTATTATTGAACTGTGAAATTGAATGGTGTATTCGGTACACAAAGGGTTAAATGCTGATTTTTAAATCGACTAATTCTACAAACATCATGTAAAATATGAAATTTACCCACATTTTTATAACTGAATTTGAGAATTTCTTGGAAATTTGAAGTTTCTTTCATCTTGAGGTTGTTCTTTTTTGAGCTTTTTTCCTCCGTGAAATTGTAATACATTTTGAGGTTATAAATATTATAATCAAGTTAGACCAACTAACACTAGGTCAAAATTAGTTAAGATGATGGTTACATTTCATCATTTCATTACTTTTGGAACATATCTGTAATATTGAAAACATATCTGTAAATATTGAAAATGCAGAGTCAAACCATCCGCCTACATTTGTAGGGATATAATGTTTTGATAGAAATAAAACAAAATAATTTAATAGACAACACTGTGAAAAAAAAATAATGGTAACAGTTATTAACTAATTAATACTACTTATTAAGGAATTAATAAGTAAACTGTTTTATTAACTTTGAAATCACATCCAGTCTGAAGCTACTGAATACGAATTTAATACAGTCATCTAGTGTTACATTGACTGAAACAAATTTGTATTACAGTAGAATCTCGATTATCCGAATCAATTAAAACCAGGGGTAGTTCGGATAATCGAAAATTCGGATAATCGAATTCAAAGCAAATCAAACAATATTTAAATTGTATCATTTTTTATTATGTAATGGGCTTTAGAAAAACATAGAAAATTAATATATTACTTAATAATTATGTGATTTAAGATTTTGGTTTGAAATAACTTTTTATTGATTTTTGACGTAATGTATCACATCTTTTCATTGCTGCCAAGTCCCTGATGCGCTTCAATTGTAACAACTGTATGGGATCCGATTCATCTTGTCTTTCAAACCACTTAAAAGCAACATCCAGAGCTTCAAAAGCTTCTGCATGAGATGGTACGTGAGTTACATCCTCAGTTTCGGTCTCTTCTTCATCTTCTCTCTCGTTACTGTTCAAATCCTCAATAATTTCTTCATCAGTTAATATTTGGAATCCAGGGTCTTCACTATCGTAGTTCAGCCACTCCTTGATATTCTCTTCATCACACCCTTCACCAATGCTAAGAACTTTCATTATTTCTGTTATTTCTTCAAAATCGTCGTGTGGTTTTATTGCAGAATTAGATAGAGTTAATTTTAATAATTTATTCCATGCCCTTTTCAATGTTTGCGATTCCACAGAGTTCCACGCTTCTACCAGCATATAACAACAATCTTTTAAATTAATTTCTTTAAAAAACTTTAACATCGTTTCTATTTCACTATCATCTACCGACAAAAGGCGACGCAGTAGCTGCTTTCTGTATAAACGTTTTAAAGTTTCAATGACACTTTGGTCCATAGGTTGCAATATCGATGTTACGTTAGGGGGCAAAAACTTAACCGTGAACTTTCCATTTTCTCGTTAGTGTTTCAGCGGAAGGGTGCGTTGGTGCATTATCTAATAACAACAATACATCACCTTCTTTTCCCACTTCCTTTTGAAATTTCTTCACCTCAGGAATAAACGTATTTTCATACCAAGTAAGAAAAATATCTGTGTTCATCCACGCTTTTTGTTGGTTAGCGTAAGTTAACGGCATTTTAACATTTTTGAAACAGCGCGGATTTTTTGATTTTCCAATAAGTAGCAGTGGCAATCTATGTGTTCCCTTAGCGTTTGCGCAAACCATAACTGTAACTCTGTCCTTACTCACTTTGTGCCCCGGTGCTGCATTTTCACGACGCGATGCTAATGATCTGCTTGGTAGAGATTTCCAATTAAGACCTGTTTCGTCCGCATTGTATACAAAATCTAAATCGTATTCTTTTTCATCTAGAAATTCTTTTAATTCGTCTACAAAAGAGTCGGCCGATGCAACGTTAGCAGACAGTTTTTCTCCCTGAATCTCCAGTTCTCGAATTCCATGTCTAGATTTGAATTTTGCTAACCAGCCACAGCTCGCCTTGAAAGAAGTATCACCACCAAGCTTTTGATTAAAGTCTAATGCTTTTTCACATAACAGAGGTCCAGATATGGGCTGGCCGCATGCTCTCTTTTGTAAGAACCAAGTAAAAACTGCATTCTCCAGAATTTCATTTTGAGATTTTTTCATAACTTTACGTTGCGAGCTTCCATCTTCTTTCTCAAGCGCGTTGGTGAATTTCATTATAGAATCAGAATTCTTTTAATTTCGGATATCGTAGAAGCTCCTACACCATATACTTGTGCCAACTTACTGCCAGTTTCACCATTGTTTAAACTCTCAATTATCTTCACTTTGTCTTTAAGAGACAACACTACTCTTTTTCGCTTCGACATTTTAAATTTCCAACATAAAATTTATACAAATAATAAGACAACCTGTCAGTTGATCGCTATCAAAGCAACTAAAACAATAACAAACATTATCCCGCAAACAATTGAGGGAATAAACTTGTCGTAACATGTGTCGTTGCGCCGACAAAGTACACGGTCGGAGGTGGGAAAATAAACTTGTCGTAACGTGTCTCGTTGCGCCGACAAAATATTTCTAACTTGGTACATAATTACAGCCAAGACGAATGAGTTCGGATAATCGAATATTCGGATAATCGAGGTTCGGATAATCGAGATTCTACTGTATTTGTATTTCTGGTTACTCCTTTCTGCACGCATTGTGAGAATAGAAAATACTTTTGAAAATTAGGACAGGGAATTATATGGATATTTGTTCGATTACCAAGCCATTATTACATTGAAATATTCCATAATTTAAACAATATTGATAAAATTATATATTTAATTAGGAAAACTGTAAGAAAAACATTGATAAAATCACGTTTGTGCACTTGTAGATTAGTACATTGAAAATTATAATGGTTCCAATTTTGTACCTACCTCAGACAGCTATGCAGTACTTATATTCTTGTATTTTGGACTAAATATCCATTATTACTCATTAAGTAGCTAGGAAATGAGTAAATACATACAACGTAGGTCGTTATATAGAATCGTAACTAGTTGTAAATATCTATAATAGAGCAGCTAAATCAATGTACTAATGTCTCCAGTAAAATAACCAATTAACAAAGCAGTATAGAATCTTTGTACATATTCGACGAACTGTGAAAGCTTTAGTTGCTTAATGAAGTAAAACCATAAACAACCAATGTGACCTCTAATTGACAAAAGCCAGATTTCTTTTTACTCAGATATCTATGAATTTTAAAATTAATAGTTAAACAGAAGGTTCCAATCCGTTATTTCAAACACTAAAGTTGAAAATCGCGTCACACTCAGATTAAATATTACAGCTAATAATAATAATATCGAAAAGTATATCATTTTATGTCAACTTATCTATACTAATCAACTTAGTACGTGAATATATTACTCATATATAATATATTAATTATTTATAATATATGATTTAACTTTTTTTGAGAAAATTACACAACACAAGCTGCTTGTTCCTGTTTCTTACCACCTACAATTTATTCTGTTCTTGTTCCAATTTCCAACAATAGCTGCGTTTGTCTCTAATATTTTTTATTATATCTGAGTATCTGATTACCTTTCTTAATGGGTGCTTCGTTATCTTGTTTGTTTTCCTATGCATGTTGAAGTGCATTTGGTTATCATTTTACACCTGCCCAACAATGACTCATTGTTTTTTATATTATCATGAATCCCAGAATTCGTAGGTCTGAATTTTGACCATATACAACAGTTTTTTCTTTGTTTACAACAGTTCCTTTATCATATCAGATAAAGCCAATGAAATATTTAATGGAGTCCTTATAACTACTCAATGATAACAAAGAATTACGACATACGTTAACATAAATAAGTTATTGTTTGCCAATAATGAAGTAGGTAACTCGATAAGTTTGGTAAATGATCAGTTCATAAGTACTGATTCAAATATCGCAAATTATCATAAGTGTGTTAGGTCTTAAGATCTGTGAACATAATAACTTGAGGTGGCTAAGTGGATATTTGTGAATGATCTTTCTTTTTTATACACGTTATTCGTTTGAAAAACGAATATAGAATTGTTATTTCATTGCTGCTTTTTTATTTATTTATTTTTAGATTTTCTTTCTCGGTTTTTATTGTTAGTTCAATTTCTACTTTTCACAAAATCATAAAGGAAGGATGATTTGGAGGTAATAGAAGTCAAACAAAAATCCCAATAAAGTGCACATATTAAACGAAATAAATCATTGAAAATGGAATTTTTCAAGTGTTCTCAGTTGCTGAACGGTATAGTGGCTTTTTAAAGTTCTCAGCTCACTGATTGTAGCAAATATAATTGATCAAACACGTCTTCTTACATTTGAATACTGCATTTACGTAACATGAAATTCAATGCGTTGTTAGATTTTCGTATACAACGTTGCAAACAAGACCTACTTTTTTCTCTGATGAATGAGAAGTACTCATTGGGGTAAAATATAAACATATAAATCTTGATAATCCTACTAAGCAATCTGTAGACTTCAGGTGCAGAAATAAACACCTTTAAATCCTAGACTAACCAAACTATCGGTGAGCATAAGCGCCTCGTATCATGGATCCCAAAAATAATTCCTTACATGATGCTGGTAGGTTCGATTCCCACCATGTTTCTGGACCGTTCGTAACATGTGTTAATCAGTAATAATACTAACCTTATTTAGTAATGAGCTATAAAAATAGTGATAATAAAAGAAAGAAACAGTAGATATTCACATTCACATAATACATAGCATTTCAAGAAAAAGTTTCAAAAATATATGTAACATGTAAAATATGTTACATTTTTTATTATATTACATGGAAGCAACTGATTTTAAATATGAATATATATGAAGCAGAGAGTATTCTTTGTTTAACAGACATTAGTTCCAATGAGTTCATCATAATTTTAACAGGGGTAATACATATTGCACTTTAAAATTGTTCGCATGGGTCTATTCTGTAACTTTTGCAATTGTTGAATTTTTTCTTCAGTCAAACCAAATAGCAATGTGGAGCAATATTCAAAATGTGGCAATATTATTGATTCGAACAACAATAATTTCACATATGCCGACAGGTTTTTTCCTATTCTTCTCAAAAAATTGATTTTTGTAGAGATGTTAGATGGTATGAAATCAACATGATCATTGAAACTCAATTTTTCGTCTAACATAATGCCTAAATATATTACTGTTACTACTCTTCTAATTTTTTGTTCATTAATCTCTATAGTTATATCCTGATTTTTATTGCTTTTAAGGGTTTTACTTGTACCCAGAACTATTAAGTTAGATTTTTCAACATTCAGAGATAAGTTATTGTCACATAACCATTTGTTCATTGCAGAAAGGTCTCTATTGATCCCCTCTGTCATATTCTTAATATCTTTGCCACATATATAGAGCATAGTATCATCAGCGAATAAACGTATAGAACATTTTTTCACATAAGAGACAATATCGTTTATATATAAGGAGAACAACAACGGACCTAAAACAGTTCCTTGAGGTACGCCTTCATCCACTTTCGTGCTATCCGACAGCATGCCATTAAACTTAAAACTTTTTGTGTTCGCTAATTCAAGTAAGATCCAAACCAATCATTTAATAGTATTAATTAATGACTGATTAATGGGATTTGCTAAAAATTGTTTAATTCACACAGTAGGTACCTACTTCATAAACATTGGCAGATCATTGAATTCAATAAAACCTCTATTCATTGTAGATTCATAAATAAAATGTGTATTACACTTATTCAATCGTTACAATATCTTACTAGGTTCGTAATTATGAGTTTCATCGATAAAATATAGATTTTGTGTTAAATTGTTAATTGGGTAACATCTTGAATATATAGCTTAATGTTCTGTTCATAATTGTCTGATTACCTAACACTCATTAACTGAAAAACATTGTTAGAGATTCAGTTGATTGATTGAGTATTCAGGTATTGATATTTTGGATTTCGATTATTATATTTGATAATGTATTCTATTATATTTAATAGTGTTGGCGTTTACTTGATGTCAATCTATTATAATTGAATATAAACTAAAATTCAAACACTTGAACTTTTGATTTACACCTTATTGGCAACATAGCATGACGCGTTTCGTCGTTACAAATGAATACTAACAAGTCAGTATTCTGTTATCATCTGAAGAAGTCGTTTGTAGCGACCAAACGTGTCATGCTATGTTGCCAATAAAGTGTAAATCAAAAGTTCAAGTGTTTGAACTTCAGTTTATATTCAATGTATTTTATTATAATTATTATTTTTCAATATTGTAGGTATATTTATATTATTATTGATATTTTTAGTCGCCAAATCTTGTATTTTATTTATTCATTGTGGTTTTTCTTATAATTGTCTTGTAATCCCGATTTCAAACCTTACGGATTTCACACTCCCTCACATTGGTACTTTCACTCATCCCAGATATTATATTCAGAGGATCAAGCTCTGTGGGGGCCCTTTCTATGTCATCAAGCCCGTGGCGGTGGTCCCCATGGCGGCAATCTTTACGGCGGCCACTTTCATGTCGTTGATTTCCGTTATGACTTAGAAACTCCCTGACAGACCTTGCTGTAGCAGGCAACACCGATTTCCCTAATTCCTTATAGAAATGTTCGCCGGGTCCTTGTTCTCTGATATTTTTCAGAAGATTTTCGGGAATGTACCAGTGGATCTCAAAATAATTGGAACAGTCCTGACCATGTTCATGTTGCATTGTCTCTGCATTCACAAGAACTTTAGGTTCTCGATATTTTGAGGTTTTTTCGGCATTCCTCTCAATTAGGTTGTTCACATGTGGAATGTCCACCTAGATAAATATATTTAGTTTCCTTCGCTCTTTTGTGAACCAGTACCAGTTCAGGCCTATTGTGTGGAAGTGTTTGATCAGTTGAACAATTATTATTATAATTTTAATCACTATTATCATTTGAGAATCACTCCCAACGCGTTCTCACATACGTTCTGACAATTTGACCGTTATCAAATAAGCATCATCCGATACCAGAGGAGGCGTTGAGAATATATTGTTAGAAATTATAGCTGGAAAAATACATCGAATACGGACGTAAAAGTGAGAAACATGGACCGTACTGGTTTAAAAATTGATTGAAAAGCCAAGAAAGGTTGTATGATTAACATAAACATAATTTTATTAGTATTAAAGGGAATAAACAATTTATTTCATTAATAAGCACTGCGCAACAATGAAATTGTTTCGATCTCTACTGAATGCAAAAATGACCTTTAAAAGAAACGATTAGCTCTAGTTGCAGATATACCAACTACTTTTCATATTTTATATGCGTTCATATATCGTTAAAAATTAAAACTGAAAAAATATATCGAATATTGACGTAAAAGTGAGAAACATGAACCGTACTGGTTTAAAAATTGATTAAAAATTGATTATTAGTATTAAAGGGAAAAAAACAATTTATTTCATTAATAAACACTGCGCAACAATGAAATTGTTTCGGTCTCTACTGAATGCAAGAACGACTATTTGAAAAAACGATTAGCTCTAGTTTTAGAGATACAAACTACTTTTCATATTTTATAAACGTTTATTTTTAATTTGCGGAAAATTTGTTTTTAAAAATTGGCAACATTGTTAATTGTCCAAATACATATAAATATTATTTGTCAATTTATAATTTGACTGCCAGGAGATTACTAAGTGTGACATTCATTATCATCTTGTTTTGGAGTGTTTTAAAAAGAGAAATCGGCATGCCTGGAAATGTGTAAATTTAGTTAATAATTTTTGTTTACTTTGTGGCGAAATAACGTTTGCCTTACAAAAACTCAATTTGACGCCTCTTGTGAAGACTGCATATCAACATTATTTTGGTATGAAGGTAGGAAACCAAAATAAGCCATGAGCTCCACACATATGTTGCAATTCGTGTGGAAAGGAAAGAAGAAGAAGCTTGGGAAGCATCAAGGGAGTTATTCATGGGTTTTTAGAGAACATAAGAGATGATAACTTCCCTCAATTGGTTACCGAACTTCTACAAAAATACCACTAACCCAATTGCTATATGTCCCTAAAATCCATTTTCTGCACTCGAATCGTGATTTTTTCCTGGAGAACCGTTACATCACAGAAATATCTTGAAGATATCAGGCCTGCTGAAATGAAGCAAAGCTTGCAAATAACTGCTGGTTTAAATGTAGAGATGCTCCATAGGTCACTTACAAGAGGAAAGCTAAAACATGACGATCAAAGGAATCAGTTGACTCTTCGTAGGTCTAAATACCTGGCAAGTGTTTCTTGAAGAATTTTAAATTAAAATATCATTAATGATAGTGCAATCACACTTTAAATAATGTTAACATATGTAATTCATATTTACCAATTTCAGAAACAATAATTTGCATCATTTACATATCAAAGAATGTAGAGCTAATAAAATTTCCTCTATTTTTACAAGTCTACATTTTGAGTTTGACCACTATTAATAGCGGTGAAAATTGCATTCAATTCTTTGAAATAGTATCTGCTTGCTGCGTGTACACATACATTCAGAGAAAAATATCTAAGAAACTGCGTTTTGGCTTCAGGTTCTCTGATAAGGACAAGTTTTTCTTCAATTCCTATACTGTACAGGCATAAAAAATACAATTTATTTTATTTGATCATATTTTTGGACAGATTACGATTTTCTTTCATGTTCTGGACATCGTCACCTATAAATGTAGGCATAATATGACTTTTTCATCTATCAAGTCGTTCCAAAACGACCTAGGAATTTGCTAATATTATCGCCGCTAGATATTTCAACTATTCATCTGATTTTATCTAGAAATTGAGGATCAGTTAGATGTTTAAGAGTATTCGCGAACAGTTAGTTCGATAAATATGCCATTTCGTGTCTGATTAGCGACGGTTCTTTCTGTTATTAATTTTATCACTAGGTTATGGACCTGCTATTGACAGGTCGTGTCTTATTAAAATCCAAAACGGGTTCGGTGAGCTTGAGTAGTGCCAATTCAGGCATGTTTGTGAAATTTGCATACTTAAAATCTACTTAAAGAGGATTCTAATAAGTTAACATACGTACATAATCATTTGGGTGCATTATCAAATAAATTGTCGTAAGTACTATCAGAGTCGTATTACCCTACTAACATAAATATCGGAAAGAGTTTTTGTGTCAATGTAAAACGAATAATAAATTCACATAAAATAAAGAAATGTAGTTGATAAAATAATATATTTTATCGTTAATAATGATAAACGTTAACTGAGCTCCAAGATACCTCTCACGGTCAACATTCCTAATACACAGAAATACAATAATTTTGCTGGACTCATCGTGACGATAATAGCGTGATGTTACATATCAGACGAATTTTGTCCCCTATTTTCATAGGTACACCTCAACAAACCATCGCATTCACTACACTGTTCAATCTGTACTGTATCTGTATTGTATCGCAGTGTAATTTATTTATTGTATTTATTTATTCATCAATATCCATTTACTCTTCAAAATAATCCCTGTAACATTCAATACACTCATGCAAGGGCTTCTTCCAATCCTCGAGGCACTTCTGAAATGCGATTTTCGGTATGGCCATCAGCTTGTTCTTCGATTCCGAATTTATCTCATCAATTGTGGCAAAACGCTTCCTTTTATTGGCTTCTTGAGTTTTGAGAATAGGAGAAATTCCCGGGTTCCCAAATTTGGTGAATACGGTTGTTGAGGACCGATCACGGTATTGTTTTTGGCCAAAAAATCACATGCATTGATGTGTGAGCTGGTGCATAATAATGGATAGCAGAATCCATGATTAGTTTTTTCCCAATTCTGATCGTTTGAGCCGTATTGCTTCACTTCCTTGCAGTATTGCAGTGATGCAGTTGCATCACTACTTTGTAGTATTCCTTATTAACCGTACGACCTGTTGGTAAGAACTCATGGTGCACCACGCCGTTGTAATCGAAGAAAACAGTGAGCAAAACCTTCACATTTGATCGAATTTGGCGTGCTTTTTTCGATTTTGGGTCTTCTGGTCACTTCCTCTGGTATGATTGAGCCTTGATTTCGAAGTCATAACGAAATACCCACGTGTCGTCACCAGTTATGATCTTTTTGGATCGTCATTGACGTAATTTAACAACTCCTGAGCGATGCTAATGCGACGTTGCTTTTGTTTAAAATTTAGCTATTTAGGGAACACACTTTTCGCTGCCACACGTTCCATGCCCAAAACATCCGAGAAATTTCGTGGCCTGTACCGATTAATATGCCAACATCCTCCACAACTTCCCTAATAGTGGGTCGACGATTTTCCAAAACCATTTCCTTCACTGTTTCGATATTTTCTTCGTTTGTTGACGTAGTTGCAACTCCAGCGCGCTCATCGTCATCAACATCTTCTCGGCCTTCTGTAAAGCGCTTGTACCACTCTTGAACACTTTTTGAGACAACGTAGACTCTCCGAATGCCACAGTCAACATTTCAAGTGCGTTGAAACACTTCATTTCATTTTAACGCAAAATTTAATACAGATTCTGTGATACCGTTTTCTCAAAAGTAAAAAATCGAACAAGAAAAAATGTGCTAATCTTTGCAATTGTCAGAAACAAACTTCTAATTCAAAATTGCTAATAATGTCAACATCTGAGAAACTTATGTGTACCAACATAACAAAAATTTGGATAATAGAATATTTTCGCACAGCCCGCGAAAGTTGAAAATTCACGTTTTCTTTTGAACAGACCTGGTATAATAACACTTCCAAAATTCTATTTTTATTTTCTAATGTTTCATACTTCAAAAGAACCTTTATAATAGTGGTGAATAATATATTCATTCTTTTTCATTCGAAAATAAAATAATATTTGTAATACAATTTTTTATAGAGGCATGTAAACATAATAGTTTTTTTTTAAATCATGGGTTATTTGAGTTCACGATTCCTGAAATCAGAGAACAAAGAACACCGAACAGTTCCGCACTTTCCATAGCCCTCTCATCAACAACAAATTGCTTAGTGAAATTACGTTTATGACAGTTTAATTGCTGAGAAGAATGCAAAGTCAGGTATGACGACTGTAAATTTCCAATTGGAAAGACGCAATTTATTGGCCATCTCAACACCTGTAAAATATAATTGCGTCTAATAGTTTAATATAAGTAATAAAGCGAATTGCTACAGATTGGTTTAAAAGTTTTATAATGCAAAAATATAATTTTTTCGACTTGGCGAAATTAACCAAATTGACTTTCTGGAAGTATCTGTGAATACCGTTTCGACACGTAGAGTTGCCTCTACATGTATCGAAGAAGTCACGAGATTGACCACAATGACAAATGTTATAACCGCCACTTTCAAGAAACAACTCTTCCATTTATGTATAAGCATTACTCGAATCGTCCTTGAGGGAATGACACATTAGCCGGATAGAGTGTACTACAATAGAAATACTCGTTTTCGAACCCTGCGGGCTTTATAAAATTAATAAAGCCTTACTATAAATAGATATTGCCTTGTTACTCAGTATGTAAGTGAATATTTCAATGTACAAGAAAACAGATCTGTCAATACTCGACATCAAAAGTGAAGATAACATTACTAAAAATTTGAAAACATTTCTAGGATGTCATCTGAAATTTATGACAAATAAATCGACCCATAAACAATATGAACTCTATATACGTCATCCAGAATTGAAACATGATGGGACCAATAACGATAAATATTGGTATACGACAAGGCGACTCTCAGAGCTCTTTTTTATTTAACTTAATAATATCGTATAAAAATGTATCAGGTAAGAAGATTGCTTGTTATTCAGCCTGTAGGTGAACATTTCAGTGATTCACACAAGAAAAAAGATCTAACAATACTCGACATCAAAATTGAAGATTACAGTACTAAAAATTCGAAAACATTATTCCTAGGATGTCATCTGAAATTTATGATAAATAAATCGACCCATAAACAATATGAACTCTATAGACGTCATCCAGAATTGATACATGATTAGACCAATAACGATAAATATCGGTATACGACAAAGGTGACTCCCTGAACCCCTTTTTATTTAACTTAATAGATAGATAGATAGTCTTATTGCATGTGTTACAACATAGTGCTTATTACAATTGTCATGAAAGAAAAAAAATGTATAAAGTTGAAAAACAACAATATAAAATTATAAATACATTACACATATACTACCATATAATCATAAATTAAATGGACTTATATAGAATACAAGAAACACATATAAAACATACAAATATAAACAAAGAAACCATAGCAAACAAACAACTGTGTTCATAAGCCAAATAACATGGGGGCTCAAGGCGACCCCATCGTGTCAAAACCGAATTAAAGATACTCCTGAAAATCATAGAAGGGATGCTCAAGTAAAAAGGCTTCCAAATTGAGGAGATGGCAAGATCCGAACTTGATTTGGTAACTTGCAAAACAATATGATTGAAAAGTAAAAAGGCCCTTTCTGAGATTTTGTGAGCCTATAAAAAGTAGTCCTCAGGCAGTATCTATCTCGGGTGGAATACCGATGGCAATCCGTACCCGAGCGACATTTTCCAGCGAGACTATGAGCGAACATGAGCGCCTAAAAGATATAGGTACATACATACGAAGGTAAGAATTATATATTGGCTGAAAGCACTTCTACAATCGTCACGATATTGAAGAGATGAGATAATTCTTACTGCTTTCCTCTGGAGAACAAAAATTCTTGATTAGGATGCACATGTGCCCCATGACAGAATGCCATATCTCATTCTTGCTTCCACGAATGCGTAGTAAGCCACTCTTAAGATACTGGAGGACAATCTACCTGATAAGCTTCTGAGCAGATATATACCATTGCACAATTTTTTTGCTAGACAATAACATCGTATAAAAAATGTATAAGGTGAGAAGATTCTTAGTTATTCAGTCTGTAGGTGAACATTTCAGTGTTTTACACAAGAAAAAAATCTGACAAGTCTACACGTCACAAGTAAAAATAACTTAGCTTCAAAAATTCGTAAACATCATCTTTGTGTTATTATTTGTTATTTTTGATAAATAAATCGGCCCATAGACAATATAAACTCTAAAGCGACGACTAGAATTGAAACATGAAGAGTCACAACCAGTAAAGAAATATATTGGTATACCACAAGGTGACTGCTTGAGACCGTTCTAATTTAAATTCGAATTCGTAATATGAGAAGATGGTTTTTACATGGTGGCTCAATTGTACTTCTGACTGACAACGAGGACTACTTACAGGGCCTTAAAGAAAACTGAGGTGTTGGTTAGAAGTAACCAGTTAGTTGTACTAACCAACCAGTTTGATTTGAATTAGTTAGACAGCTCTGCAGGCTCAGCAACAACTGTTGAGCTGTAAATATTTCGAGTTTCAGTTAACCTGTCGAACAAAACTGTTATCACGAGGTTCAACAACAAGCTGCAAAAGCATTTCAAATGTTTTGTTATCTGGACGCAACGATTTGGAGAAGAGAGTATCTGAATAAGGAAAAAAGGTGAAAATATAGTTAACTATGATATCCTTATTTAAACCTGGTTTGTGGAGGCTGCAGCAGTGGTAGAGAAAACTAAACTAAAAATTATGCGAATAAAAATCGTAAGACAAATCACAGCTATGTTATATTAAAAGACAAAGGTGGGAGTCAGTAAGAAAAAGCTGAGGAGTATAGAACAATTCTACTACAACATTTTCATTCTGCTCCACCTTGTTTTTTTATTGAACAATTCTGAAACTTTTACTGAAAACTTTTATCAAAAATACTTTGTTTTATAGAGGTTTCAAATCATATATGAACTGCTCAGACGCGTTAAATCCAACGAAAACCTTTCTGATTAGAAATGATTGTATAAAGTATATCGAGACAAATATCGATTTAATTTTAATTTTTATGTATATGTTACGTAAACGTTCAAGAATTGTGTAGGTTTCTTTGATTTCCTATTTTTTATTCAGCTAACAATATGCTCAATAAAGATTATTGAATACAAATCAGACAGCTTTGTGATAAATTCAAATTTCACGATGTAGATAATTCATTATAGATATCTATTACGACAATTGATGTATTGATATCCTTATAAGCACTCACTGGAGATGTTTCTAATAATAAAGCTGTCTGTTGTTAGAAAGCATAATCTTATCTATCGTCAACCTAAACCCACAAGCTAGTCGTACAAAATTATTCCACACCAATGACTGGTAAAATGTAACAGGTAAGTAACGAATGATGTTCTCTGTTCGAAAAACTAATGGTCCTTTCTACAACATAGGGCCGACGTAATAACGGCACTTTATTCGCCTATTTTCTCGAGCTCCTCGCTTTTAGAAGCCTTAATTATAAACATTGATAGAAGGAAATACGGAGTAAATGATGTGAAAATGTCGAAAATATGTATATAGACTCTTCGAATGGGAAATATGGAGATGATACTCGAAAGCGAGAAATATATATTCAGAAATTAATTAACTTTGAATTTCATTATCGAAATATTCGAATGATACTTATGGTATTTAATGGGTTAAATTTTAATATTTATTGGGTTCATCAAACCTTGCATTTACAAATTTGAATCAATAAATAATGTTGATTCGGTTGTTTATCAAACTTGCATCGCTTAGAAATTTGAATTATCCTTATTAATGTATTTGTTAAATTTGAATTTAATTGCTCAATTTACACATCCAATTCAATTGAATTTTGTACCTTAATTTCTAAACCGGTGGGAATTTAATATTCATTTCAATTCGTCTATATGTGTTTTTTCTCAATTTATCAAATAACTAATCGAATATATAAGTTTTGAATCTCAAAATAATTAATAAAAGATAAAATATTTTAAAAACTGAAAACTCAAATACGTTATAAAAATCTTTATTCACTATAAAATTAAAAATTAACACACTTGATTTAAGCTTCACTGAATATATTAAAAACTCTACATATGTTTCGGGTGGTTAACCCATTATTAAGAGTATACAATATTACTTTTTTTATTATCTTCATTTTCAGTCAACCTTCCCATTTTTGCGTCCTTCATTCATTTTTAATTGAAATTTATAAGAAATGAAAGTCGATACACCATTTGCTTATTGTCGTGATTAATTTAATTGAGTAATATTATTTATTTCGTGCCTAATTATAAATAATCATTCACAGAATGTTTGTCTATCTGGATTGATGTATATACAAAACAAAACTTGTGGCATCTGAGAATACTTTGAAGTGTTAGAACAAAAGTTTTGATTTAGGTTTTTATTCGTTTCTTTTCAATATTTTGTAGTCATTTGATAGGCAAAACAGGAATTGTAGCTGTTACAAATAATGCATTGGAAATAATAATTTTTGTATTATCTAATTTTTTCCAAGAAGGATTTTTTCAATTTAATCGAACAAAAACCAGTTTTGTCGAATTAGAATAGTACTTGTTCGGGCTATTTGAAGAAGAACTGTTGTATTTCTTCCCAGATTATTCTACATAACATGTAATTTAGTACAATAAAAAGTACAAGTTAAATGGTACTAAAATTGTATGGCATTTATAAAAACAGTACTGAAATCTTGAGTGTACAAGAACGAAAAAAGCATTATCGAAACTCGATACAATAGTTCTTCCTTAGTCGGGAGAACACCCTAATATGGAGCGTTAGAACTAGGGTTCGAGCCCCGCTGAAGGCATGGGTGTTTGTGTTTGTCTATGATTTCAGAATTTTAAATAATGATATATCCTGGGTAATGTACATTGATTACAAGTCCAATGGCCGTTCGGAGCCGGCGTTAAACTGTAGGTCTACTGAATTAAAAAAAAATAATCTCAGTACTTTCATCAATGTTTGGAAAAAAATATTGGTGAATAAAATATTAGTGAAACAAAAATGCCAATCATATTTCGCTCAGAATCTCCAGGAGCACATAAAAGTAATTTTGCATTGCAATTCATTCCTCATAATCTTTTACTTTAGATTATCTACGAAAATAAAATATTATCGTTTTAGATAATTTGTCAAGTGTTTTGGTATTTACATTTTTTTATGTGTTACTAATAGATTATCGATGAGAATGAAAATGCATCATTTCAGTTAATTCATTGAGTGTTGAAATATTTACATGATTCATTTTATGTTTTTAAAATGATTAAATTCTTATAAAAATTTTGTAGTAGATTATATTATTTACAGTAGGCGTGGTCTTCTGGTCTTTTTGAATTTTCAAGTGGTAATAATATATTCTACAATTTTAATACATTAATGATAATTTCTTGTTTATTCTCCTATGTTATTATCAAACCTATGGTTTCATTATTACTGTTTATCTCATAAAGTCTCACTTTAAGCTATTGTGTGACTATCCTACGATTATTATTCCCATATTCCAAATGATTCAAACTTTTCTGGGAACAGTTTTTAAATAATTTCATGTTGTTGATAACTGTTCATTTCCTTTATATTCTCAAATTTTCCCAAACTAAGTGACTAAGTCCTACTATGGGAAATTATTATGCAGGAGTTGAAAACAATTGAATGAAAAGTTTCTGAACCGAATCAACCTCTGAATTAAAATTTTAAATCCGTGGAAATTGTAGAGAAGATAGCGGTACGTAAAACGCGATGGGTTCAAACACGATTATGTGATAATTAGATCTAGTTGGCCACAAGTAAGATCTTCAATTGAGTAACGAAGATATTGTGCAATGCATTTTCGATATAACAAACAAAGAGTGCTTCAACTTACGTAACACTGGATGAAATAATGAGCAGTTGCATGTTGAATTTGTCATTTCAATGAATTCATATTTATTGAATATATATACAAAAAATTTTATTCATTTTCAATTCAGTTTTGTGAAAAATCGTACATAAAGACTTTAGAAAACTGGAATTTTAACTTACAAAACAGCAATGAGAATTCACTTCTTTACGAACATTGATAAAACCAGCATATAAATCAAACTTTGTTACTAAAAATATAGGGATATTATTTCATTATCACCAGTTCCATATGACTGATATTGTATTGCATCAAAGTCTTGATGATAGGTTAATTGTCTCGAAACATATGTCGATTGTATTAAACAAGTTTTCTGGGCTTTTTTCAAGTTTTTTTGTGTATTGTTATTTTATATTTTGTTTATTCCATAGTAGAAACTATATGAAGACATTTAATTCATTCAAATCTATTTTTTAAGGCTTGTAGTGTCTTGCGATGTATCTATCATTTCAAAATCCCATTCATTGTGTGAATTAATTCAATGACAAAATTCACACTCTCAAGATAATAATGATAATAAATTCGAGTATAAAAAGCACCTAATTGAAATTTTTTTATCGTTATTCACTGTATTTGGTCACGCATGAAACTCATTGACTTTAGGTATATTTCTGGAAATGTTATTAGCATATATAGGCAGGATAAATAAATACCCTATTTATTTCTGCAGAGCAGCTCCACAGCAGAATATTATAGCTCATATAACTAGTGGGTGAATTTTAAGCGTAGTTTTTTTTAAAATCTAATAAAACACTCAATTTGCATCATATATTCAAAATTTTTATTGAAATTGATAAATTGGCCTTTGCAATTTACATTTTGAAGATAACCTCATGACTAACGACTTCACATAACCCCACAAGAAATAATCCAGAGGCGTCAAATCGCATGATGTTGGCGGCCAATTCACACGACCATTTCGAGAGATGAGCTGCTCACCAAATTCATCCTTCAACATGTCCACTGTTTCACGAGCTGTGTGGCATGTGGCACCATCTCGATGAAACCACATGTCAACCAAGTTCAACTCGGCCAACTGGGGCAAAAAAAAGTTGCGTATCATTGCTTGATATCGTTCGCCGTTGACGGTAACGTTCTTCCATAAACCCATAAACCACACCAAACTGTCGTTTTTTCGGGATGCATCGGTAATTCATGATTGGCACGTGGCTGTTCATCACTCCAGATGCGACAGTTTTGTTTATTTACATATCCGTTAAGCCAGAAATGTGTCTCATCGCTAAACACAATTTTTCGTCGTAACAAACGATATACATTTTTCATATAGCACGAATTTTGATAGTAAATTTCAACAATTTACAATCGTTGCTCGTTTGTAAGTCTTTCCATGATGAAATGGCAGAGTATACAAAGTCAGATGACGTTTGGATGCCATTACCAACCAGTGCCGCCAACCTGAAAAACTTACTATAATATTCTGTGATAGCACATCTAGATACAATGATCCTAATTCTAGTGATTGCAGAAAATGAGTTACAAAACTTTTCACATAAAACGTCAATTTTTTCCATCTAACATTTTTGTCGTCATGTACTGCAAGAAACTCAATTGATTCAGAGGATGAGATAATTTAATCGCCATATTCAACATTTAAAGAACCGATTTAATTATCTTCCAGGCAAAAATAATCACGAAACAGTTTTGCAAACGTTCACCAATTCACAAATTCTTTTAAAATGCAATCACAGGTCTCGAGAAGTTTTGCACCACTCCTGCCTGAAACAAAACAACCACCGAATCAACGTTTTCAAATAGTGTTATCAAGAATTTGGACAACTTCGCAAGAAAATCATTCATAATAAGTAATATAAATAAAAGACGACCAAGCATAGAACCTTGAGGAACCCTAATGTATATTGATAGTTTTTTCATTTCTTATTATAACACAAATTGTAGCGGAGCACAACTAAAAGCATATATTTCTAAAATTTTTGGTATTATAAGGGTTTTATATATAATTATAGATATAAGAACTATTGAACACATATAATGTTTCTTTACACGGCCCTCTATCTGAGTTTCGCAAAGTAAAATGCATGGGAAAATAATTCCATCGTATCCATAGCATCATCGACATGAACATAACGTTTTAAACTGCAGAGCTTTGCCTATTAATATTATATTAACATCTGAACATGTAACTTCACAACATGCGGTTGGATCATTAACATAACCTTGTTCATAAACTATGAAACAGAACAAGCCAAGGAGAAAGTAGCTCGTAACTGGTTGATTAAATCAAAATTATCGACCATTAGAAAACAAGTCATTTTATTATTAGTTTCACGCCAAATCGGATATCTTAAGAAATGGTACAAAAGGACTTCCAGTTAAGCGACAATTAAAATAAAAGAAAGTCGCGATAGAAGGCAATTTCCAAACTTTTTCGATGCATTTAACTTTCATTCCAGTTTTTTTTATCCACAATTATCGTTAGGTAGTGTTGAAACTGGAACTCTCCTTTTGCGACAAGGAAGGTGTGTGTTTCTATTTAAATTATGGGCATAAACGAACAACATGTTAGTGCAGTATTATTGGAAATTTCAAGAAAAATGTCTATTCAACGGATCATTTCGTCTTTATATAACAATACCAAATTTTTTCATGCCTTCTTCTGTTTTATAGAAGTAAATGCAGACATTTTGAATGATATTGTTATATTTTATGATTATATTCATCCATTCCTTTTTTTCAAACTGGAATCGTTCGAAACGAAAATAACAAAGAGTTCAACTTTAAACTTGAACATAAACAATAAAAAATTACTCAATGAAACTTAACCCATGTGTTTTAATTTTATATTCAACATAATATTTCACCAAATGAGTAGCGAAACCTTCGTGCCATTCAGTAAAAAACTATTTCTTATCAAGATTGTACCCAGAACATTCTAGGGTTGATTTTGAAAAATTATTATCTTTGAATAATATATGAATAAATAGAATATATTTTCAGTTGATTTTCCACTTCAATTAGTAATGAGAAATTGAGATGAATAATTACAAATATTCGATTGAGATTCTCAATCGAAATATTTCAACGAAAACACCATAACCATCGAAACTTGATTATTCGGTGACTTGCGACTGAAGATTCCCAATAAGGATGAAACAATTGCTTTTATTTTCAAGTTCGATGATTTTCGAAACGCACTTGTGTTTTCGTTATATATATATATATAATGTTACACTTGAAAGTTGATTGAAAAGAAAAAGACACCAAGATACTTAATTTGAACCAAAAATGATGTAGATTCCTCACGTGGAATTTTGTGTTGTTTTGTTCTGTGTTTCTTTCTTTTCAATCAACTTTCAAGTTTCAACATCTAATAATGAAATACGCCGTATATGATATGAAACATATGTAAATATATATATATATATATATATATATATATATATATATATATATATATATATATATATATATATATATAGATAGATAGATAAATAGGTAATTTCTCGAGCGTGCGATACCTATAAAATTTGGACAACGGAAGGTCTGGTGAAGTGTTTAAAAACTCATTTATTCATTACAATTCTCCATATTTCGACACTTTTTGTGTCTTTTTCAAAAAAAACAAGAATTAGAGTTTATGCAGTAAAGATAACAGAAGTAACACCTAGAATTCTAACAGCCTTTTAGCGTGTTGAAATTTCTGACCATTCAGTTTAGTAACATTTTCAAGTGGAAACAAAATAAAAGACGTTTGTTAAAAAAAATTTTAGTTCTGTTACCTTAACTGCATAAACTCTAATTCTTGTTTTTTCTCTTGAAGAGGACACAAAAAAGTGTCGAAATATCGAAATTTTAATGAATAAATGAGTTTTTGAACACTTCACCAGACCGACTATTCCCGCTACCCAAAATTCTACATATTATTATTATTATTACGATTGTTCCCCATGAGGAGAGCGACTGAACTTGAATTCGCAATCATTAGGAATTTTGCTTCATCTTTCTTGCCTCCCAAAAACGCTTCATCCTCTCTGGAATGCTCTTTCTTCCGTTCATCTGTCCACTTTACTCCAGGTTGACGATTTGATTTTTGCTCAAACTTCACATGTGCGATTTTATAGCGACATTCGGTGCGATCTTCGAGATTTTTTATATGGATCTGTTGTAGATCCTTTTGGACCTCTTTTAGCCACTCTGTTCCGCATTTACTATTCATAATTACATCGAGTAGTTTCTTCGGTATTCTGGACTGTTTCATTCTGTAAACATGTGCATAGAACTTTGCTCGTCGTTTTCTTATTTCTTCCGTTATCGTATTTGTCTATATATATATATATATATATATATATATATATATATATATATATATATATATATATATGTAGACAAATGCGATTTCGAGAAATCAGAAAACGTTGTATATATATATATATATATATATATATATATATATATAAAATTATGATTCGGTATAATCTCAACTCGTTGTCAACAGTTGACTAAACAGTAGGCAGGTTGAACTTTTCGTCGTTTTTAATTTATTCCGAAATCGATTTGTCTCGTGGAGTAGGCAGATTGAGGCCACGCAACCGAATATATATATATATATATATTATATATATATATATATATATATTAGTTCGTATAAGCAGATACGTATATATAATATATGAAGATACTTCACATACGGAAGACGAAACGTCGAGATTATATAAATCTAGAACAACGAAACGTCAACAAAAGAAGTCTGACCACGGAAACCTTTCTGAAATATATATATATATATATATATATATATATATATATATATATATATATATATATATATATTTGTGAAACGTATATGGAGTCTAATTTCTCAGTTAAGATCACATTTTCCATGATATTATGTTGCTTTGTAAAACTGTAACTCTTTGTGTGCATTCCACTTAGGCATAAAATCCCCAGAAGATTTCTTAGAAAGAAACAAGTGATAATATCAAGAAATCTGTAAATATGAACCAAGCTTACTATAAAACACAAAAGCATAAAAGATCCGGTCTAAACCAGGTAAACTGGACACAATACGATTTTAGAATATTAGTGGCCTGTTTTTGTACATTTTTATTTGTAACTGGTAATGATACATTTTCATAATACATTTTATGAATATTTTTCAATAGTCTGTGAGGAAAGACCATGAAATTAATTGTATTATATTCATATAATAGTATCTTTATATTTGCTGATCAGATGCGAAGCGAAACTTTCTGTCAAGTTCCCACTGTAATCAATTCCATGAAGTATAGTATTCGACCAATGAAGAAGAAAGAATTCGTATTAAACCTATAAAACAATCAACCATTTCGAATATGATTGAGAATCTGATTCGTAATTTATTACAGTATTCTATAAAAATCAGAAAATTATTATAGATTATTCATTCGTGCCAATATTTCCACTCCTTTATGCCTTACTTGGTTGATATATTGTATAAACTGTAATTTATAGACAATAATTAATAACTGAAAATCCATTAGCATTTATCTAGAATGGGAAGCAGAAAAGTATTAATCACATTGAACCAAATAACGAAGGTCTTTATTGAAATGTAATTTCGAATTATATTATAGCCATTCATTGATTTGATGGTTATATATGGACTTCGTATTTAAGGTTACTGCCTATTATGGTTCCAAAATCTATAACGGAAAAATATGGATAATAATTCTGCCTTGTGAATTATATCGCCTATGGTCATAACATACTCTAAATAAAAATATATATTGAGTACCTTTTCCACAAAATGCTCTGTTTTTGAATCGAAATTGTAATAATACTAATCTCTAACAATTTCAATTGAAATATGTTTTGTTGGTTCATATAATATTCCCAGAACTGCTCATTATTATTGTTCTCAAAATTAGACTTTAGAATATCTTTATTGTAGAGAAAAGAAATTTCTTACAAATGGTAGGAGTTTGACGAATCATTCTTCCACTCCTCCACAAATAAAATGAACATACATTAGAGAATAATACAAAAATAGTAGATAAAGATACAAAATTAAACCAAGATGAAACTAATGATTGAAGTCTAATAAGTGTAGACTTTGTAAACTTAGTGATTAATTATCCGTAAGACTGAAAAAAACAAATTTGTATAATGCACAAAAAAATAAATCATAAAAAGTAACACATAAAAGGATGTGGTGAGCAAAAACTATAGAAGAAATATCTCATAAACAATTTTGACACAGCAATAATTAAAAAAGAAATGAACAAATAGTAAAACTATTTTTCAATAAATGATTCTATTTTAATAAGGAGTACTGAATGTCTTTGAAACTGTCTTTCCTATCCGAAGAAAAAATTATAAAAAACTCAATACTCTTAACTATATTAAACAATTTTTTAAATTTTTTCTTCAATTAATTTCTTCACAGAGAAGAGTTCTCGTATTAATGTATATATATATATATATATATATATATATATATATATATATATATATATATATATAAATATATTGAGTCAACAGACCAGGTTGACTTTTATATGGTTTCACCTTCTTGTAATAAAGTAAAATTTTACCTCTGTATCAAGTTATTATCAGCAAAATTATTTAGACATAAATATCATGTCATTTCCTTTTCCGTGGTGAATCATATTTTGAAATATGGAACGAATGCATGAGTAAAAGCTATATCATATTTTTTACTATATAAAATTAGAAAGAATTTGCAAGAACTCAAACGTAACAAATCTCATACAGATTTTGAAAAATTCATTACACACAATTCTTATAATTTTTGCTGTGATATATTAATGTAGTGAAAATATTACAATACCTGATAGTATTAAAACCTGATTCCAGAGTTTCAATGTACAAGCTTTGAAATAGAATTATGATAATGAAAAAACTTCACTAATTTTATCAATTCTAATTGTGCTGTTCTTGAAGTACTCATAGATAGTTAAATGAATCATCAATGAAACATTCACTATCAATATTATTATATTACATCATATTGTTATATTGTATATATTGTAATTGTTTATTATCGTATACGTTCGGAAAGTTGAAATAAACTATTATAGTACTCATATTTTCCAAACAAATATGAGTATCAACTTTCACTTAATTTTATAATTATTTTTCGGCTTATTATATGTATTATAATTTTCAAATTTCTCTTTTGAAATCTGTGAAAACGAAAAAAGTGAAAATAAAGATTCCTTTACTCTTAATGCAATGTCAGCGTAATATATGATTATATTTACTACACAACATAAATACCGGTTAGTAAGTAGCAACACAAACAACTTATTGAACACCTGTGTGGTGATCGTGAGGGAAATTAGTGTTATTTGTTTAATATCTATACGGGTACTCGATAACTTGATACCAAGTAAGATATCAACATGGATTGAGTGTTGAGGTTCCTAATGATTACATCTGTAGGTGGCAATTTTATTCAACTCAAACACTGAGCTCGGTTTTTCTCGCCAATTAATATTTTTTTTAAAAAGTGTAATTTCAATTTGAAAAAAAATTGAAAAAGTCGTCAGGTCAATGAAAAGTGTAATGAATGCCTCAATTAAATTGAATACTTAGCCTCTAAGTGCATCTAGACTCAACTGGCCAGCACATTGAGGCCATAAATGGTTTATTGAGTTCATATAGAGCAGGGGTGTCCAACTTGCGAGGCCTCAAGTGCCATAACTGAAACCATCAATGTGTAGTAATAAATTGATGTTGTTTGAACCTTTTTACAAGGACGGCGTTTGAAGAACATTTCTGAATTTTTGTCTAATAACCTTTTGCGTGCCGCTAGAGTGGACAGCCCTGATATAGAGCTTTGATTCTCGCAATTTAAATTAAATATCAACCGAATAAGACCAACAGGGAACGATCGTATGGCTATCCTTAATTATTAAAAACCGAAATACGTAACAATATTCATAAATAACATTTTTTCGAAATTCGGTTACCTGCAACCTATCCTGGAACAAATACGATTTGTGCTATCAAATTCATTAAATGTTTGAAAAAAGAATATTATAATTGAAGATAGTTAGCAAAATTCCAAAAAAATCTCTTCCTCAAGAGTTGTACTATGACATATAAAAGGGAAGAAGCTGTTTATAATATTGTTTTAAATTATAAGGTTGAGATTTGTGGTTTTTTGATATTTTAAGTCCTCTTCTTTATATCACCGCAATAGTTACTTAGATTGTCGTGATTATGTGGAGACCATAATTTCGTTGCTCTATTGAATACCTTCATTATTGGCTTGACCTCAATTAATTAGTTTATCCAATTGTTGGTCCAAAAATTTCAAACAATATCTCTTCCTCAAGAGTTGTACTTTGACATTTAAAAGGGAAGAAGCTGTTTATAATATTGTTTTAAATTATAAGGTTGAGATTTGTGGTTTTTTAATATTTAAAATCTCTCTTTTTATATCACCGCAATAATTATTTAGATTTTCGTGATTATGTGAAGCCCATAATTTCGTTGCTCTATTGAATACCTTCATTAGTGGCTTGATCTCAATTAATTAGTTTATCCAATTGTTGGTCATTTCTTCAGAATAAAAATATTAATTCTGACTCATTTATATCAGTGGGATGGCTGTTTTTGGTAGATTCATCAAATATTTCGCTTTCTTGTTCTTTATAGGAAACCAAACTAGAAATATTCAATTGAAGAAATGAGGAAAATTCAAGAAAGTTTGAAATAAAAAAGCTTATTCATAGCTGAATAAAGAGCTTCAGAAATTCTCATATAATTAACGCGGAGATATATAGAATGAAAAGGATGTTACATGCTAACGCTTCATGTGTTAGCAACTCGAACATATCCCTAGTGAATTAACCTTTCGTCAATGTGAACTACAACATCGTCCGAAAATTCGACAACTGAATTTTTTTGCACCTACTACTGACGTAGTAGGTGTTTTGCTGCTATGTTATCGTCCATTACTGGATCGATAACATAACAATAACAGTCATATGAGGCATAAGACAGCGTTTCTATGCCAAGGAGGTTCAACGTCGGATATATTCTTTGTTTACTTCAATTTATATTAGTGAGACCCTAGCTCGAATCGTAATAAACTGAGATTATAATTTAAGATTACTGAATTTTTTTTATCTGACTGAATCCAAATAGAAATGAATAAATTTGAATGTTGATTGAGTTACTTGACTCAAATCCATGTCAACAATAAATTCTGGTTGGTTGATTGGTTATTTGGAAGTTGTGACGACTTTTTCTGACTGACATTCCGTACGTCACAACTGTCAAATGAAAAATGTGTGAATGTAGAAAAAGTTACATTGTTAAAAATGAAGATGGCAGTTGCATAAAGTTCGAAAGATTTATTATTAGTTATATACAGTCAACCTAGAACTGTTTTTTACCATAGGTATACAACAGGTAGTTCAGAAAACGGTAATAAGTTGAATTAATCATGGAAGAATCTGATTCATCTCACATATACAAAAGAAAAGATCATCTCTATCAATCATACAATCCTAAACGTTAAAAATTCAAGTAACGGAATTACAGATAAGCACCGCAGTATGTCGGTCTTTTTAAGTGTCACATGTTTATCTAATTATTGAATAATTAATTAATCCGTAACTGTGAAATTGCGGTATGCCGTTTTAATTATAATTATCATAATTTTCTGATTGATAACTTCGGTCTTTTTTCCGAAATGTCGCAGTTGTGAGGTTAATACTGATATAATTGATGTTTTTGTTTACGTAAAATGATGAAATATTCAAGATGCTCAAAAACAACAAACTATTAGCTGTATACATAAAATAGCTTTACTGCCGAGTATAATAGAAGAGAAATGAGATCTCTGCGGTGGAACTTGCGTGTATAATTTAATAGAAGCCTCGCTGGAAGCATTGAACTACTTAACCTAAATATAAAAACTGTGCTAATCATAGATTTTCATGTTGAGTTTACAAGTCGATCATATATTTATTAAATGTTTCGGAAACTCGCAATGAGATTAATATGTGGTAACAGAATGTACCATAAGAGTTTATAGCTAATCATTTTCTCCGATATTTTAATACAAGTTGGAAAGTTGTTTGGACTTGTAGGTAAACAATTTGTGAACGTACTTACAGTTCTTAATGTTCCTAAGTATTATTTTGATGATGCAATTTCCCACAAAGTGGGACATCTTATATTGCTTGGTAACTTGTCCAAATGATTACCCATGTTTTGTAATAATACGTTTTACATAAATTATTGGAAATCTTTATCTTTGTTATAACTTCCTGTTGTCGTGCATTAGGTCGATTAACAGGAACAGTCTTCGGATATTTTAATAATCAACAAAACCGTCACGCGATCTTATAAGAAGGAATAGGTACAATATAAGAACCGACTGCAGAGAATATTGTGTGTTTATTCATTTAAGACAAAAGAAATAGGTACAAACAGGTGAAAATTGAATACAACATTTACAGTTTGACAATATGTTGAAACAGTAGTTGAAAAGGATAAGATTCCTGTTAATAGTATTAGAGAGTCTATTAGGAGACTCATTAAGCATGTTCTTAGGAACTAGGCACTTGCCAGTCACATGGACCGTTCGGACACATTACAGAAATCTCTGAGGTTTATTGGATGAAATGTCTTCAAAGCCTGCCATCTATGTATGGAGGTAAGCACTAAATGTCTACCACATTTGAGTTAGTTGATCTTGTTTTTTGGACAGAAGGCGGCACGTGAATATTGAAACTCAGTTGATTCATTCTTTCGAATAAATAAGACTTTTGTGTGTCAAGAATATATCTAAAAAGAGCAGGATGTCAATTGAGAACCAGATGAAGATAATTAAAACATTCATCATCCCATGACTCATCTACGAAGGCGAAATCTGGGAAATTGACGCAAAAATCGACAGACTACAAAGCACTCTGAACCGGATAGTACGCTCAGCAGTAGGGGCACCAAGATACATGCCCAACCAGAGCCTGTACCAAGAACTAAAGTACAAACCACTGACAGTGACAATACAAGAAAGAAGACAGAAGATGATCGAACGAATGGAGACACACAACAGTCTCGTACGGAGAACGACCGAAATCACCCCCAGAACATCAGGAGGTAGAACATCTCTGAAGCAATGGAAGAGAACGAGAGACGAAGAAGATTCTCAACAACACAAGAGAAGAAAGTGCTAATAACGCACTAAGTATCGAGATGTGAACACTCACATACTCCATTGCAGAAGAAAGGCGAAACGAAGACAAAGAGGCAAAGGATTTTGGTCCAGCCCTCAACAAAAACGAGTGAAGACCTTCACAAGAATATATCACAATTCAATTGTTTGGATATATGTCACTGATGATTTTCTAAATAGGATGAAACAGCGTATGGTATTTCCATCGAGTTCGATGTGTTTCGGAATGCACTGAATGAGTTGATAGTTGTTTTCATTCAAAATATTTTTGCGGACCTAAATGTTTCATTTGAATTATTTCGATCTAAAATCTCAAAATACACTACCGTCACAGGATCTTAGCAGGACCGAATACGGATTATATTGTCCATTTATTTTGGACAAAAGTAAAAGGCCAAGGACAAGATTATTCGAACAAGAAGATTTGTTATTAATAACATCAGACCCTCCTATACTTCGGTTTGGAGATATTTCAAATTTGAGATCAGTGTCTGTAACTGAGTGATTCAAAAGACGACAAAAAGCTTATCAAGAGAATATTTTTCTCTTGATGAGGTGGACTTGCCAAGCTTGCCAATTTTCATGTCGATGATTGCCGACTTAAGAAATGGTTGAAATACCCTGTGTATTTCAAAGAACAAGCTTGGATGTTGAAAAATATTGATTTTCAGTTGACGTTCACTAAAAATTGTAGTTTTATTGAAATTATTTCCAATACTTGAAGAAGCAAACTGATTCCAATAACACATGAAATAGGCTCACTAGCCAAACAGTCTGGTGACACGATATCGATTTAGTGATGCTACTGGGTTCAATTCTCACGGAGTCCTTGAGTGTTTTCTAATTATTACTGTCTTGAGTATAGACTGCATTGCACCTGCTTTTATACGAAAATTGAAATAAAATTATATTAACTGTTCTTCTAATAATCAGCTTGTATACGAAAGTTGTCCGATTCATCATCTTACGACGTTAGAATGAATTGATTGTGTTGACTTCACTTTTGTTCTACTCAATTAATCGTCGGCGAAGGACCACCTACGTGAATAAACTGCTCCCTGACTCTTGCTTACCTTTCGTGATTTCAACTTGGCTTTCACATCACTTACGAAACTGAACATGAAAAATTATGTTTAGCCACACAGACTTAGATAATCGATAACTCAAGAAGCTTGTGTAATTATGTGGGTGTATCCAATGTATAAATAGAATGTACATCTATCCATAATATTCGGGTGAACCAAACTAAACGTATAAACGTGCGAAATTTCCAAATTAATTTTTTTAATTATTGATAGATCAATCGTTGAAAAAACTGTTATAAGTTTGACTCGTCCTTATCACAGTTTTGACAAAGTCGATCGAATATTAGTTTTGACAAAGTTGTAATATAACAACGAAACGTCAACAAAAATAAACTTTTTCATATAAAAAAAAAGCCTTTTATTGCTAAAAACTTTCAAAATAAATTATTTCAAACAGGCAATAAATCAATTTCGAGAAATTAATATATATATATATATATATATATATATATATTTGAAAAATATAACTGTATATAAATGAGTGGATAATAACCTTAAACGTAATTATCCACTTTCGTGAGATATCGTCAGTGTTCTGCAGATACTTGATACATCGTTGATGGATAGGTCCTTGGAATATACCATTGACCCAGAAGCGGTAAAGGAGTAAATCTCAAGGCAGAACAAATTAAATGAATGGGTTACTCCTTACCCAAGACTGTTATCTTCACCTACTTGATTCACAGGAAATAGTTCTCAATACGGTTTTATAATTTCACGCATCAGCAATCGATGTGCAAGAAATTGATGTTTCAAACACGGTTATTTGGTTAGAAATGAGAATTTATCCAACGAACAACTTACAGCTAGATCTGCAGCACGCAATAAAAATTTTTAAATTGTCAATTTTCTTCCAGAAGCTTTTTATAGAAGATCCATTTGAAAAAGTAATCTGTCTTAGTATAAAAAAACTGCAAAACTTCTTTATAAATAAAGTTCGTTAACAACTGCTCTGCGTCATTTTTATTTACGTAATTCATTTGATAGCAATCAGGTTTTAAATATTGAAAAAATTTTTTTTACTTTTGTTTGGGAATTCTTGAAATTTCCTTTCTATTTTCTATTATAAAAGATAGTTTTTTGGTGATATATTGTACATATAATTCAATTTGAATCGTCAAAGTTGAAACAGTATTTAAACTAAAATATCAGAAAAATAATTTTTTCAATATATGAACAACAGATTTTCCTAGCTCTCTTCCCAAATATTTCCCAATTTTGCTTGTTTTATATTTGTTTTTTTCTTGTTTTTTATTTGTTTCTCATGGAAGTAAATGTAATATCTACACACTTGAAGTTTTCCACTAACAAAATAATAATTATATGTAATACATGTATTTTTGTTCGAATAATACATCGTTATTAAAGAACATAATTTCTAAATCTAATACCAATAATTTTAATCAAAATTATAATATCATCGAACTGTATGCCAATTGCTTCTTTCATAATTCATAGATTTTTCGGCTATCAATAGAAACGTGGACATTCAATTCAAAATTCAGAATTTTGCATAAGAACATTTTTTTTGTCATTATGGTCGGTTTTCATTAGTTTTCATTCATTATTCCAGTGGTAATGAATCGATAAATAGTATAAATAAGCATTACTTTGCTCAGTAAAAGTTTCTTCCTATTATCCAAAGACATGTTTTCTTTAAGTTGGAGTTCATCTTCAGAAAACTATTCAGTTTTGAAACATCATGTCAGAATTAGGTTATAATGTATCAAAACATACCCTACAGCTTGACATAAAGATAAATTAATCATGGACCACACATTAATACAATCGATTTTTAAGATTATTCAACATTTCGTGAATTTCTTCCACATTCTATTAGTGTTCAACTCTACCTTTATTATTGGTTTTTATCGGCTCTGTTTGATTGATTAATCGTTTTCTTCCCAATTATCGAGACTGACGGTGAATAAAAAAGCAGGAAATCGAACATTTCGTCATATACTAATGAGATTTGACGACCGGAAGAATATAACAAATTGACGGAATATAAAATAAATACGTTATTTAGTATTTCCTAGTTTGTTGAAATTGGAAAAGCAGATGAAGGTTTGTAGCAGTGAGATTTTTGATGTGGTGTTTCATTTCGAAACATTTGTAAGTGATAAGTTATTGAAATTTTAATTAATTAATTATAAGATATCTATTTGTGTGATGAATATTGAATTGTTAATAGTAGTGTTTAAAACCAGAGAAATCTATTGATATATGAATATTCATTATAAATTTATCACGATAACGATACAATATATTCAATAGACATATTTGTTACGAGCTTGTTGAATTTATGTGGTCATAACTTTTGAATTTGATTTAATAATTTCCCCCAAATATTCTTTCTGTGTTTATTCGAATGCAAGGTTTAACATTCTGTAAAGGCTTCGAGTATCAATCCTGGATTGAATCTCCCAATCTGGAGAATTCATGCGGAATCTGCGAATTGGCGCTTTAATTTACCATTGGTTTTCGTATGTTCGTTCTTATTTTCAATTTGTGCAGATTAAACGTGATTACGCCGTTCTGATGATAGCCAACAAGCTGGAAACATGTGTCAAAGTCTGATCAACGTGTGCAAGGATGTATAAACTAAACAGTAGGTATCATTCCTAGCTGAAAATATACTGTAAGAATGACTTTGTCAAAACTTAGTCTGAAATAAATATTTTTCACTAGGTGACAGTAATGACAGTAACAAAATAAACATCGCAATTTGGTTCTTTATATATTTTAATGGAAAATATGACAATATACTCAAAATTGTATGATAATGCATTATATGAATATATCACATTATTCATTCAATACAATTTTTTATGATTTTTATTATAAAATATGTTTTTTTATAATGTTCTATTTGGTATTTCTATAATTATGAAAATACTTGTAATAAGTACCTGATTCATTGGAAAATATTAATTCCTAGTATTGGCAAATGTACCAGTTGTGAAAAATTGTAAACCAGAAATGAAATAATGATTTTTATTCCTAAATACTACAATTTTTCAATTAAGCATGAATATAGAAAGACAACAAAACTGAAAAAAAATTCAGTGTTTAATTGGGATTGCAGTCCAGAACAGAAAATGTGTTACCTCTTCAGTAAGTTTTTGAAAAGGTGAATGAAAAAATTCAGTCAGTGTCTTTGCTTCCTTCACTATACACGTAAAATTCAGTAATATTCAAACCCAATGCATTTGAGAATAGTTCGCTTCGGAAGTTTGTCTTCTTCAAAAAAAAAAACGAAACGTCAACGAAAATAAAGTTTTTCTCACTAAAATAAGCCTGTTATTGCTAAAAACATTAAACATAAATTATCTTAAACAGGCAATAAATCTATTAATAAAAAAAAAATATATATATATATATATATATATATATAGAGAGAGAGAGAGAGAGAGAGAGATTCCAAACTACATGAAATTGCGCAGAAAACCGGGTTACAAATTTCTTAGGATAAAACCAAATACATGGAAAGAAAACCAAAAAATAAATTCTCTCTTTTCACAAAACATGGTGAACTTCTGCAAGTCGACCATTTTTAATATCTCGGGGAAGTTATACAGTCCCAAGGTTTAAACTGAATCGCTAATGAAAAGAGAATTACCAAGCTCCAAAGGGCTTATAAACTAACATGGACTCACTATAACAAAAAGTGCATTTCGAGAGGCGCCAAGTTGAGGCATCATAACACAACGATTCTTCCAGAAGCAATCTACGCAGCTGAAACAATGGTTATTGACAGTTATTCAAGAATTAGAGAAATAGAAAAACAAGAACGAAAAATTCTCAGAAAGATTTACGGGCCAATCAATAGAAACGGCATTTGGATGAAAAGACCTCAGAATGAACTGTATCAAAAGACAAATACAATCCAAATACCGATATAATTATGAATGAAACTCCAAAAGAATCTACGATATCAATTAAAAAATGAAATAAATGTGCTATAAAATCGAACATGTAAAGTTTGCAAAAGCTCAAAAAGAGGTCCAAAAGAATCTACGACAGATCAATATAAAAAATCTCGAAGATCGCACTGAATCTCGCTATAAAATCGCACACGTAAAGTTTGAGCAAAAGTCAAATTGTCAACCTGGAGTAAAATGGACAGATGAACGGAAGAAAGAGCATTCAGAGAGGATGAAGCGTTTTTGTGAGGCAAAAAAAGATTGAGAAAAAGTCCTAATATCTGCGAATTCAAGTTCAGTCGATCTCCTCATGGGGAAAAATCGTAATAATAATAATAATATAGATATATTATTATTATGCTACTTATAATTATACTGCCATTTTAAATTCTCAATGTTTACTAACAGAATATTCATTATGATGAGTTTTCTGATATGTAACAAAACTCATCAACAAAGAAATAACTGTATTGGAAATATTCGCAAATGAGGTTAAAAATCTACAATATCGAACAGATATCGAGATAATTGGAGCTCCATCCGGCGTTGAACAAAGCGATTACGTCCAAATCGATTTCCCGCTACGTGAGTGACTAATAGGAGCAATTTTAAATGATCGGAAAACGGATACACGAAGCCCAGTCTTTATCCAACATTTGTTATTATTTCCGCAAGTCACGGTGTCATTAATATTATATTATTTGAGTGAGGTACAAAACGTCGACCCAAATGTGAAATGTGGAGTATACATTAATAATATGACATACGAAGTCCCAGTCACAATGTAAGGGTTTCATAATATGTTGAGCTTGGCGCAAAATTTTCTAGAAAGAGGGGCCTCAACCGATGGGACAAAGAAGGTGTCATAGGGATCGAAAAATATGGAGATAAAGTAAAAAATGTCAATTATAACTGCAGTTTTTTTTTAAAAACATAGTATTAAGATTTAGCATTTTAATTCAACTGATTGGAAACTTGAACTTATTTCGAATAAATCAATTTTGATAATATCTAGATTGGTTTGAAGATATAAACCAGCATAAAAGTTTTAATGGTGATAAAAACAATTCTGGTTATTTTTTTTAATACAATACCAAATATGAATAGTTTGTTTTCTTTCGAGTTTTAACTACATACTAAGATTTGTCTCAAACGCTTTTACCGAGGGTTTTGAACGCTTGAATCAGGATAGCATATAAGAGGGTTTTCAGGGTATTCAAACTTCCTCATTATAATGTTGGTCTATGAATGAAAATTAATATTTTGTTTCAAACTTTGTCAACTACTTCTTGTGGATTATTGCTTCATTCGTTCATCCCTCATCGAGGAACTATTTTTTTGGTCACTGAGTGAGAGAGTTCACTTACAATCTCAATAAGTGACAGTATACAGGCTAGACATATCTTTTTACAGGATTTTCAAAGCCCAATTTGGGGTTAAACAAATAATTTCCTGTTTAGAATGTCATTCCATTAATAACAGGTAAAATCGTAGTTTTATCGTGGCTCTAGCATAATCATTGATCTGCGCTAGTGAAACCCAGTACCTACTTCATTAGATGTCATCGACCAATGGACAAATTGATGGAGAGAATTTCTTCCTTATGAAGAAATTTCTTAAGAATTTATCAACTCTTCCTGTGTCTACGGCTGCGCCTTAAAGTACTTTCTTAGCTGAAAAGCTTTGAAGATCCGCAATAAAATAAAGGACGAGAGACTTACTGGTCTTGATTTGATGCCTGTTTACCGGGATTTGGGGGTAGATATCAACCATATCTTCAATAAATTACTTATTAAACGTCAGGGGCTATATTTTCTTGGGTATCTAGGAATGGAGTACAATATTGGCAATTAGCATTTTTATTTTAGTTATATAATTGTTAAGAAAAGCTGGCTCAAATCAAAATGTGATACACACAATTAATACATTTATTTTTATATAAAACATATCTAGCGTCGACTTTCAAGAATTAAATAATGCTTACTAAGTTCCTAATTATTTGTAAAACAAATGCATGTGCGATTGCACACGCAGCAATATATTATACACTATGAATGAACTACATTATACACTAATATATTATAAATATGAATACAATATATTATACACTATGAACTACTACATTCTTGAGATTCTCAACAATAGTAATAACAATATTTATTTAGCTGAAGCTATACAAAAAATCTACATATTTTTTTAACTGTCAATTTTGAATTACGTACCTACTTCTCTCATTATTTAAAATATACTTTATTAGATCACGCTTAAATGTCTTAATACTAGTACTAGTTTTCAATATACTTGGTAAATTATTTTAAGCCTTTTAAATCCGTCATAGTTTATGCTATTTTTAGATTTAGAAAACTTACAACTTTGGATATAAAAACTATCGGTATTTCTAGTATTATACCCATGCACATCACTGACATATGTTACATTTTTTATTACATTACATGGAAGCAACTGATTTTTTAAATATGAATATATATGAAGTAAAGAGTATTCTTCGTTTAACAGACATCAGTTCCAAAGAGTTCAGAGTAATTTTAACAGGGGTATACCCATTGCACTTTAAAATTGTTCCCATGGGTCACGACCACCTTTAATACTAGGTATTAAAATTTTTACTTTACTTTTTTTTAATTTACTTTTAATTTATTACTGCTTTAATACTAGTATTGTAGGTGGCCGTGCATGGGTCTATTCTGTAACTTTAGTAATTGTTGAATTTTTTCTTCAATCAAACCAAATAACAAAGTGGAGCAATATTCAAAATGTGGCATTATTATTGATTTGGACAACAATAATTTCAGACATGTCGACAGATTTTTTCATATTCTTTTAAAAAAAATTGATTTTTATTAGACATATTATATGATATGAAATCTACATGATCGTTGAAACTCAATTCTTCGTCTAACATAATTCCAAAATATTTCACTGTTTCTATTCTTCTAATTTTTTGTTCATTAATCTTTATAGTTGTATCCTCATTTTTATTGTTTTTAAAGATTTTACTTGTATCGAAACTATGAAGTTAGATTTTTGCACATTTAGGGATAAGCTATTGTCATAAAACCATTCATTAATTGCAGAAAGGTCTCTATTGATCCCCTCTGTCATATTCTTAATATCTTTGCCACATAATAATATATAGAGCATAGTATCATCAGCGGATAAACGTATAGAACATTTTATCACATTAGAGACAATATCGTTTTTATATAAGGAGAACAACAACGGACCTAAAACAGTTCCTTGAGGTACGCCTACATCCACTTTCGTGCTATCCGATCATAATAATGAGTACAAATAATCTGATAACCTTAATTTTTCGGCTTCTGTCTTGTCTTTATAGGGTGATATAACTTCGAAGTATTAGGAAGAAAAGCGATATACGCTAAATATGCAAGTTCTCCACCGATTTTCAATCGTTCAAGAAAACTGGAATATTGTGATTATCACCGTACAAAAGTAGCAACATTTGACTTTATTCTCGCAGTATGCTAAGCAGTTACCACTATTTAACCACTGTATTTCAGTGTGAAATAGAACACTATTGTTTTCTTGTCTAAGGTTCTACACAAATCTTGTGGAACCTATGACGTCGACTTTAATAATGTTCTGTTATGACATATTCAGGTAGAGTTTCAATATATTTTATGAGGTCACTAAACCTCATCTGAATACTCATTTAGGATGCTGTTTTTTACGAACTTCAATTATTTCACGTTTAAAAATAAAGTACTGATAAGCAGTTGGTTTTTATTGCGAGACAACAAAGGCGGCTGTGTAATTAAAGTGTAATTGTTCGTGCAAGAAATGTACTCAAGAAATTATTCATTATATGTTGAAGCATCTCATTAAGTCGGGATATAAACAAACCTTGCGTTTCCATTTTTGAGCGGATGTTATGCATAAAATTATAGGATTGTTCCCACGTCATTTTTCAATTTACTTGAAAATACAAAGTCTGGTCTTGATTCCACAAATGTTTTTTATGTTGGTTTTCACTTAAACTCTTGACAATGGGCTTTTAGCCCTGAACTTTGTCGAGTGAATTGAACAGATGAATGTTGAAGAAGTATTTTAAATTATCCCTTATTTTACTCTTGAAGATGAATTATTTTACTCTGATTTCATAGAATTTATAAATAACATCCAACACTATGAAAAAATTTATTTTTAATAAAATATTTGAAGTGAAACTTTTAATTTTTACAGATAATAATCATCATGGGGGAACGAAGGGGTACAAGAGGTTTGGAGTTATGGTGTAAAAGGATGACAGAAGGATATCCCGGTGTGAAAGTCGATAACATGACAACATCTTGGAGAGACGGCCTTGCTTTTTGTGCAATTATACATCACTTTCGACCAGATTTAATGTGAGTTCTAAACAAGTTTTCAAAAATGTTTTAACATATCTGACACTTCTCTAGTTTTCTATTTATTTATTTCTTGAATTCCAAATTATTTTTATTTTTTCTTTCCTTCAATCAAATGAAAATAATAAAGTAAGTGGATGAATTCATCATATTGATATTCTTTCATACATATTTATTAGAGGCTGGTCATAATTTGAAAATAATTAATTTAAGGTTTTAAAAATAATCAACATAGGTAGTAACCTATTCAAGTTTTCGAATTTTCATATCATTTACAATAGGTAATAATTATTCATTTTTATCAATTTTTAATGCATGTGTAATTATGATTATCAATTTTATGATTATAACTAAGTTTGTCACTAATTGAAATCTTTTTTCCTCTAATTAATGTTTTCTCACTAAAACTAAACATTTTGAATATTTTATTGAAATTGATGAAATTATCTGAATGAAAAAGATTGTGTACAGTATTTGGCTAAAGATTTCACCTGTATTACTGTTTTTTTCTTTTGATTATATGAGACTTCCCCTCTAGTAGGGTCTCGTAGGGAGATCGTCCTTTTAGGACATACACTCAGTAACATAGTGAATTCGTGATTATTATTATTATTATTGTTTCTTTTTTCAATTTATATATATATATATATATATATATATATATATATATATATATATATATATATATATATATATATTTTTATTTATTCTTATAGAATTTGTTCAAAGTAATATTTTATGATGTTTTGTGTACAGAAATCATTTGGGATGAACGGGGACACAATACGCTAAGGGACTGATCATTGCGAATTTGTTTCTTTTTACACGCACAGGGAAAGTCAGGGATTAATAGGTACATCAAATATATGGGATAAAACACTGAATGATTACGAAATATTTCTCCCTTAGAGACACTTGAACGTGATTACTAAAGCTCAGAAAAAATGCAACCGAAAAGGCCAAAAATATGCGCATTTAAATGCATCACAAATTGACAAAAAATGCAAAGATTTCAAAAATAATTCAAGAAATGGTTTATATTATAATGTTGAATAATACCATTATTTCATTATTTTACTATGGTAGGGAGTGGGGGCGGGATTTAATAATTAGGTATTCAAGTAAAATTTGTATTAAGTATCAGATTTTATTAATAATAAAATAATAATAATACATAGGTACTATTAATATCATTATGCTAACAATCAAACAAAATAACAATATTTAAACAGAAATAAGTCACGTCTTACAATTATTGTAAAAACTATTAATAATTATGTGTTTTTCAAATTTTCTAGAAGGGAACTTTGTCTGTTGCCAGAAATCACGTGTTTAAAAATTGAAAAACTTCGTTCAACATCAACTGATGTAATGGGAGCATATTTATTTTTACAAATGATATTCAATTCTAAATTAGGTATATGTATTTACATCGTTTTCGCCCATAAAAATTCGACACCCTGTATGTTTTTAAAAGGACAATTTCTTTACTTGGCAGGCACAAAGAACGTGTCAATCACGTCCGACCATATCATTCACCCTTTTGTTTTATAATTATCTCTTAAAATAGGTTAAACAGTTTTATGATTTTGTGATCTTGTGAAGTATCATTAAACGCCTTCATTATAAACGAGAAGTTTACGAAATCGATGAAAACCCTCAAAACTCATTAAATAAACAACAGGATAGTAACATCCAGTTACAATTTTTTAAAAATAAGTTGCGAATAAGTGAAAAGAAAAAAATGAAGAATAATAATATGTTACCTATATCTTGAATATATGAATACTTAAAAGCCAATAGCAATATGTAGCATATAATTACAATTTTTGAACACAGTGTACAAAAAAGGTGGTCTCCATCCCAACTAAGTTCTGGGTGACACTTTATCCACGTATCATTAAAAGTCGTTTTAGGCATTTCGACTCAAACACTTATAAATTGTATACTGATTAAAAGAAAGTAAAATAGGTTCACTGCTCACTAATCGTAATGCTTTCCTTGGAAGATTGCTCAATTGAAGGTTTAAGTAATATTTAACGGGGGAGGCCACTCCGACTGCGATGTTTTGGGAATCCCCCGGTTACAGTTACTTGTTTATAGTATTTGGTTTTTCCCATTTTGGGGTAGCAGGTAGTTCCAAACCCAAACAGATTTAAAAATTCCACAATGAAAACTTTCTGTTCAATGGGATTTTAAAATAATTGGCAATAAATGCAAAAATCCTCAAATCTTTAAAAAAATGTATTTTTTGGGAAAAAGTATTAAAAAATGCAAAAGATGCAACAAAATGCAAGTTGCATTTTTTTTCGATCTTTAGTGATTACTAGTCATGAAGGTCGCACTGAAATCATGTACTTATAAAATTAAACTGCACTCCTTTTCATGAATTCGTAGATCATCGAATATATGTTAGCGTTACTGCTACCAATTATTGTATTTATATATTCATATCCAATTTATGGGTCCTATTTTCAGAAAATTCTATAAATTTTAGTCAATAGAATTCTTCATTATTAACATTTTTCTAGTGACTTTTCAAAACTGAACAAGAACGACATCTACTATAACAACAAATTGGCGTTCAGAGTCGCAGAGGATCATCTTGGAATACCCGCACTGCTGGAACCGGAGGATATGGTCGAGTACACGGTGCCAGATCGTCTATCCATTCTGACATACTTGTCGCAATTCTACCAGGCGTTCGCCGTTAATCAAAGTGAGTAGTAACAATAGAATTTCAATAGGTGGGCCCAGCAGGCCGACCTGCGCTCCTGATGATAACTCGATATCGTATAATAATAACTCTTCGACTTTATTATGCTTATTTCGCAGACAGAATTATATAATTTATATCCGACGTGCGCGATGTTGAAAAGTACTAGCAGCACTCTGTAAATCTCCGATATATAATTGAATTGTCAGTAATTTCGTGTTTTTTTTTCGATTAAAATGAAGTATTTTTAGGTTATATTCGAGCTGTGAAAATATTGCACATCCGTCTCGGTTTTTCTCGTCTTTACTCTACATCAAACCCGTCAAGTCGGCTAAATAGATTGTAATCTAATAATAAATTGAATTAAAAGACTTGCCTTGAGTTTCACTGAGTATATACAACTCTATATGTGTTTCTGGTGGTTATCCCATTATCAAGAGTAATAATAATATTAACTGTTACTATAGTTATTGCTCTTGATAATGGACTTACCACTAGAAACGTATGTAGAGTTCTTAATATACTCAGTGAAACTTTAACAAAGTCTTTCAATTCAATTTATTATTTAACATAATATTCCACCAAGTGACAGGCGAAATCTAAGTGTCATTTATTAGAATCAAATGTTTCATTACATATTTATTGGTTTTTTTCTTCTAAACTTAGAAATTGAATGATTAAAAGCCCGTTAACATTGTATACTCTTCGGGTTCCATCGGGTAACAGTATACTCTTGATAATGGATTAACCAATCGAAACATGTAGAGTTTTTGATATATTTAGTGAAACTTGAGCCAAGTGTGTTAATTTTAATTTATTGTTTTTAACATAATGTTTCGCTAATAGATAAGCGAAACCTCCGTGTTATTTATCTATATTTCCCTACGCATTTTTTTCTAATTTATTTGTATCAATAATAATATAATAATCGAGAACTTACAAGACTTAGAACCCCACAATATTGTGTATAATTTATTTATTCACAATATATACCTTACAGGTTACATAAACCCATTTATAAGGTGATTAAAAGTTATGACACAAATGATAAATATAAATGAAACAAAAATACCTTAATATTTAAACAATTTGGCGGATAAAATACGAATATGCATACATATAAAGGGATAAAAATCAGAGAAAATAAACAGAAAAATAATGATAATAACATCAAAAATTATTGAAATAAAAATTGCATACAGACTTTGATGATTAACTATATTGTGGACATTGTTTGAAGTGTTACTTCATCTTCAACACTCACAGCCTTGAAGATGCATTTTATTGTGGACATTGTTTGAAGTCTTACTTCATCTTCAACACTCACAGTCTTGAAGATGCAGGCGGAAAATGTGTTTTATCATATATTCAATATTATAGTAATTGTATAGGTTATGTCTTCTAATTAAGAGACCACATTAATTTGAAAAATATAAGTTTTATTTCAGCCTCAAAGTGTTATTCGCGAAATTGGCTCAGTAATTTTTCTCCGAAAATGTTCGTATTAACTGATCTAATATAACTAATTAGCAATTTAAAGCTAAATGTAAGTCGGGATCGGGTGCTGTTTGTATCTGTGCAAATGCAACTCAACCGCAAAATTTTGGCAAATAGAAAACGATTCTGTATGTCTGTTATTTCGTGATTATAATATATACGAGTGTAATATTCACTTATTACACTGAAGTTGCGATATTCAATTTTCAAAAACTTCAATGCACCATCAATATATTTAGAATCCTCTATTTCTTAGGTTTCAAGCAATTTTATTTTTTCAAATCTCTTAATTATTCATTGAAAGCACTGGTGATATTTTCCAGAATTAATGCAATTGTTTTACTTATTGGTATATTTATATCGTAGAATTAAGGCAGTACTAATATTTCAACATTATTTGAGCGAGCAACTAACTTTGAAACTTGAAAAATAATCTTTTCGAAGCATACCTATTACAAAGTGAATTCTGAAAAGGAATTATCGAAAAACCAAGTAAACTTCGAAACTTGAAAAATAATCTTTTTGAAGCATACCTATACAAAATGAATTTCGAAAAGGAATCATCGAAAACCCAATTACTATGTCTTTATGTAATCTAAAAATGGAATACGTAATATTTCTTGAAATTTCGAATTATCAAATTTCTTGATTTTCGACTGCAAACGTATCATTTGAGCTGGTTTCTAATTACCTCCAGCAGATGTTAAATTATCGTTATAATGCAATAATGAATGTACGTACACAATAATATACATGACTGTTGTGAAATTGATTAACCATAATACAATGCAACACCAGAGATAAAATCGCAGATGGCTGATTGGGAATTGAAATGGAAAGTTATGTTTTATACGTGCACCGTGCAATTCTATAATGAGTTTGTTTCTGTGTTGCATTCTTCATTTTAATCGCTGATCACTGTAATATATCTGTTTGATAACTGGTGCATTATGTTTTCCATTACATTCTGTAAAGCTATCAAGGCACATTATTTATAGCCATGTATTTCTATTACATATTGAGTAATCCGTAATATTTATACATGTTTCGAACTTATTTACTATCATCAGAACTGCATGCCTATCTTACAATATAGAAACTTTAAGATGAAAAGCACACAAAATCTTGTTCGAACAATTTGAAAAACAAACGTTAATTTGCAACTCTCGCATGAACTCTGCGATTTGGGGATTTCATCCTTGTCCATGGAGGCCACTTTTATCCTCTACGAAAGTGAGGAAATTAAAAATCAAATTGACAATGTTTCGGTTTAGCCCACATGGATAATATGTTTCGAGCTCCTTGGTTTCCAGTTGGACAGTTGAAAATGTACTCATCTTTCTCTCTGAACACTAACAGTTCACACGGAATTACAAATTCGCTTTTTTCATATCTACATGTAAGCTCTGTTCTGGTTTGTGAAGAGACCCAACAAGCTTCAAGCACCTGTCAATCCAACTGGTTTGTTTATGTTAGGTAAACCAATTACTTTATCGTTCAATTAGGTTATATTACTATCATCATCATTTTCATAGGCACCGAGAACTCATTGGGAATCGATCTCACCAGCACTAGTAAACCGAAAATGTTTGGAAGCATTATAGAGTCTCGCAAATTCAACAAATTTTTATAAAACTTTTCGCCCGAGCAGGGACTTGAACCCTGGACCCTTGGATTAAAAGTCCAATGCTCTACCGACTGAGCTACCCGGGCTCTCGAACGATGTTAATCTCTACTTCGGTTTTGTGCGTTTATGTATTACTGGTTTCGAATTTTTCGAATACAACGCTTACAAACTACATTAAACAATTTGCTACGTAACGACGGAAATTATTAAAAAAAATTATCGACAGACATCAAAGCTTATACGAACAATTGAGCAATAAACACGCCCTGTTGTATAAAATCAATTCTCATAAACTATTCTTACTATCGTAAAACTTAAAATTAATAATGAAATCCAATTAAACCCATTAACAAGTATCGAATATTATTTATAATGAGAAAGTGGCAACGACCAGAACGTGTTGCATAAGCGGCAGTTATTAAGCAATGAAGCACATACGCATGTATCGATCTCGATCCGATAGCCATTGCGATTTATTGATTTCAAATCGATTTATGAACTCATTGACACACATTCTGATAGTCACGTTTCGATCCGATCGTAAGAAGTTGGCAATGACCATTAACCGCACCAATATTTATGCCTGCGTATTTCTGTCTATGATTTTTTCTGTAGAAAATGTCAAATATGATCGTTCGGTTATATCTACTCTGTTCTATGTCCGATTAAACGAGCATAGAACTCCGTAGAATTCTCTTAAATTTGTTGCTACGCATCCTCTTTCCACATTGGTTGAACTTTACAGATTCAGTGATACTGAGTGGAAAATCATATTTATGATGAAAATAAAACGTGTACAGAAGACAAATGAATGTCATCCGAGCTTTTTTGTTCAAGAACATTTTCAAATTCACGGCAGCGTAAAGGTCAATATCAATCTGAATGTACTATTAAATAAACCTCGCATCTTCGCTCGGGAGTATTACCATTTTCACCCCCACGGAACGCTACATTTTTCCATAATAAAAGACCCAATTGCTATTCTAGAGCATATTCTATGACTCTGGCTAGTTCACGATCATTCAACTATTTTGGTCTAAGCAAAGTTCTAAACTTTCACGTTTATAATATGTGATATGATACTTTTTTGTGAGGTCATCGTCAGGAACTTATGAAAAAGAGGAGATAATTTAGGTATCTGGAATCAGTTCAACTAGTTGACTTATCGAAAAATATCACGATGGAATGTAATCAATAAGATTGTAAGGTGTCAAACTGATTCAAACGGAAGTGTTTCCTGTTTACACCTGCCCACTCTTCAACGTCAAATGAAGGATGTTCTTTTCGCCATCAAAGGTTAATATAATAATGTGCTCCCTTTGTTTACAAAGTACGAAGGTAGTCCAAGAAGTACTCAATCGCAAATATTCGAAAAAACTATGTCTTCTATTTTGAATACTGTTTTTCGAATTGTTGAAATTAGTCATTTTCTTCTACTAAATTATTGTACTAAAACATGACTACGATTCGATGGGAGGTAAACGACCGCTGCAACATTGTCGGAAAATGTCGCTCTCACTTCTTGTAAAACCACGGCGGTATATGGTAAATCACCTCAACGAATATCGAAGAGTAGTCAATAGGTAGAAGAGAAGCTCTAGGAATCCCCAAATACCAACTAGGGAATCCCGAGTGGTGGAACCATAGACGTTGTAAGGTCATTAATCTGAACGTTTAGCATATTTATGTGTCGGCTAAAAGAGAAATTGCAGTAAATTACAACCTCATAAGTTCAGAAAATGTTTTCAAAAACTATTCAATTAATTAAATATCGTTAGTTCCGAATGATGTTCCGTTTGACTCTGGAAATTTTAGAGGTACTTTCAAATAAAAAACGAAGCATGTTGTCATCGAAAAGAAGATTAAATTTTAGAGGTACTTTCAAATAAAAAACGAAGCATGTTGTCCTCGAAAAGAAGATTGATGTTTGTCGAACAAAACAATTCACCGTGAATACCCTGTCTTCTCAAACATATGTGCACCATAAAATATCTTATGACGCAATTTTATAACAATAACAAACATTAGTCATATTATAATTGACATTTATGTTTATCTGCAAAGGCAAATTTCCATTTTATTATTCATTGCAACAGATCTACTGGGAATAACCCGGTTTTACAATTTATATGATCATCGGTCCTTTATAACAATGTCAATCAATGTCATTCCAGAAAGTCGATTGAAGTCGACGAGTTCAGTAAGCATGGTCAGATACGTAATTATAAGTATCATCATTAGTGACAAAATGCTAGCTGTGTTAGTTGCGGTTAGGGATGAAACGATACCAAGTACTTTAAGTATCGATACTTTGAAGTAAGTATCGAGCAGATATCGGTCAAAAGCTCAAAAGTACTCATATGAGTATGCAAGGTCACTATTCCGTTTTAACATTAATAAAAAATGAATACCAAGTAGATGTGTATCGACACCTGACAATGGATACACTATCGAGTAAAAGTTTCGATATACCTCGAAAATATTGGTTCATCCCTAGAAATAATCGTACATTTGTATGATCATGATTTGGTCAGAACAACAGAAGCCATGTTTAGTGACCATTGGCATTAATTCGTTCTGTTTACCTCGCATATTCGTGAACTGAACTCTCTCTACCAGTAGTCTTAGTTTTTTTTGTTTTTGAAACATTTTTCGATTAAAAATGTCTACCGAAAGTCCACCGAAATCTAGCGTGTGACAATATTTCACAAAAAATCGGTTTTGTGGAAATGGTGGCTAATTTGCATAAGCATTTGAATAACAACACTGGTTTAATAGTTCAATATTTGTTATGGTTTTTACTTTAAATTTTTCAGAAACTATTCGATATGAGTATGGATACTTTTAATTCAATACGAGTAAGTATCGATATTTTTCAATTGATGCTGCGTAGGTATCGCTACTTGACGACCAAGTAAATTATCCAGTAAAAGTATCGATATCGCAATGGTAACGTTTATATTGGTATATCAGTATATTATTTATAATATTCAATTCGATCGTATTAAATGAATAAGCAGGTTATTTCAAGCCCAAACGCATCGATACCAAATAGATGACAAAGCAGTACAAATTCAAAACGAGCCATATAAAATGTACAAGAGCTAAAGATACAGCTAAAGATAAAGTACTAGATGTTAAGATTCAACAAACATCAATTCAAATCGTTACAGCTATGCATGTTTACTTCTAAAAGTGTACACCGCCATCTATGTTCAATTATGAGTACCACAAGTGACGTGATTAGAAGAAATCTCGAAGCCGAATTCTGAATCACTTCATAAAATTTTTATTCATCTTAAATTGATCATTTCACCATGCACTAGATAAATTCCCAAGCGGAATAAAAATTGATAAGAAATGTTTATAGATTTTTACAAATATTTGACGATATATAAATATACCCGCATGATTCATCAATGTATTCTCCAACAAGGTTCAATGGATTATAATTAAGTCGAGTTTTATAGCATATATTATAACCATAAACTTAGGATAACCTTGAATAATTTTAACGACCTCGATGTATCGTAAATTTACAAATTTTTTATTATAGATTCGGGTGCACAGTTGCTTTCTGCTCGTCATTAATAAAAATATGTTTTGCTGCCTAATTAATACATAAGGAGAAAACGTTGACCTAAATATAGTCGTACATACTTTGTATTCATTCATATTACTGATAAATTCTTGGCATATATTTATCCTCATTCTTTGATCACAATAACACACTTCTTGCATTATTACTAGTAGCATTTCTATTTGCATAGACTCTTATATTAATATGCATTTAGTTTTCGAAATCGGATGACATTGAAAACATCACTACATAGTATAAAGCAAAGTCGCTTTTTCTGTCCCTTTGTACGCTTTAATCTTTGAAACTACGCAACGGATTTTGATGCGGTTTTTTTTAATAGATAGAGTGATTCAAGAGGAAGGTTTATATGTATAATAACATCCACTAAATAGTGGAGAAGTACTGTTATTTTTGAGTTTTCTAATGTGATGTCGTAAATAATTACATTTTTTCCGCTTACATTGCAAACGCAGGCTGAACCCTACGAGTTTTATCAAAATAATGTACTAAGTATTGTACACATTGAAAAGGTCTACAGAAAAGTCCGTGATGGTATATGTCTATCTCTTATGGATAACCCACAATAACTTTTTTTTGTCATTTACTTTTTGCGACAAATAATGGCTAATTTTCGAAGCGATTTTAACCCATACAGCATTAATCCTTAACCAATAGAATACCTTGAATACATTGTTCATTTAATATAGATATATATGGCCCTTTACACCGTATGATTTAAGTGAATATTTTCGAAGATATTACAGATTTAAAAATTGCGGGGCGTAGCGTTTGCAGCGTGCGAAGCCGGGGCGGGTCGCTAGTTATACATATATATAATATACGTTAGTCATTATAACTACGATTTCTTTTAAGGTTTCACATCTCGTAGTTTATTTCGCATATTTGGAAGGGTTTTTATAGAATTTTACGAATGTTGAATGTTAAATTGGAGAAAGAAAATAGATATTTCAAATACAATCGAAAAGTAAGTTATCCTTTGGACACTATGTTCAATTTTTGACATAAAACTTCCATAAACGTATGGTCAAGCTAGTTAGTTTATTCATTCATTATTTTCACTTTCTTTGGTTTCTTATGGGAGGGTCGGCGCTAGAAGTTTCGCAGACAAAATAAAATGCTGCCAACATATATCAAAATTCATAAAATAACCTAAGTCTTTGCCAACCTTACTAGTAATCAAAAATACCAACTTACTAGTAACCAACCTTACTTTTTAACCAAAAATACTGGTTATTAAATCTCAAAATTTGGAATATTTTATATTCAGTTGGATATTTTATATTCAGCTTCACTTAGGTATTTTCAGATATAGTACACATTGATATATTTTTCAATTAAAATTATTAATCCGTTTTTACGATATTGGTCCATATAACATTTCTATGTTATTCATGTAATTATGTCTCAGATTGAGCTCCACGCAATGCACAGAACATTGAAGTAATATCGAATAGCTTCTAAATGTATAAGCAGAGTAATTGTTTTTAAAGAATTGCGCCATTCAACCTTTACTTTATAGGATTGGTATATATTTGAGAGAATTCTTGTCTTAACATTGAAAGATTTTTGTTATGAGTTAGCTAATTCATTAAAAGTGTCCCAGCGATTCTTTTTGTATACCCAGAAGTACATCCAATTAAATGACGATTGCTTATAGTTTTCTACAATTTCATGAATGCAATACAGTTAAGAACGGTCAATATTCAAGAAATTGAAATACTCTTCTTCGGACTATCAATCCTCCATCAACATCAAAATCAGTTGAATAAAAGTGTATAAATTTTATTCAACGATTTTTACAATCATTCAACTAACCTCCCACCCTTTTGTCCAAAAAGAAAGAAAACCCTTACCCCCCTCATCTTCACGTAATTATTGTATATGCATTTTCCTTTTTATATATTCTGTTCTTTCATTGATTCATTAACATCAGTTATAATTCTAGAAATAAAAATATGCATAGGAACCATGATAAGATGTCATAAAAAATAAGCAGAGCAAGAACCTCTGCTCTCCTGTAGTACTTACGTAATACTTCAACCACCCCACATGTTCGCCATTTCAATTTGAAAGGGATTTATATTCAAGAATATTAAAGAAGACTTTCTATTATTCTAATAGTTTCATATTTATCACGTCATTGTGAAATTTTATCAAATCTCGGAATTGTTTTCACATAATTCGCATCGTAGATTCACGTCCCCAATGATGTGATTTTAAACAAAGTGCTCGATGACAATAAAACAATCCGGCAGACAAGGCCGTCCGGACCGGCAATCCTGAAGAACGAGCAACACGATCTTCGAGTTACACAAAGGGATATTGTAATATTTGTAATCAGTACTTGGGCTATTTGCAATCGATATTATCGTGAGATACCGGCGAGAGGTGGAAGGTTAATTAAAATTGATTTTTCTTCGAGGACACCGCGCAATATCGATTACAAGTATTATTAATAGACGTGCTGCATGAAGAACCCGACTCAGATTTGTAGGACGAAATACATAGGAACATTTTAAGTATTGTAGACATATTTTTCAAAAGGTAACTAGTGTAACAGGTTTGATTTGAGGTTATACATTGGCATCAGTAGGGATATTGTCATTGTCATTCGATGGAAGAAAACATATAGAAGAATAGAACAACCATTCTGTGGTCGCATTGGGATGCCCCACCATCACCTGTCAACATATAAAAAGTTACATATTTTACTTGTAGCGCCATCTGTAATTAATCCTTTTAACCTTCAGGAAGATTTGGATTGATTTTATTTTATTCCGCAAGATGAGTCTCCATCAGCTTTCGTCAGTTGAAGAACTGTCAATTAGAATTGAAAATATAACTGAATAGGAAGTAATCAGCAAAAAAAGACAGGTACCTAACAATACATTATATAAGTCTATAATCAAAACTTTTGTTTATTGGCACTTTTATTATTTGTTATATCCTTAGGCAAACTTAAATTGATTCTAAATTTTCATTCAATTTGTACAGATTTTTACTTCAAAAAATATCGAATTAATGTGAATGGTAAAAAAAACGGAGACCATGTGTACTTCTTTCTCACCGAAAAAAGTTTGAAATATTTAAAAAGAACATATAAAAATCTCCCAAAAAAGGGAGATTTTTTTATAAGAGATGAAAATACAACTATGGTGAGATAACTTTTGTGTTTACTACGTCAATTTATGTCACCTACAAATGTTCAACTTACGTATTGAGTTTGAAGCATGTAGGGTTTCCAACCCCAAATTTGAAACACTAGGAGTTGAAGAAAAACCAGGACAATTCTGTTTAAAAATAGGACACAGTAATAGAGTAAAATAAGGACAAATGAAATTGAAGTAATTAAAATAATTCATTCATATTTTCAATGAAAGTGTTTGAATAAAATTATGCTTAAAGTTAAAACTAGTTATTAAAATATAAAAGAAACACGTTATTCTGTAGAGTATTAAAAACCCGGAATGCTGCTTAAAATCTATCCAAGACAACCTAGAAAAATGTATGACATGTCCTGAGAAAACAAGAGGGCTGGTAATTCTAGATTGGGGGAACTACAGAAATGCGTAGTGCTCGTTATTAAAAATTTTGAGAGTTGGTGAAGGTATTTAAAAGCGTTAAAAGGATGGGGTATAAGAGATTTATTTCAACATATCAATTTGAAAGAACTAGAAATTGTTTGGTTTTCTATATGAAAACTGGCTTCAGCTTTTCTTATTAAATTAAATTAAACTCTTGGCTTAACGTTTCACGATTATATTAACAACATGAATTTGTCAACATGTTTCGAGCGTGAGCTCAATATAATCGTGAAACATGAAGCCAAGAGTTTAATTTAATATTGAATTATGTTTCACCAAGAGTTAAGCGAGAATTCAATGTCAGTCTTTAGCATTTCTGTTGTTTGCCTAATTTGGAATTGATCGGAGTAGTATTATATTTCCACCTAGCATCACGAATAAATAAGAAGTTTGTTGATAACTTAAAATCAACTGTATTTGATGTGAAAAACGACTCTAGATTAGACCGCATCGATTTCTGTCAGTTCTGTTTATTATTTAGCATACAGATCTTCAAAGTAAATGTACCTATTTATGACTACTAGAATAACGTTTAACGAAGATCAACTAATATATCTAGCTTTCAAAACGTCCATCATTTATTTCTTTTTTCAACGGAAGTGTTTGGATCTCCAGTAGAAGTTGAAGTATCTATCTATTCGGAAAAAGAAAGGTACTACCGACTGTGTTATGGTTGTTTATTTATGAGAGAAAGTACCTGAGAATGGGCATCAGTTGACCAGCAAGAAAAGACAAATACTAAACTATATCCAGATCATAATTATCCGCGAAAAATTAGTAGAAAGTGATGAATGAATCGATTTAATAAAATATCTTGCAAACTACCTACTCATTTAATCGTATATTCAGTTACGTAATTTGTTAATCTCGTCTTCTCTAATAAATTGATAGTCTGGTAAATGACGTTGAGATTAGATCTTTACAGTTATAACGTGTCTTGGCTATAGATAGGTTAGTTGAGAAGAATTTAGCTGGTTACCACACTTGGTCGAAGGACGTTGAAGGAATTCTAGAAGGAATCCTCACCCTCAAAAATGAAGAAACATAGTCTAGTATTTCCATTAAGTTTAAGGTCATTAGGATATTTCCCACCTACACTCTTTGGGGTTGCATATGATGATAACATTCACGTTTAGAATTTTTATGTCCCGTTTATCTTCCGATATATTCCATTTCTTGTAAGTACTAGTTTTCTAATTAACTACAAATTATTTGAGAGGATCTTTCCTAAAATCTCACTATTAAAAACGATAAAATCTGATCCATTTTCATTTGGATTCAGAATGAAAGCGACACCTTGTATAGACCAAAAAAATTGTAGTTATGGCAATAAAAAAATCTTTCTGAAAATTTGAGGTTGTAACGAACAAAATATAATTCCTATGTTTTAATTCAAGCCCAAACTACAGAGTTTCATTATATTCTAGATGTCTCTTTATAATTGTATATGATGGCGCAGAATCCTGAAGAACCGATGACATTTCTTCAAAATGTCTTTCGGCCATTTTCTTTTTTTTACAAGGAATTTAATCACTGCGCAGTGCTCAAAATTGCGTGAATTTTCAGTTTCGGTTGACATGAAACCTTGGTTGCTTGTTCCAAGTTTGAAGTGATGATGAATCAAATTGAATAAATGGTTGTTATTCATACTATCAATTTGTGCTATCAGTATTGAGATGATACTTTTTCGTTATGTACCTTAGGTCGCGCGAACTTCTTAGCCGCCCCTCGTGTATATATATATATATATATATATATATATATATATATATATATATATATATATATATATATATATATAACCTTCATATAAGGTTAAGGTATAATATTATCGACTGTTATTCAAGTATTAGTTGATAGTTGGGTATAATAGTATTAAACGCAAAACTGTACTTAAAAGGATGTTTTGCCGTTCCTAAATTCCGAAGTACAAGAGTCACTTGTTGCAAAAAAGATAGCTACCATCTCAGAATGTTTGGCAAGTTGGAATTATTTGCTTTGATGTATCCAGTCTCCATAATGGTATTGACTTTGGTAATTCACAGTTATATCGTCGATGTGTAACACAAGAAATGGAGAGGTAAACGAACAGCATTTGACGCTTTGCAGGTTTATGACGTCATGTGCTCTGATTCGCGTTTGCAGTCACGTGACAATAGGCGATAAATACAGATTTTAATATTAATTTTATTAAATTCAATGTGATAAATCAAATTTTTGAAATGTGCTTTTCTAAATTATAATATTACAAACTTTGATAAAATCAACACGAAACTTTAATTTGTGATTAATGTCAACGTCACTTTGCTGTCTTAACATAAACTCTTTCAATCTACTTTCGATTATATTAGTATTTTTGTTTCTTCAATTGGGTTCATGTCTTCATCGAAGATGTTTTAACCATCATTTCAAGTGTGGACGATGCGAAACGCATCTATCGAGAACAAGTGACATCGGCCAACCTTACTTTGTCGTAAGTCATCCTGCTTTCTCTTCTCCATAATCATTCGCGAAAGCGAAAGTCGCCTGCGACATGTCAGACCGGTCCCAAAGACCGAATCGCCTTATTACTACAAGCCTTCATTTTTCGATCGTCCGCTCCCGTTTCAAACAGGCGCGCTTTGTTAATATTCTGAATCACGTGATTACGCAAGCACCGTGCCCATCGCCCGATCATGTTGGCTTATTGCTAAATTTTCGGAGTGTTCTTATTGGAGATAATTACGTACGTTGATGATTTATTTCTGTTGCGCTTTACTCTCGAAAGATCGCCAAGAAGAATCATTTGGACCAAGGGTGCCCGATCTTTTTCTGCCCATTTCTTGAAAAAACAAGAAAGGTTTAAGACAACAAAAATAAAATAGGTGTATAAGGCTTGACACTGCTACTCTCATTTCTTGCTGAATATTGATTCTTGAGCCATATTTGTTCTTGATTATAACTACAGCTGAAAATCTAGCTTCACACAAATATGATGTTGCAAAAGGAACGAAAAGCCTTTGAAGTTGAATTTGAATATTCATTTTCAACCATAACCAAAACTCCACCAAATCGAATCAATACTTTAAGACCATTTTAAGAGTTCAATGATACTACTCTATTCCTGTTGTGCTGAGAATTTTGGCGGAGCTTTTTGTGTATGAGACGTATCTTGGATCTCCGCATAGTTTTCGCGATTATCATGTACAAAGTATTTGGAAAACCATTCGAAATCGAACACATTTCCAATGAGCTTCGAAAGGTCTTGCCTGAGAAGAGCCATCAGGTCTTATTAGACCACCAGTTCATTAGATATCGAATATTCATAAAATTTGAAGATGAACTTGAGTTTGACGTTGAAGTTGTTTATTGGAAAGGGTTCTCTGGAAATGAAAAAATGTAACACGAAATGAAATATATGACTTTGTAGTGGCAAAGTTATAAAGGGTGTTTTTTTAGAGGTATAGAACTTATTACTGTTGAAGATGGCGACCGATTTAACAGCTGAGAAGTGATTTATTCTCAGTTTGGTTTGGCAATTCATCATGAATAGACTCACGCCTGAAAAACGCTTGCAAATAGTGCAATTTTATTTCGAAAATAATGGTTCTGTGCGGAATACGTATCGCGCACTACTTCCATTTTATCGTCGACAAAATCGTCCATCACAGCAGTTAAATCGATTAACCATGGAACGTTTTCGCACTACGTTTACTCTTATTGATAACTCGCATCCCCAGGGACGCCGTACGGTGCGTACAGAAGAAGCTATTGCTACTGTAAAGCGTAGCATTGAGGAAGACCTAAATGAGTCCATCCGCCATCGAGCACAGGAATCGGATCTGTGTTCATCCACTTTATGAAAGATTTTTGAAGGATCTTGGTTTGCGTGCTTACAAAATCCAACTCGTGCAAGAATTGAACGATTTTCTGACTGTTTGGTGCGCTTTATGGACTGGTGGAATCATTGGTCCGTACTTCTTCAAAAACGATGATGGCCAGAATATTACAGTCAATGGTGATCGGTATAGAGCCATGAATACTAACTTTTTCATTCCTGAATTGAACAACCATGATGTCCAGGAGCTGTGGTTTCAACAAGACGGCGCAACATGTCACACAGATCGTGCCACAATCGATTTATTGAAAGACACAAATGTTGGAAAAATTCATCGAAAATTGAACGTCCAGATTGGAATACATCCAAGTCAACCGTGGCGGTCATATGCCAAATATCATATTCAAAATGTAATGCCACAAAGATTATCTTTCGAATAAAAAAAATCAATCGTTGATGTCAATCGAATGATCCATCGTTGTTTTATTGCAATTTCAAGTTCTATACCTCTTAAAAACACCCGTTAGATAGTAGAAATTCTACGACTACATTACCTGTTAGATTGGCAAAAACATTTACTAAGACCATAAACCCAGGCTGAAAATGAAGCAATAGTCTACAATCATAATAATTGCGAACTAATACGTAATGTTTAGTTAAAATGATGAAACCTAAAACTAAAGTTATTATATGTAGTAATATTGCTATATAAAAAATTCTTAGGAAGTCATAAGTATTTATTGCAGTGAATCTTAATTACCTACCATGCTTGCAAAAGGCTGATTCTTGTGCTCAAGTTGTAAGTGGAATGAATATAAAGTACTGTGTAGGGGGCTTTACGTTTACGTAAGTCCGACGATATATTCTTCAGATGGCCCGAAGCGTTATCAGTGCAACCGAGACGTTCATGAGGAAATTATTTAAAAGTAGTCATGCAGTCTGGCCGCACACGGCAGAAACGCAAACGAAGAGATCAATGACATTTTATCCTCCGCGTTGCTGCACTCTGCATTTTATAATTGCCGCGCATATTCATTTGTTATCTCTTGCGAAATGACTTATAAAATGTCATAAACCTCATTTGTTTCGCACACTGACAGTTCCGATGCCCGCAGTCGTTAAGCCCTCGTTACGATCGTCTATAAATCCTAACACCGTTTTTCAACTTGCACGCGTCGGCTACAGAACCAGCCGCCTTGGACCTATGAGGAAACAGGATGCCATTAAGACGAAAGGTTTCTGTTCTAATTTATAGTTCTTGGTATTGTAATGGGGTCGTCAACCCATTTCTACCGTTCGAAATCCGTCCATTTGGAATATTTAATCATTTGAGGCTATTAAGTAACCGAATTATTGGCATTTCCTTAACTCCAGGTATCTACGAGGTTATACACAGTTCCATAGATATCATTGTTTAACCATGAAAGTGAAGATAATTATCAGATAATAATAGAAACGTAAATTCTAAATGTTTCGGAAAGATGACAGAATATTGGATCTGAACTAAGAGAAAGAATATTCCCATATTTTTCTATAGAATTAATTTCCTATATCAGTACTGCTGTACTATCAGCATTAAGCGAGATGGAATGGACGCCATCTATTAATTAGTTATTTAAGTAGGAATTATTTTCATCTATTGAGGCAGGTTTCTACTCGCATTGTTTGCCTTTGACCTTTCGTAACTCGTGAACAAAACCTTTTGATCAAAGGAGCATAGCCAGCGTGATTTTAGAGGCTTAAAGCGTGCCCATTCCCTTTAAATATATTCAAAATAGAAAGTATATGTTTCTACTGCTTGTCGTGAAATGTCCTTCAATTAGTTGAAACCAATTGATGACACAAAGGTATTAGCTAGAGTTTTTTTTTGGGGTCCAAAACGGACCCCAAAAGCCTGCTCACCGAAATAATCTGAATATCGCATCAATTTATCGAAATAAAATATTTTATCCGTTTCTTGTCGCGTTGCATTATTTTATTGTGTTTATCAATTATCGCAAATTAGTATAGTATTTTTTTTAACGCTGTAACATTGAGAGAAAGCTCGCTAATTTTCGCAATATAAACAACCAATTTAAAATTTAAAAAAATCAGAAAACTCGTGAGAAACATGGAGACAAGGAGCACTATTTTTTTCATTTACATCTGAAGAAGCTTCAGATGTAAATCTACAGCAATCTACAGTAGCTTATTCCTAAGCTACTGTAGATTGCTTTTGGCATTAAATTTAAATCTTACTTTGACATCATCTTAATCACATAGTAAATATATTCTTAATTATTTGTGTCAACTTTTATTAGCTGATCCACATTTTGTTTTTGTAATTTTAAATCAATTATAATTAGTTTCGTTTTTCGATCCTAACAATTTTAATTCGTAACATCCGTTTTTATTGACTTATATTGTCTTCCAAATCTAGTTAACTTTCAAATAAAAATAGTGATTTAGTAATTACCTGAAATATTAATCTAATTTACGTATAAATAGTCTAATTTCGCTTCAATCGACCATTTTCTTATATAATTCTCTTTTCATCCACACATTCCTTCTAAATAATAACGTAATGATTAAGAAACAAAGTCAGCTCATATACCGTTCGATGTGTAAATTTGTGAGAAAACGTATACGGCAATCTTTCCTAAACTTCAACGAAACAATCCGTTATTGTGTTATTTATTTATTTCGGGTGTAATGATTCATGAAACAGGAAATTTATAGGCGAATGCAACTGTTCGAAATCGTTGCGTCGTTCTATAGTCGCACACTGTCAGTCAAATGTTAGGAAAACGAGAAGCATACCGTATTCGATCGCCGAGAAAACACGTACGAGATTTTTCCAAATGACAGTTCGATATGTTAGTGAAAGAAAGTCGAACGTGTATAGATGTGCATATTTCTCCGCGACAATTTCCACTATCAATTTAAATTGAATCGCTCTGCTTTTTTCAGGTAATTCGACAGTTAAAACTCCAACAAAAAGGCCGCCTCCGAGTGACATCCAAATGCATATGGTCTCTAGTACGAGCTCAACTCCGCCTAAGAAGGTGAGTTTTTCGATCGCTTTACGTCTTGTGCAATGTGCTGTGAAGTATCATCGTCATCTCATGTATTTGTTTTTATCAGTTATTTTGTTGTTTTTATATTTTCTGTTCGCTTTCTCATTCATTATTGTATTCTGTTTTCGTCGCAAATTTTAAGCACTAGAATGAAAGCGTAGTTTAAGAATATATCATTAAATATCGTGTAGTTTAATGTAGTAATTGTTTTTAGTGTTATATTCTGTACTGAATTATTTGGGGGTACAAATTTATTCAACTCTTCTGCATGCAAAATACGTAAATTTATGCAGACATAGGTGAAAATAGTCATTCTTAGGAATAATGGATAGGAAAAGTTGAAAAATTTATTGAGTTTTTGCTACAAATAGTTAACTTTGTAATAAATAATTGTCACTAATAGACAGTACTAAAGTGCATGAAACAAAATAATAATACGAATTTGACCTTCTATTTTACATTAGATTTTTTAAATTTATCGAATAATACAATAAATCAAAAAAACACGCTAAAATTTACAAACAATAATACTCCTGATGTACCGACGAACGGGAACGAAATATTTAAACATGAATTATATAAATTTTCTGCATCAGAACATTGAAATACAATCATATCTACATAAACCCTTCATTATCTTGCTCATTATGAGTTTTTACGAGATTTTATCATGGCGAAGAATACAAATAAACATCCGAAACAAATGATGTGCATAGTATTTATTTTCCAATTATATAGAGAAAAATCTAGAGTGTCAAATTTTAAAATAAATTATTATGAAGAAGTTCAACTCAACGTGAAAAAAGCAGTTAACTTGGTGTCATTGTAGGTTTTTCTAGATTTTTAAGCAAATATTTACACGTCGTAGTTTTCATTGAATTTGAAGCAAAATATAGTAGAGTATAGTAATAGTGCTTTGTATCTTGCTGCATGTTAAATATTGCTTTCATTTCAAGTGCTTAATTCCATAGAACATCAGCCCTCTTGATTTGGTTCGTTTTTTCTAAATGTTTGCTTCATTTTGTGAATATGAAAGTTTAATATTTTTTTATTTGTATTTTGGTATTGATGTTAAACTAATAGTGCTATGCTTTTGGGTGCTTTTTGTGTATAGTTGTGTGCAATTTTATTTTGAATAAACAGTGTGGGCTGCACTTTAGCACCCTCAACAAATAATTCACAAACATTTTTGAAGCACATTCGAATCTACTTCAATTCACAATCTGTTCACGAAGCCCACAAGGCGAAACTTGATATTATCCTGTTTCTATACGGTAGCACTATCACATGTCATCAGTGCAGACCAAATGGCATGTTACTGTCAATTTATCTTATGGTTTTAACTTGGTGGTGAAATTATGTTACAGTGGAGATTGTAAATAATATAGGCGTAGATATCACGTTTTAGGCTGGAGTTTGATTCAATGAAGTATGATACCTGAAATAAAATTGACGTTAGTTGAGATCAGCAGTTCCAAACAGTTTTGACGACCGTGGTGACGGAAACCTTTTAGGAAACAAAGTATCTTAAGGAAATCGAAAATAATTGAAGACCACAGTCAAAGAACATTCTAAGTCAATTTTTTTTCAATAATTAGGTTTTTGCGCTATCTTGATGAGTAGACTAGGCCTTAGTAAGCCGAGTACTAAGGCCTAGTCTACTTACTCATCAAGGGGAAAGAACATTCTGTGTCACTGTTATTAAAGCTGAAAAAAAAATCATATACAGGGAAATATCATTCTATGATCAACCATCTGATTGATTTACAGTGGAAGAATATTCTATGTCACTATCAGCTGTTCAAGTTACTTTGAAATAACATTATGTTTGACAGAACCTCTAAGTTTTGCGTCACTTTTACACGTTTTACTTTGTTGTCAGTGATTGTGGGTTGCTTAAGTCAATTTATTGAATTTTAACTTATTATTCATAGTGGATAGTGATCAAAATGAGTGATAACGACGAAAATATTACTGCAGTAGCTACAACAAAGAAGAAATATGGAAGAATATCAAATATCAACTTCATTTCTAGCAAATGCCTACTCTGAAAATTTGAACATATCAAATGAAAAATACAATGATCTTCAGGTTTTCAAACACAAACATATTTGACAAATTTGAAACATTAGCTTGTAACAGTAATTCTGGCAGATTGAAAACGATTTTTATTGTTTTCTGATTTAGAATATTTTGCATTCCATATTTAAATACATATTACATTCATAATATGTATTTCAGTATCATTAAAACTCTCTCCATACGTGGACATTTAATTTTTTTTCAATTGATTGAAATGACAATTCGTTGCAAACAGTAATGAAAATTTGTATTGAATAATCTTAAATATTCACTTATTCTTTTATTATAATTAATATTTACTTATATTCTTTGACTTTTTCAATGTGTTCTTATGTAAAGTTTATAAATTCCCAATAACCTATGTATGAACATAGAATGTTATTTCCATATTTCAACTGACTTAGACTGTTTTTTCACTGTTTTTCATGACATTATGTTTAATTCATTTTTTTAAAATAAATATAACCAAAAATGGAGATTAAACAGTTTCATTTCGAATATAAATCTATTTGATCAGTAAAAAAAAAATAATTGTTCATTCTCATTTTTCATATGACGTTTCAAAGACTAATTTTCAATTTACTCAAAAATAAGAAAAAGTGACTTAGATTGTTCTTTGCCTGTGGTCTTCAATTAGAAAGTTATTTTATGCATACTTTTTTTGATTATCAAAATATTATATATTTTTGTTTTAATGGAAGATATAATTTTTTCTCACTTTTCTCAATTGATTTGTTAGTCGTCTCATACTACTTGCTATAGTTCAATTTTTAATTTATAAAGAACTATATTTTGGTGGATTCTCTTTGGTGAAATCTTCAGGTCAGCAGTTTCTGTATGGCTAGTTTATAATATAAGCTAAAATTAGATACTATCGTTTTTACTTCTTACATTTTATACGCATTACTGAAATTGCAGAGTGTTGCCTGATATTTTTCCAGATTTTTGGTGCACGTATTGAGAGCATTCTTCCCTCAAATCAATTCCGCTTATCCCAAAAATTTTCACGAAGCAGAATACTTTTCCCCAGTAATGAATCTTTTAATTCTTTACTTCATTCAGCGCATTGCACAAGTTGGTCATATATTATTTACCATTGAGTTCTTAACCCACACTGTTTATTTTCTATAGGAGGAAAGCTTGGATATAATGGGGCAATACAAACCTGAAATATTTTGCTGAAGGTAAAAAACAATGCTATGTATATGGTGCTTATAATGTAGGTAATAAATCAGCCATTTAGGTTCACCTAAAAGTTGAAAAAAATAAGACGTCATATATTTCTCAAATATTAATTTTTATCAATAGTATTTGTGGAGTTATGATGCATAGATGCTGACTTCTTAGGAAAACTGAAAACACATTCAATTGAATTTTATTATAAACTACGCGGTTTTTGGGTTATTCAAATTGATACAGTCCCCTAAATTGAAAAATTTATTCAATTAAAATCGTCTTTAGTCACGGCAAGGTATAAGAACGGGATAAAATCCGTGTGATCGGTTACATCACGCTAATATCGTCACGCACTTTCCAAAAACAGTATCAAACCCATTTACTAAATAATGCTTGCGATCGAATCACTTCTCAGTTTGGAAAAGGTAACTTGTCGAGTACGTCAACTATTAATATAATGATTGCGTTCATTATTTTAATCGACATTCTGCTAAAACCTGTATTCGACATTTCTTTATCGTAATTATCTTATGAAAAATAGATTTCAAAAATTTCCATTTTGCCTGATATCTTCATTAAGAATTCAGAAATAATTTTAAGAAACTGAGGAGTTTTCATTTCTGACGTATATTTTCACCCACGATTTTATATTCGTAGTCTTACGTATCCTTTTTTTTTAGTGTAGATTATTATTGATATCATTGTCAATGGTGATTTACTAAGAATCTAATCGTTAGAGACCGACATTACAACGACTAGATTCGTAGAAAATCACCATTGACATAATACTAACGAGGTCAACTCTCTGGACCACCAACAACTTGGATACTCACTGAATACATTTACCATCCATTCAAGAGAAATTGTTTATCGTTGCGATTATAAAGTAAAGAATTTTTGTTTTCTTTAGTGTTTTACTGCAGTTGTGAGATAAATAAAGTCAAAGATGTTAGAAAATAATATACAATATGTCAATGATATTCTACACTAAAAGAAAAAGGAACATGCTGAGTCTGGCAGATCGTTTTTTTACTGATGTTCACCTAAAAAAAATTTCAAATTCATCTGACATACGTTTAAGTTACGTCAGATGAACCCCCTACTTAATGTTACGGGTACTTCAAAAGGTACATTATGTTCATGATAGTTTATCGTAGACTTCATATCGAGGAAATCGATCGAGGAATATCAAACCAGAATGGCTGATTTGATTGGTAATTCCGAAATGACGAAACTTTTTAATGTGATTTCTAATTTTCAGGCTGCCCTTCGTTTATCAGGCGCCCGAAGAGAGCCGTGCGCCAAATGCGGCCTCCCGGTGTTCATTGCAGAACGCCTGAACGTCGGTGAAGCCCTTTATCATCGGACGTGTTTTCGTTGTGCGCGCTGCGACAGTCAACTAACCCTGATGAATTATTACGAAACGGAAAACAGGGATTTCTGTTGCGAGACCTGTCCGGACGAAGAAACACCCACCAGGAGCAACGCAAACATTTTGAGCAAGTCGCTCAGTGACGAAGAAAAATCGGCCGGTCTGAAGGTAGAATCTGATATTTTCAGTTCGAATTTCGAAAATGCCCTGGAACATCCCAAGGATGACAGCTTGCGACATAACTTCACCCTTGACAAGGCGGCTGGTGCCGCTTTCATGAGAGCAAGGGCTGATTTCATGACAACTCAAGTGGACATATCCGATTCGGACTCTGATTCGTCGAGAGAACAAAAACCTCCAGACCTACCGACTTCTAAGATCCCTGAGATCGTGCACAAAGATGGCGCGCACATCGAAAACATGGACGCCGATGGTGTCAATATGTTACCAACCTTTAGTGCTAGTAATCCCCTTAGTTCTAAGTTGAAAAAACCTACAGTAGTTGAATCTCAAGATGCCGTTACCAAAGACTCCGTTTCGGTAGAAGATAAACCGGCTATGTCTTCGTTTAAATCTCGGATAAAGTTGTTCGAAGACATCGCCGATAATCGTGAAATTCGTAAGTCTGATGTAAATAAGGAATCTCTTAGGTTAAGTACAAAAATCGATAAAGTGCCTTATGCAAAAAGTTACGAAACTATTGATGTGAACCTGGAACTGTCTTCCAATGATAAAGAAGACGAGGAGTGCTCTGTAAAAACCAAAAACGAAAACGTTATACGCTCTGTTTCGGGTAGAGTATATGAAATATCGCCAAATGATGATTTTAGCACATTGAACAAAAGTGAGTTGAGTGAAAGTTATCAAGCGGATATCAGTGACTTACGTGACACATCTAGTGAACAAAATGATTCGATTATAGAATCGTCAATACACACAAGTAATGATAATTTCGTTACCTGCCATTCTGTTAAAAGCCAAATTATGACTACATCATCAAGTGTACCACAAGAATCTGTAATAATCACAACTTCACAATCTTCATTTGACAACAAAAATGAAATGGGAACATCTTTCGATAGCAAAGGAATCAATGAATCACTGGATCAATACAATGAATCTCCTATTGTTTTATCATCGGAAATCTCATCTGAATATAGGAATGAGATAAGTCAATCATCTACCAGCAAACGTGAAGATAAAGAAGATGAAGCTGTGATAGATTCAGTTATTTCGAAGACTCGTGATATTGAACAATCCAGCAAAAATGCTAGCATTAGCAAAATTATGACTCCATCATCAAATGTACCACAAGAATCTGTAATAATCACAACTTCACAATCTTCATTTGACATCAAAAATGAAAAGGGAACATCTTCCGATAGCAAAGAAATCAATGAATCACTGGATCAATATAATAAATCTCCTATTGTTTTATCATCAGAAATCTCATCTGAATATAAGAATGAGATAAGTCAATCATCTACCAGAAAACGTGAAGATAAAGAAGATGAAGCTGTGATAGAATCAGTTATTTCGAAGACTCGTGATATCATTAAACAATCCAGCAAAAATGCTAATTTAGAAAATGTCAACCCATTCGGAAGTGATGACGACGAAGCAATTGAAGAGAAATCCGTGGCAAAAACCTCAAAATCGACTTCTCTCAACCCGTTCGACGACTCGGAAGAAGAAGAAATAGCACCATTACCTCCCAAATCGACTTCGTTGAATCCTTTCGGCGATAGTGATGAAGAAGATGAAGAAGCGGTAAAACGACCGGAAGTCAACAAGCCCGTTCCTGTTCCCAGACTCATCATTCCACCAAAAAGCATGAATCCTTTCGAAAGCGACGATGAAGACGTCGAAGAGCTACCTCCTCCTCCACCACCGCAACCTGCTGTGAGAAAATTGATTAAAGCGGACAGAGTTAGCTTAACACCGTGTTGGCAAGATGACTTCAGTCCAATTCCCAAAACGAGGTGAGATGCGTTTTTAAGCTACTTATTGTGCAATAAAGTTACAGTTTTTGTTCAGCCAATTTTCACTCTGTATGTTTATAATGACTTGATGTCTAATTAACGGGTGTTTTTTTTTAGAGGTATAGAACTTTAAATTGCAATAAAACAACGATGGATCATTCAATTGACAAGAATTTTTTTTTATTCGAAAGATAATCTTGTGGCATTACATTTTAAATATGATTTCTGGCATATGACTGCCACGACTGGCTCGGATGTAGTCCAATCTGGACGTCCAATTTTCGATGACATTTTCCAACATTTGTGACCGTATATCGGCAATAACATGGCGAATATTGTCTTCCAAATGGTCAAGCGTTTGTGGTTTATCCGCATAGACCAATGACTTTACGTAGCCCCACAGAAAGTAGTCTAGCGGTGTTACATCACAAGATCTTGGAGGCCAATTCACAAGTCCAAAACGTGAAATTAGGCGGCACCAATCGTGTCTTTCAATAAATCGATTGTGGCACGAGCTGTGTGACATGTTTTGCCGTCTTGTTGAAACCACAGCTGCTGGACATCATGGTTGTTCAATTCAGGAATGAAAAAGTTAGTAATCATGGCTCTATACCGATCACCATTGACTGTAACGTTCTGGCCATCATAGTTTTTAAAGAAATACGGACCAATGATTCCACCAGCCCATAAAGCTCACCAAACAGTTTTTCTCAGTTTTTCTGGATGTAACGGTGTTTTGACATACACTTGAGGATTATCTTCACTCCAAATGCGGCAATTTTGTTTGTTGACGTAGCCATTCAACCAGAAGTGCGCTTCATCGCTAAACAAAATTCGCTTATGAAAATCGGGAACAATGGCAATCTCGTTTTGGGCCCATTCGACGAATCTACGCCTTGCTTGATGATCGTTTGGCTTCAATTCTTGCACGAGTTGGATTTTGTAAGCACGCAAACCAAGATCCTCACGCAAAATCTTCTATCCATAAAGTGCATGGACACAGATCCAATTCCTGTGCTCGATGGCGGATGGACTCATTCGGGTCTTCCTCAATGCTACGCTCTACAGTAGCAATAGCTTATTCTGTACGCACCGTACGGCGTCTCTGGGGATGCGAGTTATCAATAAGAGTAAACGTGGTGCGAAAACGTTCCATGGTTAATCGAATTAACTGCTCTGATGGACGATTTCGTCGACGATAAAATGGACGTAGTGCGCGGTACGTATTCCGCACAGAACCATTGTTTTCGAAATAAAATTGCACTATTTGCAAGCGTTGTTCAAGCGTGAGTCTATTCATGATGAATTGCCAAACCAAACTGAGAATAAATCATCCCTCAGCTGTTAAATCGGTCGCCACCTTCAACAGTAATGCCAACTTTAAGTTCTATACTTCTAAAAAAAACACCCGTTATTTATAACATTAAAGCGTATTTAAAACTTCAGGTAGTTAAACGAACGTAATAAGATGAGTGACTTTAAAATAAAATGTTGAATAATTATAACTCATCTGTGTTATAAAATAGCCAAATATCTTTCACATGCAAAGTGTCTTCACTGAGCAACTTTCAACTCTATCTCCGGTAGTTTTAGCCAAGCTTTGCACGTACACAGTGTCTTCACTGAATAACTTTCAATGAGCTTCATCCAAAAACAAAATGTTTAACCTTAATCCGTTGTTATTCATTTTGTAACCTAGAGTACTTACATACTTGTAGTATGTCACCTACTTTATATGGGATCTAACTTGGAAAGATATGATGAACACTGCGGAATAAAGCTTATTATTTATGGATAAACATATATGAAAAAGTCCGATTGTAACAGCTTTAAATACGAGCTGTAATTAATTCATAGAACTTCCGTCTTACATCCTTCATCCTAATCGCAATTCTATGAAGTCTTCTACTTTAAATATGAAACTGACATTCTTCGATCTTCATGCATTGTTGTCAAATTGCAGATACTTTGACTGTGTACTCTAGCACAGCCGGTTTAGAGTCGGTCGTGTCTCTAAGTATATATTTTTATTTGGCATATATGTAAATCTTTATTTCGACATCCACCACATCACTTTATTATTTTAAATAAGATCATGTCTTGTATGTTATGTTATTTATGCATGTGATAACGATAATGACTCTCACATATTTTTATTCGTGCATTCTCGGCAATTTTAGAAAATAACTACATTTCTTATTTATTAGTTTTTCGATTATCTGTATTCATTGAATTGATCGAGTGTTTCAAAGTTGGAAAAGCGTTAGCTTGTGACAGGCATATTCCCCTTCCTCATATGTCGATGTCGTATTGCATTGTTTCAATATTAGGACAGGCGGAAGTCTATTATTATCATTGAAGTATGTTCAATTGTGTGGTTTGACAATATATAGGAGTGTTTTGTGATCACGCAAAAATTTCACTACATTGAAGTGTGCACTTCAAATTATAAAGAATTGGGTGGGTTTACTGATTTCTACTAAATTTACTAATTCTTCCCATATTTCATTCCGGTATAATCTTGAATATAATCTTAAAGGACTAAAAGGCCTTAAATATTAGTTATTATTGGTGATATATATTGTTTCGCTAGGAATTTATTATATGTTAATCCTTATAATAAATATTCAAATAACACAATAATTCGTATTCACTATCGGAGAGTTATCTTTTTTTGCTGATGATGGATGAAGTCCAGTCTAGTTGATATAACTTCCAAAAAAAATTATGATTGTACAATTTCCACCATATAGAATGTTTAATTTGAATTAATCGTTATCATGACAAGTTTCTAACGGAGATTTAATAATTAGTAAAGAATTAATTAATTGATTTATTAAACAATTAATTAATTGATAATCATACTTAATAACAAGTGCTTAGTGGCTATTCAAAAAGTAGCAGGTTAATTTGTATAAGCATATAATATTTTTATAGAAAATATTCAACATAAATTTACATTAAAGTAAAATTAATGTACAATTAAGTTAAAGTGGCTCAGAATCCTTAATTTTTTGTTAACTGAATATGTATTTTTCACAATTCTGTTCTGGAAAAATTTGCTAACATTAATTTTTAGAATAATGATCTTTTTCGTTTGCCCAAGTTCTTTTTTTACGATATTAAGGTTTTCAACAAGTTTTTTCGCATTGTTTCATCGTAGTTTATGTATCATTTATATGACTGTCATCATATGAATTCCATACCTAATTACACGTACCAGTTTCGATTTTGTTATAGTTTGGAATGTAGACATAAATAGGAATATTTAGAAGAGTATGAATATTAAACTCACATTTATAGTACCTAAAGTAAACAAAAATTCAAGTAATTTTATATTATCATATGGAAAATTCATGAATCGTTTCTGCTTTAAATTGTACTATATGTGTACTATACCTAAGGCATAATTAGAATATAGACTACTTGAATAGGTCAGTCTTTTAGTTTGTATCATTTACATTGACCGAAATTGTAGTTATTTTATGTTGATTTATCATATGTTCAGGTCCCATGCAAGGAACACTTCGAATACTTCCTCACTATCTGGATCTGGAAGAAAAAAGAAACCAGCACCTAAACCACCATCTGCTGCTTCTTGTTTCAATCAAGATGCCATTGAGTCTGCTGTGAGCTCAGTAAATTCAAGCCCATGTCAAAGCCTGGTATGTTAATTTTTATGTGTAGAACAAAAATATATTTTGCCTGGTATATTTATATTATATTTATTTATTTTATATATATTTCGATCTTGTATCATTATTCATTATATTAAACATCTCTAGAATTACCATATGCATGATATCATTTACTTTTAACAAACTTTTAAACCTAAAAAACAATGATTTCTAGAGAAGAGCTCATTACCTGCCCTTTAGATATCGTTAACATGAAGTGGCTGCCTGTTTTTTTTCGTTTTAGAAATGCATAATTGAAAGAAATTTTTATTTGATGAAATTCCACTCAAGAGAGATAATTACCTCCCAGATCTGCAGAGCTAACGTACTTCTAGTCTTCAATACAAGACCACTCAAACCCTAAAATTCAGTAGCTAAAACTATTTCTAGAGTTTACCAGCTGCTTCCAAATCGGTTGCAGCTGGTAACTTTCATAATAGCAGAATGTCTTCAGTTTGTCTTGTTTTTATGTGTTTGCTACAGGCCTTGTATTCTGAAGAGAGTAATTAATCTTCGTGGGGTATATCCCTCTCTCATAATCTGTACCCTTTGCAAAGTATCGAGAGCTTATCGATCGGATGGCCTTATTTTTGTTTGCTATTGTGATTTGTTGATATTTGTAGCAATGTCTGTTGTTTTAAGTAATTTAACTAAAATATTTATCATTATTTATAATTATGATTTATATTTCAGTGTCCTTCGCCAAAACTTCCTGCAAAGACTCGAAAAATCAAAAGGGCACCGTTGCCTCCTTCCTCTACACCTTTGAGAACTGAAGCAACAAATTTCGCATTGCCGGTATCACCGATTGACCATAAAGAGATGGACAGTAAGCCTTTATTATTCAGGGTTGGTAGTGCAGAAAATTTGAAAAGTACAAAAGATGAAATCAATAGAAACAAACAAACTAACGCAAGTAAGGAGACATTTTATATTACCTTTGTTTATCACTAATCTTAATATTTCTGTAAAAATTTACAATTAAACGGCTATTTGTATAGATAATCTGACAGTTTCAATTATATGCTGTATGATAGCATTGAAAACATTGAAATCTCCAATTCATGAGGATTTCATTTATTTGTGAAAAAAATATGTATCAAACAAATTTTTCAGGTTTGCCATCAACAGAAGGCCCGTCTTCTCTTCCAAATAAGAGTACGTATGGAAAATGGAAAAGGCGTAAAGGACAGGCTCCTGTAAGGCCTATTCCACAGAGGAGAACTATTAAAAATCTTCCCCTTGATGAAATCAAGCATGAACTAGAATTAATTGAAATCCAGCAACTAGGGCTGGAGAAGCAAGGAGTTATGTTGGAAAAACTTATTAGAGAAAGGAGTGAAGTTCCTGGTGTCAGTGAAGGTGAGAAATATTTTGCCAAGTTAATCTTCCTATCACTGAATCACAACCTATGACATTAAGATGTTTCAAATAGAGTGATACCTAACAGATATATTATTAGTTATATGGATAGTGATTAATTATATATAAATTCGCTGCTTTTAACGTTTTTCTTTGAAGTTTAAATTGTCATCAGGACAATTCCAAAAGGAAGGATCATCTTATTTTACAAATGATCTACGTGTTACTATATCTCATATATGTAGAGAATATTCAGCATTACCATAAACATGCTTACACCAGGTATACATGGAATTTTTTATTTTCTAGATGAAATTCTTGCTCCGGAGACTCAAGATATGTTAATTCAGTTGTTTGATCTAGTGAATGAGAAAAATGACCTATTCAGAAAACAGGCAGAGTTGATGTACTTGTGAGTATCACTCAAATTTTGTTACTGTAATTAATATTGATAACAAACATTTTTAATAATAGTAAGCTCTAATAAATGATAAGCAGATGTATGTATGTTCTAGAACGCATTATGTCTTACATCAACTGTGTTATTTCTTTTCAAATACATTTTGAAACAAATTTTGATCGATTTTGGATACTGTTCGTATTTCATGACTATTTGGTTTTCATTTATATTCGATTTAATGTTGTATCATACATAACATTAGATCAAGGCTGCTTTGAGCTATTTATTGATTCTAATAAACGCTTATGTCAGTGGAAGTTGATGTGAAAAATCAAATATATAATTACATACCTCAAATTAGGTTAATTGCAACATTATAACTAAACAATTTGCATATTTCAGTAATATACAATTGAAATTATACATTTTATATACTTAGGCAATTAAATTTGTTTTACAGACGAAGGCAACATAGATTGGAGGAGGAATATGCAGAAGTAGAATATCAGATTCGGTATTTAATGTTACAACCAGAGTCCAATAAAACTGATAGTGACAAAGAAAAAGAGGACGCATTGATTAACAGGTACTCAATATATTGATTTCTATTATAATTTATAAATAATATCAAATTTTGAATAGTATTGTATCATGAAAGGTAAGAATTATTAATTGCTTTCATCAATCGTGTTGATTTGAAATCATCTTTCAAGATCGAATTCATCTTTAACACTACTTTCCTTAATTATTATAAAATACGAGGTATGGAATACAAGTTTGTTTCTCAACTACTGAAATATAATATGAATATGTATAAAAAATATGGATATATCATTTTATATTGATTAAATATAATATTAATGAGAAAAATGTTAAAAACTAACAAAATAGATAACAGTATAATATTCACAAATAAAAATACAATTATCAAAACTTTTACCTTCAAAGATATCCAATAAATAACAAAAATAAACCAAAAAAAAAGGACCTAAGCATATTTTCTCTGAATGCTTATTATTAAAAATTATTCAGCTGCTGGATATGTATTTGCAGGTAATTAGAGTTTCAGAGACATATTTGTGTTATTTTAAATTAAAGAAATAGAATAAATAGTCTAAAATTTGTTTCATAATCTTAGGGCATTATTTCCATTCATTCATTTATACGTTACATTAATTGAAACTATTCAATTAAAATATAATATAGATATAATAATAAAATATGATTATAATAAAAATATATTATAATACATAAATATAAACATAAAAAATATTTATAAAAATGAGTATACTAAAAACAGTTGGTTTTCAGATTGGTGAAGATTGTAGAAAGAAGAAATGAAATTGTAGATCGTGTGGAAATGGATAGGCAAAGAGCAGCAGACGAAGACAACAGCATAACCAGTGAAATGAGTTTATTCAAAATGAAGTTAGAAGACTCATCTACTGTGAAGAAGAAGTTGAACAAAAAAGATAAAAGCAAGCCTAAAAAAGATAAAGAAAAAAAAAATAAATCAAAATACAAGGTGGATGTGGACAAAGACATCGATGAGATAGAAACTTCTATTTCAAAAGAAAAAAAGAAAAGGAAATTCAACATATTTTGATATCATATTGATCATTCATCCTTAATGTGCCTATATAGTTTTGTTAAGCAGTGGTTAAAATGCATTTGATTTTTGTATCATAAACTTTTAATATATTTTCTAGAGAACAGTTTGTTTTAATATTTTATTAGCTCGATGTGGCAAACTGTGTCTGTGTATACTTATATGTATGAAGTGATTTGAACATCAGGATTGGAAAAAATAATGAATTAATAACAAAAAAAAATCAAAATATACTATTTTTTCGCTTTTGGGAATCCCATGTCATGCGCCGAGCGAATTGAACTATTTAGTTTTGTCAACTCCTTTTCCACCAAGTGCCAGAAATCGATGGATGTTCAAAATCCATGTTAATATCCAAAAGTGTCATTGAGTTTGTATCTCTTTCTACATAGATTAGATCAATCGTAATTCGATGGGATTAATATTGTTAAACCACAGTTTTGACAAACTGTTTATATGAGACACGATTTGCTTTAGATTTTTCTATTTATGTAGATAATAGAAATATCATTTTTACTCCTTATAAACACAACAAGCATTGCCTAATGCCACAGATTTAAGCAACAAACGTTATCTAATACAAAAGAATCCGAAGAGGAAAAAGAAATACCTCTTTGTTAGTAACGCTAAATATATATATATATATATATATATATGCATGTCACTATCACTTGCAAGACATGTACATTGAAATGACAACATCGCATCGGCTGATTTCAGTAACCATAGTTCATATATACTAACGTGGATGTCTCGATAAATCTAAACTCTGAAGCCGATATATCTACGACTCATTTAAATATCCCTTCTTTGTTTTGAATACGTGATGACGCTGCACGATATCTCACTCTAAAGACCTCTTAATTTAAACCAATCAATACTAGTGCCACTACTGAAGTTTTAGGTTATGTGATGTCTCATGTTAAACAAGGTTGCCACTTTTAGATCTTGACTTCAACATACACATCGGAACTTAATTTAGAGTTAAGAATTAAAACTACATTGTTCTATACCAGAAAATAAAATAAAGAAAGAGTTTTTACATAAATCAAACAAATATATCCAAATGAAATAAATCTTCCTATATCTGTCAATGTTGCACGGCGTCCGATTGTTCTCCCACACACTTACTTCTTTTTAAATGAGCTTGCCCAGATACCGGTCCTTAGAGAAAGATAGCACTTATAGGTTCTACATGTAAATAAGGTAAAGAGATAGAAAAAGGCACGTCTTCATGTTGGCTTCATAGTCCATTTAACAATTTTTATCCCAGCGATCCCATTTATATATATATATATATATATATATATATATATATATATATATATATATATATATATATAAATTGAAATCAAAAATATATATATATATATATATATATATATATATATATATATATATATATATATATATATATATATATATATATATATATATATATGATCTAGGCCTGTAACCGATCGATCTTCGAACAACGAGATAGTTTCAAGTAAAGACGGGTTCAAACGGCGGGCACCCACTCGCGCACCAGCCTCACTTCCAGTCTCTTGCACAATGTAAACATCTCACTCACCTCGAGGCCACTCACAGTGTGTCCAACTCGGGGTGAACCGTCGTCAGTCGGTTTTCTATCTTCGCGCCTCGCGAGTAGATGCCTGTCGTCTATACAGTGATGAGAGGACGAGTTTATTCCCGGTCGAGTGGGATACGAGGTTTGTGCGCGAGTGGGTGCTCAACTATCTAATGGTACGTTATATAAAAAAATTGTGTGAACAGTAATTGTAGATCATACAATTATCTATAGAAATTATTATACACTTTTTTTAAGAGGAACACCTAATAGTTATATTACACCTAAAAATGTTTATTAGCTTGAAAATATGAAGTTTCAACAACAAAATATTTAGTTGAAATATATGTAAGCTATAATCCAACTATCACTTTAAGATTTAAACGATTTGAATAAAATATAAATTATACAACACTACCTATCTTTAGGTGGTTACGAAAATTGCAAAAGATATCGACAGATATTCGAATTGAAAATTGCATAGGTTGTGAGGACGATGGATGGGTAGTATCTAATAATTCTTTGAGAGTGCTCCTAATTTGGTTAAAAATCTACTTTTATTTTGACATTTGATATTTATAACGTGAAAACAAATTTTTCAGTTGAGGCCATCTAGTTAATTTCAATTGTAACTATTGGTAAAACCAATTTCAAATCATTAGGTGAGAGTTCATTCACAGCCTAACTCTACTAGGAAAGCAGAGTTAGGCTGTGGTTCATTGTTAAATAAAAACGTTAACATCTATGTCTGCATGTACTAAAATCTGATTAATTATTTGTATACTGTTTATTTGTGAACATTCAGTTACATTTGATGGAAAATCTAAAGTATAAAAAAACATGCTGTTATTCTCAAAAATTATTATAATCCAAGATTTATATATTAAAATCTTATTTTTATAATTGGACGTTAAGTCAACAATATCGCCTATCGGATGAGAAATGTATATCCTTAAAATCGTTTGCGGAAATTCTCAACTTCAGTCAATTCAATAATTTTGTCAATATTAATGGTAGACTACTAACTAGGTCTAGGTTTCTCAAATGCTCCATGTCAAATCTCTTCTGCCAATTTCACAATTTTCTTTTCAGCATTCACAATTTCTTGTGAATGCTGTTAATACAATTCATTTCTATGTATGTTGTAGGTCGAAACATGTTTCTTCCATGGCCGTAACTTCTATGGACACTAAAGAGTTCAATTTATTTTCGTTAGACTAATTTTCCGCTAATGTACCGAATGATATTAAATACCTCTTGGAACAGTGTCTTCGAATCGAATAAAAGTATCGATGTGACAAGCGACGAGTTTTATGCAGTATTAAATGATATATTCTTACAAACTGTACCTTATAAAATCAAGAGAAAAATACGTTTTCCTTCTTGTTATAATTCGAATATAATAGACAACATATTGAGAAAAGAAAAATCCCTGAATAACTTCAAGAGAAATGGTAATTACATTTATCTTCCAAGGTACAAAAGTTTGTGATATAGACTTGGCATATAAAAATTTTATTTGGACAGCAGAAAATAATATCTTGCAAGACCCCTCTTCGTTCTGGTCTTTCATTAACGAGAAAAAAGGTATTTCTAGAATTCCTGGTGAGATGAGAGATGGTGAGCGGGCTTATCATAAACCTAAATCCATAGCTAACGACTTTGCCGAATATTTTAGTCCGGTATATGATACACCTTTGAACAACAATTCATGTAATGAGAAGCATTCTCATGCTCATGTCGCGATATGCCACAGTGCAATAACTCAAAATCAAATTATTATTGCCGCCAAGAAACTCTAATAAACTTAGGACTGGTCCTGATGAAATACCAAGTTTTACTGTAAAACATTGTATTTATGCACTTTCGGATCCATTAACACATATTATTTAATCTCATAGCAAAGCTACATTTCCTCAAATATGGAAATCGGCCAAGATAATGCCTGTCTTGAAAAAAAGTGATCCTTCTGTTGTAAACAACTACAGGCAAATAGCCATCTTATCAAACTTTTTGAAATTGAAGTCTATAATGTTATATATCCAGCCGTCAGAAACAGCATCAACTACTAGATTCCACCGGTCAAGTTGACGTGATTTACACAGATTTTCTGTGTGTTTCAAATTTGGATTATCTGATAGCCTGGCCAAACCTTTTTCATTCTTACATGGTTGACCGAAGTCAATTCGTACAGTTAATTCGGTACAATTTTACAGTTCAATTCGTAATATTAATATTGACTCTCCACATTTGATGTTCGCGGACGATTTGAAACTATATCATGAAATTAGATCACAGGAACTTCAGCTCGCGCTGGACCATGTTACCAGTTGGTGTGAGGATAATTATTTGAGTTTGAACGTGCCAAAGTGTAATGTTGTCTCTTTCACAAGAAAAAAAGATCGAATTCAGTGTGACTATAGCGTTAGTGGTCAGGTCCTTTCTCGTTCTGACAAGGTGAGAGATCTTGGTGTAGTCTTCGATCAGAAGCTTTCCTTCATTCCACACATCACCCAATTTATTTCATCTGACTCGAAAATATATGGATTCATTATACGCAATGGCAAATATTTCAATAATTCCTCAACATTCATAGGTCTATTTAATGCCCTAATCCGTAGCAAGTTGGAGTATGGCAGCATGATCTGACATCCTATTTACACTTGCCATCAACGCCATCTTGAGGTCATTCATAGAAGGTTCTTGAAGTTCTTAGTTTGCGAGGAAAGGTAGAGTTTATCCTCAGAGAGGAGTCAATCATAAGGAATTATTGAATCGATTTAATTTAACCTCACTGCAGGACAGGAGAGCAACTTCATCACTCAAATAATCAAATTTTTGTACAAATTACTGCACAACAGTAGGACCAACTCGCTAATACAAATTCCCCATTTGGTTTATGGAGTCTACATTCAATAGAGTTGCCAATAATTGTAACATTCACTTTGACTCCATAAAAGTTATTATTACAAGTTATGTGAACAAAGGAAATTGACTTAAATGATGTTATATACGAATTTATATACGAAATTTGCGAGAAATTTCTTTCGTTTCTTCTTCAGAACTTCAAACAATAGCACTTTTCACAACTTGTGTTTAGATTTGAATGTTATTTCTCTGGTTGAATAGCAATTTATTCAGCAGCAGCAATGAACAGAGAAGCCATTACAACGCAATTACAGCATTTCTATTTGTAGGACCGATGTAAATGTTGCCAGATTTCGTAGTTCATGGCTTTTAAGTAGAGTTAGGCCGTGGCACGGCCAACTTTAGTTGGCCGTGAAAAGGCCATGAAATGAATCTGTCATAGTATCGAAGTGGTCGAACAATCCCGCCATTAGTTGAGCTGGTATACTAATGCAAATAGGACGCTTCCCAAAACTTTCGCAGTTTGAATTTAAATAATTTGAGCTTTTGGTATAAATTCTATATTTTTAATTGTGTACAGTGTAATACATGTGTTGATGTTGATAATTTGTTGAAATCTCAACATCAAACTATAAAAAACCAAGTGTTTAGTTTGTTTACAAATTTCAGTGAAACGAAATCAATTTTGTGTTGTTTAAGACTTTCGTAGTTTGAAGTTGAATATTTTACGACTTCAGTTCTAATCCTCTATTCATCAATTTTCTATAATGTTTATTAGGTGCTAGTGTTGATAGAATTTATATATCTGGCCGAGAGAAAACAGGCTCAAGCGGGGTGGCCGTAATAGTATCGAAAAGAGTGGCGAAATGCGTACAGAGTTACTTACCCATCAGTGATCGCTTAATGATGATTACAATATATGCAAAGCCTACAAGGATGCACATCCTCCAAGTGTATATGCCTACTTCAGATGCAACAGATGAAGAGGCCGAACATGTATATAACACAATTGAAACAATAATTTCAAAGATTCCCAACAAAGAGCCCCTGATTCTCACTGGAGATTTCAACGCCAAGGTTGGTGAAACGAAAGAGGATGATCATATACGGCAGGCAGTGGGCAGCTTCGGTCTAGGATCAAGGAACTCTCGTGGCGAAAGATTAATTCAATTTGCACTAGAAAATAATTTTACTATAATGAATACCACCTTTAGGCATCATGCACGCCGACTTTCAACATGGACCTCTCCTGGTAAGCAGTATAAGAACCAAATAGATTACTTACTAATAAGACAAAGATGGAGAACATCTATAACTAGTGTTAAAGCAAAACCCGGCGCTGACTGCAATTCTGACCATAAATTGCTTAAAGCTCACTATACACTAAAACTACAGCAAAGAAAATGTGCGACGACCCCTAAAAGGATGATACCACCCGAACCCGCTACCTTTCAGGAACGCCTGAAATCCTCCACCAAACCGGATGCCACAGAGGACCCCGAACAAACTTGGACGACCATGAAAAGTTTAATAAAAGATGCTGTTGAGCAACCTGCCCAGAACAACCCAAACCGACATAAACATTGGATGACCGACACCACAATTCAACTTGTTGACCAAAGAAGGACATTGAAGAACCATAACATAGATCCAGACACAAAAGAACAACAATTACGGCAACTAAATCAAGAAATAAAACGCGCATGCCGACATGACAAGAACAAACAGATAAACGACATATGTGATGAGATAGAACAACATGCAAACTATCGCGAATCTCGAGAGTTCTTCAACAAAATCAAATATTTATCAAAGGAGTTCCAACCTCGAACACAAATTATCCAAGATGAACTCGGAAATACTATAACGGATCCAGTAGAAATTGTCGAGGTTTGGAGACAATACTGCTCAGAACTATTTGGAGAAAACGATAACACTTTCAGAGATAGTGCTGACTTTGGAAGTATGGATAAGGAACCTGATATACTAAGAACGGAAGTCCAAAGAGCGATAATAAGGCTTAAGAACAACAAGGCCCCAGGAGTTGACGGCATCACCGCAGAGGTGCTAAAAGCAATGGGAGAAACAGGAGTAGACCTAATACACATGATATGCAAACAAATCTGGAACACCGGCAAATGGCCCGATGAGTGGTGCAATTCCATTTTCGTACCTATCTTTAAAAAAGGTTCACCACTGGAATGCAGTAATTACAGAACAATCGCCCTGATTCCCCACGCTAGCAAAATACTTCTAACCATTATAAATGAGCGCCTTAAATCCTTTCTTCTCCCGCAGATTTCAGACGAACAAACAGGTTTCATCCCCGGAAAAGGCACTAGAGAACAGATCCTGAATCTCCGACAGATCATAGAAAAATCGAGGGAATACAACATTGGATAACCTGAGATATGCGGATGATACAGTGATTATCGCCGCCAGCAAAGAAGAAATGCAGGAAATTATGACTAGGCTATGCTCTATTAGTGAGGAATATGGTTTGGAATTAAACAAACAAAAAACCAAGACCATGATTGTGGACCGTCCCCACAACAACCAGCCTGATGTCCAAACAGTGGCTGGGTACGAGGTTGTAAGTCACTTCAACTACTTAGGCTCCATGATAACAAACTCTGGAGGATGCGAAGCTGAGATCAGACGCAGAGTGGCAATGGCGAGGAACGCAACCACAAAACTGACGAAAATATGGAAGGCGACTGCAATCACCCGAAACAATAAATTACGCATAGCGAACTCCCTCATCTTTCCTATCGTTATGTATGGCTCTGAAACGTGGACCTTAATGGAAAGTGATAAGCAACGAATAAACGCCTTGGAGATGTGGGTATATCGACGGCTGTTACGAGTGCCATGGACGGCTCGTCGAACAAACATTTCCATTATCGAAGAGCTAAACATTGAAACACGTTTAGTCACAAAAATAAACCAATCAATCCTGAGATATTTTGGACATATTGCTAGGAGGGGCGACTCAATGAGGAGACTGATGGTAGAGGGGAAGGTGGAAGGAAGACGAACACGTGGAAGAGCGCCTAAGAGATGGATAGATCAAATTAAAACCCTAGTGGGCCATAATCTACCGGAGGCCTCACATATGGCGCAGAGTCGAGGAACTTGGTCCGAAGAAGTTAGGAAATCAACACGTGATGTCACCATACCCTCACGTAGGGTGAAGGACTGAAGAGAGAGAGAGAGAGAGTGTTGATAGTTTGTGGATAACATAACATCAAATTATAAAAAAGAAGTGTTTTGTGTGTACGGATTTAATCTAATCGAATTTGTGTTGTGTTTTGAGTATGGATTACTTACAAATAATTTTTTTGTGAAATATAGTGTAGAGGATAGGTATTCCGTAGACGATTCAGTAAGTTTCAAGCTTGGAATAGGTGAGTTTCTGATAGGTATATTTTCTTACAAAATAACGAAAACTTGTTGCATTCCTGGTTGTAAATCAAATCATATTAGCACCCTGCGGGCGGGCGGGCAACTAGTATCGACTTTCAGTTTCCCTAAAAATGAATTTTTAAAGAGTAAATGGATGAAATGTATACCGCGAGATAATTGGGCTCCAACAAAATATTCAGTTGTCTGTGCCTTGCTTTTTCTTTGCATTTAAAAATGTCTTATTTCACATGTGTGCCATATTTAAAAAATATATTAATGACATTTCTCCCGAACGAACTACTTTCATGAAGTAGTTTGTTGGTTGCGTTAATCAGAAATATAATATTTATTTATACTTGGGTAAATAATTCAATTCGAGTAATTCCTACAGCGTTTCTTTCAAGTTTCCTATTTTCTCAAATAATTCAATGAATTTGTTTAGGCAACTTTTCATGTAAATAAATCCCACTCACTAATAGAAGTATTTTTTACGCATTGGGCCTTTATCGAAAACATCGTTGTTTTATTGCAATAATGAATGTTTTACGTTTTTCTGTTATTTACAGAAATATGTGCTCACAATACCCAATCTAATATTCTATATGTTATAAATACTACTAATATTTCTTGTTTGTTCGTAATACACAAAAAGAATTGAAATAATGGTTGAAAGTTTGGGAACAACCGACTAGAAGAGTATACCACTCAAAACAATTTTGGCAACACCGCCAGACTACCCTCTTCATGGCCTGTTGTAAAGTTGGCCGTAGCTGTGGCTGTGGCACGGCCAACTTTACTACTAACTAAAGTTATAAAGTTACTTTACAACTAAAGTTGGCCGTGGCTGTGGTCCATATATGAAGTGTAACTCAATTTTTAAATATGATTTCATTTATTCCTGAATAATTTCATAAAAGTTAAATAATCAATATTTTGACAAGTCATATGTTGTGTTAATATTTCACAGAATATGCCAAAATAGTTTAAAGACATTTTTAATATAATTATTTATCTTAAAGGAATTACATTACATGTTTGTAGATTATCAGTTTTGTTCATGTAACATTTTATTTAGTTCAACAATCTATGATGACATTAATAAGTACTAATATTCTGGACATTCCTCAGTCTTCACCATTCGTAGAATAAAGGTGGAGCGCATTTTTCTTTATAAAATTAAACTCAAATATATGACTATCATTTATCGAGTATCATAACAATAACAATTATTGTTTAGAATGCAGAGAAATATTGACAAATTTAAGATTTCCTGTAATAATCTTCTGTAAAACCAGAGATGAAAATTTTTATCAATCATTAACAGAATCTGTGGTCTAATTATAAAAACAGAACCAGATCGAAATCACAACAAAATATTCAATTTAAAAAAAAAGCACAATGAGAGACTGAATTTGACGTTATTTGTAGTTTTTGTATATCGCAACTTTGAATAATTAATGAATGAACGAATGTAGTATTTGTATGAAAGATATTCAGAATGTCTTCAGAAACTCAGGATATATTCGACCTCAAATGTTTAATTAAAAATATAAACATTGAGTTGTGTGCAAGAATTGAAAATGGCCTTAAACAGTTATTGGCATTAGTAACAAGGTATAGTCAATAAAATACTTGAAATATAAATGCTTCATTATAATACTTTTGTAGCAATGGAGATTTAGTTTTGCATTATTCGTTTGGTGAATTACCTGAAGTTGTGAGGAGAATTCCATGGTATTCAAGCAAACATAAATGTATACAGGCCTTATGTTTTGATCCCACTGCTACATGGTTATTAGTTATTTGTTAGTCAATCTGTAACAATGAACCAAATAGTTGTTATAATTAATTATTATAGGTGCTGATGGTTCTCTACACATCATACCATTTCTTAGTTTAGTTGATAAAACACAAAAAATCGATTGTAAATGGTCGGTTACTGATTCTACTATTTTTTGTAAACCTCCACAAACCCCAGACTGTAAACCTACAGCAATAGTTTGGTGGCAAACCCTTGACTCCAATCAGAATGGGTTGATTGGATATGAAAATGGTACTGTGGCATTAATTAGTTTGACAGATGGTAGATGTTTGGCTACTTGTACCATTAAGGAAGCAATAACTCAGTTGACATTGTGTCAGGATAAGAGTTTAGATACAATTTTTTTATTGGTTAGTATTATATGATATTTAAAATATTTCATTGTTAAGCTTTTATTGCTTCTTAATTTCAAGATAAATGGGTCTAGTGGTCAACAGTGGAAACACATATTAGAACAGCATTCTGTGGGGTATGTTTGGCCTCCAGAACTTACAAATCACACAGATGATTCCACTCGATCTAGACTACTTAGCTTAAGACAAATGGGATTTGATAAACTAGTTTCTTTAAGGCAAAGACTACTAGAAGGAAGACATTTTAAAAAAGACAATAGTGAGACAAGTAGTGAAATATCTATTTCTTTAGATGCTGCACAAAATGGACCTGAATTGCTACCACACTTACCAGATACATACTTTTCACCTCAGTATGCAAAAAATCGATATTTATTTTCAGCATTTTACAAACCTGCAAGTCTTCTTACTGTAAGTGCAAAATATAGGTTCTAAATGAAAAATTATTCCCGAAAAATTATTTGTTATATATCTTGTAGGTTCATGCTGTTGATGTAGATGCTGCACCTTTGTATAGTCATAAATTGCCGCCAAGAACTGATGATGTTCTCCTTACAGATCAATTAATTTTCACCTTAAATTCTAGCAGAAATATTGTTACCCTAGTAAGCAATCATCTGTCCGAATGCAGACTAGATGGAGAAACTGTAAGGATTTCTTTGTTTTGAAATGTATATTTCACCTCCAAATTCTAGGAATTCAATGAAAATTCAGTAGTTGCAAAGTTTACCTTCAATAATGAGGTTGTTTTAAAATTATCCAAATTAGTGGATTTTAATTCTACAAAGAACAAAAGCAAAGATGAAGAAAAGGAGAAGTTATTTGAAATGCCGAAAACTGTTGATGATTTGGACATACCAAAGGAAGAAATAGATACTTGCATAATAATTACAAATAAAGCTGTTTATAAAATAATTATTCGGTGAGATATTTTTTATTAATTAAGAGTATAATTTTTCAATTATTTTAATTATTGTGTCATATTGTGAATTATATGACATGATATTCTACTATAACTAGAATATCATATACTCTTCTGTTTTACCATAAGTCAATTCCATGACTTAGTAACAATTCTTCTTTCCAGTGTTTCACCAATAAACAAATTTGTTAACCACATACTTGGAGGTGCTGATTTTGATGCAGTTGAAAAGCTGGTCGATGTTTTTGGACTGAATTTACAGCAGCTACTGGAATGCTGTGGGGATCTTCTCATTTCTCAAGGATCAATCCACTTGGGAATTCTATTATATAGACAAGCGAAGGTGCACTTATTGAAAAGGGTTCTAAAGTTAGCCATCGCTGCTGATTGTAAGACACTATTAAAATTTTTACATTCATGTTTAAGTGCCAGCAAAGTGGACATGTCTGTGGCTACTAAAATACATATTGGCAATTTGGCTGTGATGGCGTATACTGAACTGATATTGAGACACACAGGCCAAGCAAGGATATCCAATACCAAAGATTTCATGTAAGTAACATTTTTTCTATATTTTTTCTATTTTTTTGTAAATTTCTATATGACAAAAATGTAATAATCTAAGGTAATTTAACTTGAACTATAAATATGTTGGAAACCCAAGTGAGTTTCACTTTATATATCAGTACATAATATCATAATACTAATAAACTTGAGATGATTAGTAGAGACCTATGCTGTTGAGTGAATAGATCCTGAATACTTTTTGTTTGGTTATTATTAAAAATTTATTTATGAGCTCCATGAGATTATGTGATAGACCAGGATACTGCTGTAATTATATATAAGGCATAATATAGTTCAGTCATTCAAAATGTTTCTGATTGTCGAAACAGCTATATATGTTTAACATCATAACAAAAATATTTAAAATATCTGGTATAAAAAGAAAACAAGAAACTGACGATCATAATATAGATATTCAATGAGACAATATCAAGGAATTCTTTCTCTCTTGGAAGATACAATTTTGAAAGAAAGCTCTGTAAATGTCAACACAAACTGTGTTTGATGTGCAATTAAAGAGAAATGGAGATGAAGGCCTATATATAGGTAACATCTGGGAGGTCTATTTCAGTATGTCTGCATGTATATGGTATTGCACATTGCAATTATGTTTTGTATAAGACACAATGGTTAGTCAGCAGTTTTCTATTTCTGGTATATAGAAAGCAACAGTTTAAAAGACCCCATAAGTATAAGCCAAAAGCAGCGAGGAAAAATTTTAATGGAACAACAAAAAGATTTTAAAGAACCACCATTGAAGTTCTAATTATTAATACTGGGAGAAAAAAAACTATCAAATTATAGTGAACTAGTTTATATTACATTATAGGTTTAATAAACAGATGGATCGCATTGATATGGATGATGATTTTTTTTTGTTGAACTATATGTAATTGGACTAATGAACTATTTGTAATATCAGACTTGCAGTTTGAGGAATCTGTAACATTTCACAAAGTCAATTTGAAAAAGTTTAAATTTTGGAACACAAGTATTCTCTAGGTGGATCATCTTGACCATAAATTTTATGGTATAAAATGTACAATGATATAGTAAATTTGTTTGCTATACTGAAAAAAATGTTTGTTTATATGTTGAAAGTACTATAATATTGAGGGCTTCTCGATGCTACAACTATTTTATTTCATTCAATTCTTGCTTTCAATTTTCAATTTAACTATCTGAAATTTTAATTACAGGAACTTTTTAAAGTATGAGGAGTTCTTTGACCAAATATTAGCTGTTAATGTTGCTTGTCAAGCAGGCCATTGGAAAATTCTTAGCTTGTTGGCTAAATCTAGAGGACTTCAACCAGAGGTAGTTTCAGCTCTTGGACAAATACTTCAAACTGCTAGAGCTCCTCGGCCAACGGATTTAGAGTTCATACACACTCTTTCAGAACCCTGTTTAATGCAAAGTCTTCTCTTGTCACCAAAAGGTGCAGAAATTATTCTTCGATATATCCGCAAGCATGTAGCGGTATTTCCGACAAATATCTTGAAGAGGTTCCTAACTCAACTAGATCCTAGCCAGCCCTGTGCTATTCCTTTTTTTGGTATTAAGTCTAGATTACCTAAATCTTCATCAAGTTTGTCATCAACTGATTCAGCTGACTATGAAAATGATGGAAACTCCACAATTATTAAGAATTTTATTGAAACCTTCATTATTCTTTTGGTTTACCTAATTTCAAAGACTGATACAAACAAGTGAGTCAAACTAACATATATTCTTCCTTAACAGTAAATAAACATTCTAATTTAACTGCAGTAATATTTTATTTTCAATATTTTAGATATTTTATAAATTTGTCATTAATTCCTTTTATTGTTGCATTATAAACAAAATATTATTAACAATTATTGGAAGATATACAAGTATTTAGTTTATTAAATACTTGTTTTTCAACTTTTTCAGTATGAAAATAATTTTTACAGAATTAATGGTACATTTACTATGGTGTTCTTTAAATTTTCATTGCAGTTATAATTTATCTTATCTGGAAACAATTAAGTGCCCACCTAAGCTTGTTCAAGAACCACAGTTAAATAAATTCCCTGATGTTTGTCCATTAAGTTGTGGATACGAACATGCAGCTGTAGTAAGGAATGACCAAGCATTTACTATGGGTGTTTCTGGATCAGGATGTTTAGGTTTAGGTCCAATTCTTTCTCAAAGTAGTCCACCAAAACTAGTTGAAACCCTGGCTGATTTAAAAGTCAAAGTAATAAGTGTGAGCTGTGGAAGAAAACATACTTTGTTTCTGACTGATTGTGGGGTAGGTCTATTTCTATGTTGTTTTTACTTTTTCTTCACTTTCAAAAATCTGCTATAATTTTTTTCAAGGTTTACAGCTCCGGCTCTAATAAGTATGGTCAATTAGGACTTGGCTCTTACGTTCAGGAGAGTCCTTACCCTCAAATAATTAACAATCTTTCATATGTAAAAGTGGTAGAGATTGTTTGTGGGCAGTATCACTCATTGGCATTGACTGCAGATGGACAAGTTTATACCTGGGGATGGGGAATTCATGGTCAATTAGGACATGGAACTTGTGGGAATAAATTCCAACCCAAATTATTGAATTTTAATGAGAAAGTGAAACAGGTAACCGCTGGCCATGCACACAGTCTAATATTGACTGTTAAAGGAGAACTATTTGGATTTGGTTCTAACGCTTTTGGTCAACTTGAGAGTTCCCATGAAGAGAGTAATAAATTTTCAAAACCTATTTGTATACATATTATGCCCAATATTTTATCTCCAGTGGAAAAAGTGACTTCAAAATATTTTCACAATGTAAGTTTGAGTAACTATAAAACTTTTCTATACCATTGTAAATTGCTTTTTTCTATAACTGATTTATTCTATATCTCAATTTCATTTAATCAATTTACTCAAACAAAAAAGTTCAAAAAATCAGTAATTTTACCCCTACTAATACATCAAATCTTGCAGGTAGCAGTTTTGGAAGACCAAGAGGTATATACATGGGGGGCAAGTCCTCAAGAAGTACGTATATTCCAAGCAAAAAACAACCAGAAAGTTAATGGGGTGTCGGTTAAACTTTCGGACTCTTGGAAATCAAGTGTGAACATATATTCTGGTGGGACAGGTACACTAATTGAAGAAATTTCAATTGGATACAAACACACAGCTATTTTACACAATGGCAAGATACTCTGGGGTAAAAACAAAGACGACGATCTCAATTCACCTGATCTAAGAGATCAAGATACTTTAAATATTATTAACCATAGATTTCTTCACATTTCTTGTGGATTAGATTACACTATGGCCATTGATCATATTGGAAGACTTTTGGTTTGGGCAAGTGTCTCTATTGCACAGGTGATTATAAAATTTAGGACACATTCATATTGTCATTAAATATATATATATATATATATATATATATATATATATATATATATATATATATATATATATATATATATATATATATATATATATATATATATATATTATTATATATTATATATATATATATATATATATATATATATATATATATATATATATATATATATATATATATATATATATATATATATATATATATATATATATATATCGGTGCTTAGGGTTATGCTGAATATTGGGCGCAGAGACTCTTGTCGGGGAAATTTTAAAGGCATGGGTTTCTTAACTATGTATGTTCTTTATATTTACATAGCCAAGTTCAAGGTATACGAATCTGGAGATGGAATGAACAATAAAAGAACACACCTGTAAAGGAATTCTCCATTGCTAGGCCTCCACGTGAACTCTCCGGGTTTGAAGATTTGGTCAACGTATCGCCTTTGTGGCGACTGTTAACCGAGAAAGTTAATAACGAATGAAACATTTTTCTTGCAGTGAAAACTACAAACGACAATAATGTAGTTCTTGGTATAGCCCGTAACTCAATATTTTGTAAAATTTTGTAAATTTTCGTGTTTAACCAACCACGTGTGGACATGAATAATATATTAATATTTTTATAGTGAAAATTGAGAATTGAAATTACATCTCTAAAGTTTTGACCTCGACTGGGATTCGAGTCGATTTCCAAAGCAGTGGGGCGTAAACCTGAAGACCTGGGTTCGAATCCCAGTCGAGTACAAAAACTTTTGAGATGTAATTTCAATTCTCAATTTTTACAATTTTATACTATAAAATATATTATATATATATATATATATATATATATATATATATATATATATATATATATATATATATATATATATATATCTGAAAAAAACTTTGATCAAAGATTAATAATTTTTCACCTCGAGGTTTTGCTCATTTCTTTTTTAATATTCGAATTAACTTTGAATATTTATATTTCAGACTATTTTGGGAAGAATATTTGATGATGATAAGAAGGCAGACAACAAAATTTTAGTCTCGAAGAGCACAAGACGAGTCCTTAGATATCCAGTTAATACTCAAGACAATTCACAGCACTTTCCTATAGAAGTGCCTGGATTACCATCTATGGCTATAACTTTCAAACCTACTGATCATCAACTACTATTCACTAGAAGTTTCATTCCATATTCAATATTAAAAATTGAAAATAATATTGTATGGTCTTGTAATCAGAATTCAAAAGAAAAGGGATCTTGGTTAAGGGATTCAGAAGAATATCCAGAATATAATTTCGGCCAAAAAACATTACATTATATTCTAGAAACATTCTATTCCTTGTATGATTGTGACATTATTCAGCAAATATGCTTAAGTGTTCAGAATCACCAAGCAGCTAGCAAAATTGCTTTACTTGGTGAACATTACTGTGATAGTTTAAGTTTCCAACTTAAAGCATTCAAAAAGTTTATGAATTTATTTGAGAAAAATTTTCAGATATTTTGGGAAGATTATAAATCTTTCCGTCAAGCAAAGAAACAAGAGAACTATTTTGATCTGATAAAAAATGCAACTATGTACACTGATATTAGTACCCATTCAAATTCATTAGAACAACTTAATTCTCACACACCTGCACAAATTTTAAGTGCAAGTTCCTCTTTAGACAGTATGAGGATTTGGGATGACCAAGAACACCAAGGAGGATGTGAAAGTCCTTGTGAAGTAAGCGAAATTGAGGATATCCGAAATAATATGTCGCAATTTGTACAATCATTGAAAAATAACCAAATAACATCTCCAATTACCAGTGTTTCAAAACTTGTATCAGAAACTGATAAAGCTAATGTCACTGCTAATTCAGAGTTTGAAATACAAGATAGGGACATCAAGAATATTATTGAGATGGCTTCTACTATAATTGAATTCTACATACAGAAAATCTACAGTTCAGAGAATCACATTTTGATGCAAAATATACTAATGCAAATAATAGAATTTTGGTTATCTAACAATTTGCCTACTCCAATTCTTGAAGGAGTGCTAATCAAGAATATGGATAAATATTTTTACCCACTTTCAATTCTGCTCTTCTGTAAAGATTTTTCTAGTGATTCTGATGATCAAATTTCTTCAGGAAGATTCATACAGAAAAACTCAGCAAAATTCCTAAAAGAATTCTCTACAAAATTTTGTCTTCAGTTGTGTTTGATGGTAGTTGAGAATGTTAATAAAACATAAGAACATTTATTATGAGCACAGCAAATTTCAGTTCCTAGTCATTTTTATCACTGTATATTTTTATGTATATACTATAATTCCAACATACTTCTTATAACTTTAACTTAGTCTAGTACATATTTAAAAAAAACTTGCACTTTAGGTTTTTAGAAATTTCTTCCGAATATTAAAAAGTAATAGAAGACTCTAAAATCATTATAATTTAAATTAGTGATGAGAATTCATTGAATTTGAATCTTCAACAGGGTGTTTATCTCCACATTGACAAAATGTTCATAAGGGATGTGTTATTCATTATTTTATTCCAGAAATTGAATTTTGTCTTTATCTGTAGATAATATTCCATTCACTATCATATCAAATATTTCAAGTATATGTATATAAGTATAGAATAAAATTAATCATCAATAAAAATATGAAACTTATGCAGTAAAAATCACAAATAATGTAATTCATAAAATATCAAGTGGAGATTTTCATCAGTACCTTCCTTTATTTTGATTAATACATTTTCAATCGTAAATGCATAGCATATTAAAAATATTTGTACTCTGTGATAAATTATTAAAGTACAATTTATGGGACTTAAATATTAGTATACTCTTTTAAGTATTTATTCAACATTAAAATACTCCGTTATAATGAAGGTGTACACTCAGTTTTTAACATTTCTTGCCAAATTGTACTGAAAACTTCGTTTAGTCTTTACTGTTTGAAGAGGAAGCTTATATTTTTAGGAAATAGTACTTAATGATAAAAAATTGTTTATTCCCTAATTGTGACTGTGTATTTATTTATTAAGTTGCTTATGTAGAATTAAGTACAAATGCATCCAAGGCTTTTGCAGCTTATTAGTTGATACGAAATTGGGATACTCATTAATAATTGAATTTACAACAGATCCACTTCTTCATATATTTTAAATTTCAAACTGAACATTTTATCACATTATAAATTTATTGATAATATAGACATTTATCACAGTTGTTGTAAACATTTTTGAACAAAGAAAAAAATTAAAAACATTTTGCTTATTTTCAATTTAATCCTCTCTGAATGTGAAGTAATTTAATTTATCAAATGTTAACATGTATGAAAATTTTGTAACCTTATTCCATTTATTGAAAAAAAAATGATAGAAAAATATTGGATCATAAAGAATATATTTCACAAATGTAACTAATGCATTTGTAAGAAATATTAAGATCTATCAAAGTCGTTCATTCAACATATATTTGTACAAAGGATTAAAGAGTTGACAAATTAATCATAAAACGAAATATTCAAGAATATGGTAAATCAGTCAATAAGTAGAAGCTCATAGTTACACATTATTGTGTTTTAGTTGGTTCTCATTCCCAACATGTCATGTAATTTTAAAAATTAAAGGTTGGCAGAGGTACATCAATTGCGCCAAAGGTTGATGAAAAAGCTGGACATATTGCTTCTAATTTTGGTATTTCCCTTTCAGCTACTGGTATTTCCATAATATTATCAATGTCCTCATCATCATAAATATATTTTGGAGACTTTCCCGACACATATTCATTTAATAATGAATATATATCTAGTCTTGCTGAGGGATAGATGTCCTCAAATCCATCTGCAATTGAATATAAAATTAATGTATACCAAAATTAATATTGGAAACTTAACAATGATATTATTCAAAGTGAACAAAGTAATTTGCTAAACATTCTTATTTGATCAATATAAGAATAAAAACAAGTAATTTAATTTTTCAACCTGGAATTTCCTTAAAAGAAGCATAATCGTTTAAGAAAATATCGTCCTCTTCATTTCTTGCTTCGCTTTCTTCTAATATCACACAATTATCATTAATCACACCTTTTTGGGAGACACCTTGGTCATCCTTTTTCTGTATAACCTGACGGTTGAACTTGGAAGACGGCGAAATACTATTCACTGAGCGATCTTTGAAGGGTGTCCTGAATTGTACGCTTGTATTTTTTAGAAGCCCACTTTTTTTAAAACTTACATTGTCTGCATCTGGTAAAAAAATCGGGTAATTAAAACAAAGGAACAGATAAATATCAGTAATAATTACTTTCATCCTGGAATGGTTGTATAGATGACGCAGACAGGAACATTTTTATGAATAAGTATTAAAAACCGAGTTGATAGAAATTAGTATAAGAGATGCAAATATGCTGTTATATTTGAATATTTATCCTTTAGCAGTTATCAACCAGAGAATGTGTATCAACTGTTGTCTACTCTCACCACAGAACATACAATAATCTTGGTATGTTCTTTGCACAGCCTAACTCTACTTACGTAAGTAGAGTTAGGCTGTGGTTCTTTGCACAGCCTAACTCTACTTACAAGCCATGAACTAGGAAATCTGGCAACATCCAAGCAAGACCCACAAATAATGATGCTGTAATGGCGTTGTAATGGTTTCTGGTCATTGCTACTGAATAAATCGCTATTTAACGAGAGAAATATCATTCAAATCCAAAAATAAGTTGTGAAAAGTGCTATTGTTTGAGGTTGTGAAGAAGAAGCAAAAGAAATTTCCCGCAAATGTCTTATATAAACAGGAATATCTGTTGTGTTTTAAGTTGTGCTTTTTTTGGTTATACCTGGAGAGGTAGGAATAATACCTAACTTTTACCATCTCATAATTGTGTAAAAACAAAAATCCGCGTTTTAGTTGTTGTGCTATTATATGATGTATAGTGTGTAGAAAGTGCTACTGTGGTTTTTTTCAGCAACAGACTAAGGAATACCTTTGAAATTTGTATGTAAATAGCTACCGATTATAATACCGAATAGTTACAAATTATTAATCAGATTTTAGTAGATTCAGATATGCATGTAAATGTTTTTATCAATAAAAATAAACTGTCTCCTAATGATTTAAAATGGATTTTAAAACTGAAATTAACTAGATAGTCTTAACTCGAAAATTTGTTTGCTCGTTACAAATATGATATCAGAATCATTCTACCATCCAAATTACTGTACACATCTCAATAAAGGTTTAAAGTAATTGACGCATTAATCTTACTCTCACCTGAGAATGAAAAATAATGAAATTTATAGCATATTGTCAATTCTAATTGATAAAGTGAACTTGTTAGTGTACATACTAAAAAAATCAACATTTGAATCGCTATAACTCAGACATAGCTCTTCTTAGAAAAAAAGTGTATTATTAATTTCTATAGATAATTGTATAATCTACAACTTTTGTTAAAACTATTTTTTTATACAAAGTACCGTTTCGCTGAAAATTTTTCTGAAAAGACAATTATTAACATGCAGTAGACCGATGTTCGAAGATCGATCGGTCTACCGGATTGAGCAGATGCGGCGTTGCCAAGTCTATGTTCATGGCTTGTAAGTAGAGTTAGGCTGTGTTCTTTGAGTCTCATAGAACATTTAACCATGGCCGACTTAAATCGGTGGTAATTTAACACTACTCTATTCTTCTTTATGTTCTAGGACGAGCACAGAACATACAAAATACGGGTTAGGGCAAATTAAGTATAAGGTTCTGTGCTTCGTAGGGCAGTAACCACAGCCACGACCACCTTTACTACAGTAGTAGTAAAGGTGATCGTGCCACAGCCTAACTCTACTTACAAGCCATGAACATAGACTTGGCAACGCCGCATCTACTCAATCGATCTTCGAACATCGGTCTACCGCATGTTATAAATAACTTTTCAGAAAACTTTTCAGCGAACGGTACTTTGTATAAAAAAAATAAATTTAACAAAAATTGTTGATCATACAATTATCTAGAGAAATTAATAATACCTTTTTTTTATTGATAAAAACATTTACATGCATATCTGAATCTACTGAAATCTGCTTAATAATTTGTATACAGCTTATTTATGAACATTCAGTTACGTTAAATGAAAAATCTACAGCGTAGGAAAATTCTGTTATTTTCAAAAACTTTTATATTCCACGATTTGCATATTAAAATATTTTTTTATAATTGGATGTTAAATCAACAAAATTACAAATTGAATCTGAGTTTTAATAGGCTTCATTCAATTTCTCATAACGTTCCTTCAATGCTGGTTCTTTCAGCTGGATATTCTCTTTGAGAGTGGACTTTTTTTGATAAGTAGGGGTAAATGAAGAAAAATACTTGGCACTGCATTTAAATTGAGTTCAACTTGATCAATCTAGCCTTCTTGCCTTCTGTTGATCATTCTAGCAAACGATGAATACCTTCTCTAGTAAGTGCTCCCTCTGGAAAATGTTTGGCACAAACTACAAAATATTTTGTGGGGGTCCATGATGCCCTAGAAATATTTTTTAGCCATTGATTCACTAGATTTCCATCCTATAGAAAACGAAATACAGAGACTGGTGGTTCGCCGGCCTCGAGGTAACTTTTGTAGTTCGACCTGCATCCAGGCACACAGCAATGACTTGCCATGTTAATTTTTGTACTAATATAAAGAACAAGATCTATAAGATATTAGTTCTAAATAAGTACTAAAGCTAACAAAGGGTAAGTAACTCTACTAATCACAAAAAAGGAACAATTCTAGCAAATAATGCTTTTGTTGATGTCTGAACCACTCAGTCAAAACATCAGTAATCGGTAGCTATTTACATACAAATTTCAAAGATATTCGTTTAGTCTGTTGCTGAAAAATACACAGTAGCACTTTCTACACACTATACATCACATTATAGCACAACAACTAAAACGCGGATTTTTGTTTTTACACAATTATGAGATGGTAAAAGTTAGGTATTATTCCTACCTCTCCAGGTATAACCAAAAAAAGCACAACTTAAAACACATGAATGAATGAATGAATGAATAATATGTTTTGAGATAATTAGCATTTTACATTTCATGAAATTTACAAGTGATTACAGTGTGAAGTTATAAGGTCGAACTTCTTCAAACCTAGATATTTAACATAATATGTAAAAAAGAAAAAAAAAACAGATATTGGTATTAGATACAATTGTTTTGCGTCTGTGGCCGACTTATTCCTTACTTATTTAATGAATAAGTCGACCACAGAAGCAAAACAATTGTAACTAATACAAATATCTGTTTTTTTTTTGCATATTATGTTAAATATTTAGGGTTGAAGAAGGTCGCGAGACCTTATACAAAACCTTAAAACACAACAGATATTCCTGTTTATATAAGACATTTGCGGGAAATTTCTTTGGCTTGTTCTTCGCAACTTCAAACAATAGCACTTTTCACAACTTATTTTTGGATTTGAATGTTATTTCTCTCGTTAAAGCGATTTATTCAGCAGAAATGACCAGAAACCATTACAACTCCATTACAGCATCATTATTTGTGGGCCTTGCTTGGATGTTGCCAGATTTCCTAGTTCATGGCTTGTAAGTAGAGTTAGGCTGTGCAATAACTCTAAATTGGAATTCTATTTGCTTCGGTCGCATAAGTTTTCCGGTAAGTAATCCTATATCTCGGAGAGCTACTAACATCTATCAATCTTCTACACTGATAAAATAACCGATTTTATGAACATAGAACATGTAAACATAACCTTAGCTTTGTTTTGCTATACGATACGATCTTGAAGTTCTTTCAGTTTAATATGTAATCTTTGGGTATACCAATCTTTATACTACTGAAAACTTATTTACATTAGCTGAAACTTACTGTAATTGCTTCAGTTACTTTAGATATTTAAAATGGCAAAGCATCATCCAGATTTGATTTTCTGTCGAAAGCAACCTGGTGTAGCTATTGGAAGATTGTGTGAAAAATGTGATGGAAAATGTGTCATCTGCGATTCTTATGTACGACCGTGTACACTTGTAAGAATATGTGATGAATGCAATTATGGATCATACCAAGGAAGATGTGTGATATGTGGCGGCCCAGGAGTATCTGATGCTTACTACTGTAAAGAATGCACAGTTCAGGAAAAGGATCGTGATGGTTGTCCGAAGATTGTTAATTTGGGTAGTTCCAAAACAGACTTATTCTACGAAAGAAAGAAATATGGTTTCAAGAGACGATAATCAGTGTACAGCATAAAATCTAATTGTAATTCTACTACTCTACTGTTGAGATTTAGTATGTGTAAATTAACAAAAAACAATAATTTAAAATTTTTGATATTTTTGAAAAGAATGGAATTAGTATTGACAATTTGAATAAAATCTTTTAGAAAAAGAACAATTGATTTATGTTGAAGTCTGTAAATTTGATCTTGTGTTTTTATTAAGAATATGTTCTGGTTAAACGATGTGTATGCTATAGTTGCAGATTCATTATGAGATGAGTTTATTTAAGGTATGTATTAATGACATGAAAGAAATGGGATGAAATGACATTCAAGTCTACTTCGGTTATACAGCAGCTATAATTCAACAAATTATCACCTCATTATTCATTATTATAGCAATGAAATAGTTACTTTAAGTATATTAAATAAATAATACTTGAATGGGAAAATTCAAATGAACTAGACTGAACTTTAGCTTTTGAAATGGGGTAACACTGCAAAACAATTTTAAAGGAATAATTTAATAAAATGTTTGTGAAACCAAGCCAAGAATTATAGATCCAATTTTATGAGTTACTTTATGTATTTATGCAGTAAAAATCCTATTTTATTATATATACTGCAATATTAGGTTTATGCAATGTGTGATATATTGCACAAAGTAGTTTGAATTAAAAGTTTTCCATATTACCACAAATGGCATAGTTTCATAACTGTCTTATTTTTATTAAGTTTTTGAAGGCATATTAGCAATGCTAATGATACAAAATAATCAATTATATTTATTTTTCTAGATGTAATTATGACTATAAGCTGGAGTGTTTTGATTACTGGGAGTAAATTTTGATAATTTAGTCAGTTATTTGAAATGGATATTATATACATTGTAACAGTTCTACTTAAAAGTCCTTGGAGAAAAATTTAACACTATGGAAAATTAATAGTGTTAAAATTCAACTAATTATATTTGTGTGCTGTTAATTGAAAATATAAGACATATACAGTTTGATATATTTGAAATGATGTTTACTTTTAGTGATATCTGTAATTTCTAGTAATTGGTAAGTAAATGTAGGTCTTTAGAATCCTAGAAAAGAGAAGTACTTTGTAGATGTCAAGAAGGAAATACTTTATTGAAAAAAAGTAATTATTTCCAGTTAGAAGAATTTATAAAGTAATATTCAATTTTAATACATATATTTATATTCAATTCTGTTTGAAGCTACAAATTAATAAGAAACTACAAGTAGAATTGGAAACTTCGAAGAATTTGAACACGTTAGAACATAAGATTTATTATCAGATCATTTTTTTCTTTCATATTAGAAAAAATCACTTGAAATCACAGAATTCTAGGAATTTGTCAAGTATGAAAACTCATTTTTAATTTATTATAAATTTTTCATCAACTTGGATAGGTAGGTATATAAATTTATTTGAAATGGGTATATAACTAGATTATTATCGACCGTACAATTTAACATGGAAGGCATAGTGGGGTAGGTTCTGTAAAATGTTTGAGAAATTTGAGATTTTTGCTCTTATCAATCAAGTTCTCTTATAAATGTCATTTGATTGCTTCATATGACATGATAATTTATAATGCTAACAGAGTTTCTATTTGTTACGTACTTGTATATTTTCAGTTATATGTATACAGATTATCTAGCAACATTCTCTTATAACCACCCTCATTGACTTATAAAAACAATGAGTGTTATTTTTCCACATATTTTTCGAACTGAGCATAGTGAAACTCGTACTACCAATGCAGAATATGGACAGCATTTCGTTTCACGACAAAGAGGTAAAATATCTGTTGGTCCGGTTCTTGCAGGGCTCATGAAATATGTTGATTCTCACGTAAAGGGGTATCTAGAAGAATTGAAAGAAGCGGTAGCAATCAAATCCGTTTCTGGTGACATACGCTACCGTAATGATCTCTTGAACATGAAAAAATGGGTAGAGGCATGGTTGATGAGATTGGATATTAAATATGAATGTTTTTATATTGGATATCATGTACTCAATGGCCAAAAAATGCGACTTCCTCCAGTCATTTTAACGAACTACGGAAATGATCCCAAAAAAAGAACGGTAAAATATACTTTGAATTGTCAGATTAACTTATAAAATAATTTTGACCATTATTTTCAATATTTCATTAGTTCAATAATTAAACCATTGTTTTCATCTCAGTAAAAACTGTGATAATTGGTCATTTTGAAATTCCAATTAAAAAATGGTTACATACAACAGACAGACATATTACATATATTGGTATATATGTAAAAACAAAAATTCTGTAAATACGAAAATATTTCACTTGAAATGCATATTACCTGCTCTAAAATGAAAAAATTAATAATTTATAATATATTTTTATCTCGGATTAGTTTTTTAGCTATACGATAGTCAACATAATGAATTTCCTCCTTTGAAATAACATGCATGATATTGATACTTAAAATGCCCTCATGAATATGGACTTCCATCGAATTTTTTTTCCTATCCTCTTTTTGATATAATTTTGAGAGAAAAATTTTTGAGATTCTGCAGCTACGCCATGTTGTGCATAATCCCTTACATTATGTTTTCAAAATTTTGTTTGGAATTGTTGAAAAAGTTTTCTGTAAATTAACCTTATCTTTGTATTTAGTTAAGTACTTGTTTTGGAAATTATACGATAGAGGAACACTTTTGCTTCTTTACAAGAATAATTAGCAAATAGAATTTTTCTTTTAGATTATCTCATTGATATTATAGAATTTAGTACAGAATGTGATTTGATTTGAATACTAATATTATAAATTAATTTATAAACATAATATTGAAGTGTCCACTTTAGCTTAGCTATTGCCATCTCTGTTGCTTCATCTGAACCCAGAATTTGACGAGTTTTGTTTAATCACTGTAAAAAAGAAATATGTATTCATAATTCAATTATCAATACATTTGGTGTAAAGAGTCTCAATAGTTACCATCATAGCGTAATATCGGTTAGAATCAAGGTATCCTATAGAATATGGTTGGATTTATTCACAAATACTAAGAAATATTCAGTCTAGTTTACAGATCCAACGACAGGTGGCACTCATACGGCAATTCTGTTGATTCATTAACATAAACTAAAAGGGTAACATAAAATTTGAAGTAGATAAAGAAAACATTCTTGTAACATTCTATTTTTATTGAATGATAAATATAGGGTACGGTAGTGAGTGGAATAACAAATTTTTCCTACGACAGTTTTTCATAAATATGGCTGGCTGACTTTTGACGTGATTTTCGACTTCAAATTGCAACATGCAAAGACAATCCTGTTAAATCAATGGATCTAGCGGGTCAATTTTAATCACAGAAACCAGAAATCTCTCATACAATAAATGTATTGTTTCATTGACCTAATGACATATTGCTTTGTTGGAACCACGACTTCGCTTCATCAATATACTCCATTTCGTTCATCATGTCGCGATATCGTTTAACAAAGCCCAAAATTTGCACCAAACAGTGACACGTGTTCGATGCAATTGTCTTTGGACTATCTCATTTATAAATTCAATGGACGATGAATCTACTCTGTGATAGTTCATATTTAAATGAAAGGTAATAATAAAAACTTGTCTAAAAATCACTGACTGAACAATTCTTTATTCGACTAGTTTCGCCTTTTACAGCATTATCAAGAATGCAGTAAAGTATGTTCTTGATAATACGGTAAAAGGCGAAACTAGTCGAATAAAGAATTGTTCAGTCAGTGATTTTTAGACAAGTTTTTATTATTACCTTTCATTTATCTCATTTATGTTGTCCAAATCCTAAACTGGGCAATAAACAAAGAAATCAAGGTGACAATGGCCTTCATCGGTTAGAATTATATTCTTGACAAATTAGTATTCACTTGCAGATTATATCAATCATCTATTCAATTAAACTTCGAACTTTCCTTATTTTCGAGACATTTTTCTTTAATTAGAACATGTTGTTGTACGCTCCATTTTCCTAACCCTAAATTCTGAGTTATCAATTTGTTTTATTCAGGGTTGCTAACAGCTTACTGCAATTGACGGCAAAACAAACATTGACTTAATTATTTCAGATTTGTGTTTATGGATATATCGATGTCAAATTACCGAACATGGAAGAATGGAAAACTGATCCTTGGACCTTAACGCATGTTGATAAGAGGTTCTATGGAGCAGGAACAGCTTCAGGAAAAGGATCGCTTTTGTGCTGGTTTCACGTAATCGAAGCTTTCAAGAGAACTAACACCCCGTTACCAGTCAACATCAAATTCTTGATCGAATCAATGAACCACCAGGGTAGCGAAGGGTTGGCGGAATTTTTGCAAACGAGAAAATTGGACTTTTTTTCGAATGTAGATTGTATCGTGAGTTGTCAAGGCGAATGGATAGGCGAGAAATTTCCTTGTATCATTTATGGAACGGTCGGTAAATATTTCATTGGCCCTGTGATGAATATTTATGGATATTTCGCCTAACTTTTTTTGAGTTGAAAATATCATACTGAAAGTTTTAAAAATTTGTATCTGTCTTCTTCCTGCTATTTGAACTCAATGACAGATGTAATGCATAACCTACTGCTACATTCTGTTTAATTCATCATACCTACCTAAAATACATTATATGGAGGGCCGTGAAGATCTCTGATTTCATGAATCTCTGAAGATTATTCGATATACTAACATTAACTTGAAGCCAAACCACGGACAACTTTAATACAGGCCATGAAATGAGTATCTGCCACGTCATCGTTAGTGGTCTATTCCATCCCGCCATTAGTTGAGTTGGTATACTAATGCAAATAGGACGCTTCTCGAAACATTCGCAGTTTGAAGTTAAATAATTTGAGCTTTTGGTATGAATTCTATATTTTTCAATTGTGTACAGTGTAATACATATGTAGATGGTGATACATATACATGATTTCAACATGGTTTGATGTTGAAAACTCAACATCAAACTATAAAAAACAAAGTGTTTAGTGTGCTTACAGATTTCAGTGAAACGAAACCATTTTGGGTTGTTTAAAACTTTCGCAGTTTGCAGTTGAATATTTTACGATTTCAGTTTTAATGCTCTATTCATCAATTTTCTATAGTGTGATTTAGGTGCTAGTTATGATAGTTTGTGGATAATATAACATCAAATTATAAAAATGAAGTGTTTTGTGTGTACCGATTTAATCGAATCGAAATCCAATTTGTGTTGTGTTTTGAGTACGGATTACTTACAAATAATTTTTTGTAAAATATAGTGTAGAGGATAGGTATTCCGTAGATGATTCAGTAAGTTTCAAGCTTGGAATAGGTGAGTTTGTAATAAGTATATTTTCTTAAAATGACGAAAACTTTTTGCATTCCTGGTTGTAAATCAAATTATAACAGCACCCTGCGGGCGGGTATCGACTTTCATTTTCCCTAAAAATGAATTTCCAAAGAGTAAATGGATGAAATGTATACCACAAGATAATTGGGCTCCAACAAAATATTCAGTTGTTTTTGCCTTGCATTTTCCTGAAACTGTTATCATCAGAGAAGAGAAATTCGTTTCAGCTAGTGAGATTGTAAGCATATCTACAAGAACAACATTAGTCTCTCACGTGGTTCCTTAAATTTTTCCAAATTTACAACATTATTCTTCAAAAAATATGCCCTTACCTAGAAATGGAATCCCAGAGGAAAGGCGGAGAAATTATTTAGCTCGCAATGATAATTTTAATAACATTTTTGAAAAGTCAGATTTAATTGTCAATTTTCAAGACTTAATTCTTCATTACTCCTGTAAAATAAATATTCCTGATTATTGGAATGTTAAAATAGGTTCAGTTAACAAAAAAATTCATTTTTATCTTCTTAATTTAAGTGAAGAAATTATTACCATAACTGACCAAAATCCAGTGAATGAAGACATGTTAGTAACAGTATTTTTGAATGGAAAAAAGTTGTTGTACACTGATTTAAGTTGGATTTTACCTATTGACTTCAAATTGGATAGGTGGTCTCAAATAAAAAATTTATTGATAAGATACAAATATATTCCAGACAGTGTGGATCAATCTTTCACATATTTAATTGAGAAAAGTTTATGTTATTTGAATGAGGCATCGATTAAAATTAGTTGTGATATGCTTGAAGATTTTTCAGAAAACAGGGCTACTTGTTTAAATAACCTTCGAATTTTAATTGATCAAATGAAATTATTACTTCCAAAGGAGAAACGATACTCGTCTGATATAATACTTGTCTTTTGTGTTATACACTCTTTTTCCCAGTGATAAATACCAAAAATATTTCTTGTTCTTTCGCAATATGCAATAAGAGTTGAAATAATGCTTGAAACGTTGGGAACAACCGACTAGGAGAGTAGACCACTAACTCAGTTTTGGCAACACCGCCGGAATACGCTCTCATGGCCTGATTAAAGTCGGGCGTAGCTAAACCTTCAAGTTTGTAATTTAAAATTTGTAGATTTCTGTAATTTCGTGAGAACTTAAAATAATCGACAAAGATATTTCTCAACAAACGTTTTTCGTTAATATTTTTAGGGCATCTGGTGTTTGATATTTTTGCGGAACAAAAAAATAATTCTGACATAGGAAAGGATATGGAGACCATAATAAACAGTATGTACGACCCACAAAGCGAGAAAATTTTGATACCAACCTTCGACAACTTCGTCAAACAGATTACACCCGACGAGGAAGGAGTTTATGAAGCCATTCAGGATTTTGACATTGAGAAAATTAGGTGGGCAATAATAGAAAATTTATTATACTTTATGTATTGAAAATGTTTCAAATGATGATTTCAGTATAAGGTGTCATCGATTCCCATAATCGATTTAGTTCTTAGGGGCATTTCTTTTTACGACCTGCCAGCGGCATCTATTCGTGAAGCCCCATAAGACCTATTTCGGAGTTACGTAACTCGATTCAGTTCACTTTAAGCAACAAATTCTTGTAACAACTCTATTTGTTTTTTTTTCTATATTTTTACCATTGAACATAGATGAACATTATGTCTAAATATCTTGTAACTTGCTTAACTAATGCCTTGTCCAAGGTGAAGATGGAAATCGCTGCGACGAGTACCTTGGTCTAATGTGTCCTTGTTATATATTCCTTAAAATTTGTCTACAATTCTCCTTCTTGCAAAGCGTATCCATTGTAGAACGTTTGCGATTCCCTTCTAATAATAGATTTTTTCTTTTTTCTCACTTCTCACATTGTGAATTACAGTCTGTATGGTTTTGAACCAGGTCCAATATCGAATACTACAGAGCCGGATATCATTATAATGCCTATTCCTTTACAACCCTCCAATTAACCTTTCATTAGGAGCTGTCTGAAATTAGTTTCGTATAAATAGCCAGCTGGCCAAACGATCTATTAAAAAAAAACTGAAAGTTATGGTTCAATGAGTATTTCGAAAAATTGAAGAATATATCTGAAAAAAATAATCAAAAAGACGAAAATAATCAAAATGAATACCAATTTAACGAATTTTCAGACCCTCACTTCCGCAGGAAAAACAGAAATGGGATAAAATTAAACTTCTTATGTACTTTTGGCGATTACCGAATATGTACATCAGCGAAGATATCAATTGCTCCTGCGATAAAAACGATAAGAATATCATTAAACGTCAGGTGGTTATAAAATTGGTACAGAGACAAGTGATGGATCAGGCCGAATTGCTCTTCACAGCTTTTGTGGAGAACACTGTGAATCAATTGAACATTCAGAGTTCGATCACTTGCAAGAAAGTTAGTTCTACTCGGCATTGGTCGGAGAATATTAGATCTTGGAATTACGAAGCAGCCAGACGAGCAACAATACAAGTAAGTAATATACGCCGTCTTAGTAAGACCATTATTTGTTACGAAATTAATCAACAGAATATCTCATCAAAAAGTCCGCATACAACAATGTACAATGTACAATGTGGACATTGAACCTTTGTATTAAATAGTATCAATTAATAAAAAAATATATAGATATCGAATAAGAATATATGAACCATCGAACTATTTATCTCTGTCATATCCTGTTTTAAAATCTGAAAATACTGCTTTTTCAGAAAAAAATACTTTTTTTCTGATGCTGAAATACTTGCTTTTCATGTGTCCTCCAAACGTGGAAATTTGAACGAAATCTAGAACGTATTGTCTATATCATCGTTCTCTTTTCATTTTTTACTATTGGTTCCTTTTTCTCTTTTTTGGATTATCTTTCATTGTATTAGAGTAGTTTTTTTACCTGTTCTTATTATTGGTACTTTTGTTCATTTTCGTTTATTTTTGTTATTTAGCTACACATCTTTCGTCGAATGTTTTTCGCATTGACTTTCTCCTATTTTCACAGACAATTTTCTCCTTATCTTTCAAGTATGGCTATATTAGGTACCTATACTTATTTATCAAGTTTTTAGGAAAGCTTTTCTTTTCCCTCTTTCAATTTAATCTTAGGGACCATGGAACTAAATTTTATCGAACGTCTTCTCGAGATCAAATAATTCGAGGTACTATTGATATTGGATTTTATCATCAAATGTACTGAGTAAGTATACCATATCTCTTGTTTTAGTTACGAGTATATGTGCTTTTTATTATTGACTGGTTAATATTCCCTCAACTACTTGACCAATAGCTTCACGTTTACACAGTGTCCGGGAGTACGGACTTAGCTGCCGAATTCTTTTCAATCGAAGACAGAAGCAGTTTGTTTCTTAAAGCGCCATCCGTCAGAAAAAAATCAGCCATTAACTTCCAAACTCGGAAGAAATCTTGTGAGATGAATGATGCAATTGCCATCTAAACCAGTAGATGGCCCCAGTAGGTATACAAAGCACCGGTGGACTTGATCTAGACATCGAATAGTAGTGGTAGCGATATAAGTTTTTTTGACAGGAATTAATGAATATAATCTCTGATACTTGGATTATTATTCCAAAAACCGCCTGGGAAAAACATATTTAGAAATATTGATAAACCATGTATTACTTCCTCATTTAACGAATATTCTTTCATTTATTGGAGTTCTTCTTTTTATAAGTAAACGTTTGAAAATTTCGCATTTAAGCATTTGTTATTGTTGTTATATTCACAGACATTCAAAGAAGAACCCTCGTTCATCAGAGAAGATCGTCCAGTTACTTCTATAAGTGAATTGGCAGGAAATTTAGAGAAAAACATACTGGTTCTACCGTTAGCTGGAAATGGCTCCAATACCGGCGAAGCGAATGAAAATATAGCTTATAAAAATTACTTCGAGGGAACCAAACTTTTGGCTGCATATTTACTCCAACTAGCCGAAGTAGACCCAGTAGATAAACCAAATATTTAAGGATTTTCATAAATAATGTACCTACTGTGTTTCATAAAATGTAAACTTTTATTACAAACATATATTTTTTCATTATACATCTTTAATTATTCATTAATAAAGCAAACTATGTATGTTTTCGATGGTTTCAAAATATAAAGCTAGAATTTTTATGTGGTAGATTGACTGAAATGAAAATTTATTCCAACGTTATGATAGTGGCGTGTTTCTGCCGCATCCGTTTATTTTCAACTATCAACCTATTTGGCAATACCACCTTTCATTCAAAGGATATTCATTAGCCGGAACAAATAGACAGACAGACAAAAATGTGAAAAATTATGTATATGAAATAGATATCGTATATATTATTAAATACATATGATTTTTGAAAATTTTTTTCTTCTTACGTCTGATAAATTGGATGATCAAAGTAGGCAATTTATAGATCTTTGTCTGTTTTTTCCCGGACTACTGAATGCGGTCAATGATGTACGATTCAATTTTTTCATAATATTAATAATAATAAGCATATAACAGGTATACCCGATCACAGGAAAATACAAAATGTATAATAAAATACAAAATATGTTGACTAAAAATATCAATAATAACATATATATTATTATACAATATTAAAAAATAATAAAAAAAATAAAAACCATTATCAAATATAATAACCTAAATCTATAATATCAATATCTAAATATTGAATTATTTAACTGAATCTCTAACAATCAGACAAGAAAACAAATCAATCAGAACTCAAACCGGAAAAAATCAAGGTACCTCAATGGTAAGATTTAAATACACATTATGATGGAAACAAGTGAGTCCCAGTGCAAATCACAGCAGCTTGATATCTGGTTAGCAATAGAACATGCAAAGCTAAGAGGCGATTGCGAGAGTAGGTTGGTTCTGTGGGTTTTTGAGTAAAATGTCTGGCTTATTCTAGTACGCCTCTGAGAAACGAAGAAGTTCAGGACAGTCGACATTATCACTGAGTAAATTGAATAAAAATTTCAATTCATTCAAACTTCTCCTGGTGTGGAGGCTCCTAGTGTCAAACAGCCACAGCAAAGAAGCATGATCTCAATCGCTAGGTCGATATTCACCATCCTCCCGAAATATGAGCCATTTCAAGAACCTTCTCTGCAGCGCCTCCAGGCGGTTTATGTGACAATTATAAATTAGTCGCCAAACAAGACAGCCATACTCAAGTTTGCTCCTCACTAGGGCATTAAATAAATGGACCAGTGTTGAGGAATTCGAGAACAATCTTGCATTGCGGACGATGAAACCATAAACTTTGCTACATGATAAAATTAATTGCTTGAATGCTTGATATGAGGTATGAATGATAATTTTTGATGAAATACTACGCTGAGATCCTTAACCTCCAGAAGTCGAGTCAGATTAAAACCTTCAATATAGTAATCAAAAGTTATCACATTTCTCTGTCTAGTAAAACCCACCCCATTACATTTCATGACATTCAAGTGTAATCAATTATTAATACACCACATGCTGATATAATTCAGGTCATTTTGTAGCCACAAACAATCAAGTATAGATGACACGCTCTTATAAATCGTCCGCATAAGCTACCTTCATGCAGTCCACCACCATATCAGAGAGATCTTTAACGAACAGGACAAATAGTAGGGGTCCAAGATTGGACCCCTGCGGCATTCTTGAAGTTACTAGAAATTCTCAATTTGTACTAATTGACTGCGACTACTCAAGTAAGACTTCATGAGAAGTGATAAATTATTCGTAAATCCAAAAAGCTTCCTAGTTTTAACTATAAGCACTCCACAATTTATTGTATCTAACGCTTTCAGGAAATCTGTATATACAAACGTCGACCTGCCATGCTCCGTCCAACTCCTCACATATAAACTGAGAAAACTCAACCAAAATGGTAGAGCAAGATCTCCTAGTCATAAACCCATGCTGCTCAATTGCAACACTTTCTGATCTTAGGATATATGCTATAAAAATGTATAATTTCAAGCAATTTAGAAAAGTTCGACAACCTAGAAATAGGCCTGTAATTATCTTTATGTGATGAATCGTCCCTTTTGAGCACCGGAATAACTTTTGCTACCTTCCATCGTGTAGGAAAAATGCTGGTCTTTAAAATGAGATCATGTATATGCTTTAGCGGCATGATTAGAGTGTCAATACAGTCTTCTACAATGAAACTTGAAATCAAATCAGGACCAGCCGTCAATTTGTTATCAAGTTTTCTGTGAGCTCCTTTTATCATGTCTTCTGTAATACACTCTATGGAAACTAGAGTGTTTCCCCAATTCTCAACACTATCACAATTAGCAGAAATATCCGAAAGCACAGACCTGCAGTAATCCGCAAATGCGTTCACAATATAATTTGGCTTTTTATAAATAAACGCATTATTCCTGGAATTCTACATACATCCCCTTTAATCCCTAATAAAGGATAAGAACCTACTAGGATCTTCATTGATGAAATGCTCTGAGGAAGCAATATTAGCTTTGTAGAGTGAACCATCCTCTGATTTTACCACGGCTCTGAGCGAACTATAATGTCTATTTATATGTCTATAATATGAATATTTATAAATAATAATAATACAATAATGAATAAATAATAATAAATTTATTCACCAAATTAGTCACATGTTTGTATATGTTAGTTCTTTTACTTCTGTTTGTTACAGTATTAACAAATTAAAATTAAATTATTAAGCTCTTTTTTCAAAATCCTCGGCGAAGTCCAGTATTTCTGATGCACTCAAAATGATCATGTATGATTATCTTTTCACCTATATCATGTCCAACACAATTTAAATTGTCTTGAATAATATTTTTCTTCTAATATTTTTAAGGTTGTTCTTCTTTTCAAATATCATTATACACTGTTGTGAATTTTATATAAAACTGAAGACATATTTTTGTTTGGTGACTGGAAGAAAGATCAGAATAAAAACTGAAATCAGTCTTTTAGTGCGCATTCTTCTAAGCTGTAATTACTGTATTAATAGAATAAATGTAAAATAGAACAATGTAGCGAATTGATATTTTTATTATATATAAATTAATATTATTATTAATGAACCCTTGACTTTCATGTACTTTAAAATATTTATTTATCTTTTCAAAACACAAGAACTAACTAATAGTTCTTCACACGGCTTTTCAGCTTCACATTTATTATAAGTGATGGGTAATCTCCAACACTCGAAAATCAATCTTCTATATTACATAATACGATATCGTTAAAGTAATTTATGTTGGTGAACTACAGGAAGAAGATCGGCCGCCTTTACAGTTTGACTGATGGCAACTTAACGATTTGGGTGAAAGTTCACACCTAAGCGAGGTAATGAGACTCATTAGAACGTAATTGTTGCGGATTGTCTCCGGGGGCCGGCGCCCCCCGCCCTCCCGTTAGCCCCCTCTGGGGACCAAATTGATTTTGGATGATTAATGTTGGCACTCTGACCCATCCGTCAAACTCCTAAGTCGAAGTATTCACCAGCTTCAGAGGTGGCTCGTTTCTCATCATTCAAGGTGGGAAAATAATCGATATTTATTTATTGGAACCGCGTGTTCAGTACCCAACAGTTTCAACTTGAGATGCGATATTGATTATCGGCAAAAATGTTACTACATTACAACTTGAGAACCAGTGGCGTATATACAAAATATTTTGGGGGGGTTCCCGGACCAAGGTACCTAATGTTATATAATATGGGTAATAAAGTTGTTATGTATACTCAATGTTGCACGATCGTTTTAAGGCCGATTTTAGTAGTCAAATTACAAATAGGTTATCTCAATATTGTTGCAAAACAGTGAAACAGAGTAAATACAAATGAAGGAAAGAAAAAGGCCAAAAAATTATATGAAGGGTGTTTTGTTTAGAGGTATAGAACTATAAATTGCAATATAACAACGATGTATCATTCGATTGACAAGAATTTTTTTTTATTCGAAAGTTAATCTTGTGTTTTATTCGAACGATAATCATTTTGAATATGATTTCTGGCATATGACCGCCACGGCTGGCTCGGATGTAGTCCAATCTGGACGTCCAATTTTCGATGACTTTTTCCAACATTTGTGGCCGTATATCGGCAATAACACGGCGGATATTGTCTTCCAAATGGTCAATCGTTTGTGGCTTATTCGCATAGACGAATGACACATAGCCCCACAGAAAGTAGTCTAGCGGTGTTAAATCACAAGATCTTGGAGGCAAATTCACAGGTCCAAAACGTGAAATTAGGTGGACATCAAACCTGTCTTTAAATAAATCGATTGTGGCACGAGCTGTGTGACATGTTGCGCCGTCTTGTTGAAACCACAGCTTCTGGACATCATGGTTGTTCAATTCAGTAATGAAAAAGTTAGTAATCATGGCTCTATACCGATCACCATTGACTGTAACGTTCTGGCCATCATCGTTTTTGAAGAAGTACGGACCAAAGTTTCCACCAGCCCATAAAGCGCACCAAACAGTTAGTTTTTCTGGATGTAACGGTGTTTTGACATACACTTGAAGACTCTTCACTCCAAATGCGGCAGTTCTGTTTGTTGACGTAGCCATTCAACCAGAAGTGCGCTTCATCGCTAAACAAAATTTGCTTATGAAAATCGGGAACAACGGCAATCTCGTTTTGGGCCCATTCGACGAATCTACGCCTTGCTTGATGATCGTTTGGCTTAAATTCTTGCACGAGTTGGATTTTTTAAGGACGCAAACCAAGATACTTCCGCAAAATCTTCCATAAAGTGGATGGACACAGATTCAATTCCTGTGCTCGATGGAGGATCATTCGGGTCTTCCTCAATGCTACGCTCTACAGTAGCAATAGCTTCTTCTGTACGCACCGTTTGGCGTCTCTGGGGATGCGAGTTACCAATAAGAGTAAACGTGGTGCGAAAACGTTCCATGGTTAATCGAATTAACTGCTCTGATGGATGATTTTGTGGATGATAAAATGGACGTAGTGCGCGATACGTATTCGTCACAGAACTATTATTTTCGAGATAAAATTGCACTATTTGCAAGCGTTGTTCAGGCGTGAGTCTATTCATGGTGAATTGCCGAACCAAACTGAGAATAAATCACTTCTCAGCTGTTGAATCGGTCGCCATCTTCAACAGTAATGCCAACTTAAAGTTCAATACCTCTAATAAAAACACCATTTATTATAAATACATTTTGCGGTTAAAAATATTTACAGAAATTACAGAAAAAGTATATGTTTTTTGGTATATTTGAGAATTTATCAATAACTTCCTAATCACCTACAATAATATCCCTGTGGAAGGAAAGTGAAGCTATTCCCTTAAGACTATTTTTGGATGTGCTGTTTCTTAAGTAGATCCTCAGTCTTTTCAGGCTGAATAAAGATCTCTCCAACTTGGCAACAGAAAAAGGAAGAACTGGCAGAAGTTTGAAGAAGATATAAATGTTAGAGAAGAAAGTCCAATCACAATTTGAGGGAGATCCTTTAGCACTACGGCCTGTTCCTTCTTGCCGCAGGAAGAGGGTGTAGACGACGTTCAATTTCATCAACCCAACCGCTCACTGCTCACTGGCGACCCGATCATCTAATAGATCTTTCAAATTACGCATCTCAATCACTCATATAAGTTATAAATGAAAAAATAATTTGTTTTCACATAAGTTAATTTTGTATTACACTGTCTGATTTCGGGAGGGAACCGGCCTCCAGGCCCCACACCCCTTATATACGCCACTGTTGAGAACGCTTATGTGAACAAAGGGAATTGACTAAAATTAATCGATTTAGATTGAGTTCTTTGTAATATTTTATTGAATGCTATTACTTAGTTATTAGTTACTATTTTAGTTTTTTAGATTAGATTGAGCTCTGTGTTATAACTCTTTCCGAACATTCCAATAATCTGGCACCTTCTGGTTGTTAAATCTGCCATATGAGTGAGATTCCACTGTATAAGTATCTATAACTGATCTCTCATATGTGATATGAAAACATATTTCTTGATTCATTTACAGAAAAATTTCGTTCGGTATGTCGGTAGACAACGAGCAATATGACACTGATTTTAGAGAATATAAGGGGACATCCATAAATTACGTGAGGTGTTTAAGGGGGGAGGGGGTCGAGTCAAATCTCATCTAATTTTACGTTGGAGAGAGGGGGGGTCTTGGCAAATATCACGCAATTTTTTTTCTGATGGAAACAAAAAAAAATTATACTATTTTTGTCCATTTTCACATGATGCATTTGCGCATGATTCTCCATGGACTGCAATATAGTAGATATTTTTTTTTTAATCACAGTAGTTACCTTTTAAATATTCTTTTGTTAAATTTTTATTACACTTATAATTAAACTCTCAGCAATATTTATTATTAGTCTTAACTAGTCCTAAATAAAAGCACGAAGCAAAATTTTTTTTCTTTATAAAATAACAATCCAACGTGTCTACGTAAGAAACCCACATTTTGAAAAATCTCACGTGAGATTGGGGGTTGGGGAGGGGGTTGAATAAAATCTCACATCCCACCAGGGGGTAGGGAGGTACAGAAAATAAAAAAAAAACACCTCACATAATTTATGGACAAAATAATTAAATTGAAGTATCTATGACTGATCTTTGAACTTTGAACTGTGTGATGAAAATATATTTCGGGTTTTTGTTCAAAAAATGTTCGTTCTAGCTGTCCGAATAGAACGAATTAATTTGAGGAGGTGGTCTAATGAACCCATTATCAATATCCAGCTCCGGCGTTGATATCCAATTCCAAAAACTAGGAAATCAGATTAGGCAGCGAATGACAACCAGCGGAGCATAACCAGACGCCATAAAATTCATTAATGCCTTTCCGACCGAAACTTCCCATAAACAACTAGACGAGGTATCAAAAACTTTGAATCTCGACCAGTATTATAATAAATAACCTTCAAATCGTCCAGGCAATCGGCCAGCCCGCGGCGGTAGCGCGCAATATAAATCAGACAAAAAGTGTGAACCCGACTAAAACAAGATGTATAATGCTCAAGATAGTTCTTAATAAAAGTTATTATCGACTGGTATGTGTACACACATTACGAAAATCGTGACTATCTCTACCCACCGTGTAATGAGGACCCGCAACTCATTGGTTTTGCCTGCCTCTCTCCCGAGAACGGTACTATATTTTATCTTCTTCTTTGGTTGGGACATGACAAGGGTACAACTTCTTCGCGCATTCTGTTGCTCGTTTGAATTTTGATTTTTTCCAGGTGCCGAAAGCGACGAAGTCTTCGGATGCTTACGTCTTCTGAAGGAAGGATATTCTTGCGAAATAATTTTCAATACTCCAGGTTGTATTCATGAATTTATATTTATTAGTAAGTACTTTGATTTGACTGTAACTAGAATTTTTTATGGTTGATGTTTAACGATAGATTTGAAGATTTATTTCGTCACCAGCTGGGTGCTTTCTACTCGTCATACCAAAAACACTATTGATTCAAATAAATTTCTAAGAACTGGGAAATGAAGAAATGTTTCTTTTCTTGTTCTGGTTTGGGTATGATGAGAGCAGTGTGAATTCTGTTTTTTTTCCAGGTGTTGAAATCGACGAAGTATTCGGATGTTTGCGTGTTTTGAAGAACTTTCTTGGTAAATAACTTTCAAAATATAACAAATATTTTGGAAGTTTGTATTTTGTAACAGGTTGTATTTCTGTAAATCAATAATTGAACAACTAAACGAGACACATACCATATACAAAATAAATTGTAGTAAATGTGATTCATGTTATATTGGTAACACTAAACAATATTTTCATAAAAAATATATGAATATAAATATTCGGTAAAAGAATAAAAAATCTATAGCCTTTGAAAATCAGAAAATCGAGTTATTGCATTCAATTGATTTTGAAAACATGAAAATCACGAAAAAAAAACTGAAGAAGAATGTATTAGAAATGGTATAAAAACTATGGAAAAATATACATCACTCATCGAGACCTTAGAAAACACGTGACTTGAAAAAGACAAAGATAATGGTTCTATTATTTAAAATTGTGGATATGCTTGTACGGTTAGGTATTGCATTGATATTCTGATTAATATTTTGATTCTGAAAGATGCCGAATGCGTAAATTATTGTATATTGTTTGAAATTGACATGGATGGTTATAATGTACTGTAAGAACAAACATACCGGAGGAACATTAATTTATGTAAAAAATGAATTTAGATGTAAAAGAATGATTGGCATTAATGACTATGTGGACATGTGGCTTACGGGAATTGAGACATTTATAAAGAACCAGAAATATTATATCTTTTCATTGTATCATTCACCCAGTTCACGCGATGCGGAGTTTTTGGATCGAGTTGAGGAACTGTTTGACACAATCGAGAGTGATGCGATTCGAATAATCGTAGGGGATTTCAATATCGACTTGTCAAAAGATAATTTTTATGGAAGTAAACTGATTAAGCTCATAAATGAGAATGGATTATATTAGAAGATCACCGATTACACTCGAATCATCAGGGATTCTTCAACGAGAATTGATTTACTTATAACAAATAAAAAAGACCTTACACATAAAGTTCACCATATACCCAAAATAACGGATCATTCTATCATCTGTATTCCACAAGAAGATAAGGGGGAGAGTATAAGAACATATGAAACAAAAACGTTTAGGAACTACAGAAACTTAAATTCGGATAACTTTCAATTTAAATTGATGGAAATGGACTGGAAAACAAATACTAACAATGTTGATGAATTAGCTGATACTCTAACAAATAATATTGAAATATTACTGGATGAAGTTGCACCTGAACAAAAAAAGATTATTGTGAATGAATGTGGAAACAAATTATGGTGAATACGGAAATCGAAGAGCAAATAATACATAGAGATCGGTTATATAAAAAAGCAATAATAACAAAGAGAGATGAGGACTGGGAAAAATATATACATCAAAGAAATTCAGTTGTGGCCAGAATCCGGGCTAGAAAGAGATCATATTATGAAAAAAGAATTGATCAAGAAAAGAATAATCCCACCGAAATGTGGAAAACTATAAAGGTAATTATAAGAACAAAAAAATTGCAGGAAAACATAAAAGAAATTAAATTTGAGCACCAAAACACTGACAACAATATGAATAATGTGAATGACAAATTTAATAAATATTTCCTAGAAAGTATACATGATATAGTATCGGGGATAAGAAGAAATATAACGGAGAATCAGGTGACGCCATCTATAGAAAGTGAAAATAAAATGCAAAAATTTAGAAAACTAGATATGGCAGAGCTTAGAAAAGTTATAAATAGACTCAAAAATAGAGAAAGCAATACTGACGGAATTACAACCAAAGTACTGAAGCTGGCATTTGAAACTATAGGGGACAAAATCCTTAGTGTAGTTAATGGTAGTCTAGAACAAGGAGTGTTTCCTAGAAAGTGGAAAATGAGCACTGTCATACATGTGGAAAAAAAGATGGACACAGACCGATGCGAAGATTTTCGACCAATTAATATGGTTCCGCCATATGAAAAATTGTTGGAGCTTTGTGTCAAGGACCAAGTAATGTGTTTTTTAGAAAAAAATAATATACTAAATGATCAACAATCCGGATTTAGATCTAAAAACTCATGCGAGAGTGCTCTTCAGTCGGTTTTGATCACATGGAAGAATGCGCTGGAGGTGAATAGTTTTGTGATAGTGGTTTTTCTTGACCTAAAACGTGCATTCGAAACTATCAGTAGGAAATTATTATTGTTGAAAATGGAAAAAAATGGATTTGGAAACACAGTTTTGAAGTGGTTCAAGGACTACCTAGATGGTCGATCACAAGTTATAAGGTATGGAGGTATATCGGGTGAACTGGAGTCAGTTAATGGAGTTCCACAGGGTACAGTATTCGGTCCCATTCTGTTTTTGCTGTATATCAATGATATTGTTAAGGTTGTTGACAGATGTGGAATCCGGCTGTTTGCTGATGATACTCTAGTTTATATTGTAGGAAATGATGTGGCGGAGATGACAAAAACTTTGAATTTTGAATTGAATAACATTTTTATATGGTTAAATAATAATACTTTGCAAATTAATTTTGAAAAGACTAAATTCATGTTCATTGCGAAAAAACAAGCTAAATTGCAGATGACTGATGTAATTGATATAAAAATAGATAGTGTACAAATTGAACAGGTTAAAAGGTTTAAATATTTAGGGTCTGTTATTGATGACAATCTTGAATTCAACGATCATTTCGAATATGTATTAAGTAAAATGGCAAGGAAAATTATTGTTTTGGGTAGAATAGCTAGAAATTTAAGCACCTGGACTAGATTAAATATATATAAGACAATTATTGCTCCACATCTTTATTTTTGTTCAACATTATTATTTTTTATGAAAAAATATCAAAGTGACTTATTACAAAAAAAAACAAAATAAAGCTTTGAGAATAATACTAAATTGTAATAGATATACAAGGATAAAAGATATGTTATATGCTGCAAATATACTGTCAGTAAAACAAACTATCTATTGTAATACTATGGAATTTATATATAAAATTGTGAATCAAAGTTTGCCTGAACATTTACTGAGTAATTGCACATTTGTAAAGGATATTCATAATCATCACACAAGATCTAAGAATGATTTCTATATCAGAAAGGTTAACCCAAGTTTTGACCAAAAAAATTTGTTTCTAGAAGGTTTTAGGTATTATAATGAATTGCCAGAAGAAGTCGAATCATGTTGTACGCTTCTTCAATTTAATAAAGCTTGCAAGATGCATGCAAGAAATTTTATTGATCAGTTTTTTTTTGGATTGTTGAGATGTTTTCTCCAATATTCTTTGTATTTTCTGTAGCAAATTTGCTAATAAAGGATATTATTATTATTATTTTAACAGTAAAAATTCGTCATATATAAAAGGTGTTTTTTTAAAGGTATAGAACTTTAAATTACATTAAAACAACGATGGATCATTCGATTGACAAGAATTTTTTTTATACCATGATTTCTAATGAATAATGATTGTTTGTGAGATTATATGAAGATGATCGGGTGTTGATATATACTTGATATGTACAGGACAACTTCGCCAATTCATTATAATGGTAAATAAATTCCATATCGTCTTCCATTATACGAAATTGATAGTTTATCTTATTCACTAATGTCCATGATCTCTGTAATGTATTCCAAATGATTTAAAATAAAAAAGATGATTCGTTCTGATTCCAATAAAATATGCAAACAGACAATTAGTATAACAATGGTAAAGTTCATCGAAGTACATCGATATAAACAAACGAAGAGCGTGCTTGCAATTGTTTGTAGGAACAATCGTCATAAGTCACTTGGATCCGTGGATCGTGAGACTAAAAGGACGATACCTGGGCCTGAACCAAGTCAGTTGATATTTTTTGTGACTTTTTGTGAGGTAACATATAGTCCCAGCTTGGTAATAGATTTCGTTTCGTGTTCCAAACATTCTAAACTGTTTGGGAATTTAAAATTCTCGGAATTGGGACTACTTGTTAGCGATTGTTTTATGATGTACACTGGAAATGAAATAAATTATACATTTTTCTACCTCGACTCTTGTTTTGGAAGACCGTGGTGACATTTAAATGGGAAGTTGACTTTGTGCAAGGAAAAATAAAATATGCTTGAAAATGAAACTGTTTAACTCTTGTTAAACGATTGACCAGTTGACACTTGTTATAAAAAAAATTATAATTTATTTTTTACATCTATATTTATTATATTGCAACTGCAGATTCGTAGTATTAATAATAATAATACATTTATTCCCAACAGATATACATCCAATTACAGAGAAAAAATAACAAATTGTACACAAATAATAATGAATAAGAAAAAATGAACGATGAAAAAAAACAAAAAAAGAGAGTATAAGCGAATATAAACAACGAAAAAATCAATTAAAAATAAATTGAAATAATATTGAACAATAACTCTGAGATCGGCGACGAATTGACATTTCAGGATAATTATTAACACTATACGCTACGGCTGCAATATACTCTTCAGTACGCACTGTACGCATGCGAGACAATGGTTAAATGTACAACAAAGTGAACTTGGTGCGGAAGTTGGTGATAACAGCACGAATTGTTAATTCACCAGGTCGATTATGTCGACCATAATATGGTCGTAACAAACGATACACATTTTTCACAGAGCACGAATTTTGATATTAAATTTCAACAATTTGTAATCGTTGCTCGTTTGTAGGTCTTTCCATGATGAAATGGCAGATTATTCTGAAAACTTTTCACTTTGACAGATGACGTTTGGATGCCAATACCAATTAGTGCCGCCAACCTGAAAAACTTAACTCTTAAAAAATCACCCGTTATATATTTAATAATCTGTATAATATCAAACATTTTGAAGGACACCTCAACGCATTTAAAATCAGTTCCAATGGCACATGGTTCAAGCATTAAATTCGGTAATGAAAAATGTCCGATTGGAACCATTTACAAGAAGTGCAACACAACCATTTTATTTTTTGAGAACAAGTCCTTCGAAATTGAGGCTCACATTTCTCGCAACCTGTATACATACATATGTAAAGCATTAAATAAATTCACGAACATCTAGTGATAATGAATAACTCTGCTTGTCCGAATTTATGTAGTTGCTATTAAATTATCCCGCCTCCGTACAAAGCGACGAAGAAGAACAGAGGCAACAAACAGATTCGACTGTGGGTTTAAGCGGTATACGGTAATTAATATCTATCTAGTTACTGGTGTCCATTCCAGTAAAATTGTAACGTGATATGAACCAGAATGTTATTCGAAATGTATCGCGCATCAAGCTAATGTGAAGTTAAAAGATGAGTTCCAGTAGATACTGGGGTTATTAATTTAACAGTCATTCGGTGGAAGTAGCTAGCAATGATTACTTTTTACCATAGATAAGGTCGGGTCACCACTAATTATTGTGGTCGATCACTTGACTGGGAAATACCCGATTAGGAATACCAACCTACAAAATAGCTGCGTAACTATCAGCCGTACTTTTCATACTCTGTGACAGGCTTTCACGGAACTAATATATTATATGTGCATTAATTTTCTGTGCTTTCCGAATTTATTGCTCTGAAATGTTTTTAACGTAATAATCATAGAGAGATAAATATCATTTCAGACTGTACAGGCTGTTTAACATACATGCGGTAATTAACATAATTTGGCATTTGATGATTTGGAAACTTAAAAATGCCAACAGATTTATATTTGAAAATATTACTTCAAGTGAGGTTTTGTTCTTATCCCATACCACTTTATCATTTATTCAGGTTTTGAGATAAATATAGATGTTATACCTAATACACCATCCCCTAAAAATGTACATTATCATTTTAATTCCGTGCTTGCCGAATCCAAATAGGTAGCAGTTCGGTTGCAGAAGAGATCTCGGAACTACAAAAGCAATTTTAAGTTTTGTGGAGGATACGTTGAGGTGTTTTGAGCGGGGATGGTACTCGGTCAGCCTTTTCCTGGATCTGACGAATTCTTTCGATTGTATATCTCATTCGGTTCTTATGTCGAAGTTCCGAAAATATGGTTTTGTTGAGGACAGCATTGCATTAATTTCGTCGTTTCTGTCTGATGGTTATCAGTCGGTGGTCTCCGGTGGAAATTGGTCAGACAGGTTAGCCCTATCCGTAGGAGTCCCACAGGGATCTCTTGCGGGTCCAATTTTATTTTTGATCTTTATATACAACCTACCAGACTATCAAACTTCAAGAGTGATTTTATTTGCGGACGCCAGCAATATTTCTGTTGGTGGGTCTGATTTGAGTAAGGCTCGAATTGTTTGGAGACAGGGAGAGCGCATGAAGGCCGAACGGTCGTTTGCAGGCAACGAACTGTGTATGAATGATGAGAAGTCAAAGAGCATGATTTTCATCTTGAACAATCATGATAGTGCGGCTGATTATACCAAGTTCCTTGGTATATTTGTTGATTCTCGCCTTACATGGAAACCGTCATTGAGTCAGTTGCCGCCAGGCTGAGTAGAAGCATATTTGTGCTTCGCAGTTTGATCGGATCTGTGTCGAACGGGGTACTCAGGTTGTCGTATTTCTTTTTGTTTGAGTCTTTCCTCCGATATGGCTTGTTAGTGTGGGCTCATTATTGTGGGGCTAGGAGACCATTTTTAGACTTTAGAGGAAGGCAATCAGAATTATATCAGCTGCAGACTATAGAGCCTGTTGCAAAATTAAAAATAGAAAATTACAAATACCATCGTTCCCAGGTTTATATATCCTGTTATACGCTTACGAAACTGAAGATTTTATGTTTGTGGGTAGTGGTTTTCATCAGTATGCTACCAGATGTAGATCTCACATTAGAATGAATTTCTCCAGATTGAGCAGCTCGCATAACGGTCCGAATTACTCGAATTTTTCAATTATTTGCCTCATAGAATCCGCACCTTACCTAATAAGTTCAAATCATTACTGAAGGATATTTTAATTGAGAATGTTATCTACTGTTCCACCGAGTTCTTTCGTATAGATTTCTCCTTATACATGACTTGATCTCATTTTATTTGTGAATGTATGTATGCAGATATCAGTGATTGTTTATGTTTTTTATTTATATTTTTGACTTGTGCAAAAACAACTATACGATGCTTTATTGCTCTAATAAACTACTACTAATAAACTACTGCTACTTGTTTTATCCTACATAGAGCTATAACTATATGACTATTTAGAAGGTCTCAGTTGAAGATCCGGCGACAAAGCAAGGATGTATTCCTTGGTGTAATTTGAATTTGATTGGTTCTACGTTTATTTTGAAAAACTCTTTTGTTTCGAAGATGAGTGAGGAATAAAATTTGCGACAACTAAAGACTAAAGTCGCAGACATTTTACTCAAAAACCCACAGAACCAATCTTCTTTCGTAATCGCCGCTTAGCTTTGCATGTTCTATTGCAAACCAGGTATCAAGCTGATGTGATTTGTACTGGGACTCACTTGTTTCTATCTCACTTATCTCTATAGATAACGTAGTAGAGAAAATACAGCCACAATATATAAGTGAAACAGAAATACTGAAAACATAAATCCTTGATAGATAATTTTCAATTTCCCTTTCAATGGTTTCTCAAGGAATACCATAGCTAGGCGCACTTTGTTACAAAACTGTTTTCGAAGGCTGCAGTAACTAACTCCAAATTATTTTAGTATAACTTCCTTGATTTGATTTCTTCCTCTTGTATTCAGTTGGTATTTTCAACATTATCACTTAATGGTGACAACCTGTAAAAAAGATTTTTAAATAGGGGCCTATCTGTACTTTTTGTTGGCCTATCCAAAATAATGAAGGGGAGATGGTCAAACCAACAACCATTAATAAGTTGGAGTTTTAGAGTTTAGAATTTTTTAATGAACATTGTACTTACCTAATTCGTAGAAACCGACCAAAAACTTTCACTGTACCAAGTCTAACGACTACGGAAACATGAACGGCTACGAAACCTTATTATGTTTGAGTATTGGTTTTAACCTCACACTCCTCGAATCGCTGTAATACCTACAAGAATAAAGTGGTGGCTATAGGACATGATCTATTATTCAATAAATATACCACAGCACCATGGAAGAACGTTTGACTGGAATTTTGTTCGTTGGTGATCTCTCCAGATTGGCTATCTCACTCGATTTCACCCAATTGGGTATTTACCATCATTTATCACCCTTTGTCTATGAAAATTTAAATGAATTTTGCGAAATAGTTTCTATATTTCTAACATTACTGAATATTGAAATTGTGGATGATTATTTAACTGGACCTTTATCTCGATTGTGAGACTTACTGGCTGTGGCAGTGTTGCCTCCAAAAAACAACGATTCCAGATAATCTAGGATGGAGTTCCTGGAGGATGTACCATATAGGACAAGACATGCAGTGTAATTTTTACACGATGGTGCAACATCATATTTCGATTTTTTAACATGAACAAACTGAGATCGCTAGATTCGTCAAAGTTCCATACCATGACCTACTTGATTCACTGATTTGAATCAATTTTATTACCTTTTTCCAATGATCTGAAGTTATTAGTTTATACCAATTTTTTCTACATACTTTTACTAACCGCTTTTTCATTATCGTTTTTTATTTTACTTAGGTACAACTTAAATTAGCAAGATGTATTATCTATCTATTAGGTTCACGATCAGGTTCAAATTGGATAAAAATTCTCTATTTATTATCTCTTATTATGTTCATATTTCTCTTATTATCTTCAAATAATTTTTTTATTTGAAATTGATATTCATTGCCTTACATTAGGATAATCGGAGCAATTTTTTCAATTATATCCCGTTGCAGTAACATGGATACACCGTTCTATTTGCTTTTGAACTCGTACAGAATGATAAACAATTAACTAGAATGATTTTAAGCTTGATCTGAACAGTATTCTTTTGGAAGTGTATTAAATTATGCAGTGTAACTAATATAAATTAGAGAAAGGAAGTAACGAGATCGGAGTAGTAGGTGGGTGGTATTCTGTTTCAAGAACACAGTTGGAGATTAGAAGCTATAAAAATATTTCATTAGGCATTCGAAGCACGTGATAACATTTTCATTTCGATAGTTTCTCTAAAACGTAAATCAATCTTATAGAATCAGGTCTACCGGTTCGAGAAAGACTTCATTTTCTTTGTTATTTTATATCTATCTCTATGAAAATATTTCAATGTTGTATAGCAACTCAAGTTTTACCGTACAGTAGTCGTATACCTACTTAACATTTAAAATAAAAATGGAACAAAATCATAGCTGGCTTAGGGCAATAACAATTTAGGCAGGTTATATTTGAATTTAGATATAGCCTTAGTATGTTAACATATCACATGACCATGCATCCTCCATCCAGATCAGCTTTTAGAAAGCCTTTAAAAGTTTTCACTTCAAAAGCTATGCAAAGCTTTCGAATCAATTTGCCAGAATATGGTCGTATGTTCTTAATTGTGAATGATTCCTAATTGTATGATGATATGATATACATATAAAATCAGCCCTGCTGCCCATGGCTTGGTTTTTCTTTTTTATTCTATTCAACGCTCTTCTTCGGTAGTTAAATATTCCTTGCTCCTGTAAGTCCTTTTCTACTGTTTCTATCCATTTCGTCCTTGGTCTTCCTCTGTCTCTTCTTCCAGCAATTCCTTCAACATAACTTGTTTTGCAGGTTTTTCCTCTTCCAATGTTGTTATATAGCCTCTGACAATATTAGTTATTGTTTGTTGAATAATTCACTTATTTCTTCATTTGTTCCCTTTTCCCAAAGATCCCCTACTTCCTTGTCACCATACGTTTTCTTCAGAACTTCTCTTTCCAGTATTTCTAAGGCCTGACTTTCTTTTAAGTTCAGTTTTCCAGCTTCACAGTAGTAACTTATCACTGACAATATCACTGATTTGCATCCTCTTTTCTTTGAATTTCTGGGGATAGTTTTCTGTGTCAAGATATGAAACAGTACTGTTCACATCTTTCGCTATTCTTTCTAATTTTTCATCTTCTTCTCTGACAATATAGTTTATTGTTACTCGCAAAAAGTGAAACTTGTTCAATTCTTCAGAATTGTATTGTGTCCTTCTGCCATTATTTTAAGCGTTTCCGTGTTATATTCGGTTTTGTTTATGACTGTGAATTTTGTTTCTTTTTCATTTATCCTTACTACTTTTTTCTTCTCTGCATTTTCTTATTTTTTTATACCATTTTCAAATGATGTAGAATTTTATAATAATGAAAGTAGTGAACATCAAATAGTTTGTTTTGAATATCAATAAACACTACTGGGGTGTATGGATGCTTTAATTTTCAGTGAGGATTTGATATTGATAGAAAACGTTGGCAAGGGTTGAAGTTTTACTAACAGAGGAAAAATATTTCATTCAAACAGAACATAATTATTGATTCCTTAATATTAGAAAAAGTCATACTGGATACCAGATCTCCACATTCGCATTCTACCAATACAGCATACGAAATTGCAAGAGCTTATTATTGATTAATGCCTCATTCTTGTACAATGGTAATTATGTTGAGGGTGTTTGTAGCTGGTTGATGGGGCGTACGGACGGTGAGGTGGTACATATAATTATGGGCGAGGACCTACGAAGATATCTTGTCACGATTGTGTTAAGTATAGTGTTTGGTACACCAATAACCCAGCCAGTGGACCGAATCAAAACAGATGTGTTTATGTGTGAAGTGAAAGATGCTCTATCCCGCTGGTCAAGTGCATTGCCGATTGGTACTTTATTAAAGATAGCTGGCTTGATCGGAATATGGAATTTAATATGGGTACTGGATGCGGTCATAACCTCACTCCAGTGGTAGCTCTTATTCGGGTGTTCAAAAAGTACAACCAAGTACCATTTCAATAGTCATAATGTGACTATATTGAAATAACACTTGGCTTCATTTCACAAAATTTTAATAATTGCTTGACAATTGTTTGGGGGTGTTACCGCATTTCAAAAGCTGAACTCAACACTTGTTTTGTCAACTAACATTTTTATATACTTTTACATATATAAACATGTAAATTCACAATATTTCTTCAACACAATTTTGTATATTGATATGGAATTAAATATATATTTATAAATATTTGAAGTTGGTTATATCTACCGCGTATAATCAAACTGTGTTGAATTTTTCATCTGTTCTAATTCTAACAGACAGAAAGTTTCTCAGCAGATAAATATATCTTCTTCATATCTTCGCATTTTATAAATCTTTCGTATTAACTAATGAGTGTTTTTATTGTACTAATATCATTTCTTAATTTTATTTACATTACTTCAATTTACTACGAAATTATACTGACAAAACATTCAATATCAACAATTTCGATATAATATAGTTTTCATTTTTTTCATTTTGATATATATTTTTTTATTCTTCATTTAATTTTTTCATTATCTTTATAGTTACAAAATGGGCGTTTTTTGAAGTGTAAATTACACTGATTAGAATATCCAATTGGATAGGTAGATATTCAAAATTATCTTTATATTATTTGTTCTTTATATATTTATATCTTTGTTAAAAAGAGTGTTGTGCTTATTAAATGACAAATCTCTGATAATCATCTGCTGGTAATTTTTGGAAATTAGTTATTTAATCACCTCCCGACACAAAAGATGAAGTCTGTCATATTCTTCTCATGACATTTTCTATTCAGTTGCAGTTATTTTTATATTAAATATAAGCAGAGCATATGGCATCTGTCCAACGTGTTTACCGGATCTTATCGCTTATACTGAATATCAATAAACTGTGATAAAAATACAAATGTACTGAGCAAATATCAAATTTCGCTTTATTTCTATAGGCTTTCGTATCTGTATTTTTCCATTTCTCTCTGGTTTCTTTGTTAGATCGGCAAAAAGCTTTTTTTATCTAAAAAGATCGAATATTTAATACTGTTATGTAGTGCTTTACACCTAGTGAGACGCTAATGGATATTATATACTACCTTTCACATATTACTCCCTATGGGCTAAATTAAAATGAGTTCATGATGTTAATTAACATTCTTATTTTTACAAGACCTAATAAAAATCTTATGGTTTAATATGATAAAGATAATAATTAAAGTTTTCAGCAATATGAAATTTCCATCGGGCATAACATGGGTACCTAAGATACCAATTCATTTATTGAGAGCCAGTAATGTTAATAGCGATGTTGAAAATGTTATAGGCAATCATTAATCTTTAAAAATCAATTTATAACTAAATGTAATAGCCCAAACTAATTTGCTCACCTCGAGCAACTTCCAGATACCGGTTATTGATATTGATAATCTTGTCTACAATTACAACATTGATAAGAATGTGAAATACTATTTAGTCAAACTAGAATCTTCCACACCCTGAGTTTGTTCTTCAGAAGAATTACTTTAACAACCTAATTTTAGAGAACGATCTCTAATTTAGAATGATTAATACGCAATAGGGTTTGAATATAACAACTTCAACAACCTAAATTTTAGAGAACAATCCCAACTTCAAGAATGATTAACACATGGTAGGCTTTGACTAAACCAACTTAAATCGAACAATCTAAATTTAAAAAATCTTAACTTCTTGAATAATTAAAACATAATAGGGTTTGACTGTACCAACCTTAACAACCAAAATTTCAGAATGCAATCCCAAATATTAGAGAACAATATGAAATTGCCGAATGATTTGACTATAACAACTTCAACAACCTAAATTTCAGAATACAATCCCAAATATTTGAATGATTGATATAAAATAAACTTTGACTATAACAACTTTAATAACCTAAATTTTAGAGAACAATATGAAATTTTCGAACGATTAATACATAAGTAGAGTTTGACTATAACAACTTTACATCCTGAATTTCAGAATACAATCGGAAATATTTGAATGATTGATATAAACTAAACTTCGATAATAATAATTTTAATAACCTAAATTTTGGAGATCATATGAAATTGTCGAGTCATTAATACATAAGTAGGGTTTGACTATAACAACATTAACAACCTAAATTTCTGAATACAATCCCAAATATTTGAATGATTCGGAATGCAATCCCAAATATTATATTTGATATAAAATAAACTCTGACTATAACAACTTTAATAACCTAAATTATAATAGGTTTAATTATAGAGAACACATATCTAGAGAATATTTAAAGAACAATATGATCATATATGATCTGATCATATTGTCGAATGATTCAGTCATAAGTAGGTTTTGACTATAACAACTTTAACAACTTAAATTTTGGAATAAAATCGAAAATATTTGAATGATTGATATAAAATAAACTTTGACTATAACAACATTAACAACCTAAATTTTAGAGAACAATATGAAATTGTCGAATGATTAATACATAAGTAGTGTTTGACTATAACAACTTTAACAACCTAAATTTCGGAATACAATCCCAAATATTTGATTTGATATAAAATAAACTCTGACTATAACAACTTTAATAACCTAAATTTCAGAGAACAATACGATATCATATATCTAGAGAATATTTAGAGAACAATATGATCATATATGATATGATTATATTGTCGAATTTATACATAAGTAGGTTTTGACTATAACAACTTTAAGAACTTAAATTTCGGAATATAATCCAAAATATTTGAATGATTAACACATAATAAACTTCGACTATATCATATTGAACAACTTTAATTCTAGAGAAAAATCTCAAATTGTCGAAGGATCAATCTCGATAAATTTCGACTGAAGTTGATACACAAACACAAAGTTATTATAATGCAATCATATGGACATAGACAAAATAAATTCTTCAATAATTCATCTAAAATTTCGAAACATTCATTTACTCTAAAGGCGGGAATCTATAAATTAAAGAAACATGGTGACATCTATTAACCTAAAAGCAAAACATTGAAATCTCTTTCATTCACGTTATTTTAAAGATAAACTTCAAACAACATCATTTTGAATATAAGGTAATACTTATATATCTAAACAATATTAATTCGAATTCAACACTAGAGAGGGAATTGGATGATATTGTATTCTTTCGAAACTTAATACTTGCATTAATCAATAAAATAGGCGTTTTTGCGAAGTCGTAACTTAGAAAAATTTGTTATCGCAAAGTTGTATGTAGAATATCAAGAAAACGAAACATTCAATGTATTTTCATGTCAATAAATTGGAGAAAAAACGAAAATTAAATGTGAAATTTTGAAATATTTCTTAAATTACTGGAATCAGTCACTTTAATGAAGCAAATAATATAATAATAATAATAAAATAAATTTACTGAGAAACATTCCTTACATTGTAAAATTACATTCATTTCAATTGAGAATCACAACTAAGAAGAATGCTCTCAAAAAGACTGCATTCGGTTATGAGTCTAATCTTTCAATCAGCACTCGAGCAAAAATATTTGTTCAAACAAAAATATTGGTTAAATTTATATTTACAATCATACAGGTACAACTTTATTTGAAAGAAAAGAAAAAAATTACCTCAGAAATATTAAACATTTGAGACAATTTCACCTGTTGAAGAACATTTGTGTTAAAAAAAATATAGATATTATATTTATACATATACATTTATAAAAATATATATCATGTATATGTATATACATGATACATACATGGTATATACATATATATGTATATGTATCATATAAATATACATATATATTTATATGATACAAAAAACTGATTCATTCATTATAGCCTACATTCGAATCATTGAAGTACTCTGCCACACTATATGTAGTATGCCTTTGTTGAGAGCAGATATTTAACTCTCCTCTTAAACAAATGAGCTTTCAGTACTTTCAAATTCGATGGTAAATGGTTAAAAATTTCAATACTCTCATAATAGAGAGAGTGCTCAAATTTAGCTGTTTTATGCATAGGAATTAGTAGCACATCCCTGTTTCTTGTTGAATACTCATGATTACTATTCAATTTAATAAACCTATCTTCATTTTCTTTAACATGTAACAAACATCTATAAATATATAAACACGGTAAGGTGAGTATATAATTTTTAATGAAGATGGATTACAAGATGTTCGTTGATGAATATTGAATATTAATCGAAGTATTCTCTTCTGTATAATAAACACCCTATTTATTTCTGTAGAGCAGACTCACAGCAGACTATTATAATTAAAATGACTATATACAAGACTGTAATACACATTCATAACACAGTTTCTAGGTACGATGTTCTTAAGTCTAGAGATTGCAAAAATGAGTTACTGAATTTTTCACATAAGACATCAATGTGTGATGTCTATCTCAAATTTCTGTCTACATATATTCCAAGAGACGGTGTTGATTGAGAAATACTTCTTTTAATATGGATAAATTGTGCCTTAGCATTGGCTATCGATTATTTGAATGTTTCCGTTACTGATGTTAATCTATTTCAAGATAACAATGGCACTTCTATATTTACGTACACGTTTTTATCAAACAATTGTGACGTCCGTTTCAACATTACAATGGCTTCTTCGGGTTGAGATAGTACCAATGCAAAAAAGCCATTCAAATGGTGAAAGGTACATCAAAATGTTCCAATAACAGTGTGCAAATCTAAGATTTTGTGTGTAAATCTTAGTGTTTTGGTTGATTGAAAAAGAGTTACTCAATTTTTTACATAGGACATCAATGTGTGATATCCATTTCAAATTTCTGTCTACATATATCCCAAGAAACTTTGTTGATTGGGAAATACTTCTTTCAATATAGATAAATTGTGCCTTGGCATTTGCTATCGATTATTTGAAAGTTTCGGACCGTTACTGATGTTAATCTATATCAAAATAACAATGGCACTTCTATATTTACGTACACGTTTTTATCAAACAATTGTGACGTCCGTTTCAACTTTGCGATGGCTTCTTCGGATTGAGAGAGTACCAATGCAAAAAAGCCATTCTAATAGTGAAAGGTACGTCAAATTTTTTCAATACGAGTGTGCAAATCTAAGAAATAGTGTTTTTTGTACCATTCTAACTTTGTTGTGGATCAGTTGCTCAACAACAACTAATTAGATCCGGCCCTGTAAGATATATTCGATGTAAATTAGGAACGCACAGTAGGTGTATATTATACAATATAAGTGACGACGTACTGTTTTATAGTATGTTAAAACATTAAAACAGAGTAAGCGTCATTAAATACCATATTATATTGATGGGAAAATGAGGATCTGTGCCTGTGTTCACCAACTAATGACAAGAACGTATTTTTTGGAACATTCGGTGGCATCCCATGCCTAACGATGTGATAATTTTCAATCAATTTATTGCATGGTACCTTTAGTTTTACGTATTTTATGCTAATAGGACGAATAATGAGATTCTTGGTCCTCTACCTGTCTTTATTTAGAATTCCAAGAATTGAAGTAAAAAATTCAACGGGAGTGGGCTTCGGGAATATTTTTAAAGGTTCAGGGATAAATAAATGTGCCTGTTTGGTATAAGTGTCTTTATAATTAACAAATTTTTCACGTCCACAGAGACATATTTAAAAGTTACCTAAATTCATTTTGGTCCGCATTTTTAGGCATTAATTCAACATTCTTTTACGTCGTTCGGTGTTTTGAGAAAAAGTGAAACCCGTGACATCGGTGAAGAACGCTCGACTGTTGTAATTAATTATGAATTTTCGATTTTTTTATTCGGTTGAATGTTTTTATAAATTCCGTTTCGGAGCTCCATCTGGCGGTGGATTATAAATCACTGTACAAGTTTGCTGGTCGGTAATAATTTGTTCTGACCAGAAATTCAATCCGAAGATTATGCTGGATATTAATTTACTATCAGGGTTGCCTAACGTCAACAATTCAGCGAATATAAAACGCGCGATGTAGAAGTATTGTTAACTTTCAACCAATGTTTTGAAATCTGTGAACGCTTTCAATTTTTCAATCTTTTTTTCATTGAAAATTGAATATTTGTAAAAATTGTAAATCTATTTGTATCAATACAAATGTAAAAATTAAAACTAGAAATTCAAAATTAAAATTAGAAATAAATAGCACAATTGGTAAAACTAAATAGTTGTATGTGTACATTAATTTAGTTATAATATTACGGAACTGAAGATCGACAAAAAAAGTAATTTTAAACTATATACAAAGGCAACGTTAATGAATGTTTGAGAAATGCATTTTTCAATTTGAAGATGTTGTTCCTCAAAGGCATTGAAATGAAAGAATTGATTTGCGATTATTTGGTTTTATTCCAATTTACAATTTTGCGATCTTGCTTATGTCTCATTTTTGTGCGAATTTGATAGAGAAAGTGTAAAAATGATGCAGTGAATTTGTCTTAGTTATAAATGGGACATAAGAAAGTATAACGGAGTTATTTCAAAATTTATAGTATCTAAGTTGCTCATTATGGGAAATATTACATTATGGGAAGTACAAGAATCGTCGTTAGTGGAGAAAAATACCTACTTTATTCTATAAGAATTTTTCTTTGTCTATTTCATGATATAGGAAAACTTTGAAACGAATAGGTAAAACTTTGCAAAATTGGCAATAGGTACTGTTCAACTAAAGTAATTTCGATCTATACATTCATTGTCACTTTATGAACAAATTTTAGAAGAAGTATCGAGTTTCAATGTGGATTTAAATGAAATTGCTCTTCTGGGACAGCAATATTGAGCATATGTGCTATAGATAAAGGAGAATTAGTTATAGTATTACTAGTTTATTTTAAAAGAGCTGTTGAAACGTTATGTAGATAGTAATAGGAAAAATGGACAAACATGCCTTAAAGGGATGGTTTAGATTGGTTAAGATTTGAAATTTTAAAAAATTTAAGTTTAATGGCATGTTGTCGGATAGCACGAAAGTGGATATAGGTGTGCCTCAAGGAAATGTTTTATTTCCGTTGTTGTTCTCCTTATTCATAAACGATATTGTTTCTCATGTAGAAAAAAGAAAAGGATATTAAGAATATCACAAAGTGCATAAATAGAGACCTTTTTGTTATTAATGAATTGTTATGTGACAATAGTTGAGAATATAAATATAAATAATAATAAATAGAAAATTGGAAAAGTAGAGGCGTAAAATATTTAGGTCTTATGTTAGAAGAAAATATGAGTTAAAATGATCATGTTGATTTCATATAAGCTAAAATCTCCAAAAAAATAAATTTTTTGAAAAGAATAGGAAAAACTCTGTTGACATATGTAATAATAATAATAATATTATTATACATGAAGCTATACAAAAAATCTACGTATTTTGAACTGCCAATTTCGAATTACATACCTATCTCATTATTTGAAATATTTATACTTTCTTAATCACGCTTAAATTACTTAATACTAGTACTAGTTTTCAATAAATTCGATGAAATATTGAAAGCCTTAAATCCGTCATAGTATATGCCATTTTTCGATTTACAAAGCTTACAACTTTGTATATAAAAATTATTAGTATTTCTAGTACTATACCCATGCACATAATCATTCAATGAATGATCATTCTTGATAATGCCGTAAAAGGCGAAACTAGTCGAATAAAGAATTGTTCAGTCAGTGATTTTTAGACAAGTTTTAATTTTTTTATTATTACCTCTCATTTAAATATGAACTATCAAAGAGTTGATTCATCGTCCATTTAATTTATTATATATTTATATTTGAAATTAAATCAATTGCTTCCATGTAATGTAATAAAAAATGTAACTTATGTCAGTGAAGTGCATGGTTATAATACTAAAAATACTGATAGTTCTTGAATCCAAAGTTGAAGGCTTTGTAAATATACAAATAGCAAATACCACGACGGATTTAATGTTTTAATAATGAGTTCTGCATTCTCAACAGGTATATAACACCCAATTACAGAAAATAATAACAATGTTGAATACATAACTAAATAATTACAATGAAAAAGATATAAAAAAGAGCTCGTACTAATCTAAAAAATAGTAACTTATAACTACATTTTAGCATTCAATGAAATATTACAAATAACTCAATCTAAATCAATTCATTTTAGTCAATTTTCTTTGTTTACTTAACTCCTGATAATAAATTTTATACAGTCAAAGTGAATGTCACAATTATTGGCAACTCTATTGAATGTAGACTTCATAAACCAAATGGGGGATTGTATTAGGGAGTTGGTCCTCGGAGTCTCTAGGTGGAATAATTCTGTATTACGAGAATTCTGCCTAGGAACACGAAATTTCAAAGCGGACAAGAGAGGAGGACAATCAATACTGTTGTGCAGTAATTTGTACAAAAATTTCAGTGATAAAGTTTCTCTCCTGCTCTGCAATGAGATTAAACTAAATCGACTCAATAATTGGTTATGATTGACTCCTCTCTGTGGATAAACTTTATCATCCCTCCAAATTAAGAATTTTAAGAACCTTCTCTGAATAGCCTTAAGATGTTGTTGATGGCGAGTGTAAATGGGATGCCAGATCATGCTGCAATACTCCAACTTGCTACGGATAAGGGTATTAAATAGTCCTATGAATGTTGAGGAATAAATAAAATATTTGCCATTACGTATAACGAATCCATATATTTTCGCAGCAGATGAAATGAGTTGGGTGATGTGTGGGACAAAGGAAAGCTTCTGGTAGAAGACTACACCAAGATCTCTCACCAATCAGAACGAGGAAGAACCTGGCCACCGACGCTGTAATAGTCAATTCGGTCTCTTTTCCTTGAAAGAAAAGGAAAAAAATGCTTCCAATTATTCACCAAGTTACTTGAAAACTATTACTAGTATTGAGATATTTAAGCGCGAACTGAAGAAGTATATTATAAATAATGATATATGTATAGAAATATGGGGTGCTAATCCCTAACCATAAATCTAAGAATAATATTAAAGTATGAATATTAGTAATGCCCAATTCTCCCGATTCCTGGAAATCGGGAAATGAAAGGGTTTCGGTGCTGACCAGGCCTCAATCTGCCTACTCCTTGTCAGGTGAATGAGTTGACTACTGATGTTGAACTGATTTTATTAAGAAAATATTAACGTATTTATACATGAATTAAACCTGATTACTCGCTAAAATGAACTTCATCACACTCATGCGAGTATGGTGAAACCATGATATTCGAAATAGTTGCGTTAACCTACTTACTTATTGCCTAATGCATATTTGAAATATTCTCCTATTCTAACTATATGAAACTATTCAAAATCTCCAAGATTCGGAACAATATAGGTATATAATTCAAAATTGAATTTTCGAAATAAGTACATTTTTCATATGGTTTTAGTTGAATAAATATGATTATTATTATAAACATCAACTACTATCTTGATTTTTCAGATAAAAACATCTTTCGTCGATAAATGTTTTCTATTACAAATCCTTAAATAGCTGAAACAGCGGGACCCCTTCCTTCGTAATTCATCGCTTCTACTAGAACATAAAAGATAAAGAACACAGAAAGACATATTTATGTTCATCAATAATTCCTCTTTCAAAAATCGAAACGATGTTTCTTTCGCATCGGAATAAATGATAATTAACTAGTAGGCTAAAAAGGAGATGATTTCTTACATGACAAACGCACAAAGCCACCGTTTTCAATCATGAGCACGGATAACAAACAAGAAAAATGAAAATTAATTAAAACATGTTGGGCGCTGCCATTTCCGAAGCGAACACAGAGTGAAATGAATGGATTAGAGGAGCAAGAAGAACAATGAGCGATCGGGCTCTGTGTGACAATACATGATAGATAGACGCGATATTCCATCTCGGCTGCCGTTCCAGCATCCAACTGTCCGAAAGATATGAGCCGGATAGGGCGCTTGTAACAATGGACCCATTTATTTATAAGCGGGTTACTGTTTCTATGGTTCTACTTCTCCGTGTCGCGTATAGAGCTGGGAAATTGTGGGGTTGTTTGATTTCCTGACTGTGAGGAAATTCGAAAACGGATTCACATAATTCATTTGCGTTCCCAAATACTAAATATCGAGTTATTCGTGAACAAAATAAATGATAACTATCAATAAATTAACTCACTAATAAACAAAAGTTGTCGATGGTGTGTGATAGTAATAATAATAACCTTTATTTAGCTATTTACTACTTCATACATATAATCGTAAAACAAATATTGATTCTAAATTGAACATATATTCACATTGAAAATATCAAAAGTTATATTTAACATATTCATAACACATTTTTCTGAATAATTTCTAAATAAGTTGTTTTATACTAGCTGACCCGGTCAACATTGTTTTGCCATATAAATTATTATATGGCATAGTTTCAAGATTCACAAATCATTCAATACTAGTAAATACTGACATAAATAGACTCTTAATCGAAATATCTAAATATTTCAAATAAAACTCTCAGGGAGCTGTCTACACAAATGTTGTCAACGAGAACGAACCCATCACTTTCGAGAGTGAATATTAAGAGCGTTTCGAAAAATTCATCGATCTTGTTGAATGATAATAGGATACAATTGTTTCATCATTATTATGAATCATCAGTCCATATTTAATGTATCAATCAAGAATCGATGACTTTCAAAACGAACATAGGTCCTATACCAAATTGATGGAAATTTTTCCTAGTGAAATATTCACGTAGGCTCCCTCTATCGGAGAAAAGACGTATAAACTCTTCCTAGTGTTCAAGATTCCTACTCATGACAACAGTTGCGCGAGTGAAAGGCTTTGTAGATATTTATTCGAACACTACAGAAAATTGTCCGCAATGTGTACGAATAGTCCCATGTTTAATTGCTCCAGATCACGCCCCGGCGGGCAAAAGTATAGCTAGTTTCAAGATTCACAAATCATTCAATACTAGTAAATACTGAGACTCTTAATCGCAATATCGAAATATTTCAAATAGAACTCTCAGGGAGCTGTCTAGACAAATGTTGTCAACGAGAACGAACCCATCACTTTCCAGAGGGAAAAATTCCCCTCAATTTGGTATAGGACCTATGTTTGTTTTGAAAATCATCGATCATGATTGATAGAAAATATGGACTGATGATTCATTATAATGATGAAACAATTTTATCCTATTATCATTCAACAGGATCGATGAATTTTGCGAAACGCTCTCAATATTCACTCTCGAAAGTGATAGGTTCGTTCTCGTTGACAGCAATTATGTAGACAGCTCCCTGAGAGTTTTATTTGAAATATTTAGATATTTCGATTGAGAGTCTCAGTATTCTATATATATATATATATATATATATATATATATATATATATATATATATATATATATATATATATATATATATATATATATCACTACATAGTATAAAACAAAGTCGCTTTCTCTGTAAATCTGTAATATCCTTGAAAATATTCATTTAAATCATATGCTGTAAAGCGCCATATAGATCTATACTAAGTCATAACATTTAGAACAACTTATTGAACGCAGCAATGATAATTCCTATTGAGTCATTATTCATGGTTAAAATAATTCTTTGAATCCATCCCATATGTATAGTTATTTAATGAAAAATACCATGTTATCCTAAGGAAGGTATATAATTAAAATGAATAAGAATGGCATATACTGAGACAGTAATCCGACTGGTGCCATATTCAACAAATAGGCAAATAACGAGGGTCCGAGCTAATGGGGCCATATTATGATTAGATTATTGAGGGTGGATGAAAGTGGAGTCCCGCTGTGCGGATTTTAACGTAAAATAGATCCGGGGGATCCGGCCAGTCATGCCCGGTATTAGTTCGCTCGCCAGGAGGCGCTACAAGTCATCCATCGCTCTGATGAAACTGCAATTTGAATAATAGCTGATCGATGAGAAGAAAAGTGCGGTCTTCCGTATAAATTCTTTTATAATTTTTGTTTATTTGAGTTCAGCTTAGTCAATCGTATAATTTTCCAAGATGTCATGTTGAAATTTATATTCTAGCGCAACAATTACACGTTTGGTATTATTTTTCATCTCACATTATTAGATAGTATTATATTTATTAATTTTTAAAATTTTTCTCATTTTTTCAGTATTGGTTTTACAATAGGATTCTTCAAACGAAATACCATATTGAATTTTAACTGCTTTGAATATCACTCATTATGTATTGTGCGTCTATTTTATATATTTTTTGAATTGCGTCAAAAACTCAAACGAATGTTCTCAATTGGTTGGGGTACTCATATAGTGACCCGAAAAAATATACCTAGTGTTAAAAGACGATATATTTTCCGATAACCTGTTTCACCACTCAATTTTATATATTAACGTCAAAAGAATAAACAAGCTCCAAACGGCCAACAAGCTAAATTGGGCGTACTATAATGAAAAGTGCATTTCGATAGGCGCAAAATTAAGGCATCATAAGATAACGATTCTTCCAGAAGAAATCTTCGCAGCTGAAACAATGCAAATGACGGTACTTTATCAAGAGGCAAAAACGGAAGAAATCAGAAAACGACGGGCAAAGTTCTATGCACATGCCAACAGTCCAGAATACCGAAAATACTACTCGATATAATAACAAAGTGTTTATACGAGAGTGTGGCTAAAAGAAGTTCAAAGGGATCTACTCCGAATGAATATAAAATATCTCAAGGAACTCTCAGGGAACTGTCAACACAAATGTTATCAACGAGAACGAACCTATCACTTCCGATAGAGAATATTAAGTGAGCTTCAAAAAATCATAGAACTTGTTTAATGATAATAGAGTTTTAAAGGTTTCATTATTTTTGTGAATCATCAGACTCATTTAATCATCAATTAAGAATCGATTCCTTTCAAAACGCCTCTAGGTCCTATATCCGAATGAGGTAAACATTAGTTCGTGAACTATTCAGGTGAGCTCCCTCTATCGAATAGAAGACGTCTAAACTCTGCCGAGTATTCTAGACTCTTACTCGTGACAACATTAGTAAGAGTACGTAGTTTTCCAGTATTTACTAGAATGAACTGTTTGTGAATCTTGAAGCGGACTAGGTTATTTCAATATGGTTTCAAAAGTAAATAATAAGTACAAAGTAAAGTACAAGTGAAATAATATATCTATATATCTATATATACAAAGTATATATATATATATATATATATATATATATATATATATATATATATATATATTTTTTTTTATATATTTTTTTATTACACCGTATGATTTCGGAGGGGGGGTCTCTCCTTATATACGTCCCTTTTAGGCTGTATATATATATATATATATATATATATATATATATATATATATATATATATATATATATATATATATATATATATATAGAGAGAGAGGTACTCGTATATATAAAGAAATTAATTGTGGGACATGCAGCAATAATTCATAATGAGGACTAGATGTTAGAATCAATTTTATTCTTCATACGGCTTTCGAATGTGTTTCCTTCTTTCTCGATAGAAAGTCTGAATATTAAGATTTATAGATTGGGAACAGCATTAATGATCATATTATTAACTATTTAACAAGGATCAACGTTATTATGAAGCTTAAGCAAAATATAACAAGCTATATATTACATATCAGCTTCGGAAAATGTTAAAAATCGTTAGATATTTAATAATATGATGATTAATTTTTCTCCCAACCTATGAATCTAAATATTCAAACCATGATGAAGAAGGAAACATCTTCGGAAGCTCGGTGAAGAATAAAAACGATCGAATATATACCAACATCTATCTATCATTAATGATTATTACAGGTGGTTTGTTTATCAATGATTATTAATTATTAATAAAAATTATATAATTGAAAATGATTGGCAAAATTTTTCAGTAAAATGACCCACACTTTTCTTCGCCCCCCAAAAATTTTTACTACACAGCGACATTATCTCGTTGGCCATTGGTAATAATCGAAGGTCCCCGCCGTCTGTCATTTCAGAAGTGCATTTCGCAGCACCATTAGGCGAAACGGACATCTACGACATAAATTTTTTCCAGACCGATCGTCATAGATCGCAATCTAGTCGATTTCATATGAATACAGAGGGTAATAAAAAGCGACCGCAGATATAATGGTGGTGGTCCTGCAGAATGTCACCGGCGTTCATAAGTCAGTCGGGAACAATAAAAACCCGCGCGAAATGAATGTATGCATGCGGCCGGCGATTTGTGTTTTGGCGCTGACCGAGCGACGCATTCCGCGCGTTGCGACCCCGCTACGTCCGACGCGCGCCTACGGACGCTTTTTACCGTCGCCTTCTGATCGCGATGCTGCCTGCATTGGTGGCCCTTTTTTCCGCTCGCGATGCGCCACTACGATTGTGCGGTTGGCGTTGGAGACATGGGTGGCGGCCTGCCGGTCGCTTTCGGAACATTTTCGACAGTAGCGGTCGTTATTACGGCCTAAGGATAATAATAGTAATAATATGTTTATAACGGGTGTTTTGTTTAGAAGTATAGAACTTTAAATTGCAATGAAACAACAATGGATCATTCGATTGACAAGAATTTTTTTATTCGAAAGATAATCTTGTGGCATTACATTTTAAATATGATTTCTGGCATATGTCCGAGACGACTGGCTCGGATGTAGTCCAATCTGGAGGTCTAATTTTCGATGAATTTTTCCAACATTTGTGGCCGTATATCGGCAATAGCACGGCGAATATTGTTTTCCAAATGGTCAAGCGTTTGTGGCTTATGCGCATAGACCAATGACTTTACATAGCCCCACAGAAAGTAGTCTAGCGGTGTTAAATCACAAGATTTTGGAGGCCATTTCACAGGTGCAAAACGTGAAATGAGGCGGTCACCAAACGTGTCTTTCAATAAATCGATTGTGGCAGGAGCTGTGTGACATGTTGCGCCGTCTTGTTGAAACCACAGCTCCTGGACATCAGGGTTGTTCAATTCAGGAGTGTAAAAGTTAGTAATCATGGCTCTATATTGATCACCATTTATTGTACCGTTCTGTCCATCATCGTTTTTGAAGAAGTACGGACCAATGATTCCACCAGTCCATAGAGCGCACCAAACAGTCAGTTTTTCTGTATGTAACGGTGTTTTGACATGCACTTGAAGATTACCTTCACTCCAAATGCGGCAGTTTTGTTTGTTGACGTAGCCATTCAACCAGAAGTGCGCTTCATCTCTAAACAAAATTCGCTTATGAAAATCGGGATCAACGGCAATCTCATTTTTGCACTGTTTGCAAGCGTTGATCAGGCGTGAGTCTATTCATGATGAATGGCCAAACCAAACTGAGAAAAAGTCACTTCTCAGCTGTTAAATCGGTCGCCCTCTTCAACAGTTATGCCAACTTAAAGTTCTATACCTCTTAAGAAAACACCCGTTATAACTGAGGTTGAATTCTCACTTACCACTTGATGGAACATGATTACATACAAATTTCAATCAAACTTATAACGCACTCCCCTGTAAATTGCTGGTGATCGCACAAGATATCACTATAATTTGGGGGACGTATATCAATTCACCTGATTTATGCACAATAAAGACAGTAAAAATAAATAATTCTATTCAAAATTTCTAGTCAATATATTTTGATTCAAGATAATAAACAACATCAGATCAAAGATCTATCTAATATTGAATCCGGTTGTTCTCTGTTTGTTCAGAACGCCCTTTTTCACTTTCCATGTGAAAGATGGAATCCAAATCTTCAAAGCCACTCAAAATTTGGTGGAACGGGTATATGTTGAAGCCCTAAATTGAAACTTAAGGGATATAGCTACAATATATTCCATAAAAGTCAGGTTATGGAATTCATTCTAATCTATTGCGTACATTTATCTTCCATCTTGTTTACAACAGTTAACTCTTTGAATTTAAATGAAACTGAAAGATACGAAGACTAGTTTTTGTAAGAAAAAAAACACAAATTTGTATCTACGAATCAAATCGAGAATTAAAAAAATAGAAGACTTGACTTGATCATTGAAATTGAATTAATAGAAAAGAATTTGATAAGTAACAAATAATGAATGAATAAAGGATTAAAAAGTTGGAAACGACCTCTCTTATATTGGATATAATTTTGGGACATCACGCAAAATTGAAAATGTAATCTAAAGTCAATAAAATCAGTTGAAGAGAAAAATAATCGATGAAATAATCAATTTGAAACACTTACCGCTAACAAGCGCACTCACAATTTATGTCAAATTAAGATATATTTGACAATCAGAAAAACTAATCAGTAGCAATATTTGCTTAGAATCCAATATCGGAATGCATTTATACCCAGAATATCATGCGTCGGTGCATTTCGAATTACGATTATTTAATGCGATGCGGTCTCAACAATTATCTCTTCAACCAGTGTAAGGTCCTTTAAAACGTTACAAACTTTTGATTTGATGTTTCACAAATATATGAATACGTGAATCAAATAGCTGCCTCAACTTTTGGACTGCCTTTTATATTGTACATGACATGAATTTCTCAGTTCCCACTATATATTTGTGAAACATTAAGCCAAGAGTTTGTTTACATTGAGAGTTTAAGACATATTAAATTTCAAATTTTTATATGTCTATATATTTTCATTCATTTAGAATCAATATCATGAAGTAATAGTGTGCGATGGTGAAGATCGGTGTTCCACAAGGCCCAGTACTGGGTCCTCTGCTTTCTCATCAGACTTCATCATCGATAACCTAGATTCCTTCCCAGGTATCTCGGTTCAACTGTTTGCTGATGACACAACTTTGTCTGTGTTGAATATTGACGTGTTTTGTTCAGTGAAGTTGGGTTATAACATAGCTCTCAGTGTGGCTGAATGGTCCTCTGCGAATGAATGCAGACAAAACGGTCACACGTTAATTTTCTTAGAGACGTAATATTGTGAATATCGATCCTAATGATTATATAAGATTTCTTGGTGTTTCCATTGATGTTGGTTTAACTTATTGGGATTCAATTCTCCGACAAGCTTGTGAAGAATATAATAATAATAATAATAATAATAATAAATGCCTTTATTAAACGTACAATCATATATTTGTTATGCGCAAATTATCTGACTCGGTGTCGCTCCATGCTTAACAGCATACTTCCTGTTAATGAAGTTCCACATATGAGATGGTATACTTCTTTGAGATTGGTTTGCTGGAGCAATCACTATTTTTGGACTTTAAAGAATATGTTTTAGAGTATTAGGAAATCTAGACTATCGTGCTACAGAAAACCATTTTCACACCTAGATATCCTGACTTTATGTTGTCTTTATAGTCACGAACGACGAATTTATAGTTATAAACTGAAATAAATTAAAATATTAGATCAAATACAGACTTTCATATATATGACACAAAAAACGAACAGGATGGTGCAGACTGAGCACATCACAGAATTATCAGAATTTCTAGTGTTTGAAATCTTATAACAAGTCAACTTTTGATGTGAGGAGCGCTGATGAAGCTAAATTGAAGAGGCATATTGAAGTGGCGAAAACTTCTGTTTTCTAAAGAATTCACAATAATTGTTGCACAAATGACAGTTGAAAAATTCTGTGGTTCTATTTCTATGTGCCTCTGATAGTCCTTGGCCGTTCTAAAGAGCCGCCAATGGTAGAAAATCCGTTTATTATCTACTCCCTCACACAATATGAATCCCCATCAAATTTAAATAGGACGAATTCATTGAAATATTCATAACAACATGAAATCGGAATGTTGGAACATATATTTTTCGAATTCCGAGAAGTTTGCCTCTAAAAACCGACTGCCATTTGATGTATTTATATTTCGCGACAAAAAAAGAAACGAGATCTCATTAGATATACGCTGTGTTACACACATCATGATCCGAATCTTAATTTTAACACCCGACAGAATTCTATTATCTTATTTTTCTTGGTACTGTTAGAACGATGTGAATCTCTATAGAAACTTCCATCGATTGAATTTTGAACCAGCGCCAATTAGATCGTTCATTTTTGAATCTTGACACCTTCAGGAAATTTCGTGACGAAATATTGTATTACATTATAACAATGGATGTGTATAGCGAAGATTTCTGAAGAGTTTCTCAGTGACAGTTGTCAATTTGATAAAAAATTATCATATTGACAATAATCTTTTTTATGAAGACAGGTGAAAACATGGTGTTGACTATATTTGATTTATATTGCACAAATCTAGGTATTTATATTCACTACCTGTAAAAATTATAATAATAACAAATGAATTCATTCCCCAAAGCGTTTTACCACTAATGATCACTCAAACCACAAGAAACCAAGGTAGAGATAACACAAAAAGAAATACAAAAATGAAATATAAAAGAGAAAATATACCAGTTATCATCTCCTGTTTAATAGAGTTCCTAGTCGAGCTGTGCAGCATCCCTGACAGAAAAAAACACTGTTAACGTTTACATTAACACTTGGCATTTGAATCTATAAACAGACCCACAGCTCAAAATTAATATAGGCGCTTATACTCACAGAGTTTATGGACAAACAAATAGCCTTTGGAGAAATTGAAAATAAACTTCATTTTAGGATTCTGTATTTTCTACAAACTGTATCTATTGCATTGGTACAAGAATCCCTTCAGATTTTTGTATTTTACAAGACCGAATTGCAATAGTTAATATGTGGCAAATAAGGCTGTCAACTGATTTTAGTTTCAAAAGGAAAAAATAACACTGGGGAACAGCAGTTTTGTTGCCTTAGATCTGCGACTTGTTTTTGACTGAATTTTGGACTCTGAATTCAAAAATGTTATCAATTTTTTTCTATCTAAATTTTTAAACTACAGGATACCCTCTCTTTACCCTAAAAGTCATACAAAATGGGCATACAGAGAAAAATAAAGTGCATACAAAGGTTATTATGATATTTAAAGTTAAATTGTGTTCATACAAAAAATATATAATAACATTAGGTTAAAAATTTTCGCTTATAACTAGTAAGTAGTCAACCATCATCACTAACAGCGCCAAGATTATTTGGAAAGTTAGTAAGATGGCTATGTAAGAAATGCATACTCATTTGCATTGATACTCATGATACAGCCAAGCTTTCTAAGAGTTGTTGAACATTTTTGACATAATTCTGGGCTTGTGTTTCCAAGAAAGTCCTTGACAATACTTTTGAGTGCCAACCAAGCATTCTTTTCAAGTTCTGTCATTGTTTCAATGAAACGTTTATCTTTAGTAAGTTGCCGAATCTGTGGACCATCAAAGACACCAGCCCCTATATTCTCATATAACAAGCTAGGAAATGTCGAAATGTTATATTTAAAACTTCGTTCCCTTCAGTTGACGAAGCTTTAACAAATTGCTTCATGACCATGAGACCTAGTTTTATATGCAAAGGCGAAAATATAATACTTTTTCTGTTGACACATTTCTGGTTTAAAATGTTTGGATCACCAGGTTTCAGGTCAGATCTTGACGGCCATTTTGACTGCACCCAATGCTTCTCACGAGCTCTGCTGTTCCACATACATAGAAAGCAGGGATACTTTGTATATCCGCGTTGCTGGAAACGCGGATTTCCAAGAAGACAACAAACTACTTTAAGGTCAACAAAGATGATGCATTGGTGTTAGTTATACTGCAACAAGTCATTGACCTTCTTTATGTCTTCGTATTCTTCATTCAAAGAAACTGAATGACCTATTGGGACTGCACCATATAAATTTCCATTGTGGATAAGAACACAATTCAAGCTAAGTGTTGAGCTACCTCACTATACTTTTAACTCACTATGAGATAAAAAATCGCGATTCAGTTGCGTTATAGTCTGATATTCCCAATTATTTTATTGAACCAGCATATGTTATTGCAATACACAAGTCTATCAGCACTCCGAAAGAACTGCAGAAATGCACTTTCTCTCGATCGAAAGTAGTTGACTTCAGCTCCTTCTTCTATAAAGTTTTATTCGTGCAGTATTGATGCAAATAGTTCTGACACTTTTTCAAATAGTCCCAAATCTCTTACCATGTCATTTAACTCATGCTGTTTAAAACCGTTACGAATAGAATCATCGTGAACTTCAAAATATTTGTCGCTGGGGTCACTTCGATCGTCGCTCAACTCACCTTCTTGTATTTCTAAAGAGGGTAATTCTTGAAAAACTGGCACTGAAATTTCAGCTAAATGCAGAGCGTATTGCTGAAGGTTAAACTATGATAATCCATTTTATATTTGATTTTTTTTGTTATATCCTGTAGTTTTTACTATACAAAAGTAACAACCATTGGAGTGGTCTTTGGGTTCTCACCAAATCATTAGTATATCAATTGGTATAATTGGTATAATTCACGTTCAGCTCGGCGAAGCGAAATAGTATGCGCAACAATTGTAAAAAAAAACTTGACGCGGTAGAAAAAAACTGATTTAAGTTTAGGAATCAGTCAATTTACCTCTAAAACAGCCCAAAAATTGAAGTCATCAGAAATTATGTTACAAATTGTTCCCCATTGAAGTCAATTTCGAAGGATTCAATTCGGATGATTCTATATGATCCTCAATGACCAAGGTTTTCAGTACTACCAGACATTCTCCAAACTTCATTGTTAATTTTGAAACTGCTAAATTTCAGATAATAATTTTCGAATATATGAAATATCGAACATCTTATTTCCTAAGGAAAAATTAATGAATTACTATACAAGTACCACTTAGATCATAAAAAGTGTTTATATTTCCTATTGACTATAAACGTGGCTACATTGTATTAATTACATGATAATTTCATTTTTAGAATTATAAGAAGTGGATTGAGAGGTTGAGAAGGATACTGAAATCGTTGTTTTATTTTTCGATGTACTACGCAGCTCTGTTTAATGTGTGAACGTGACGAATTAACCAATTAATTTTTGCAAAAAAACTTTTCTAGATTCCAAAAGAAATTGGAAACACTCTGGCCTTCATCGCCTTAGTACGTATATTCCCCTTTTTAAAAAAGATTAGAATGATATGAAAGCATTAATGCGATAGTATGTGAAGAATACCAATTAATAATAGCGTGAAAGCAGATATCCAACTTCCGCTGCATCAAATGAAGATTGTGAACGATTTCCTAATGTTCAGCAAATTCAAAGTTTGAATGAACAAATAAATTACGTGTTTTTCATCCCTTATGACTGACTCCACATCTTTCAACGGTCAAATGGCCCATGACCACCTCGAAGGAAGTGCAGAATATCCTGCTATTCAAGATCGTATCTCACCTCCTCGTGAGATATGATAACAATTATTGTATATAATGGTATATAAATATTTATAGTATGCAGTAAGCATGAGTTCAAATTATAAAATCTTCGACGTTGGAGTTGGATATATGTTTGACAGTGAATACCAGGAAAAGTATTTGAGTAATGAAGATAAAATATTCTATTCACTGGCATTGGATTGGGGTGGTCATGGTCGTTACTTGAATTTGAAAGCGGTGGAAGTAAATCATTTTGAAAAATTTGGGTGAAGGAATCTCGTTAGGAAAAATCCGAATTTTAGGAAGAACTAATCTGTTTGAACTTGTGATGATTTCTAGATACAATATATTAGATGGTACTATAAATTACATTCATCATGCAATATTTATTTGAAAAAAATAATCTTTTTCAATTGTGCACTCGTTTTGGAATGTGAAAATTACGTTCAAGATATGCAATTGTGAGCCAAATCGACCTGTCATTGTGAAAAATTTGGGTGAAGGAATCTCGTTAGGAAAAATCCGAATTTTAGAAAGAGGTAATCTGTTTGAACTTGTGATGATTTCTAGATGAAGGGCGTTTTTTTTAGAGGTATAGAACTTCAAATTGCAATAAAACAACGATGGATCATTCGATTGACAAGAGTTTTTTTTTCTTCGAAAGATAATCTTGTGGCATTACATTTTAAATATGATTTCTGGCATACGGCGGCCACGGCTGGCACGGATGTAGTCCAATCTGGATGTCCAATTTTCGATGACTTTTTCCAACATTTGTGACCGTATATCGGCAATTACACGGCGAATATTGTCTTCCAAATGGTCAAGCGTTTGTGGCTTATCCGCATAGACCAATGACTTTACATAGCCCCACAGAAAGTAGTCTAGTGGTGTTAAATCACAAGATCTTGGAGGCCCATTCAACATTGAAATGAAAAATGAAACATGAAATTAGGCGGTCACCAAACGCGTCTTTCAATAAATCGATTGTGGCACGAACTGTGCGACATGTTGCGGCGTCTTGTTGAAACCACAGCTCTTGGACATAATGGTTGTTCACTTCAGGAATAAAGAAGTTAGATTTATGGCTCTATACCGATCACCATTGACTGTAACGTTCTGGCAATCATCGTTTTTGAAGAAGTACGGACCAATGATTCCACCAGCCCATAAAGCGCACCAAACACTCAGTTTTTCTGGATGTAACGGTGTTTTGACATACACTTGAGGATTATCTTCACTCCAAATGCGGCAGTTTTGTTTGTTGACGTAGCCATTCAACCAGAAGTGCGCTTCATCGCTAAAGAAAATACGCTTATGAAAATCGGGAACAACGGCAATCTCGTTTTGGGCCCATTCGACGAATCTACGCATCGCTTGAAGATCGTTTGACTTCAATCCTCGATTCTTACGAGTTGGATTTTGTAAGCACACAAACCAAGATCCTTCCGCAAAATCTTCCTTAAAGTGGATGGACACAGATCCAATTCCTGTGCTCGATGGCGGATGGACTCATTCGGGTCTTCCTCAATGCTACGCTCTACAGTAGCAATAGCTTTTTCTATTAAAATTCTTATTCTATATATTTTGCACCGTACGGCGTCTCTGGGGATGCGAGTTATTAATAAGAGTAAACGTGGTGCGAAAACGTTCCATGGTTAATCGAATCAACTGGTCTGATGGACGATTTTGTCGACGATAAAATAAACGTAGTGCGCGATACGTATTACGCACAGAACCATTATTTTCGAAATAAAATTGCACCATTTGCAAGCGTTGTTCAGGCGTGAGTCTATTCATGATGAATTGCCAAACCAAACTGACAATAAATCACTTCTCAGCTGTTAAATCGGTCATCTTCAACAGTAATGCCAACTTAAAGTTCTTTACAGTTCTACACCCTTTACAAAATATTAGATGGTACTATAAATTAGATTGATCATGGAATATTTACTTGGATCATTATTCATTTCATTATCATTTTTTTCAAATATGCACTCGTTATGGAATGTGAAAATTACGCTCGAGATATGCAATTGTGAGCCAAATCGACCTGTCATCAAAGAGCTAAGCATATGAGAACATTTTCAAGAATGACAGTTGCAGACTTCATCCCTAAACGTCATTTATGACACTACAATTTGAATATTTCAAGAACAGTACGACCTAGGTATAGAGTTAGACATATGATGTTTAGTTGAAATATTGGATAGATTTGAAATATTCAATAATATATAGGAATGATTCATTTAAAATAGCACATTCAAAGTTGACACCCATCCGGTATAACCGAAGTTATAACTTACTTATAGGTTACAAGTCATTAACTGTGACTATTTTAACTGATCAACTCTTGTCAACTTTAATATATTACCAAATGTTCGAAATTTTCCACTGCACAGTTTTCGGTGTACAGATCGATTTTATTCTCGGTAGGACACCCTGTATACAGCTATAATAATTTTTTTACTCCAACAAATATTTCATGGGATAATTTGAAATGTAATTATATTCATTTTATGCGATCATTTGAATACAAACATTACAGATATCATACTCCTATTATGAATATTTCTTCAGAAAATATTAATAAAAATGGTTTCATTATTGACAATAATTTAACCTGGCAAAAGAATATAAAGAAAAATGAAAAGCTTGGTCATTCTGCATTTTCGGTGTATTCATAGTTTTTTTCAGTTTATAGCTTGTGATATGAAGTATGAATTTTTAGGAATATGTGTACTTATTTCACGTTTTTTCAAATTTGTTACTTTTTCATATTTTTTGTTGTACTTCTCTATTTCAAATTGAAGAATAACTGTACTTCTTAGAAATAAAATGGAATAATATTCGAATTTTTGTAAAAGCAATGACATTAAGAATAATAAAAAAGATTCAAAATCATCAGTGTTTTTCGCTTTGTTTGTTCCAATATTATCTGAATTTTATTTCGAAGAGAAGTTGTTCTAAGAACGACAGAAGTTTGAAAAAGTTGAATTCGAATAAAATCGTATTTATAAATGCGATACTTGCGTAAATACCAAAATATCACAGAAAATCCTGAAATATACATATTCAAACATAACTTTAACAAATGAATACAAGACGACAAAAATTCCAAAAGAATAATAGTTCTATTTTTCGGTCTTTCAGTAAAGGGTATGATAAAATAGCTAATAGAGAATTAACATGAATAAAACTAGCGAATGAAATTTCTATAGAACAATGGAGACTGCTTGGCTCCAGCTAAAAAAACATCACTTTGTAAACAAAGATAGTAACAATTCATATCTGCCATATTAGGGCAGCGAATGGCCAGATGTTCGCATCAAGAAACAATACCATGGATGTAGAATAAATTATGTTTTTGCCATGTTCTGAAAACAAATCTTGAATGAAAATTTAGTATTCCGACAAGTTACATGATATAAAGAAGGTATACCGAAAAACTCATTCAAATTTTACCTCGATGTGATTCGATTAAAAATGGCTTTTTCAACAATAACATCGCATTTTAGAAATCTTTGAAGTATTAGATACCTACATAATTTTTGTATTCTATAAATTATTTGAGACGTGAAATTTAAGGTTTATCAATGTTAACACCTAATCCAAAATATCTAATTCGGTGTACAACTTAGGTTTACCTGTAGTAAAACGGTGTACCGTTTTGATGAAAACTGAAAAAATCGAATACTTTTAATACTTATTTCACTCCATATTGTTTATGAATATAAAAAGCTATATTCACTTAGGGGTAGGTTTTGTACACCTGTAAATTGTTTAGTGATTATTTCTTTGAATGATGTTTGAGTTTCAATTGACTATTGAATGATGAAGAATTTTTAAAACTCTCTGAACACAAAAATTGTCATTTTTTATCCATGTATTAGGACGTCAACCGAAAACTTAGTACCCTTTTTCAAGAAAATAGTACTTGCAGATGAACAGCCGTTAAATCCTATGTGGGGGGAGCTGTTTTATATATTAAATATATTAGAAATTTATCAAATTAGTTGAGATAAACTTTACATACACTACTGGTTGAATGAAACAATTAAACTTCCTATTATATTGTGAAATTGTAACTTAATTTTTGTCTTTAGGCTTTATTGATTTATATATTCTTTTTCATGTTCATGAATGCTTGCTGTTCATGAAACTTGCTCTAAAGCATAAAGGAACTAATAAAGAAGGAATATGAAGAGATATAATATTCAACAAAAGGTAAACAAAGCACTTTAAGGTACAAACATAAAAATTAAACACATAATGGTCGAACTGAGTGACCTTCGGAAAATTAAATAATGCAATATACTTGTTTGTGTCTCCCTTCATATCAATTTTAAAATTTCAATTTCAATAAACACTCTAAACATTATCGATTAATGCCTCCCCAGTTCATCGACTTTAGAATCTGATAACTTCACGGTGAATCTCTCATTGTGGGGACCTTGAATAACCATCTATAGAATATCAAAGAGTTCTATGAGTTTAAGCAGAGACGCGCAACGTCTACCTCCTATCACGTACGATATAAACAATATTAAGATCTATCAAGGTGACAATACGCCGTCAAAGGCGAGTGACGTTTCGGAATGTGCGTACTACGAGGTGTCCGCATCTTCAGAGATGCGGGGGTGAGATATGACGATCCGCGGCACTCTTGACTCTCCGAGCGAAGCGGCGTGACACTATGTCTCGGACAAATGACAGACATTTAAGGCTACGTGATCTGAACTATGTATACAAGAGAACAATTCAGATGCCACAGCTTTGTTAGTGTGAGAATCATCGGACAATGCGAAAATCTTGACTGCTTATCCGCGTAAAAAGTTGTAGGTATTGCTGGCTGGGTATGTTGAATGGTGTTCCTGTTAGGTATGGTATGATGTTGGATGCTGCGTAGAATGTGGGCTAAAAAGCATGAGCTAATTAGGTTCAACGTCAATAAAAATATCCAGAGTGCTGCTCATTTGTAAAACTTGGCGTGTCTGTGCCATTTCAGTCATAATAAATAAAGTTGTTGAAGTTAATTGGTAAACAACAGACATTGTTTTCGAATTACACTCGTTGATGTCCTATAAACCTTAGTTTTTTTCTATCTATTCTTAGTTTCTTAGATATTCGAATTGGAAACGCGAACATTTTGTGAATTCTGTTTGTATTTTGATATAGTGAAGTATGTGCATTTTTTCAGAAAATTCGCTAAAATGTAAGTGAATGAAACAATAAAACTAATATTCAAACCTTAAATCAGAGCCCCTGATTCAAATCAAATTATACATGTTTGTCATTGATGTGTCGATAGAAGTCCAAAAATAATCACCACTTATAGCACTTCAGTAGATACTAGTTCTTGTTGAAATGTACCCACATATTCGAATTATAGCACGAAAAATAATGAAATCGAATAAGAATTCATCCAACCTCAGCAGCCGTTGACACGTGTTTGGAGACATGTGTGCAATCATTAGAATAGTATCACAAAGATTAAAATGAAACAATAAAATATAGAACAATAGATTTTAATTATTTAAGCTAATTCATGATTTTCGTTAAATTTTCCGGATTGGAAGATTTGATCATTATTGTATTCGAGAACTCGAAACAATTATTTGAATACATAACAAAACAAGATATTCATCGTGCGATAATTATTAAAACAAATGATGAATTTTCGTTAAGTTCTTCAATGAAGCAGCTCTTGTATTTCGGGCTTGTTGGCTCTCATCAGAACGACATAGCCAAGTGAAAATTGTACAAAATTGCAGATCATACAAACAAACAAGATCTTCGGTAAAGGACAATCGTCCATCTACATCTGCATAAAGTTCCCATTTGTCAATGAGAAAAAACTTCGAATTATGAGAAATATTACTCTTAATTTTAAGTGGGCGAATACTCTTTATATATCAGGTTCGGCGAAGCTTTCATGAACTTTTCAGGGCTGATTTCAAAATGCCCTTTTGAAATCGGCATTTTTTCAATCTCATCAGGTTTTTTCACAAAAAAGGGGTATTTTTGCTCTCAATAACAAAATCTGAGCTATATTTTACATTATATCTAAAGTTATGAAATTTTATTTCATTTATAAAACATATTCTCTCAACTAATACAAAGTATTTTTTCAGCACTTCTCCATTTTTCTTCAAGCTCATATCTCTTTATAATACTTAATGCTTTGGCTTTCCGGCGAAGTTTCTTTCATTGTTTTTCCGCGGTGGACTCTTTAAGGATCATCTCTTCACAGCATTCAGTAATATCCGCTATCACGTTGGCTTTCCATCTTTCTTCTATATGTCTCTGATGTCTTGGTGGAATCTTTCGCTCTTCACTTTTATTCCGAAAGTTTGCAGGAAAGTAGTCAAGATGTGAGTGGAGAAGATGAACTTTATATTACATCCCGTCGTCCCAAAATTGTCGAGCATATCTGCGACGATTGATTTGTCTTTCGATCTCTTTTGCTTCCTAGATTCCAGTAACAACAAATTGAGACTTATCCTTGGTGCCCTTTTTATTTTGCTTTTTTCTGAAATCCTGGGATCTTTTATTAGCTTTCTAATCTCTAGGTCGACAGAGTTTCCTACCTTCAGCTTTGCCTCGGATAAACCAGGAAACTATTCATGAAAATATCTGAAATATTTTCCTTCTTTTGGCAATGCCTTAGTAAATTGTCTAATCAGCCCCAATTTAATGTGAAGTCGTGGAAGTAACACCTTTTTGGGATCCCCAGATTTTCCGTCAAGGCAAGGACAAGCACTGACATGGAAATACTGCTAGTTTCTCGTAATTGCCCATTATTCTTTTCTAGTATGAAAACGACTTTGTTACTGAAAATTCCTCATTGTTTTTGCAATATTTTTGAAAACACTTGAGCTGAATATGTATCGAAAAATCGAAAAATGCTGAACTAGACAAACAAGCTTTGATATAACTGTACGTGATGAAATATTTTCCTGAAATCAGCGTTGAAAACACTATAAAAATTCTTAATTAGAATTTGAAAGAATTTTTATGTGGGGGATCCTTTTGCAGCCATGTAGGCCCCACTTGGACATGATTACTGGTAGAGCTTTTAGAGTTCTGTGCTTCATATTAAGGCACTCATCTCATTTCTCGGATATTTCAACTCTGAAGTATCTTTTTACTACTCTCTTGTTACTTGAATATAAACTTAAATTCAAACACGTGAACTTATGATTTACACTTTATTGCATAGACTATAAAGCTTTTATGACTACATAGCATGACGCGTTTCGTCGTTACAAACGACTTCTTCAGATGCTTACAGAATAATTCACGCGTCATACTATGTAGTCAATAAAGTGTAAATCATAAGTTCAAGTGTTTGAATTTAAGTTTATATTCAATTATAATGGATTTACATCAAGTAAACGCCAACACTATTAAATACTCTTGTTAGACCTGTAGTAGATTTCGCTTCAATTGTTTGGTCCCCATATACATTTGAGGATCGCAAAAAATATGAATCAGTGCAAAACAAATTTCTTCTATATATCTCCTACAGACTTGGATATAAACGTGAAAGTTTTCAGCTACTGCGATGCGATCTGAGCTTGATTTACCTACTCTTGGGACTCGCAGAGATCGAATGGATGTGGTGTTTTTGTCCAGAATCATCAAAGGTTTCATCAAGTGCTCTGATTTGCTTGGTAGGATTGATATACATGTTTTTGCAAGATCCACGAGACAGTCCAAACTTTTTCATGTTGCATTCACTAGATACAATTATATAAGAAATTCGCCTCTACCTAAAATCCTAAGAAATGCAAGTGTGGCTTGGGCTTCTGGTATGGATGTTTTCAATATTTCCCTTAGTCGTATAAGGAAGGATGTTGCTTTTGTTTTAATAGGATAAGGATTAACTTTGAAACTTTCTCCACTTGAGTTATTTAGGCAAAGAAAAGAACTGAAGAAGAAGAATTCTTCTAGTATGCAAACGACTTTTTTACTGAAAAGCCTAATTTTTCGCAATAATTTTGAAACAAAAGCTAAGCTAACTTTGAGCTAAATATGTATAAAAATATCGAAGAAGGCTGAACTAGACAAACGAACTGTGAAATGACAGTACGTGGTGTAATTTTCTCCAAATTTTCCTCGAAATCAGCGCTGAAAACACTGTAAAAATGACTAATATAAATTAGAAAGAATTTTTATGTCGTGGATCTTTGTACTTTTCGCAGACATAGATAGACGCTCTCTAAGTTTGTTATTCTCTGTAATAGGTTTTATGCAATGATCAATTTTGTCTATGCGCCCAATACGTGATTTGTATTCATTGAAACTTGAGAATTGTCAACACTATTTAAGAAACAATTGGATCCCTAGTCCGACATTGGTTAAGCAGATGATATCTAGAATGCAGTACGTGCGCCGAATATAACTGGAAATCCCACACTGACGGATTTATTACTATATATGTTCGTTTCGGAATCAGGTCGGCGTTTCTTTGTGCTCGAGAAGTTTGGACATTTTACAAGAATCAAGATGATCTCCATCTAGAGCAAAATAGATCCGACGGTTAAAGGTTTCCGAGATGAATGGCATCTGACCTGCTACTTCTAAGTTTATTTCCAAAATATGTTAATTTCTGTGCTCGGAAAAATCGCATATGTGTAGTATAAGCACGACGTTTCTTTTTTATGGTGCTTAATGTTCTTATTTCCCATATTACATTGTACGGTTCGAGATGAAAGGAATGTGTATGCTTCACGATGTTTTCTTCATTGAACATTTTTAGATATATTGAACATATGAATAAGAAAACTCAATATCAGTTAACTGAACTGAGTTTTATTAAACTCATTATAACGGCTAAATCCCGAATTACAAGTCGAGTGTTTAAAAAAATTCTGTGGAATTCACGATTACAAATCGAAGTTCAAAGAAAATTAATGAAACATGAAACATATATAGCAATAAAATACATAAGTTGTATAACTTTTATATATTTAAAAACAATAAATTGAAATTAACACATTGGCTTAAGCTTCACTAAATATGTTAAAAACTTGACATATGTTTTTTCCATATGTGCCTTATCAAGAGTATGCAATGTTACATGGTACCCGAAACATATATAGAGTTTTTAATATATTTAGTGAAACTTAAGCCAAGTATGTATTTTTAACATAATGTTTCACCAAGAGATAAGCGAAACCTCCGTGTCATTTATTTATTTATTTAGTTATTATGTGCGTTATGCTCAAACGAACGATTTTTCGTATAAATACTTGGTAGACTAATAGTATTCGAGAATATATGTATTATATAATATAATTAACAATAATCTAATGATTTATATTTATATATTTTTTTAATTTTCATTTATAGAGGAGCACATATTACAAATGTTAATTACCTATAAACTAAGTTATACCTAATATGTATATCTTATAACTAGACATTTTTCATACATCTCATCGAAATAAAGTTTTCGATGCATTGAGTTAAATCTTTTCATCTACAAAGAAAATACCTAATTCTATTAAAAAAGATAAGATAAAAAGATATGATCAATTAGAATAACACACGTGTCTGAATACTTTCTGAAATGGTTAATTTTACTCGAGATATGTTTCGGTTTGTTAAACAATTGTCAAGAGGAGGTGCAGCTAAATTTTACCTATTTTATGAGTTTTCATGAAAACTTAGATTGAAACCGGTTTTCAAATTCAATTTTATGTGTTTTTTCAATTTTTCAGTTTTCTCGGATTTGGAAGAGTGTTTTGGATTATACATTCAAAATATATAATAGTGGATATTTGGGAATTTTTGTGAATGATTTCATAATGATCAAAGTCTTTTCCCTCTCCTATAAGGGATATAATTAAATATAATTTTTAGTATTTCAGACGTGTACATTTGAAAACATTCGACACCGTTTAATTTTCACAAATCTGAAATTGCATTCTCAATGTGTACGTCCATGTTTAGGAGAACGTTGTTTCAAAATGTAGCCCTAGACAGTTAAAATGCGGGTTCAAAGTTCTTTCAGAATGTATATTCGTGGTGATGTTATTGGTTTTACACGACCAAAGATATAATTAGAGACCTTGCCGTATTTTATTTTATAAATAAAGGCCAAGTTTTATATACTATGTTCTGCCTAATATTCAAACAACTTAGTGTTTCCAACATAAGTGATACAGGTGGATAACTATTGCAGTTCAGTATAATTCTAAATGCTCTATTTTGGAGCTTTTGCAACTTTTGAATATTATTTTGAGGCAAGCTGTTTAATACTGTTGAACAAAAGTTTATATGTGGTAATAACTATTATACAATAAAAACTTTGTAGAGACACTAACATTATAACTTATTACTGACAAAAAAGTTTACTTTTCTTGAAATTTTACTCATAAAATACCTAAAATGAATCTTAAAGCTCAAATTTTCCACGGTAGTGGATATTTTTAGTTTTAAACAGTGACAGTTATCAGTTAATGTCACTGACTTGTTCCAATGGTATATTATTACCTTTGATTTGTATATCACACTCTAATCTAGATAATTATGCTTCGTTTTTCACAATAGTACATTTAGATTCATAAGTATTTAATGAATTACTGTTATCATACAACCATGTATGCAAACTACCAAGGTTACTATAACATTTATCAGCTGATTTTTGTAAATTGTTGCACGTAGATACATCATTATATCGTCAGCTTATATGTAAATTTTACAATTCTTTACATACTTAATTACATTGTCACTACATAGTATAAAGCAAAGTCGCTTTTTCTGTCCCTTTGTCCCTTTGTACGCTTTAATCTTTGAAACTACGCAACGGATTTTGATGTGGTTTTTTTTAATAGATAGAGTGATTCAAGAGGAAGGTTTATATGTATAAAAACATCCACTAAATAGTGGAGAAGTACTGTTATTTTTGAGGTTTCTAATGTGATGTCGTAAATAATTACATTTTTTCCGCTTACATTGCAAACGCAGGCTGAACCCTACGAGTTTTATCAAAATGATGTACTAAGTATTGTACACATTGAAAAGGTCTACAGAAAAGTCCGTGATGGTATATGTCTATCTCTTATGGATAACCCACAATAACTTTTTTTTGTCATTTACTTTTTGCGACAAATAATGGCTAATTTTCGAAGCGATTTTAACCCATACAGCATTAATCCTTAACCAATTAAATACCTTGAATACATTGTTCATTTAATATAGATATATATGGCCCTTTACACCGTATGATTTAAGTGAATATTTTCGAAGATATTACAGATTTAAAAATTGCGGGGCGTAGCGTTTGCGGCGTGCGAAGCCGGGGCGGGTCGCTAGTTTATTTATAAATTGAACATTAACTGCCCCAAAATCTTGTGAGACTCCATAATCACAAATAAATGGTTTGGACAGATAGTTTCCGTATTTAACATGTTGTACTCTATTGAGTAAATATGAATTGAACCATTGCAAAACTGTTCCAGGAAAACCAAACTTGGAAATTTTTTTAACAACAACAACCTATTAACAGTTTCAAAAGCTCTCCGTGAATTCAAAAATACTGCAATAACTATTTATTTTTTATCTAACACTCTAGACCATTTATCACAGATGAATGTGATAACAGTTTGACAAGAGTGAACTACTAATTTTAAAATCTTCCCATCCACTGTATTTATTGGTCTAGATTCTTCCCAATCCTTAGTCTTTGATTTTTTTGGTATAACAGTAGTCATTTTCCATTCTTCAGGAAATTCGGCGTAACGTAAGGAGATGTTCACAATGTCCAAAATCCTATTTGCCGCAACCATAACTATATCTCGAAATATATCTGTTGTTATTCCATTTTTCCCTCCACCAACATTTCTTAATTTCTTCACATACTTCTTCAGGGTAGACATATTAATGAAATTAGACCAATCTTCATAATTGTTGATGTTATTCAGCACCATTCACCATACTGACACCATCTACAATATCCCTTATACTGTTTAAAAAATAAATATTAAAATTCTCGGCAATGCCTTCATCTGCTTCTATCATTCGATTTTGGAAAATCTAATTTAGAAAATTTTGGAAATGTTGATATACTCATAGTATATTTTTTGTGGAAGATTTAGGAATTTTAAATTTGTATTTAGTCAATTTCTGTTATTTTCGTCATAATTCTTTTTGTTCCATAAAATAATTCGTTTTTTGAAGGACATTCGAAATTTCTAATGAATTATTCCTTAAATTCTGAAAAAACAATAAAAATTGGGATTTTCTTCTTGAAGAACAAAGTTCAGGTTCACTTTCGACAAAAGCTTAATTCGATGATAACTTTTCGTTTTCTGTGAGAATTATATTATTTTTTATGATTTTTTTGTGTTTATACATATTCAGTGGCCAGTTTTATCTGTAGGGGTTTATAGTTTCAACTATAATGGGCTTTTGAGACCACGGACCCCTTAGACTTTATTTGTATTCAATAATAATATCATTAAAATTAATAATAAAATGATTTAAAATTGGGAAATAACAATAATATGAAACAGTAACAAGATTTTCACGAAATAGTAAACAAATTTTCACAAAAATACTTTAAAATCAGTAGTTTCTAAAATACATATCTATAGACTAATGTATTTGAGAAACTGCTTATAGTATTTTTGCACAACTTGGAATTTTTATTATATGGTACTTTAGTGCTAGGCCCGAGATTTTCAATTAGTCATATTCGAATCTTTTTGAAAGGCCTTTCTACGATTTTTTCAAATTTGAAATTTCTCAAAACCAAAATATAAAACCACTCTATATAAATATATAGAGTGTTACAAATTATTCCAGATTTCGCAGTTATTGATTGCTACGATTACGTTCTTGAAACATTTTTTGAAAACGCTTTGAAACAATTTGGCTTTAAAAATTCAGAGACTAAAAATAAAACGCCAAGAGCTATTGTAAAAAGCCAATAGTGGACACAATGGGCATACATAGCCCATATTCAAATGAGGCGATTATAAAATAAAACAGAGTGCAGGAGAGTGTGACTGCTGGCAGCCACGGGGTCCTGGGGTACCCCCTCTCTCGCAGTTTCAAACGCACGCTTTGTAAAATCTACTACCATATAATTATGTATGTATATATACACATTTAGCCATAAGCACTCCGATAGTCGTTTATCTTTAATACATAATTGATAGCTGCATACAACCCGATAGAATTTTAAAAATGTATATATTCTAATATAGGAAAGACGGCCTTTTTGGGCCCCCGGTGGATATTTTTGGTCAACTCCATTGATTATATGTATTACGTTGAATAACAGTTTTTAAAATCGGGATCTTATAATTTATTTAATTAGGTCTTTTTATTGTTCCTTTCGAACCCTTAACCGACGGGATGGGATGAACCAACAATAAAATTCTCACGTTCCCTACCTTTATAGATGAATATTCTTGGTACTGGCTGAGAATGGATACTGAAGTTATGTTACATGTCCATTAGTTCTTTAGGTGATGTTGAGAGGAAGATTTCTCGTTTACTACTTCATTTCTAGGAAACATTTTTTGAAGTGATCTACTTTTTTATTTCGTGACTACCCCATAAATTTAGGATTTCATGTAGAAATGTTTAACAAATTTCATGCTTATTTGTTTTGCGAACGCAATCGTTACTTTTATTACTCCTGAAATTCTGAATATTTGCTGTAAAGTTATGTCTAAGCCTTTTTATCAATTTTGTATATTTTGGTTTGTAGCCTGAGGTAAGTATAGATTAATTTGAGAGTTTTGGGGAGTTACACTTAGAGCAAATATGGCACTTAGTTCCCCATATACTAATAATAACTTCTCACAAACCTTGCTCTATTTTTATGAGTTACCAGGTTCCATAGAAAAATTAAAAACTAAAAACTCATTGATTAAAATACTTAATATACCCATTCAACGAAACGTTAGTAAACTTCCTTATTTCAATAAAAAACAGCTTCGCAGAAAGTTGGGGACTATTTTGTTCGAAAACCAAAGTATTACAAAATTGTGAATCATAAGTTTTGGAAAATACATAAAACTTGGCCTGCTTAAAATTTTCAAATTTGTTTGAATGAACGAATGTTTTTGACTATTGATCGCTTTAGGCTTACAAATTAATACAAACTTCATAAATTCGTTCACAGAATTTTGGGAACAAATTTTTTTAGCGCTGTTTTTGTATAGTCTATAATTCAAATTTTTTAATGAATATATACGAAAAATCAAGTCGCTCTTTTGAAATTAGGAGATTTTAGTTGTAATTTTATGCATATCTTAGTAAAAGAATGGTTCACTTATTATTTATATTTACGATCTCAAAAAGTTAAGTTCAATGGTGTTCTTGCGGACAGCATTGGAGTTGATTTTGGCGTACCTCAGGGTACGGTCTTAGGTCCACTGCTATTCTCCTTATATATTAATGATATTGTTTTGCATGTGAAAAAATGCTCTATATGATTGTTCGCAGATGATATGATTTATGTTGTGGTAAAAATATCCAGACTATGACAGAATGGATCAATAGAGACTTGGCAGCAATAAATGAATGGCTAAGCGATAACAGTTTATCACTGAGTGTAACAAAGTCTAAATTTATAGTTTCTGGTACAAGTAAAATTCTTAAGGTAAATAGTAACGAAAATATAGTATTAAAATCGAAAACCAGAACATTGAGAGGATAAAACTTGTTAAATACTTAGGCGTTATGTTAGATCGGAAATTGAGTTTCAACCTTCATGTCGACTTCTTAATGTCTAAAATCTCCAAGAAAATCAACTTTCTCAAAAGAATTGGAAAAAATCTGACGACATATATGAAATTATTGCGCTTAAGTCAATAATAATGCCACAGTTTGAATATTGTTATTGGGATTGAGTCGAGAAAAAACTAAACAGCTACAAAATTTACAGAATAGAGCTATGCAAACAATTTTGAAATGTAATAGATATACTACAATCCAAAGCATGCTGAATTGTTTAGAACTAATGCCAATTAAACATCGAATACTTTTTGCTACATATAATTTATATTTAAAGTTAAAAACAATGTGTCAGTGAAGTGCACAGTTATAATACAAGAAATGCTGACAATTTCTACATGCAAGTTTGTAAGCTTTCTAAACATAGTATAGTATATTCTATGAGGGATTCAACGCATTTAATGAATTGCCTAGCACCATAAAACAATTAGTGACCTTAAGGTATTCAAGATTTATTTCAAATCTTGCCAATTACACACAGAGCTGAATTTTCAACTCAAACTCACAATTTTATCCAGATTTTGATACTTAAATAATTGATAAAATATTAAGATTCCACAGTTGATAGAAGAAATGTGAAAAGCATAATTGAAGGCCCTTCGATAAATTCCATAAAAATGATCTAATGCCATCAATTTGTTTCGGGTCGCTTACCTATTGCCAAGAGTTAATGATGAGCTGATTTAAAATGTGTTATTGATTTGGTTATATGGAGAATCCCAAAATATGAAACTTCATGGCTCAACTAAATTTCTTCCTTCGTTGCTAGCTCATTTTAGTATGGGAATAGTTTCAAGCTTCTTTCCTTATTGAAGAAATAAAACAATTTATGCTGTTACAATGGTTTTTTCAACAAGATACAATCCTGAAGATAGTTCAAGATTGAATTGATATTCATTTTTGAAATTGATGATTGAGTATTAATTCAGCATTTGATGAAGAAGTATTAATTCAAACGTCGTCATGCGTATTTGTATTAAATTATGAGAAAATTCTACATTTTCTCAATTTTTTCTTAATTGCGAGTTTGGGAAGTTATGATTTTTAGAAATCGGGTATCTATCCCACTGGGGCATCTATCACGGCTTTACCCTAAATACAATTTAAGATAGTAGATTTGTGTTCTGAAATAAATGATTTGTGTTCTTTATTCTCGCGTTTTTTTCAGGTTTTCATCTCTAAATTCCAACATTTATTAATTCTAATCCATATATTTTCCTCATTTTCAAAGAATAAAGAACCTATATTAATTTTTCGTACTGAGTTGTAACTTAATTTATTTAATTTTTGTCCCACAATAATAAATTGACAGTTTGGAACTATTTTATGAATTTTTTCGAAATTAAATATAAACAATTTGACAATTTACTAAACGTTTTCACGAAGATTAGGTATAATGAAATGGGTTTCTGTAAGCTTTGACACCCCTTAAATCCCGACTTCAAATTATTTAGAAAGGGTTGACTGGTCCCATTGAAGGGAGGTCAATTTTGGACCGATAGATCCTTCATAATCATACAAATTAAGTTTTTAACATATAATCATGAGATTTAGAATAAAATCCAATTTCCGATTTCAGAATAAATTTTGTTTCCAAAAACTCTCGATTTACGAAAAAAATTAAGGGTTTTGAAATGATAGACAAAAATTGTTGGGATCAATTTGTGCAGCATAAATTCAGGAGAACTAGGAGGGAAGAGGAAGTTTTCCCAAATAAATCAAAGACGAAAATATATATATATATACATATATATATATATATATATATATATATATATATATATATATATATATATATATATATATATATATATATATATATATATATATATATATATATATATATCATATTATATATATTATACATTTTAACAAGGGCTTTTAAAGATGAACTATTTTCTAGAATTTTCGGAGCGAATGAATAATTTGAAACGTTACAAATAAAAAATAAATTGAACATCAAGAAATATAAAATTTATTCTCACGAGCGACAAGATTATTTCTCCTATTTCAGTAATGAAGCTAATGAATTAGTTATCTAACTTCCAATTGGATAGTCACCTTTCGTAAAAATCATCAGTTACGCCTTTTTAGGAAAACATAATTCAGGAAGTCTAACAAAAATCGCCATCAAGAACTGATCGAAAGTGGAAGAGTTAGCCAATTAAAACAAATCAACAGATGCTCAGGATTCCACCAATAATTTAAAAGCAATAAAAGCCAGATTAACATCCCACATATCTTCTGAATATTTATATGTCAATTAATACGATATGAACTGATTATCTCTGTATCATATCATAGGGCAAGTTGATTAATTCACTAGCATGAATCTAAACCAAATAACCAATTTCGAAGCAACTAAACAGAAATAAAACCTCTAGCGAGCCGTTGAAGTAGATCCAGCACCAGATAGGACCAAACATGTGTGAGATCCGATAGAAACCAGGTCCATGCGAAGGAGATGACCCCCAGTTAATTAAATAACTCCGGTAACGAGATCGAAAACGAAAAAAAGGACATAGACACACCAGGTCCTAACAATGTAAAAATAAAAGAGAATTAAATGGTACCAAGAAATGTGTTCGTGTGTGTACCAATGAAACAGTGTTTTACTAATGTATTCTTTCTTGGAAAAAGGTCTAATTAATTGGATTTACTTTTTTATTGCCACACACTCAGGCGTATTTAAATCTGGGGAATGTGGGGAAAAAACTGGTTTTTGAATCATTGTTGATGCAGAAGTTTTCGAGAATATTGGTCTCGAAAGGAAACAAAGTGATTAATTTGAATTTGCATACATTTTTGTCATTTTGCACAGTTTCACTCCAACGTCAATATTTGAAATACTCACTGAGCTAATTGCGCTATGAAACGTCATAACAGTAGAATTTGAAGCTTCTTGAAACATGACTTTTGATTTATCTGTTTGCAGGAATAAAAAAAAATTGTGCAGTTTATTCATCTCAAAGATTATTAATTCTAAATCTCCAGCTGAAAAAAAATTGTCCTATTATAAATTGAAATTGAAAAAACTTCAATTTTATAGATTCAGTATCTAAGAAATGTATTTTATTTTGAGTTCAAAGTTCATTTTTAGAAAAGCTGAAATATGCATTATTTTATATTAAAAATATCAGCAACTTGGCCTTCGAATAATTCAATTTTCAATATGAATAACTCTGAAAATACTTCATTGAATATACTACTTAATATAATCGATACAAATAAAGGATTTTCCAAAATAAGATATCAAATATATATAAAATATCAAGCAAAATGAAATTTCAAAAACAGAATGATTAAAATGAAATTTTTTAGAATTGTTACAAAAGGAAATGTCATAAAAAATTCAACTGCATTTTCACAAATTATTATTTGAAAATTCTTCACGTTTTACGTTTCTATAAGTTGAAAGGAAGACATCAAGTTCATTTGGAAAAATGAAATTGAAGAATTTTCTTGAGTTAATTCGTTTTTCTGAGACATTGAAAAAGTGTATGCAATTAATTGAAGCAATTAAAACTTACATAAAACAGTCGCTATTATTTCAAATAATACTACATTAATACAGTAACTTACGAATTATGAAGATAATATAGAAGAATTGAAATTCAACTTGAAATAATAATCAATGTCATTGAAATTTTCAGTAGAAAACTTCTTTAGTTGCAAATTTTGACAATCGAAAGAATCATACATTAACTACTAATTTTAGCTATGAGGTTAATAATATCTTATATTTTAATTCATGTAGAACGAATAATTAGTGGATTTCTTACTGAAAAAATCATTATGTACGACTCTATTATAGTCTCAACAAATGAAAAATACGCTGGGGTGATTGAGTTGTTTATAAACATTATCAATAAAAATGATGACGAATTTTTGTGTAAAAGTACACGAAAGAAAATAATGATAAAAGTCTTATTAGTTCAATGTTTATTTTTCAAATTTTTAAATATCTTTTTCATGCTTCGAATTAGAAGTAGAGGCCATAGTGGTTGTAGTAATTGTAATATGGGTATGCTGGGTAGTAGGGATAATTTCTGAAGTATGGAAAAGCTCCATATCCTAAAACTAAGTCACGTTTTTCCTGAGATTTCGGTTTGTTTTCTTCCACAGCTTCCCGTTTGTGAATCGAATGAGAGGTAGTGTCCCTCTTAAACAGATGATGGTAATGATGATTGTAGAAAGAAACATCAACCAGTGGCCAAGGAAAACCATGTATACCAACTACAACATGTCGCTTATCTACTTTCTTAGCATCTTCTGAAAAAATAATTGTAGTTGAATATAAACTTAAGTTAAAACACTTGAACTTATGATTTACACTCTATTGACAACATAGCATGACGCGTTTCGTCGTTACAAACGACTTTATTATTCTGTAAGCATCTGAAGAAGTCGTTTGTAACATGTACGCGTTTCGTCGTTTGTAACGACGAAACGCGTCATGCTATGTAGTGAATAAAGTGTAAATCGCGTGTTCGTGTTTGAATTTAAGTTTATATTCGATTTACATCAAGTGAACGCCAACACTATTGAATATTTAAAAGAAGCTGCTAACAGCTTTTTGGCACGATGGTACTTTAAGCTGTTACTTGAAAATGCTATCAACACGCAAGTCGTTTGTAACGACGAAACGCGTCATGCTATGTAGTGAATAAAGTGTAAATCATATGTTCAAGTGTTTGAATTTAAGTTTATATTCAATTATAATGGATTTACATCAAGTAAACGCCAACACTATTAAATATTCAAAAGAAGCTGATAACTGCTTTTTGGCACGATGGTTCTTTAAGCTGTTACTTAAAAGTGCTATCAACACGCAAGTCGTTTGTAACGACGAAACGCGTCATGCTATGTAGTGAATAAAGTGTAAATCATAAGTTCAAGTGTTTGAATTTAAGTTTATATTCAATTATAATGGAATTACATCAAGTGAACGCCAACACTATTGAATATTTAAAATAATTGTAGACGAATTACATATAAAGCGTTATGAATTTATATATAAATTCCTTTTTATATTTCTAACAATTCGGTACATGCTATCGAAAATTGTGTTCATTTCTTATCTTCTTCTGAACTCTGAGAGTGAAAACAAAAAGATTTTAGATTGCCAATAAATGTAATGCTTTTTAAAATATTGAAAATATCACCATTAACCTAAGCTGCAAAAAATTTCTCAAATTCAAGAGTGTATTGTTGTTGAGAAAGTGAAGAAATTGCTGAAAATACAGGGTAGGCAATCAGAATATAGTTATGTATACATAGTATATAAAAATTGAGAGATGTATGTACTTATATTGTTGAAGATTCTTTTCCACCGATTTTTTTTCATTCAAAATTTTTGTCAACGATACGATTCGAAACCAAACGTTGTTGAAAATTGTTAGAAATTTTAAATTGCATTTACAATATCTATCTGTACTTACCTTCTGCGTATGCAGATACCAAAAGAACTGATAGGAAAAAAGAGAGGAGGAACTTCATGTTGCTTTATGTTACTAGTATTTGATTCTGCTGTTCTCTTTCGATAGTCTCCTATTTATATTGGACTTGTTGGAAAAAAACCGATTATTGAAAATATATGGCAATTAAGCTAACGATATCTTGATGAATATTTGAAGATCATCGACTACGTTAGATGAAAAAACTATCAAGACCATAATGAATATTTTTACGTTTTCATGAAGTAACGTTCAACATTCAATATTGAATTAATTTCTACATAAATGGTTTGGAAAATTGAAATGAAATTAGGTTAATTATAATTGGCGTCTAATTTAAAGTGTTCGCACCAGAAAATGTTAAATGATCAATTTTTGTCATCTATATGAAAAATTACTTGAAAAGGATACATTGATATAAAAACTACTTATTTATTGGCTATTTTATTAGCTCTCATTTCGCGTTCTGTTTATATTTCATGTATATTTCGTTCACTTTGACTACATTTTCGTATATTTTTAAACATATTTTTATATGATTGTTGAATGATGAATCTATTCCAACAAATGATAAAGTTAACATATTATTTTACCTTCATTTAGGTATATTCAACTGAATTAATTGGAACCAATGATATAATATTGATAATCAAAAAACTACAACAGTAAACACAACATTTTGTGATATCAATTGATACAAGATCTCGGGAAAATTAAGTTTCTATCAGAGAATATTGTTCAAATAATTGAAATTCAAAGCGCAGTCCAATTTGAAATTTTATAATTACTAGTATCATAGAAAAAATTCAATATTTTGTTTTTCATTGTGATATTTTACCATATATCAGCGATAAAGTTCATTTTTGTATCTTTCTCTTCAGAATAATATTTGTTTGAAGCCCTTACCTGGTTGAAACAGTGAACAAATTATCACATGAAACCTCAAACAAAAATTTTGAAGAAAATCATTATTGGAAAGAAGTTTCTCAATGAAGAAATAATATTTTACACACGTAACTATTCATAAGAAATGAAAATTTTCAAGGTTTATATGAAGATAATACCAGAATTATTTCAGGAAATTCAATTGTTTTTTGATGTATAGTTGTATATCCTTTTTTTTTCCTGTTTTTATGGTGTAGCTCTTATATTTTTATATACATATGTACTCATATGGTTAAGTAGGAGTAGCATAAGCTAGACTTAGTTGTTTTTATTGATGTATAGTCAATATCTTTTTTTTTCTTTCCTGTTTTTAAAGTGTAATTCCCATATTATTCATATATCTTGCATTTTGGTAGATTCTGTTGTTCATTACCTTATTACGGATATATTCATAGGGTTAAGTAGGGGTAGCGTGAGCTGGAATTCCCCATGGAAAATTATTGTACAATTATACGTTCAATAGAGGCATTTATTATTATTATTATAATTGAGTTTGGTTATTTAAATTTATCAAAAACTCATTGGTTATTTAAATAATAAAATAACCAATAACTTTTCATCTTATATAGCTTCGATATTTTCTTTATGAGAAATATGAATGTAGTAAAAAACATCATGTCTCTTCGGATTTCACACCTTTATTTGTGTTTTTTGTACAACCAGGAGTTTTGTTTATTTTGTGAACGAAAATAATGCGAAGATTTATTTTATTGCTTACTCATTCATTCATTTAATCTACAATTGAGTATTTTCAGAGATAAATAATGAGCCGTCGTAATGCATGTGAAACGAACTTAGATTTTGTTTGTTGTCTAATGTTGCAAACACATATAGAATATGGTTGGGTGATTGTACCTACTAGAAAACGAAGATCATTATCCATCTACATGTTCAGTCTTTTGAAAAATGATATTTCGATCGATATTTCCATATTTATTTCCATTTCATATCAACTTGTAACGTTTTAAAATACTTTACACTGGTTGAAGAGTGAAATGCTAAGACCGCAACGCATGAAATGAACGTAGTTCGAAATACACCGATGTAAGTACGCATGATATTGTGGATTACATTTTCAATTTTGCATGAAATTTCAAAATGGTCTCCAATATAAGAACAATATTTTCCACCTTCTGAATCCTTTCTTCTTTGCTTATTTGTTACTTATTATATTCTTTTTTCTATTAATTTAATTTCAATGAGCAATTTCATGCTCATATTTTTTTCATTTTTCATCTTTTTTTTTTTTCATTTTCTCGATTTTTTTTCTTACAAAACTAGTTTTCTTTTCTTTCGATTTTTTTGATTCAAAGAGTTAACTGTTGTGAACAAAATGGAAGATAAAACTACGCAATATATCAGAAAGAATTTCATGAACTGATTTTTATGGAATATATTTTAGCTATATCCCCTGGAGTTGAAACGGGAGTTTCAAGTTAGGGTTTTGCTATATCTCCAGGAGTTGAGGCTTCAGCATTTGAAGCAGATTCAAGTTCCACCCAATTTCGAGTGACTTTGAAGATTGACATCTTAAGGCCTTCTGAACAAGCAGAGAACATCCGGATTATCATCAAGATTCAAGATGAGAAAGATCTCCCATTGAAATTTTTGATCTTGAATCGAAATATTTTGAATAGACGTTTTGAACATAAGTATCTAGTTTCACTGTCTATATTGTGCATAAATCAGGTGAATTTATATACGTCTCCTAAAATTTAAGAGCTAGGTGCAATCACCGATAGTTCGTAAGGGAGTACGTTATAAACTGAAAGAATTGTTATCAGACTTCAATGTTAGAAATGAATTCGTAGACTTCCGCAATTAACATTTCAGAAAGACAATTCAGAACTTCAAGAATGTGAATTGCTAAATTTCATACACTAAAAATCAGTATTCAGAAGAGAATATTATCTTTGCAATGCAGTCAGGGGGTACTTCTCATACACTTGAGATCTTACTTCATTGAAAATTTACTGTACATTAACAAAGACAAAATCGCGAATTTCAGTAATATTGTAAATATTCTAGTTCTATTTCATATATGTATGCCACCAATCACTATAATATACATTCCTTCAATAAACATTTGCATATATTACTGAAGATAATATTTTTGAACCAAAGAATCCTAGTTTTATAAAAAAACACCCAAATTATCGAATACTATATTATAAAACTGTTCGACACATTTATTAAAATATGACTCTAATGGTTTTGAATATATCGAAGGTTATTAATTGATAGTTTTTGTGAGCAAAAATGTTCGCATTTATACATGTATCTTCGCTAAATTCAACTCCTTAGAGCAAACTGCCTGAAGATATCGCCTACTCTACACTATGAAATTGAAAAATTCACTGCCCAAAAATATAGACATGAATAAGGAACTTGACGAATCAGGCATAAAAAGGAATAAAAGGCACATAATATTAAGGGCCTAAGTCATAGTGAATCTACAGAGACAGATAATTTTGTCTCTTGTGCTGAAGTTCATTTTCATTTGAATTATTTAGCTCGAAATACTGTTTACCTATTTCTAGTTTGTTTCATATTGAAATTTTATTGTACTATGCAAAGCATTTAAAAAAGCTTCGCGTTTCTGCCTCTACAAGGCATATTTAAAACTGAAAATGTTTATGTAATAAAAAGGATGGTCAAAATACAAGAAATTTATAGAATGTTTTCATTTATTTATTACTTATCACAGATTACAAGTATAGTCCATAGCCGTTATAGTAATTAAAGTATGGGTATCCTGTAAAATATGGATAACTGCTATAGTAAGGATAAGCCCATATCCTAAAACCAAGTCACGCTTTTCCTGAGATTTTGGTTTGTTTTCTTCTACAGCTTCCCGTTTGTGGATAGAGTGGGCAGAAGTATCCCTCTTCAGGAGATGATGGTAATAGTGATGGTAGAAAGGATAATCCACCACTGGCCAAGGAAAACCATGTACCCCAACTACAACATGCCGCTTGTCCACTTTTTTGGCATCTTCTGGAAAATTATTTATTTATTTATTTAAGTATATATATATATATAATATGAACATATATATATATATATATATATATATATATATATATATATATATATATATATATATATATATATATAAATACCTAGTGAACGGGAAACCCCTTTTAACAAATATAGCACACATAATAAAAGTAAAAATATAATAATAATAATAATAATAATCACTTTATTATATATCATTTAAATACTTGTATTCTATATCATTGATATATATTATATATCATTTGATATAAAGTTCCTTCAAATATTGTTTGTCGCATTCAATTTTTTCGAACAATTGAATGAAAACTGATTTGGAAATTTAGAAAGATCTAATGTATATTTTCTCCTACAGAATACTGAGGATATTTGAAATTCAATTTGAAATCTTGTCTTACCTTCAGCAAAAGTTGCTACAAAAAGAGCGGATACGAAGAGAGCAAAGAAGAACTTCATGTTGATTGAAAGTAAAGACTGATTCTGCTGTTTAACCATGGCTGTCTGCTATTTATGTTGAAATTCTACAAGGAAGAGCAAACCTCAAAAAGCTATGCCACTATTAAGTTGATGATGTATTGATCGATTTCGAAGATATATCATTACATCAAATCTTGAAAAATGATAATGATTTTGAATTAGTATGGCTTCAGGCATATATATAAATATATATAATATATATATATATATATATATATATATATATATATATATATATATATATATATATATATATATATATATATTTTGAAAGTTTTTAGCATTAATAGGCTTTTTTAATATGAAAAAGTTTATTTTTGTTGACGTTTCGTTGTTATATTACAACTTTGTCAAAACTAATCTTGATTTTAGGTTTGTTAGTTTTTTATTCAAATTGGCGAGGCGTTTGAGTTGGATTTTGGCTTGATATCCATATTGTTCTCCTATATTCTTGAAAAAATTGAAATTTCCAGACATAATATTTGTGAGTTGTGAAAATTGCTTTATTTCAGCTAGCAATTTTATATTTCTTGAAATTGATTTATTGCCTGTTTGAGGTATTTATTTTGAAAGTTTTTAGCATTAACATGCTTTTTTAATATGAAAAAGTTTATTTTTGTTGACGTTTCGTTGTTATATTATTAGTTTTGACAAAGTTGTAATATAACAACGAAACGTCAACAAAAATAAACTTTTTCATATTAAAAAAGCATGTTAATGCTAAAAACTTTCAAAATAAATACCTCAAACAGGCAATAAATCAATTTATATATATATATATATATATATATATATATATATATATATATATATATATATATATATATTTAGGGGAATGATGAATTTAAAAATTCCATGTAATAACTCTCTATTACAATGTTGAAATAAACTTTAATACTTATGCTTCTTTCGTTACTAGTCGAAGCACAGAAGGTATTTGATGTGTGCCTAATTTAAGGCTTGTAGAGTTCTTTATTCGTGAGAAATTTTTCAGCCAGATTTCATTATCATAATATGTAAATTCACCAAAATGAAAAAAAAGATTTTTTTATCGTTGGATATAATATAATTTATAATTATATTATATAAGTATAATTAAATATAAGATAAAATTAACACTTGAACTTTTGATTTACTCTTTTATTGAATACATAGCCTGACGCGTTTCGTCATTATAAATGACTTCTTCAGGCGCTCATAGAATACTGACTTTTGAATATAAGATAAAATTCAAACCTTGAACTTTTGATTCAAACTTTTATTGAAAACATAGCAGGACGCTTTTCGTCGTTAAAACGTGTTCTTCAGACGTAGTTCTACTGAATCCGTCAGTATTCTATTAGCGGAATAAGAAGATATTATTCCCATAATAGTCAGTATTCCTAAAAAATACTGGCGGAGTCTTAACGTCTGAAGAAGTTGTTCATAAGGACGAAACGCGTCATGTTTTCATTAAGAGTGCAAATCAAAATTTCAAGTGTTTGGAATTTTTTTTGTGTTTATCACAACTTGGTAATACTATATCGTTTTTTGTCTGCGCTGTTTCCTACTTGGGTAGAAAAAGAATTGAAATGAACAGAGAACATAAGAGTTAAAAAATAAAAATAACCTATTCTGTTTTTTTCTGAATAACTATATTTGATTATAAAATATATTTTATTCGGAAAAATTGGATTTATATCGGGTACATGAAACTTCTGATAATATGTGAAGAACTCGACACACATGCCTGTTCTACTCATAAACTTGATTGCCGATATGGTGAATAAAAAATTTGCTGTTGTTTTACCGAATTATATTGATTGCTTGATGGATCATTCTTCTGTAGAAAGTAGAAAAAGTTTGGCACTTTTTGTGAGAGAAATATGCTTGATAGGCAAGATCTCTTAAAATGTCAAAATGTCAATGAAATATTTGAAAGACATTTATTCTAGAATCTGTAAATATTCACATGTACAGAGAACTAGACCAAACGCATTGCGTTACGAAATCTCTAAATAGGATATAGCACTAAGACATAAACATTTCAATGAGATGAAGACAATTAATTAAAAATTAACACACTTGATTTAAGTTTCACAATAAAATGAAAACTCTTCATATGTTTCGGGTGGTTAACCCATTATACAATATTGAGTAAGTATACGATATTGAGTGAAAAGAGTATACAATATTACAGTAATATTGTATACTCTTGAAAATGGGTTAACCACCCGAAACATATGTATATTTTTTAATATATTGTGAAACTTAAGTCAAGTGTGTTAATTTTTAATTTATTGTTTTTAACATTATGTTTCACCAAGAGATAAGCGAAACCTCCGTATCATTTATTCAATTTGCGATTAATGAAAAATTTAGCAAAAAAATGCAATAGCTGAAAAAAATAGTGACAATTGAAAGTCTTTGGTGAAAAAGTTCGAAATACCTATTAACGACATCATTATCTTACTATCGTTCTGTTCGAAACTCGATCTAGTTATCTTAATCGAAAATGTTTTTAGCATTTAGAGTTTTGATTACACTGATATTAGATATTTTCATATAAAAGAAGTTAAAAATAAAGAAACAGTATAATCAATTTCAACTTTCAAACAGCAACATGAAGTTCATCCTACCTATATTTGTATCTGTTCTTTTTGTCTTGGCTTATGGAGCAGGTAAGAAATATATTTTAATATTCAACAATTTTAAAGTATTTCCAATTTAAGTCCATTCATACCTAGAAAAATTGATAGGAATTATATCTCCATCTTTTTTGTATTCCTACAAAATTCTTTTCACAAAGAATTTGTGATTGCATTGACCAAACTCGGGAAATATTAATTTTTTTTTTACAGAAGAGGCGAAGAATATCGACAAAAGGCATGTGGTGGTGGGAATACATGGCACCCCATGGCCCTTCTACGACAGTCACTTCTACCATCATTATTACCACATCTATTGAAGAGGGATACATCTGCCCACTCTATCCACAAACGGGAAGCTGTGGAAGAAAACAAACCAAAATCTCAGGAAAAGCGTGACTTGGTTTTAGGATATGGGGCTTATCCTTACTATAGCAGTTATCCATATTTTACAGGATACCCATACTTCAATTACTACAACAGCTATGGACTCTTCTACTGATTTGAACTGTTGATATAATAAATTTGTTGAATATACTATTACTGAAAATGCCTCTTCTTTCAGTCGAATACAAATACCCATTTCTAAAATATAGCCTAGATAAAAAAATCAAACTGCTTCAATTCTTTCGAAATTTCACAATCTAGAGAAAGTCTACACAGATCTCATTTGCAATAAAAACGACAAAGTCTGTTCATTTCAATTGAAATAAATTTTCAAAAATTGTTTATATATTCCATATACCATATTTCCCTATAAGATTACTAATACCTATATTTTCAAATGGATTTAATATTATACTAGTTGATATTTTCATGTGTTAATTGAGGAACAATCAGAAAAAGAGAAGAAATATTGAAACTGTAGAATCACTTGAAACCTAAGTACATTCTAGTACAAGACGTCGTTAGTTACGGATATATTATAGTGAATTAATAACATTAATACAAAGCCTAACTCATTTTCTACAGAACCTAATAGTGTCTTACTGACTTATTACGGCGAGTGACTCGAGAGGACACTTCCACATAGTCCTAGTTGTCCGTGCAAGTCTCAATCCTTTTCCTGGAGTACCCCGGGGTAAATGGAATGTAGTGTATACATGGACTATATTGATTTATTTACTTTACTTTGTTTTATTCATTGCATTCTATTACTTTTCATTTAAATATATTTATCTCTTAGTACGTTGTTAGACGAATTAGCTTCTCCTTCCATTTAAATACTTTCTACATTTAATATTCTACTATTACGTTTACGATACATTTTTTGGTATATTTTGGTACTCAACGTAAATTTAGAGATCTAAAAATAGAAAAAAAAGAGATCTCGAGTAAAGTAGACGAAATGTTTACACATTTCTTTCTGTATATTTGCTGGAGCCTCAAATTATATAATGAGAAATGGATTATATTTGAATATATTTTATATTTTCAACAAACTTAACGTATTGATAAATTCAATGGACGATGAATCTACTCTGTGATTGTTCATATGTGAATGAGAGGTAATAATAAAAACTTGTCTAAAAATCACTGACTGAACAATTCTTTATTCATTTTTTTTAATAGTGTTGGCGTTTACTTGATGTAAATCCATTATATTGAATATAAACTTAAATTCAAACACTTGAACTTATGATATTTAAATGAGAGGTACAAACGACTTCTTAATACAATAATGTTATGAATATTATTCTATAAGCATCTGAAGAAGTCGTTTGTAACGACGAAACGCGTCATGATATGTAGTCAATAAAGTATAAATCATAAGTTCAAGTGTTTGAATTTAAGTTTATATTCAATTCTTTATTCGACTAGTTTCGATTCTTCGCTTTGCATTCTTGATAATGCTGTCAAAGGCGAAACTAGTCGAATAAAGAATTGTTCAGTCAGTGATTTTTAGACAAGTTTTTATTATTACCTCTGATTTAACGTATTGATTAAAAGAACATTTCAGTTCATTCCCGAAACTTACTGTTGTACTTGCAGGAATGAAATGAAGTCTGAGAGACTGAGACTAATTAGATATAATTCAACAAATCTGAATTAAAGTATTAATTAATTTTTAATAATTTCGACTAAAAAATTCTTGCATGTCATAATATCATCAAATTTGAACTGAGAAAATAATGATTAGAATCAAATCGTTCTGGGGAGACAACAAGAAGTAATATTAAGAAAATATCTGTCGAATGTATAATAACAAAAAAGACTGAAGATCATTGGGTTGTCCGCCGAAACGTTGAACCTGAGTGTCCAAGGCAGTGAAAAATCAAGGTATATCATCCTTCTTATATGGAACTCTCTGGAGAGCAATGAAGAAAGACATAATTGCTTAAATCTACAGAAACTCATAAAACTTTCTGGTCATTTTGTCAAATATTATAGTTCAATGGAAAACTGTTTGAAAATATCACGAAAACGCTAGCACAAAAGTGAGCAAATCGAATAATAACAATTGTATCATGTAAGAGAATGCCTCTGCAAATTTATGAGATGAAAATTGAAGAACATAAATAAAAATTTTGTATCACAACAGGTTTCCCACTGACAACAGTTTTATGGACATAAACTTGATTATAATAGGGCTGTATAATAATAATAATAAGTTATTTATGTTCCACTGCCTGTGCAATTTATAAATTATATTAATTCTTTACTGGTCTCTTGTCTCAAGAGTCTTGAAAATGAGCTAACGCTCGAAACATGTTGACTATTCATATTGATAATAAATCGTGAAACATTGAGCCAAGAGTTTAATTTATTTTAATATAAATAAATCAATATAGTTCATGTATACACGACACTCCATTTACCCCGGGGTACTCCAGGAAAAGGATTGAGACTTGCAAGGGCAACTAGGACGATGTAGAAGTGTCATTTGGAGTCACTCGCCGTAATAAGTCAGTAAGACATTATTATGTTGTGTAGAAAATGAGGTACGCTTTGTATTAATGTTATTAATTCACTATAATATATCCGTAACTAACGACGTCTTGTACCAGAATGTTCTTAGGTTTCAAGTGATTCTACAGTTTCAATATTTTTTCTCTTTTGCTGATTGTTCCTTAATTAACACATGAAAATATCAACTAGTATAATACTAAATTCATTTAAAAATATAGGTATAAGTAATCTTATAAGGAAATATGGTATATGGAATATATAAACAATTTTTGATATTTTATTTCAATTAAATTGAACAGACCTTGTTATTTTTATTGCGAATGAGTTCTGTGTAGGTTTTCTCTAGATAGAGAAATTTTGAAAGAATTGAAGTAATTTTATTTTTTTATCTAGAGCTATATTTTAGAAATGGGTATTTGTATTTGAGTGAAAGAAGAGGAATTATCAGTAACAGTATATTCAACAAATTTATTATATCAACAGTTCAAATCAGTAGAAGAGTCCATAACGGTTGTAGTAATTGAAGTATGGGTATCCTGTAAAATATGGATAACTGCTATAGTAAGGATAAGCACCATATCCTAAAACCAAGTCACGCTTTTCCTGAGATTTTGGTTTGTTTTCTTCCACAGCTTCCCGTTTGTGGATAGAGTGGGCAGAAGTATCTCTCTTCAGGAGATGATGGTAATAGTGATGGTAGAAAGGATAATCGACCACTGGCCAAGGAAAACCGTGTACTCCAACTACAACATGACGCTTGTCTACTTTTTTGGCATCCTCTGCAAGAAAACATTTTGTTTTAAATAATGCTAAATGTTTGGCATTGAATATCTCAACGAATTATCAATTACGAATTATACAAAATAAATAATGATGTTTATAATATTTACAGGAATATTCACATGAATAACGATAAACTTGAAAATAATATAATAAAATAGGAAAATAATATAATAAAAATAAAATGTTTACCTTCTCCAAAAGCTCCTACGAAAAGGGCAGAAATGAAAAGAGCTGATAAGAACTTCATGTTGCTGTGTGTTAGTTGAAATTGTTTATGATATCTAACTCTAGACGTCTTCTATTTATACTGAAGTTCAACAATAGGAAGTGACCCGTAAAAATGATTTCAGGTTAAGTTGATGATATCTTGATGAAGTTTCGAATACATATCTATGTCATTAGGTAATGCACACGTTATGTGTAAAACATTTGAAGGGAATTATCTTGAATAAAAAAACTTATTTTGCCAAAAAAATGTGTTTTACTATGGTAGGCCGAGGACTTTTCAATTGTCTTATACATTCGAATAAATCAAAGCATATGCTCTATGCATTGATTTTCATCAATTATATAAATCATCAATAAAATGATTTTTATAAATCATTAAATTTATAAAAATCAATTGATTATTATATTTAATTGTGTGCTCATTTAACTTCAATTGAATTATATTTAACTTTATGAATTAATTGTATAATATGGTTTATTTGAAAATTAATAATAACAAATTGAAATACTATAAATAATAAAATAAATAAAACAGAATTGACTTAAGTTTCACTGAATATATTGAAAACTCTACATATAAATCGGGTGGTTAACCCATTATCAAGTCTATGTAATGTTACCGAATGTTGTATACTGTAATGTTTTGAGTACCATTAAATGCTCTTGATAATAGGTTAACCATCCGATTTATATGTAGAGTTTTTAATATATTCAGTGAAACTGAAGCCAAGTGTGTTAATTTTAATTTACTGTTTTTAACATAATGTTTCACCTAGAGATGAACGAAAACTCCGTGTCATTTATTAATAATTAATATTCAACTCCAAAATGTAGGTGCTCTAACAGTAATAATATCTCTCAATTGAAAGTGTGTATTCTGAAGAGATGATAATAACAATACATTCTATAATAATATTACATTTATTCCATTTACATTTACAACCAGTTACAAGGAAAAATAAACAACCGATCGAATAAAAAACAAATACAGAAAAAGTACCTAAGTATATATTATACACATGAAAAATAAAATACGAATAAAATGAAATAGCGGTATATAATAAGCAAATAAAATGAAGTAAAATAAAATAAAATCTTTCTAATTATGTATCCAATCTAGATTTCAAGAAAATCTAAATGTAAGATTGTTTTAAATTAACTGAAATAGGAATTGATTAAAATACTTTTTCAATAATAAAAGTTTCATCCTCTTTTAATGAACTATTAATACTTATGTAATAAAAATGAATAAAGAAAATAGAGAAATGATCTCTTTAAGCCACTGTATGGCTCAATTAAGTTAGATTAGATTCACTCTATGAAGTATCTCGAGATTTTTAAAGTTAGATACTTGCACTTCAAATTTTCATTTTTGATAAAAATAAAAATTTTATTTATTTCATATTTTAGTCAAATTCTCTTTCCACTGACCAACCAAAATTCATATTGAAAAGGAGAAGAAAATTTTTTTTCACCTGTTGTATCTAAATCATGAACATTATTCTGATATAACTAATGTCACAAATAAACCTGAAAAATTTGTTTCAAAAAAATTTATAATCTATCCATGTATTCTATAGTATATTCAATTAAATGACACGGAGGTTTCGCTTATCTCTTGGTGAAACATTATATTAAATTGAACTAAACACTTGGCTTAATGTTTCGTTTATATTTAACAATAAAAATAAACATGTAGTCAACATGTTTCGAGCGTGAGCTCATCTTCAAGAGTTTAATCTCGGTGAAACATCATGTTAAAAACAATAAATTCAAATTAACACACCTGCCTTGAGTTTCACTAAATGAATTAAAAACTCTACATATGTTTCGGCTGGTTAATCCATTATCAAAAGTATGCAATGTCGGTAACATTGTATACTCTTGTATACAATGTAATCCTTGTATGCTCTTGATAATGGGCTAACCGCCCAAAACATATGTAGAGTTTTTAATATATTTTGGGAAACTTAAGCCAAGTGTGTAAATATTAATTTATTGTATATTTAATTGTCACCCAAAGTTTCCTGAAGATGATCGAGTAATCGTAATTGAATTCGGAGTAATATTTTTTAATTTTGTAGTAACAAACATAAAAAAATTGAGTTCTTTATTTTTCCTTTATAATATTTGTGTTTTAACTATTACACAATACCAGATTTTCTCTTAACACTGTATGTTGACATGGAAAAAACATAGGAATGATCTTATCCTCCAAATATTTTATATCTATTATCATTTGATTTCACAGTTATTCCTGAAATCCCATCTGAATATCATTTACTTAATGAGCTACTATTTTTATGCTTTTTCGATTCAACAGTATTCATATAAATATATGCAAAACATAACAGCACATCAGTATCAATTCCTAGTTGCAATCAACAATATGAAGTTCCTTTTCGCTCTCTTGGTTTCAGTTCTTTTTGTGGCTGCTTTCGCAGAGGGTAAGAATAGTTTGAACATGTAATATTCAATTAGATAAAGGCAATAGCTTTCTTATACGAGAACAACACTAACTAAAGCATTACGAAAATTGCAAGTAGTTTAATACATCTCGCTGTTGCATTAAAATATTTCATACAATTCATTTTTTTATAACAGTGTTTGATACAACTCGTGTTGTATTAAATTCTCAATAATTAGCTGAAAGTCCTAAACAAATATTGAATGTGGAAATCAGAGAATTTTGTGGAATATAGTGTTTTCAATTGCAATGATTAGTTTTTATCTGATATTTTCGTACTATACGAATGAACTTTTAAAATGAACTTCAAGGTGTGTTCGTTTTTTCTCTGATTGAATTGTAAAATCATAATTTTTCATCATTATCATAATTTTGTGTTCATAATTTGTTATTATGACGAATATACATATTCAGTTTATAATGAAATTTTCATTCTTGATTTTGTTGATCGCAAGATGAAGTTTACAATTTTATTCTATCTTTCACGCTTTTTTTCACAGAAGATGCCAAAAAGGTTGACAAACGTCATGTAGTAGTTGGAGTACATGGTTTTCCCTGGCCATATGTCCATGGTAGCTTTTATCACCATCATTACCACACTTTACTGAAGAGGGATACTTCTGCTCATTCTATCCAAAAACGAGAAGCTGTAGAAGAAAAACCAAAATCTTTAGAAAAACGTGACTTACTTTTAGGTTATGGAGCTTTTCCATACTACAGAAATTTTCCTTACTACGCAGGATACCCTTATTTCGGTTATTATAATAGCTACGGACTCTACTATTAATCCTAAGTGAGAAAATAATGTTGTTTATTAAAATATTGAAAAAAGACTTTCGTTTTTCTTCAAAAATACTTTTGTTCCTTAAACATTTCTAGAGATGATGTGTTGCATATCGAAACGACGGTGAAAGTTCTCTCTATTATATCAGGCAGAATTGGACAAGTTTTTCAACAAAGAAAATAACAAGTATATTAAAAATGGATTCAAATTTTCAAACAGTGATAAAATAGTAATTTATAGTAGGTATGCATACGGATTATATTTCCTAAATCCTCTAGAGATGTATTTCAAATGGATATATTCAATAAACAACGAGAAAGGATTGAATATAAATTCAGTATAGAAATATTTAGTTTGTTGTGTTCATTTCAGGAAGAATTTCTGTGAAAAAGTACAAAATATATTTTTTAATCAAATTTTGATTGCTTATATATATAAAATATTAATATCAATTCCTCAATTTCATATATGTCTATGTCTATGTACTATATATATATATATATATATATATATATATATATATATATATATATAATATATATATATAATATATTAATATATCAATTTCTACTCCATCAAAAATCATTCTTCCGAAACTTGTCCCGAAGACATGGGATGTCTTCGCTCCCAGGAGACAATAACAAGAACATTGTGGTAGATTTTTACCCGATAGAAATATGTAGTAAAGAAGTTCATTCTACTTATTTCAGTCGAAATATTTCAAGATAAACACAAGAGAGAATTGCATTTTCTGTAAAGTAATTTATATTTCAAATAGTTTTCTTGCAACATTCGGTGTGACATTTTGTAATATAAAGAATTCCTGAAAACTTGGCTAAATTCCTCAAAATTCTTCAAAGGTAAGGTATAGAGAAAAATTTTTTGAATTTTAACATTTTAAAAAAATGGGAAAACATGAGATATAAAACAATTTTGTTTTTTTTATACACATTGAATATAAATTTCTTCATAAAACTGAATGATACGAATGTGTGGAATAATATTTCTGTAAAATGCAATTTGTTTTTTCATAACTAATTTTTTTATAAGAAATCGCATATTGTTCACAAAAAATCAGATGCAAAATCAAGAGAGGTCAATATCTCCATGAAATGAATTTATTGAAAAAGCAAATGTTGGGGAACTATCGTTTGTGAATAAATTGTAAATATTCGTAAATTAATAAGTCATTAATCGATTGGGCCGATACTTGATGAAAATCTAAATGCATAGTTTAAATTAAACTAACTTGTTTCTTGATTTTCATATTATGTAGTTAAAGATAAAAATATTGTTTTGCCAACCAACTCCGTTGGCAGTTTATCATCTATCTGATAAAGTCACTGTGTTGCCGAAACTATATTGTTATTTTTAACAAAATTAGAGTAAAAACAAAAAACTTCTTCGTTTTATTTAAATTATAAATTAATAATTGTTAATAAATCTTTAAACCTCTCCTTCTCTTATTAACGGTTAATTTGTAAGAACTCCATGAATAGTGTTATTCAAATTAGATAATGTAGCCTGCTCTTCATCCAGATTTAGTACCAGGAAGCTGCTCAATCGTTCAACTCAACTAATTATTTATCATTGTGAAATACAAAACTAACAAAGACCAAGTGACAGATACCCACCTGAAAATTCAGAGTGAGTTATTCTGGCGACATGGTAGAAACCAGGTATGGATGGCATTTCTGGTTGTCAGAATGCTAGATTGTTCTTAATTGAAGCATCATTAATTTTCTGACGCGTAGGATCCGTTTAACTTTGCATATCTGAAAATCATAACAAGAACTGGAGCTTAGTTTTCAGTTGAGATTAATGAATCCCTGGTTTGAAATGCGTCTCTGCTATACGAAGGGATGGGTGTATATTCCTACTAGTTAGTATGATATTTAGTTGGGTTTCGTTGTGGGCATTCCTTTCTAAAGTATTTAGATAACTATTAGATGAGATGTATATTGGATTGTGACAACTGGTTTCGAAATGATTGAGGTTAATGAATATATACGAAACGTTGAGTCATAGAAAAAGGTGGCAGTTTCATAACTAAGTGAATTAAAGAGTACGGGAGAGGTTAAAAATATTGCTCGCGAAATATTTTGTTTCGTTTCAGAAGTTTTAGAAGCATTAAGATAGAGTGTTTTTTAATAACGATTTATGTAATATTTAGAATATTTCATTTGCTTTCATCAATAAAGAATGAGTCGATCAAATATTAATAATAATTAATATAATAACGGAAACATTAACGGCGATAAAATATGGAAGAAATCAGAAAACAACGAGCAAAGTTTTATGCACTTGTCTACAAGATGAAACAGTTCAGAATACCGAAGAAACGTCAGTGCGGACTAGAGTGGCTAAAAGACACCCAAAATGATCTACAACGATCTCGAAATCGCATGGAGTGTCGCTATAAAACCGCACATGTGTAGTTTGAGCAAATATCATCGCGCCAGCCTGGAACGAAACTGACACATGAACGGAAGAAAGAGCATTCTGAGGGAATGAATCGCTTTTGGAAGGCAAAATGCTTAAGCAAAATCCCTAAAAATCACAAATTGGAGTTAAATCGCTCTCCATGGGGAATAATCATTATAATATCAATAACAACAAAAACATTAGATAACATTACATAGCGCATTTTCATTCAAAAAATTTGAATTAACATATTTCGAAACTGCTATCGATTAAGTTATAGCATACATTTATTATGTTCACGCTTCCATTTTCATGTCTAGATGCTACCAGCAAGACCAAGCTACGAGAGTTTCTGTTTTAGGGAGTTTTAGTCTTTGTTTTTGGTTTGTATAAGAGTAGCTGGTTTTGTTATGGTTCTTGTTTTTGCACAATCTGTCTAGGTCTTAGTCTTGACCTGAACAAAGCTGGTCTTGGTCTTGTTCATGCATACTGAGTTTTAGTCCTGGAATTAGCCTTGCTTCTTGGATGGCCTTGCTTCTGGTCTTGGTCTTGTTTTTGTCACAGTGAGTCTTGGCTTTGATCTCGCTGGAAAAGTCTTGTAGGTCAAGCAACTCTTGTGAGTTGTAAGAGTTTCGAATTTACATGAACATTACATGTCAGAAGCACAAATTCGATCAAACAAGGTTTCACAGATGTCTAGTTTATGCTACTGCTGCTTAACACTTATGCATATAAAATAGAATGAATAACAATAATTCGACTTACATGAATTATTAACAATAAGAATATAATAATTAAAAGTTGAAAAGGATGCAAACGAAAATAACAATATATAACTTAACTAAATGACTACTATGTAAAACTGCTAAACACAATAATAATTTAGCAAATGCACACATTGAAGAAAACATCTACATTTCATCATGTGAAAAAAAATGAAAAATAATTTTGGTACCAAATCAACCATGTGTGTATATATCTTTGAAAAAATATGGTCTTCAGTTGGTCAACAATGGTGAATTATTTCAATCCAATTGCTCATTAAGCAAATTCTTAGAATTTGAGTTCGATCTGCACCATTTGTCATAAATCTAATTGTTTACTTTCATCAATTTTAAATGTTCGAATTATCCTATAGTTGAACCTAATGGATTTGTGGGAAGTGAATACTCCTCAATACACCATAAAAATTAGTTTATTCGCTGATGATACTATGCTCTACATATGTGGCAAAGATATAAAAATATGACAGAGGTGATCAATAGAGACCTTTCTGCAATTAATGAATGGTTATGTGACTAAAGCTTATCCCTAAATGTGCATAAATCTAACTTCATAGTTTTGGGTACAAGTAAAACCCTTAAAACGAATAGAAATGAGGATAATACTATAAAGATTAATGGAAAAAAAATAGAAGAGATTTTTTGAAAAGAATAAAAAAAAATTTGTCGACATATGTGAAATTATTGTTGTTCATATCAGTAATAATGCCACATTTTGAATTTGCTCCACTTTGTTATTTGGTTTGATTTCAAAAAAATTTCAACAATTAAAAAAGTTACAGAATAGAGACATGCGAATAATTTTAAAGTGCAATAGGTGTACCCCTGTTAAAATTATATTGAACTCTCTAGAACTAATGTCTGTTAAACAAAGAATACTATTTTCTCCATATATATTCATATTTAAAATGAAAAATTGGTTACTTCCATGTAATTTAATAAAAAATATAACATATGTCAGTGATGTGCATGGGTATAATACTAGAAATACTGATAGTTTTTATATCCAAAGTTGTAATCTTTCTAAATATAAAAATAGCATATACTATGACGGATTTAAGGCTTTCAATAATTTAACAAGTATATTGAAAACTAGTACTAGCATTAAGATATTTATGCGTGATCTAAGAAAGTATATTTTAATTAATGAGATAGATATGTATCTAATTCAAAATTGACAGTTAAAAATATGTAAATGTTTTGTATAGTTTCAGCTGAATAAATATTATTATTATTATTATTTTTATTATCATCATTATTTTTGTAATTATTCCTTTCAATGGTCTTTTTAATATTCCTTTCCATAAATGTTGTGTGAATGTGTTTTTTTGAGTAGGTTTTTTCGGTAGAAAATATTTTGATGAACTTTTTTGCAAAATTATTTTCGTTATTATTGCTTTATTATTAATAATAATTATTACTCTTTTAAATATTCCTTCGAATAAATGTTGTGTGAATGTGTTTTTTGAGTTACAGTAGAAAAATTGTTGCAAAATATTCTGGTTTCTGAATCTGGTACAATTCAACTATTACTAATTCAGGTCCTGCCTTGATCACAAAAGTATACATGTCAAAACCCACATATCCTCCAATTCATTCAACGCAAGAAATATTTCATGGAAATAAATGAAATGGTAACACTTATTTACTACAATGTCAATTCGTTCATGTTTATCAGCAAGATTGTGGAAAGATAATTCATTTAAAATTCTCAATAAGAGGAAATAATTACAAAATTGGTCAAGTCCACGAGCTTGCGTGGGCACAAAGCAATAACTGCACTAATCTAGATCTGGTCTCGAGAGTCAACTACTGCATCAGAATTTACGGATGACTTACTGCAAATACCGCAGGAATTGACAGCAGGAATAATGATCGTGCGGGATAATCGATAGTGGCTGTCCTACGAATGTACGGCAGCGGTCGTTACACATTGGTACGGGGCCTGTACGAAAAATTCCGAACTGTGGATTGTTACGTGAACTTTTTTGGAAAAAATTGCAAAAGACTGAAACATATAATAATGACAATAATTAATAATAAGTTCTTTATTCTCCACAGGTTTAATACCCAATTAAAACGAAAAAAACATAATGAATGAATTGAATAATAACTAAATAAATAAAATGAAAGAAATATAACAAAGAGCTCTAATCTAATCTAAAAAACTGAAATAGTAAGTAATAACTAAATAATAGAATTTTATGAACTATTACTCAATCTTAATCAATTCATTTTAGTCGATTTCCTCTGTTCAGATAGCTCCTAATAATAAATGATATGGAGTTAAAGTGAATGTCACAATTATAGGCAACTCTTTTGAGTATAGACTCCATAAACCAAATGGGGGATTGTATTAGCGAGTTGGTCCTTGGAGTCTCTAGGTCGAATTATTCATTAGAAGATACGAGAAATTTGCCTAGGAACACGAAATTTCAAAGCGGAAAAGAGAGGAGAACAATCATTATAGGAGGAGAATAGATATAAATTGAAGTTAACGTTTCAATTCTTCTCAGAAAGTATTGATTTTCTTAGAAATCATGTTTGCAAATACATTGAACTTTATGGAGATATTTTACAAATTCAGAGAAAATCTAGATGTATGACACAATTGGTATTTAGTATATACATCTGCTGTCTACAGTACGTGGGCGAGCAACTGGAGAATTACACCCAATCTCATTAAAACACAGTCTATCTTATTTTCTCACTACAATTATTCGCGGTCCCCTAAATTCAGAAGTAATGATGTTCACCTGACGCTCTGGGGTGAATACCTCAGACTTCAGGACGAAATCACTTACTTGGGTGTAACTTTCTCGAAACACAATTCCTGGAAAATCGACCTGGAGAAAACTCTGAAAAAAGTTCACAATAGAGCTAACCTTCTTTACGCACTTAAAGGCAGAATACGGGGATGCAATCCCTATACTCTGCTGAATACTTACAAGACTTTACTTCGTCCTGTAATTTTGTATAGATGTTTGCTCTATGCGACTCTCCAAAAAAGATTCGTCAAACAAATCGAAAGCTGTGAAAGAGCAATTTGTCGCAGCATATTCCGTCTCCCCTATCGATACCCGTCTCGGCTCATTCGTGAGCACACAAATATGCCCCCAATCTTCGAACATATGAAGAAATTGCAAGCTCGATATGCCCAACGTACTATGCAAGGACCAAATCTGGTTGCCCAAGCAACGCTGATGGCCCCATGGTACACACGCCGAGGTGCATTCTGCAAAAAACCTAGAAACAAATTTCCGTTCCCGCCAGCACGAATTCTACAGACTTTACAGGAGCCAACAAACGAAGTTCTCGACCACCTTGAGAACATACCTCTACGTATCCGCTAGCGTGCGTGATTAGTGGCGCAGTGCACGATAATGTGCGGCGTGCTAAAAGTCAACTGTGCGTGGGTGGATAAACGTGAAAGATAGACTACAAATCTGTTTAAATCTGTTCATTTCTTACCTTTTTATTGATTCTATAATAATTCATGTTATTACTCATTTTTTTTCATCATTACTATCATTCATAATCTAAATCAACATATACAACAATGTCTTATTATCATATCATATTATACAACATCTTACGTGGGTAAAGTTTTCTGTGGTTTCCTTTACCATTAAATGTTCGACGAATTGAAAATCGGACATTTAACCAAATGGCACGTAATGAATAAGTCGGCCACAGACGCAAAACAATTGTATTCTATACAAATACCTGTTTTTTTTTTTTTTTTTTTCTTTTTACATACTATGTCATATATTTAAGGTTGAGGAAGGTCGCGAGACCTTGAAACTTCCCACTGTTATCTTTGTAAATTTAATGAAATGTAAAATATCAATTAAGTTCAATAAACGTTTTTTGATTTGATTTGATTCGATTTGATACATCTGCTAGTATAATAATAACTTCGAATCGCAGAACTATGAATAATTATTTTCGAAGGACTTGAATAATTGATACGAAGCAGAATTTTTTTGAATTCTCGTTGCACAATTCAAGATATAAATGAAAAAATGTGCAAGACAGTATAATAAGACGAGTACGATTGCTAAACTTCATACTAAAACACTTCATAACATTTGAACATTTCACAATAAATTAAAATTAACACACTTGACTTAAGTTTCATTGAAAACTCCACATATGTTTCGGATTGTTAACCCATTATCAAGAGTATACATAATATTGTTTACCCTCCATAATTACATTAATTGATATATTACATTAGGTATATTGTATAGTCTTCATAATGGGTTAACCACTCGAAACATATGTAGAGTTTTTAATATATTCAGTGAAACTTAAATCAATAGTGTTAATTTTAACTTATTGTTTTTAACATAATGTTTCACCAAGAGATAAGTGAAACCTCTGTGTTATTTATTAACATTTCACGTCAAAAATTTCAATCTCAGGTAAATTGAGATATGATTAATGAAAGGCCTACTCCATATATAGATGTTTATGCGTTTTATATTTATATGTGATATGCAGTGAACAATATTAGATGATAATTTTTCGAAAATTATTTAATATTTCATCAAAAACGATGAACTTGAAGAAGAATTCTCGAACTACTGAGCAATATTTATTATATTACTATAGTTCTTTAATTCTTGATTGGAATGAAAATGTATAGTAGCAATAATTTCAAATATTGCTATTGAAATAATATTTCGACATTTACAACTTCCAAGGTGAAATTTATGGGCGAAATATCAGATCCCTTTGAAATCAAAACCGGTGTGCGACAGGGAGACGGATTTTCGCCAATTCTTTTCAATATTGTTTTAGAAAAAAACATTAGGGAATGGGAACTTCACGTGAAGGGCATACAAGTGGGTATCAAAAAAGAAAATAGAATAAATGTCAAATGTCTCGCCTTCGCAGACGATATTGCTATCATCACATACAACAGAACTGAAGCCATTCGCGCCGTGGAAAAACTACATGAAATTGCACAGAAAACCGGGTTACAAATTTCTTATGATAAAACCAAATACATGGAAAGAAAACCAAGAAATAAATCTTCTCTTATGACAAAACATGGTGAAATTCTGCAAGTAGGCCATTTTAAATACCTCGGGGAAGTCATACAGTCCTCAGGTTTAAACCGAATCGCTAATGAACAGAGAATAACCAAGCACCAAAGGGCCTACAAACTAACATGGGCTCCCTATAACAAAAAGTGCATTTCGAGAGGCGCCAAATTGAGGCATTATAACACAACGATTCTTCCAGAAGCAATCTACGCAGCTGAAACAATGGTTATTGGCGGCCATTCAAGAATTAGAGAAATAGAAAAACAAGAACGAAAAATTCTCAGAAAGATTTACGGGCCAATCAATAGAAACGGTATTTGGATGGAAAGACCTCAAAATGAACTGTATCAAAAGACAAATACGATAACGGAAGAAATCAGAAAACGACGAGCAAAGTTATATGCACATGTCTACAGAATGAAACAGTCCAGAATACCGAAGAAACTACTAAATATAATTATGAATAGTAAATGCGGAACAGAGTGGCTAAAAGACGTCCAAAAGGATCTACAACAAATCAATATAAAAAATCTCGAAGATCGCACTGAATATCACTATAAAATCGCACATATAAAGTTTAAGCAAGAATTAAATCGTCAACCTGGAGTAAAGTGGACAGATGAACGGAAGAAAGAGCATTCAGAGAGGATGAAGCGTTTTTGGGAGGCAAAAAAGATGAAGCAAAATTCCTAATGATTGCGAATTCAAGTTCAGCCGCTCTCCTCATGGGGAATAATCAAAATAATAATATATATATATATATATATATATATATATATATATATATATATATATATATATATATAATATATATATATATATATATATATAAATTGCAGTTATAATATAATAAACAAAAAATGTGGTATTCTGTTTTATTCTACTACAGATCCCCTCGTATTGTTTCTACATCCTGAAACTCAAAGGTACAAGTCCGTTGATATTAAGAGAGTCCACGTGATCGCCCATGCACCAAGCCTACCATTGCCCATTGGTTGATACCCATCTCTGGGCGTGAAGCAGTCTCACCGTGCATTGGCTCTGATCTCACTTTTCTTTTAATGCAGATAATATAGGTGCACGCTCTACACGCTTACTTGATCAGCGGGTGTCCTCTTTGTACATCTTCCATGAAGTTTGATCTCGTAAAGAAAAGAAACTTGGGATAGTTTCGAACCATATCAATTTCCAATCGGAAGATTATCACGGATATTTTCAAAGTTTACTAGTATAACATCTCTAATGAATTGTACACAAATTGCCGGTTATATTTTTTTGTGCATATAAAGAAAAAATATAATTTCTTTTAATGCAAATTTTACCGCGCATTAAACATCATCGAACGCGCAGTGAAATGAAGAATAAAGTTTGTGAGCTATGGGAAAGATGACCTAAAATCATCTCGTGATTGTTATGATAAATATTATTTATAATATTAATTTTTTTGTTAAAAAATTCTGATTGTGATTTAGGAACGGACATTGTTAATAATAACATTGATTGTCGTTTCTTTTCTTACAGAGAAACTCAATTATGTTTGACTGACTGTGATTGACTAATTATTTTATATGTATTTTTATACAACTGTGATACCTAACCTCAAAAATTTGGACAATCATATTTTCACTATGAATATTATATATATTTTCGAAAAATTATCATTCAGTCACCTAAGACTTCATAGATTGGTCGACTTGAGCTTTGGAACATACATCTGTAATTTTAATGAGTTTGAGTTTGTAATTTAGCCTAATTATTTGTTTTTTCAGTTGAATTAACCTCGTATATTCATGGGTAATTATATAAGCATTACCTAATATTTGCCGTTGGAAAGTCCACATTTTGAAATAAGTTGTAACTCATTTGAAGGAAAAAACCAAACGAATATTAAATCAAAACTGCATATTCATTTATAGGATCATTAAAAAAGCATTCATCAAACAAAACATTGAAAAATAACAAACAAAAATTATATTGTCTTCCTTGATTAACGGAAAGAAAAACAAGAAATTTATGAAATTGAGGAAGACAAATAACGAATATAAAAAATTAAAAACTTCCAAATTGTTGTTTCATGAAATAATTTCAATTGCGCTAGAAGGTATAGAAGAAAATATTTTCTTATTCATCACAAATAACACGAATTCGGTGATGAAGTCAGGCACAATTCTTTTTTACACTCCTCCAACCATTGTTCTGAACTACTAATTTCAATAATTATATGTTATACAACGAATAAAATACTAACGATGTATTTTTTATGACTTAATTATGTTTGAATGGCACATAGAGCCATTATATTACTATCACTTCTGTACTGAGACGTCTATATATCGATCAGTAGTAATTGCCTTTCCTGTTCACTTTTTAATGAGTGAATTTTTTGTTCTATAGATTAGTTGTTATATTTTAAATCGATGAAAACGCAATATGAATAAATTTCTGACCAGTAGTGTTTCAAGTACAATTGAAAATGTTCCTAATAACCTATGGTTTCTGATATTTCACTTATACAGTAGTAATTAATTCGTGAACCAACTAGAAAATTTTATCAAAATTATTCATGTTTGAATAAAAGTTGAGAAACATAGATGAGATAAACTACGAAATCTTGGGGGAAAAAGCTCTACAATTGAAAATATTCCTAATAACCTATGGTTTCTGATATTTCACTTATACTAGAAGTAAGTACATTTACTTACGAAAATTATTTACGATATTACGGAATAATAATTTAGACAATTGTGAGGGTTGGACAAAATTGTTGAGAAACCATTTGTTTGGTGTTAGAGCAGATTTTCCTCCAATTTGTTTCAACAGTTGAAGCGGCGATGTTATTCAAACAATCCATAATATCCTTTAAAGTTTCCATATGTGCGTATATTTTGAGATTTTTAACGAAATATCTAAATATTTCTATGAAATTCTAAGTTTAAACTAAACACGAATGTTGTCAACGAAAACACAACTCATCACAAATGCCATAGTATCAGTGAAATGCATTCAAGCAATAGAGATTCGATATTCTTACAAAGCACACCACGGTCTTATTTCTTCAAAATTGTAGCTCTCTCAAATTTGTAAGACATTATTTAGAGTCAGAAGTGATTAACAATTAATAAACCAATTGATGAATAAGTAACAATATATTGATAATATTAATCAATTAATATTGTTAATTTATAGTTTTCATAATATTTGTTCAATATTTTTTTCGCTGTTCTTTTTTGACATATAAATCTGTTCTGTTTTGACATAGTAGATATGTCAAATGTTGAATGACATTTGGCTTCGCTTGTTATATTTTTTGAACCTAGCTTAAATTCGACCATTTAAATTCAGACTGATTTTCAAAATTGAAATTGAAACCTATTTAATGATACTACGTTCTAATACGAAAAAATTAAAATAACATCTAGGATAGCCCTATCAAATTTTATGGGTCAGAACACATACAACTTATGCGAGGAAAGTTATCAATAATAATTAGGTTGCCAGATGAAGATGATGAGATATAATCAAAACATCGGGATTTAAAGAAAAAGCTGTAGTTTCATTTTCCTTATTCCTACTCTTCCAAAAAAAAATAAAAAATATTCATTCGTTATTTCAACTGAACAAGTCATCAGTAGTGATACAATTGACGAGTTCTTTGTAGAAAGAAACAGTCTGTCTTCTGCTTCCATCAATTGTGGCTTCGATTTCAATATTCTCTATCATTATCCCTTGAAGGATTGTGAATGAGCTGCGCATTATATATGCTCATATAACCAGTTGCTCCATTGTGATCTTTTAGTCTCTGTGATATTTCATTTATTACCTCTTTAGGACCAAAATTATTTGTATGTGTGTTAACTTCCAACATATAATACATACCTACAAATTCTTGTACTCATTGTTTTTCAGCATTGAGGAAATCTTTAGATTGAAAAATTGTGTTTATTTTCCAAAATCTTTTTTTGAGTGTTCAAATTACTATAAGTAGAACTTATTGTTATTATACGTAATATGCAGAGAAAGACAGATTAGAAGTCATAGTTCAGCTCTACAGAATAATAAAACTTTTTTCGTGCAAGAATGTTTTATGGTTTAGAAATTTGGGGCATATCTGCCCATATGCTGGAGATGCTTCTGACAGAAAAGGAAGCTATACGTGCACTGGAGGGAGTTAATTCCAGGTCACATCGTAAATTATTGTTCAGCAAATATAAAATATCAAAATTAACGGCGGAATTGGTTTTTTCAAATCTCTTATGGAAATTATGAAGCAATCAGAATTGTATACTACCACATCTTATATCCAACCAAATCATCTAAGGACAAACAACTCAAATATTTTGGAAACAAAACTAAAACTACCTCAAGCATTAGGAGCTAGACTCTACAATAAGTTGAGCAGGGAATGGAGGATAATCGAACAATGAAGGAAAAATGGAGAACTCTTTCACTACAAAGCCCTCCTTATAAAGTAGAAGACTTCTTTTGTAGGGAAGATTTGAATTAACTTAATTTATCTTTTTGTATTATATCTTTGACTTGATTATCGTATAATCGAAATGAATTATCTACCTATTTATCTACTTATTTGTCATTCTTGGCTCATTCGCCATTTTACGTCCATCAGAAGGTTCTTCAATAATAAGTTTTCATTCAATATAGGTGAGAATATGTTGAATGAGAATATATTAAATCAAAATAATTTTGCTAATATAACTGAATATGTTTCGACTAAGCTAAGAACCTTTTTCTCGACTTGCTTAAGAGCAATATCCATCATGCCCCTTTTTTCGTCAAAACTATTCCATTAGCCTGAGGTTCAATTCGATTAAATCTGCATATAATATCGGGATGGATGCAAGAACAGGCCAAGGCAGGTAACCGAATTTCCTGAACCCATCGATCTTCTGATCTCCGATATATCGAAGGGGTGGAGGTGTTAGACCCATGCGGCGTTTGGACAATCTCATTATAAGGAACGTTACTTGCATTTTCGACCACTCCCCGCTCACTCCACTATTATTTTACACTCAACAATGATCGTGAGATAATGAGAAATTTGTCCAGCACACCTCCCTTTGGCCGAAAACACGACTTTAATTAATATAAGTCATCTAGAAGATATAATACGTGTCATGACTGCGATATTAACTTTATATCAGGTATTGAATACCCAACGGTAATCTCGGCAATAGATCACGAAGGCTTGTTAACCTCTGGCTTCTAATCAAATATATAATAATGTAAATGCGCTTTTAATACTCTGAAGTTTGAGTGAGAGCTGCAAAATAATTCATCGCAGATCAAATTTACATCTCGATAAGAACGTAGAAAACTCGATAATTATAGAGTTTTTTTGTTGTATATTCGATACATTTCAAAGAGTTCATCCTTACTTTTGGCATCATATTTTTTACGATGATCTTTAATAACCCATTTGGTCCTGACGATAAATACATGACGTATTGTCGATACAAATATCGAAAAGGAAAAATCAACCTTTAATGAAATCATTAATCGATTGCACCGATACTTGATGAAAATCTAAATACATAATTTACATAAAACAAATTAGTTTTTCGATTTTCACTATAACAAATTCAAAAACATGTTAAATAACAAAAATTGATGGAGTTTTCTGTGCTGAAAAGAGTAGTGTATATGGAGTGCCACAAGGTATGGGATCTCTTCTGTTCATATTGTTTATTAATGATATTAGTAATCGAGTAAAGAAGTGCCAAATCTCATTGTTTGCTGATGACACAATGATTTACATTGCAGGTAAAAACTTAGAAGGAATGGTGAACAATGAGTTGGTCGTAATTTTTTCGTGGGTCTGTGCAAATAATATATGTCTAAATGAAAATAAGTCAAAATGTATGTTAATTGGATTAAAAAATATATTGAGTAATTACGATAATAACAAGTATGTAATTTCATTTAATGATGTTAGACCGCAAAAAGTTGAAAGAATGAGATATTTAGGAATTAAAGTAGATAAGAACTTAAATTTCAAAAAACATATGACATTCATTTCTGGAAAAATTTCAAGAAAAGTGCATTTTTTGAGTAGGATTGGAACAGGCTTATCGATGTATATAAAAATGTTGCTGTACAAATCCCTGATAGCACCTCACTTAGGTTCTTATTATTGTTCGCCAGTGTTGTGCTTTAGAAACAAATGAGAACTTGAAAAATTACAGAACAGGGCTATGAGAATAATACTAAAGTGTAATAAATATTCTCCCATTAGATTAATGTTGAATACATTAGATTTGATAAATGTTCGTCAAAGGTTTCAATTCCTTAGTTTTTGTGTTTAAACTGAAAAATGAGCTTTTGCTAGATTATTTACTGAGTAGACTCATAAAAGTAAATAGCGTACATTCATACAATACTCGTTGTGCACATGACTTCTATGTACAAAGATTTAATAAGGAACAAACATGTAAAAATATTTTATTTGATGGCATCAAACTATTCAATGGATTGCCCAATGAAATTGTAAACGCTGAGAATGTACGTGGTTTTATGATGCTGCTAAGAAAATTTATATTTGATGTGATTATATAACGGATTTTGTATAGCTTTTGGCGCCCAGTTAACCATATTATATAAACTGAGCTATTACATTGTGGACAGCTTGTATTTATTCTGAAGTGCGTGGGGTGGGAATGACGATAGAACACTGTTCTTCTTTTGTAGGGGAATGACTATAGAACATATTTCTTCTGAAACATACTTCTTTCTGGTGGGGGATGACCATAGAATACTTTTCTTCGATTGCCTTTTACTGGAAGAAATTAAATAAAGAAGAATTACTGATTATTACTTTATCATTTGAGAAACTATTTGATTTCTTCCTCTTTTTAATTTCCATGACTTCCATTTCCATTACGTTAATCTCTCAGACTTTTCAAATCAAGAAATCAAAACCGATTCTACGTATGCAACACATCTTTTAGAAGAGAACCATGTCTTCGACAACAACTTCAAAATATAGCATACGGAGCGAAAAGGTTATAAACTAACCTTGTTAGAAGACATGGAAATTAATAAGAGGAAGAAATCAAACAGTTTATCAAATGATCAAGTTTTAATCAATAATTCTCCTTCATTAAATTTTTTCCAATAAAAGGCAATCGAAAAAAGTATTCTATGGTCATCCCCCATAATTCAGAAGAAATGTGTTCCATAGTCATTCCCCTACAAAAGAGGAACACTATTCTATGGCAATTTACACGCACTTCAGGATAAATACAAGCAATCCACAATGTAATAACTCAGTTTATCATCAACATCTGATGAAGACACTGTGTTGGCGAAACGATATTGTCATGTTTCTGAATTTATTATAGTGAAAATCGAAAAACTACTTAATTTTATCGATTATTTATGAAATGATGAACAATAAAGATGAAAAACTGAGAATTGAAGAATTCATTTCAGAGATATATGAACTTATATTTAAATAAAGATATATTCCATCATAACAACATCAAAAGAAAAAAATTTCACTCTAAGAAATAACGAAAATTTTTTGATAATTGCAAATGGGCACATTTGGTTATACGTATACTCGTAACACATACGGTAGAGCCACATAGATGACTGAAGGTATACTTAAGTTAATCTACCATTAAGTCAATTTCTTCAGATTAAAACAATAACATTTTAAGCATCACATTTACTAAAACAGACTGATAAACATCATGATCTTGAGAGGCACGTATGTCAAAAATAGATCTTTTTCTTATCTTTTACTTCGGCTAAATAAGAGGTGGCTGTTATAGACACTAAAGAGTAGCTCGACATTGAGAAGTTTTCTTCAGAATAGGTCTAGCGGTTAAAAAAGTCAGCATTTATAGAGGAGTTCTGGTTATAGAACATTTTAAGGTTATCCTTTTAAACCTTAAATCAACTAATTTTTTAACACAATACGTCGTCTTTGTAGACATTTTTGGGTTCCTTTTTGGAGACTCCCAAAAACTCAGTACTGAAAAGCATCTTTCGTTTATGTTTAATGAAATTTTTTATTAAACACAAAGGTTCACAAGTATGTTTAATTCGATCTCTTCTCCTATTTTCTTCACCTAACTTAACATCATAGTCTTCACTCTGGTCCCCATCTGAAAAAACAACACCTAGGAGCATCATTAAATTTTACAAACTTCTATAAGTAATTTATTCCTGGTGGGGATTAAATTGGTAACAGAAAAAAACACCTCAATCAATGAATGAATTACTGTATCATTATTTACTCTTTCATTTTCCTTTTAATATTCAGATATTTTAGTAAAATTTCGGGAAGAGCGAATTTAATTATTTATGCAATTTTATTAAATATGCAATGCTAAAGTGACCTCTAACAAGAGGTATATTTTTTACTCAAGATTAGCATCCCAGTATATTTTTGTTTATTAATTATTCTTGGCTAATTATTGTTTTATGGAAACAAATTCTTACATCAAATACAGTAGAATGAAGAAGTTGTTATCAATCGTAACGATAATCTCCCCTCTGATTCTTTTGTATATTGTGTATAATTAACATTTATTTGAATAGAAGAAGCCAGTTAGTGAATTTTCGTTACTAATTAAATTACTTTATCTAAAATGGCTATAATAAAATTTTGTAGGTAGGATCTCATTAGGTTGAAGTGATTATATAAAACAATAAAACCTTGTATTTGTGTAGAGCAGCTACTGAAATTGATGACTTTATAATGTCTATATAAAATTTTATTAAAGGAAGCAGATGAAACAATTAAGTTTAATTTAATTATTGCTGACGTATAGCAGTACACAATATGAATAATGCCTTTTCGACTTGAATTGAATTATATACCTAAATTGAATATCAGATTATATTGACAACTTTTTTGGAATTAAAAAAATCAACCAATTAAAAAAATTTTAATCTGTAATCATAATAGAATATAAAAATAATTTTAAATAAACAAATTTATTGATGTGTGACTTTTGCACTCGGATACACAAATAAAACAGGCTGTAATGAGTATTAAATTGTGATTAATTCATTAAACACCTGCCTATAATAAGAAATTCTACATTGAAATATTATACTAAACACTATAAGACAATAACTTTCATGAAATTCTGAATTAACAACGATTGGTTGTTAATTGAGCATTTGATAAAAAACTAGTACTTCGAAACGCGTTGTGCGTATTTTTGTTAATACATGAAAAAATTCTGAATATTATTTCATTAATAATATGAATACTTTTTAAAGCAAAGTTCTCCACTATGTATTTTATAGGTAACATATTTTTGGAGAACCAAAAGTAATTTGCTTTAATTAAGTAATAATTTTTCCTTGAATTTTTGATATAATTCTGTGTGTTTTAGGTCGAGCTAAGATGTGTTGTGCGTTCAAAAAGTATCGAAATGATCAAAAACTAATTGTCCTACTGTTTTAATAACAATAATAATAAAATGAGTATTAATTCAGCATTTGATAAAGAAGTAGTAATTTGAAACGTCGTATTGAATTATGTATTCAAATATTAAATATAAATACAAATATTAAATATTTGTATTAAATTATGAGAAAATTCTTAATATTGTTTAATAATAATAATAATTCTTCATTATATGAAAAATTCCTAAAAATGGCTATTGAACTTTGGTTTGTGATGCAAAGAAAATTGTGTTACAATGTAAAAAAATTCCATTAAGCAGCTGTTTCTTAACCCCATCAAAGGGGGTAGAAAACTGTAGATAAGACGAAATAACGTGTGTTTCATTGTAACTGAGCAAAATACAGTGTTTTGTAAATGTATAAATTACTATAAATATTTATCATATATTTGTATTTGTTTGATTGATGAGATATTGTGAAATTTTCAGCAGTTTCCAGCATGAAAGTACTCATTCCTCAATTAATATTTCAATTAATATTGAAACAGTTTCATATCAAGAATGAAGTTGGAATAAATTTGGCACACTTTCTAATTTCATAATAGGAATATTTTACTGAGATTCTGATAATTTTTTTCATGAAGATTTCGTCTAATTTTCAAGTGGAGTCTCTCTTTGTTCTCTGAAATTTGTTCTAGTAGCTCTGTTTATAAAATGATTGATAATTTTTCCATAGTTACCTTGCAAAAAACAATTGAACAAAATTCAATTGTTTTGTGAGGCGGAAATTGATAATAAATCTAAAGCTGCTCAAAGATGATGGCTGAAATGATTCGTGTGAACCAATGAAAATAAACATTTAAAAATTTAATATATATGCATTAGATGCTTTGTGTTCTGGTCTGAAGTATAATCGCAGCTTTTGTTAGTTGAATGGGATTCCTGTGGAGTTAAAAATTGAACCATTACCGCAATCGGTCTACGATCGTTCTTTTCTTGTGCTGCTTCCTATACGAGTCTATGATAAAGTCAATTATTAGTCTATGTGATTGTTGTTGAGGTTTAGCAAATGATGAAAGGTCTGAAGAATAAATGAAAAAGACTTTTTAAATTACATATAGGTATTCAAATGAGCTCACAATGTTATATTTTTTTATTTTAAGTATTAGATAACTTCGTCTGTTCCTTTGTGATAATGCATAGTACCTATTGAAAAATTTGTTTTCTATCACTACATTTAACATTTAGCAATTGCAGATTAACAGATCGTATTTATTTAACGTACCCTAGTGGGTTTGGTTATCAATGGTACAAAATTATCTTCACTTAAAATATTTAGGTAATTCAGTACCTGCTCACTATAATCCAGAATATTTATATTGAAATCCCCAGTCATGACGTGAATTAAATCATTTCTACAATGTAATCTTGAATAATTTTTAAAATCATTGTAGAATTCAATAATGGATATATCAGGTGACCTATAGACCCCAGTAATTTGAATATTTTTGGAATTATTTTTTATGTTAATTTTCAGTATATTGGTACAACTTAGTCTCACAATTTCATATTCATAAATTAGTTTTGTTTTAACATATATTACCACGCCGTCATTTTTGTTACGACAACCTTCATTATAAACGATATCATATCCGTCTAAACCATACATATTTAAATAATATAACCTAAAAGTCTCAGTTAGAACAATATAATCATAATCGTGGCCTATGCTATTCAAAAATAACTGTAAATCTTCAAAATTCTTTGATAAACTTCTGATATTACAATGATAAACTTTAAAATGCTTGTTAATTTTATCCTTGACAAATGTTTTGTAAAATTCAACATCACTACATACCTCCGTGCTTATATATTCGTTGTCGTAGTCTCTTATAAACTGATCCAGAGTCAATTAAAACAATCCTGGATTTACGATGTATAATCTGTTTGTTCTCTGATAATTCCTAATTGTCTCATGTATGTAGGACATTGCCTATTCAGGGCACTGTGACAGATGTTGTGACTTGTTCCAAACGATTTGTTCGAAAATTCGCAATTTCCGCATTTCAAACTTTCACTCTTACACTCACTTATTGAATGATTTCCCGCACATTTCCCTCAAGACGTGTCTCTTTTACAATCCTCGCCACTGTGATAAAAACCATTATATTTGTAGCATCTAGGAACGTATAAATTTTCGTATACTGGACATCTACTATATTTAATGTTCAATTTTTTCTGCTAATATTTTATTGAACGCCGAAATGTTGCAATTAATGATAGCCCACTTCGAATTCCCTTTCTTCGTTTTTCGAAGCAATTTCAATTCAATTTCATCTGAATTTTTGATGAAATGATTTTGGTGCTTTATGCATTCGATTATTTCTTTTTCTTCAACTTTGTTATCTATATTGGATACTGTTATTGAAGGCTTCTTCAATGTAGTTTCCCTTATTTCATAATTTGATCCCACTTTTTTTCTAATTGTTTTTTCATAGCATCCTTCGATTTATTGGAATCACACTTGGTCCCATCTTTTGAGTTTTTTATTGAATTTATTCCCACATCAATTTTTACAGGGTCAACTAAAGCTCTGAAGTCAACGGAATAATAACCAAATAACTAGATAAATGAAATGTGGAACAATATAAACTAAAAATAACTATTAAATGAATAACAAAATGAAATGAAATATGACAAAGAGATTAAGATTAATTCAATTGATTTCAGTCAATTTTCCTTGTTCGTTCCTTGTAAGTTTCTCAATATCATAAAAATAACTGCGATGGTTCAAAGTGAAAATGACACATTCATTAGCAGACCACATTCATGAGTAGACCACAGACAGTCTTTGGTTTTGTGGTTTAGATGCATTTATATTTGGGGACTGTCAAATTTATATGTTCAGCTTGATTTAACCGTATTGTTTCTTTTTATTTAATACTATCTTGTTTTAAATACTATATTGTTTTTATATTGGGTGCATCTTATGGTTTTTTTGTCATAGAATGATTTAAATTAGTTAAAATAATTGTAAAACTACTGTTTGTATTCACAATAAACTTTATATTAGCAACTGTATTAAATGTAGACTTCATAAACTATATGAGGGATTGTATTAGCAAGTCGATCATTTGTGGTACGAGAATTTTGCCTAGAAACACGAAATCTCAAAGCGACATCAATAATGTTGCGAAAAAATTTGTACAAGAATTTTAGTTATAAATTTTTTCTTCCACCTTTCAATGAGATTAAACTAAATCGACTCAATAATTTCACGATTGACTTTTCTTTCTACAGTTTCAAACACATCAATAACGAAATTGGGATTGGTTCAGTTTAAGTCCAGAATTGAAAAGAAATAGAGTTTACATTATTCTCCTTTAAGTACTAGAAAAGACTGAATTCTTCTGATTTTTAGTTGTAAAAGACTACATCTACTATCTGATCATTTAACAACTTGCTGAATCATCAAATAATAGAAATTAATGAGAAAATAGTAGGAAATAAAAACAGGAGTTCCTTTTTTCTATCATTCTTGTTGTTCGTTTATTAAACAATGAGATATGAATGCACTATGTCTAGAAGTCTATGCACTAAATTAGTAGAATTGGCGCTAAGTAATAAACTTCTTTTTTATATATTAACGTACCAATTCAGATTATAGGATAACATCCACTACATATACTCGTATATAATAAACTTATCCTACAATCCAGAATACGTTCCAAAAATGAAGGTGCATTACATCCATAATAGTACATAAAACCCTAACAAGATCAAAATAAGGTTATTTCTATTCTTCTATATTCCGAAGAAGTAATAATTCGAGAGAATATTCATAGTAGTATAAATATGATGAAGATGTGATTAATAAGTATTATATGAAGTATTAAACATGAGTTAAACCTACCTTGTGTTCAAGTGATACAATTTTCATCAGTGTTCTGGGAATTATTCTGAATTAAAATTTAACTTTTTCACCCTCTTATTTAGATTCTTCGCTAAGAAAATAACTTCGTCAAAGCAGCTCCTACTACATTTAAGGCTTCAGGTATAACCAATATCGACGAAAACTTCCTTCTTGATTGAACATAGTACGTAGTATTTTTACACCTTCTGATTCAATCACGATATCGAGGAGGTTATGTTCAGTCAATGTGTTTTTCAGTCATTGTGTATATTATTCAAGAAACTTGCAAATACTATAAATAAATTCACAAGAAATAGGTGTTCGAAAGTTGGATATTTAAAGATTCTTTAAAAATTATCATGAAAAGTTTAACTTTCGAATTGTTAATTCGTGATAAAATTCTCTTCAGGCTTTTGCATTCATCACTGTTTTTTCTGAAAAAAAACATTAAGATAGGAACAAATAGTGATTCTTACTGTTTGGAAATAATGTTGAATATTCTGAAATAGTTAGAAACATATAGCTTCGATAATATAGAGCTAATATTTCGATCTAAGAAAAGCAATTTTTGTTTGAAAAGTTGGAATTTGGCGAATGCGCTGGTATAATAAAAATATTGGTCGTGTCATGCTCTTTGAAATCTGGAATAACTTCTTTGAGTAATACAAATTTTAGTTACACATATCTTTAGAATGGAGGATTCAGGAACTTATGTACCTTTCTATAAAGTCCATACAGGTGTATTAAAACTAATCGAATCCCACTCAACCAACAGAAAAGTGTTCATGAAAATCGATAACAGTATCAACAGCGAAATAAACTAAATCCGGCGTGCCTCAAGGATCTGTACTGGGCCGCAGAATATTTAATGCTTATATTGATCATATAACACACTATTGCAAAACAGAAATGACACTATTTGCCGATGAGATTGCTGAAAAATATCACATTAACAAAATTGAAAACTTAGACATTGTCAGGTCTCATTCTGCAAAAAAAACTTCAGAATTTTGTTTCATTTATACTTGAGAAAATCCCATAAAAATATTTCATCATGATGTAGATTCAAACTTTACGTGCATAGTTTGAAAAAAATATTTCAATCGGTCATTAGGTATCTAAGTGAAATGAATTGACGAATAATAGATATTGAGACATTGACTAGGTTTGGGAAAATCAGTTGACTGTGCAATCAAGACATTCCTTATTCATTTGAATTTAATGAAGCATGTAATTTCTATTCCCTAGTTAAAATGTGCACAGCATCGGTTCATTCCACGTCGTAAAGGATATTAACTAACTACGAGCATAATTAAATTTGAGAGATAGAATCAGCGCATTGGTTCACCATTAAGTTTATAAACCTTATTGCTAATTAGTTTCGATCGAAATTAATGAATCAAATTGATAGCTTTCAAATACTTTCAACATTCGTATCTATCAACGTGTGAATATTTTGATATATTCATATTTTGATGAATTCATTATATCTGTGCAGGAAATGATTGAACATAATTTGAAAAAGGCTATATGCTGAAAATCAAAGTTGAAAACAATGTTTTTCAAGAATATCACGCAAAAATTTTTTATATATATATAATTCTTTGGCAATGACTTCACGAAATATTCATGAATATTTTTCTTGAAAGTTTTCAAATAAAACGCATAGGTATTTGATTTCGCTCGACCACTACGGAATGATAGAATTAATTATGTGCTTCCTGGAAAATAGAACTAAGATTTCGAATACCACAGTGACTTGCACTAGTTTTTTTTATTATATTTCGTGTTATAATTCAAGTTTTCATGCCTTGTAAATAATAAGTACTGTTGTTATCTGTACTTAGTTTGATGTATTTAGGGAATACTTCATTCTTTAAACATGTTGTTGAAATCCATAAATTCTGCGTGTTAATAGCACTTCTTAATAACAGCTGGAATTACCACAGTGCCAAAAAGCTATTCTTCAAAATATATAATAGTGTTGGCGTTTACTTGATGTAAATCCATTATAATTGAAAAAACTAAAATTCAAACATTTGAACTTTTGATTTACACTTTATTGTAACTGGCATCTTCAGATGTTCTGAAGAAGTCGTTTGTAACGACGAATCGCGTCATGTTAGTTACAATAAAGTCTAAATCAAAAGTTCAAGTACCTGAATTTTAGTTGATATTGAATTATAATGGATTTACATCAAGTAAATGACAACACTATTAAATATTGTGTTATAATTAGCAAGATTTGTATATAGGAAAATTATATTTTAAATACAATAGAAGGTTTTCAATATTTCAAAGATCATATCTTGAATAACAGAAACAATATAAAACCTTTATATTAAATTAAATTAAACACTTGGTTTAATGTTCCACGACTATATTTAACAATAAAATTGACAACATGCTTAGATCGTGAGGTCAGTTTCAAGACTGTTTTTCAAATCACTATCTATGTTAGGCTACGTCTTCTACCTATCCTATGACGTTTTAAAAGCTCTTTTACGTTTTATTACATTGTTTGTAATCAATGTTCACTAAATATTTAATTTTTTTCATTTGATTTCATTTCAAAGTATTCTGATCAAAGCTAGTTTCCTTTCATACGGGTTGAGTGCTTGTCCAATAATTGTGACCTATAGTTTAACGCTGATGCCGCACGGCCAAATACGCGGTGGGATTTGAACCCATCAGCATCAGTAGACTGAAAGCTTTATAAAGCCATAATCGTCCAGCTACTGAGCCTCAGAATTGGTGAAGATTAATACTCAATATTAACTATCTGACTTGGCGAACTTTGTTCCTCCTAAGAATCTAGCAATAAATGAGACGATTTTGTATTCTATTAAGTTCAATCTGTTCTTAGGATAATGAATATAAATAAAATGAAATCAATGATCGCATTATGATCCACCCAATACATAAAAAAAGAGATAAAACAGATGCCAATAATTATGGAGGAATTTCGCTCATACCTGTAACATACAAAATCTAGACCAATTTAGTTGAAATTTCGTTAAAATGGATTCAAGAGTGGTTGGAATTCACAATTGGACCCGGTGGGTGGCACTGCAATCGAGTTTTTGAAATTTTCGAATTAAAAATACCAGAATAATGTCTGTTGAATTCGCTAGTATATATATTTTCATTTATGATAATTGGAAATTGAATTAATTCATAAACTTTATTGACATTTCCTAACCTAACTAGAGTATTGTCCTACAGTATAACCAATAGTAAAATACACTGATATAATTATATCAAGAATATATAATTAGATCAATTAATCTCACAATTATCTAATTACCTAATTAGGAATTTATAAATAATTATACTAGAATAATAGTAAAACGCACGTATAAGTTAAAATTGTGTAATTTTTAGATCGGGCTGCATCTTCGTGTTGTATCAACAACTGAAAATGTTTTAGAAGCCGAAAACATATAAAGAACTGCAGAAATAGTTTTAAATTTGACTGAACGACACATTATTTTCCCCTCAATAACTAAAAAATATTTTTAAGTTGTCGTAAGTTCAACAACATTCCACAAGCTATTTGTTTCTTATTTACAAGTTACTTCACCACATATTTCTATAGATGTGGAAATAAGATAAAACCAAACGTTAATATTAAGCAATCTATTGAATTTATGACATAGTGTTGTTGATAATATTGAAGTTTGAGTATATACTAGCGAATTTTGATCACAAATCGTCATTACAGTTCTTTAGAAAAATTCCATCGAAAGCAGTACTGCCTGTGTCGTCGATATTTCCAAGAGACGGGAATAATTTCGCATATTTTTCATTTAACTTTATGCTACTTTCCGTAGGTTGTCAGCCATTGGAATTAGATGTAACTCATTATCCAATTGCATTTTCCCACAGCAGGCAAAACATTAACCGCTGTTTACAAGATTGTACCAACCATGTCTGCATCTTCTTATAGCTGCAGGCTGCGGGCAAGAACACGCTTCCCAGATAAATTTCAGTTTTACAATGTGAACATTCGTCGTATATTCGTGAATGTAAAATAATTGCAACGCCAATTCGTGCATTCGATAAATCTTCTTTTTTATGTTCGAATGTCTGTCTCTTATTCGCGGAGCTCTGAGCGTATTTCAATAATTCGCGATGGTTTTCAAGTAAATCACCTATTGTTGTTTGAACGTTAACAAATTGTTAGATACTTCGTAGATTATTTCAGATAAGTTTTGAAAGAGATGGAAAGAAGTGGAGAAAATTTGAGTTTCTCTTCATTGTTAACACAAAGTGGGTATTCTATATTTAAAAAATCCAGTTTATTCCACTGAAATTGTTTAAAACACTCGACAAATGTTTTTTGCTGATTACTCATTATCAGTAGTTTGATACAATTTGAGTTGTATAAAACTCTTGATATCAAGAGGCTAATACAACAGAAGTTGCGTTTAACAGGTAAGTACTGCATGAGTTTCATCAAAATCTTGATATCAAGTATTTGATAGAAGAGGTGTTGTATTCAATTCTTGATATCGAAGGTTTAATAATAACGAAGTGTTTTTTTAGAGATATAGATTTTTGAATTGCAATAAAACAACGATGGATCATTGGATTGACAAGAATTTATTTTATTCGAAAGATAATCTTGTGGCATTATATTTCGAATATGATTTCTGTCATAAGACCGCCACGGCTGGCTCGGATGTAGTCCAATCTGGACTTCCAATTTTCGATGACGTTCTCCAACATTTGTGGCCGTATATCGGCAATTTCACGGCGAATATTGTCTTCCAAATGGTCAAGCGTTTGTAGCTTATCCGCATAGACCATTGATTTCACATATCCCCACCGAAAGTAGTCTAGCGGTGTTAAATCTACAGCTCCTGGACATCATGGTTGTTCAATTCAGGAATGAAAATTTAGTAATCATGGTTCTATACCGATCACCATTGACTGTAACTTTCTGGCCATCATCGTTTTTGAAGAAGTACGGACCAATGATTCCACCAGCCCATAAAGCGCACCAAACAGTCAGTTTTTCTGGATGTAACGGTGTTTTGACATACACTTGAGGATTATTTTGACTCCAAATGCGGCAGTTTTGTTTGTTGACGTAGCCATTCAACCAGAAGTGCGCTTCATCGCTAAACAAAATTCGCTTATGAAAATCGGGAACAACGGCAATCTCGTTTTGGGCCCATTCGACGAATCTACGCATTGCTTGATGACTGTTTGACATCAATTCTTGCACGAGTTGGATTTTGTAAGCACGCAAACCAAGATCCTTTCGCAAAATCTTCCATAAAGTGGATGGACCCAAATCCAATTCCTGTGCTCGATGGCGGATGGACTCATTCAACTGATGGACGATTTTGTCGACGATAAAATGGACGTAGTGCGCGATACGTATTCCGCACAGAACCATTATTTTCGAAATAAAATTGCACTATTTGCAAGCGTTGTTCAGGCGTGAGTCTATTCACATGATGAATTGCCAAACCAAACTGAGAATAAATCACTTCTCAGTTGTTAAATCGGTCGCATATTCAACAGTAATGCCAACTTAAAGTTCTATACCTCTAAAAAAGAAACCCATTATAATATGAGCTGCAGGAAATTTTTGATATCGAGAGTTAATCCCACATAAACTGTACAAAAGTCTTAATACCAAGGGTTTAATATAACATGAGTTGTATTCAACTCTCGATATCAGAGTTTATCAGGCAAGAATTTGATCAAAATCTTGATATCAAGGGTTCAACAGAGTATGAGCTCTATTAAATTTTTGATATCGAGAGTTTAAAGCCACATAAATTGTACAAAATTCATGATACCAAGGCTTTAATATAATATGAGGTTTAAACTCGTAATATAAAGGATTTAATACAACTGGAGTTGTATTTAACTCATTATGATTGATAATTCAAAGAACAAGTGGAAATGAATGAACAATTTTTGTAGAAATTATTCAGTCCTCAAGTGCTTTCAATTATATGTATAATTAACAACTTTTAAACAAATGAATTTATGTAATTTTTAAGATTTTTTGGAATAATTTGAAAATGAGAAAAATTATTTATATTCATGTTAATATGTCGGTATATATATTTCTAAGAAAGATTAATTATATGTTAATGTACCAAAACCAAGCTGAATAAAAGATATTTAGCTTGGTTTCATGAAAATTATATGGATTGCTTGAGAATTGTTTATATGACGTCCATTTATACGGGGTGTAACACCATTTTCAAAAGCTGATTATTGGAAAGCCTATTGAGTAACAACGCGAAAAAATTGTCAATTAATCAATAATTTTTGTGAAACCAAGAGTTTTTCATTTAATATACTAAACAATGTGTCACCAAAAGATTATCGAACATTCAATCAACTTTAGGAGAACATGAATATACTGAAGGAAAATCTTATAATAATGTATATTATTTTATCTTCGGTGTAAACTGCAACATACAATGAAAATCGAATTCTGTAGATAACGATAATGATCTCAATTAATGAACAATTAGATAAAAGAAACTAAATTTCATTACTTCTGGATAAACGCTACTCCTAGTTTTTGTATTATAACATTAATAGAATAGGTTTTACACATTCAAATGCCGAAATTGGAAATATTATTTCTGGAAGGTAATTCTGAGAACAAACTATTGATAATAATAAGTTTCCCGAAAAATATTATCTGTAACAATTTTTCAGATCAGCTGATTGCTTTAATAGGTACATACATGTTAAATATATATCCAAAATGCTATTGGTACCATTTTGAACCCATTAATTAGAAGTATTAGTCCAGTTTTAAGAAATTAGGATTTTCAGTGATATCAATGGATTTTTATTCGGTTTCAAAGAATAATTATGATGACAATTAACTCGTAAGAATTATTCATATTGAATTAAATTTCATAATAACTAATTCATACCTTATTTCCAGAAGAAAAAAAAATCTTGTTAAAAAACAGAATACTAACGTTAATCATTCAATTTTCATTCATAATTCCTAAAAAATCCATTTGTGTTTTAGATGATTAGGTGAGACTAAAATTAATGATTTCGACCTTTATTAAAGGTGCTTTTAGGCGATCCAATTGTTGAAAATCTTCACCGTAATAACACCGAGTGGAAGATCCTTAGCTTAGGTGGAGCACCTCAGTGGGGGCCCTCCACATGGGGCGATTGCCACTGGGAACCCGGACGAAAGGTCTTCGACAAATTGTAATTTATAGAGAAGACTACGCTCGTATTTTAGCTTGCTTTTGCTCCAAATAAATTCACTGTTTTATGTGTGGGCCTGTCAGTCCCTGTTAGACGGTTGACTGTTTGAGTATAACGAGCTCTTTTTTGGAATTGCAAATTCGACTCTTGTTATAACAGTAGAAAGCCGGGACATTGGCTATGCGTTTGACTCATGAAGGTGAAGTAGGTCATGTTAATGTAGGTATTTCATTAAATAGGTATATTTTAAAATATATTTATTTACTATTGGAAAGAAACAAGCGTTAAATTTCAAGGGGAGAACAATTATTTTTGTTAAAATAATAATAAGCATTAATATAAGCTTTAAAATAAAATACACAGGATTAATAAGTCATCAAAATTCAACAATTTGTTTGTGACATATTTCGAGGTGTCATCTCATAACAGAGATAAGAAACAATAGCAATAGATAAAACAAATTGAATTTTTCATATATTTGGATTACTAATTGATTGCTTCGTTTTCAACTTTGTACACAAGAATTGAAACCATAATCTTAAAAATCATTATAGTACCCTCTAAAGTTTACTCGTATATATAATAAGTTCTTTATTGCCAACAGGTATAATACTCAATTACAGAAAATAATAATAACTGAATAAATAAAACGAAAGAGACATAAAAAAGAGCTCAATCTAATCCAAAAAACTTAAAATAATAACTAATAACTACATAATAGCATTTAATGAAGTATTACAGAGAACTCAATCTAAATCAATTCATTTTAGTCAATTTCTTTTGTTCACATAACTGCTGATAATAAATTCTATGGAGTCAAAGTGAATGTCACAATTATTGGCAACTCTATTGAATGACTCCATAAACCAAACGGAGGATTGTATTAGCAAGTTGGATCCTTGGAGTCACTAGGAGGAAAAATTCTAGTATGAGAATTTTGCCTAGGAACACGAAATTTCAAAGCGGACAAGAGAGAAGGACAATCAATAGTATTGAACAGTAATTTGTGCAAATACTTGAGTCATAAAGTTTCTCTCCTGCTCGACAATGAGATTAAACTAAATCGACTCAATAATTCGTTATGATTGACTCCTCTATGTGGATAAACTTTATCGTCCCTCCAAACTAAGAATTTCAAGAACCTTCTCTGAATGGCCTCAAGATGGCGTTGAAGGCAAGTGTGAGTAGGATGCCATATTATGCTACCATACTCCACCTTGCTACGGATTAGGGTATTAAATGGTCCTATGAATGTTGAGGAATTATCAAGATATTTGCCATTGCGTATAACGAATTCATATATTTTCGAGGCAAATGAAATAAGATGGGTGATCTGTGGTATGAATGAAAGCTTCTGATCGAAGACTACAACAAGATCTCTCACCATATCAGAACTAATGATTATCATCACACCAACTAGCAACATGGTCCAGCACGTGCTGAATTTGAATACAGTTGTCTTGTGATCTAATTTCATAATAGATATAGTTTCAATTCGTCCACGAACATCAAATGTGGAGAGTTAATATTATCCATGGGATAATTTAAGAACAGAATAAATAATAGTGGTCCAAGATTAGACCCTTGAGGTATTCCAGAGGTAGGATTGAGCTCAGACGACTGTATACCCTCCAGCTGTACGAATAGGCGTCGGTCAACCAGGTAAGAATGAAAAAGGTTAGTGAGGCTATCAGAGAATCCAAATTTGTTGTGTAATTTCTGTATAAGGAGCGCATGAGCAATTTTATCAAAGGCTTTCTGAAAATCTTTGTAAATCACATCAACTCGACCGGTGGAGTGATATATACAGCTAGATATCCTGATTTCATTTTGCATTTTCAATCACGATCGCCTATTTATTTTCATAAACTGAAACAAATAACAATATTAGGTCAAATGCAGATTTTAAACATATATGACACGAGAAATAAACAAGATCTAGGTGCAAGCTGGTGAAGAGCGGACAAATCAGAAAATGATCAGAATTTCTATTGTTTTAAACTTTAAAACAAGTTACCTCTTCATGTGAAGAACGTTGGTCATGCCAAATCTAAGAGAAATATCAAAGGTTTTCATTGCGAAAGAGCTACTAGTCATGTGATGAATTCTTAACAGATTCTGTATTGGATATTTAGTCACATCTTTAATCAATTTGTTCACTAATTTCAACTTTTTTGTATATATGCTATAAATGTAACAATTTGAATCGCATGAATAAATATCTTTCTATCTATAGTCAATCAGCTGCAAGTTTGGTTGTATTAAATAGTGACTTATATCATGAAAAATTTCTCAATTTGTCGTTGAATATTCTTCAAATCCAGGTCCTTCAACACTATTGTTCATTGAATATAAGCTAAAATTCAAACACTTTAATTTTTGATTCGCACTTTTATTGTCAACATAGCATGACGCGTTTCGTCGTTACAAACGACTTCTTCAGATGCTAATAGAATACTGACTGAAAGTCGTTCGTAACGACGAAACTCTATGTTTCGTCATGACGTATGACGAAATGCTATGTTGTCAATAAAGTGTGAATCAAAAGTTCAAGTGTTTGAGTATTCATCTTATATTCAATTATAATGGATTTACGTCAAGTAAACGCCAACACTATTCGATACTATAGATCATAATGGAAAAATTCCTGAATTATACCTCGTCAAGATTGAAAAAATTTTGGTAATAATATCTGGATTCTGATCAATTCGGATAAATTTTTCCTTTTTGTTTCATTTTACAAGTTGAATCAAAGAGTTATGTGTCTTCAATAAACGTCATAATATCTAGCAGAAAATACCATTGGAATCATTTTAAAATTTCGTGACGATTTCGTTTTGATTTCAGAAAATAATTTTCTGACAATTTGAATCATTTGATAATATATAAAAAGTTCTATACGATAAAATATAACTTATTTGATATATAAAATTGACTATCCTGTGTTAAGAATATATTTGTTATTTATTTTTTGAGATGCCAGAATTGCTTATTAAGAATTAAAATAGAGTATTTTCTGTCGTCTGGACATCATTTTTCAAAGAATGGCCAGGCTGTTTTGTTCTCCTGCATATCTCTGCGAAACTACGAATCAGAATTGTCACTCTTCATCTTCTCTAAATGACACGGAGGTTTCGCGTATCTCTTGGTGAAACATTATGTTAAAAAAAATAAATTAATTTCGACACAACACAACAACAAGTAAGTTTCACTAAATATATCAAAAACTCCACATATGTTTCGGGTGGTTAACCCATTATCAAGACTATACAACTCACTATCAGTAATCATAATCAGTTACATTGTGTACTCTTGATAATGGGTTTACCGCCCGAAACATGTGTAGAGTTTTTAATATATTTAGTGAAACTTAAGCCAAGTGTGTTATTTTAATTTATTGTTTTCTCCATCTTTTCTTATCTGCTGTTGTTAACAAGTTCAAGAATTAATGAAAAGTTAGAATGAATGGTGATAAGATATAAAATAATTTTAAACCATCAAAGCAGAGAACTAGCACTACTAGGGACAAGAATTTTTAGCACTTTTTTAATATCCAAAATACTTGTCTATCGATGGAGAATGTTAACACGTCAAGTAGTTAGGTTATATTTACGATCATCATTATAAAATAACAACACAGGTAAAATTCTGAGAATGCTCAAGAGGACACCAATATCTTTATCAATCATTCACATTTCATTACAAAAACAATCAATTTATTTTGAACGGGTGCATTTATCTCGAAAACTCCTTCATTATTTTTATTAATTAATATCGGTGGATTTCTATCGTGGTCATCGTTTAGACCCCGTCAATTAAAAATTAACCTACGGTATTTGTTCTCTGGGACAAGTTTGTTCATTCTTTTGACACAGGACACAGGAATTTCTCCGTAGTTAAGGGTGACTTTCTATTCATAATAAGATTGCAACAACTCAGGTATTGACGAAACGCAAGATCAGTCGAAGTGCAACTGTAATCTGATGTTGAAAAGATCCAAGTTAACAAGGGTTTCTGTCGTTGTTATTTATAGAGGGCTCTGACGCAACACTCAGGTAGCTGTGGTCCGAGGTAGGCGTTGCATTTTTTTTGTTTTAGACAGGAACGTCTGACAGGACAGGAGACATCGTGACAGATTCGAGTTAGCTTTTTCTCAGTATCGCTTTCTCTGTCTGCGGTCGTAGATGTGTTTTGGATTCCTCAATGCCATCATCATTGCTTTGTTGATAAGATAGCTGTTTTACATCGTTCGTTAATGTCGGTATTCAATGTTTATTCAAATAATTTTGATAGTGGAAATCACCTGGCCAAAACACGTTTTCAGGAAGAAGCAGTTTAAATCGTTATCGTGAATTCGAAGGTGTTGACCTTTATCATGAACATTTCTTTGAAACTGTTGGAATGAAGATGTATTTTTTGCAACAAAAAACGTTCGTTCAAGAATGGCCCATCAATAGTCCAACAGTTGATACAACACATTGATATTAGTATTCAAATTTAGATTGTAATTCTTCTGTTGTTCAGTTCGACGATTAATATATTCATTTTATTATTATTATTCTCCATAGGGAAAGCAATTGTATTCGAATTCGCAAAAATAAAACTTTTGCTTCATCATTTTTGACTCCCAAAAACGATTCATCCTCTCAGAACACCCTTCATTCCGTTGATCTCTCCATTTTATTTCAGATTGGCGCAATAATTTTTGCTAAAACATCACATGTGCGATTTCATAGCGATGTGCCGTGCAATTTTCGAGATTTTCAAATTGATCTGTTGTAGATACTTTTGGACCTCTTTCAGTCACTCTGTGTCGTATTATTCTTTGTTATAATATCGAGCAATTTCTTCGGTATTTGGAGTGTTTCATACTGTATACATGTGTATAAAACTTTGCTCGTCTTTTTCTCATTTCTTCATGAAATTTATTCATTTATATTAATTATCATATATTTATCTATTCATAAAGAAATTAACATAAGTTAGTCATAATGAAATCAACATAACTAACATACAGGCTAGTCGGCAAAGAAGAAGCTAGACCATCGTAGAAATAACCATTTACAGGTTCACATATATCCATGAGGATTTTTTTACTTCGAATGCGTTTGAAATGAGAAAAAGTGTTTCAGTCAATACTTTGAACAATAAATTAAAAATTGAACCACTTGACTTAAATTTCACTGAATATATTAAAAACTCTACAATTGTTTCTACCCATTATCAAGAGTATACAATATTACTGAATATATTAAATCGAGTAAAATTGTATACTCTTGATAAGTCAAGAGGTTTAATCTTTAATTTATTGTTTTCAACATAATATTTGACCAGGAGATAAGCGAAACCTCCGTGTCAATACTATGTGTCAAAATTTTTTTGTTTTATATAATAGAATATAAACTTAAATTCAAACACTTGAACTTATGATTTACACTTTATTGACTACATAACATGACGGGTTTCGTCGTTACAAACGACTTCTTCAGATGCTTACAGAATAATATTATCTGTAAAATAATGTAAGATTATTAATGTAAGATAATGTAAGTTTATTCTGTAAACATCTGAAGAATTCGTTTGTAACGAGTTGTTGAGTTTGAAACTCGCCATGCTATGTAGTCAATAAAGTGTAAATCATAAGTTCAAGTATTTGAATTTAAGTTTATATTCAATTATAATGAATTAACATCAATTAAACGCCAACACTATCAGATATTTTATATAATAATTGAAAATTTTAATAATTGACAAGGAGGTTTCGTTTATCTCTTGGTGAAACATCATTTTAAAAACAATAAATTAAAATCACTTGGCTTAAGTTTCACTGAATGTATTAAAAACTCTACATATGTTTCGGATAGTTTACCCATTATCAAGAGTATACAATATAACTGAATATATTGAATTGAGTATTATTGTATACTCTTGATAAGTGAAGAGGTTTAATCTTTAATTTATAATTTTTAACATAATGTTTAACATAAAGTATTGAAACCTCCATGTCAATACTTTGTGTCAACAATTTTTTGTTTCATATAATAATTGAAAATTTGTAATAACTGACACGGAGGTTTCGTTTATCTCTTGGTGAAACATTATTTTAAAAACAATAAATTGAAATCACTTGGCTCAAGTTTTACTAAATATATTGAAAACTCTACATATGTTTCGGGTGGTTAGCCCATTAATAAGTTCAATTATCAGTAATATTGTATACTCTTGATAATGGGTTAACGACCCGGAAAAAAGTACACTTTTTAATATATTCAGTGAAACTTAAGTCAAGTGTGTTAATTTTAAATTATTAAAAATTTGTCTCACATTTTTCGATATGAGGTTGATGTTTTTCCAACGATATCATTGTGGTTCCAAATTTTAATATCACTTTCACAAATTGCTTTCAAAGATTTGAAATGTACAATTTGGCTCAGTCTTTTCATATTCAAATAAAATTCTGTGTACGTGACCGAAAGATAAATTGAACTAATATCTTAACTGTAAGTTGAGTACAGGGCGATAATTCTAACTGTAAGTGAAAAATCGCAAAAATCTGCTAACTGGTACCTACATAAAGCTTACCTGCCGCTCTAACTGAAGTAAAAGACTTCAGTCAACCATTAGTCAATATGAAAGTACTTATCGTTTGGATTTTGATTTAACCATTTTCTTCAAAACCTTGACTTTTATTGCCTTATTTCGTTGGTTTATTCCATTTATAGCTTTCGGCATAATAGAAAATAATGAGATATTATTATTACGTTGATATGATAATTACATTAATGACTTACATGAATTGGTATGAAAACGGAGGCTTTTAGGAAAAAAAGGCTTTTCTTCTGCTGAATTTGCCTCCTTATTTGAATTTGACTATTTAAAAATACTACTTGTATAATAAATATAATTATATATTATATATATATATATATATATATATATATATATATATATATATATATATATATATATATATATATATATTTATATATTTCTTTTGGTTATTCATTCATTCATCAAATGATCCAAACTACTATTATTATCTATCTTATTATCTAGTATCTATATTATTATCTACTATTATGTACAGTTTAATTCGCATTTTCGAAAATTCAAAAATAGAAGCTGTTTCATTTTTGTATCATTTAAATTTCCTGTATATTCTGTTGTACTTATTTGCTCTCTTTGTATTCATACATTTCCTCAATACTTGATAATGTTTCGAATGATTGATGTATTTGACTTTCGATTAATTTTTTAAACCTTCATCACTTCAATTTCGAAAGTTTTTCGGGAATAAATATGCATTTTGGTTTAAGCGGTTTTTGAGCAGTTTTAGGTGTTTGTGAGACAATATTATTATTGCTTGTCATCCTATTGCAATTAAATATTACACTTTCTTGTATTTTTCAGTTCAAATATTTCACCTAAATATCCTTCAGTCTTTTTACAGCTAGAACTGTTTTTTGAAATATTATACCCCTTATATTTGATTTGAAGGCACATACAAGCCACTAGGTGCTAAATAATAGTTTTAAGAATAATTAAAACAATAATGGAGAAATACGATTCATTTGTTTTGTATTAAAAATATTTTGCAATAAATTCTATTTTTTGTTATTCCATAATGAAGACTTTTTATTCTAATACAATTTATATAGGTCTATAAGGATGTCTCTATATTATTAATTCGTTGAATGACTTTAATCCTTCAAATTGTGTAGTTCACTCAACATTTATTTTAGACAATAAACCCATTATCAAGAGATCATACTACTGGATATAAGTCTATAAGAATACCTCTATTATTAATTCGTTGAATGACTTTAATCCTCTAAATTGTGTAGTTCACTCAACATATATTTGAGGACAATAAACCCATTAACAAGAGCTCACACTACTGGATTGAATAAAAACAGAAGAAAATGTATCAAATCTTTAATTATAGGTTTGTAGCTGTAAACATATCTCTAGTGTTTCAAGCAGTTCCTGTGGAATTCAGAATGGTGTTTCTGAAAATCTGTTCGTCTAGAACATAACCTACAAATATTCATTATTTCCCACAGCCAACAAGTCAGCCAGTTTCATATTAAATCTTCAATACATTTAGTCTTCGTCCACCGTGTAATAAAACACCACATACCTGTTCCTGCGATACCTACACAGAGCGATACAAAAAATCCAATGACATAGTTCACGAATAAGGGCACGGAGTAGATAAATATGTGCGTACGGCCATGCATACGGAGTGGTCGCTGACACATTGAAATAGTATTGTCTCTAGTTGTACTTAATGGGGTTTATCTGAGGATCACAGCAGACACGGCCTGCTTCCTAGAACTGCAGCCAGGTTGACAATTTATTTTATACAAGTGGGTGTGTAGGATGCACACAGGTACACTAGCAGGGATGGACTCCTAAATTGGTTCTTGAAGATTTCTAAGATTTCATAATAGGGTATTTGACTGCAATAAAAATATGGATCAAAATGTTGTTAGGTTGATAGTAAATATTATTTGAAACCAATATAGCCCTTACATCCTTTCGAAATATATATGATTTTTATAAGAAATCAATAATAAAATATTTAAAATTTCATATTTGATCACGTGATTGAAAACGCACTGGATTGGCTAAATCGAGAGTGACGTCACCGTGCAGGAAACAAAGCCAACAGCCAACAAAAGCAAAAGTTCATTTCTCTGATGTCTTTGTACGTGTGTGTTTGAGTGTTTATTTCCTGGTTTTATTTTTTAAAATTTATTTGTTAAAGACAAAACAGATAAATTATTTCGAATAATTATAAATATATATTATATAAGGCACGATGGAGAGGAATTTTGTTTAAGCTGATAGCAGAAATCTCCTAAGAATAGACGCTATTATGGTTGGACAATTTTTTAAAAACAATCCTGATTTGTATGCTCCAGAATTGAAGAATGTGAAAACAGCATAGTAAGTATTACTCTATATGTTATAAATTATACTCTAAATAAATGAATGTTGTAGAAAATGCCCTTGAAACTTTTCTCTCTAACTTCATAAGTGGTTTTGGATGTTTCTTTTTTCGCGTTCTTACAGAAACAATTATATGAGGTATGAGGGTAGACCAGCTCCTTAGAGCTCTCCTGATATCCCCAATATACATACCTATATGATATAGAGAAATACATTTTGAGATAGATGCCATTAAGATGAATGTGTCGGATAGATGTCGGAAGATGCTTTCTGAAGCACAAGAAGGATTTTGTTCTACTCAACTTTTTGTTCTACTCAAAATTCAGTTCTCTTTTGCTACTCAGTTCTGCATGTCATGAAAACATGGTCATTGCTTTACGACTCTAGGTAACCTTTTGAAAACGCATTAAATCGTCGACTTATATGAATGGAATACACATTTTGATTGTAGAAGATTTTGAAAAAGATGGGATGAAAGGCTCATTTGCTAACTTAAAACAAACTCTTACCTATTGATACGTTGAATTTTGTTGAGTACGGTTCTGTTTTGACGGCTAGTTCGCGTTGAAATGGAACAAGAGGCAAACTCTCCAAGTGGACGGGAACTGAAAGAGATACATTCTGATGCCACGCAAAGGAATCTGTAGTTCTTCAGTTACAAGTTGTATACTACTGTAAGGTTTTCTGGAAAAAATTATGGAAAAGAGTTGTTGTTCATTACGGAATGTTGATTGTTTATATCCCGTAGGTTTGTGATTGTAATAAAATTCTATTTACATTGTATTTGAATAAATCTATGGCTTACATCAATCTCAAGAGATCAGGATATAAACGTATTAATGTGAATAATATATAAATGAGTTGTTATCTCACTATTTTAAATCTGTGGGGAATTGTCATTGTCATTCGATGGAAGAAAACATATCACAGAATAGTATCATTATTCTGTGATCACATTGGGACGCCCCACTTCAACTGTCAACATATAAAAAGGGCTACCAACAACAATCTCTTCCTTCTTCTGTCAGAGCTCTTCTCTGACAGTCAGTTCTATGTTCAACATATGTCATTCTAACTTCCATCGAGTAACAACAACAACAACCACGTGTTCAATAGTTCGTTCCTTGTTAATAATCTCAAATATATATTTTCAATACAACTGTCGTTTGATATTTCCACGTATAGAATAATATAGCAACAACACTATCAATCTAAAAACCAACACTTGGCACAACATTTGAAAGTATTATGTAAGTCAAAATAGTTGGTCAAATGACACAAAATTATTCAGTGCTATGAACTCTTGACAATAGTTAGTAGAATGCATCAACCAATTTTCATGAGATGAAGCGAGGTGTTTTGAATATTATTATTATGCTTCTAGTACTATTTTTCTTAATTATAAATTAAAAGAACTAATGGTACCACACTTTAACCAATCGAGTCATGTTAAGTATAATGAAAGAATAATCAGATTGATGTTTTTGAATTTCCTTCTTGTGTATACATATTATACTTGAAAGAATATAATTGACGAATGATACATAGCTTCATCACCATGGGACGAGTCTCTGTAACGCGTTTCCGTTGCATTTCATTGTTCTAAACATTCAGCTACTCCTTAATAGAATCTGAAGGAGTTTCATTTCGAAAAGTTTTTATTCTCCAGAATTTCACGAGAATTTCCAAACCTTGCATGGAGGTCTCCAAATTAATCTTGCCTCATGTCTCTGAACTTGGAGTTACGTCTTCATTTTTCTTATGAGATAATCCATAGTGGCACTTTGTCTTTGTCAAATATATCCAAAAACAGGTAATTTTGGAACAGACACAACAAAATAAGAGGAAATAGTATGAAAACATCTTGGGTTTCTCAGAAAAATAAAAATTACCAATCAATTAGTCGTCAGGTCCTTTAGGGGATGATATTACCACTTTTGGATAAACTGCTTTTTATTTATTTAATATTTTAGAAATAGACCACTCAACATCTTAAGTCAATTAGGTAGACTGGGTACGGTTGAAACGGTGGACGGTTGAAACAAACCAAATATCTCCTGAACAGTGACATATATGCTGAGGAGTGTAAGGGAATTACGAAACGGGCAACGAGTAAAAACACGAATTTGAGTATTGCGTCAATCTTCGTTCAGTGTTCTTGTCTACAAGAGGCCCCATTGTGTTTTCTGACGGAAAAGTAAGTATTTTTCTACTTAAATTATTGCAATTATTAAGATTTTGTTTTAAGTTATAGTATTGAAACTTTTTTTCCGTTTTTATGAAAGTTTGCAAAATATCTCAGTATGGTTAGTTTTTATTTAAATTCATTTTCATTCTTACTGTGATCCGATTTATATCAAGAGTTGGGTTGGGGACAGTTGAAACATTATTTTTTTATTTTCTTGTTTCTTAGATACCAAGAGTAAGCCAAAGAAAGATTATGAAAAGTTGTGCCGACTTATCAACGTACAAAATGAAAACGTATCAAACTTGAATTAAGAAAATAAACAATCAGGGGCCGAAAAAATAGGAAATCTACAATATACACCGATACACCTGGAAAAGGAGAGATATGAAGCGAATATGAAAACAGATTGAAACGAACCAAAGCCAACCAAGTTAAGAAAATATTAGATCGAGAAAACACTTAAAGAAATACAAACAAGAAAAAATTTTCAGAAGAAAACCCTCAACAAGAATCGTCATCAGAAGAAGACGATTCTTGTTGTGTTTACTGCACCACTGTGTAAACACTGTGCCCAACCTTACAAAACTAAACTTTAACGAAAAGATATGACACTTAACAAAATTATAACGTTATAAGTTATCCCTTTAATACAGTTATTCCCCTTTCGAGATAAACACAATCAGAGCAGAACTAAAAAAAAAAAACATCCATATCAATCCTGCTATGAATTCATCAAACCATTGAAGAGGTTTAGATTTTCGAAAACTATAGAAAATAAAACTCGAAACACGACCATTAACACATCATTATCTTTCAATTAAGACATACCACAAACATTGTGTTGTAACGTAGTGAAAATTTCATTCGAATGTGGGTGTACAGTAAACAATTACATCCGATCAATAAAAAAGCACTCTATTGTCTTGTGTTTTATGAGATGTGACCATATTATATTGGCAATCTCGCTTGGAAGCCTTTCACCGATTACCTCCTATTTCCAAAATTCCCAAGATCTTAATCTCGATAGTAGATTATTGTACGCAGATAAAGCGGTACAAATTCAGAAATTATGTACTCGAGTTAATTCGACTTTGTCTCCTGTTTCGGTTTCCGAACGCCATATTGAGAATTCGTTAAGCAGTTCAGTCATTTGGTTGCACTCAGTTCCGTGATAGAAGCGCAGATACGATCTTAATTATGAATAAAACGCGTTATCTAGTAGTCCGCGATCTCGATGCGTGTTTGTTGTCGACTTGTTTCGCTGTGTTCGATATTCACACCCCTGTAATAGAAAGGGATAGGGATAGAACACATTAAAACAGTGAGAAATTCAATTAAGTCTCGTGGGTGAATTAAAATGCAAGTTTTGCTGTCCTAATTTTTGACACGATGGGCACAGAACAAACTTTGGGCGTCTGCTCGTCCTGTGGTTATGATAATTTATTATTATTAATGAAAATGACATATTTTCAAATTATAGCAGTTATATTCTCTCAGAAATTAATTAGTAATTCATGAATAGTCGAGTTTCGACCATTGAATCTTATTTTACCTTGTGGAAGACAATATTTTCACTTCACTGAAATTTCAGGATTTCAATTTCGATTTTTTAGATTTTCAACTTTCGAATTTCTATATAAGATTAGTCCAAAAATATGTTAAAGTAACAATATTTAACACATACAAATTGTAGAAGTCCTTAGTGCGACTTTGGTCGATTTACGAATCACGAGCATACTGCATACATTTATTTCAGTGGCCTCTTGAAAATGAATAGAGTATATAATCCTCAAAGACCCTTGATGGTCCCTGCTCTGTTTTTCTATTCAGTCCAAAGTTCAGTGCAACAGCAAAATTGAAGACAATGTCTCTTCTAATGTAAAAAGAGTTATATTAATATTGCATTTGGTATTATTTATCAGTTTTATGAAATATATATTCTACATTTTTATAGGTTATGTTTTCCTGGTACAAATCTGTTTCTTCAAATTATATTCATTCAACCTCCGACATTTCTAAACGTAAAAAAATATTTTTCAATTCTTATCAATTTTTGAGTAGATTTGATTTCTTGAATATTTTCAGTCCGACGATTTTTGCATCAAAAATTACTTTCTCTGAATGTTGACTTTCAAAAACATTTCAATTTTGTTGAGCAAAAATCGTACATTGGACTGAAAACAATCGAATGATCAAATACGCTCAGTTGGAAACGAAGGGGTAATTTATTTCATGAAAAGTCAGAGGTGAACCTATTCTTAACGCCTATGAAAATATACAGGTAAGATTTCACACGAATGCTTCTGGTGGAATTGAAAAGAATGATGCACTTTGGAAACTTTTTTTGATATACATTAAACTGCATTGAAATATTCAGAATCGTATTAAGCATTTGATTGAAATATGATTAATTCTTTCAAAATTTTACCACCTTGCATCTCTGAAACAAGTTGAAATGAAGTTTTTCTGTTGAAATGGACCCAAAAATTTACAGTTGACTATTGACATTCAAATGGAAAACAGATATATAAGAAACACATACTCGAATACTTGTTGGTTTCTTTGTTTGTTCATATTTTAGTTGAAATTTGACATTTAAAGCAATATCAGATCTTTAAATGGAAACATCTTGCTTCAACTTAACGTTTCACTACAAATTGTAGATTATCAACGAAAATGAAGATAAATATATCTACAATTTAAAGCGAAACGTCAACTAGAAATGGAATTATTTCTTTTCATGTTTTGTTATCTTATATTTTCAATATCTTTTCATCAGTAAAAAAACTCTGATTAACACTAATTTTGTTGCTGTTCGATATTCTCTTTTTTATATAAAATTTAATGCCCGTTCTTTTTGTTGCTTGCTAAATTTTAATTGGCTTTGGTTTAAAATTCAACTTGTTTCTCAGAATTCCATGATATAGTTTTACATGAAATGGAGATATATTGAGTTCTACAACAATTTAAAGATCTCTGTCTCACATTGTTTACCTAAATTTATTGCAATATCCCTTGTATAATGTCGAGTAAGACAAAGCCATATATTACCTGTTGAAGAATTCTGAAGAAAGGTACCAATATTTATTTCAAGGGCTCGAGCTAATAATTTCAGTGAAAGGACATTAACTTGGAAGGGACATTTAAGGGCTCTCTAACGTTTCAGACGCTGTCAAACAAACCACAATAATTTAACTATTTAATGGACAGGTTGAGACATACAGCATAATAAAATTTCATGGAATGTAAGACGGGGACAAACAAGTCCTAGGGATGCTAAGATGGCATCTCATCAAAGGTGCTTCTTCATGTATTTTATTTATTTTAAAAACTCAACTGATCGCTACTGTAGTTAATTATTTGTAATTATATTCCAAAATGCACTCAAGTTATTTCAGTTCCTATCTACTTTGTTTTGGTATTTATATTCAGGAGAAAATTTTATAATATAAAAATTTGTAAGTTATCTGTTAACAATAAACTAATTTTTAGAATATATAAAATCATTTGAAAGGAAACTGAATGGAATTATATTAAAAGACTTTCTGGACTGTTATTCTTTTAGGATTGTCTGATTTATGTCGATTGTTATAAATTGTTTTTTCAGTAGTTAATATTGAGATTCAGAGAATATTAAAAACAGGAAGTAACACTGATGATTATAGACGATATTTATCTACTGGGGGAAAATGATTGGGCAAAGGGGGTTCTACATTGTAGGAAATATAAAATATTTATTTATTGGATCAACCCTGGAAGCAAATTTAATACAGTTTTATATTGTATTTGTATTTCATGTATTTTTCAGGACCGTGGTGCTTCATCTGTCTGATAGGTGGCGCTATGGTGATGCACGTTGCAACAGTGACTCGTCTTTGAGGAGATAGGGTGATCAGAATACAACATGAACATATCCAGTAGAAAAAAGGTGGAAACGAGATGAAGAGGCGTATGGAAGAAATTCCGGTCCTCATTAAAATGAAAAGATCACATGAACATATGTATGAAAATATTGAAGGGGAACTCTTCGGAGCACCCAACTGAGGCTGAATCGTCAAAGACAGGCTGGCGCTTACAAGTCAATACAAGTACACAAAACGCAGTAGAAATGAATTAGATCGAGAGGCGTATTGAAGAAATTCTGGATCTCATTAAAAATAAAAGATCAACGAGTATGTATAAACTTAAAGTATGATATAATAATTCATGTCTTGTTTCAAAGTTTCGTAACGATTTGTAGCGAAACGTAAACGAAAATAAATGTCTCTGTTTTACAGCCTTTTACTTACTGAGAATATTAATTTATGTTCAAATATAGAAAGACAAGAATACTATCAAGAAAAAATGTGAATATATAACTAAGATATAATAGATAGCTTAGTATTTTTATTGAATGGCTTTTTGATATAAATAAAAATTCGAAAAATGTCATAAGGAGTGGGTTTTATTCTTCATTGAGTTTCTATTGTAGTTTTTTCGAAATCAATCAGCAACTTCTACAAATGAAGATTTTGAATTTTTGTAAATTATCAAGCAAAAATAAAGGAGGTATCTGTTTGTATAACAATTATCATAACACTTTCTTACTAAACTTCATTTCTTGTCGAAGTTTCTGACCATTTTAATAATAGAATGCCAAGAATACCCAACATTTATCAACCATGAGCAGTTATTAAAGGAATGTTTCACTTTTTACTGAATCCTGGACTGAGAGCAAAAATATTGCTCTTTCCATTAGGAAAACACCTTGTAATTCATTTTAATATAGAATTAGAAGGAAAAATTTTCGATTTCCGGGCATCTTATGAATAATAGTTATTTCTCTGATTAGGTCAGATTTCATGAAGGTTCTACATTCTTCCTTGCAGTACTGTCACAAGTTTGAATCCTATGTTCGAGAAGATTGTGTGTGATATCGCGATACAAGTGAAGACCTTAATGTCAATTGTAACTGGTGTTTTTAGAGGTATAGAACTTTAAGTTGGCATTACTGTTGAAGATGGCGACTGATTTAATAGCTGAGAAGTGATTTATTCTCAGTTTGGTTTGGCAATTCATCAGGAATATACTCACGCCTGAACAACGCTTGCAAATAGTGCAATTTTGCAATAGTGCGGTTTTCATAAGCGAATTTTGTTTAGCGATGAAGCGCACTTCCGGTGGAATGGATACGTCAACAAACAAAACTGTTACATTTGGAGTGAAGATAATCCTCAAGTGTATGTCAAAACACCGTTTATCGACAAAAACTGACTGTTTGGTGCGCTTTATGGGCTGGTGGAATGATTGGTCCGTACTTCTTCAAAAACGATGATGGCCAGAACGTTAAAGTCAATGGTGATCGGTATAGAGCCATGATTAATAATTTTTTCATTCCTGAATTAAACAACCATGATGTCCAGGAGCTGTGGTTTCAACAAGACGGCGCAACATGTCTCCACAGCTCGTGCCTCAATCGATTTATTGAAAGACACGTTTGGTGATCGCCTAATTTCACGTTTTGGACCTGTGAATTGACCTCCAAGATCTTGTGATTCAACACCGCTAGACTACTTTCTGTGAGACTATTTGAAGTCATTGGTCTATGGGGATTAGCCACAAACGCTTGACCATTTGGAAGACAATATTTGCCGTGTTATTGCCGATATACGGCCACAAATGTTGGAAAAAGTCATCGAAAATTGGACGTCCAGATTGGACTACATCCGAGCCAGCCGTGGCAGTAATATGCAAGAAATGACATTTAGAATGTAATTTCACAAGATTATCTTTCGAAAAAAAAAATTCTTGTCAATCGAATGATCCATCGTTGTTTTATTGCAATTCAAAGTTCTTTACTTCTAAAAAAAAAACACCCTTTAGTTGCTAATCGTAGGTAGGTATATACAAAAAATCTAAGGCAATATTCAAAAAATCTGAGGCAGTATTTCACAAAAAACTCCGATACCTATCCAAACAAGATCATGTCGATATAAACTCTCCTTAATATTAAACTGTATCTTCAATTAAAATTTTCCATTCATTAAATAATAAAACTGGTATCAGTTGTAGAAACGAATTTTTAATTGGCCTCAGATGAAACGACTCTCTGATATATTCATGGTCATTTCATTTTCAGTTGTTAACTAGGTTCTTTGTTCAGAAAAGTTTTATTTGCATGCATATTTTTTATGATCGCATTTGATTTCATGCAATTCCATTTTCTGCAACAACATGCAACTCGACTGGGAGCTGAACTCTATGAAAATTATATTTTTATGAATTTCTCTCGCGAGAGTTGCTACATAGTGAACATGAATGTTATTTATTGCTATTTTGCATGCTGCATAAAAGTATTATAACTGCAGTATGCGAGTTACACTCCGGTTAATGTGTGGCAAATTTAACAGATGGAAAATTTCTTGATATTTAATACGAGCAGTTTTATTATATGGAGATATGTATTATGGTTTCATTTGCATTCGAAAGAACGGATTGGGACAGACTCAGACACTTTGCCGACCAAGTTTAGAATTTGATCTTTGTAGGAACAGAATTCCCATGAAAATTCGATATCTGAGATGAGGAAAATTTCCTGATAATTATAAGAACTTGTCATATTATCGTACGTGGTCGAGATAATAAGCTTTAATATATATATATATATATATATATATATATATATATATATATATATATATATATATATATATATATATATATATATATATATATATATAATTAATATAATATATATATATATATATATATATATATATATATATATATATATATATATATATATATAGTTCAAAGATTCACAGGTAATTCAATACTAGTAAATACTGGGACTCTTAATCGAAATATCGAAATATTTCAAATTAAACTCTCAGGGAGCTGTCTACACAAATGTTGTCAACGAGAACGAACCCATCACTTTTCGAAAAATTCATCGATCTTGTTGAATGATAATAGGATACAATTGTTTCATCATTATTATGAATCGTCAGTCTATATTTAATCTATCAATCAAGAATCGATGACTTTCAAAACGAACATAGGTCCTATACCAAATTAAGAGAAGTTCTAGAGAGTGAAATACTCACGTAGGCTCCCTCTATTGGCGAAAGTACGTATTAACACTCCCTAGCGTTCAGGATTCCTACTCATGACAACAAGAGTGCGAGTGGAAGGCTTTGTAAATATTTCATTCGAACACAACAGAAAATTGTCTGAAATGTGTACGAATGATCCCATGCCTAATCGCTCCAGATCACGCCCAGGCGGGCAAAAGTGTAGCTAGTTCGAAGATACACAGGTAATTCAATACTAGTAAATACTGAGACTCTTAATCGAAATATCGAAATATTTCAAATAAAACTCTCAGGGAGCTGTCTACACAAATGTTGTCAACGAGAACGAACCCATCACTTTCGAGAGTGAATATTAAGAGCGTTTCGAAAATTTCATCGATCTTGTTGAATGATAATAGGATACAATTGTTTCACCATTATTATGAATCATCAGTCCATATTTAATCTATCAATCAAGAGTCGATGACTTTCAAAACGAACATAGGTCCTATACCAAATTAAGAGAAGTTCTACAGAGTGAAAACTCACGTAGGCTCCCTCTATCGGCGAAAGGACGTATAAACACTCCCTAGCGTTCAGGATTCCTACTCATGACAACAAGAGTGAGAGTAGAACACTTTGTAGATATTTCATTCGAGCACTTTATTGAATTATGGAAGTGAAGAGGTTGTCGACTAATACGTTATCACATTCTTAGTTGCTCACAAACTTTTAAACTGTAAACATGGCTAGTAAAAGAAAATCACTTTGTATTGACGAAAAATCTTTACTGATACTGATACGAAAAGTACTTCGCTTACCACCAATATGCCTCGATATCGCGAACCATAAATAGAATAATTTAAAAAATACAGGAAAATCTCTGGTACAGCGAAAGACGTGAGAGAAAAATAACAGAATATACGCAATATCGTTCAAATAAGATATTTTTTTATATACATAACTACTTGAAATAAACTTATGCTTTCCATAATTCTGATTTTTCTTCTCTCCATTCAACGACAACTCTCTATAACGCCATAAAATGTACAGTCACTTCTGTGTCGTTATATATATTTGTATATATGTATATATGTAAAACCTCCAACTTGCATCCTCCAATGCAGCGTCTGTTCATAAAAAACTACAGGGGCTCATACATGTAGAGAATGTGGACGTGCAATCCACGCTATTTGCGCTATTGCTGAAGAATCACCCGATGAAAGATTTGGATATAAAGTTTTGTGTCCATTATATTCCAAAAAATATAAAGTACTAGATAATCATCAAAGTGCTGAGAAAAACCTACAACAACTGGCAGAAAAAAATGCTGAAATCGAGTGAAAAGAAGTTTGCCCTTGTACCTATTGGCACTTCTGTTACGAATTTCACTTCCAAAGGTTGATAGAAGACGTGTTGATGCCCGAAATATTATAGGTGTAGTTTTGGCTGAAACCGATGATGAGCTTTATCAAATTGATTTAAAAAAATCAAAGAACGGAATCTTAAAACAATTATATTGTCAATCTCAGATTAATGTGTCCAAGAGTTCTTCTTGATGCAGATGAACATAGTACGGAGATGGCCCTACGGTTAGTCAGTTGCTAACCTACAATCCACTGGAACCGGAGAGGGATTTGAAAAAAAGCCTTTGCAAGAAAAACTGTACTACAGCAAGATGTCTGTGCTATAAAAATAAATTATTGTGCCATTATAATGAAATTATAAATTATAATTGAATTATAAGTGCCATTCCAGCTTACCCTTCAAAAATAAATAGCCACATGGACTAACTCGGTTATATTTAACATAGTATAATGAAACAAAACTTACTTTAATATTGTGACATTTATAATTAGTGAAATAACAGACTGATTACCTACCAAACGAAAGTTTGATTTTATAAGAATAATATAAGTCGATTTTATGATAAATATATTTTGAAAGATACTAGATAGTTGATTTTCGAAGCTTTAATTAGAAAGATTAATATGAAGATTAATATATTTTACGACATGATTGTTACCTGAACGTTGTTGTCTCAACGAATGCTTCAATAAAAATTATTATTCTCATTTTAACAAGTGTTTTATTACAGAAAGCATCATTTTTATACGTTTCCTAATACAATATTGGAATTATATACAATCCCTATGAATTGTATATTGGAATTATATATAATTCCTATGAATTGTGTACATTTTCTAGAACATTTATATTGAATAGTTTTTGAATCAATATTTTATAAATTTCCTAAATAGCTTCGAAACTGTATAATTTTTTTTTATTTTTCCGTATATCTTTGAGAAAAGAATTCTCTTGAAGTGAAAAATCCTGAGAAAGCTAAGTAACTTGTATTATCTGATTTATTAAAAATTAAGAAAAATTTTCAGTTATATACTTACAAAAAATACTTTCACAAATTGCACAAGAGATGACTCAATACAAATACTGCTCTTGAAGTTCAGGTTGAAAATTATGCTTTCAAAGATATTCAATCATGGTAATCATAATCACATTATCATATATTATAATTATTTAATAAAGACCAATATTATGCTCGCTGTAATTGCCTTGAATCTCTATGAAAATATTCTTGCAGTTGGTTTCTTTCTCTAGGATAATCTTTTTGATCCTCAAACATTGACACTAAGATTTTAAAACGAAAAGAATACATAATTCTCGAGAAAGAGTGGAAGATATAGTTAAAGCGGTAGTGATTTGTAATTAACACTAATAGGTAGATAATGTAAACAACACTATCAAGGTGGTGAATATTTTTTTTCTTGTTTGGACTTTCTTAAAGTTAAAATTGACTTCTTAAGTTCTATATAGTTCAATCAGAAACTACTGGGTAAGGTCTATGAAATATTTTTTTATTCCTGTTCATTTTCATTACAGATAAATGCAAATAACTGTAAAATGTATAAAAAAATTTTGAAAACTCAATAAACACCATAACATGATACGTCTTGAAAGTATCTTAACGCGGAACTGTATGTTTTTTTCTGTTGTATAAATGTATTTTGAGGGACAAAAAGTTTTTCCAAGTGACAGCCACATCAAAAATTGATAAAAGAGTACAAAGCAAAAATTGAAATATTTGAAAATGAATATGTCTATTTAATTTTCACTAGGAATAAATCGTTATATGTATCTATATGTCGATTAACAATCTACTTTTAATGTTATTAATTTTGAAGAGAAGGTGTTCCATAGAATCAAGAGAAGACTGATTGACATAGACCACAATTTAATGTAATAAAAATTACAGGACTCGTTTTTCGTTGCCTAATATTAATATCAAAACACAACAAATGTAGGAAATATTCAACGAATTCTTCGATGTGAGAAATCTTCTCATGACTAAGGGCCTAAATTCATTAAAAATTCCTGTTATATTGACAAAGTATAGAAAAGTCAAGAGAGCAAAAACAAAAAAAAAACGATCAGAAAAACCAATGTCGATAAGAGAAATATTATATATCACCAAGAAAAAACAATCAAAGGAGCGAATAAAAAAAACAAGAATTTTGTTAGGACAATGAAAAACCAAGCGGTCTGCTGAATGACAGAAGTAGAGAATGGAAAATCGATAAAGCGACTGATGTTGATGCACTAGAAGATGAAATCTGAAGAAGTCAGTGCAGCATCGAAACAGAGGAGCAGGAAGATTTCCACCACGTGTTGAATCCTCATTCGCCATCACTGAGCCAGGTGAAGATCGCAGTGAAACTTCTCTGCAGTTAGAAAACGAAAAGAGATGAAAAAATTAAGGAAACAAACTCAACGCCTCATCAAATTGAAAATATCACTGGTTTAAAATTCAGCTATTGATCATTCTTTCCACATACAAGAAACTTGTGCTAGCAGCTTCCTACATTAATTTCTGTAATTGTATGTTTTGTTGTATATCTTATTGCAAATCATTTCTCATACTCTCCCTTTGGATGTTAACCGAAAGATAACATCTGAATTCATTCTATTTCTCACCTTGTTGAACGAGCACACTGCAAATTAACGAAAAATTGGTATCTGAGATGTGTGTTTATGATGCCGATAATAACTGTTTGACTTAACAGAATGCGTTACTGTTCCATAAAATTGTATGGTTACTTCTTTTTTATTGCAACAAGGAAGCATGTTTGCTCAGAACATTAGATTTTAATTCAAGTTATTAGAGAGTAAATTTGAAATGGTAATTAGTGCAAATAATATATAGGAGGTGTGGTTAGACGGGAAAGAAGGTAAAATGTATATCACGATAAGGATTGATATATTTATAGAAAAAGTGCAGGTTTAATTTATTCACATGAAGAAAAAATTTTTTATAAGCTATAGGTACATAATTATTTTTTTCAATTCAGTGGACTTACAGTTTTACGCAGGTTCCGAACGGTCAAGGGCTTGTAATCAATGTACATTACCCAGCATATATCGCTATTTAAACTTTTAAATCAGGACAAACACAAACACCCAGCCTTCATCGGGGCTCGAACCCGAGTTCTATCGCATCATAGTCGGGTGTTCTCTCGTCTAAGCCACGGTGACCGTTTTTTAATTTTTTTATCCAAAAGAATTTGGTCTTGAAAAACATCATTAGCTAACAGGATACATGATATTTGAATTATACCTATACACAAATATCTAAACATATACAATAACTATTCAATGACTCAATAATTTAACAATTTCAGAACTCCAATTTGTATTGTGTGCTCTTATAATAGATTACAAATTCTATTATTGATTAATGGTACAGTGAAAATATAAATTGAAAATAATAAATAAAATTTAAATTTAAAAATTAAGGCCAGCTGACTCCAAAAAATGTACTTTTATTCAATATATTTTTTTTATAGTACAAAACATGTTGAGTAATCAATTTATTCACATATGAAATGACTTGAAAAAAAAATTTTTTTCTTTCAAAGTGGCGGTCCTGAAAATGACTGCAGAAACTCATCTGAATCGGAGATGAATGACATCATTTCTTGAAAAAGAATTATCTGAAAGCAAAAAACAAAACGGTTTCATGTTCTGTATCGATTGGCTATGACCTCAAGCAGAATGAAAAATCTTCAATGTTCAAATAATAATGATTATTTCTGGTTCTGCTTGAGGCCATAGCCAGACATCTAACGATTAAAATACCATTTGGTTCATATCGATAAGTGCAATAGTTTTGAAATGAGAGTATGATTCATGCGAAAAAACGTAGCTCGGAGAAAAATCAGTTCAAAGTTTTTATACGTAAAAAATTGTCAAAAAAGTGAATTTTAATCACATATCCATTCCAGCTTCTTACACAACTCCTTCCTGGTCTTCGTAAGCATCATTCTGAAGAATTCTTGCATTTCTCAAAGCAGTTCAATAAAATTACAAGACAATAACAATAAAACAAAGAACAAAACAATAAGACGACCCGAAGGCATGCAGCAGCTGCCGCCACCGAAGGCGTTCGAGCGGCCAGATTTACTGCAGCGCCCCTAATCTTTTATACCTTCTTCTCGGTCTTGCTGACCTTCATGACTAATTCTATACTATTCCTACGAGTATATAGTAGCAATTTATGAAAAAAAAATTTCGTTTTTTTCAAAATTGTTCGAAGTAAGCTGGCCTTAAAAATAATAGATAAAATTGAATTAGTGTTGTCCTAGTTCGGGTCTGAGGGCCGTCGTCGGTTGGAATTTCTTCCTAACGTTTCGCTTGCACGACTGGCGAGTTTCTTCAGAGGTCATTCCATTTCTGATTCTGGAAGTAGACTAAAACGTTAGGAAGGAATTCCAACCATAGACGGCCCTTAAACTCGAACCAGGACAACACTAGTTCAACGACTGGCTGCGAAAGAATCAACTAATAGATAAAATTTTACAATAAGAAGAAGGTATGCCGAGTTTGAATCAATCTTATTACGAGAGTGTTTACATCGTCCAGTGATCTGCAGTACCCAATTCACCTCAGCTGCAAAAGTTATCAATCCTAAGAAACGCCACGTCAATATCAATTCTCCAACTTGATTGATCTGATATGATTTTATGCAGCTCTATAAATTTTCATATTCTTAAGTGATAGTAGAAATCATAGATTATATGGCTGTTTATATTTAGTAATAGTCGAAATAGTTGTGTACAATGACGCCTGAAGTTACTACATTTCAAAATGAGTTATTCTTATGTACCGTTCTCCCCACATTCACATACTGGAGAATCTTTCACACGTATTCTGTGGAGATAAGTTAATAATTTAGCAGACCACTTCTTTGTCTACTGATAATCCTTATGAAGTTTCTATCTTCTGTACATTCGCTGAACCATGGACATTTTAACGGAATTTTCTGTATTTCTTTATATTTCTGACCCGTTTCCAGAGAGCCATATGTATTAATCAGTTCCTGAGTAGACTAAACCCTGTTTAGTCTACTCAGATTTATTTCTATTTTGTGAAGAAAAGTCTCGACAGGAATATTTCTTAGGCATAAAAATTAATATGTCTCTTTTTCGATGTAGGTATAAATATAAATTGAAAGAAAAAAAATTTTATATGATTGCTTGACGATTGTTTTTGTGTTTTCTCCTTGTTCAAAATAAAACTGAGAAACCTGAGTTCAACTGTCGGAAATGAGGTAATAATCCAAAACAATTCTCACACAACTGATATCATTCTGTGCAGTGGCGGATTTACAAATTTGCCGCTAGTAGGCCATTCAATTTTTGCCGCCCCTACTGAGTTTTGAAATTCAATACGTTAGTTTAATCCCGTTATTAGTATAATTGTAAACCTAATGATATTTCTGTCAGTTACTAGATTATTTTTGTAACCCGCTATGTACTGAAAAGTTTAATGTTGACCTAACAAGTTAATTTGACAAGCAAAACAAAAAACCCCCGACTTTAAAGCGTAAAACCTCTGTAACTTTCAAACGGCTCAATCGATTTTCATCAAACATGTCTAAGAACACTCGCCCGTAAACCACCTGTAATACAAAACAGAACTAAATTGAAATCGGTTCATTCGTTCGGGTGCTATGATGCCACAGACAGACAGTCAAACAAGAAATTTAAAAAAAATCTAATTCTACTCAGTTACTTACTCATCTTAAGCCATCCTAGCTAATTTTTTTTCGAATATCTTTAATGTACAGACTATTTTAGGTTTACGATTTTTTTATAGTATAGATTGTGTACACGTATAATTATAAAAAAAAATCTGTAAAAAAAAATTTGCTAAATTTGCCGCCCCTCTAAATCTGCCGCCGTGGGCACCGGCCTACTTGGCCTATTGGTAAATCCGCCACTGATTCTGTGAATTTAAGAACAGTATCTCGTACTCGATTCATATCGAATCATGTTTCACCAAGGGTTCAGTGTATATTCAATCATTTTGACAAATGGATAACCCTGATAGACAACGTTTTTGAAAACAGTGAAGAATATCCTGAAAAATATAATACCTTGTAATTATATTCATTTGATGACGAACTAACACAACTTTAGAATTGAAAATTTTCGTTCAATGATTTCATTTTAACATTGTAGTTAACATAAAAACAAAAAATAACGTTTTGATACAAATTTTATTTAGTATAATTTTTAAACATATAACGAAATCCCACAAATTTTACAATCACAGCAATTGTTGGGTTATATGAATAATGACATATAAAATTTTCATTGTGATGACAATGAGTTTTTTCACTCAAATAATTTTTATCAATTCAATTCATTTAACCGAAAATAACTGGTTCAACAAGTTTAATGCATAATCCAAGTACTTAATGTGACAGATAAGATAAGTAGGTACTCAGATGTAAAACCAACTAAATCTAGTTTTAATTATAACTAGACTGATAATTACAACTCAAAGAGAAAAGTTATGTAACAGACTATTGAGTAGATATTTCTCATGTAAAGTATTCAATTTCGTAGCAATGAGTTTCAGAATTTCATATTCAAATGATAAAAATGTATTAAGGTTGCTGTTTCTTTAAATAAGCATATTGTCTGTATATTTCTATTTTTAGTCAATAATATTGGTTATTGTCTGAGGTTAAGTTTTATTATTACTCGTTCTGGCGAAAGGTGGAACGAACGCCATATTATATCGAATTTATATTCGTGAGTTGAATTACAAAAATGCCGTTTTTCGAGTTTTCTGTAGGAATAAAACTAGTGATTATTCCAGATGTAGGATCTTGTCTTGGTCAAACGGATTGTTAGTAGAATATTATTTTGCCGATTTAAAGATACATATCTGATGATACATAAAAGGCTTGTAAGTCGTTGAAGACCAGATAATATTGGTTAACCAATTTTCAAGGAGCTGATTTTTGAATATATATATATATATATATATATATATATATATATATATATATATATATATATATATAATTAGAAGTATTGAGTTCTGGAACCATTGTGTTTATATTGTAGGTGGAATTTGTTGTGATTTTAGCTTATACTAGTGCTGGTAGATCAATAATTAAAATATAGTCAATAATAAAAATGAATTCCATAGGAATATAGATCCACAAAACCGTCTAAGTCAGCCATGTAGCCAGATCATTAAACTATATGTGTCGTGTATGTAGCCACATCATTGAAAATATATGTAGGGAAGTGTCATTGTCATTAGATGGAAGAAAACATATCACAGAATAGTAACACTATTCTGTGATCACATTGTAACGCCCCAACTTCATCTGTCAGCATTTAAAAAGGGCTACCAACATCCAATCTACCTTCCGTGTCAGAGGATTTCTCTGACAGTCACTTCTGTGTTCAACAATCTGTCATTCTAATTTCCATCGAGTAACACGACAACAACCATGTGTTGCTGCCTTTTTTGCTAAAAACATTGAAAAAACTTATATATTCCTCTATATTTTTTATTTATAATGAATAATGTAGGTAATACATAAACTGTCTGCTACCAATATGTACCTAATTTTAGTGAAAATGGATTTTAGTTTATAAGATCAATAATAAAAATAGAGATTCATAGAAATATAGATCAATAAAAATATATTGGGCAAAAAAAAACATTAAACTATTTTTCAGTTTTCAGTTTAGATAATATGATTATAGTAAAATGAAAGCACAACATGCGTCAGTCATAATGCCACATATTTGTGATTTCATTTTATTATAATTCTTTTATCTAAATTGAAAAATTGGAAAAAATTCTTTTATGTTATTTTGTTTGCCAAAAATCAATGTATTATCTCTTGTGCTGCGTCATAGTTGAAAAAGGTCACAACTATGACCGAATGTCCTATAATACCTATATGTGTATATAGTAGATAAACATGAATATTCTTAGCAAGAATAGACCTCAAAATGGAAGAATTTATTTCTGGTGAACGTTTCGTGACAAAATGTAAATTTATTTGAATATTGAAATAAAGTTATGATAGTTCAAATGATTTTTAATCATAGTAACAAATCGATCGTTTGAATGCTCACGGTCGATACTCAAAGAAAAAACAGAAAATCCCGCATGAAAAACCTCGTGGCAAGCCAGATGATAAATTTATGAAGATTTTTCAAGTAATAAACCTAGTAACATTTTACTGGTTCTGATAAACTTATAAGTAATATACGTAACATAAATAACATACATTTATACTACGGATAGATTGAATATTATGTTTCGTTTCTTCTTATTATTTTTCTCTATTCGTTTTTTGTTTTCTTTGTATATTGTAGATGTAAGTTTAAGTATAACTCATGAATAGGAAGTCATATCTCCTATAAATTCTTGATATATTCTTTATTATGATGTAATATATGTTTTTGAACGGATTTACTCGCAAATGAATGAACAAAATTTTTCTTTACTATGGAAGAACATAGTTACCTCTACTAATAAAATAGATTTAAACTTCAATATTTGTAGGTGAGATTAGGAACAGGACAAGAAAGATAAACCTGAGTCATATAAAAACTGCTTGAAATCATATTCTTTCGTAAATTTCGTTCTATGTTCAAGAAAATTTGATGATATGGAAAAATATCTAAAAACGAAAAAATTAAAAAAAAAGAGTTTATATGAAAAAGATTATTGAAGCAAGTAAAAGAGAGAATTGGAAAAAAAGTTCAACTATTTGAATTAAAACACATATTGCCCTAAATCATAATTTCATTTATCGATATTCCTTTATTTTTAAACTCCCTGAAAATGCGAAAAGAGACAATTTCATTCAGATGATTCGATTGAAACATTAATGTTTTATGCTCCGAATTATGAACTTCAAATGTTTCCTATAAATAGTGAAACACCCTGTATATAGCCTTATTGAAATAATGAATTTATTCATATTATTCAGTATTTATTCATAAAAAACAAATATTGGTGCAGCGAAAATGAAAATGAAGAAATTGTAGTTACAGAACATTGTTGAAAGTTGCGTGTCTTGAAGGAATACGTTGTCGAAGATCACGTTGTTGAAGAAGTAAGAAACTGAAGAACTCCTCCCTACACAGCATGGATGCTGGATCTTGAAGGACCAATGGCTTGCTGGTAACTGCCTCGGTTATGCCTTCCGACGGTAAATGTAACCGTAAATATAAATCCGGACAAAGAGTTCCCGGAATTATGTGATATAAATTAATGCCCAAATTAATCTTATTTCAGAAGGGAAAGAAAAGTGATGAAAAATGAATTTCATTATCTATACAATTTTAGTTGAGAAACTCAACTTAGAAATGTATTTTGAGTTTCAATAAATAGTACAATGAATAATTGATATATTTATATTTTCAATACATTCATCAATTCTAATTTTGCATGAAACTCTGAAGTTGATGCATTTTAAATGAAAAAATTTATATTAAATTAAATTAAACTCTTGGCTAAATGTTTATATATGAAACAATACGAAATAGTCAATATGTTTCGAGCGTTATTTTCAAGACTTGTTTCAAGACTCATTTCCAAGTCTTGGAAATGAGCTAACGCTCGAAACATGTTGACTATTTCATATTTTTAAATAAATCGTGAAACATTAAGCCAAGAGTTTAATCCAATTTGATATTCAATTATGTTTCACCAAGAATTAAGCGAGAATTCAATCTCAGTCAAAAAAAATTTATGAACACTTTGCGTTCAAAGTGTACAAATTGACTGAAAAATGAATAAAGAAAATGTGCAGAGACATACAAATTCTCTGAATTGAATGATTATAATTCAATTTAATAAATTAATGTATGAGATACACATAGTTCAATGTGTTGTGAAAGAAATTATCAACTATATTTGATAATTTTTTTTGCAGAAGCAAATGCATTTCTTCTTATATGAGCGAAGTAATTGATAAATATTCTATAGGTGTGTCATTTGTGGAATCAAATCTCACATCTTTGTGATAAGCATAACAATAAAACAACATATTTGAGCTATATAAGAAATTGAAAGACAAGTTTTTATGATACAGGGAAAATTCACAAATGAATATTTACAATACTAATTTGAACTCTTTCGGGATGAATTATTTTTTGATAAATCCAAAACTTTCATTTGATCTCAATTAATTAATGAATTCACATGTCTTAACCAAATTTCATTATTTCATTTAATTTATATTTGTTATTTGATTTTCCATCTTTGTATTGACATATTCCCATTTTGAATCCTAGAAATTATGAATGTTGATAATTTTCTATCTAATGAAGTTTCATTTTTTGATTTCATTTTTAGTTCTGAGTCGATATTCATCATTAAATTGACAAATATTGTCATTTGAAATTATAAAAATTATAAACGTTGATAATTTATTTGAACATTCTTGCGCTCTCAGGGTAATGAATTATAAGTACTTTTTTTACTATTCTGGTTATAATTTATTCGAAAATATTTAGAATTCATTAATATTCATTGTTTTTTTGTATAATTTCAATTAGATACAAATGACGTTTACAGAATATATTCACTTGACTTATTGTGTACCTATTATTTTAAAAAACGTTTGTTTAAACAAAAATTATTGAATATTCAGAGTAATGATTGTATCTTTGTCTTGAGTAGCAGAGGCTAATTTGGTGATGAATGCGTTTACTACGGCAAATAAACACAAATAACATGAAATGTTTATAATATACCTCAAACACAGTGACAATTTAATTGCTCCTTAAATAATGTTTCATTATATATAAATTATTAATCTCTAAAATATATCTGATATTATGGTAAGTTGAATCTTGAAATGAGTTATCAAGATGTAGTTTAGTGCAGTTATATTTTCGGTATTTTGATTTGAATACAGTTTTTTTGAGAATCTCGGAAAAATTCAAATGATTTTGATAATAACACAAATTAAAGTTATTATCTTCATCGTTTGGGTATTAAGTGGAATGAATGAAATGTTGGTTACGCCACCATAAAAAAGATTTTTCCGGCTATAAATTCATGACTTTGGCTGTCATACATAAGTGTAAAGATAAAAACATTTAAATAATGTGATTGTTGAATCCTTCATAGTCTTTAATTTTTGGTGTATTAGAAGATGTTATCTTTATTTTTGGAATTATGAATTTTTTCATGAAGATAATATGAATTTGTATAACTGGAATGTTTGTTTGTTGGCGTTGAAGCATAAACTCATAAATTTCTCAATTTCCTTTTACATAAACTCTCCATGAAGTTGATAAAAGAAACCTCAAGAGTAAGCTAGCTCTTCAATTCAAAAATAATTATATTCAAAATAATAAAAGATGTAATTCCAATGAAGGAATTATTTGATTCAAGATGAAATTTGTGCTGAAAATGAATGAAATTGACAGGAAAAAATATATATAATAAACACATGTCAAAATATAAAATATAAGAATGAATCGTGATAACTGAGATCCAGGTTGTATGAATTGTAACAAATGTTAATCGTTCTTCACAAAATATCGAATGCCAATTGAAAAAACGGGAAAATACGAATCTGTTCTTAATTAGGAGATGTTTCCTGTAGGTGGCGCCACATATGTTGTACGAATCTTTTCGCAGTGCTGTGTTTTCTTCTGTCGTCTTATCAGATCGGATTTATATTTTTTTCTCACAGAAATGCGTGATATATCACATTTTCTAGTATTTCAACAAGGTTTACAAAAATTGTATTTAATTTCAAAGAGATTATTTAAACCGTAAGAGCAACTAAGCAACACCCTCTGCAAGTACCATCAAAACTTGAAAAAAATTGAAATTTTTCTTTTCAAAAACCTTCCTGCATTTTCATTATTTAATATTTTGATTTTCTGTTGAAAGTGAAGAGAAAGAACGAAATGAAAATTCAACTTCGATGCTTTGAATCTTGATAAAGTTTTATAGATATCGCTCAAACATTCTTTACGTGCTTTGTGGAATTTATTTGAAAAAAATTTGTCGAAAATTTTTTGTTTTTGGAAACGTTTTCATGAGTTTCACGAACTAAGTTCAATTTTCAATAATTGTAAACGATATTTCTTAAGTTTAAATGAAAATTCCATGGTTCTTGCTGGTGTGCGTACTAAAATTCATATGGAAAATTCTGACATTTTGACTTATAATTCTTGTATTTCAATGTATTTGTTATGTTTTTGCAATAATATGCCAAAATAATGTTTGTAGATCGTCAACACATCGATGGTAAATCTATGAATCTACGTGAATAAGAGTTGAATATTTTTCTGATTTCTTGAATCAGAAAAACCCTAGAAAAGGAACAACGAGAATTTGTGATCAAATAAATTGCAGTAAATGTGGCAGTAATGTAGGAACACGTAAATTGTAGAAGTGTGACAAGAGTTTCATTTGTTACTTTCTGAAATCAATATGAATTTGACTTGAATGTTTAAAATTATAACTTGAGAGTTTTGAGAAAATAGAACGGATACAATGAAAATCCCTAAAAACTAGCATTATCTACATAGAAACTACTTGATATAAAATTGATCTACGGAGAAGATTTGAATTCAGATGATATCCATCACTTGCCATGTTTGTCAGTTGACATCCAAAGATGAAAGAATCAGATATAAACTGCTATATTATTATATTAAATAAAAATACTTGGCTTGGTTTCACAAAATTTATAATAAATACTTGACAATTGTAACGAGGTTTTACCTACTACATTTTGAATGTTATGAAACCTTATCAGTTTTTTTCATCACAATTTTCTGTGGCCAAATCCCAGAAGACACAGGAGTGTGATCTCCACCTAAAGAACCACCACTCAAGTCGCAAACATAATGTTATATGGGAGGGGAACAACTTGAACACTGTACTACACCAAAATATCTAGGTGTAAAACTTGACCGAACCCTATCTTATAAACAACATTGCTTGAACACAAAGAATAAAGTAGTGGCCAGAAATAATATCATCCGCAAACTAACTGGTTCAAACTGGGGTGCAGATCCAAGCGTACTTAGAACTTCCGCTTTGGGTTTATATTTCTCTGCTGCTGAATATGCAGCACCCGTTTGGAGAAATTCCGCCCACTCCAAACAATTTGATGTGGCCATAAATGAGTCTGTACGCATAGTCACGGGATGTCTGAAACCTACTCCAGTGGCCAAATTGTAACCGATTGTGGGAATTGCACCTCCTTCTGTCCGTCGCCAGACAGCAGCTGAAATAGAAAGGAAAAAACAAATTAATAACTTGAGAAACCCCATGGCAGAATATCAGCCACAATACCCAAGATGGTTAAAGTCAAGAAAGAGTTTCATTGCTACATCAAATGAGCTTCAGCTGAACCCGGAAGAAAGAAGAATGGAACTCTGGAAAAAGAAGGTGCCGGATCCAATAATTGAGATAAAGGAAGAACTGGCCAGTGGCTCCAACTTACAATACAAGACATGGAGATCTTTAAAACCGACTGAGAACGGGCGTCGGCCACTGTGACTCAAATATATTTAGATGGAGTTTATCTGGGAGCAACCTGTGTGAGTGTGGATCTGTCCAAACCATGAACCACCTTCTAGCTTGCCCTCACGCAGATGTTTCATGCACTTAGAAGATCTCAGATCTGCAAGCCAAGCGGGAGTAGATGTAGCAAAATATTGGGAAGACATTGTATGAAGACATTATAGTTGATAATCGGACTCGAAAACTAAAGTAAAGTAAAAGTTGAACTGAACAAAATTTTTCGACCAACATTTTTATATACCAATACATCGTTACCTGCAATACACTTAAGGCTTATATCGATGTCTCCGAAGTAGAGGCTCAGGTCAATATACAGGTAAAAGTATTAAATTAAATCTAAGAATTATGGAATAACAAAGTAGGTCTTAAATTAAGAAATTGAAAAAAGTGACAATGGTGACAAACTGAAGGTAAGTTGATCGTTTAATATTGGTTTTTTCCTCCAGTGTGAATCAGAAATTTCCACTTGTTCCAGATGATCCAAAGTTTCACTCTTCATCTGATGGTGCATCAATTTCACTGAGTTTAAATCTATGAAATGGTTATTCTGAATGCAATATGTTGAAACCAAGCCAAGTGTTTTTTGTATAATATATTAAACAATGTTTCACCAAGAGATCAGCGAACATTCAATCAACTGCTATATTATTATTACTATCCCGATTTCAACCCTTACGGCTTTCACACTATTTCAAAGGAAACTTTTACTTATCCCAGATATTATATATCAGAGGGATAATCTGTGGGGGCGCTTTCCAAGTTATCAGGTCCGTGGCGGCGCTCCCCATGGCGGCGATATTCACGTCGGCGACCTTGATGGCGTTGATTTCCATTATATCCTTGATACTTTCTAGCAGACCTCGCTGTGGCAACCAGCACCGATTTTTGCGATTTCTTATAGAAATGTTAATCGAGTTCAGTTGTCTGATATTTTTCAGGAGATTTTTCTTTTTCATACCAGTGAACTCCAAGATAATTTCAACAGTCCTGATTCTGCACTCGCATTTCAAGTCAATATTTTGAGATTTATTCGGCATTCTTTTCAATTAGGTTTTTCGGAATGGCCACCTCGATTAATGTAGTTTCCTCGCTCTTTTGTCAACTAGGGCCAGGTCGGGCCTAGATGCTTATCGGTCTAGCTTAGACTGCTTGATCAGTCAAGAGAGTGTGTCCCAAGTAGATTCTTAACTATCATTCTTCAAGATTGGCTCTGGCATGAATTTGTATTAGGGCACCTTTTTCTTCTGTAGAAGATAATAATAATAATAATAATAAATTGTCTTGATTGTGAAATTGTACAAAAGTAGAGGCGAAGTCCAGTTGAAACCTAATCCAGTTAACCTCTATATATAACCTCTATATACCCAGAAAATGATGAACAAACGTGGGCCAAAAAGTACGGTGAGTGGACTGTGGAAGAAGGTGGTTTCTAGTGATGAGACCTATTTGTTTGTTCAAGGGTACAAATCAAGTGTTGTTAGACGAAGTGATGGGGAAACTTTGCGGCCTGATCACATCCAGCAAACAGTAAAACATCCTTCGAAACAAATGTTCTGGTGTTTTTTCACAACCAATGGCACTAGACGATTAGCTGCTATAACAGGTATGATGAATTCAGTGAAATATATGGAAATATTGCGCACCAGGATTGTCTCATTCATGTAAACGTTCGATGGGACATTTCAGCACGACCTGGCTCCCTGCCTCAATTCCAAACAAGTGCAGACCTTTATGTGTGAGAATGAAATAGAAGTACTTGATTGGCCGGGGAATTCACCTGATCTCAATCCCATTGACAATTTAGGGAATATTTTAAAGAAACTACTGGCAAAAATGGATTGCACTACACAAGAAAAAATGATTATAAATGCAAGTCAGGTGTGGTTTCATAATGACGAATTGAAGAAAATCTGCCCTACGCTAGTGGAATCGATACCTAGACGAGTTCAGGAAGTTTCTGCGAAAGGAGGACATACTTCATATTAATATGAAGAATTTACGCTATTTTGAATGTATTTACTTCATCAAAAGTCAAGATTTTTTGAAAACATTGTTTTTATCCTTTGTCCCAATTAATTCGAACAGCATATTATGTTGAAAAATTATACGGAAAACTTCAATTCGAATAATTTACATAAGCTTTCATCGAAGTTACATATACATATTTTGATGTGAAAAATTGATTACTACGTAGCTAATTTACTAATTTTATTTTGGCGCAATTCACGTATTATCTACCGTCATCAAAGCAACCCTTGTAGCAATTCATTCAGAAAAACTCCATCCGATTTGAATAACGGTCCTAACCGAAGTGCGACTCTAATTACGACCTGGAGCTGATAACATCAAGATGCATCAAGAGATAGTGACCGGAAGGAAGCAGATGCCGAGAGAGGGCACCTGCCGTTGGAATTCGACATCACCTAATTGACCCAGGACTTGACCGCAAACAGTGTATTTGGTCGAACTTGTATCTCTAGATAGAATCTAAGTTTTGATATAAATAATGATTCAATTTGGGTGGAAATCATTTAGTTTGGTGGGAGGGTTGAATATCTGAAGATATTCAGTAACGATTAATGCGAAAAATTATATTAAATTAAATTACGATTTTGAGATGGAAAAAGTGATGAATTATGCTTGGAACATTCCATTTGAATTCATTTGGTATTTAATTATTTTCATCAATAAAATTAACATGCTCTCCTGTGTACTCAAAAGTAATAACAATTAATTTTCATTGACAATATTGCCAGTCTGTTCGATACAATGCTGAGGTAAATAATAACAGTTATTTTTATGAAGTCACCTCGTAGGTATTTTTTTCCTCAGAAGCAAAAGTTGATTTTATTTTTGTGTAATTAGAGGCAAGAATTATTTATACTTCATGATATAAGCACGAACTGTAATTTTTTGAGTTGATTATATACAATAATAAGAATACAATTCAAAGAATATATAAGCACTGAAAATAAGTTGTTCTATATTTATTTCGGCTTTCGAATGTGATTTTTCGTTGATCAATTTACTCAGAACTCATCTAGATATTCATTGGAATCAGACACGTAAATGTTGAGAGATTTCAACAAAACAAATCATCAAAAAATTTGATAATTAGTGAAACAAATCTAGTTGTGTTTGTAAAAAAAAGGTAACTACTGATTGCACAAACCATACAAGATTTGGTATCTCGATAATGGTAAGAAATACCATTACTTGCATTAGGAATTGCTTTTAAAAATTTTTCAAGAAGAGTATAATTTGATGCATTGATTAAAATACAGAAAGTATATACACAAGAAAATAAAAAGGTACCTATAAAAATTGTTAGTTAAGTTGAAGTCTTCTTCAGTTCCGGAATATAAATCTACTAAAGAGAATAATTTACAATTATTATCAAAAGTATTCATACATTTTGTTCAAGTCAACAGTTTCGAATTTGGACGTGAAAATTATAATCAGCATATTAATTTCAAAATAACTACATTTAACGAATATTTACGTCGTTTTTCGCCGAAAGAATCCAAATATGCATAAAGATTACAAGATAGTATACTCATATTCTCGCGAAATAATATCATCATACAAATTCATACTTTCATTTTCATTATTTCATTACATTAATGTCCGTCTTCTGATTTTCTGCTGAGATAAGTGAACAAAGGATTTATGAAGACAATACCTACTCTCAAGTGTTAAATTATCAACTCTTTAATGAAGGAATTGAGTCATTTTTAACAGATTGAAGGGAGAAAAACAATTGACAGAATATTTCAAAGAACATTGGTACGAGTTGAATAATTGAGTGCTATTTAAATAATAACAAATTGAAACTCTTCTTTATTATTTCAATAATCCTTTCATACGAAAGTTATTTTTAAAGAAATTGAAAAAAAGAATACTATGAGTCTTCTGAGACTCAATTTTGAAAACAGTTTTCAAAATTCATGACTTCAAAATTTGAATTATCGTCATGATTGACATAATTTGTGAATTGTACTTCAATAAAATAATCATTTTTCCCTCAATTATCTCTATCTTGATTCATATTCATGATTACTGTTGAGTAATGTATTTATCAAAGAATTCTCTTCTTCACTATCGATTTCACTGGTAAGTAAGTTCCGTAGTAGCAGTTTTAATTTCAGTATGATATTCCAAGAAATTGTATTTTCTTATACACCGTGATTGTAGCACACAACATCGTTGGTAAAATGAAGAAATGTTGTCAGTTTTCCATTTTTTTAATCAACATCCAACTGAACTGAAAAAACTCTGCTGGAAAGAGTAAAACAAAATAATTTTGTTAGGTAGAATTTCCCAATCTTATCTTGATCATAAACTCACCCCGTAGTCGAAGAAGCTCCAAAAAATTTTCACTGTACATCCTGTCTTATTATTTTCATATTTGTCGAAGTTATTCCTGATAGGTGTTAGTTCTGACCAAGGGAATTCCAATGCCGCAATGGCTAGTAAGTACTTTAGACTCATTTCAGAGAACTTTTTTTGCGCTTCCTAGACATCCATAAAGTCATTTCTTTAGGCAGCAGATTCATAGTTGGCACAACTTATGTTGTTGATTGTCTTGCTTATTGTTAACGATGATATAACAAGAGAAAGTGATATAGACGTCAGTACAATAAACAATAATAAAATCGATGACTAAACCAAAACTGCTTCAAGGTTTTTTCTAGGCAATCGCAACAATATATCTATCAACTTATCTCATGTTTTGAAGAATTAGAGGTAGTGAAAAAGTAACACCTTATTGAAAATGACTTCAAGCCGATTGTTTTGAAGCTGAACAACTGGAACATTCATTGGGGCGTCTAGGACACTAGAAAAGAACAAGAGAAACCTGTTATTCAGAAACCCTAAGTAATGGTTAAAATTTCATTTTATCTTATTTTGTTTTATTTCATTTTGAGTCTGACATCATACTGACTCGCAAACAAATGAATTTATTAGTGTAAAATCCTATAAAAATATGTTGATTTATTGTTTTCTCATTTTTGGTGATGGCAAAAGAACTTCGATTTTTACCACATTTGAGTTAATTTTTAAAATGATTCGGATTGAAAATTTTTCGTTTGAAACATGTTTCAAAACAAAATATAGAAAGAAGAAGTGTTGTTGTATCACCAAATTTGAGAAAACAATGATTACAATATTTTGCATCGGGCCTTCCCCTTTTTTTTCGAACCAATTTTTGGATCCGCCCCCTACTCTGACGTAAGAACTAACGCAGTACATTTTTGGAGGTGCTGTATCTATTTTATAGATGTTTATTCAGGAAAACAATGTGTCATAATTTTTCGTTTACCACGAACTAGATTCAGCTTGTGTAGGAAATTAGACAAAAAATGAGTAACAAATATTGAAATATATGAAAGTGGTTTGCTTATTTTGATACCATTAAGAAGCATAATTCATAAAACGGCCTAAATTTCGGTTATGACGACACTCAGGGAATAAAAGTGATATATTCAAAACCACCTCGCTGCACTCTTCCAGTTTTTTAAATATTTACGTTTCACTATGAAGCACCCTGTATATAAGACATGTACAACGATTGTCTATAGTTTTTTCAGTACTTGCCAACACATAATGAAGACATAATCTAATATAACATGCACAATAATAACGTGCATTGAGGCAGTTTAAATCTAGTTGCGCTAGGTCGCAGATGTTTCAAACTCGTCAAGAGTCATCAAGAACTTGCCAAGACCGTGGACTTCTCACCAAGGCTATATAAATGAGCTGAAAACCAAGAAAGGAGAAAGAATGTGCTCTGTTTTGGAAAAAATAAAACACAATTCCTCTTGTTGTGTAAATTACATATTGAATATATATTATATATATTTTATTGTATGTTCAATATTTTTATGTTGACATATTTCATTGGGCACTTGATATAGCGCCAAACTGTTGATGTAAATTCATTAATTTCTCAGTTTCTGATAGACTTTCATGCGTCGATGTCTTAGAAAAGTGCCTGTAAACGTTTATCGATTTCGTAGCTACCCATTGCGTCATGTAAAATTTTAATTCCAATTCGTTATGGAAACAAATGTGAACCAATTAAATTTTTCCATCAAGGTAAAATCGTTCTCTATCGGAAACGGAATTCTCGCCATTGTTTTTTCCTCTTCCTTTGTTTCACGGCTAGCTCGAAATCGCCGGGCAGGCATTTCGCCATGACACGTTTAAAACAAAAGACATCGCGTGTTAGAAATAAATATGGCGTTCGTGAATTAAGTTCGCGTGAGCAAGCTTTATATGCCCCGGACCGAAAGACATACGTCATACGCGGTCTGTCCCGGATTATTCGAACGAAACTCACGTAGGTACCTAGGCTGGAATATCCAAAGTCGAAATGGGACGTTAATTATACGCTGCTAGACATGGTGTAACGATCGATTATTCGTTGAGGGAGTTAGGCAAAACCAAGAGAAGATCGATTTTATTATGCCCAAATTAGAACAAGTTACCTTGTCTTTAGTCAAAAGTGCTCCAATTTTCTCAGAATTTTTGAAATACTTAGTTGAGTTAAAAGATAACTTTCAAGGAACAAATTTTTTTCAGAATTTAAATAAAACTGAGTAGTTTTTCGATGTTCACTATAATTAATTCAAAAATATGACAATATCGTTTCGCCAACACAGTGGCTTCATCAGATGTTGATGATAAACTGAGCTATTACATTGTGGACTGCTTGTATTTATCCTGAAGATTGTGGAAATGACCATAGAACACCGTTCTTTTTTGTATGGGAATGACTATAGAACATATTTCTTCTGAATTGTGGGGAATGAAAATATAATACTTTTCTTTGATTGCTTTTTACTGGAATAAATTTAATAAAGGAGAATTATTGATTCAAACTTGATCATTTAATAAACTCTTTGATTTCTTGCTCTTATCAATGTCCATGGCTTCTAACAGAACGTAAAGGTTATAAACTAACCATGTTAGAAGTCATGTACATTAATAAGAGGAAGAAATCAAACAGTTTATTAAATGATCAAGTTTCAATCAATAATTCTCCTTCATTAAAATTAATTTCAGTGAAAGGCAGTGGAAGAAATTCATTCTATGGTAATCCCCCACAATTCAGAAGAAATAAGTTCTATAGTCATTCCCCTACGAAAGAAAAACAGTGTTCTATGGCCATTTCCACACACTTCAGGATAAATACAAGCAGTCCACAATGTAATAGCTCAGTTTATCCTCAACATCTGATGAAGCCACTGTGTTGGCGAAACGATATTCTCATGTTTTTGAATTAATTATAGTGAAACTCAGAAAACTATTCAGTTTTATTCAAATTATGTATTTAGATTTTCATAAAGTATCGGCCCAATCTATGAATGAACTTTTTTTCATTGTTGTATAATTTGGGAAAAAACCATTTTGGCTATGAATTACGAACTTAATTCTTGTAATATTTCGTGTAATTTGTATAACTTTATCGAATCTATGAGTCGTAAAGATATAACGTACTTCCCTAAGAAATGTTGGTGATATCGGCTAGCTAAAAAATTGGGGAGACGTATATAAATTCACCTTATTTATGTGTAATATAGACAGTGAAACTGGATCATTTTCTTTAAAATTTCTATTGGGAATATTTTTGATTCAAGACCACAAAACAAAATTGAGACTGAAGATCTTTCTTAACTCCGAGATCCAGATTTATTTCTGCTTTTTCAGAAAGCCTGTTTCCACTTTCCAGTCATTCAGATGTAAATGATGAAATCCAATTTTTTTTTATTTGAAAACCACTCGTGATTTGGAGGAACCTCAACTTGTAACTCAAGGGGTATAGTTAAGCCTTAACTTGAATCACCAGGGGATATAGTGAAGCCTTTATTTGAAACTCCAGGGGATATAGTGAATCCTCAATTTGAAACTCCAGGGGATATGCTGAAATATATTCCACAAAAGTAAGTTTATGAAATTATTGTGATCTGTTGAGTAAATTTATATTCCATTTTGTTTGCTATAGTTAACTCTTTGAATCAAAAAAAAAAAATTAAAAAATAAGAAAACTAGCGTTCTGTAAAAAAACACGAATTCATATCAACGAAACAAATCAAAAATATAAAAAAAACTTGACTTGGTTATTGAAATTGAGTTAAGAAGAAAAATTTAACAAGTAACAAAGTTATAATAATAAGTAAGAAAAAATTGAGATGTTCTAAGACTTTTATATGGGAGATCATTCTAAGATATCGTGCAAAATTTAGAACAGAATCTAAGGTTCATAGAATCTGTTGAAGAGAAAAACAATCGATGAAATAATTAATAATTCGAAACACTTGAAAGCGCATTTATAGATATAAGAAATATCATATTAAACAACCAAAAAACCTTATCACATCAAAATTCGTGGACAAGACGAACACGATTGAAGCCTTACGGGATAACATAACACAGGTAATTCGTGGGATACAGGCCGAAATGCTCGAAAAAGTGACGCAGAATTGCACCTTCCGAATGGACCATTTGATACGGAGTCGCGGACAACATTTACATGAATTTATCTTCAAAATGTAAATGGCAAAGGCCAAGTTATCAATTTCAATGAAAATTTTGAATATATGATGCAAATTGAGTGTTTTATTCGATTTAAAAAAAACTACGCTTAAAAAATCACCCATTATATATAAAATTCAAAAAATTAATGATATTAAATTTTTTAATTTTTTAAAATTTTAAATGAAATAAAAATTATTTAGAAACATTCTTTACATTGTAGAATTACATTCATTTCAAATTATTCAAGAATTACAACTAGAAAGAATGCTCTCAAAAGGACCGAATTCAGTTTTGAGTCTGATCTTCCGTTCAGCGCTCGAGAAAAAATATTGGTTAAATTCATATTTACAATAATATACAACTTTATTTAAAAAGAGAAGAAAAAAAAATTACCTCAGAAATATTAAACATTTGAGACAATTTCACATGGTGAAAAACATTTGTGTTAAAAAAATATAAAAACATATGATACAAAATATTGATTCATACATTATTGCCTACATTCGAATCATCGAAATACACTGCCAAACTATAGTATACCTTTGTTAAGTGCGGAGATTCAACTCTCCTCTTAAACAAATGAGCTTTCAGTTCTTTCAAATTCGATGGTAAATGGTTGAAAATTTTAATACTCTGATAATAGAGAGAGTGCTCAAATTTAGCTGTTTTCTTTAACATATAATAAACATCTATAAATAAATATATAAACACGGTAAGGTGAGTATGTAATTATTAATGAAGATAGGTTTACAAGATGTTCGTTGATGAAATATTCATAGTATTCTTCACGTAATCCAAATCTGAGGTAATTTAATTCTTTCAAAGTGAAGATATCAAAGCACCAATCTGTTTCTCTGATTTCAGAGTACTTTTTATTGAAGGAGGAGTGGATTTGAGCAATAATTAGTTTCTTAATACACACCATCTTCAAAGACCAGTTGGATCCATTCAGAAACACTCTGTATATGTTGTTGAGGCAACTTTATTGAAATTCAACAAAAAATCAGTTTTTTAAAAACTTCTAATTTTGATCTTATAGACACGTCAAAAGAATATATTATCTATAAACGTGACCATCAACATTATGTGAGAATTATGATCTTCTGATAGCTTCCAGTGGAAATGATTCAACAGTAAACTCGATTCGCAGAGAGTGCTAATGATATATATTACATCCCTCAGGCTACGTAGAATTGCATTAATATAATATTACAAACTTATTTATCGACTCTTATCAAACATATGATACTGCAAAATGTAATTAAATGATAATTAAATAATTATGCATCTGATATGAAGAGAAGGCAGCTATTTGTCTCTCCGATTTAAACATTTGTTTGACATGTCCTATCTATTATCTTGTACATTTTAATTGCGTTGGGTTAAAATGTTGTGGAAGGAGTTAATCAAGTGTTGTTGAAATTTATTGGACAGATTTATATCGTGATATAATAAATAATCAGGAATTTTGGATATCTGGAATTGATATGTTTCGATCGTTAATAATTTGGAGATGTACGATTATAGGAGAGATTTTGGGACACCTACATTGAGAGAAAAACCCTTGTGATATAATGAACATGAAGAGTTGGAACCAAACGTTCAGCTGTATTGGAGTTTAAGTACAAAAATAATTTTTCTAGAAAATTACACTGTGTGAAAAGTTAAAACGCATTCTCCTACAAAATTTGGTGTGACACTTTTCAGAAAATGTTGGAAAAGAAGTTTTTAATTTTCTATATCCCGATAAAAATCAGCTTTCCGTTCGAGAGTTGTGACCTATTCATTTTGTAGTGCCTCCTACTGATAAGAATTGGGAAAAATCAAAAATGAATCAAAATCAACGCTTACTCCAAAATCTCGAGAATTTTGAGTTAGAGAACTGAAAATTGGTTTGAATATTTTCATATAGTACTAAAATGATTCCACAGGTCGAGTAGAAAAAGCAGCGGGGGTACAACTTCATTATACACCCGGCTATATGTAGTTATGTACTTACCCTTCGATTGTGAAGATTTTATCCTCCTACTTCCCCATGAATTTCACTAGTTGAAGGTCACAGGCCATGAGTAGAGGTACATACGAGGGACAGCTGATAAGTTCGCGACCTAAGGTACTTAACGAAAAGGTCATCTCGTTACTGATAGCACAAATTGCAACAATAATTTGTCCAATTTGGTTCATTAACACTTCGAACCTGGAACAAGCAAAAATACCATATCGATCGAAACTAAAAATTTTCGCAAATTTGAGCACCTCGCTGTGATTAAATTGTAAAAAAAGGTAACTCGCCAAAGGACATTTTTAAAGAAATGTCATCGGTTCTTCAGGATTCCGGACCATCATAAACAATGGTAAAAAAATCGGCTCGACTTTTTAAATAAGGAAGAGAGAGCTGTCAAAATGACCACCGCCCGGGCCGCCCTGTGACAGAAGAAAATGTTCTATAAGTTGAAAAATTGGTATTAGCCGATCGAAGAATAAAATTGTGGCAGATAGATGAAGAGTCACAGATTAGTGGTGAGTAAATCGGATAAATTCTACACCAAAATTTACACATGAAAAAAATTTGTGCGCGAATGCTGACAACAGTCGACAAACAACGACGACTGGCGAGTTGTACCACAACGATTTGGACGAAATTTGTAACCGCATTGTGACAGTAGGCGAAACCTAGATTTGTCGGTATGATACGGAATCCTAACAGGAGTCTATGCAGTGGATTAAAAAAGGAGAAAGACCAACAAAGAAGTTTTTAAAGTGGAAATGTCGGCCTCTAAGATTATGGCGACTATTTTCTGGGATAGCGAGGGAATTTTATTAATTGATTACTTGCCGAAAGAAACTACTATGAATGGTCAATACTACGCCAATTTATTGGGTCAGGCACGTGAAGCACTCGTACAGAAGATACGTGACAAGTCAGCGCGAGGTGTGTTGTTTCTACAAGACAACGCACACGTTCACACCGCTCGCGTTTCGAGGGATGCTTTGAAAGCTACTGGGTTCACAGAAATTGATCATCCCCCTATAGTCAGGACCTGACTCCCAGTGACTTTTTCCTTTTTTAGAAACTGAAAAAGAAGTCAAGGGGGCGAAAATTTTCGGATGACAATGAGATGAAGTCAGCCGCGGAGAGCCATTTTCAACAGAAATCTTCAGAACATTATTTCAATGGTTTTAAGACATTGTACTTACGATTTGAGAAGTATATTTCACTTGAAGTTGTTTATATTGAAAAATAAAAATTTAACACCTGAAATTTTTTTTCATTTAGTACCTACCCTAGGAATTTAAGCGAATTTATCAGCCGCTAGTATAAATAGAATTGTTTGGTTTGTGGAAGAAAACTCCAAACTAGTCTGAAAAATTTTCATTGAATTGAGAATTTGATTACTTTGGTTTACAATATTAAAATTACGATCAAAAGCGATATCTTCTGCCAAGTATATGCCCTCGATTGTCGAGATCTCTGATCTCGACAGTGTGTTGAGTGCCAGAAAATTATTTGTCGTCTGATTTTTCGATATCTCTTAGGCTAACTCTAGAGTTTATTTCTGGTTTGAGACACCAAAATCAAACCTCAAACTCTGGATTCTTCTTGTAAAAGCCCTATAGAAGCATTTTTTCTTCGAAGTTATTCCATTTCCTGATTATTTAATGAACCAGTCAATCCGGGAATCAAATGTTAAAGCAACAGAGGTATGCTAGTTCTTTGAAAATAATTTAGTTTGTCTCATCTCCAAGTTTGCAAAATTTAATCTTGACAATTCAGTCTTGATGAGGAAAAATGAGCTAGAAACACATTCAAACGGCTGTTTTCATGTGGGTTTTTCTGATGACTATTTTATTTGATTCAATAACTCCTCTAGCGATTATCGCCTATGTGTTCTTGTATTTTGGTTCAATATCCCGTGAAGAAAGTGAGTAAAATAGTGGTGAAGTGAAAATAAAATCAATAAATTAAAATTAAACGTATTAATTTTAATTTATTGTTTTTAATATAATGTTTCACCAAGAGATAAGCGAAACCTCCGTGACATTTATTGAAAATAAAATATCTAAATTCGGCGAGTGAGTTTGGAAATGTTGAATGGTGAATTGCCCTTTTCATGAGATTCAATATGCATCATTTCAAGAGCGTTCAACCTGAATTTGGCTGCTCCGTTCTGATGAGGCTCAACAAGCTCAAAACACCGGTCGACGACTGGTTCTTCGGGAAACGTGAATACACAGCGGATGTTTGATAATTCTGTATTTTTAGAATGATTATTGGAAACTAGGACACGAGAAAACTTTCTGGCGTATTTGTAAATATCCAGATGCGGATATCGAATGTAAGAAAGTCGAAGATTTGTCCGACGTCATTTTTTTTCCAAAACGTGATCTTTCTCGATGGCAAATAATAAAACCTCGGCATGCAAATGCAATATTTCCTATATTTCGAGTGGGGGAGGGGTCTTTTTATCTGATCTAAAATGCTCGGACAGTTTATTCTTCCTCCGGCAGAATTTATTGCAGTATTCAGCCATTCCAGCGCCAACTCGGACGCAATCTACCGGTATATTTCATTTTCTTGTGCTTACAATTTGAACAACATACGTCGTAGCTTGGGGCACTCAGAGCACCATTCGCGGACATATCAGATATGAATTTTCGATAAGTCAAGAATTTAAAATTTTGAATCGACTCCTTAAACAAATTTTATACGTTTAAGAAATTTGTAATTCTAAATTTTATTGTCTCGATTATGGTTTTATTGATTTGAGACGGGATTTCTTTTCAAAAAAGGATAATGACGGAATTTATTACCATGGATTTGTAAGCTGGCTTGTCGTTCGATGGGAAGCTGCCGTTTCGACATTTACCTTGACAGATCGTAAGAAAAAGCAATCTATCTCTTTCAGGTTAGTTCTTTCGGTTAGTCCAATGTTTATTGAATCTAAATAGATGAGGGAATATATTGGTCATTGTCATATATACCCTATATTATATTGAATTTGAAAATATTACAAAAATAAAATGAAACTAACACATTTTTCTACAATATATCGAATAAACTTATCATCAAATAAAATAAATTGTTATTTTCAGCAACAAAACTTCTTGAAAACGCAATGAAAGTGGAGTAATCTTTTTATTGAAAGTATTGGGAAGTGTTCCCACAATATTTTGAGCAGTTTCCACAAAAAACAACATTGAAAGTATCACAAGATATATTGCTGGTTGCATGGGAACCATCACATAACCATTACTTCTATTGCGGTCATAATTTACTATCCTCCAACAGCTATTGGACCTTTTTTTCTGAAGTCAATATTAAATTATCATAAGCTTACGTTTTTGACATTTTTAACTCATAATGTTTCTTATAATTTGAATAAATGTTGATATATTTCAACTCTTACTTTCATCTGTACGTGTTCTTTATGTGGAGAAGTCTTCTTATATTTTTCAATGTATTATTGATCCAATTTACAGGACCTTTCTTCTTTGTGACAATGAATCTCCCTTAATGAAAAATATTCGGATGCCATATAACTGTACTTGTCAGTTAAAAACTTCATCATCGTCAAGTAATTCACATCAGATATTATATTGAAAACTTTTCAAAACAAACTTAATAAAACGCTTTTCACTTTTACAAACCTTTTTTTGTTAGCGCACTGTCGTAAAAATTATATTTCAACTCCCTTGAAATTTTTTTGAAGACAGTATAGTGACCTCTATGATCTGAAAGGGATGGTACAAAGATATTTGCTTCGAGATTCGTTTCACTCTGCCAGTGCTCCCGAAAGCAAATAATGTCGAATTTGAATTCTGAGAAGAATAATTCAAACATCTTTAATTTGTTGAAAAGACACTATACATTAACATAAAACATACTCATCCGATTTTCATAATTCAAGATATTTTTTAGTTTATAACGTTGTTGTTATATTATTCAATGTGTGGAAATATTAAACAATACTTGTATTGAGAATATATATTTATGATTATTTACAACGAACGAAAGATTGAACACGTGGTTGTTGTTGTTGTTACTCGATGCAAGTTAGAATGACAGATGTTGAACACAGAACTGACTGTCAGAGAAGATCTCTGACAGAAGAGAAGGGAGATTGGATGTTGGTAGGCCTTTTTATATGTTGACAGTTGATGGTGAGGCGTCCCAATGTGATCACAGAATAGTGATACTATTCTGTGATATGTTTTCTTCCATCGAACGTCAATGCCAATTCCTACAAGCTTTTCCGGTGTTTCTAATTCTCCTACTTTTTCGGAATTAACATTTCCATTCACTAATCTTCGCTTTGACAGGTTTTCAGTTTTTGATTCATGACTTTTTCCTTTTCCTGCCCGAAAAAAGTTTTGAAGTCATATTCCCTCAGGAGCACATCGTTTAAAACGTGTGAACGGGTTAAAACGTCTAAAACGTTTGTAAAACGTACTTGTGAAATATGTAATTTGATTTTTATTACAAAAATTCATTACAAAATGCAATAAATCAAAGAATAGTTTTTTTCAAAAAAAAAATTCAGATCAGATTTTTCAATAATAAATATGGAAAAAAATTAGAATGTTGTAGCTTGATATGCACGTTTAGATATTTCGAAAATACTTGATTCTAATACTATATGAGAAACTATTATTAATATTTTTACACTAGAAAATACAAAGATCTATATAAACTTTTCTAGCTGAGAAAAAAAGACGAAATTAAAATACTGATTGCTTTTGAGGGTCAAAATATAGTTTGATGATGAAGACCGAAAAGTGTTAGTAAACAAATTGAATACTTTTTAATTCGATAAAACTCAAGCACAAGGATTTGGATCAATCTTATTCTTATTATTGAAACTGAAAATTTGCTACGACCATCAATAAAGTCCATAAACATTCTCAAACTTCTCCATGATTTTTCTTACTCGCTTTTCAGTACATCCTGTATACCTACATATTTATATGAAAGAATAAATACTCCTCAATATTATACTGATTAATACTCGTAAATGTTATGGTTAGACTCATAATTAAATGAGAGGTTATAAGAAATACTTGTCTAAATATCACTGACTGAACAATTCTTTATTCGACTAGTTTCGCCTTTTACGGCATCATCAAGAATGCGTAGAAGGCGAAACTAGTCGAATGAAGAATTGTTCAGTCAGTGATTTTTAGACATTCAAATATGAACTATCACAGAGTTTTATATCAATATATATTTATATCATAATATTTTTTTAGGTACGAACCTGAATAACCCGAGAAGTAAATGTTTTTTTAAGTTGGAAAAATTGCTGATTTTTTCAATACCTAACCAGTGGGAGAATGGAACTGATATTGTCCATATTAGCAGATTTATCTAGAGAACGTATAAATGTAATGGAAACTTGTCTGTCATTCAATACTGGTTGGCCTTATAAAATAATTGTTGCATGCAATTCGAAAATAAACGGAGTTGGATGTTGATAATTAAATTTTATCAACCTTTTATCACCGCCTAGTAGAAGACAAGCGTAATAATTCCGTTTTACCCGGAATCAGAGACCAAATCAACCCATGCAGCAGCATTTATCTAAATTCAGGATACAGAATTTTAATTAATAGAGGGCGAGTACTGGGTACATTCTTGCATAAAAACATGATAAAGGCCGCTATTATTATATACCAGAATGGGATTTTTGATTAATTCATTCAAAAACACACATGCTCTGTATAAAAGATAACAGTTTGCATTTATTTCCGGTCGGCTGGGCTTCGTTTCATAGAAAGGGCAAAAATATCGATGCCATTTTTGAACGAATTTATTAATTTATCTTCAACAAAAAATATCAATGGGGACAATGGCTTTCTGATTGGTTAAATCGCAATGCAATTTGTAGACTTTCTATTGTTCTTGTAACAAAGAACTGTTATCGCAAACATAACACGCATCTCTCTGTTGTCACATGTTTAGTGGTCATCGATTTCATTTTCGCTTTGTATTTCATTTAACATCGCTCTAAAATCTTTTCCATTTCAAGAAGATTGAAATCCACTCAAATTGAATGATTTACACAACCTAAGTTTAACTGTGGAGACCTTTGCACATATGGTACAGTTTTCATTTCAGTATAAGACAAAATATACAGGATGACTCTAAAAATCACAGTAAATTATTTATTTCGATTTATATTACGAGTATATCAATTCAAGAATTCCTCTTACTTTGAGATTGAAAAAACACATCTCTGAATTATATGTCTAAGTATTATTGAAAATTTCACATAGATATAGAGTAACTGTCAATAGTGTCAATCATTTCATATATATCATGTTTTAGAGGCTTTGATAAACAGAATAGGAAAAATAAAAGCATATTGTATGAATTGAAAGCACAACAGATTGAGGATAAATCGTTTTCAAAACTGTCAAAATAAATAGAAAGAAAATTTTAATCATGAAAATTTGTCATAAGTCTTGCAGGTCAAAAACTACAGCTTCAGACGATGAAAAAATGTTGCGGATTAGTAAAATGATAGATTATAGGTTGATAATATGAAATAGTGATTATTTTTCAAGTAAAGCTCTTGTGACATCTTGGTTTACAGAAAACACTCGACGTTTTCCATCTGTTTCTTTGGAAACAGATTCGGCAGTATAATGCTGAAATCCTTGCTCGCCGTGATGTTAATTTTCATTTTAAACATTCTCGTATGGTTAATCCGTTTGAGGAATAACATCAATTGTAATGAACTTCGTTTATTCGTAACCTGTGATGCAGACAGTGGCGTAGTTTTTACTGTGAATTCGATTCAAAGTCTCATGTTCAGTACCCAATGCTTAAACGTGTCTGTCTCCTGAGAAATATATAGCACCCGCTTTATCAATGTCTACAGCTGGAATTTTACTGCTAAATTATCACCTGCATCACTAAAAAAGAAATTTTAACGAGGATAAAGCTAGATTTTATGGGACAGCGGTAGGAAAATTGACAAGGGAAGTAAATCAGTCCGTATTTACTAGTAATTTTAACCAACTAAAGGGGTCCCTAAATTAGTCCAATATTTGAATTTGCCGCCATTCATGATGTTGAAGGTGTCGAAGAAAGTACAAGATTTTTTCTGCCGAAACTGAATGATATGGATGTGGTCAATATGTGCTTTCAACAAGACGGTGCTATATGCCATACAGCCCGTTGAAACACTTCAATTACTGCATGGGACATTTAAGGTGATCAGAATTGGCCAACTAGATCGTGTGATTTAAAACTATTAGACATTTAATTGCTCACTTGGAATCACAGATCTATGTCAAGAAGCTTACAATCACGCGTGCATGAAAGGAGGAGATTCAACGAATTTCAGACGCATTTATACAGAATGGTTATGGAAAATTTTGACAAACAAGTGCGTATGTGTGTATAAAGCCGTAAAGGCCATTTTTCCGATGGTTACTTCATTAATAACAATATCCTATGTTCTTTATGATTCAATAAAAAACTACTGAAATTTTATCGAATATAAATCGAAAGACTCTTAAAAATCAAAAAATTGTGTTTTATATTCAATTCAAATCTTGTGTTAGTTTTGGAACACGCTATGAATAATATCCGGACGGAAAGATTAACTTATCATACTGATAAGTTAATGATATGAGCAATAATGAGTAATAATCTATAATATTGAAATGAATCGCACAATGTCTTGGTAAGCGCATAACTCAACAACGCCTGGATCAATTTTGCCAACTCTTTTTTTTTAAATGTTCACTGAAGTCCAAGAATATTTTTACGGCGAGAAAATCAGATATTTTGCGGGAGAAACCCTAAAAACAGCCCATTTCTATTTCCCATACAAACGTTTTCTAACTTAAATATAGAGTCAACGGCTGGACCGATTTCAGTATGTTTTTTGTTTTGTTTGTTATTGTCAGGGAAAAGGTTTTGACAAATACTTGTAAAATTAGAGAATTTGAGAATACTTTATTGATATTATATGTAAGAAATGAAAATTAGTTCTCAAAAAAAGGATGTAAAAACTCAATACCTTATCACACATCTCGGTTACTTCAGAGCTATCACGACTGATATTAAAACTTCAATTTAATATAAAATTTGGGTAAGTATGAATAGACTAACATACACGTTACTAACATAGCACGTAGTTTATTTAATTATAAGGAATAATACATAGATTTCTTCAATTTACAGTTGAAATTTCATTTTTAAAAATGATAGCTATTAGTTGTACAAACTTAAGTCGCAGAACTCGCAATGCAGCAAGTCAAAGATATAAAAGAGCATGTCAAACTGACGAGCAATGTGAAGCTCGGAGTGAAGTTGAACGGAATCGATGAAATCGATGGAATAGCAATTATAATATGAAAAGGTTGCGTTTAACTTAATCGACCTGCATTCAGTTATAACGTTGAAATAGATTACAGTTCACAGCAAATTGTTGCTAATGGACCAAATAACGTTGTGTGTCAATACTAGACAAAGCTTAAATGTGATTGAGAAGAAAATACTACGAATGATGCGACAAAATATTTCGCGGAATATTGATATTACCATTCAAATAGACGCTTTTGCTACAACTACCAGAGCCACTATATTCATTGTTTTCCGGGAATGAACTAAATTCTGAACATTTTTCGACTTATATCCAGCAAACATATCATATAATTAATGATGAGATATATGGGGAAAGTACTTAATACGAAATTAAGAACAAGCTGTTCAACTATAGAACGGACATGTTAATAACTTTCATTATATCAAAAGTGTCAATATAGGAATTTTTGATTATTCCTGAAAAAAGTGATGTAGCTATTTATAAAATCATATTTGAAAATATGTTAAGGTATACTAAGCATATAGGTGTACATAACAATATATTTTTGCCACTAACATATTTAATAAACATATACATTATATGAATCATTTTCAAATTATGCTTCTGAGCTATTTTTTTAGGACTCGATATTCAGTGATACCTTATTTAAAGAAGTGTGTTTCACTTATTCATTATTTACATGTTAAACTACTATTTTAATTCAAATATAGCAATGTATATTTGATGATTTTGATTTGAAAAGTTTGTAGTTTTATTAGAGATCATAAAATATGGGCAACTTCACAACAGGTATATTCAATTAATTTTTATATTTTCATAATTTTGTAAGGAGTTTATTTCATGTAAGTGTTATTAGCTGAATGTAAATTTAAGATCTCTGTTAATGGCCTTCAGTATAAACAGGCCAAAAATTTAGTTTCTATACAGCATAAATAATACAATTCCAATTTAAGAAAAAACAAGTTCTAAGTTTCAAGAGCTATTGGAAAGATAAATTTGAAACAGTGGAAGAATGTGATGGGTGAAAACCTATCATATTCAGTACTTTCTGATCATCATACATCATCAATGCTATCATTTTAGTGCCTTTCTCTCGTATACCTATGTGAATGAGAGGTAATAATAAAAACTTGTCTAAAAATCACTGACTGAACAATTCTTTATTCGACTAGTTTCGCCTTTTATAGCATTATCAAGAAAGATTATTCTTGATAATGCTGTAAAAGGCGAAACTAGTCGAATAAAGAATTGTTCAGTCAGTGATTTTTAGACAAGTTTTTATTATTACCTCTCATTTAATTATGAACTATCACAGAGTAGATTCATCGTCCATTGAATTTAGTATACCTATGTGGTTTATCAGTAATAATAAAATTGTATTATCGTTTCATTCATCTTTTTGGTATTTTAGGGGAAATACTGATACAAAGAAGCAATAAATATGAAGGAAGATTTGTAACATGTTACATGTATTTATTGATTTAGCACATAATTTTCTGATAATCTTATTGCGTTCTAAGAAGTATTGAAGCTAAAACTTCAAATTAATTTCATACTTTATAAACTTTCTATTGACATTTGCTATTAGGTACTCAGATATTTTATGTGGTCAAAATAACTAACGACATTTATCAGAACATAGCTAATCTTATTAATATTCTTTAGAATACTGAAAAAGTTTCTAGATTTTTCATTTAGATTCAATAATTTCGATTTATATTTGTTGCGCTGAATTCACAATATGACTTGGTTATTTGAAATATTTTGAGTTCCCTCAAATATTATAAATTTACATGTACGCGTAGGACTGATTTAAAATAACAGGAAGTATTGCAGTCCCTTCGTAAAGGAGTAAGTACTCGAACCTGGCTCCACACGAGATAAAACTTGAAAACGAGATAGTGTAGCACAAATAGTAGAACATGTCTTTCCGGCTTTGTGAAAAATATTAAGAGAAAAATAAATGGGCGTACAAATATCGACGGGTCAGCTAGTTATGTAATAAAAATAATATCGCAGATGAGTTTACTTTTGTTAAATTGACGAAAATTTTGTTAATTAATTGACTTCATTAGGTACATTTAAGTTTCATTGATCAGTTTATTTAATAATCCAATAACTTTCTACCGGCGAGTTCTTATATATCCTATCATACAAAAAATGGATAAATATATACGAAATATATACCTATAGACAGAATTTTGAGTCGGATAAACGTCGAAATCCCCTAAAAAATATTCCTTCACAGTTTTGGTGCCAAAACAAGAAAGATCAGATAGTATTTCAATAAAGTTGAACCATTCGAAGGCAGCGGAGCGCAAAAGTGACCGTCAGGAAATTTTTATTTTATGTGGTGGAATGAATTGAAGTCCGGAAGACGTCCCTAGTGCGAACTGAACAACGACGGGGGTGGCTCTGAGAAACAGCCCGAAGATATATCGAAATTAGGGTGGTACAGATAGCGGATTGGATTTTGATTTATCGGATTAGAAGGCGGACGCAAAAGGCCGATGCGTATTAATTTCACGCTGGCGTTTAATGATTTAAGCAACCTCAAGATAGAAAATTTTCAACCCTAAATTCAATAACACCAAGGGAATTGGTTCTCATTTTTTGACATAAATAACTGAATTTTAACATTCGCAAAATCTTAGGTGGCTCACAAATGTTTTGTATAGAGACACACCAAGGCAAACATGAAGTATTTTGTCATTAATCCTATAGCATTTATTATAAACACATATAAATATATAAATTATATATATTTAGCTAAAGCTATTACAACAACTTACAAAAAAAAATCCATTTTCATAGTTTTGAAATATATTTATACAATTTATTTCTGAAGATTTTATAACTATTACAATATTTCACGGACTCAGGCAGATCATTATAGAGCCTGATTGCCCTAATCAGAGTGGATTTACTCATCTGTGAGGTATTAAACGTATCATATATATATATATATATATATATATATATATATATATATATATATATATATATATATATCACGCCGACCTCGAGTGCCATAATCATGAACATCAAAGACATACCTGAAACTTTCATTCAAGTACGTCGACACCATCCTATGCTTAATCTTATAAATAAAATCAATAGTCTTGAAAGCAACACGCTGCCTGATATCCATAAGTCCCAAAAATTTAAGCATGCTTCGGATGGGTGTCTCCCTCGAACACTGAATCACAGTTCTCATTCCTCTATTTAAGATTTTATTTAAAAGATCAAATGAACCCTCAGTCAAATAAAAAAGCAGGGACGCACAGAAATCCAATGCGGCAACACCAAGATGCTGAGCAAAAACAATCTAGTGCAAAAATCAAGTTTATTCCTAAACTGTAAATATAATGAATTTTCATCGACATCTTATTTGCTATGTACTCAGCATGCCTATTTAATTTTGATCCAAAACGATACCTAGGTACTTCAGCTGATGCACCCTTTCCAAGCAGTCATCATTAAGCTTAATCTTTGGACCTACAATTTGAACCTTTCGAATTATTAGGTGATCCTATTATCATATATTTAGAATTCTTGATATTAACAGAAAGGTCATTGTCACAAAGCCATTCATACATTTTCTTCAAATCCTTGTTGACTAATTCACACATATTATCTACATCCCTACCACTAATGAACAGCATAGTATCATCAGCAAACAAAGAAATGTTACAATTTACTACAAACTGACACAAATCATTTATATACAACAAGAAAAGAAGCACATACAAAGCCTCGAAAATTTTGAATGAATGCCTTGGTAAATCATGTTAGAGAATATTGAGATCAATGCCCACTTTTGATGAAAGAAAAGAACTGTTTTAATTGATAAGGAATTAATCAGTTGTCCATTGCCAAGAAGGACAACGACTTCAATCTGCAATCACCTTCTAAGGATTACAGGGTGAAAATCGTCAACTCATTGTATAAGAAAAAAGAAGATATTTTTCATATCATAGAAGTACCAATCACGGAATAATATTAGATAGGAAGTTACATCTCTCACCGTACGTACTGATTATATCTTGTTTGACAGGTATCATCAAATGATGTTTATATGTCAATAGGTTGTGTAATGAGTACTCTTGCAATCTTTCTGTATTTCAGCGGGTAATCAATTTGTATATATGAAGATGAAAATATGAATATATTTCATGTTTATATGAATAAATTTACGTGTATACACGATACCTATAATTTTTGTCTTGAAATGCAACTGAATAAAACATAGAAAAAACAGTAGTAAAATAATTCGAAAAGAATAATTTTTGAATAGTATTCATCTGAAAGTTTAGATCAAAATACCATTTTTAGCGAAATATCAACAAGAAATGAAATTTTCCACTTTTGCTATGTGTTATTGCTAGGAATAACAATTTTTCGTTCAAATATTGTGGGAGAAGGAAAGTGCAAAGGAAAATATGGTACATATACCTGCAGGGTGTTTTGTTGGAAAACGGAAATATTTAAAAGTTGAGTAGAGGTGAGCTAGGTGGTACTAGATATATCTCATATTAACTTTCATTGTTTTTGTAACAAAGATATATGGTGTTTTCTGAATGCTGCCCAGTATTTTCTAGGAGAATTTGGCATACTCATTTCTCGTTTAGAGCTCAAATGAAGAAAAGCCAACAAACATAAGTAAAATCCTGGCCCGATTAACAGAAATTATGAAACGATTGTATCCTTGAAACTAACAATACTCTGTACATCGAAGATTTTGGAGTCTTTCTGCAAATTTGAAAAGAGTATGAAAAGGTTTACTTAAATACGTGCTTCACTTCTTTGCCTATGTAGTTTTACTGCACAAATTTTAAAAAGAGAAGTTTTCGACAATTTACACAATTTTTAAAATTTGGCAAAATCTGAGATGCAGTTTACTGCCCGATTTTTCAGAAAATATTTTGTCATTCATTATTGTACTATACTAGTCAATTAGAAAATATCCAGAATTGAAGGGAGCCACAACCTATTCCTATTTATGTCACTGTGAGGATTACGTTATAATTTATTTTGTGTTTCTAATGACTCAGAGTTTTTACATGAGAATTGTTTGGAGATACATCACTAACAGGAACGTTGGGTGAATTCAAATACTGATTCAACCCTCCAATTTTTCATTAACGGTAATAATTTATTGATTCATTTTATTCTAATTATAATATGTTTTATTTTATTTTTTGTTTTGTTTTATTTTATTCGCCATTCATTTCATTTTTATTAATTTTGGGTTTCAATTTTTTATTTCTGTTTCAGCCCTCAGCAAACTACTTTTGAATCTTTTTCAGTTTCTCCAGTTCACTCCGATGAATTTTATCATTCAATTCTTCATATAATAATAGTTTGTTTCAGAATTTGAATTTAAATTTATAAGCAATGGAAGTCCGACAAAATAATGAATAATAATATAAATTGTCCACAATGAACGTGCCACACTTTCAGAATTATGTAGATATATATACACATAAATTCGTCCTTGTGAACATACGCAGAGTAATATATTACCGGTAATAACTTTCCTTATCTCGGCATCTGATTCAATAAAAAAGCGGGATGTGTCTTGGAAATTATAAATTATATAAAATTCCTAATAACGCTTTCGTGTACGGAAAACGTATTCGTGCACCCTGGGGCTGTAACGTTAAACGGGGCTGCGTTTTGGGGCACGCGAATTACCGATCGAGTGAGCGCAAACAAATGCTTGTTCACGCGAAACAACCGCCACTTAAAACAACTGACGAACTCTAAGCCCATAAAATCATATTTACCAAGAATTAACACGTTCTCCTAAGAAACTAGGGATAATTTACGTAATGGGAATCATTTTATTGGTAAACAGTCTCTAACAGGGTAAATAACTTTAAAATATTGAAATTTTAGTAAAATATATGTCCCTGTAAAGAATGGTTGACATTTGTTCATTTTTCGTAATAGGTTTGCATCGTATCTTAGTAATAAATTTTCGTTTTTGGACCTAGAATAAATAGCTATAATATTAATAGTTTTCCACAAGTGAGAAATTTTTATTCAGAGTTTTATTCCAACTATTTCGAATAATCTAGAGTGAAAATTATATATATATATATATATATATATATATATATATATATATATATATATAAATGAGAGAATGAATAATAATAGGGCATTCATTCGAAAAATTTAATCAATCAAAAGAATGTTTTAGTGGAGCTTGCTTTGCGATGTCTCCATTTTTCTTCAAGGGATATATGTTAGAGAAATATTGAAATCGATGCCACACATGATGGAAGTACAAGACAGCTGTTTCGTCCTACAAGGAACTCGTCAGTTGCACCACGTCCATCGAAACGAGGCAAACGATTTCAGTCTCCAAGCACTTTCTTATGACTCGATGTGAAGAACCGTTGAGTAATGAATGCTTTACAATTCCATTCATAGAAATCAATACCAAACATCTTTCAGATCATAGACGCACCAAGCACCGAACGTTCACACGTCTTCTATACCCGCAGTTATCAACTGAATTGCAACGTATATTTCACAAATGTCACCGTAGTGATAAATGTCAAAACGTGAAGCGTATGAATATTCATTGTTTGTTGCTATTTTTTGTCTATGCTATGATAGATGTTTTCTATTGATTTCTAAAGATAGAATTGTAAAATATTCTTTACTTAACGGTTTCGCCGCTTGAAGTCACAAGAAGGTGCTTGGAGATTGAAATCGTTGCCTCACTTCAATGAACGTGGTGCAACTGACGAATTCCTTGTAGAACGAAACAGCTGACTTGTACTTCCATCAGATGTGCTATCGATTTCAATATTTCTCCCTTGAAGGACAATGGAGGCATCACATCATGCATCACACACGTTCACGTAAATCATTCTTTTGAGTAATTTAAGATAATTTTTCATCGGTCTCCTTTTTTGTACATTAGTCTTTCTTTCCAAAAATAGCAATGCAAAGTAGGACGGCATATATCTTGACAATCCAAGCACGATGATATATACCGATGTCTTTAGTGAGGTTTCTCTTTCAAGAAATGAGCAGTTTGTAACATTTTCGAGATGATTTTAGAGAGAAATTTCAGCTAAAATGAAACATCCTCATATTTTGCATACACTTTGACGGGACTTTGTTTAACTGGACAAAATTGCAGTCGAATGTTTGAAATGATTTCTTTCTGCGTTGATAACTCTTCGCAGAAAATGAAAAAATAACTCTTGGCAGAAACGTATCAATTTTAATGGAATTATTTATTTCATAATTCCTCAACATGTCTATGTCAGTTTACTCGTATATTGAAAAATAGTTTTTTATGAAACCTAATCTGAATCTCATTTCATGAAGTGCATAGACTGTGGGTAAAAGCATAGACTATATGACATTTATTATATGCATACTAATTCGCGTTAGGATTTAAGAAAATAAATTTCATAGCCTGCTACTGATAAATATAATCAGATATTCTGTAAATATGACAAAATCGCAACGACATCAGATGAATCCGTTCTACGATCGCATTTCTCATCTGAAATGCCATAAACGATAATTATTATTACCTTATCTTCCAGAGTTTACGCTATTTAACAACCAAATGCATTTCAGAAGCCGGCGCAAGAGCAGCAAGTCTCAACAAGGTCATTACTCAGCCGTAATAAGTACCACGTAAGTCGCGGAGATAAACAAATGAGTCAGTCCATCTCCTCGTTACGGCCTCAGCAGCATCACGAATCAGCCAGAGAACGGGCAGCGAGAGTCACAGATCACAGATAACCAACTGGAGAAGAAGAGAAAGACCGAGAGGGACCCCGAGCCCTGTTTAACAATGTACAGAGGTGTCAAAGTCAGCTTCCCGACTCTGCTTTTAATTACCGATCTGACATCTAGCACCAAACCCCCCAATTAAAATGGTCGGTCTATAAATATGTTATGGGACGAGCCCAGTGGGCACCTGGCTACGGCTTGGTGCAGTTGAGACCGCCCGTTTTCTCGAAATGCTCCGGGAATTATATGGCTAGCTATCCGCGTTCACAGAGCCATAATTCTATGGCCGATGGTATGCAACCATTCTGAATATTGTGTTACCGTATATTTTCCTCGGGCGTACGCGTTCGGATGTAGCAACAGCGATAAAAATGCTGCGAGCGATGTGCGACCGAGGAAGGTGTGAAATCATTTCGTTTGGACCGTGTGATTCTGTGGATCGATACATAAAACTATTTGTAACGGAGTAAGAGGAATTTCGGGATCGATATCTTCGCATGGCGCGATCTCCCCAGATATTTGAATGTGTAGTAAAAATATATGTTTGCGTCTCAATGTTCGTCTTCTACGATACCGAATACTCTTTCATCAGAAATAAATCAACTTTGAGCCGAAAAGGAAACTCCTTTTTTCATTGTAAAATATCTTGTCATCTACATGTTAGTAATAGTTGTTTGAGGAAGAAGATACGTGTTGAAATTCCATGTAAACGATTTTCAAATTGAACATATGAGAATTTCAAAAATATTATATAATTAGCGTTATTGTCCTCTACAATATTGTTTCGGTATACAATACCTTAATCAGGTGTACGAACTGGGTTTGAATTTACAAAGATAGGTCCAGTAAAGGAACAAATTCGAGTGGCTACAAGTTGAATGTAGAAAATGTTACGTTGAACAGTCACGTCGAACATTTGATATAAATAAAGCAGAAGCAACCAAAGAAGCAAACAGGTTTTAAATTCCTAAACCAAAGCAACCAAAGTAACCATACATAAGGATTACGAGATACTACACATAGAAAACAAAGGCTTGCAGCTCAACTTCCAGGAAGGTCTTGAAATTGAAAGATATATAAGAAAGTTCGTACATCACTCAACGAAAAACTGGAAGTTAACTACTCCCTACTACCGAACTTTAATTTCAGTAATAGTATATAAGTAACATTACTTCATTTTTCTACTCATTGTTCATCCACCTGATGATTTTCAGTAATTTATACCGAAACAACATTGTAGTGGGCAAAATAAAATATTTTTGAAATTCTCAAAATGTTTTGCAAAGATAATCATAATTTAATAGTGTTGGCGTTTACTTGATGTAAATCCATTATAATTGAATATAAACTTAAATTCAAACACTTGAACTTATGATTTACACTTTATTGACTACATAGCATGACGCGTTTCGTCGTTACAAACGACTTCTTCAGATGCTTACAGAATAATAACAACATTTTGAAAAACACAGTTTTCTGAAATCACAGAATTTGTGACTTCAAAATGAAAAAATTTATTTCTAGTTGAAGTTTCGCTACGAACTGTAGTTTTGCAGAAAAGTTGGAATGAAAAGTTTTTATTAAATACCTGAAGTATTTTTATTATAATTTAATCTTTTTTCCGATAGTTTTCTTGTTTGTTTAGATTAGAATAGACTTTTTTATTACCAAAAAGTTGTAATTCAAGATTCCTAATGAAGAGACTGAAGAATATATTTCTAACGTGAATAACTCCAGATGAAGTTCACATATCCAGAATATTTTTACATCTTTAATTCAGCTTAAAAGATATCATTAGTGCAATTGTATAAACATATATATATATATATATATATATATATATATATATATATATATATATATATATATATCCAAATGAAGGATATATATCCACTAAAACATATATATTCCATGATATAGTGGTGTCCAGAGTTACCCAATTCTAGTACCAATAATCCCCTTAGGATAACGCACTTTTAGCATGTTCAATGCCATTAAATAATTGCATGTTCTCAAATGAACACATTAAAATTACATTTCAAAGTATAATTCAAACTACTTATAAGAAAATAGAGTCAAAAATTATATCATCAATTCTAATTGACAAATGAATTTATTAACACGTCTCTTTACTTATCATTCTTGAAGTATCAACATTTATAACGTGTAATAATCTCCTATACGACGAAAAGGTCGTTAATTAATACAACATAGTACATTTAATGTACGTTGAATGCCGGTGATAACATTGATAATTCCGGTGCGTTAGATATAACAATGGCATTAGAACATAAAAGTGTTCCAATATAAATTTTATGGTTTTTGATATCGAACTCTGAACACACGACAGAAGGTGTGCTCATGAATTTAAATGGCTTTTATATGCGTTACCTAGAATTTACAAGGAAAGATGGGACGAAATGACGATATCCGAAAAGCTCTTAATTCGTCCATAAAAAAATAACAGCGAGAGCGTGTGAAGGAAAAGAAATTGGAAATTATGAAGCGAAAAAGTTCTAGCTCCGAACTCATTATCGGAAGCTGGAATTTTGTTCCTCAGATAATGGGAATTGATAAGAAATCTGGTGTTTTGGAGCTTCGCTCAGCAGTTTCGGATAATAGGGAGATTATTTTCAGGGGTTTGTGATATTGGGAAAGTGTGGGTAATATCGAATGATGGTGTCTTTGATTTTCAGTTATAGAATTTAATTAGTTTCTGTTAAATTTTCTTGAATGAGTGTTTTTCGAAATTGAAAATCCATTCAAAATCAAGTTGTCATATATATATATATATATATATATATATATATATATATATATATATATATATATATATATATATATATATGAGAACAAGGTTTGTCAGGATGAAAAAGGAGTTAATAGTTTTCGGTATTTACCTGAGATTTACGTTGCTTGTTTATTTGTAACAGCCGTTTACATATGTTTCAAGCTAATTGGCTTGAAATAATAATTGATTTGAACATCTAATAACTTGAACTACGCCGTTCTGATGAGAGCCAATTAGCTTGAAACATCAATATATATATATATATATATATATATATATATATATATATATATATATATATATAGAAAATGAACACTAGAACATTCATTTGAAAAATTGAAATTAATCAAGAGATTATTCAAAAGAATGTTATAGTAGAGCTAGATATGTGAACGTGTACGATGTGATGTCTCCATCATCCTTCAAGGGATAAATGTTAGAGAAATATTGAAATCGATGCCACACCTGATGGAAGTGCGAGACATATATGTTTCGTTCTGCAAGGAGCTCGTCAGTCGCACCACGTCCATCGACGTGAAGCAACGATTTCAACCTCCAAGCATCTTCTTGTGACTTCAAGTGGAAGATCGTAGAGTAATGAATACTCTACAATTCCATCTATAGAAATCAGTAGAAAACACCTCTCTCGGATTACAGACACACCAAGCATCGAAATTTCACATATCTTCTATACCCGTAGGTATCTACTAAATTGCAATGTCTATTTGACAAATATCATCGAACGATGTTTTTAAATGTCAATAGGTTGCGTTAGTAGTACGCTCGCGTTTATTCCCGTATTTCAGGGGCCTATTCGGCGATATTTTTAAGGAAATGAAAATTGTTTGTGCTTATGGCACTGAATGAAATATTTAAGAAAATGAACACTAGAACATCCATTTGAAAAATTTGAATTAATCAAGAGAATGTTATAGTAGAGCTAGATATGTGAACGTGTACGATGTGATGTCTATCCTTCAAGGGATAAATGTTAGAGAAATATTGAAATCGATGCCACACCTGATGGAAGTGCAAGACATATATGTTTCGTTCTGCAAGGAAGTCGTCAGTCGCACCACGTCCATCGAAGTGAGGCAACGATTTCAACCCCCAAGCATCTTCTTGTGACTCCAAGTGGAAGACCGTAGAGTTATGAATACTCTACAATTCCATCTATGGGAATCAGTAGAAAACACCTCTCAGATTATAGACACACCAAGCATCGAAATTTCACATATCTTCTATACCCGTAGGTATCTACTAAATTGCAATGTCTATTTGACAAATATCATCGAACGATGTTTTTAAATGTCAATAGGTTGCGTTAGTAGTACGCTCGCGTTTATTCCCGTATTTCAGGGGCCTATTCGAAATAAAATTCTGAAATACGGGAATAAACGCAAGCGTACTACTAACGCAACCTATTGACATTCAAAAACGTCGTTCGATGATATTTGTCAAATAGACATTGCAATTCAGTAGATACCTACGGGTATAGAAGGTATGTGAAATTTCGATGCTTGGTGTGTCTATAATCTGAGAGGTGTTTTCTACTGATTCCCATAGATGGAATTGTAGAGTATTCATAACTCTACGGTCTTCCACTTGGAGTCACAAGAAGATGCTTGGGGGTTGAAATCGTTGCCTCACTTCGATGGACGTGGTGCGACTGACGAGTTCCTTGCAGAACGAAACATATATGTCTCGCACTTCCATCAGGTGTGGCATCGATTTCAATATTTCTCTAACATTTATCCCTTGAAGGATAATGGAGACATCACATCGTACACGTTCACATATCTATCTCTACTATAACATTCTCTTGATTAATTTAAATTTTTCAAATGAATGTTCTAGTGTTCATTTTCTTAAATAATATATATATATATATATATATATATATATATATATATATATATATATATATATATATATATATATAATGCCTCATTACCCTTGGCTCTATAAATGAGAAAGGTTGGTTTGAGTTTTGTCCAGAATTGGATTGTTTTCATTAAACTGAATTAATTAGCAAAGAAGAACAGGATCGCCTACTCGTATTCAAATTAACATCCTTTTCGATGGATCTCCTTGATAACGACAAGAAAAACAGTCGTAATACTCGAAATCTTCAAAATTCTTCCATCTGATATACAAAACAATAAATATCAACATTAAATTACCCATAAAATTATAAGCTTATTTTTCAGCAGAGCAGAACAAAGTAGAAACATTTAATATTTGTATATCGACATCACGAGTTCGGATCACGATTCTTGGAGATCTGTTGGACCCCATCTCCGAAGAAACTTACCTGCCAGGTGCTTTCGTTTAGTGATGGTATCAGTTTAAGAAAACTATATGGTGATTTTTATTTCTGCGCATATCTGGTAGGTAGAGAAATTTGCAATAAGATTCTCATCTAAGTTGTTGGTGATAAACTACAAAACCAAGAGAGAGGAGTTTTATATTTGAGTTAAATATTTTCTTGTTATTATGGAATGAAATATTTCATTAATTTTTGCACCCACTCAGTGAGCTCCTCAGTAGGAAAACTGGTGGAAAAAAAATTTGTCTGTTGCATTTTAAAGCTGACATGAAAATTTATGGCAAATGGTTGAAGGAGTTTTCAAAACATAATAAATTACGGAAGTATAAAGGCTTGCAAATTTTTAGTAACTGTAAAATTTAAGAAAAATTATTCTTTCATAATGTTATCATTGAACTCATTGAAGTTCATTAGATCAATGTATGATTGGGAATTTCTATTACACTAAATACATTTCAAACTGTTTAGAAATTCGCACATAACCCTATTTTTGGACTACAAATATAATTTTGCATGCTGAGTGGGTTTTTATGAGAATATTATTTTCAATTTTCATTATTTCGAGAAATTCTTGTATTCATAAATTTGTATCGTATAATGAACGATAAAATAAATGAACTAAACAGGGAATTTTATTCATAGAAACAATATGATCAAACTAATTCGTCAACAAAAAATGAACTCTCCAAAATAATCAAAGTCACAAAATAAAAAATATGGAGTGAAATAGAGATGTAAACTCTTTTGCACTAGACAATTACGTAATACAACAGTATTTAAAATTTTCTCATAATTCAATATAAAATACGCATGACGACGTTTCGAAGTACTTCTTCTGTATCAAATGCTGGATTAATGAGCATTAAATATATTTCAATATCATTCATTTGACAAAGAAGTAGTTCTTCGAAACGTCGTCATGCGTATTTTATATTAAATTATGAGAAAATTTCAAATATTGTTGTATTATGGATATCAATTTTCTACAAGTATCAGCCTCATCAATTATCAAGACAATTACGTATTTGGAATTGCGTATTTCATAAATTAGAGTTTTTTTAATTTATAATCATTATTTTGAAAACATATCGAAATGACAGATACTTTATATTGAATTATGTGATTGTGTTAATAATATAATATGAATAGATACGTGTCAACTACATATTTGTTTTTATGTAGGTATTCAAGGTTTAAACGAGCTTCAGTAAACTTTTTAACGCATATTTCAGTGCAAAAAATTTAATTTCAAAGAGTAATGATTGTATACATTGAGATTGATTTTGAATTGTGAACATATTGTGACACATTTATGAAAAATCGATAAAATATAAAGGAACGTAACGCGTTTCGTCGTTACAAACGACTTTTTCAGACGCTAACAGAATAATGCTTCTTTTGAATAAATATTAAAAAGAAGCAGATAACAGCTTTTTGGAAATTAAGTATAAATTTGTGTTTATGTGTCCAATGTTCAAACGGGTTGTTCTTCAGACTTAATTGAAAATGTAATTATAAGAAATATATTTACGTATATTTCAGTACAAAAATGCTACCGAAAATAATAGGTGTATAAATTTTGATGGCAAATTGTGATTTATCTTATAAAAACAAATTGCAGAAAAAATTGATATAAAATTAGAGGAACACTTACATTTTCTATAATAGGAGTTTTGTAAAATTTCAGATTTTTTATTGATAATGAGTATGTCATATAAAAACCACTTGAAATTCAAAGACGTTTCAAGAATGAAAATTTGGCTAACTATGATCTATCGAATAAATGTGAATACAATATATTTCAATAACGGGTGATTTTTCAAGAGTCAAGTTTTTCAGGTTGGTGGAACCTTTTTGGTAATGGCAACCAAACGTCCTCTGTCAAAATAAAAAGTTTTCAGTATACTCTGCCATTTCATCGTGAAAAAACTTACAAACGAGCACCGATTGCAAATTGTTGAAATTCACTATCAAAATTCGTGCTCTGTGAAAAATGTGCATCGCTGTTACGACTAAATCATGGTCGTCATAATCGACCTAGTGAATCAACAATTCGTAGTGTTATCAACAAATTTCGCAACAAGATTACTTTGTTGGACATGAAACCATTGTCTCGCATGCGTACAGTGCGTACTGAAGAGAATATAGCAGCCGTAGCATACAGTGTTAATGAGGATCGTGAAATGTCAATTCGTCGCCGTTCTCAGCAATTGGGTATGTGTTACTCAACCACATGGAAAATTTTACGTGTTGATTTGGGTTTGAAAGCTTTTAAAATTCAACTTCTGCAAGAATTGAAGCCGAATGACTTACCACAACGTCCAATTTTTGGTGAATGGCCCTAAGAACAGCTTAATTAAAATCCGCTGTTTTATCTAAAAATTGTATTCAGGGATGAGGCTCATTTCTGGCTTAACAGGTATGTAAATAAACAAAACTGTCCCATTTGGAGTGATAAACAGCCACATGACATACAAGAATTACCGATGCATCCCAAAAAAAGCGGACCAAAATGTTTGGTGTGGTTTATGAGCTGGTGGCATCCTCGGTCCATTTTTCTTCGAAGACGACCGTGGAAGGACGTTACCGTCAACAAAGATATCGAGCCATGGTTGACATGTGGTTTCATCAAGACGGTGCCACATGCCACACAGCTCGTGAAACAATGGACATGTTGAAGGATGAATTTGATGAGCAGCTTATTTCTCGAAATGGCCCTGTGAATTGGCTGCTAAGATCATGAGATTTGACGCTTCTGGATTATTTCTTGTGTGATTATGTAAAGTCGTTAGTGTATCTGGAAAAGCCGAACACGATTGAAGCCTTACAGGATAACATAACACGCGTAATTCGTGGGATACAGGCCTAAAGGCTCGAAAAAGTGAAGCAAAATTGGACCTTCCGAATAGACCATTTGATACGGAGCCGCGGACAACATTTACATGAAGTTATCTTCAAAATGTAAAAGGCGAAGGTCAAGTTATCAATTTCAATGAAAATTGAAATTAAATTTTGAATATATGATGGAAATTGTGGGGTTTATTCGATTTAAAATGAAGCTACGCTTAAAAAATCACCCATTATATTGAAAGTCGTGTTTTATTTCAATGTTCCTACGTAAATGCAATTTAGGAATCTATTCAATGAAGTTTGTTAGAATAGAAGGTTTCTAGATGTTCAATATTCAACAAAATGTTAGTTTTCACGTAGGTATACTACGGTGATATGAAAATAATAAATACTACATCTACAAAATCAAGTGAGAAAGGAATAACCATAGAATGTAGGACACTACCTACTTTAAAGTTTAAGCCATCGAATTTCATAGCCAATATTACAAATATATAGCGTTATTTCTTCATGTTAGTTGTACTGAACAATTGACAGTGAGTAATTGGCTTTGAAAATATGTGGAGCGTATTGAATATTGCCAAGTTTTTCAAATGCTTACATTTGAATCGAATTCACGTGGAGTAAATTGACAGTATTTAAGTGCTACATTAGATCAACAAAAACAAATACCCAGAAAGAGGAAAGAACCGAAAATTACCCCGCAGACAAGCGTTTTTTATGTGTCATAATTAACCGCTACAGCCAACATATGTTGAAAAAAAGCTCTAACGGATACGAATATGCTAATTATTGTATAAATTAATATGTTGCTCGCATGCATATGTATTTGCCATTCAGCCTGCGGAGTTCTTCTCCTGAAACAATGCCCCGATACTCGAAAACCTACCTGCCCTAGCTTATCTGCATAATTTTTCCTCCTCTTGCGCGGCTTAGTCAAGTCTAAAGATCGTTAGATAGTCCTGAAATTAACACCAGCAAACCGAACTGAAGTGACTTATAGTTGCGTTCCCTCCTCTTGCGTTAAATTCACGGTTAGGATGTCCGGGAGCCGCTCTACATCACAAATATGTTAATTTGGACATTGAAAATCGTTGCTCTGATTTATTGTTACAAATTCGATTTTGTAATCAATTTCCTGGAACTGTTAGAATAGGGGATATAGAGGAGATGTCTGTTTATCGTCCCATGACACACTTTCAAAATCTGTCGAGGATTTGCAAGATTCTACTGGATGTTACAAAATATTATGAACGTATTTTAGTGTTCTTATTGAATGTATTGAGTTAAAATAATTCTAATTAATAATTGATGAGGCCGATACTTGATGTAAATCGATAAACATAATGAAACAATTGTTAAGCCAAGATTTACACATATATTGAAAAAAAATTCTGCATGACGCACGTTTCGATGAGATTCAACTTTTTCAAATGTTACGTGCAGACTAATGACATTTCTCGAATACATACAATAGGTAAACTTATATTATGAATACAGAGAAAACAGGTAGATAACAGGTAGAAGGGATGAATTCATACTGAACTACTATATAGTAAACTAAGTAATTTTGAAAAGATTGAGAAGGGGGCTTGAGGTATGATCGATTTGGCTGTTCAAAAGGTTGCCAGAATATTTGTATTCATTAATTTGAAGTGATTCTAACAAATTAAGCTTCATTCCCTTATATGCGGTATTCGAAATTACAAAATCAGAATTGAATATATGATTTTCATTAATCATTTGCATAATGTGAATCTGTCTTCTGATTATCAAAGCTACGTTTATGCTCAGAAATTCTTATTTGAAAACTTCTAAACGTTCTACCAATATAAAACTTATCACAACTACCACAGTTCATTTTACATACTCCTGATTTTTTATTTTTGTTGACCTTAGGTCAACCTAAGTAGCTTAACCTTTTCTATATAGTAGTTCAGTATGAATTGATCCCTTCTACCAGTTATTTACCTGTTTTCTCTGAATTCATAATTTAAATTTACCTATTGTATGTATTCGAGAAATGTCATCAGTCTACACGTAGCATTTGAAAAAGGTGAATCTCATCGAAACGTGCGTCATGCAATATTCTTTTTAATAATGTGTAAATCTTGGCTTAACAATTGTTTCATTATAAAATCATTCTTTTGTTGGTGTATTTCTGATAATCAAACAGATAGTTCTCTAATTGGTAAAGCGATCGATTTCGTTGGCGAATGATTAGAAAAATTCATTTCATCTGCCCCAAAAATATATGGATTCGTTATACGCAATGGCATATATTTCAATAATTCCTCAACATTCATAGGACCATTTCAATACCCTAATAATTGGTAATCAGCGATCTGGCATCACATTTACACTTGCCATCAACGATCTTGAGGATTCAGAGAAGGTTCATTAAATTTTAGTTTGGTTGGGGAGAATAAAATTTATCGAATTAATTAAGTAAAGCGATCAAGATTTTTGGCGAATGATTAGAAAAATTTATTTCATCTACCAAAAGAAGATAAAAGTATCCAAAAAAATATATGGATTCGTTATACGCAATGGCATATATTTCAATAATTCCTCAACATTCATAGGACCATTTAATACCCTAATCCTTAGAAAGTTGGAGTATGGCAGCATAATCTGGCATCACATTTACACTTGCTATCAACGCCATCTTGAGGCCATTCAGAGAAGGTTCATTAAATTTTTAGTTTGGGGGGAGGATAAAATTTATCCACAGAGTTGACTCAATCATAACGAATTATTAAGTTGATTTAGTTTACTTTATTACTCAAATTTGTACATGTTACTGCACAACAGGTCCTCCTCTCTTGTCCGCTTTGAATTTTCGTGTTCCTCGGCAAAATTCTCGTAATACAGAATTATTCCACCTAGAGACTCCAAGGACCAACTTGCTAATACAATCCCCATTTGGTTTATGGAGTCTACATTCAATAGAGTTGCCAATAATTGTGACATTCACTTTGACTCCATAGAAGTTATTATTAGGAGTTATGTGAACAAAGGAAATTAAATAAATGAATTGATTTAGATTGAGCCATATTTCATTGAGTTCTATCAGTTATTAATCATTAGTTTTCAGTCATTAGTTAATATTAAATTTTTTAGTTTGAGCCCTGTGTTATACCTATCACTTTCATTTTCTTTATTCAGTTATTATTCAAAATTATGTTATTATTTTCTGTAATTGGGTATTATACCTGTTGAGAAGAAAGAACTCATTAGTATTATTATTATTATAAGCGTGGTACCCAACATTTTATCAATTTTTCTTTCAATCCTTTTTTTGTGTGTCATACTATTTATTTGTGAATAAATGAGTTTTGAAGGATAAATTTGATAGACAAATACATGCGTCTTGAAACACAAAATTGCTTCTCAAGAAATCACAGGTTTTTTTATATTTGTAATATTTCAGAATCATCGAGGAAATAATACATCAGGAAAAAATTTCAATTGACCAAATGATCTCCAATCTTCACTGTAAATAGCATTTTCAGGAGAATGAAACTGAATAGTTTTATCAGAACTGAATGCTCATATATTTAGTACAATTAAAATGGTAAAGACAGTAAAATGTTTAAAACAGTGTTTCCGTGATTCACAAACTTCTATTCAACAACTGTGCCAAAAAAATTAAAGCTTAAAACACAAGCTAAATGAAGAAATGAAGTATTCTGAAGATTGTATTGTACCTAACGGTGAAACGAAAGATACAATTGTTAGATGTAAGTGTGTGCAAAAGTGGGTATCTAGACAAAAGTATTTTCTTCATTATTGTTTTTCGTGATGGATTTATATCAAGCAATTGCTTCAAATGTTAATAAAAAAAATTGGTTATATTGGTGTTGTTTCATTCTTTTGTTAGAGGTTTTTCCAGTTTCTTTCAATAAGAAGATATCACAAGCCTAATATTTGAATTCATACGCCTCTTTTTACATTTCACTGGACCTACATTTTAAAGCCGGTTTCGAACGAGCATTGGCTTTTAATCAATGTACATTACCCAGCATGTTTCATTATTTAAACTACTTATATCATATACAAACACATACACCACTTATATCCAAAAAATACATTGTCTTCATTATCGATTAATAACGAACTGAATGTTTTTTATACTCATAGTTTTAATATTGTTTTTCCTAAATCTATCATGAATTTTCGGTGATTTTGAATAATTTATGAAAGATTCTTCACAATATATGAGAAAAAATTATTTCAGTATTATTGTTAAACTGCTATGAGTTTAGCGTATTTTTTAAATTCTTAAATGACATAATTCAAAATATGTAAGTACGTTTTCAGTTTTAAGTTACGTTTCCTTTCAGTAGATACATATTATTAATGTCTTATGACTTAATGGCATGACAGTTTTCTGAGAAATCGATATCACTATTTCAAAAGCACTTTATATAGAGAGAGATTAACAAGAACTGGATTTGTCATTTGAATACCAATCTGCTTCAGAACACATTCTGCCTTGAATGAGGTTATCGCATCTACATTTTCATCAAGTTCAGATTAATGACATTCATATTTCAATACGCTGTTCATTTTATGCAGATGGTATATTATGTCGACGCATTTTTTCAATTAATGCGACTATGACGATTAAAAACTTCAAATCGAATGAATAGTAAAGTCGTCTAACAAGTTTACAGTATGTATATGAAAATACTAGTCACTGTAAAAATCTGATAATACCTTTATTGAAATATTTCGAGAAAATTGTGTCCGTATTTCTAGTTTGACTCACAATATACGAGGTCAATTCAAAAGAAAATGCGTATTTTGAATTTTCACGGGCTGTGCAGATTCGATTATCGAATATTTTTTTTGTGATGTTGGTACACATATACTTATCATATGTTTACATTATTAGCCATTTTGGATGAGTAGTTTGTTTTTAACAACTGAAAACTTTAGCCTCTTTTTGTGTGTTCTTCAATTTTTTACTTTTGAAAAAATGGATCAAAGAATATGTATTACATTTTGCGTTAAAAACGGAATAAAGTGCTGCATCGCATTAAAATGTTGAGTATAGTATTCGGAGAGTATACATTGCCTCAAAAAAGTGTTTATAAGTGGTACAAGAGCTTTACATAAAGCCGAGAAGATGTTGATGACGATGAGCGTCCTGGAGTTGCCACCACGTCACAAAGAAAACATCGAAACTGTGAAGAAAATGACTTTGTAAAATCGTCGAATACCTATTAGGGAAGTTGCAGAGGATCTTGGCATATTAATCGGCGCATGTCATGCAATTTTCTTGGATGTTTTGGGCATAAAACGTGTGGTAGCGAAGTTTCTCCCCAAATTGTTAAATTTTGAGCAAATGCAACGTCGCATTATTATCTCTAAGATTTCGTGAAACTATTATAACAGTTCACGGAACGTGGGTATAGGGTTATAACGTCGAAACCAAGGTTAAATCATCCCAATGAAAGCGGCCAGAAGAGCCAAGACCAAAAAAGCACGCCAAGTTCCATCAAATGTGAAGGTTTTGTTCATTCTTTTCTTCGATTGAAACGGCTTGGTGCACCATGAGTTCTTGTCAACAGGTCGTACGGTTTATGAGGCATAGTGCAAAGATGTTATGCATTGTTTGGGTGAACGATTTTGATCAAAGGATCGGAATTGTGGAAAAACAAATCATGGATTCTGCAAAGCTGCTGGTGATATACCAGCAGCTCATGCATCACGCCTCATGCTATTGTATTCTCCAGATTTGGCTTCTTGCGACCATTTCCTATTCCCAAAACTGAAGAGGTCATTGAAAGAAAAGCGTTGTGCCACAATTGATGAGAGAAAGTCGGAATCGAAGAACGAGCTGATGGCTATACCGAAAAGCGCATTTCTGAAGTCCTTCGGAGATTGGAAGAACCGCTGGCATAAGTGCATTATATCTGAGGGATATTACTTTGATGGGAACAAAATGGACATTGATGGATAAATGAATACTTTTCGAAAAAAAATTCAAAATTTGCCTTTTCTCTTTAAAGGAAATCTCGTAACGTTGCAGCCAAGTAAGTGTGGCTCAAACTTGACGACGAAATGCATGAAAGAGATACTTTGCAAAACAGAACCGTACACTTATAGCTGCCTTATGAATCCAGTGCATTGGTAGATTTCGCCGTAAAGAATAGTTCCAGCAAAAGTCAACGCTGGTCCTTTGATTTGAATGTCGTTTGTCTGTTTCATCCCCAAAATGAATAACTTATACCTGATTACGATGATCTAATGAGAGAAAAGAGCTCGAAATGTTTGTCACCGTTTTCTTTCAAATGCTATGGAATTTAATGATGACTTACTCCTTCAATTCTATAATTTCAAGGGCTCATTACTTGGTCTAATATGGATTGGATAATTTCAGAAGAACCATTTCTTCTGAAGATCCAAGTCACTTGGAGATAACATTTATCTGAATTTCTATATGTGACAAGAATTGCGATGTGTGTTATCCATGTTGTGCATCGACACATCAGTTTATTCGTAATTTTTAAACATCATCATAAAGACATACTCGTATATCGATTGTTCATAGTGGGACACATACACACATACCTGTTCACAGTTAGTCGCAATCATTGCCTGCTTATAACATATATACATATAATTTCCTACAACAATTTCAGAAATGATTGGGACACTCGAGGGACACGCCTAATCGTTTTAAATTTTCTGCAATTTTTTGAAGAATTCTTGAAGAAATTTGTCTTCAGTAAGATCGCTTTGAGATTGTTTACTCATCATTAAAAGCGAAACTAGACAGGCTTTCCTGTATCATTCTTGTTAAATTTAAATATATTCAACTTTATACTTATGAATTATGTTCCTATAAACAACATCACTCATTAATTAATGCATTTTTATCTTGCCTCAAAATTTCCTATAAATTTCACGTTAGACTTGCCCCCTGTGAAACCCATGGGGAATTCTGAAATGATTACTATCCACATTCTCAAATTATTCTAATTAATTCATTACAGTCAATTTATTTTCCTCAAATCCATTGTATTTTCTTATGTATCAATTGCATAATCTGGACATAGCCTGTAAAACTTTGTTAGCAGGAATTTGAGCTTTCAATAAAAACATCATTATTATTATAGGACCAGACAGACGTTGTCCTGCCATGACATACCAAGCTTTTAGAATAAACGAATGAATGCATATGCAAAAATTCACTCAAGTCGATCCAGCCGTTGAGTTGCAGTATATCAATAATAAATTGAAATTGAAACACTATCAACTCTACATATGTTTGTTATGTAGATTTGATAGTAGATAACCATCTACGGATGGTTAGTCCCTTATGATGAATAATAACTAAACTTCTAATCTAATTTTTGAACTGACGTAAAATCAATATGAATTATTTCTAATTGTAAATTCCTGATTTCAATTTATTTCAAAATTAAATCAGAACTTCCTCAATTTCTGAGATAATTTTGAAATATCAGAAAGCATAATTTCTACTTGAAATCAGAAATTTCGAAATAGAAATGATGCATTTTGATATTTCGTCAATTTCAAAATTAATTTAGAAATTAAGTTATTACTCTTAATAATGGAATAACCGCCCGGAACATACTCGTAAGTAGAGTATGTAAATTTCACTCAGTGAAACTCAATCCAAATGATTCAATTCATCATTTTATTATATAATGTATTATATCGTTAGGTAGCTCTTCCCACATTTGATTCACTGCCACGACCTAAGTCAGGTCGTCTTCTCCTCGGCATCGTTAATTGTAATTAATCAAAGTGAGAAAAGTTCTCGCGCACTTAGAGGTAAATTGTCACTATCACAAAAGGTCAACAAAAAAAGAGCACATAACTTGAAATGTCACTATCACAAAGAATCACCGAATTAAAGAAAGTTCTCGCGCACGTAGCGGTAATCGCCACTCACTTAGATAGAAGTATGCACTCTTTGTATGAGGTATCGATCGACATAGACTCTATGTCATAGAGGACAGATCGATATATTAGTTGATTGTCAAATGTCAAGTATTATGGTGGCTTTCAGAAATTCAATTTGTGACAAACCTTAGGATTTATCAATCTACATGAAAATAATCTGATAAATAGTTAACAACTGCAGTTAGCTAAAATTTAGTTAATTTTTTACCCCTAAGAATAAATATGTACTAAGAAAGATATAAAAATTCTAATTGGTTATTCATTTCAAACTATTCTTTTAATTTGATTTCTGAACGACGGGGGACACATATTTCATTCCGAGCATTTTCATATTCATTCACCTTCTAAATCTTCTCTGGACTTCAACAAATAATTCAAGATCAAAATTAGCGAAATCGGTCCAGCCGCTCTAGAGTTTTAGCGAGACTTACGAACGCCCATTCATTTTTATGTTATAAATTAATTTGAAACTATTCTATCAATTTGATTTCTGAACGACGGGGGACACATCAAAGGAAAAACAAAAGTGTTGTTTTTATTTAATTCCGAGCATCTCATATTTATTCACCTTCTAAACCTTCTCTGGACTTTCAGAAATAATTCAAGACCAAAATTAGCCAAATCGGTCAAGCCGTTCTCGAGTTTTAGCGAGACTAACGAACAGCAATTGATTTATATATATATATAGAGAAAACCTTCCCATATTCTTGAAATATCAGTCATTTATTACCAATATCTGAATGTAATAGAATGCCAATAAGTAATTGTATAGATATCAAGTTACGCAAACCTCCTACAAAAATTCCTTCGCAATTTTATACGATAACATTTCAATCATTCAGCTGTTCGCCAAGAATTTGTTCGCACTTGAAAACCATGACAAATTTTCGTAAGTGCGTCTACCTCAACAGAAAAAAACCCGGCCTCTAAACCGCATTAATCGCCCCATCATTGTATTAATTTACTTAGGCCCCAAACGAGACCGAATCACCCGTGGAGCAGCCTGATGGTTTGATTAGCGGGCCCACAATGCACCATGTAACGGTGTTCAATCGATTCCAAAGTGAACATTGTAATTTCATGGCTGTCACGGAAAGAGACCTGCCTGATGGCTTTGTACAATACCCGTCCATCAAGAGCCGTCCTCTTATGAACTTATTAACTATTCAGTTAAATAGCTGCGCGCAACTACCATCTAATCTGCATTATTCATGTCACTGGTGGTCGGAATGCCTTTTTACTACCATCATGGTATCTGTAGGAAGATGATTCTTCAAAAAAAAAACCCGCATTTCAGTTATAAAAAAATGGACACTATGGAAACCGTAGAATTGTATTATATACGAAAAATGAAAGGAGACCATACTATACGAAATAAAAAAGAATAATTTATAAAAGACATTCAATCACTGAATGTTTAAAATGGAATTTAGGCAATCAGTTAAATGGTGGTAATTTTTGGGTAATATAATTGACGGAAACTGTAGGTCCACTGAATATAAAAAATAATAAGTTTTCGAGAAGAATTTAAAATACTAATCTGTTATTGCGACGGAGAACGATTTTTTTGAATATAATAGTTGACGGACAAAAAATCTCTGAAGATTGAAATATTGAAATTTATGAATCATACCTATTTGTAAAAATTTCCTAAATACATATTTCTTAAATTCAATGGACGATGAATCTACTCTGTGACAGCTCATATTTGAAAAATGAGAGGTAATAATAAAAACTTGTAAAACAATTGTTAAACTGATTTACACATATATTAAAAATAATACTGCATGACGTACGTTTCGATGAGATTCACCTTTTTCAAATGCTACGTGCAGACTAATGACAATTTCTCGAATACATACAAAATATAAACTTAAATACAGAGAAAACAGGTAGATAACAGGTGGAAGGGATGAATTCATACTGAACTACTATATAGTAAACTAAGTAATTTTGAAAAGATTGAGAAGGGGGCTTGAGGTATGATCGATTTGGCTGTTCAAAAGGTTGCCAGAATATTTGTATTTATTAATTTGAAGTGATTCTAACAAATTAAACTTCATTCCCTTGTTTGCGGTATTCAAAATTTCAAAATCGGAATTGAATATATGATTTTCATTAATCAAATGATTTGCATAATGAGAATCTGTCTTCTGATTATCAAAGCTACGTTTATGTTCCGAAATTCTTATTTGAAAACTTCTAAACGTTCTACCAATATAAAACTTATCACAACTACCACAGTTAATTTTATATACACCGGATTTTTTATTTTTGTTGACTTTAGATTTGTTATTTTTGATATTTTTCCTAAGTTATTTTCAGTACGGTAAGCAATGTGGATGTTATACTTAAAAAGAAGAGATTTGAGTTTTTCACTGGACTTACCAATGTATGTAAGACTGTTATAGTTGATATTGTATAGTTGATATTGACGTAGCATTTGAAAAGGTGAATCTCATCGAAACGTACGTCATGCAGTATTATTTTTAATATATGTGTAAATCAGTTTAACAATTGTTTTATTATGTTTATCGATTTACATCAAGTATCGGCCTCATCAATTATTAAATAAAAACTTGTCTAAAAACACTGACTGAACAATTCTTTATTCGACTAGTTTCGCCTTTTACAGCATTATCAAGAATTACAGCATTTATCATTCTTGATAATGCTGTAAAAGGCGAAACTAGTCGAATAAAGAATTGTTCAGTCAGTGATTTTCAGACAAGTTTTTATTATTACCTCTCATTCACATATTTTTTATTTCAACAGACTATTTTGATTATTGAAAACCTACCTAAAGTTAAATTAATTAATAGAGATTTAGCGGGTAACTGCATTATCTTTAATATTAAAATTCGAATGAACATTTCATAAAATCTAATTGAGTACAGGAATGTTGGAATCAGTTCAGAAGTTCGAACTTTTTTATCAGTATTTCGTTTGACCATTTCTATGAAATATTGACGTCATAGATTGAACCAGATTGACAATTCCGTTGACATTCCGAATACAAATGCTCACTGACGGCTTTTGTTTTACATTCATGACTGATATTTATTGAAAAATATGAAAGTACTTCTATACGTAAATGTTTTTTGAATCAGTACATACACACGTAGACTTAAAAGCTTCATTTCGACGTCAGTTTTATTTACAGTCAATTGAGATATTGACATTTTTTTATTATTTATTTAATAGTGTTGGCGTTTACTTGATGTAAAACTATTATTAACTAAACATTTTCGTCGTTACAAACGACTTCCTCAGATGTTAACAGAATACTGACTAAGTCAGTAAATCAAAAGCTCAAGTGTTTGAATTTTAGTTTATATTCAATTATTGCCAAATTTTTGTGCTTTCAATATTGGGAACGGGCATTTTGAAGGAATTGTAAAAATCACTTTAAAATTACCGAATTTGCATTCTTTTAGCTTTCGGAAACCTAGTGTGTGTGTGTGTGTGTGTGTGTGTGTGTGTGTGTGTGTGTGTGTGTGTGTGTGTGTGTGTGTGTGTGTGTTGTGTGTGTGTGTGTGTTGTGTGTGTGTGTGTGTGTGTGTGAGTGTGTGTGTGTGTGTGTTTGTGTGTGTGTGTGTGTGTGTGTGTAAAGAGACAACGAAAATAAATTCAATATGGTGAATGTCTCTTAATTTTGAATACAGGGTTCTTCAAGCATATATTCGTAGCGTATTCGGATCTTTGCTGTTTTCATTATACATTAGTATCACCGACTTTTATCTTCGTAGCTTGTATTTCATTAATCTCGCAGATAATTATCCAGCGTCACCCTCTCATGACGATTTGAGTGCGACTATCTATAGTAGAATGATTAAATCTTCCTAAAAGGCATCTCCATATTTGAGTTCAAACAAATTGAAGTTGAATGTTGGAAAGACTAAAGCAAAGATATTAACGACTAAGTATCAATTAATGAGTATTGATGTAGGTATATCAGATCAATATAATTTTAGATAATAAAAAGATTGAAATTGTGAAGGAGTTTGAATAATTTTGTTTTGAATCGGATTGTTGTTCATCATTTAACTCACATTTTGTTTTTGAAAATATGTTTGATTTTTCTCCTGGTTTGCTTGTGACCTGCCTCTCTTTTAAGGGGTTTGACTGTGTGATATATATTTATATCATTCATCCACAATTTGATTATTGTGGCAGACGTATGTATTTTTTTCCATCTAAATATGTTGAATGTTTTACAAAAATTCCAAAATAGAATGATGAGGTTTATTCTGTTATGCAATAGATAGATCATTAATGCTTAGAAGTTCAGATTGTCTGTCTGTTGTTGAAAGACTATACGAAATCACAACGTATATATTCAGGACATTGAATAGTTTACTTCCAAAATATTCAAATGTGTTTTTAACATATAGGTCTCATATTCATATCTATAATATGAGACACAATAATGATAGTTATTTACTCTAATGAAGTCTTTATTGTTATTTACTCAAGTTAAGAAGTTCCAGAAGTCGTTGAATTAAAGGGGCCTTAAGGAATACAGTGCTTTACATTGAGGACAATTTTATTTGAGTTTGAGTGTGTCAAAGTGTTTTGTCTCTTTCACAAAGAAAATAGATCGAATTGAGTGTGATTAAAGTGTCGGTGGACAGGTTCTTTTCCGTTCTGATAAGGTGAGAGATGTTGTTGTAGTCTTCGATCAGAATCTTTCCTTCCTTCCACACATCACCCAACTTATTTCATCTGCCTCGAAATTATATGGATTCGTTTTGCGCAATGGCAAATATTTAAAAATTCCTCAACATTCATAGGACTATTTAATACCTTATAGTGTAACAAGTTGGAGTATGGCAGCATGATCTGGCATCCCATTTACACTTGCCATCAACGCCATCTTGAGGCCATTCAGAGAAGGTTCTTGAAATTCTTAGTTTGGAGGGAGGATAAAGTTTATTCACAGAGAGGAGTTCATCATAACGAATTATTCAGTCGCTTTAGTTCAATCTCATTGCACGACAGAAGAGAAACTTTATCACTCAAATTTTTGTACAAAATACTGCACAACAGTATTGATTGTCCTACTGTCTTGTTCGCTTCGAAATTTCGTGTTCCTAGGCAAAATTTTCATACTACAGAATTATTCCACCTAGAGACTCCAAGGACCAACTCCCTAATAAAATCCTCCATTTGGTTTATGGAGTCCACATTCATTAGAGTTGCCAATAATTTTGACATTCACTTTGACTCCATAAGGAGTTTTTATTAGGAGCTATATGAACAAAGGAAATTTTTTAGATAAGAGGGACCTCTTTATCCCTTTAGTTTTAATTATTTAGTTATTATTCAACATTATGTTATGATTTTCTGTAATTGGGTATTATACCTGTTGAGAATAAATAAGAATATTATTATTAATATTTACTTGCCCACATAGGAGAGTCAAAGTCAATTCGTGTTCTTAAAGGAGAGATATCTAAGTATATGAAGTGACCTTAAAGTTATGTGATTGTATTCCTTTTCTTTTTCGAGTTGTTTGGTAGTTCTAAAATTGATGATATGGTTGATGGGTAATGTACAAAGTTTATACGACTAAAAAAGGAAGTTTTTGAAGTGTTATAATACAATTTTTTTTGTTTCATTCTGCGAAAAACGTCATCTTTCGTATAGATTTTGTGATTTGAATCAAAGGAATTTCTTAGCCCATATGTCGACTAACACGTAGAGAACAAAGATTGAAGAAATAATTACTCACTTCGCCATAAAATTTCTCATTCACGCTGTGTAGAGGTGTAATTTTCTAATGCGGGTACTTGAAACACTTAACGGTACGTTTAAATATCCTTTTATATGCATTATTAATGATTTGTTTTGTAATGCTTCTTTTTTCATTAATGAGTTCCACCAGTTGGTTTCTGTCAGTACGATTATTAAATAATTCGAAAAGCAAACTGTATAAAATTATCATATTCGAATAAAATGTTGGAGAGAAAGCGTCATTTTGCACTCGATACTCGCCCGCTACACGAAAAACGCGATATCACGTGATTTGGTATAGTTTCGTTAATGGAACGGCCGGATTACGTTTCTTTCTGCCTAAACTCCGACTAGTGCAATTTGCATAAAAATAGGAAAAGAATAACCCAATGTGAGCAGAGTAATTATAAACTCAAATCGATATGGAAATCATTCTTTATCAAAGCTACTTTTTTTGCCACTGCAAAAAGAAAAAATCGTCAGACAAGAATATTTTCAAAAAAATTACCGCAACACTTTTCTCAACCTTGACACCATCTGTTTTTCAATAGTGAAAGCAATATTTTTGGTTAGTTTCAGAAGAGATAAAAAAAAATTAATTTAGGCACTACTTTATAAAATAAACAATTAATGAAATATTTTATATAATTACTCAACAGTAGTTCCATTTGAATTTGAGGTCTTCTAGAAGAAAAAGAGAAGTAATTACTCAGTTTTGCTTATTTTATATGCTAAAAGTTGTGGATATCTCTATGAAAATTAGGCAGTGATTCAGATTAATGAAAATCCAAAAATACGCAAAAACGTATCTAATGAAAAAATGGATTTTTCTTAATTTGAGCAATACTTCATGCACATTTGTCCTTAAAAAAATTCAAAATTAATCGGACTACTTACCATACATGTAGTCTTTTACTGTGTGTTAGACAATTCGTTTCTTTCAAAGTTTCGACTTAAATCACAATAAATCTTCAAAGAATCTCATTATAAGTTGTTATACTTACACCCAGATATTCTATTCTTTCATTTAAAAATTGAGTCACTGTAGTAGCCCTTCTCTCAATTTATTCGAAAGGGTAGTTTCTAGTACCATTTAGGATTGAATTCCTTCAACTTTGTTGTACCTTGTAAAATTTCCATTATTCGGTGATTCTAGGAATTTTTTTCTTGAAATATGTATTGTTTTATTAAATCGCGTTTATATATTATCACACTCTTCAATATTTGTTTTTAATTTTATACTTATCTTTTTTTGTTTTATATCTGTATTTGTATTATAAATTATCCTTATTTATTATTAATTATTATTTGTTTTTGCTGAATCCAATAATTTTTTTTCATTTTCATGTCACTGAAAAGTGAATTGGGCATTTTAAGATAGATTCTATGGAATTTTTCTTGTAATAGACTGTCCATTCATTTTGATGATTGATGATTGCAGAAAATTAATAAACATAATGAAACAATATTAGAATTTTTCTCATATACTAAATTATAATTCGCATGACGCGCGTTTCGAAGTACAACTTCTTCTTCTGATGCTAAATTAACACTGATGCAATTCTTCAAATACAAATACAAATGCTTGTAACTATAGCATTTGCTTTTGTTTGTATTTATATGTAAAATATAGAATTTGTGTTCTTTGTTTTCATACATTATATTGGTTATAAGTATTTGTTTTTGAAAATTTGCATCAGTATTAATTTAGCATCAGAAGAAGTTGTACTTCGAAACGCATGTCATGCATATTATTATTTCATGAATGATGAGGCCGATACTTGGAGAAAATTAATATCCAAAATGAAACAATATTTAGAATTTTCTCAAAATTTAATACAAATACGCATGACGACGTTTCGAAGTCAGTATTTCATTTGAAAAACTGACTAAAAAATTGAGTCAGTTCAACATTTGATAAAGAAGTAGTATTTCGAAACGTCGTCATGCGTATTTGTATTGAATTTCGAGAAAATTCTAAATATTGTTTCATTATATTATTATTTAATATGTACCTATATGAGAAATATTGTTTTTTTATCTGTAGGAAAATGAATTGATTATCAATATTACTATTATGTTGATTGAATTATGCTATTTTATCATAGCACTAGCGGACCAGACAGACTTCGTCCCGTCAAAAAGATTTGGAATGAGGCAGTTTTTGTTCCTACCTATTTTATAGTCGGCGCAAAAAATTCTCCTGAACATAACCGTCACCCTGACGATAGGACGCTACACAACACCTGTACACCTGAAATGGACAGGTTGTTGTTGTTTCAATTTTCAACTTCTTTTTGATTTGATATGCCTTAGAATCAAGTCCTTGAAGCCATACCAATGTTGTATGTGTGTAAAGTTTTCATTTTCCTATATTTATTATTTTGTTCGGTGTTCATCTCATTTACATAATATTAATACGCATTTAAATAATTTTGCACAGATAGGGACATCAAGTTATTAATTAAAAATAATAAAACACTTTTTGTAACACGGTTTGTGTTTGACTGATGTGAAAAGTGATGCATTTTCTGTAGCGTGCCAAAACCAAAACAAAAGAAATTATATCACGAAGCTGACCAAATTGAAAATCAATACTAATGATCTATAACTCTTACATTTTGTGACTATTCAATTTGGTCTTATTCGCGATATTATTACTTTCGTTGGGTTTCGGAACTCGACATTCGCTCACGCGCACACTGTTTTGATAGATATGATTGAAATTGAACTTTGTGCAGCGGTAATAAAGTGAAAATTGACTCTTTGACATTAGAGACACACCTACATTGCTTAGATTACAGTGAATTCTTGTAATTCAACATGAACTTCATTGAATAGCAATAAAGTTCAAATTGATTCTACATTTCAGTTAGAAAACGTTTGTATGGGAAAAAGAAGAGGGTTGTTTTAAGGGGTTTTCCGGCAATTATTCGAATTTTTCTCGTCGTAAAAACCATCCTTGGACTTCAACGAACATTTAGATAAAAGAATTGGCAACATTGGTCCAGGCGTTGTTGAGTTATGCGCTTACTAACACATTTTGTGATTCATTTTTATATTATGCCGTAATTCGAGTTCTGCGGCCTAAGTTTGTACGTCTGGTTGGTGGCATTGTTAAAAACGAAAATCCAACTGAAAATATATTTTCTATATAACCATGTAAAATTGTGTAGTCACCAAAAGTTACCAAAAATCGATATGAAGTGAAGTGAACTTACCGTGATTAACAAACACTTATTAGCAAACAAAAAACTTCTTAGTCTTTAAAACAAAACGAACTTTATCAAAAACTTAATAAAATTATCGTTAGCGCGGTTATGGATGTGGTGTCACAGATTACCACAGATTTTTTGTTTTAAATTGAATGACGTTGACATTTGTTAGCGCGGTTATCGATGTGGTGTCACAGATTACCACAGATTTTTTGTTTTAAATTGAATGATGTTGACATTCGTTACGCGCGTTTTTTAAAATATGCAAAATTAAATGTATATTTTTCAATCTTTCTGAGAGATTTTCTTTATATTTTTTTCCGTAAGAACCTTGTACAGAGTATTAGAAAACTACAAAAAAAATCAGCCAAATCGGTAAAGCTGTTTTCATGTTATGTCGTGACAACTGAAAACGGGTTTCATTCTTATATGTATAGATTAGACAATGAAGTTGTACTTCGTCATACGTAATTTTTTTTTATTAATTGGAATATATTGTTCATTTCGCTTCATTACAATTCATAGGTCCTTTTTAACTCATACCTATTGAAAAAATCAAAGATGAGTTTATTTGGAACATAAAGGTTAAACATTAAAGGAACATTACTTTGGTTACCCGTCAATTTTTACAGCACAGTACTCAGTGTGCGTCCAAATATCCGACCACGGTTAGTACTTAATATGTGGAATCTTGAACAGGTGAATCTGTGGGCACCTGCCGACACGTGCCTTATACACCTGAGTGCAATTAGTGCAACGCTTTCAGCTGTTCGGTACTTATATGACATCTAATTCCGAGTTTCGTTCTTATTAAATAGTAGCTGGACGAACAAAATTTGATATCATTATGACTGGTCGGCGGTACTACCTGAACCTTTTGCTGATTTGGGTCCATGGGCAGTTATATCAAGGTGTGCTCTCAAAGTTTTTATTACGTTCGTTTCGAATACTAACAGAAGAATCCAATTTTTTAGGGTTTGATATTTCGATTCGAATTTATTCTAAAAATCTTAATTGATTATGAATACCTAATTATGTACCATATACATACCATATACATCAATGATATTGTTTTGCATGTGAAAAAATGCTCTATACGATTGTTCGCAGATGATACTATGATTTTTATTAGTGGTAAAAATATCCAGACCATGACAGAATGGATCAATAGAGACTTGGCAGCAATAAATGAATGGCTAAGCGATAACAGTTTATCGCTGAATGATAAAAAGTCTAAATTTATAGCTTTTGGTACAAGTAGAATTCTTAAGGTAGTTAGTATTGAAAATATGAGTATTAAAATTGAAAACCAGAACATTGAGAGGGTAAAACTTTTTAAATACTTAGGCGTTATGATAGATGAGAAATTGAGTTTCAATGATCATGTCGACTTGATATCGTCTAAAATCTCCAAGAAAATCAATTTTCTCAAAAGAATTGGGAAAAATCTAACCACATATATGAAGTTATTGCTCTTTAAATCCATAATTATGCCACACTTTGAATATTGTTTCACTCTGTTATTGGGATTGAGTAAAGAAAAAACTCAACAATTACAAAAGTTACAAAATAGAGCTATGCGAACAATTTTGAAATGTAATAGATATACCCCAATCCAAAGCATGCTAAATTGTTTAGAATTGATGTCAGTCAAACAGAGAATACTTTTTGCTACATATATATTTATATTTAAAGTTAAAAACAAATTGTTCCCATATAAAGTAATGAAAAATGTAAGATGTGTCAGTGATGTACACAGTCATAATACAATAAATGCTGACAATTTCTACATGCAAGTTTTTAAGCATTCTAAACATAGGAATAGTATATTTTATGAAGTATTTAACTCATTTAATAAATTGCCTAGCTCCATAAAAACAATTAGAGACCTTAAGGTATTCAAGTGTAAATTAGCTAAGTTCGTTTTAAACAGAAAATTGTAAATAATATACTTTGAACCTGAATGTATGTATGATTTTGTAATAGCTAATGCTAAAATAAATATTTATTATTATTATTATTTATTTATATATATATATATATATATATATATATATATATATATATATATATATATATATATATATATATATATATATAATGCATGAAGGCCGTCCATTAATCACGTGATGATCTTGTGCATTGTCCCAATATTGAATGCCAAAATAATGTGAAATCTTTGAATTTGCATGTACGTGTTCCCTTTTCTTAATTTTATGAAAGTTGTTGGTTACAATAAGTTCTGCGACTGATAGTGAAAAACTAGAACAATAAGTGAAGTGACTAGTGATGTATCTGATCTTTGCACCCTAATCCAAAAAAATTATATGGAAGTGTAGAAGTAGATTCAAAAATGATATGGTTCCAAATTAAACATTGTTCAAGAAAAGTTCATTTAGTATTATTCCCAAGAAAAGTGAAAGACTTTGAAGCTGCCTTCATTGATGAAGTAATCGATGTTGAAATCTACCCCGAATATAATATTCTGGAATTCGAAATTGAGTTTTCATTCAACAGGTATTTTCACGAAATTTTCGTGAAATATTTTAAAAGTAGGTTAATTATCTCTTTATAGAAATTAGGCACTGAAGAGTGCCTTGTAGCACGAAACTTCTGTCTTGCGTTTGCATTTAATTTAAATATTTATTTCAATATTTTCAAATATTTATCACTACAAATATAATGGAGACATCACATTAATAAATGTTTCACATAGCCTGTTCTGCTATAATATTCTTTTGAATAATTCGTAAAAGATATCGAAAGAAAGTTATAGTATACTTTCAATATAGAATGTTTATAGTTGCGATGATACGAGCACGATATCTTAGTATTAATTTTCCTATAGTCTATTTCTTCAAATTTAAGTAGCCCTTGATTCCAACCTCTAGAAAGGTAAACCGAACGTTTCCACTATCGCAACCTGAAGGACATGAATTCATAAAATTAGATAAAATTTTTCATAAAATAGAGTTGTAAAATGTAGAATCTGAATTGATAAGGACGTGTGAATCCTTCAATGTCAGATGTTTACATGTTTTTTCTAATGATTCCTTAAGATTCGAGATGTACAGTAATCTATGCATTATGTATTCATACAACTCAACAATATATTTCTGTCATCTGATTCATAATTGGGAATTGAAGTCGATGCCTTCCGTTTGTTGAAAAATACGCAACTGAGGAGTGCCTTGTAGCACGAAACAGTGACTGTTTTGCATTTCCAATGAATGTATTGACAAAACATTGCTCATGTTTTACATAGACAGCTCTGTTATATTTTTTCGAATAATTCGTAAAAAATTCTCTATCGAAAGAAAATTATATAATTCTTTCAATAATGAATATTTAAAGTACGGTAATATGAGCACGATAATATAGAACTAATTTTCAAATAATATATATATATATATATATATATATATATATATATATATATATATATATATATATATATATTTATAAATCTCCACCATCCTTCAAGGGATAATATTAGAGAACATACAACCTGATAAAATCATTGAATTTAGCGTTTAGTTCTTCAAGGATCTCATCAGTTGTGCCACTTCCAAAGTTTACATATTTTTGAACCTCAACATTAAATAACCTCAATTTTAAATGAGGAGAATTGTAATTGTTGGTTAATATTGATTAAATTTCTGGAGAATAATACGAAATGATTTCAAATTCCTGCAGGGAATTAATGTATCAGAAAAAATTGTCTATCCATTCGCTAATTCATAATCAATATATTGTCTTTTTATATTTATTTTGCGAATATATCCGTACATTTACCATTTGAATTCATTATTCTGTCTGGCGGCATGAGATTGAATGAAGATTAATAAAAAAAGAGAATAATGTAAGAAAAATGTAAATTTTGTTCGCGTGTTTAACTGAAAACCATATATACGTTCCCGATGGTTAAACAAAGAATAATACGCTTTACTTGAAAATGAATTAATAAGGAAAACAACAAAATAAATACATACATATCTATACCTCCGCGAATTAAAAATGATATTATGAAAAGATTCTTCACGAGGTTCATGTATTGTTATATATTCATTGGAGTAGAATTATGAAGCTATGTGAAATTAATATTTATCACGCAATGCTTCACTGTATAAAGAATATACATTAATAGTAAAATGGTTAGATAATTAGCCCTTTCAAAACAAATATTAATAACTAAGAGGTTATTAAGGGCAATAACTTTGAACCGAAATTACTGTAATTAAGCAGGTATGGCGATTTTTGGGTTGGCAATTGGTTCAAACTCGGTTGGTCGCTGAAATCTTATAATATTATGATAATTTTTCCGGCCTACTGTTTTCGCCACAGTGAACTGAAGCAGAACCATACCAGAAAATGTCAGGCATTGAGCGGAATTTTGATTAGAGTGTTTGTATATATGAATACATTTTCAACTTTTGATTTCCATAATATAGTTTTAATCATATCTATTTGTAAAAATTTCATGAATATTTGTTCATCAAATCGAATATTCTTGATGTAGGATCTATTTTTTTTAAATAATTTTGGGTTCTTTTAGTAAATTTTTTTGATACAATTTCAGTATTACGAAAAATTGGTATGAAATAAGAAATTATCGAATTATTCAGAATCCAATAAAAAATCTTCTGGATTGTAAAAAAACCAGAATATTTATTAGAAACTTACAAACTTCTAATTTTTTCATAGTAATCGAATCAATAGTAAACCAGTTGTTAAAGAACACTTAACAGTTGGTTTACAATTGATTCAGTTGTAACAGTTTTAAGATACAATTTTCATGTTTACTTCATTGATTATAAGGATCACTGAAGAACACTGATTAACTTATCAGAGAATATTTCAGCCAATCATCATACTTTATAGTGTATTTAATAAAAAAAATTTTATTTTTCGAAACTTAGATCTTTTTTAGAAAATTTCCAGAGAATTCAATGATATATTTCGGTTAAATGAAATGGTAGGGTACTCACTGACTGCTTTTTCATTACATGACAAGCCATTCATGGTTTTCAGAAGAAACAATGCAAAAGTTACTTTGTTTTGAGTCAAAGTTGCTATAGTTTCTTCTTATAAACTGTATGTTGGAAACAATATTTCTTTTTTTCGCCCTTGAATAATCTACCATTCTAGTCTCCATTAATTTGACAACTTCAGGTGTTTCTTTCAGCTAATTGAACAAGATGATTTCTTCAGTGGAGGAAGTGGGATTCTAACAATGAAATGATTTTTGAATGAAATATCAATCGGGGAAAATGACCATACTAGAGTAGGTTGTTTGTATGTAGGCTTGTTTGAATCTACTCGCAGCTTCATTTTGAGGCAACTAGATTTTCTCAACAGCGACTGGGAAATAAGGTAACTACTTTTAGTATAAGTAGTTACAATTAATAATACAGTTAATGATGTATAGATCTAGAGGGGAATGGCGTAAAGCATCTCTATCAACCTGTGAGAAATCATATATAGAAAATTACTGCCACAAATTTAAAAACTGCATTCTAACGACATAAATTCCCAAAATGAACATACCACCGTCGTGTGGAAATGGATAGCAATGTGCCAGAACATGAGGAATTGAATAATAAAAATGTGAAGAACTGGTATAAACAATTTTATTCAGACATATCACATTCAAAGTAACATCATTCAAAGAGAAATAAGGAACAAAATTGAAACATAATCATCTTATGTTAGGTTAGATTCAGTTCAATATTCCTTACAACTTCAATTCATATCAATATTTTTGTTCTGAAATGTAACTAAATATGTAGCGTAATGTTCTGAATTACTACATTTTATGTATGGACTCTTATAAAATTCATAGAAAACTATCCAGGCCTGTCGTGATACTCGTATGACTACCTACAATCGATTCGTGATGAAATATCAATATAAATTAATTAGCGAATATGTATTATTGAGGGGTTTGAGGAACCATTAGCAATTATTGATAGAGTTAAGATGCAACACTTTTATATATGGGACAAAATTCCAGAAAATATCGCTTAATTGGTCGAAGTTGATACGTAGTGTTGGCCTCCTCTACTCCCGGACTTAAACTCTCTCTATTATTTCGATTTTAGTTATTTGAATTCATACAATTGGTAACATCTACAGGAAAATGTACTAGTTGGAAAATGGAATAATAGTTAATATGAATAATGAAATAATAGGAGTAACCCGGGATGCTCATTAGTGATCAAAAGATTCAACTATTTCATTCAGATAGAAAATTAACTCTGAATCTAAAATTTGAGTTTGAATGTGTCAAAGTATAATGTCTCTTTCACAAGAAAAACAAGTGTGATTATAGTCAGTAGTCAGGTCATTTCTCGTTCTGATAAGGTGAGAGATTTTGGTATAGTCTTCGATCTGAAACTTCTTCCTTCCACACAGTACCCAGCTTTTGTCATCTGCTTCGAAAATATTTGAACTCGTTAAACGTAATAGCAAATAATTCAATAATTTCTCAACATTCATAGGACTATTCAATGTCCTAATCGGTAGCAAGTTGTAGTATGGCAGCATGATCTGGCATTCTATTTACACTTCACATCAACGCCATCTTGAAGCCATTCAGAGAAGGTTCTTGAAATTCTTAGTTTGGAGAGAGGATGAAGTTTATTCACGGAGAGGAGTCAATCAAGACGAATTATTGAGTCGATTTAGTTTAATCTCATTGCAGGGCCAGGAAATAAATTTTATCTCTCAAATTTTTGTACGAATTACTGCACAACAGTAGGTACTGATTGTTCTCCTTTCTTGCCCATTTTGAAATTTCGTGTTCCTAGACAAAATTCTTGTACTACAGAATTATTCCACCTAGAGACTCCAAGGGCCAACTCGCTTATACAATCCCTCATTTGGTTAATGGGGTATACACTCAATAGTTGCTAATAATTGCGACATTCACTTTGAAACCATGGAAGTTATTATTAAGAGTTATGTGAACAGAGGAAATTCACTAAAATGAATTGATTTGGATTGAATTATTTGTAATATTTGGTTCAATTCCATTATTTAGTTATTAGTTAATTGTTTAGTTTTTTTCAGATAAGATGTAGCTCTTTGTTATATTTCTTTTCTTGTATTTATTTAGTTATTTTTCAACATTATGTTATTATTTACTGTAATTGGGGATTATACTTGTTGAGAATAAAGAACTTATTATTGTTATCTTCATATGTAATATCTAGAAGTATTATTCTGTTAGAAATTACCGGTAAAATTTTCATTGTGGATCTCACTTAATGCTTTTTCTATTCCCGGATGTAAGTCCTATAGAATATTTCGTATACCATCTATCTAAAGACAACCTCTAGAGCAACAGATAACGTTAATCTGTTGATGATTAAATGAATGTTAAAAGACGTTAAAATGCATTCATTCCGGTAGGAGATTTACATTGTGTTTATAATAAAGTTCTCTCAATAAAAAATAAATTAACTCTTCAAATAAGGATTCATTTTTAATGAACATTGTCTTATCTATATCACAGTCAAAAAATTGTTCAAATTCATATTGTAGATACCAAAAAATGTATTGAGTTAATATGCATTCATTCCGGTTGGAGATTAACATTGTGTTTATAATGAAAATCTCTTATTAAAAAAGTTAATTAACTCTTCAAATAAAGATTCATTTTCAATAAGCATGTTCTTATCTATATCACAGTCAAAAAATTGTTCAATTTCGTATTGTAGATACCTAAAAATGTATCGAACTGGTTCAACCACGTGTGAAATCACGAACAGACCTTTGTATATTTTTCAATTTCACGTATTCAAGAATAAAGTAGAAGATTTGCGAAATCCCTGCCAATTTCGTCCGCAAATCCTTTTCAAATAAGGAAAGTTAGTGAGGTGAGATGTCCGGCCGTATGGCCAGTATAGTTAATGTGGCGGACATAATTCCACTAAATTTCAGTTTTCCACTTCAGTGAACATAGTTGTATCGATTTCAGTGAAATGGGCGTTGTTATTTCCTCACGTATAAACGGATCTAACTTTTTGTATTGGATAAGTGGTATTCGAATCCTTTCGACCCTTTGTTAATTGGAATATGAATCGAAGTTTCATTTAACTATGATTGTTGAATAAATTCTTTCAGAAGATTAAATGAAAAAAGTTTTATTTCCAACTCCCATTCTGTCTTTCAATTTGGGATTTTTTTTGTTTTCTGAATAAATCCTCTGTTCAATGAAGGCCTTATTCACTTCAATAATTCAGTTAACATATAGCTCAAGAAGGAAATTGTTTGAAAATTGTCAAAAATACCATCACATTTTTCCCGGAGAAATTATTAGGCGATAGTTCAGTTGGTAAAATGGTTCACTAAAGAGAAGAAATCTCATTATGAATTCCATCAGTATATTACCTCTAAATGAAGAAATTTTTATTAACTGGTCTTTTCATTTTCGCAGAAATGTGAAGTACTAAGTATCGTGGTACTTGTAGCCAATCAATGAGTTAAATTTTTAATGATATAAGTCGATAATTAATTGAAAAATCAATTACTTACGTCATTATAAAATTAGTCGGGTTTTTGGCAAAAATATGTTTGTCTTTCTGTCAAACAGAAACAGAAATGAAAACTTGATTTTTGTAATTAATTCAAATAAAAACATAAAAATTTAAATGAAACTATGTTTCTATCAGTTTCTATCAGCTATCAGTTCATCATCATCATCTGTTAAACCAGTTCATCATCATCATCAGATAACTACTTAGTTTCATTTAAATTATGTATTTAGATTTTCATGAAGTATCGGCCCAATCGAATAATGATTGAATAAAAACGTAAAAATTGGAGAATATCGAAAGACTAAGTTGCATCATTCTGTCATTGTTTTCATTTTTACCAATCAATCAGTAATTATATACAAGAAGTCGTAAGGTTTCATATTGTCAGTTGTCAGAAAATCATAATATGCAATATAAAAGTGTCAGTATAACAATAGTTTATTTGTACCTACAATATTTTCTTACATATTTCTGAACCTGTTTGAGACGACCAATATTATTCACGAATTGTTTGAAAATTTTAAATGACTAATGATATTGAACATGAATTTGAATATGAATTTTCTGAAAATTGTCAATAATTTTACCAAATTTTTGCAGGAAATGAAGTTGTTGCGCTTATGGCAATGAACGAAATGTTGAAGAAAATGAATCCTAAAACATTCATTTGAAAAATTCAAATTAATCAAAAGAATATCATAGTAGAGCTAGTTATGTAAACGTCTACGATGTGGTGCCTACATTACCCTTCAAGGAATAAATGTTGAAATCGATGCAACACTTTATGGAAGTGCAAGACAGCTGTTTCGTTCTGCAAAGAACTCGTCAGTCGCACCACGTGCATCGGAGTGGAAAAGGATTTCAATCGCCAAGCATCTTCTTATTTCAAGTGGAATACCGTCAAGTAATGAATACTTCACAATTACATCTATAGGAATAACGGAAAGCATATCTCAGATCATAGACACACCAAGCATCGAACGTTCACATCTTTTCTATGCCCGTTTATCTATATACCAGGTATCTACTAAATTGCAACGTTTATTTCGCAAATGTCATCATACGATGTTTCCAAATGTCAAAAGGTTGCGTTAGATGTACGCTCGCGATTATTTGTATTTCAGGGGCCTATTCGGCGATATTTTCATTTTAAGGTTTTGTGATGATGGCACTGAATGAAATATTTAAGAAAATGAATACTAGAACATTCATTCGAAGAATTCAAATTGATCAAATGAATATTATAGTAGAGCTAGCTATGTGAATGTGTATGATGTGATGCAATCCACTATCCCATATCCACTATCAATAAATAACCATAAACAGAATCGACGTGATGCGACTGACGAGTTCCTAGCAGAACGAAACAGCTATCTCGCACTTCCATCATATGTGGTATCGATTCTAATATTTTTCTAACATTTATTCTTTGAAGGATAGTGGAGGCATCACATCGTACACGTTCACATAGCTAGTTCTACTATAATATTCCTTTGATTAATTTGAATATTTCGAATATAAAATTATCGAAATTAAAATGATAGATGACAGTTATTCCCACATTGGTAGTAGCATTTGACACGTGCTTCGACTTGTTGTCTCTCATCACAACGGCGTAGACAACCTTGAATTGTACGAACTTGTACACGGAGAAACAATCAGAAATTCACGAAAAAGAATGGATCATTTGTGAACAGTTGTGCTTTCCGTTAATCTGAAACTTGACTCCGCAGTTCTGATGAGTGACAACACGATCGAAACACGTGTCAACGGATGTTTCAAGCGCGGACTGTATAGTTATCTACTACTTTTGTTTATGTATATTTATTTATTGACGATAATCGATAATACATACCTATATTGAAATATAAATCGATAATATAATCATTCTTCTATTTTTCCATTTTTTATGCTCATTAATTATCTAATTCAAACTTTTTCAAAGATAAAACAGCCTGCAACTACTATATCGATAGAATTAATTAAAATTTTATAGTTCCTTTCCGAGTTGATACACTTCATAAGTTTTGGATTATTTGTTACGCCTGTCTATATCACTTTTTGAAAGTATGTCTTCATTGAAAGGTTCATCAAATTTATAGCTAATATATGCCACATGTGGATCAGAATGTTTTTGGTTTCACCTGCCCATAAAGAACACCGGGCCCTTCCGTCATTAACTAACCTTGTCTCTTTGTCAATTTCGTTGCTTCAACCATAAAAAAGCGGGCATACTTAATACGGATTATTATATTGTTTAAATTGGTTATTCACCTATATAATATATATATATATATATATATATATATATATATATATATATATATATATATATATATATATATATATATATATATATATATATATATATATATATATATATATATATATATATATATATATATATATATATATATATATATATATATATATATATATATATATATATATATATATATATACATATATAAAGTCAAGTGAATATTATTCGCGCTAACCATGCACGTACGGACATATTGTATATGAAGAAATATTTATATATAAATTTGGAATCGAAATTACAACACAAAAGTTTTCAACCTGGGTTCGTATCCCAGTATCCCAGTCGAGGTTGAAAACTTTTGTGGTGTAATTTCGATTCCAAATTCTCATATAAATATTTCTTCATATAAATATATATATATATATATATATATATATATATATATATATATATATATATATATATATATATATATATATATATATATATAACGAATGAAAAATTTTATTGCGGTGAAAAGTACAAATGACAAAAACACAATTCTCGGTATAGCCCGCAACTCAATTGGAAGCAGCCGTTGACACGTGTTTCGAGCTTATTGGCTCTCCTCAGAACGGCGTAGCCAAATTCAAGGTGAACGAACCTGGAGATGGAATCAACAATAAAAGAACACACCTGTAAAGGAAGTCTCCACTGCTAGGCCTCCACGTGAACTTTCTGGGTTTGGAGATTTGGTCAACGTATCGCCAATGTGGCGACTATTTATCCTTTACGGAGTCTTCAACCGACAAAGTTAACAACGAATGAAAAATTTTATTGCGGTGAAAAGTACAAATGACAAAAACACAATTCTCGGTATAGCCCGCAACTCAATTGGAAGCAGCCGTTGACACGTGTTTCGAGCTTATTGGCTCTCTTCAGAACGGCGTAGCCAAATTCAAGGTGTACGAACCTGCAGATGGAATCAACAATAAAAGAACACTCCTGTAAAGGAAGTCTCCACTGCTAGGCCTCCACGTGAACTCTCCAAGTTTAGAGATTTGGTCAACGTATCGCCACATTGGTGCTCGAAACACGCGTCAAGAGCTACTTTCAAATGAGTTGCGGGCTATACGGATAATTTTTTTTTTTTTTTGTTATATATATATATATATATATATATATATATATATATATATATAATTATGTATACTTATATAATAATATGTAATAAAACTTTGTCTAATACAACTACTTATGTCAAACTTTGAGAAAATTTTTATAAATTTTACCTAGCGCTATTTTTCCTTACTTTCAATGCTGTAACTTACACAATGAATTGTTTCATTATTATTCATTAATTAATTGTTTCATTATAATTGGATGCGTTTTCCGGCAACAGAAATTTTCTGCAGTTTTAAATCATCAATAAAACACACTATGAATGAACGTATATTAGTTTATTTTCGGACTAAAAGAATGGAAAAATATGGAGAATCAAAGAGATACACATGTTCAAATTTCAAGTCCGAAATTGGTGAGTTAGTTAATATTTACCGATCTGTATTAATCTGAAATTTGATGCAAAGTATCCAAAAATGGACTCGATTTAAATACTCTATTTAATTCGACAAAAAAACCTTATAGTAAATAATGAAAATTGAGTTTCTTTTACTAACCAAAAGAAGTGTTAAGACTCAAAGTTTTGACCATTGCTAACAAAATTACGAGCAGGCATGCCTGTCATATGTTCTTTTATATTGCTGAGAGTTGGCACTGCACATCCTATATATATATTTATAGATATTTCGAATTCATTTCTGCGATAGCTTAAAAATATTGGAAAGGAACAAAAAACTACAAGAACAATAATAATTGTTTTTCTTCTCACATTTTTGAACTATTTGTGCAAATTTTAAAATAGAGTTATAAAACTCTAAAAAAATATATTTACTATAAAATATAAAATTACCACACTTGACTTAAGTTTCACTGAATATATTAAAAACTCTACATATATTTCGTTTTTATATATTTAACATATGTATAAATTTTAATATATCCAGTGAAACTCAAGTCAAGTGTGTTCATTTTTAATTTTATAATTTTTAACATAATGTTTCACCAATAGATAAGCGAAACCTCCGTGTCATTTATTAAATATATTTAGACTCAATCAATTTTCAATAGAATTTAAGCAAATGTTCAGAGTATTCAATAAAATTTTCGATAAATAACTGTTTATTATAGTTAACTGTTATAATTTCATTGGTTGCTTCTGTCATAAATTTCACACAGCTTAAGCTCGAAACTTAGGTCAGAAATAAAACAAATATTCGAATGAAATACTTTAATTATCACACATAGAACATTTACATATACATCGAATATATACAATTTTCTGAAATTTCATTCAAGATATCTATATCATGTTAAATAACATTATTTGTAGAAAATCAGACAATTGATTCAATTCCCAACACAAAACGTCTGTTCTCACATCAAAGAAATTAAAGAACGACATTTTGTATTTTATACATGGCTTTTCATCTAATGCCCTAAATAATAAATAAGAAAATAAGGTAAAACTTATGTCAAATTTGTACTTCTATTGAAACAATAACATGGGATATCTCAAAAAGTTTCATTGAAATGAAACACACATAACGGGCATTGCAAGATTTCAAACTGTTAAGAGTGACATCAATTCCAAATATTTATCGTCGGGATTTATGAAACTTCAGTAAATATTTACTGAGGATTACATAACTTTGTAACTACAAAATTCTTTGGAAATGTTACAAAAAGTGCAGCTCTTACGTCAGAAGAAATTTCTCTAAATAAATGTTGGTCAGTGAGGAATATTTTCTACTTAATATACTAATAGAGAAAATAGGTATTGAAAAAGTTTCAACTTTTTTTTAACACGTATTTTCGTCTTGTCATTGAGTCATCATTCAAAAAGTTTTATGGGGTGAAAATTGCACATTTCGAAAATTATACACCTCACAAAAAAAATCCTTTGTATAATCCCAACATCTATTTACACTAGAATACAGAAAATTGTGTTTTAAACATTACAGTGAATGATTGAATCGAAGAAGAACTGGCGAAAAAACCTATCAAAGAACCAATAAATTTTTATAAAATCACAACTGAAACCGAACGTTATATTCATGTCATGGAAAAATACGGATAAATCTATTGAAATTTCTTTATTTATTCATACTCAAACTAACAATGCAGCTGTAGGTTGACAACAAGAAACCTCCTTTGAATATGTGTATTAAATTTGTGCAAAACTAGCAGAATATAAAAACGTAAAGAAAAACGGGAATCCTGTGGTACACCAGGAGAAATATCAATAGATCTATTAAGAAAATTGTTGTATTTAAATTGAGTTCTGCCATTGGAAATTAAATTTAATTACATTCCATTAAAAATTAGGAACATTATTTCTATATTTAGTTTTTATTGTAATTTAACTAACATGAAAGTTCTTCTCAATTCAATCGAAATTTTATTTATTAAGAAACTGGTCACTAAAACTACAAATATTATATTTTATATTACAAAATTTACATTTCTGAATTTCTCAGAAATTTGACCAGGTTTTCTGTCTCCAATAATCCCTCTTGAAAGGTTTTAGAACGGTTGTTACTGTGTTTATATCACATAGGGTTAAAATAATTACAAATTTAAATCCTCCGAATAAGGTTCATATTTACTGATTTACTTGTACAAAATGTTTCGTACTGAAATTAAGAATGATTGTGTGGAAAAAAAATTTTGAATTAAATTTGAAGTTTTATAGCACTTCTGAATCAAGTCAAAGTGACCTTCGTCATATTTCATTTCAATAACAGTAACAACCCTATACAAATTTATAAATATATATGTTCATATTTATATACAATATCTTACATACATTATTTAGCTTGAATACGGAGTGGGACTATTTTATCACGTGTATTCTGACCTCCAGCCAGTCTGAAACAAAAGAAAACGATGTAATTTATTGAGCATTACAATGTGGAAATAAAGTTCTTGAGTTATTAAGTTTTAAATGTTAGCTTACTGTCCAAAAAGACTTCATACCTAAACTGATTTGCATATAATGTGTTCAGATAATAATATATTAAAATGCTCAGTCTTATTACACGTTAACTACTAGTGAGATAAGATCTATCTTTTGTGGTCTGCGAAGAAGATATAAATGAATTTAACAATACATTACACGTTTTAATTCATAAAAAAGATATGTGTTTTACGCACAAAGATGAGATTCAAGAAAACAATTTGATACGTTTAAATAGTGATTGAAATTAACTACAGTTTCCCTATTTAAAATTGTATTCTAGCACAAGAAGTTCCAATAACTGATTCGTTAATCATTCAGTATGATTTACAACGATCATTATAGGCAATTTCTCATTCAATTTCGATTATCGAAAATTCATTTGTTGAACTGACCAGCGTTCGAGAATTATTAGGAGATAGTTCAGTTGGTAAACTGGTTCACTAAGAATCTTATTATGTATTCCATAAATATATTACTTAATTTAAATGAGGAATGGTTGGTTTTTCAACACAGTGAAGCTTCTTAATGAAGGAATTTGTATATACATAAAGCATTAATTTTCACAGAAATTTACAGTAATAGCGTTCAGAGTACTGAAGTAAACATAATTAAATACGTCTTTAGTAAATTAGTTGAATGTTTGTGAGGAATATATTGAAAAATTCGAAAAGAATATGACAAAAATGAAAATATAAGAATTAATTCTGGAATTTATAGAAATAAAAGATTTATGACATTTAAAGTACATTGATGAATGCCTTTTTTGCAAGGATTAGAAAGCAGGTTCTTTCTGCAACTTTCATATAATTATGAAACTGATTTAAAGCATATTTTCATCAGTAAAATGTGAAATTCCAATGAAGAAAGAACTGGAAAATATAAATTTTCAATAATGGTTTTATATTTGAACTAACAATAACAAATATATATAAAATTCCGATACAAGATGAATATCCTTTATGAACATTGGTATAAACTCTTAGGTGAATTGATATCGAATTAAAATTAGAACTTTGAATTTCAATAAAACAACGGTGGATCATTAGATTGACAAGAATTTTTTTTATTCGAAAGATAATTTTGTGGCTTATCCGCATGGACCAATGACTTTACATAGCCCAACAGAAAGTAGTCTAGCGGTGTTAAATCACAAGATCTTGGCGGCAAATTCACAGGTCCAAAACGTGAAATTAGGCGGTCACCAAACGTGTCTTAAAATGAATCGATTGTGGCAAGAGCTGTGTGACATGTTGCGCCGTCTGTTGAAACCACAGCTCCTGGACATCATGGTTGTTCAATTCAGGAATGAAAAAGTTAGTAATCATGGCTCTATACCGATCACCATTGACTGTAACGTTCTGGCCATCATCGTTTTTGAAGAAATACGGACCAATAATTCCACCAGCCCATAAAGCGCACCAAACAGTCAGTTTTTCTGGATGTAACGGTGTTTTGACATACACTTGAGGATTATCTTCACTCCAAATGCGGCAGTTTTGTTTTTTGACGTAGCCAATCAACCAGAAGTGCGCTTCATTTTGTCGACGATAAAATGAACGTAGTGCGCGATACGTATTCCGCACAGAACCATTATTTTCGAAATAAAATTGCACTATTGGCAAGCGTTGTTCAGGCGTCAATCTATTCATGATGAATTTCCAAACCAAACTGAGAATAAATCACTTCTCAGCTGTTAAATCGGTCGCCATCAGTAATTCAACAGTAATGCCAACTTAAAGTTTTATACCTCTAAAAAACCACCCGTTACAATGGAAAAAGAACTGGGAAATATAAATTTTCAATAGTGGCTTCATATTTGAACTAACAATAACAAATATATATATATATATAAAATTTCGATACAAGATAAATATTCTTTATGAACATTGGTATAAACTCTTAGGTGAATTAATATCGAATTAAAATCAAATATTGAATGGTTGAAATTTGGACTGATAATAGAGAACAGCATGAACTGATTCTGTTATTCTGTTAAAATCAGAAATGAAATAACGCTACAATAAACTCTAATTCTATACTATTAACCACATTGATTTTTTAGACTTTTCGAAAAGTATTCAAATTTCTACATACCATTCCATTTGAGGTTAGACCCAAACCAGCAGCGGAGAAAGAGCTCATGTGATGATGATAGGACGCTGTAGGAGGTGGAGCCGGTGGCGGTGGTCCTGAAACGAAGCTTTGGGGATGCGTGGTGTGATGGTACCACTGGCTCATCGCGTGGTGTGGATGAAGGGCGGCGTTGAGGTGGTGATGACTACCTCCCATACCACCTCCAAAACCACCACCTCCAAATCCAGGCTTATGATCTCCCATCATACCTCCGAGGGAGAGACAGGAACTGCCGTTCTTCTTTTTTTTACTTTTCGACGACAACTTTCGATTTCTGGTTTGTATACCTTCTTTTTTCATTGTTAAAGGTCGGTTCACCTATAACAAAGATATTCATATTGAGTTGATTTCAGGAAAAAAGTATTTTGAAATTCAATTATCCGAAAATTATTGAAATTTTTCAGTAAACACTAAAAGTATAGCCTAAATCGAGCACAAAGAATAAAAATTCCGGATAGTACACAATTTGCGAAAAAGATATCACCAAATGATCTGATTACATTTCTTAAGGTCCCATTTCTCAAGCTAACGCCGCCCTGTTATTAAACTCCCCGACAATAGTGACGACAATGTAGCATATAGTGCTCCTGAAATGATACTTTATCGCAACAAAAGAACTGTGGGGTATTTAGCAGAGGATATATATTACCTCTTGTATAGAGCTATTGATTCTGCTAAAGCTTTGTATGCCGTTATTGGGGTGGATGTTGAAACATTTATGTAGGGTAATTGGGCGGTACGTGCTTTAACATCATAAACTGAATTGCCCACTTCTGTTATATTGGGTCAATAACGAACACATAAGAAAAATAGGAGTGTCTTTTAGAAGCTCAAAGAACTTTTTGAAAATCAATAAGAGTGGTTTCCTCAAGTATACAATAACACATGAATATATACCGGAAATAAGTTTTACAATTCCTCAGCATATATAAACATGCGCTTCTTGTTGATTTTGTAATTGTTAGCGAAAACTAATTCAACATTATGTTTCTTAAGTAAACTAAACGTATTTTAAACCCGATATGAAACATTTGAATGAGATTAGAATGAGAACCACTGGGAAAAAGTTTGACGGTCACTGAATTAATTCTATTTATTTTACTAACACATTTCGTTTAGGCTTCAATGTTTTTTTCTGTTTTACCTGGCAAATTAACAGTTTGAATTCATTCAAACCGACAAACAAAGATTACAAAATCAGTCATTTGGGCTTATATTCCTTTAACGTGCCCCCAAGGCCCAATTCCTAACTATTTCCAATCAGTATAAATCAAAATCTTCTTGGATACCTACTTAATAAGAAGTCATTTCTCCATTCCTGCTACTGTACAGATAAATTATTTTTAACGATTTTTCATATGGAGATGAATGTTGAGCATTAGGTCACTAGTAATATATTAAACAGTGGTTGGAGGTGCTGGATTATTTAGCCAGGAAATGTTTCTTGAGCTACCGTGATAGTTTACAATAAAATATTCAAACGTTGTGAAATTTTGTGATGTTTCAAGAAACTTAGTTTTTAAATGAGAGGTAATAAGAAATACTTGTCCAAAAATCACTGACTGAACAATTATTTATTCGATTTGTTTCGCCTTTCACGGCATTATCAAGAATGCGAGAGATTCTTGATAATGCCGTAAAAGGCGAAACTAGTCGAATAAAGAATTGTTCAGTCAGTGATTTTCAGACAAGTATTTCTTATTACCTCTCATTTAAATATGAACAATCACAGAGTTGATTCATCGTCCATTGAATTTATTAACTTAGTTTTTATTTATAATTGATAAACATGAGAAATGAACCTATTGCAACCCCTGAATAATTATTATCGATTATAGAGAACATTGAACTGAAACTCAATATTTATACTATTGATATATTTTTGTAATATCTAAGGGATAAATATGTTATTATTATTATTATTATGGTCAAGTTCCCATAAAATTATTTCAATATGACGCAATAGTTCAAATGATATCAATCATGATTGATTGATTAAATCGTTGAATTTCAAGAATATGATTATATATAAATAATAAGAACCAATAATACCTCTAAAACTGAGGTTTCCACCTTGTTTCATATCAAAAATTAGCTTCAAATAATATCCAAATATCTAATATACAAATTCTTCAAATATAAAAATAGGAACTCAAGATTCTCAGACAGCTATCCAAATAGCCAAAGTTTGTTTAAACTTTGAATTTTATCAGTGTAATATTATATTTCCAAACATTCATTTACTTAAACGTGAATTACTATTATCTAATTGACTTTTTTTACATTTATTACACAAAACCCATCAAATATCTTGAATATGCTTCGAATAAAAATAGCGAAGAAAAGAGAAATTTTTAGAAATTTGCTGAAAGAAGTGATTTGTAAATCATTCAATTTCAAATATGCAATAATATTATTTTGTCATATCTGCGAAAATATGACAAAACTCGAGAAATTAAAAACGATTACAATTGAATATACAAATTCAATAGTACTATTTCAGATTCATATTTGATGTTCAGAAATTATTAAATCTCATCCTTCGTAATTGTTTCGAGAAAGCAAGCGAAATATAGACTTTGATTATTAGTATTCAAACTGTGTGCGAAAGAGTGGCGATAATAAACAATGGCAGACATTCAACAGGATGACTTATTGTTCTTGAAATGATTAAACGTCTGGGATATACCTATTCATCATTGGAAAATATTGGAAAAGGAACAACGGTTAAACTATCACGATATATTCTGAGAAAATCAAAAATACAGAGTAATAGAATATTTACTGATTAAAATTTGACGTGATGCTTCGTACATTTTCAACTGATTCAAATTGGAATTTAAATAAACCCTTCTTTAATATGTCATGGATATTTACATCAGCTATTGCAAGTCAGCTGCAGAAAAACATTAATAATTATGTTTTTCAATGATACACCGAGCCGTTCGCTTTATTTCTCCGTTTCTTAAATGTTATCTATTATTTCTTTTTATTTTCACCATTTCAAATCTATCGAAAATGTTACAACTGAAAATTCTTCATCAATCGTTATTTAAATGAGTTATATATATTAAACGTCAACAATTCTCAGTTGTATGAAGATTCAGGTATTCCTGACAACCTCAAAAATATTCCTTGAATAATTTAATTTTTTTAATGTCTCAAATAAACTTGAAATAATTTTTTTACATCATGTTGAAAATAACCTGATCATAATTCGACGTATATCAATAATTTTTTCACTGAAATATTTTTTTAACGCCAATGCTAAAATTTATAATGGCAGTTGTAATAATTAAGCTAATTGTGCTGGCTGGAAACAGCCCTTTGTACTTATTTCATGAGTTTAGTATTTCAATAAAAACTGTTGAGTAACTGATTTTCCCAAGTTATCGCACATATTTGGCAGGAATAAATCAGTTTCTGGAAGCTTGAAAAAATATTGACGAAGGTTTGGAAGCATTTCTTCTGAAAAACTTCTGGTTGTCATTTTATGAACAATAGTAACCAATAATCCAAGGATATGCCCTCTTGGTGCTTGAAAATATAATCGTGAAAAACGGAATTTCAAAGTAGCTCATGTTCTTATCTGTCCAACAAAAGTCTCTTCGCAGTAATCGACTACGAAACTGTCGATTATTTTTGACATTGGTTCCAAATCACCAGCATTTAGAAAGCAGATATGTTATCAAATAATCTCGTAGTACTTCAATTAGCTGTAAAACTTTCATTTTTCGTAACTAGAGCTAATACGAAAAAATAGTGAGCTTTTGAGAATATTCATTGATATTTTCATATTGAATTAACTTCAGTATCTTCTAATTCTTCTTTAATTAATTATTTATTTCAGAGTTCCTAATGACCTCCAAATATATGGTTGAATTATTTCAGTTTTGGATTTCATCGCAGTCATTCGTTTATTCTGCAAGAATTATTCTTATTTATTTGAAGATCATCAGCGACAAACTCTGCGTGCTCAAATGATCCTGCGTCTATCTACATTCCAAGAAAATCCTTCCACCCCTAGATTCATTTGTTCGTCAGAGGCTTTAAGGCGTTTCATTAATTCCTGTCGCCCCAAAAACTGAGAAAATGACCCGTAACGTAGTGCTACGTAGGCATTTGAAAGCTTCCGGAATGAGAGAACACAAGAAATCGCGAGATCACATCCTTCCGGTTTAGCACAAGTCTAGTCAGCAGTAAGAAGGAGAATTGAGAGATCAGATTGAAGATTTTAGATGTTACACGATAAACACTGGTTTCGAGTATGGAACCAACGTTTAGTAATCTGGACGTTTGTCCGGGTAAAATGTGCTATCGCATTCGTTTTGCCAGGGTTGTATGAGATAATTTGGAACATCCGTGAGTTTTTTAACAACGCACAGTGAAGGAGCAAAATATGAAGGTGTTTGTTACTAAGTTTGTTTCATAGTACTCAGGTCTTCGAAAATTTCTGAATGGAAAAATTACTAGCTTTCTATTAGGTAACGCAGAACTTTGTTGTCCAGAAGAAATTCGAGGCACATTTAAGAGACTTGAAAAGAGGTCATTTCGTTAGTAACACTATTAACAATACTATGAGCTCATGTTTACATTTGAAGGAAGTTTGAAATTTCAAGATATTCATTGAATGTAGGTAGTCCTTACTTGATACTAATCCCTGTCAATTAATAATCATTCCTTTTCTAGATATACGATCTGTTAGATGAAACTTTTTTTTTTTAATTCAGTGGACCTACAGTTTAACGCCGGTTCCGAACGGCCATTGGGCTTGTAATCGATATACATTACCCAGCATATTCCATTATTTAAACAACTTAAATCATAGACAAACACAAACACCCATGCCTTCAAAGGGGCTCGAACCCAAGTTCTACCGCACCATAGTCGGGAGTTCTACCGACTAAGCTACGGAGACCGGCCAGATAAAACTTGAACATTAACATGACAAACTTTTCTGAGTCCATCACTCTTCCTTCGAGTACCCAGAAAAATTTTCAACGTACGTAACATATTGCCCTAAGTTGCATTTAATCGTGTGTGAAAAGAAAACAGTAGTTATATCTCTCAGTTCTTCATACCAGATATTCTCCAGAGTTTTTCGGTAGAATTTTTCCAGTGAGATAACTTACTTTAGGCTTAATTTTCGAGAGAATTCCAAGCAACTCAATTGAAAAAGGTTGATTTCAAAGCACTCAAATCATCATTTTTATTTTCTGAAAAGTATTCAAAAAAACTTCCATTTCATCACGAAATTTCTGAGAGAACATGCCTGTAGTTTAGATTATTGGCGGTATTATGAAAGATACATAAAACTGCAGCGAATATTTGCGAACACGTCATACAACTTGGTTTTGGCTCTATTCCAACCAATATTGACATTAAAACTATGAGTAAAATGCTTCTTCTTTCTGTCATAACAAAGAGATCTGCACATGCCACTTTTGGGACTTTCTCAGGTCTTATATGCATTTTTTGAGACTTTTCAAATGTTTTTAAGCCACCTCTGAGCAATGTCCAAGCGAATGTCTCGAATTAACTTAATTAGGCGACCTTGTGCAAGTGCCTCGTCTAAATACTGACGTCTGACAGAAACGTGAGGCACGATTTCAGCTCCCAGTTTCTTTGGATTTCGAAATGACCAAAATGATCCTTTCCTTTTTCAACCAGATAATAATTATAATGCAGAACGCCAAACGGGCCGACCAGAAGTTGATAAACTGTTACAAATGTTAATATTCGATGTCAATCACTCAGAATTCAAGACATGCGTATAAGGGATTTACATTTAATTAAATCTCTCGGATTTAAAAAGAAATTGGTTGCCTACTTGCCCGGATATCAATGTTTTATCCAGCAATGAGAATATATTGCCAAGATCAACAGAGTATTGAGTATTATTTTAGTTCTCAGTTGAAATTACCACAAAATTGATAACTCTGAAAATGTAAATTTTTTATTCGATATTCGAAAAACATCAAGTTACAGGTTTTTTGGAGAATGCGAATATAGAATCAATAGGCAGCCGGATCTAAACCACAATGTAGCGGAAAAATCACAAAAATTCAAAATCATTTTTCTATATTTCAAGTAATTGCTTATTTTATCATAACTCAACATTAGACTAGTTACAGGTTTTTTGGATAATGCGAATATAGAATCAATTGGCAGCCGGATCTAAACCACAATGTAGCGGAAAAACCTCAAAAAATCAAAATCATTTTGCTATATTTCAAGTAATTACTTGATTTTATCATAACTCAACTAACATTAGACTAGTTACAGGTTTTTTGGATAATGCGAACATAGAATCAATTGGCAGCCGGATCTAAACCACAATTTAGCGGAAAAACCTCAACAAATCAAAATCATTTTTCTATATTTCAAGTAATCACTTATTTTATCATAACTCAACTAACATTAGACTAGTTACAGGTTTTTCGGATGATGCGAATATAAAATCAATTGGCAGCCGGATCTAAACCACAATGTAGCGGAAAACCTCAAAAAATCAAAATCATTTTTCTATATTTCAAGTAATTACTTAATTTTATCATAACTCAACTAACATTAGACTAGTTACAGGTTTTTTGGATAATGCGAATATAAAATCAATTGGCAGCCGGATCTAAACCACAATGTAGCGGAAAAACCTCAAAAAATCAAAATCATTTTTCTATATTTCAAGTAATTACTTGATTTTATCATAACTCAACTAACATAATTTAATTCATTATCCATGTGCATATTGTTCGTCTGCTTATCCTCTTATTAATTGTTACAGTTTTAATGGAATCTTTGTATTTATTCGTTTTCTTTGCATTTCATTTTTCAGATGGACATTTACTAGTATATATTGCACATAGGTAGATACACAGCTAACCAAATCCTAGCGCAATAGTCAAGCAGGCCATGTAAGTTGACGTACCATCGATTCTCTATAAAAATTCACTGACGTTATTTCTGTTTCTATGAACTGAAAACGAAGAAGCGTAGAACCACTGATTCCAAATTCAAACTGCAACCTACATTAATCATGAGAAATATAAAGTGGTTCTACTGTTATCTCTATACCGTTTGGAAGTTTAGGTAGCACAGAGGTGGTTGACAGATAATGACGTTTTATCTAATGTCGCTCCGCAGGCGTTCTGCTACTCTATTAATATTATTAATATTAATGCAGACTAGAAATTCCGTTGAATGCTTCGAGATGTTTTCTTCGTCCTTTTCCGCTGTTATGATGATTTAATTTATACAATAGTCATATGAGAAATATTTCGAGGATAAAAAGGTATCGAGAATCGAACTGATAACTATTCAACAGATTTGAATTATGTCATTTGCATTAAATGAAGAAGAAATGATACACTTACTTCTTTGTTTTCAGTTGTTATACTTTTTAATTCTTTTTTAATTTCTATCAATTTCCTTTTTTAAATATTAAATATCAAATAGTTTAGTGGTAAATATTAGAAGAAAGTTCTCAATAATATCAATATGATTTAAGTATTGCTGTACGGCTTTCCAAAAAAAATTTGAAGACATTGAAAAAAAATTAAAAATTCTCAAAAATTTTTTTTGTGAAAAAAGTGCAGACAAGAATAGGAAATTTCATTTATTATGAAAAGTTTATTGAATTAAAAATTGTCTCAAATTCAATATAACTCCTGAAAGAAATTTTTGATAGACAAAGTCATCTATTCTATAGATGACTACTTTAAAATTGACTTTAACTCCATCTAATGTTATATTTTGCTATTTTTGCGCTTTGTATTTGTTTATGTTTTAGTTTTTAAATTAGTTTTTTTTTCTTCATAATCATTTGTGATGTGAGGAGTTTTTCCTGTTTCTGAGAATATTATTCTTTAGCTACATTGCTAAGACATTGTAATGTTCAACATTTTGTTTTATATTTGTATTATTTTTGCTGTTATTGATCATACGTTCATAACATGCATAAACTTACTTATTTACTTAATGAATCTTCCATCTTAAACTAAATATGTTGAATATAAATACAGATTTCAATATTAATATATTCATTTTTGTTACAATCGTACTAAATTCTTGTGAACATTCTTCAGAAAAAACTGAATTCAGTATTCATATTAGGTCGTAATTTGACCAATTTCCGAGATGACCAACATCTAGAGATTCCACAGAATCTAGAAAATTCTAATGTTATCAAATTATTTTCACTTTAATTAATTGGGGAACTCATTCAAATAGAGTTGAGGAATCGATTTTGGGAAAATTCGAACAGAGACTAATTACATGTGATAAAGAAGAAGCTTCTGAAACTGAATTAATCATAGAAACGAAAATCAGAGCAAACTTGATCGAAGGTTGACATAGATGTAACCGTTATACTTTTAAGGATTAATATTCATGAGGTATTTCTCAAATTTTCGGTATTTGACGACCTTGGCACCTTGAGAATTTTTCAGATCTATCCGGAAGTTAATTCACAATTTTTTAAACTTTGAATATCACACAATTCACAAAATAAACCAAAATTACGTATCTTCGAAAATATATGCTTTTCTATAGAATTTCAACAAACTTAATTTTATTTTCTGTAAACTTCGATCTCCTACGTAAATGCTTAAAAATATGAATAGGAAAAACTATTAACGTCTCATTGACCTTGAGAAAAGTTTATGAATGGGTCATTATTTTAATTATGTCTATCAATCATCAACTTTTCTGATCAAGTTCAAGAATTTTTGTTACGTTAGATTTAAATAATCGTAGTTACATCATATATTCGCTACTTTTAATTGGTTTCAAAAACATTGCAGTTGAGATTGGTAGTTCTGATTATCGTGAGAAATATTTCCTTGATTTTTTTAATGTTGTCCCCCCTTTTCAATTTATTTTTGGAAAACAAGATACGTTCAGGATTTTATGTTGCGTCACTACCAAAGAGGAAAGGATCAAATCTATTTAGTACTTTGCGAGCTAATCAAACTGAGCAAAAGAAATGAAAAACATGAAACAGATTGTTTACAATCGTTCAAAACAAAGTGTTGTTGAATAACACGAATAAAGGTAGTACTTTCTGTACCAAGTGTTGACTAGAATCTTTCCTGAATGTTTATAGTTTCATTGTTCATCAGTATTTATGAACTTTCAGAAAACCTAACCTCAATGCACGTAACAGTTCAGTTAAAACTTGCTAAGACATTTCTTGATGTAGGTACATGTCCGGCATTCTGAAAGAGAACTAGGTAAGTCTTTGTTTCTAGATAATTCTTGTAACTACAAGTTAAACGGCTGTAATTCATCATCAGAGAAAGTTCAACAGCCATTCACTACTTATATATGAATTTTGAATTTATAACTAATCTGTTGAAGTATATAAATGATATATTTCTGAAGCACGGTCATTTATAAACAATTGCAATAATTCAATATGTTACTTTCGCCATTCTAAGTCCATAAAAATCGTTCTTCTTCGGAGCATAAATGTTGAATACACCAACACATTCATTGTTGGCAGCAATACTACAAATACGAAGTGGAATAATCGACGTACACAGACTCATTCCAAATTTTGAAACGCTGAACGTCAATTTACGAAATTGAGAACTACCTGGCTTCGATTTTCCACAATCGTTTACCTAAAAAAAAGATATCCATTTGGTTCATACGCTAGGAGAAATTATCCGTTTCGTAGCTTATCCCATAGTGGTGGGATATTTCTACACCTTCAGTTAGTTTTAGGGATTAGTGAAGTTGCAAATCCAAATGACTTGTCACTTTGCAGAATATAAAATGAAGCACAAACGGAGAATGAGGCCTCAGTACCTATCTTTGAATAACGAATTTTATCTGATATCTTCATCTATTCCGTTCGCATCATCTTGACACCTCTTTAACCTTAACCTTCCGCTCCCAAATCCACTTGGGGCAAAGAAGATGACCATACGACGAAGTTATCGTTGCACCAAGATCTGACCCGGTGTGTTTGGCTTATTATGAGTTGCGCTATTCTCGTAACAAATTGTTATTGTAGTTGGGTAACGACGTTTCTCGCAGTGGGCGTGGAGTCCGGTATGATATACTGGCAGAAGACCAGCTCCGGGCACTCGGAGGAGACTCGCCATACGCTTCTCTCAACTAAGAACATGTCATTACGACGGATTGTGGATCAACATCCGGGTACGGACGACCAACGGTTTCGTACACGTATTGTGCTGATAGTAATTATCAGGACTCCACGCATCTAGGAGAAATTGCACTACTCCTATCGCAAAATGATACTATTTGTAATTTGAAAAATATACTATTTGAAATAACGCAATGTATGAAGTTACTGCAATGTATCTTGTATTAGTTGAACGTCTGATGATGAATCTAGATTCGAAACACGTTTCGTAATACCAGTTGTTTCATTGTTCAGTACGCTTTGAGTATTTGTTTGTTGTTATGATTATCTGACATATAGAAACTGTAACTGAACTGTTTTGGAAAAATGTGGAGGCGGTGAATGAAAGAATTGCTGAAAACAGACTTCGTGCTAGTATGTTGAGCAGTCAGTCAAGAACGTAGAAAAGTTATGTAATTCTCTCTTTTTCATTTATTTATTTCTTGGGCTTTCAGTTTTGAAATCCCGATAGAATTGTTCTAATGAAGATTTGATTTATTAAATAACTATTATTGTTATAGGTTAGAACTATGAAGCGTTAGGTACTTCTGAAGTGAAGAGGAAGCTGGCGTCTCAAAGAAATAGCAAATTATTTAAGGCGTAAGAAGAAGAACTTTCATGTTTCGTTGTGAAATTTGAAGAATTATAATATTTCGTCAAATAATCTGTTTAGTATGAATTTTTGAAGAAATTTCATTGTATAGCCTAAACATTGACGTGATATTTTATTTGAAGCCTAAATTCACTGTTTTTCTCTCAAGATGTGAAAAAACCAAGATTTCATTGAAAAACGAATAAATTACTCCTGCTTTTCAATGTTTGAACTATTTTAAATATTTTGAAGTTTAAATAGATTCATCCGTTACTTTGTGCTATTGAAAAAATGAATTTTTTTATCACTATATTTATTATTTTGCGACTGCACTTTCGTAGTATTTTACATGCATTATCAAATTCATTAATGTTCTTGAAAAAGTAGTATTCTACCAAACTGCAACTGCAATATAATGAATATCGTGATAAAAACTAAGGGTATTTTTCTCTATCAACTATTTCAGTTCCTGTCGCTTTCGGTCGAGAATAAAGAGGAAGTTTCTCTTCGTTTTCCAGAAAACTCATTTTCTATGTGACGACAGCGAAAATCCTTTGTTAACCTCTCTCATCAACAGATTAGGCAAAGCATGTTCTATTTTACTGAGAAATTATTAAATTCCTCCTAATTTGGTCTTGATTAATTTTCTGGTCATGAATAGTTCAGCTTTTTCCCAGAATTCCATAAATATTTCGACAATAGTCTCCAATATAAATACAGCAGCATTATACATCGACCCTCGCAAAATCGGTTGTTTGTCGAATTAAGAACGCCGACAATTCTTTCATTTTGCGGAATTGTCGACAATTTCAGCTGCCGCATTCCCCGACACGAAAATTGCTCGATCAATTAGACTTCAAGCGCAAGTGTCTGACGTCCAGTCGTCTTGCACATATATGCTACAAACTAATCACATATTCATCGCATTTTACACACGCCTATGAATGTCGTCTTCTGTGCGGTCAGTGGTCTCCGCAGTCAGAGAATAGCATTCGATGCAATTCCGTCATAAGCTTGGCGGCTCTTCTATTGTTTCGTACAAGCCGCCTGAGATCTCTTGTCACGTACGATTGCGTTGCCTTGCCTTGTTGCACGTTGCCAAGCAAATCATAAATCACTTGACGGCCGAATATTGTGAATAATCGTTGTACTTACCGATGCCGCAGTTGCTTATCCGCTAAATTTACGGGGTGTTTACTGCACTTATGCAAAAAACCAACTCTTTAAACTGTTGGTATTCGAAATATTATTTTCGCTGCTAATTTTTGCGAGTTCCCTTGTTTCAAGTACGCATCGGCCAATTAGATTAGATTATTTTGAGAATAAAAGCATTTTATTGACACTTGTCTGGTGGGGACAAAAATTCAATTTCACCATCATTAATTGCCAAATTATTCCACATTACCTATAACGTCACATGAATTCATAAGATTGCATAAAAGATATAACTATTATGAGTTAAGTTATCATAGAAAATCCTAATACTCATTTTTCCATATAGATTTTATTTGGAATAAATAATGATATAACTATGACAATATTGAAAAAATCATTATAATGGTTATAACTACTTAAAAATCATTAAATGAAAGATGCATTTTGAGTTGGTATGACTGTAGTTGAGTAATTTGTTACTAGCCAGTGTTTTATTGTATTCATGATATAATTCATAATTTAAAGGATAGAATTCGTCTAAATATAATGCGATAACATCCGAAACAAAGGAACTAAAACCACAAATTTAAATTTAATTGCAAAGTTCGTATGAATACTTGAAATATTGAAAATATAATGATAAAACTGTTTTTCGAACGAAATATCGCTTACTGGTCTGAAATTTGAACTTGACGGCTTATTTTTAAAGGCATAACTATAAGATTGTTCCGTTTTCAATGTAATAACAATAATTTCAACTAGAATTCAAACTAGCAACTGGATTCTTGTCAACAATATTCTTCATGTTTTAATTTGCAATTTACAGATTTCTAGACTTAGTACAAAATATCAGTATCCCCTTGTCGAACGGCTTTAGGTTTGTCAAATGGTAGGTTAAACACGCTCAGAAAATCAGGAAAATGTGTGCAATGTTTTCTATCAATTTTAATGTATACTAAGAAATTTAAAATGTACTTGGTATTCTATTTTCGTTATTTCGGGGTAGCTAATATCCGCAGTAAAACCATCTGACCACGATGAAGCGACCAGGTGACCTAGACCATTAAATATGGACGTCAAGTATTTTTTCACGACGTGAAGGTCAATGTCTTCCCAAAAGTCATACGTTCGCTGCATAATAAGGTACGAACGGGAGCACATATACGCCTTACTGTAAATGAATAAGACGATAATTATAAAATTTTTCTCATACGTACTCGGAATGCATTATATTCATATATTACAAATTGTTTCCACATTAGAAATTAAAAATGAATTTGTGGAATTTTTTCCTAATGATCTCTCATGAATTTATTCATTTCGTTCTACAACAATAACGTTGAATCTCAATTAGTATTAACGTTTCTAGTCAGATGATTTGAGAAGTGTTAAAATCGGACAAATTTGAAATTCGTAAAGACGATTCGAGAATTTATTCGTTCACAGACAGCCATTGTACAAACATGGTTATTTTATTAGAGGAATAATTTTGCGCGTGAAACGGGAGCAGTGAAACATTAGAAATCGGAATTGTTTCACTTTTGACGCGATCGAAATCTTCAAGCTCAATTAAAGTGTGAATTAATATCGGCTAGAAGTGAGAAACCAGTTGAAAACTCGCTCTTCTAAATAGTTTTCCACAGTATCTTTAAGAATTAGTGAACAGAAATAAAAAATTAAGAGAAACATAATTGTACTATAAGAATCAAAATTATTTCAATATTTTAGATTCATAGAAATAATTAAAATATAAAAGTTTCATCTATAGCTTCCATTCATTATTAAATATCGACATCTCTGTAGAATAATAGCGTAATAATAATTATACCAGTAGTAGGCAAAAATTTTTCGGCTTCTCCTGGTACATATAATATCGTATACAATGAGTTTAAAAAAAACTCAAAAGAGTTAGTAAGTAATTGTACACCTAAATTGAGACTTACAATTACATTAAAAAATTATTGAAAGCCACAATTCCGACAACTCCGTGACAAATCATGTTGAAAGTATAAACAAAATAATAATATTAACAACTTCCCGGAAGCCTCAAGATTGGCACGTTTATATGTAAATGAATGTTATGTAGGCATTTTGTTGTTAAATTTGTGGGTTTTCAATATATATCAACGACCTCTGCTATTTGTTCTCTTTAAATTGTTGAATATTGAATCAGTCGATACCCTTTCGACACATTCATGCTTTCAACCAAATTTAATTGGGAATCGAAACTTCTGCAGACCAATTGACACAGTGACATCCACCCGAAATTACTGAAAATTTTGATTTTTGAACGAATGTTTGGTTTTAAAATTGTAATTAATGTTCTTCTTTTATTAGTTCTATCGTTTAAGATATATTAACGTAATTACTACTTACGTTGTGTAATTTGTAGTACAGTCCGCAAGCATTGCAGACGGGTTCGCCATTCTGATTGCGCCTCCAGAGGGTGGTAGTTGTTGTTTTGCAATTCGCACAACTCGTTCCCGCTCTTCTTGCTGCGCTTTGTAGGCTCTGTAAAAAATAAAAATATTAAGAATAAGAGAATGGACAAACGGAGCCCGATATGTTAATTTTATCATGGGCGTAGAAGAGGAAACAAGACACAAAGAAATAATATAAATATATACCAATATTTATGAAACACTTCTCTTGGAGTATTTCTAAGAGACCCTTTGGTCTATTTTTGAGGCTTCTTCACAACCATTTTGCTATCTCAGAGCCCTAATTTTGAAGTTTATTTAGGTAGGTACATGAAGAATCTAGAATCCGTCATGCTTAAACTATGAAATTTTTTTCCATTATCACATCACTGTAACACTAAAGAGAACACACGAAACAGAAACAAGTACTTAATGAAAACCGAAATGGTTAAAGTCACAGTAGACAAAACGTTTTCTAATTAGTAGGACTAATTAGAAAACGAAATAGACAAACTCGTAATAGAACGACCAGAAATTCTACAGCTTAAGTGTGAGAGTTTGTAGATTATTCATGTGTCTAAATTAAGTCCAAATAAGCTATGAGAAGACCTCAAAAGTAGTCGAAACCTCAGTACATTAAGAAACACATTAACTGAATTCTTATTCTCCAAAATAATTCTATAACTCAACCTAATAAGTACAAATCTAAAGATGACTACTGAGTACTTATGTATGTTTTGTGAAATTAACTAAAACTGTTAAAAGCTTTATTTATCGATGATAAAAAATAAATTCGCAGAGTAAAGTGCCCTAGTAAACAAACTGCATTAATATTTGAATTAATATTCAATTTGAAGTCGAATCTTTTCTCACATTCTGCAAGACGTATCTGGAACAACCAATTGATGAAAAAATTCCCAATATAAAAACTGAAATATTAATATTGTTTCCAAATTTACCAAAAACATCAATCACAATAAAATTACCCATAATCTTATATAATTAATAATAGCATCTAGTTAAAAATCTATAGCTTTCTCTCATTCTTTTCAATATTCAATTCATCGTTATTTTTCGTTTCTACGTTCAAGATAATCAATTTCATGCCGAAATAATTGGCAGTACTGTTAGTCAAATAAAATATACCCTTGAGTTCACACTGAATTGAACAAATACAAACGGATTTAATTCTTGTTACACTCTAGTAGGCCGAGTACAATCAACATGAAATATTTATGTAGTTCTTAATCTTTTCTGACTGAGAGATCGCCATAATTAATAAAAACTAAATGAAATTATTGAACAATAACCAATTGTTTTTTCTATTTTTACAGGGGCATATAATAACAAAAAATGTACAATATTCCCAATTAGGTCTTAACTATAGCGCCATTCAGTTACTATTTTCATATTTGGCAAAAATTCTTTAGCTAGCCCGCAGTTTCACTTACGTGTGTCAATTGTCAATGTCAATGTCAAAGTTCGCGTGACATAAAATTGTTGAATTTTCAGTAAAGGTTAAAATTGGTGTAGTCTTCGACCAGAAACTTTCCTTTTTCCCACACATCACCCAACTTATTTCATCTGCTGCGAAAATATATGGAGTCGTTATACGCAATGGAAAATATTTTAATAATTCCTCAACATTCATAGGACTAGTTAATACCCTAACACGTAGCAAGTTGGAGTATGGTAGCATGATCTGGCAACCCCATTTGCACTTGCCATCAACGCCTTCTTGAGGCTATTCAGAGAAGGTTCTTGAAATTCTTAGTTTGGAGGGAGGATGAAGTTTATCCACAGAGAGGAGTCAATCATAACGAATTATTGAGTCGATTTTGTTCAATCTCATGGCAGAGCAGGAGAGAAACTTTTTCACTCAAATTTTTGTACAAATTACTACACAATAGTATCGATTGTCCTCCTCTCTTGTCCGCTTCGAAATTTCGTGTTCCAAGGCAAAATTCTCGTAATACAGAATTATTCCACCTACGGACTTCGAGGACCAACTCCCTAATACAATCCCCCATTTGGTTTAAGGAGTCTACATTCAATAGAGTAGCCAATAATTGTGACGTTCACTTTGACTCCATAGAATTTATTGTCAGGAGTTATGAGAACAAAGAAAATTGACTAAAATGAAATGATTTAGATTGAATACTTTGTAATATTTCATTGAATGCTATAATAAGTTACTATTTTTTTAGATTAGATTGAGCTTTTTGTTGTATCTTTTTCATTTCAATTAGTTATATATTCAATATTGTTATTATTTTCTGTATTTGGGTGTTATTCCTCTTGAGAATAAAGAACGCATTATTATTATTGTTGTTATTATTATAACTTTAATTCAATATTTATGTATTACAAATCTCATCGAGGAAAAACCAAAATATTTTGCGAGAACGTACGCCTCTGGTCTGAAAATGGAATGTGCTTCACAACTTGTGTCACCGACGTAAACCTATTGTCAGATTTAATTGGGTAGCGATCTGCTTGCGATAAGAACGAGTGGTTGATAAAGCTGAAAGTCGCTCGCAAAGTAACAACCATCTACGAACACTTTCAATTCAATGCAAAAGTTTGAGCGAGCAATTCTCAACCCTACGGCAGCAAGCTTCATCGTAATCAGTGGAGCACTTGATTGATTAGAAGATAAATAGAGCTAGAGTGTCGTGCGGGTGGGATCCCTGCTCTTCGGCAATAAAAGCCGAGACAATCAAAGATTGCGGAGCTGTTTGGATCAGACGATTGTGGTTTAAATGTTTCTTGTAATCGCATTTGGGATTTGTGTTTTCCATTCCACTCCTAGAAGTCTTTCTCTGTAATTATAACACTGTTGTACGTAATTCAATTCTTCCAGAGTGTTTTTCATTTAGTTTTCATAGATTTTTCGAGGTTGATTCTGTCAAAATTTGGTGTGGTCACCGCTACCTCAGATAAACAATATCCATACAAATATTAAAAACTGTGGATTCCATGAAATGAAACTGTATTTCACAAAATTTTGTGAGGTTATTGGAGATTCCTTCATTAATTTTTGAGGGGCATCCGAAAGATAAAACGAACACTTGAAGTACCACAAAAAAAATAATTTTTGGATGCTCTGCAAGGAAATTCAAAATTTTGACCATATCTTTCTGGTTTTGGTCCCTTCTACAATCCCAGATCTAGAAACAATAATAGAAATTGGTGATTGACTCGAGTTGATGTTATATCGGGTGGTATTTTGAGCGTAGTTTTTTTAAAATCAGATAAAACACTCAATTTGTAACATATATTCAAAATTTCCATTGAAATTGATAAATTGGCCTTTCCCATTTACATTTTGAAGATAGCGTCATGTAAATGTTATCCGCGGCTTCGTATCAAATGGTCCTTTCGAAAAGTCCAATTTTGCGTCACTTTTTCGAGCAATTCGGACTGTATCCCAAAAATTACGCGTGTTATGTTATCCTGTAAGGCTTCATTTGTGTTCGGCTTGTACACTAACGACTTTACATAACCCCACAGGAAATAAACCAGAGGCGTCAAATCGCATGATCTTGGCTGCCAATTCACAGGGGCATTTCGAGAGATAAGCTGCTCACCAAATTCATCCTTCTACATGTCCAATATTTCACGAGCTGTGTGGCATGTGGCACCGTCTTGATGAAACCACATGTCAACCAAGTTCAACTCGACCAACTGGGGCAGAAAAAACTTGCGTATCATGGCTCGATATCTTTCGTCGCTGAGGTAACGTTTCTTTCACGGTCGTATTTGAAGAAAAATGGACCGATGATGCCACCATCCCATAAACCACAGCAAACTGTCGTTTTTTTGAGATGCATCGGTAATTCTTGTATGGCTTGTGGCTGTTTATCACTCCAGATGTGACAGTTTTGTTCATTTACATATCCGTTAAGCCAGAAATGAGCCTCATCACTGAACAGAAATTTTTGATAAAACGATTTCGATAAAAATCCGAAGCGGATTTTCATTAAGCTGTTCTAAGGCCCATTCACCAAAAATTAGACGTTGTGGTAGGTCATTCGGCTTCAATTATTGCAGAAGTGGAATTTTATAGGCTTTCAAACCCAAATCAACACGTAAAATTTTCATTGTGGTTGTGTAATACAAGCCCAATTGCTGAGAACGGCGACGAATTGATATTTCACGATCTTCGTTAACACTGTACGCTACGGCTGCGATACTCTCTTCAGTACGCAATGTACGCATGCGAGACAATGGTTGAATGTCCAAAAGAGTAAACTTGGTGCGAAATTTGGTGATAACAGCATAAATTGTTGATTCACTAGGTCGATTATGACGACCATAATATGGGTGTAACAAACGATACACATTTTTCACAGAGCACGAATTTTGATAGTAAATTTCAACAATTTGTAATCGTTGCTCGTTTGTAAGTCTTTCCACGATGAAACGTCAGAGTATACTGAAAGCTTTTCACTTTGACAGATGACGTTTGAATGCCATTACCAACCAGTTCCGCCAACCTGTAAAACTTAACTCTTAAAAAATCACCCGTTAGTTTTTTTTTCAATTGTCACATCTCAATGAATCAATTTTTCCATTCCGAAAGTCTAATTCGGTTTTTCATATTATAGGAAAAAGAATTTCCAGAAATGAACCCTGATAGATGGATCTGATTAACTTAATCAATTATCTCGTTCTTCTCGAATTGACTATACTTTCTCGAAAAAACTTCACAACAATTCTTTTGTCTAACTTTCTGCGTCTCTGACTACGTACTGAATCATCTTTGAGAGTGCCGAAGATTTGAGAGTTATCAACTTATCATTACTAAATTTTTATTCAGAATAACTACTATGGGAACTTAGTTACATCAATGAATAAATTCGAATCCATTTATGGATTATGGCATTAGTCGTTAAATGAAGCACTATTCCTCCAATTATCAATCGTGGAGTACTTATTATTGACATTATAAAGTTGAAGAAACACCTACACCATCCATTTTTACATTTTTCGTTAAGTCATGGCACGCTTTATTTAAAGACCGTTTGACAAATAATTTTTCGGCTTTGACATGCTGGTCCACAAAAGAATTAACAGCTTCGTAATGTAATCGAAGAATTACATCATTGACACGAAGAGTTTAGTTAATTCTCTAATGTCAAATCACCTAACAACCTATTCATTCCCTTGCACCCGACTATGGTGACTGCCGCAAATAAATCTGATAATATTCGAACTACAGTTATCGATTTTCTAATCGTTGGTATCTTGTCTTAGATCAGACGATTTAAATAAGTACATTGGTCTATAGTGTCAGAGTAGAGGATGAATTATCAAATGAAAACAAATTTGACATTAAGCCTGATTGATATTTCGACATAGTAGAATATCGAAAGAAGTAAAGGGACTACAATAGAAGAGGGCAGAGATGGATCAGAAGGTGCCTAAATAAATATCTAGGTCTTCTAATATTTTAACAATTATATAAAATGATCATTTTTGCTAAAGATCAATCAATAAAATAATGACATAATATTATTTTCTGTTGATTGTTCTTTTCTTCTTTCCCTCATAAATTTCCGTGTTCCGAGAATATCTTGTAGAAATATGACAATTTTTTATCCACCTCTGGCTCGTACTAATATTCTGGCTTTCTCACCACTTCATAAAATTTGTGGTGACTTTGAGCCTTTTCATGACTTGATCGACATATTTGTATGCGTGCCTGGCGATATCAGACGAGCTCTCACCTGATTGTTTTTAGTTTTAGTTATAAGTTTTTTAAATATTAGTTTTTCCTATATCTTGTGGGTCAGCTTGCCACAGAGCTTTCATTCAGGTGTATTGTTTGTACATTATTAATATTATTTCTAATTTATTTTGTTCTTAAGTTGTAAACTATATTGTATTTTCCCACTTAGTAAATGGCCCAAGCTGTTGAGTGGTGTATTTGTAAATAAATAAATAAATTATGTTCAAATAGCAGCAATTTATATCGATGGAACTCCTTCTCAAATTTTTACTTTACTATTATAATTATTTGAAGTAATTTTTTTCAGTTCAACTTTATTCCTCAGTATCGATTCGCAAATATTCGAAATATAGTGATTCAGGTTGTAAATACTACTTATCTGAAGTTTTTCATATAATATTTTGTTGACTTCTAAGTATTAAACTTCGAAAATAGAATCCGTTTTTCCAATGAGATAAAAATAAATGAGGTTTAATATTTTGTTCTTTTGTTTAATCTATATTCTTATCCTTAATAATCTTTAATCGCTACTGTACTAGTTTTTTGGCAAACATGATAAACTGATTAGGCCTACAGTGGCACTCGAAGATTCATGTTATAACAGCCTGAACCAATTTCAAATTTAATTTGATATTCATTTCTCCTTACACATTCGTGCATTATGTTATAAGAAGTTTTATCCTTATTTGTTCAAGGAAAGATCTAGAGAATGCGAGTTTCCTAGTAAAGCGAAGGAACTTTCGAAAAAGGCTTATCCTTATTCCAGATTAGTGGTTACTTGTTTCCATAATATTCAACTCTTTTGATATTAGTCAAATAGTACTTCTTTAGAAACTATCCTAGCTGAACTCATTTTTCGTCTAAATGGAAATCAATAAACAATTTTTTCATCAGAAGTTATAATTCAAAACAAATTCTCATCTTTATTGAATTAAAATATCTACGAATGAAAGATGGTACTTCAAGGTTTAACGATATTGATAACCTCATTTTCATTGTTCACAAATTGAGCTTAATATTTTAGCGGAAAGAATACTCAGATTATCATGTTGCAAACTTATTTTTGAGGTCGATATTTTACGTGGTAACACTCCTCTAAATAAAGAAATCTTCATTTCTTGACTTTTGTGGAATGCCCTTGTAGGTACTCATTTTCTATCTATAATGTATTTATTTAGCAGAATTGCTACATCATATTACAAAATATAGTAATAACAAGTTAATTAAAAATTAAAATAATGAAAAGTAAAATACTATGAATTAAGTAAAGTACCAATATATGTAAATAACATAATATAGTAGAAAAACAAAAACGTTTTACTTAACACCTAACTAATATTACATGATAAACATCAATTAGAGTACTAGCAGAAACAAAGCCCAATAGAATTAGATTGACTTTATTGCATTTGCTTGAGATGAACGTTCACAAAAGTCTTTTGAATACTTTTAAACTTTCACAGTTTTGTATATGTGCAGGAAGTCCATTAAATTCAATTAAACCTTTATAAAAATTAGTTTTTAGCTTTTGTGTAGTGTTACATTTTCCAAGGATAAAGTCTGTTTTGAATCTCGTATTATAATTATGTACATCTTTAAATAAACGAACTCTATCACTAATGTAGGTTGGTAACATATTTCTTTTTAGTTTAAAAATGAACACTTGTACATTAAACACAATTCTTTTGATAGCAGATAACATATTTACCACTTTAAGCATGGATTTGACAGGTGTATATCTATTACATTTTAATATAGATCCCATAGCCCTATTTTGTATTTTTTCTTATCGACTTATTTCATATTGAGGACAATTGAACAATAAGGAACAACAGAATTGTAAATGAGGAAGTGCAATGGCTTTATAGAGTGACAACTTTGTACTCATAGACAAAGATTTGCCGATTCGTGATAAGAATCCTACTTTTTTCGAAAATTTTCTCGTTATATAATCTACGTCTTTGTGAAAGTTTAAATTCGAATCCAAAGTTGTACCCAAATATTTGATATGTTCATCGTGAACAATGGCTTCTCCGTGACAACTTTTTATTACATAGACAAAGATTTGCCGATTCGTGAATCCTATATATACTCCGTTTACAGAAATATATATATTATCAACCTGCACATTTATCATTCGTGATTTCTTGGCGAATATACTAAATTTTGATTTTCCTGCATTCAAACTTAATCTATTATCACACAACCACGCGAATAACTGGTTCATTTCAATGTTCATAACCGATACCATTCATTTCGAATTTATGAATTATGAAAATATATATGAATTTAAGAAATATATTTCGAAATTCAAGTACGATTAGTATGCAAACGCTTCGGCCCTGTTCCGAATAAAAAAGGCAGGTAGATAGGGTGCAGATATTGGTCCATGCACGATCGGAATACCATCGTCATCAAAGTTGACAATAAACCACTTAACTGGAATGATTCTGGTGAATGGACACACGTTTATTTCAACCTGACATTCGGGAAAAAATCTTTTGTCGCCGTAAAAGCTTTTTGACACAATCGTGAACTTTTTTTCTATCTCTGTCCGACATAGTGTACACTTTGTTTATGAGGAGTGCATAGAAAAAGAACAAAACGGTGCCGTGAAGAGCGGCAAGTGATTCGTTCGATTCACGTATTGAATTCGGCCTCTTCTCTTGCAATATCGCAGCCAGTGGAGCGCGGTGGAGAGGCGGCGGCTTTTTTTCCCATTTTTTTGATGCGATATCTTCCGATCATGTAACTCATCTTCACGGCATTCGAGATTGACATTCTTTAATGTGATCCACTTGTCTTCGTGGGATACATCTGATCTATATTGGGTACGTACCGTTAACGGAAATGTTTGGTTTGATAGAGGTTACAAGTGTTTTATATTTGCAAAGAGTGCCTTGTCGGCTAACTTTGAACTTTTTGTGTTACCTGGTTAACTGTTGAATTTTCTTTTAGTGGAATTAAAAGATTATCTACTGTCCCTGAACTAACAAATAAAGTGAAATTCCAGAAGAAGCAAATGACAAGAGGGTGCGACGTCTTCTAATTTTGTGGCTTGTTTGAATCATAAAACATGCAATCACAGCCAACCAACACCAGCAATCACATAAGAGTCGACAAGAAGTTTTTCCCATTGCAAAAATGATTGCTGCCAGACGTACCAGATAAATTCTTTGTTTGGATGTTGATGATGCTGTACGATTGACTGAAGTAGATATGGACACAACGAGTATTACTTACATTATAAACGAAAACTGCTATAATAATAATACATTTATTCCCAACAGATTTACATCCAATTTCCGAGAAAAAATAACAAATTGTACACAAATAATAATAAATAAGAAAAAATGAACGAGAAAAAACAAAAAAACTATAAGCGAATATATACAACGAAAGAATTAATTTGAAATGAATTGAAATAGTATTGAACAATACCAGATAACTAAAAATAAAATAAAATTAAATAATGTCGATTACAAAGTTACGTATGATCAGCAGAAGTTGACCATATAGTAACGAAATATATTTGAAGATTAAAAATAAAATTAAAATCGAGTGCAATAGTACTATACAGTAAACAAATGAAACAACTAAAATTAAAATAATATTTATAACTAAGTCGCATGTAGACAACAAAAGTTCATGAAATCATGAAAATATCACGACATCCCATTGCGCTGTTCTGAGTGGCATGCCAAGATAACTGATAGCCGATCAGAATAGATATCACATCGACTGCAATACCCATCATAAAGATTACATATACAGTTGATAGGACAACGTGACATAACATTTGATCAGCTGTAAGTGACATAAAATGTTTTATTCCGCCTCAGACCAGGCCTTGGTACGCGAATTTTCATTTTGCTGAGAAGAAATTGTGAATCAATCGAATTGTGCAAAATTTTGAAGAGAAACGTTAGGCCGAACCGTTCACGCCTTCAATAATTCAACTTCAATAATTCAATTTCCAAACAATCGGTTAGGATGGAATGGTCGAAGCCTTTGGAAGGAGATTAACATCCCATAACATCTGATACATATACTTCAAACATTTCCTCTGAACTGCCTCCAAGTCGACAATACAATTAATGTACACAAGAGACCAAATTATAGACGCATATTCCAGTTTACTGCGAATAAAGGAGTAGTACAGCGTTTTCATTGTGCCAAGATTAACAAAGCTGCTCCAATTTCTGACCAAATAACCCAGCATCCTAGAAGCAGAAGCCATAATACAAGTTATATGTTCAGAGAAGGACAGCTTATAGTTGAAAAGTACCCCCACATCCTTAAACTCAACACATCTATCTAGAATTTGACTTTCCAATGTATAACTATGATGAATTGGAGTAAATTTGCGAGAAAATGATAAAACTTTACATTTACTGATATTCAGTTTCAGCCCATTGCTGTTAAATCACAAATTAACAGCGTCAAGGGAAGACTGTAATCAAATGCTATGCCAGTTACAAATAATTGAAATTAGAGAGTTCAAAATTCACGGACTCAAGATGTTTAAATTTTCTTCAATTAATATAGAAATCATTGTTTGTTTTCTAAAAATTCCTAAAATGTTTGACTCAATTGTAATTTTATCAAAAATACTTCAAATGGAAGTAAACCTAATAGTGGGAGTACTATTTTAACTCAATAATTTCTAAATAAAAAATTGCAAAATATCAGGAATCACACTAGAAAAGTGGCACATATGTGACTAGCTGTAATAAGAACGGGGTGGGGTTAAAAAATCATGAGATTCCTGTGACAATGTATAAACGACCCATAATATATCTAATTGTCAGCCATCCGTACCTATTATTGGCATTATTTGTACGAAAAAGAACACCAGAACTGTTAAAATTAAGACGCTCTTATTTGACAAGTTTGTCGTACGTTCAACTGTTTTCATTCGATCTACAAACCGAAGAAGCCTTCATTATGGTGTAAAGTACGTCAGAATTGCGAAATTTTAGTGCAGAAATCTATGAAAAGGTGTTGCGTTGCCATATCATTTTTGAAATAGATTTACATCAAATACTTCAACATTAAGAAGATGCCCTATTTGTGTAGGTATTCACACAGGCTCTTTTATTGTATAAGCTAATGAATTCATGGAATTATATATGTAGATACATAATATATTATATAGCTGAATATATATTTAGACTACATATGAAAGAATTTTGAATTATTTCGCACACGAATTATATAACATGTTGTAAAAATAATGACAAATAATTTCGCCTATTATCCTATCCAGGTTTGTATGTTTCTGTTCGTTTATTATACACCCACGAAACCAGAAACTCTGATCTATGGGTGGTAGTATTCACCATGACGATACCAAATGTAGATTTGCTAATAGACTGAATTTCACCAGTTTGAGCAGGTCCCACAATGGTCCGAATTACTGGCATTTGAAATTTTTCAATGCTTTGCCTCAAGAAATCCTTTTCAATAACTTCAGACCACTTTAAAAGAATATTCTGTTAGTAAATGTATAGTTTGACAGAGGTTTTTCTTGTAGACTTTTCCCAGTATACGATGTGACCTCTTTTTCTTCTGTTGATACGAGACATAGATATTTATTTCTTTTTTTGAATATTTATATATTTTTTTAATGATTGTATTTTACATCAAAATTTGTTCGAAAAGAGTTATTAATGTTGTATTGCACCAATAATCTAACTTACTTATTTACTCATAAGAACGAGTTATAGAAGTCACACGGTGCTTTTTTTAAGGAAGTGTTTAAAAATTTAATTCGAACTCATGACATCACTTTATTCAAATACGTTCCGTAGAAGTTGAATATCATTGTTCTGGTTAACTGACTCATACGTATTTTCAATCTTCGGATTAGCTTTTAAGCGAGGCTTATTTATGAACTTGAGAAAGCCAGCCGTACAGGTTTCTTGAGTTCTCATTGCATACAAATGAAAAAATGATGAATCGTATTCGAATGAGTAATTATATGCTCAGGTAGCCGGTTCGGCTGAAATATTTCAACATTTGTGTGTTCGGAAACTCGAGCGAGGTGTTATTACACGTTTTCGATTTCTCCCGATAAATAATATTGGCCAAGTGGGAATATATTTTGACAAGCGGTGGTTAAACAATTAGGTTAAATCGAGAGTCGAATTGGTAGATGTCAGCACATGAAATGGATATGTTGAAGTGATCTACGATAACACATGCAACAACAATTGATTTACCCCCTACATTCAACGTCAAAAAAATGGTTAAATATCTGAATAACATCACGAAATAAGACCTGCAAAATGGATGAACAACACTGATTGAAGTAAATGAATTCGTGTTCAAAGCGCCGATTTCATGAAGCCTGAAAGGCCCCGAGACACCTCAAAAATTCTATAGAGGCAGCCAAAGCAGCCCCCCAAATAATTCGAGGAAATTATTGGTCATGTTTGTGAAATCTGGTCTACGAAATATTTGCCCAACTCGATGGACAACGCAGCTTTCTTTTCAACGCAGAAAAATTCAGAAGACTTTTACAGGTTTCCAAACCTTTTTCGCAGAAGATGAAATAGGGGCAGCCTACTAATGTAAAGGCCATCTTGAGTCAATGTCACTATTCAAGACTTATTTCTTTTCAAGACTTTATTGCCATACAATGAACCCAGTAGACCAAGTCAATGAAAACATTCAATTCCTTCATGTAAATATTGCTGTCCTATAGAATATATGCGAGGCCTTGATTTCTATCTGCAATGGAGGGCGTGATAGTTATAAACTTTTTGGGAATTGTGTTTGAAGGAAACAGCTTTACATGTTGATGATCTTTCGATTTCTCGGAAGCAATGCATACCTAAATAACTACTCGTATGATAGCAACGAAACCAGTTCATTGTACACTTTCAAAACCCTATACTACAAAACAATTTACACTGAAAATTCTCTTAGACAATGATTTTGAGGTCCTTACAGCTCTACTGGTAGTTCCAACTCATGCTAAATTGGCATTATCGTGAAACTATAAAATGGTAATTTTCTGCGAAAATATTTGTACTCACCATGTTGAGAATTATATAAATCACATTAAAGTAATAATAATTTTAGTGGAAACACTAACAAATCGGAATGAGTATTTATGTGGGATATTAGAATAACTCAAAGAAGAGTGGTAATATCTCTGATTATGGATTTTAATTGAAAGTTTGTAATTATATTCGGGTGAAAATTGGATAATATTTTCGAGATTGTCCATCTTACCTTGAAAGGAGTTGAATCTGTTCGAAATTAGAATAAATGCAAAAGTGTTATAGTGAAATTTTGTAGACACATAAGGTCCTTTAAGGAGTTAAGTTTTTCAGGTTGGCGGCACTGGTTGGTAATGGCATCCAAACGTCATCTGTCAAAGTGAAACGTTTTCAGTATACCCTGTCATTCCATCGTGAAAAGACTTACAAACGAGAAACGATTGCAAATTGTTGAAATTTATTATCAAAATTCGTGCTCTGTGAAAAATGTGTATCGTTTGTTACCACGAAAAATTGTGTTCAGCGATGAGACTCATTTCTGGCTTAACGGATATGTAAATAAACAAAACTGTCGTATCTAGAGTGATGAACAGCCACATGTCATACAAGAATTACCGATGCATCCCGAAAAAACGACAGCTTGGTGAGGTTTATGGACTGGTGGCATCATTGGTCCATTTTTCTTCAAAGACGACCATCAACGGCGAACGATATCGAGCCATGGTACGCAACTTTTTTTTGCCCCAATTGAACGAGTTGAACTTGTTTGACATGTGCTTTCATCAAGACGGTGCCACATGCCACACAGCTCGTGAAACAATGCACATGTAGAAGGATGAATTTGGTGAGCAGCTTATCTCTCGAAATGGCCCTGTGAATTGGCCGCCAAGATCATGCGATTTGACGCCTCTGGATTATTTCTTGTGGGGTTATATAAAGTGGTTAGTGCATGTGGACAAGCCGAACACAATTGAAGACTTACAGGATAACATAACACACGTAATTCGTGGGATACAAGCCGAAATGCTCGAAAAAGTGATGCAAAATTGGACCTTCCTAATGGACCATTTGATACGGAGCTGCAGACAACATTTACATGAAGTTATCTTCAAAATGTAAATGGCAATGGCCAAGTTTTCAATTTCAATAAAAATTTGAATATATGATGCGAACTGAGTGTTTTATTCGTTTGAAAAAAAAACTACGCCTTAAAAATCATGGTATACTTCACAGTTCAGATTTATCAATGAACTTATAAGGCTTTGTGGGCGATGATTACTCATCCATCTGGAACTGGTTAAGTATAGAGTAAAAGACGACAATTTTCCACTGACTTATGATTGACATTCACCACTCACAACAAATGACACATTGACGATCAGACCTGTGGTAATCATAGTGATTAAGTTATTTTTCAGAATGAACACATTATATTTCCCGTACGGTTTTTATTCAGTTTAACAACTTAATCAGATGTACATCACTAGATCAAATTATGGAATTCGGTTAGTACGAGTATAGCAATTATTGGATTGTTAGAAATTATTATGAATGAGAGTAAGAAAACGATTTATCGTCAGGGGTACCACGAATCTCCCATAAATCGTGGATGCTGCTTCATTCGAAATCCATGATTGGTGTACACATCCTTCCTATCTTATAATTTCGATAATTCGGATAATTGCTGTATTTCAACGACTCTCGTCCGTTATAATTATATCGAAGAAGAGTTAAAATTTGTGTGGTTGTGCTATAAGTACCATATAGCATCAATAGGAACCTATATAACACATCCATAAGTTATAATCCTCCATACAAATTGAAAAGTCCTCTTTCTCGTTATTGAAATTTCTGTTAATTTGTTTGACGATGATGATAGAAAAAAAATTCAAGATTCTATTTTCCAACACATTCAACGCGAGAAGGTATCGTAATAAAAAGTAGCCGATAAGTTATGAGAATATTTTTTTATAGAATGAAAGTTAGGTTGATCAAAAACAGATTGAAAATATAATGGAATATTTAATTATGTTTCTTGACCTTGTGATTAAATGAATCCTGTTTGAAAAGTGATATGCACAGGAGCACAATTTCATCTGAATTCTAATTGGTATCAAAATGGTAGTACCACAAAGAAGAAAACATCTAATGAATTAAGTGGAAAAAAGCATTCTAATATTTTATTATGTTATCATTCATTAAACAATTTCTACGAAAGTAATTATTCAATATCAATTTTAGCAAGTTCTTTGAAATATCAGCGGAATAATTAGATAACAACTGGGTTCATTCTTTTTGAGGTTATCAGAAAATGTTGAAACAAGCGAAGAACTACTTTTGGTATTCACGAATGCTTCCTGTAGCACATAAACTGTTTCCAATTGATCATTATGAGGCCAAAATCCCTGGATGCATATCGGTTACGTCCATCTTACGGGAAATAGCTGCAAGGCACTAAACTGCAGATCCAGTCCGTAAAGTAAACAGTGTAGGACAAGGCACAACAACTGTCCGCAGTCTGATTGACACGTGAGGTAATGATTGACACTGCTGATGGATGCTATTGATTTTCATCGGTGTAGATCAGCACGATAGCGGATTCCATTTAAGGCATCGCTATTCGATTGTTTCCATATGATACTCTTCTTATTGTCCCAAAACTGGCCAGAAATTTCATCGTAATGGGAAATGGTACTTATACGGCCTAAGTCACGTACCAAATTAGTTCAAAAGAATGGTACTTGGTACAGGAGGTTATATACCGAGAGCTCTCTCCATGAGGTATTCTCTACAACTGTCCAAACTGATAATATTGGTACCTAACCTCAATTTGCGATGTGTGATATCCAGCAGTCACACATAGTCTACCAGTGGTCTAGTTTAATCGTCACTCTGTCGATACGTGTATGAGACTGGCATTTTTGCAGTTGCTATTTTGTTACTCTAGTACACTCTGTTTCCAAAACGAAAAAACGAATCTGATCATCAAACGATGCTGGGATGAGTTCGACGATTTCAATGTCATTGGTTAGGAAATCGGTGACATTCCACACAATTTCAAGGTATATTTTACGCTATTGTAGTAGGTGTTATTGATGCAAGTTGTTAGGTCCAATGTACCTACTCTGATCAGATAGAAATTTGAGCAATTTGAATTTTCAAGTATATGGGATCAAACGTCCTTAAAAAGTGGTACAAAATTTAAATATCGTAACAAGAAGGGCTCCAAAAACAACTACATCAAAGTGTTTTTGAAAAATTTCCTCAGCTAACAATTCGAAAAAGTAATGAACAAATTGTTTTTCGGATTATATAAAAAATATTTTAACGTAATGGATATTTTGAACCTGCTGAGATAGTCGTATAACCAAAAAGAAAGATCAATAGGTACCTACAGGTTGTGTTCCAAATATGAATCGAAAATTAACAGTGGTCTTTTAATTTCAAGTTCGACGTTAATAGGAGGGTTAAAAGCAAAAACAATCTACCAATTCCATTAATGAAACACGTTTGGCATAAATCTCGTTAAATAAATTAAATTCTCATCGACGTTTTCCCATGAGACCTTATAACCCGTAATATATAGGTCCATTTTTTTTTAATATTTATTTACGTTCAGATATCGTAAAAACTTGAGGCGATTTCATTATGAAAACTCTCACTTTCCACAGCGCGCTCTGTAATTATCGACTGAAATTAATTCGGCTCACAATCTGAACGAAGAGAATGATCCTCGACTTCGTGAAGTTAGCTACGTTAAAATAGGCATCAGTGTTTTATTATAAGTTAATAAGTTAACGCCCATCTATTTGAAATTTGATTTATGTTTCTCGGGGCAGGTGAGGGGAACTGACCCCGCCGGGGGGCGAAGTTCACCTGTCTCTTCTCGTTTTCTACGTTAGGGAATTATGTTTTAACTACTTCCGGTGCAGATGTCGCCACGCAAAGTCTCCTTTTCTCACTCGCGCCGTTGATACCGCGACTAAATTGTTTATTATAGAACGCCAAAGGATCAATTGTGCGTGTCGAATTTTATTGACGGGACGTCGAGTTTCAGATAATGGCTCAATTTCAACATACTTCTTTCTACAGTACACAAATATGTTAAATCGATAACTGACTCCCCAATAGATCGAGCAGGTTGATTCAAAAAAACTATAACCGCTATAAAATAAATGCTTGATTCATGGTTTGTTTACTGGAAATGTTCTATTCGCGATAATTCGATTGAAACAACAAACTATCAACTTTCGATAGTGAATATTTAGTGCGTTACGAAGAATATCGGAACTCGATGAAAATACCATATAACATATATATAATACCATATATTTCATCCTTTCATTGAAATTTCTGGGTTTTAATGATTTTTCCAAACGCACCAAGTCCATATCTCTTCAAAACACAGGATGTAACAAGTGACACAGTGATCAGATTCAGTTCACGTGATCTGCTTCTATTGAAAAGAGTTCATCTTGTTTCTCCGATAGAGGGAGTTCACGTGAGTATGTCACTGGCAGTATCGCACCATTTGAAAAGATAGGAATTTGATGCGTTTGGAAATAAAATCGAAACTTGATGGTTGCATGCCACTGATGATTCCCATAATAGGATGAAACAGCACTGGATGTTATTTTCAACGAATTCGATTTTTGTTTTTCGGAAAGCACAAAATATTCACTCCGAAAATGACAGAAAATAAATCATTCCGTTTCACAAGGTCCTCATCAGTTGTGTGAAGTTTTCATGAATACTGATATTAATTCATTTTTGTATATGTACAGGTATATCTCATAAAATTCTGTAGAAAACGAGATCGATGTTTTTTCCTTTCGAATGCAATCCTTGTCGAACATCGACTAGTATAGATATTACTCACTATACTACAGGTTGTAAGGTGAAATAATTAGATCATTGTTATTTGTTCTCCGAATGCTATTGTGTTTTGTTTGAATCGGGGTGGTTCTCAACGTTGAATTGAAGGTGCTGGCGACTACGGAGGCACACTCGATTTATTCAGGTTTTTGTCTTCGACGCTGAATTATATCTGTCCACCAAGTCCGATGGGAATTCAAGTCGCGGAGTTGTATAAAAAACGGTGACAGCGATGTAGGTCGTTGCGCATATTTACCAAATGGCGTGTACAATTCTTGAAGTGAATAACAGAACACCATTTTTTTCATATATATATATATATATATATATATATATATATATATATATATATATATATATATATATATATATATATATATATATATATATATATATATATATATATATATATATATATATATATATATATATATATATATATATATATATATATATATATATATATATATATATATATATATATATATATATATATATAGAAAGAAAGAAATTCACGGTATTAACCTGCAATTTTATTTTTGTTTTTGTGACAGCTGTTTACATATGTTTCAAGCTAATTGGCTATCATCAGAAAGGCGTAGTTCAAATTATAGTTGTTCAAACTTGGGTGTTGATTGAAAACACGAAACAAAACAAAACACAACACTAAAAGTGAGGAATCGACATCTTTGTGGGTTCAATTGTGTGTCTTTGATTGCAGTTCTATTCGACTCTGTTTTGAAGACTGGATCAATGTCTACCTGTGACAGGATATTTATACCTTCTGGAAATTTTGTACCGACAATAAGATAAATTGAATAAATACAATAAATTTATTAAGTTTAGAGTGACTTAGTTCTTTTAGAGTTCTTTAGTTTAGTCTCATAGTTTAAAGTATATACCGTAAATGTCTTTCTTTCTATATTCATACCTCTAGAAACATCTTCATTTTTTGAGTAAATAGCTTAAATTTGTTTTAGAGAGAGTACTGCTCTCTCAAATTATCTCTATCAATGTTGAGGCCACTTTGTGGGAAAATAATTGTGTTAAGATCGAGATCGGAAGCTTCTTTACCAGAAACGACAACATAAAAGAATTTATAGATTTGACAAGAGATAAAATAAAAAAAGAAAAGTGGATGAATGTTTTCATGAACAAATGTTCTACTCTTTAGATTTATGCTACGGAAAAGTACTGGAATGAAAGAATGATAACCAAAATAAGAAGAAGAAAAACACAAATGAGGTTTTCAACATATCGAACATTCTGATCAATGAGGTAATGTCACATCGCTGCATTATTATTTCGTAGTTCAGTTCTTTCTCAATATTTCGAAGTTCTTAGACACAACTTAACTACGAAATATTTTTACCCATATTTGGTTCATTTTTGAGCAATTATTAGCCAATTTTCTATTCTTTGATGTCATATTCTGATGCTGATAATGCTTTGATTAACTAATTGTTATGATTTGACAATATATAGTAAAAATCGCCTTAACAATTTTGTTTTATATACGAAATATATATTTTACATGGAATAAGAATTGACCACACAAAACCAGCATTCGCAATCAACTGGCAAAATTGTTTGCCTGGCTGTGCAGGGACTTGAATTTTAAATATTGCATGTATAATACGCATGTTAATGATTCAGAGCATTGTGAATCATTTGCAGAGGTCATTGCTTCCGGAAAGTATAAGAAGTAAAATTCGATTTTTTTTGCTGTACGCTTGTTCTGACAATATTTTAATCTGCATGATAATATATCCCATGTGGTCATTACAGTTGTTGATGGTTTTTAATGAGGATATCACACTCAATTCGAAAAAATTTAAATTGACTCGTTATGTGCCTACTTAATAAATTGAAGTTTTTGGACTGTAGTAGAACAAATACCAATGTTCAAAATAGGTCATAGATATTTAGTGTATAACACAGATATTATCGAACGAATTTTATAGTGCACTTAATTTTCGTATCTTCATCTTTTGATAACGTTTCCCATCGATGTCAAACTTGACTACCACGGTCTGATGATGTCAAACAAACTTGAAAAATTATGGCAAAATAATCAGCTTGATTTTACATTATTTGACTTTTTTTGTTGAATATTCGAAAATATGTGAAACTGTTATTTCATTCTTTTCTCCATGATTTCGAATATTCCGAACCCATCACTTCCTAAAACGTTTTTGTCGAACTATTAATGGAATGTAGGAATTTCAGCAAATACCAAAGTGGTTTGGAATGCACTCTAATATATAGCCGGCTTTTTATATCACCAACAAAAGAGAAAAGAGCTCAGCTTCAAGTATGACTTGCAACACGCGTATACACTACATTATAAGTTAACTCATTAGTTATTTCGTTAACAAGTTAACAAGATGGCTGTTTTATCGATCAGGAATGATAGTGTAGCGATCCAGGTATCGGTTAGTGGGCCCCCGCATTCAGAGTTGGGTCCAGTTGATTTTTATTCCCGAAATTCTGTTACGAATTCATATTTCACCACAAATTCAATCATAAATTTACATTTCAATTTTTACTAATTAAATAACTGAAGGATCAAAAATTTAGAACTGTTAAATAATAGTTGAGGTACATAACAAATTATCGAAAGTTTATCTTGAATTTTTCAACTAAAACTACCTTACAAGAGCTAGTTAAAGAACGAGTAAAATAAAACATAAGATAGTATGATAATATCATAACATAAAACGTAAGATAAGTGACATATAAAACAATATTTTACATTCAAATTGCGAATAAGTAGCTAATAATTCAAAGAAATAAGACACTTCGTTAAAAGAGGATTCCATGACAATTCGATGACACCAATCTCATCAAAACTTTTATCACTTGAAAAATAATTGAAACGAATTTTTCACTTATTCAAGAAATACATATTGTGTTAAACTCTTTGTTAAAACAGATCCTCACAAGAGTGCTGATATTGTCCTGTTGCGCAAAAAAAATGAACTACTTTTATCGCGGTGACCATTCCAAACACGAAGAACTTATTAGTTGGGGATAATCCACATGAACGTTTTCAAGAAAGTTGCAATCATTTTAGGGGCCACTGGTACAATACCAAAAACATTCCTTTTAAAAATCAGAGAACTAGAACTGGAAATCTCTATAAGAAATCACAGAAATCAGTGCTACTTGGCACAGCTAGAACTGTCTGGAAATTTCTGAGACATGACAGAAATCAACGCCAGGAAGGCCGTTGCCGTGAAGATCGACGCCATGCTGATCACCGCTACGGGCCTGATACTTTGAAAAGGGCCACCATAGAGCTGAATCCCTCAGATATAATATCTGGGAGAAAATTTGTCTGTAAGGCAGTGTGAATGTCGAAAGCCTCGAAAGCGTAAAATCAATAACTGAATATCCAGGAGAAATATTGACGGTTTATCTATGTGAAAACTTCGAATATGTATCAAAGCTAATCGAAACCATCGAAAAGTTTGTATTCCATCATTTTCAGGGTTTACATACGAACTTTCACCAAGTAAATGCCAAGACATTTCACTGACAAAATTCCTGATTACGACCCTGGCTACTCAATTCGAAACTCATGTCGTCGAAATGCTCGAGACGTTTCCAGCGAAATTACAGTCATAGAACCATGTACTAGCCTGTTGTTAACTTTTTGTTACGTATACATGTATTTTCTCAACCTTTTTATTAAGCAAATCACTACAACTTGCGTCTGGTGCTTATGATATTTCAAATCACGAGCTAAACTGAATATATATACTCATCGCCAATTGGAGGTATCATTTTGTCCAAGGTATGTTTATTTACTTTGTTATTTTTACTATCAATGGAATTGGTCGTTGATTCGAAGGTTGATTATATGCTGGTGATGATTACTCGTATTTCTTGTCTATGGAACGACCTACAAAATCTATGTTCACAAAGTTTTTTCTCGAAACGGTGCAGCTAGAATAGTCAATGCACGTCTAAGATTTTGATTGTGTTAACTTATACGAAGCAAGTTTATACTCTGAAAGTACTCAACCGATTTTGATTACACTATGTAGCTAGATTTAATTTGATCCAACTCAGCAGATAGACAATCTCCTAATTTATAATAATAATAATAATTTATTATTTTGCAGTATACAATATCCAAAAAATATTAAACAATTAAAAACAATATTCTACAAATTATTTGATACAATTGATATAATTACTTGCAAAAAGGAGCTTAAGGCAGTAAACTGATATAATATTAAGCTCCAAATTTTGACTCTAAAAGATTTCTTTATTTTACATATTCCGGACGAGATATTTGATATAGACTCGGAACTTCAGAAGGAATATGTAGTAAGTTATTTTCACTCATTCAAGTTTAATTTTCGAACAAAAATGCCTTGAATTTTTGTTTTCTTATTCATTTCTCATTTTCTATTTTATCTTAACTAAACACAACAATATTTGTTATTTCGAATTAAATATTTATAATACGAGTGTAAATGTTTATTATCCTTGTGTATAATAATTTACACGAAAGTAAAAGTTATATAAGTGACCTCTGTAGTGATCGAAATCAAACCTTTCTTTATAGAAAACAGGAAGTCCAAAAGCCCCCTGCAAATGATTTTCTGATTTTTCTGGTGTGGTCTTTTTATTTATCTATTAATTCAATGAAATTTGTATTTAGTAACTGAATTTTCTACTTAATATCTAATGGTTAATATAGATAAAATGATGTATTTGCATCATTTGTTAAAAGAGAGTTAGGTTATATTATACCTCACTTGAAATATTTTTGAATTCTGTATTTTTCACTTAGCTTCATGTACAAACTGTTGACAACTCATTTTACCATTATCGCGGTACATCATCTAATTTTTTTTGAAATGATGACGAAACTTTAGATGTGTCGCCACTTTATTCTTCAAATATGGAAAATAAGAAAACAATGGCCGACAATATCCAGTTAATTATTAACAAGATTGCACTGGAAGTTACGAAAGATGACTCAAATGTCTTTTGTTCAACCAACATTACCTTAGTGGAAGTTACTAAATATTCCACAATCGCCAAGCCGCATTTTAAGTGGCTTTTAATTATCATTTGTATTGTTTCCGCCGCTAAAATTTCGTAAGGTTGATCCATACGATTAAAGAGGTTATGTACAACGTTTACATTGTTCTAATATATTCGTAAAAAAATATTAAAAATGAGAAATTTCAAAAATACCTAAGGCTCATCTTCCTGCAAAATTTAATTAATGTTTCACATATATTTATATAAGTTATTATTCATATAGTCACATTATTTTATTAGGGAGTTCTGTTTATTCAAATGAATAAATATCTGAGGAGGTTGAAGAGAAATTTTCAACCCTATTGAAAAAATGGAGATATTTTGGAAGTTCTTGAAGGAATTATTGAAATACTTTCAAATTAATAAATAACGAAAAGCATGAACATGTTTTTTATTCTGAAGGCGTCTATTGAGACAACAATACCATTTGCTATTGAATAATAGTTTTTAAACATCGGTATATTTTAGTTGTTCAAAAGACGATCCATAAATATAAAGAAATTACATCGAAATAAATAACAACTTTCAAACTGAATCTTCAGAAATGTGTAGAGTCGAAATCTTCCATATTCTTTTCAGAAAAGATCGATAATTCCGTCCCACTTTCATCTTTCTATACAAACAATGGAGACCTCATCAGTGCGTTAGACGAGAAACATAATTTCTTTCGAAAAAAACCGAAATAGATTCATTTCAGTGATAGAATTGAAATTTTATCAATACATATCATTCTTGGCCCAATTAAATCCAAAAGTAAGCTACTAATGGCTCATTTTTCAGTTTCATCAACTTTAAACTACTTAACCGTCGTAACCACAAAGAGTCTTTTGCGTGCCTGGGCAACAAAAGCCTCTAGAGATCTGAAAATGTTTTATTTTCCATTGTAATACAGTGGTCCGAAGTGGTAAACACTTGTCAACGGTAACAATACTTTAATAAATACCTGTGAGTGGTTTGTAGACTTAATGAGAGCCTTTTAGAGGGCTGTGGCGCCTGCTCTTAGACTCACGGGGCTCTCAAAGGTTTAGACAGACAGGCGCCATATTAGTGAATTCTTAAGGTATTAAAGCTCTTGTTCACAATGGGGCAACAAATATTTATCAGGATAAATGCTTGTCATTCTTAGTGGTGATACATTTGAAAGACCAGAAGCTGGGAAATACGGTCAAGTATTAATTTTAGTTTCTTCAAAATTATGTCAAATTATCATAAACTGAATTCTGAATCGAAACTTTAAGTGACAAAAATTGAATAAGATTATATTGAAGAAGTTGAAATCTCACGAAACATTCTGAACATAAATATTGAAAAAAAAATAAATATATATATATATATATATATATATATATATATATATATATATATATATATATAGATATATATATATTTATGTTTTAAATATATATTTCAATATTCGTTTTACGGCAGCTATTTCATAATAAAATTTGAATATAAACAAATAACTCAACATCAGAAAACAACGGTGTTCTTAAGGAAAGATTTATGTGTAACGTAATTAACAATACGAAGTAATTTGAATTAAAATTCGGTAATATAAATTGTTGGAAATAATATTCTATTAACATATAATAGGATATATAAAGATTTAATTAGACAATTTATTGAATCCCATAAATATTGGAATTTAAATAAACAAGTCTAGAATGAAATGAAATTAAAGGTTCAAGTTCTTGTTTCGTAGGAGTACAAGCTTGGTTAATTTTCATGCATGCATAACTGTATACAATTAGGTAGATAATTAGAAAAAGTTCGAAAAATTTGTAATTTAGATTGTTCGAGATTCAGTGGGAACGGTGTATAAATTAGTGTTAGACGCCATAAGCAAGAAAAAATCTGACTTGTTAATATTTTTTAAGGTAGTTACTCATTTGTATTTGAGATATATTATAATATTTGTTGGCAATGAGGTTGTAAATTACCATGAATATACGTTAGTGGTCCTAATTTTTCAATAATTTGAATTAAACAGTTATCAATTATATCAAGTTTCACCTACTTGTACTTGTACTATATCAAATTTTCATTTCATTATGAATCTCATCAATATTCCCCATATAAAACTAAATTTGAGCGAGGGAGATTGAAAAAAAAATTGTGGCCTAAAAAAATTCTTGGAAATCTAAAAATAGAAAAAACATTTTTTAGGTATTAAATTTGATTTAGGTATCAGTTTCATTCTTGAGTGAAAAATGAAGAAACAATAAAAACACAACACATTTCAAGAAATCAAAAATAGTATATTTCAAAACACTTGACAATATTCCACAGAAGGAGAGTTCATTATCAAGAGTTCTATTGAACTCTTGTTGATATAATATTTGCCCGAATTATATGTCGAATTCATTGAATGATTCTGATGAAATTCAGCCTAAGGTCCCGATTTATGCCGAACTAATAAAAACCAAATCAACATATGAAATATTCTTACAAATTTACATAATATCTACTCATTTCGAAAAAAATTGTTCGTCAAAATCCTTTTGGTATAGCTATTTATTCAATTTTCTTTGGAGTGAAATTTTCTTAGAATAAGATTGAGACTTACAGATAACGGAACAAATAGGACAATAAAATCTATACACCGTTTCACTTCGATAGAAGATGTTATCCATGTTTCAACTAGGTACCTCATAATTAGTTCATAAATTACTATATTGGCAGCACTAGTCAATAATTATCTGTAGTTCGATATATAATGCGAATTGTGTAAAAAATGTTAATTAATGCGAGTGAATAAATACTATCGTTATTCTCTCGTAATGTCTACAATTCTAACTTCATCGTAAGATCATCGAGAAAATTGGATTTCTATTGATATTCCTTTGTTAATTCAACAACTTTTGTTCGTTATTCTGAAAACTTTTGCCACAAATGAAATATTCGTTCAGAAATTGGTGGTATGTTCTTTTTTTAATGAATATTGTTCAATTTGATAGTTCATAAAGAAGGTATGTTAAAGGTATGTCTGAAGGTTCTATTCTAGGGCTACATTCATTTTTATTTGTATCTTTCAGTGAAATAAAGATATTTGAAAAATGAAATGAAGTCAGGGGCTGATCAATCAGTTGTTTTCGGCCACTCTTCAATCCCCTCTTCCCCCTGATGATACGAAATGAGGATTAAAAAAATTGGTCACTACTAACTTATTCCCTCAGTGAAATATGGGTGAGATAACTTCCTCCGACCCTTGGTGATCCGCGATGAGGGTGAAGACTAACAGGTTAACCAGTAGGTATGAGAAATTTTGAATCAATATAGAAGTAAATAAGAAATTTTTTTCAATTTCCTCTATGTATCTGCTTTTTCAATGTCCTATAAATTCCTTTCTTGGATAGTAGGAAGTATCTGAACTCCGTTCTTCTGTATACAGCGATCTAAATGTAGTAAATGAATTTCAATAACTCCATTGAATGAAAATTCTCTATAGGCCATAAATTATCTTTTACGGTAGTTGTGACAAACAGAACAATAATAAAATACCCGGCTGGTGTTCAGACCACCTCTCATGACAATTTATTATGATTTATAAAATGTTGCCTCCGCAACAGAGACGCTATACGAAGAAAAAGACAACTTTATGAAGTTATTAATAGCTGATGTGACTTTCATTCACTATATAATATTGTTAAGTAAATAAATTTATCAATAATTGTTCGTAAAATTACAGTGTATTAAACTTGTCAGAAAATTTTACCTGTTGGGAATATTATATTAAGTTTGTAGTAGACTTCGGGCCAATCTGAATGATTATGAGGAGTATAAGGATTCCCACCCGCGAGTTCTTTACATTTTTAAAGTGAGTTCGAATGAAAAGTGAAACCCCAATTGGGTGTCAGATATCATTTTGAATATTCCTGTGGTGTATACAAACTAATTGTGCTGTAGTTCGTGTGTGAGGCAATTGAAAGGATTTCTTGATGGTTAAATTATTATGCCATTATAGATGTACAACAGCAATAACTTTAGACAAGGAATATTAGAAAAAATTTTTAGAAGTATGTGCATTTCAACTACGGAGAGTTTTTTGTTTGTCGTATTTCTAACAGATGGAGCTGCGGTTTTCTTGTTTTAGTTTATATCGATATTAATTAACCCTTCAGCAATGCAACTCAATTGTGAATTATTATTATTTCATATAATAACTGAAAATGACATTTCAAATATTACGACAATATTTTCGAAACGTTGTGGATAAAAGAAAAATCAGAAGAGTTGGTTTCATATTAGTGAGATATAAATGATTGAATAAACATTAGTTCAATAATTTAGTAGCTTAGCGAATTGTCAAACGAACTAAGTTCAATTCAAAATTCGAAATGTGAAATGAAACATATTTCACTTTTTACATTTTCGGAAAAAGCAAAAATTCAAAAGAATACACTGATATACAGAGAAGATCCAAAATGATATTTGATACAGGATTATTGAAGCAGAAATCATTTTTTGTTCTTTCGTTCCGTTTTAGTCTGAATCGTGCTCAAATGCTCAAATATATTATTAAATTTTATTTTAAGACACTAAAAACGTTGTATTTTCGTTACATGTGACGCTATATGTGTATAATTGTAAAGGGTGTTTTTTTAGAGGTATAGAACTTTAAATTGCAATCAAACAACGATGGATCATTCGATTGACAAGAATTTTTTTTTATTCGAAAGATAATCTTGTGGCATTACACTTCAAGTATGATTTCTGGCATATGACCGCCACGCCTGGCTCGGATGTAGTCCAATCTGGACGTCCAATTTTCGATGAATTTTTCCAACATTTGTGGCCTTATATCGGCAATAACACGTGAATATTGTCTTCCAAATGGTCAAGCGTTTTTGACTTATCCGCATAGACCAATGACTTCACATAGCCCCACAGAATAGCTGTGTTAAATCACAAGAACTTGGAGGCAAATTCACAGCTCCAAAGCGTGAAATCAGGCGACCACCAAATGTTTCTTTCAATCGATTGTGGCACGAGCTGTGTGACATGTTGTGCCGTCTTGTTGAAACCACAGCTCCTGGGCATCATGGTTGTTCAATTCAGGAATGAAAAAGTTAGTAATCATGGCTGTATATCGATCACCATTGACTGTAACGTTCTGGACATCATCGTTTTTGAAGAAGTACGAACCAATGATTCCACCAGCCCATAAAGTGCACCAAACAGACAGTTTTTCTGGATGTGACGGTGTTTTGACATACACTTGAGGATTATCTTCACTGCAAATGCGACAGTTTTGTTTGTTGACGTAGCCATTCAACCAGAAGTGCGCTTCATCGCTAAACAAAATTCGCTTATGAAAATCGGGAACAACGGCAACCTCGTTTTGAGCCAATTTGGGACTATTTGCAAGCGTTGTTCAGGCGTGATACTATTCATGATGAATTTCCAAACCAAACTGAGAATAAACCACTTCTCAGCTGTTCAATCGGTCGCTATCTTCAACAATAATGCCAATTTAAAGTTCTATACCTCTAAAAAAAAACCACTATTTCCATAAAGATATATATGCTTAAAATTTTCAACACATAAATTCTGGATATCAGATACTCACAAAGTTTTTTCGAATTTCCGAAAAGAATTTTCCCAAAGTCTTCAGAGAATTGTAGAGTCCTTGTTCTTATTAAGACTAAAATTCGTTAATATCTACTTATAACAAAAAACCAATATTGATACAAACATAACTTCATCAGGAGATTCGAAAAATTTATTTCGAATATCTTCCATGAAAAAGGATAGAGTCTAAATGCATAGCATCGGCCCAGGTGTTTGGCCGTTCAGCCTCGGGCACAGCTAGCTATGATTAATAATAAACCTACCGTACGGTACCTGTCCGGATTTTTCTCTGCTCATCTCGCTACACAAATACGAGCATTCATGTAATAATGCTCAACTATTCATCAGCAAACTGAACAGCCGAATTGTTATAATTAGATTTATATTATTCTCTTGTTTTAATGCATGACAACTGACTCTTCTTTTACAATTTTTGGAACATTTCGGACGCATCGAATAGTTCAAAACGCATGGCTAAACTCCGCAAAAAATGTTTAATACACTGAACATATGTTTCGGGTCGCTTACTCATTATCAGGAGTTCAATTCAATTCTTAATAACGAATGACAAATTCCAGCAAAAACTTTTTTCGAATTTATCATGTGTATGTCTATTCATACAATCTATAATTTCCAATTTCAAATGAGAAAATATAATAATTCTAAATCTAATTTAATAATAACAGATAAAACATAATCACATTGACTGAAAAACTCGTTAAATTCTGATTTTTATCATGAAGAATTGAGAATATTGAATTAATTGCTACTTTGATGGACATCTATTCAATTATCGATAATAATAAATGCCCCACAAATGTTTCAATTCAAACCATATCAAAGCTTCAAGAAACACATTGTAGTGTATAACACTGACTAAAAATTTTGAAATAAAACGGAACTAATTTGTTACAATAGACAATAGTAAAAAGTGAGCTACCATACATATTTTATCGTAACTAAAACACAAGTATATCTGAACCCGCATAAATATTTTCCTTTACTGGTGTGAACGTCTTCAAGTACCGTATGAATTTTTCAGATTTGGCGAAGACTCGCTGACCAACTATAGTAAGTTTGTAAACACTCTTCGGGACTTTATAGCACATAACAAATGTTATCATTGTCCAGCTTTGGTACCGCATGATGCGACTTCCAAATTTGAAAAATCAATCAAAACACAAAGTGGGAAGTCACATTATAGCTAGATAATGAGCAACATTAAACTTATAATGGAACCATAAATCACAGGTTGTCATCATTAATTTGTGATTCATCACTTTGATGGATGTTTAGATATTACCATTAGTTAATTCATATTCAAGAATCGATATATTATTATTTTATAGCTTCCGTGATATTATTGATTTTTATATTCGTATCTGGAACTACCTACAAATGCTATCAAACATTGAATGAGAAATGTATACAAAAGAAATTGTTCAAAACGAATCATACTCTTTTCGAAAGCTGGGATAACCTAACTTTGGTGAGAATAATATATATATATATATATATATATATATATATATATATATATATATATATATATATATATATATATATAACGTTTCAGTCGCCACTACGACCTCTTTCAAATTATGTCGTACAACAATTTCTTGGTCACTAAAATAAAAAAGAGTTACGTTACAACTTGAAATCTATCAAACATTTATACTCACAATTATAAAATAAAACAGAGCATTACATTCACGATCATATAAGATATCAAATTTAATTTATGTTGTTGCTCGGACAAGGTGTAGATGTATATTGCCGCTATCTATCTCAGGTGGTATATTGGGCGGATTGCGTATTTGTATCGGAAATTTCGCGAGAACATTTTCATAGGTATTTTTTTTTTCACCATTAGATGTATCTTTCTAGTTGTTTAGCATGTTGTTATAGATCTTGCTGAGTATTTCAGTTTTATCATTAATTGCATTTGGATTATTTTTGATGAAAATTATCTCATATATTTCACGTTTTCTTCGATGGTATTCCGTTTTTAATATTTTAACATCCCTGAAATTAAAACTATGATTCAAACTTAGTTAGTGTTTTTCAAAAGAGAATATATATTATATATTCTCTTATATATATTTATATAGATATATATTGTTCAGGTCTTCGCTTTATAAAGTAGAATGGGAACATATTTCAGTATTTTCGAAACAATTTTCTTATTTCGAAATTGTTGCAAAACACCTTTTGATGTGAAAAATCTCGATCCGCAAGACTGTTTCTAAACGTAGTATACCATGTCTATATACCAGAAAGAAGAACCATCTAGACACTTACCGGACAAGAAAATAAAGCACGTATGATATATTGGACATTGCAGGGGAACTGCTGCATTGCTGCTTCAGTGGTTTTAATGTAGCTTAACAGACCATTCTGAAACTTATCCCATCGTGGTATTGTAAAATAAAACCTTGAGGGCTTATAATATTATGTTAATGTTATGTGCTCTACATATTATGAGCAGTCGGCGAGTTCAAGGCCCTGTGGCAGGTCTTGATTGTTTTCATTAAATATTAGGATCAAATATTTTATGAAAGAAAGGATCACTTCAAAATTGTATTCCCTGCACATTAACACAGGTATCAAACATAAAAATGTAGTCTAGTCTTTTTTTCTATCGAGTTTTAGAATTATTTAATGAATCCCTGAATTTTCAAAAATCCAATCATCCTATAAAAAAATATGGATCTTGTAAACATTTCGTAATGAAAATAAACATTATGCCTTTCAAATGTACATTCCTATAATTTTTGTTGGTAATTTCACTTTTTCAAGGTTTTTGTATTTGGTACTTATCAACTTTTACGTGAGTTATAGTTTCCTTTTCCTCGCCCGTAGATAATAGGCTGAAACTGCTACCCCTTTCAAGTACTATAATAAATATATTTTATATAGCTCCAAACCCAACTTGCGACGTTAAGCTATTGGCACCTGAAGTAAAAAGGCCTTAGTCAACATAACCTGAAATACATTTTCATTCAAAATTTAACGGAGCACATATTTTAAATCGAAAAGATCAATTTCATGGGACCAACCGTTTTCCGAAGGAACACGGTGATTGACACCATTTTATGAATAAATTAGCTCTACTCCAGTTTCAGGAACCAAAGATAAAAATATACCTAGTACCTTCTAGTATTATAATGTGTTCATTTGGCTGTAATTTCGAGTTTCTGTCTTCTTTTTTCTGTGAAATATTATTCAACAAAACATTCTGTTTTCGTCTTCAGAAAAAGCAAAATTTTCAAAATTCCAATCATTTGATACCAAAAAACCGGTCCTATGGAAATTTGCTATCAAAAATTAACATTATTTGTATCAAATATACATTCCAATAATTTTTGTTTGATAATTTCACTTTTACAAGTTTTTTGTACGTTATTATCAATTCAGATGTTTTTTCTGCATTTTGTGGTCGTTTTAGGTTTATTTATATGAGATATATGCAGTTGCGTGATTTGTTTAAGTAGATCAAGGTTTTCGTTTCCCCACCCGTAGACAAAAGGGTGAAACTGCTACCCCCTTCAAGTATAATAATATGTTTATTTTATATAGCTTCGGTTTTAACTTGCGACGTTGAGCTATTGACATCTGGATGAAAAAGGCCTGAGTCAACATAACCTGCAATACATTTTCATTCAAGTTATAACGGAGCACATATTTTAAATCGAAAAGATCAATTTCATGGGACCAGCCGTAGCCGAAGGAAAAATTGACACAATTTCATGAATAAGCACCACTCCAGTTTCTCTTTTCGGTGTGTGTACGGTTTCGAACAACATTTTTTCGGTGTCTCCGATTGTTAATGGTACTGACTTTGATCGATGGTTCTTTCGCTTGTATCAATTTGAATTTGGTACAAGCTATATAGGAATGGATAGGAGTGGACCGGTTTAATTGGGAATATTAGTTACAAGCGGGCGGTGAGCTATCCCGTGTTCGAAATGACTATTGTAAATCAAGGTAGGCGAGGTGAGTCTTGTAGATAGGTTTCATTTCGAATGTTATTGAATTCGGATGGACACAGAAATCTTCATCACTTTCAGATAATATCGGTGATATATCTCAGTGAGGTAATGCTGAATTGTCTCATAGATTTTGATGTAAAAGATTTGAAATCTAATATGAATATTTCTTGATTTTACATGAAGTCGGTGCGAAAAAGTTTCATAAAAATATATATATATATATATATATATATATATATATATATATATATATATAATGATAAGAATATCTCCGTATTATTACTATATAGAGTGTTAGGACATGTAAACGGATGGAAGAAGAGGCCACTCAGTGTACTACCTTTATTTTCGAAAGCTCTTAACTTCTTACTTACTAACCTTACCTCTTCCGACTTTGACAGACATAATTGTTGGACAATTCAGATGTTTTAGAGTTTTAAAATTTAAGATAAAGTTTGGATTGTTGATGCTTCGTGCTGTATGCAATTGAGAGTTTTGTTTAAAGTATATTCAGTAATAATTGTATCCAGTTTTAATGATCAGTAACATAGAAATAAATCAGTTTTTTTGTTCCTTGCAATGTGGCCTATTTTAAAATTTTAACTATTTGATCTTGGTCTTTTAATTCAGTAGTGATTTTTGTAACATCAACTCATATTGCAGAGTCCTGTTGATGGTTACGATTGTTTAACCGAAATGTTGACGAAAATAAATGTAGTACACTGAGTGGCCTCTTCTTCCGTCGGTTTACAATCCCTTACACTTTTTTTATATATATATATATATATATATATATATATATATATATATATATATATATATATATGTATGTATAGCAGTAAATTTTATAGGTGTAGTTTCTTTGAAATCCTGCGATAAGAATGTTTAAAACTGGTAAATATACTACTTATGACTTCTGAAAGAATTCAGTGAAAAGTAGTAACTTTGAAATGTAAAATCAAAATTTCATTACAATATTTTCCACTACAAACAATTTTTTGCTAAGTAACAGTTTTTCATCTGAAGAATTTTTTACTGTTGAGGATATCGCGTTGTGACTCTTAGAACTTCTTGATCACGCTACTGATTGTACTTTTCAATGAAAATTGTTTCAGAATGTGGTAAGTTATATGAAAATAATTATGTCGTCACCACACTTGGTGGAAAGATGAACAATACTGATAATCCCTTACCAGGGAGAAACAGGCCTATCCACAGCACTAGCGGACATGCAGTGAAAATTCAGTTGCTAATTTTGGGCCTATTCTAACTGTCTTTTATTTTATGATTATTTTCGAGGAATATTTTAGTTCCAAAAATAATGAAGAATCAAATTTGTTTCAGTAGCATGTTACTGTCTTTGCGTTTGAAAAAGCATTTGTAAGATGTTCAATATATAGTAAATATTATAAATTACTTTCTCCACTTTGGATGCAAGCATTTAATCTTCTTATTATAGACAGCAGAACCCTTTCAATCTTTTCTAAATGAATTAGATCCAAGAGTTACCCCACAATGCAGAATGTACAAATTCTCAACTCAAATAGTGTGAATCAAGAATTTCAGGGATCCCCAGAGGAAATAATCCAGATACTTTGAATCTGGAGATCGACTAGGCCATACGAGTGGCTCATTTTGATAATTCTAGGGGTTCTCGATATGTCGCTGTTCGAAACTCACGAGCAATCGAACAGAAATGTGAAGGTGAAACTTCTTTTATAATGAACATCTCAATTCTTGTGGAGTTTTGTACATCCTTCAAGAACTCAGGCAGCGTTGCTTCCAACGACGTAGTAAGTATTCGAGGCAAAAGAATTCTTGAAAAATCCTTTTAGGAGAGAGAGCTGGGGATCTCCCAGTCTAACACATAATTTATTTACCCTGTATTGAAATTTTGTGTTCATCCTACGCATATTTCTAAATTATATGGATATAAAAATGTCACCAGACAAAAGGGTAGGAACTTTAGGATGACATACAATGTTTATTCGAAAATTGTATCACTTTTTGATGTTACTATATAACAGCAGCAATTCCCTGTGAACTCAGCTATGTAACACAGACATCAATTCGTGAGCAGGCGCCATATTATCGTGCCACATAGGACATTGCGTGAAAAGTCGATAGTACAACCGTTGCTAGGATGGGAGGTGAGGACCTGCCCTCCATGAACACGCGCACATGCAAGTAATTATCTGAAATAGAAGTCACTCGAATATATTGGTTGATCGTATCGCTACCTGAAGCTACATGAGTGAAATTTGCCGTAATTGGTAAAACCTATGGAACTGCTGTCAAATTCATATGACATTGCGTTGAAACAAAAACTCCACCTTCAAAGTGTTCGATTTCCACAGCCATTCAATAGTTTTCGGACAACGAACAGGTGGTTGGAATATATAATTCATTCGCGCGGCCCTATCGATCGATTGGGAGGTTTATGTAGTCTCCGTTTCAGGTAGACTTCGTGGAATAACTGTGGATTCGACTGCGAGTTCAATTCGAAAGATATTACATGAGATTTTTGATTATATCAGAAAAAGACTTTTTCCTAGATGTTGAGGAAACATCTAGATCAGCGGTTCCCAACATTTTTTAATTGTTGGGATCGCCTATTTTGAAAATTAAATTTTGAGGCCCACTTATTAAATACACAAGAAAAATAAATAAAAACTGTAACCGATAAGGAGAATATATATCATAACCAATATACCCTATCTACGGCCTATGACGTGTGACTCTTTGTTAAATATGTATACAAGGATCAAACAAACAACAATTTTAAGAATTCATAGATAAAAGAATTTATTTTATTTTTCTTCAATATTTTAATACTTTATTATTCTTTTGACCAGAATCCGCGGCCCAGTACCACACTGCCCACAAGTTGGGAACCGCTGATCTAGATAATAAGGAACCCCATAACAAATATAGGAATCCCTGTTATAGTGATGAAAAGGACGAAACAGCTACCCATATCAACAAGTACCTAAGTGATGAGAAAAAATTCAAGAAACTTTCTCATAACAAATACCCTTAAATACAAAGTACTCTTGACTAAAATGAAAATGTGAAAATCTGATTCTATACGAATATCAAAAAAATATATTTTCCTCAAGCCATTTCGTAAATGTAACCAATTAATTCACATTCCAAGATATTTTAACATCTTAACAGACCCAGATGCTTTTCCGCAATTGTGTTTATTGTTTTCCATAAAGTTGTCAATAGTTTCACAACATTAACTTTCAGAAACTTCGTTAATGCAGTCAGAAGTAATAAGATAAAGGTTTTCATGTTTTCGATTGTCTGATTCCTTTTCGAATTTTGTAAGTTATTTATTTCATATTCAAAAAAAATGGAGTAAAATAATACTTTATATGACTGAATCTTTTCAAAGGAATATTTGTGGACAAACAAAAATATTGCAAGAATTCAAACTTCAAGGAATACTTTTCGTGCATCTGTTCCAGATATTCGTCAAATGAAATTCTATGTTCAAAATGTATATTCAATTCAAGAATTTTTCAAAGGTGTTCGCCATTAAAGTTCCATTGTTTTCCAACAAATTTTCAAAATTGAAAACACAGGAAACTATAACTTCCTATGGAAGTTATATAGTTGCCATAGCATTTTCAAAATTACGTCCGATTGAGTAATTCATCACAACAGTATTGAATGTTCATTCATAAATAATATTCTCTTCTTTTCAGAAAACTGTACCAAATGAAATTAGCAAATAATTGCATTAAAAAATCAGCCAAGGAATATAAAAGGAAGGATTTCCTCTAATAAAATTTAGTCCTGCCTGAATTCAACATACATTCTTCGTATTTTATACAACCCAAATTTACTTAACCATACCTTGAAAAGCCTAACCTAAATTCAACATAAATTCTTTGCATTTTACGTTACAAAAATTCGGACACATTCATATATTTCCATTCAGTTTGGCATCCATAAATTTGCCAAAAATTACACTAAAATTTTGGAATAGTCTTTCAATTCGTCTCTTATCCTAGTCTTTCTGTTTCTTTCTCTCGCCCACCCATATATCATCTATTTTTTTCTAATTTTCACGTGGAGATATAATAGGTACACTTGAATGAGTTGTTTCTCTTCTCTTGCATTATTTCGAAATTTTCTTCGCCTTGCATTACCCATTTCCATACAATCATCATCATCAATGAAGAATTGTCGTTGCAAAATTTTCACTTATTTGTTGTAATAAAATGGAAAACTTTTACGCAGCGTAGAATCATTCATTAACTTCAAATTAAATGAAAAACTTCTATTACCACACATTTTAATACAAGGTTAGCATTTTAAATTTCAATACTAGAATAGGAAATCTAATTATGTTGAAATTTCGCTGTGAAATAAAGGAAACTAAACAATTAGTACATACACTTCCAGAAATTCTTGAGCATTTCAGAAGATTTGCGAAGACTATTTCTAACATTAATAAATATAATTTATTATTACTTTCAATAGCAACATTATTTACTGATTTCACTTGGTAGTTTTCGAGATCAAGACGAATCAATTTAGTTAATAGAATGGAGAAATAATTAACCAAAGAAATTTTAATGCGAATTCATTGGATGTTAATCAATAAACAAGGCTTAATTCGCAGAGAAATAAATTTGATTTATTGTGTTGCAACGCTTACTGAGATGTTGTTAATTGAATTTAAATTTAAATTGTGAGTATTTATTAACAGCAAAGTGAACGGGTCTTTAAGCGGTACGTGTTACTATACTTGAACCACGGTTGAAAAAACGTATGGAAAAGTAGATTAAGGTTTATTTCGAGTCATACCAATAAGAGTATTATGCAAAGAGAACATTATTCCAAGTGATGTCAATGGTTGAAAACGAAATACTCATTTCAACATTTATTTGGCTATTTTCTTTACTATATATAACATATTATTTCTTTTCAATGGATATCTCATTGATATTCAAACATCTGCAGGGTCAGGAGTCCCCGGACTTAATTTAATTATGTGAACATAAAAATTATTACTTTCTGAGATATTACTAATTTCGTATGTGAAATATTACTTTTTTTACTTGGAAATATTACTGTTTCGAAAAACTGACAACACAGAACACACGACACGACAAAAACACAAAAAGTCAAGACAAAACAGTGAACTTGTAAGTTCGTTGGGGGCTGAAAAAGATTGGGAAGCCTTGTGTTATGTGATTTTGTACTGTTCTTCTGTTCAGGTTACTTTGAAATACAAAATATTTCTTTTCTCACAGCATATTATAGACTCTATGTCTCTCATTTCGGTATCACACAAATTATACCCCTCAAAATGTAAGACGAACGTTTATTAATGGGTGATTTATCAAGCGTAGTTTTTTTTTAAATCGAATAAAACACTCAATTTGAATCAAATATTCCAAATTTTGATTGAAATGGACAACTTCGGCTTTGCCTTTTACATTTTAAAGATAACTTCATGTAAATATTGTCCGCAGCTCCGTATCAAATGATCCATTCGGAAGATCCAATTCTGCGACACTTTTTCGAGCATATCGGCCTGTATTCCAGGAATTACGCGTGTTATGTTATCCTGTAAGGCTTCAATCGTGTTCGGCCTGTCCACATACACTAACGACTTCACATAACCCCACAAGAAATAATCCAGAGGCGTCAAATCGTAGGATCTTGGCGGCTGCTCACCAAATTAATCCTTCAACAAGTCCATTGTTTCACGAGCCTTGTGGCATGTGGCACCGTCTTGATGAAACCACATGTCAACCAAGTTCAACTCAGCCAACTGGGGCAAAAAAGAGTTGCGTATTATGGCTCGATATCGTTCGCCGTTGACGGTAACGTTTCTTCCACGGTCGTCTTTGAAGAAAGTTGGACCGATGATGCCACCAACCCATAAACCACACCAAACTGTCGTTTTTTCGGGATGCATCGGTAATTCTTGTATGGTCTGTGGCCATTCATCACTTCAGATGCGACCGTTTTGTTTATTTACATATCCGCTAAGTCAAAAATGAGCCTCATCGCTGAACACAATTTTTCGATAAAACAGCGGATTTTCATTAAGCTGTTCTAAGGCCCATTCACCAAAAATTAGACGTTGTGGTAGATCATTCGGCTTTAATTCTTGCAGAAGATGAATTTTATAAACTTTCAAACCCAAATCAACACCTAAAATTTTTCATGTGGTTGAGTAACACATGTCCAATTGCTGAGAACGGCATCGAATTGACATTTCACGATCCTCATTAACACTGTACCCTACGGCTGCAATATTCTCTTCAGTACGCACTGTAGGCATGCGAGACAATAGTTTAATGTCGAACAAAGTAAACTTGGTGCGAAATTTGGTGATAACAGCACGAATTGTTGATTCACCAAGTCGATTATGACCACCATAATATGGTCGTAACAAACGATACACATTTTTCACAGATCACGAATTTTGATAGTAAATTTCAACAATCTGCAATTGTTGCTCGTTTATAAGTCTTTCCATTATGAAATGGCAGAGTATACTGAAAACTTAGTTCTTAAAAAATCACCCTCATTGAAATTTCCGTTAATAGTGACCAGTGCGTGCATTTTTTCATTTCAGTATATATTAATAAAATTCCAAGCATACGATATTAAACAGCGTCGATCATTAATTTTTATCAATCTTATCTGTATCTGTCAATACTTAAGAGACGCACGTTCGTCCCATTCACTTTATTAATTCGAAAATTACTTATACTTGTCAGAAGATACATTTAATCAATTAATTCTAAGCAGATCGTTTCTCGCCGAACGTTATGCGATAAAGTGAATGACTTAACGTTCACATCAACGCCTAGCGAGAGTTCGACACCACATCATTAATTTTAAATTTCATTGTCATATTTTGGAAAGTTTGGGCGAGGCATATTTCCAAAGGTCATTTCTTTCTGCTATAGGGCCACACAATTAAACGTTAATTCTTATTTATCTCGTTTGCAAAACAGCTTACCTAATAATTAGATCGTTAGAAGGTATAACGAATTGAATAATATCGAATGCGTTTATTGACAGTTCAGGATATATGAGCCTATAAATTCATGGGCTGGTATTGACCGACAAATGAGGGCAGTGCCATGGACATTCCGATAGAAGTTTACAAGCTGACATTAGCAGCAGTGCAACTTTTGTCGAAGGTTTTCTTAATATATCACTAAGCCGTTAATCAGTGTTACCAACTGTTAAAACATTTATCCCCGATGCTAACGTCAAATACAATCAACATCGCCAGAATTTCTTGGAAATATCAAAAAAAAGAATACATTTATGTACAGTTTTGTTAAAAAAATTGTAGGTCTATCCACATTTTGTGGATGTACCTAAAACAACAAATAGTGGAATATAGAAACTAGAGTTCACTTGTATGAATGTTCAATTCAACATCAACAATATTTTTGGTTTTCTATGAAACTTTCGATATGTTAAATAATTCAAGGAGAACCTGAGAACATTGGCCACTTCCTTTTACCGGATCGTTTTTATATATATCTAGTTTATACACACAGAATACTATGATGGTAACTATAAAAACAGAAGAGGAAGAGATCAACATGTTTGAAATCGTTTGATATTTCGAAATTTTGACAAGCCAAATGATTTATTCAGGCATTTTTTCTCGAATATTTCCCTAAAATTGCTGTTTCATTTGGATACTTCATATTACAATTGCAATTGATTTTAATTTTATTTTCGTTGACTTCATCAACAACAGTTCTTTAACAACATTATTTTTATTTATTTTATTATTATTTTTATTTTGTTGACTACGTGTGACTTTGAGATAGATCATATTTTATTTTTAGTTTGTTCCATTTAATTATTGTTTATTAGCTAGTATTTGGATATATTTCAATTTTATTTTCGTTGTATATATTCTCTTCTTTTTCCTTCAATTTTTTCTTATTTACTATTATTTGTGTACAATTTGTTTTTTTTTCTGTAATTGGATGTATATCTGCTGGGATTAAATGTATATATATATATATATATATATATATATATATATATATATATATATATATATATATATATAGATATATCGATTAGCAAGATTTCAGATTTCAATATAACATTTGTATTGAACACTTGACAATAGTTTACTACTCCGAAACATATGTTGAGTGTATTTGAAAATTTTGTGGAATTCAGGTGTCATATAGAAGAAATTCATAACCTCAAACTGGAAGATTGTTTTAAAAGATGTATTTCGAATTGACTACTATGTTGTCTTTTGATTTGTTGCATAAATTTCAAAGATTTAATATAGGTACAGTACGAAAACTGTTATTTTGAGTATCTACAACAACTAAACTGATTGAAGATGCCATAATAAATTATGTAGCCGTTATATATGACCTAGCGTTTATCGACTTATATTCTAATAAATCCAATATGCAGCAAATATTTAATTAAGAAGAAGAGTATAAACCAGTCAAGGTAAAGAACTACTTTGTGTTCCTTTCTACACCTCCAATTCTTCAAGGAGAATTGGAAATGTGTCGTGAGTTTGTTTTATTAGACGATAAATCCAGTTGAGTAGAGCAGATATTTATGAAAATAATAAGAGCCTTGTCAGGACTTCAGGATTTCGAGTTGACCGTTTCCTTCAGATCCAGTGACGTAGCGGAATTTGACTATAAGGAAAAAAGGATTCTCGATTCACAGAAAAATTAATATCTGTGTTAACTTGAAACTTGACACTTTTTTGTCAATGAATTTTATATGAAATGTTTGATTGTAAATACAACTTGAGAATGATATCTGATTTTGGTGGATATTTGTAATGAGAATCACATTTTTCAAACCTTAGCATAGTTGTCCACCTAAATAATTACAATGACATTTGTTTGTGTGTTCGTTGGATTATTCTTCAAACTGTCGAGATTAACACTTCATATTTTCCATAAAAAAGGATCAAATTAAATTAAACGACAACTTATTTTCACAAATTCTCCACCAATTTGAGGCACAAAAAATTATTCCAATATATGAAGGCAAGCCTTTGAATTTTTGCTCTATCAGAATTAACATTTTCAAGGTATATAACGAAAGCTTTCAAAATATTATCCTTACTTTATCATACTAAATGTTCGAATAAAAAGCCTACAATATTTGATGAAAATTTGACCTTGAATAATAAGACGTTAAAAAGCTAGGTTAGGATTTGTTAAGTTTAATAAGGTTACGATAAGTAAGATTAGGTTAGGTTTAGTAAGGTTACGTTAAATGAGAGTAGGTAAGGCTAGTTCTAGTAAGGTTAGATTAATTATTTACCTGAGCAACTAATCCAGCAATAGAAGAGCAAAATTAAATTCTTCCTTCAAATGATTAAATTATAGTGGAATTCAAGGCTTTCATCGTTTTTTTATATCAACAAAGAAACAATATCGACATTTCCAACATGAAGTTCTATGGAAACTATCAATCAAGTTCTATCAAACATTATATAAAAAATTAAGAACAACAAAATCATTTACGAAACTTCTAGCAGAGTATCAACTAGTCGACTATTCAAACAACTAACAACCATCAATTATTTCGATATTCAAGGCGTCGATTATTCCGATAGAGTTAGATGTAAAGTAAAGATCGACTTATGATATAAGCGAGTTGATGTTCAAAGATTCTTGTTACTTCTTTTCATCTACGCCGCTGTCTTCTTCATCTCTGTACTCGATACATTTACTACTAAATTGTCAGTGGCAAATAAATCCAGTACGAGTCAACCGGAGCCTGTAGCCGTGGCGGATTTACACCGAGTTATGGACCGTAGGCGCAAACCATGGTCTGAGTCCCATCAATAACCCACCAACGAAAGGTGCTACTTACGTTTTGAATATTTAACCCGATAATAAGACGGTACGTCTATGTTTGCGTAATGAAAAGCACCTGTCGCCTTGTTGATTACGAAGGGGTGTGAAAAATCGTCGATATTTCATGAAATGGGTGGACGTTTTGTCGCGGTGTACCATTTGTGACTTATTGGTGCGATGAAATAAATGAATTAAGCACATATGTTGTGTTTGCTGGCCCTTCATCGTGCTTTCGAAATGAAAATAATGAGAAATGAAATACTACAGTATTCTCCTCAATACCTTTAGCCGAATATTTAAGAGCAGCTTTTATTATAACTGTTACGAAGAAGACACACATCTTGTACATTACAATGCCGTCTTGCTTGGTTCGAATCATTGTTCGGATAAGTAAGAATATTCGTTCATATTTATAAGTTCAGTGGTCAATTCATTTGGTATTAAATTGAAGGTATTTTGGTAAGACCTAGTTCAATATATTGAATAAAAAATTTGGCAAAAATGTTCACTTCCTCCATGTCCCATTCAAAAACAATGAACCCATTAACTATATACATATTAGGTACTTAAGATAAGTATATATAAAAGTTCATATTTTCAAAACATCGACTTTGAAAACTAAAGTAATTTAGAAAAAACAAATAAAGAAACAAAACGTTTTTGAGTTGAATAAAGATATATCTTTTAATTTTGAAGAAGACGACAATGAGATGGAAAAAGGTGATAAGGTCACTCAGGATCAAGTTTAATGAATCATTTTTCATATTACACCAAAACAGAATGATATTACTCAATTTTCAGTGAACACCGATGATGGATTGAATGAATGCTATGAGCGATTTGTCCCGAAAAATAGGGATTGTATTGTAGAAAAGACAACACTGCGTAATTCACGCAATGAATCGTAGAATTTATAAGGTTGTTGAAAAAATTATATCGCTGTTTATGGGTTCGAATCCTAGACAATTATCCAATCTTTAACAAAATTTTGACACGAACACTTATCTAAACATGATTGTACTTATCCCACATGACGAAAAAATCAAGAATATTCTTCCTTTCTCTTCAAAAAATTTTTTCAAAAATTTGACAGGTTATCTGTCATAATGAAAAATCGAGTGGTAAACAATGTTGTCTGTAATAGTTCTGGTAAATCGAAGAGAGCGGCTGTTCTGTAGTAGAAAAACAACAATTTAGGACCGCAGTGCAGAGCGGGGGGACGAAAGAGCCGGTTGCAGAAAACATTTATTCATTGTCACTAACTCGGCTAACAAATGGGATGAGTGTACATTGGTAATCGTCCAGAACTCATTAGCCTATGAAGGAAGCCATTGAGAGAGCTCAGCCTTCCTACAAGCGGAGTCGCCTGCGACCGTCAGCGTGGTAGTTAATTTTAAAAACGTATTTCGAGAGTACTAGATCTTGCGATAACGAGAGCAGGACCGGAACTGACGTTGAACTGGCGACAGAATTTCAGTACACTCTCCATACAATTCGAAATAAAGTCCGTGAGTTATTGAAATATATCTTTCTCTTTTGAAAATTTCTTCAATATCATTCGAAATAAGAGTACGTATGTCGGGAATTTCGAAAACTCGGTAAAGTGTTAGAAATTCGATCATGGTGAATATTGAAAAAAAGATCTCACGTATAACTTTCTCACACTTCATATACATTTTCAAAATATGCTTCTATACATCAGAATTATATTCGTTCATATTTTAGATCGAATATCTATGGGTGAGATGGTTTTTTTTCAATTATGTCTACTCACAACTGTCATAACTATGGTGAAATAAATCAGTTAAAAATCTACGTAAATAGATTGGTCAATGGACTACAATTTTGATATCATTATGACTCCATCTCATATTGCAATATGAAATTAAACATCACTTTATTGCACAAATTAAGTTGATTGATGATTGGCTGATCTCTAGGTGAAACATGGTTCGATATAAATTACAAAAACTTGGAACACCAAGTGAAAAACACTCAACTTTGTTTCACAGATTTATATTGAACAAAACTATATTCGTTTTACTTTTGAAAATAGGGTACTATCTTGAAACAATCATAGATTTCATTTATGAAAATGTAGTAACAATATCAAAAAATTTACAAAAAAATCAACTCGAAGACAAAATAATAGGAATAACTCAAAATATTATATGTAGGATGGTAGACTTCATTAAAACTTTTTCAATATGATTTGAAGTCAGAATGTTGATAAATCATCTATAATTAAAGTTTTCTCTTTCAGCAACTTGAAATTCAAAAGCGTGTTTACAATTGTTAATTCACATATATTTTTTATGTATCTATTTTCTTAATCTATAAAATTATGAATAACACCAACTGTCTAAAATGTGCATATCGGCTTGTAAATGGAAGCAGGAAACAATGACAGTTTTCTGCATCACACACTACAGATCTTTATTGAATAAATTCGATAAATCGATAAATCTTTGAAGCAAAAATTGACAATGCTGGAAAAAACTGGTTATGTACTCGTACCTACACTAAGATAGATAAAGTAGTTTGCTGTATCAGTGAAAAAAACTGAATATTCGTTTCTGTTATAATAACGAAAATACTGTAACATTTCTGCAAAATTTTTGACAGTTAATATTTGATCAATATATCGTATTTTTTCGAATTGTTATTACAATTATTGTTAATGACTGAATCTTCAACGAAAATCAATTGTTTGCGATCTAGTAGATGCTATTCAATGAATAAGTGTGATATTATAGTGCTGCATTTTCCAAAAGATTAGACAAGCGGAAAACCCATTCTGAATCCGGCCCTGTTTCATCAACACGCCAGTGTTCAGCATGAAACTTCCCTGCCATTGTGCCTAGAATATGTTGATAAACATCGCAGATCCAGATAAAAGCCCACAATAATACCCCAAAGGAACGCATAGAAATGCAACAAAGAACGTTATTATTCAAAAGCGTAGAAAATATTATTCAATTTACAGCGATGAAAAACTCACGCCTGGGTGACCGAAAATAAATTACCATATTTTCCGTTTTCGGACTGTACTTGCGGCGAGATGTTATCATCGGAAGAAGAACCAATTGAAAATTCCATATGAATAGTCCGTCTGACAATGTGACGTTTTGAGTAAGTTGTCATGTGTCATAAGCGAAGTTCATATATTTACACTGTACTCAATGGTCCCAACGAAGACCATTATCTTATGTTACAATGAATATTCTGTGTAAAAATAGACATCCATCGAAATAATATTCTAAAGTCATAGAGTAATAGGCTTACAAACATGATCAGGTAGGTCTAGTACATCTCTTCACCAATTTTCGACTACTGTTGTGCAGTATATTACAATTTTTTACAAAAGATAAAGAAAGATTACATAAAATTCAAAACTCGTGCCTCAGATTTGTTTGTTGTTGCCAGTATGGAATTTTTTCACGCCCTTCAGGAGAAAACTTAATGATTTTTTGGAGAAAGAGTGGAATATCTATATGCTGTTTTTTGTATGAACTTTTACGAAAGAAAACTCCATTTTATCTCTACGGTAGACTGGAATCACGAAGTACATCACATAGTGTCAACATCAGATCTAAGAATGAGTATATGTATTCCGAAGCGTAGGACTGTGAAATACGAGGGTTGTTTTGATTATGTGTCGCAGAAATTACTGAACAAATACATTTATTCAGTTGAGGATAACAGTTCTGTTGGTTCATTGAAAACGAAACTAGAAGGTTCAATTTTTGGATGTTCAGATTCTCTTTGATAAAACAATATGTATAACATTTTGTTTTCTTCTTATAAAAATTTCATTTTTTTATTCATCATCTATCCATATTTTGAGTTTAAATAATTTGTATTTTATCAGGGATTTTATATATAGAGTATAGTATGTTGCCAATGACTATTTGGTGGAGTGGAAGATTGCATGCCAAACTCTTACCATTTGTATAATGAAGTTTATGCAATAAATATTATTATTATTATCATTATAATTAAGTTGATGAACCTGCTTTCTTGATTTGTAGGTACCAACTTAAAAGATTTTCAGGAAAAAATTCCAAATATATAAACTTACGAAAAACAAAATATCAAAATGCGAAAATAATTGCGAAAAAAGGACCCACAAATTTCAAAACCAGATAACTGTGACAAGTTCACAAACTTAATGTATTCTTATCTTATCGTAGATACCCTACAATAGCTTTTATCTGCGTAATGATCTAAAGAGTTACTATAATCTTTGTTAGAATATTGATGTTTGGATGCTTCTATTTTCCTGATCAACTTATCAAGGACAGCATGAAAATTATTTTCTGACATTGCTCTAATATTGTCTTCCGAGAGATGTAAACACATCCCGTCTATACAATTAAGATCATGGATATCTTCAGAATTGTGAAAACAATTATTTTAAAATAGAAATATACCAGTTAATATTCAATCTAATACTTTGATAATGAACTACTAACCGTAAAATGATAATAATAACAATTTGAGCGTTTTAATATAACGGGATTTATAGTAATTTTTGCATACTCTAAAAAATGTTGCAAGATATTCAAAATTCACTTCGAACAAGTGTGTATAAATCACCTCAAATTGCCTCGTTATGAGTACAAAACGGTTCAAGTCTGGTAATGAAGATGGACATATAAGAGGTCTTGAAACTTATAGAAACAACGCTGTAAAAGTGTTTTTTTTATCTTATGTACGGTGTTCTTTTATTTATATTGATAATATAGGAAAATATCAAGCACGTTCATATTGTTGAAATTTTTTCATACAATAACAATACTTTCGAAAATTACGAAGAACAAATTGCTATGAAAAAACCTAGAAAACCCATTGCATCATTGTCCATATTAAATGAGTACTCTGCATTATTATTTGTGTATACCTAATTGTCATATCGTAAAATGTCTCATTCAAGATTTTATATTGTACATATATTATTTTTTGAAGGGGATAAACTTAATGAAACTTACCAGTCTTCTTTTCGGTTTGATCAAAGGTCGATTTTGTCCATTCATTTTATAGTACAGTCCACACGCATTACATAAATAGTGTCCAGTACCATCCCTCCTCCACAGGGGTGTACTTGTAGCACCACAATTAACGCACTCCCTTCCTTCTGCGCAACAGAGAGAAACATATGTTAGCTGTTGTGTTCATTGAGACCAATCAATAAAAATGTACCCTTCAACTAAATTATTGACTACATGTAACTACATTTTCATTCAATCATGCTTATATACAGGGGGGATGATTCAAAATTGAATTTGAGTAATACAGTGTCATCTAAGAGTATTAATCGAAAGAATAAAAACAGAAATAAATTAATAGAAGGGATTTTTTCTTCAAAAGTTGTTCTCGTGATGATAATATGGAAGGTGTGAAGTGATAAACAAAATATTTTTCGTCCTACCATTTTTCCTGATCGAAAAGAAGTATCGATTTGAAACTCCAAAAAAATGTGGCCTTTTTATTGAAATTTAATTAATTTCCTTCGACTAGCAATTGATTTCCACTTGGAAGATAATCTGTTCAAAAAATACTTCGGAAAAATTGGGTATTAATAACTCTATGAAAATTTTTCATGCAAAGCTACCATCTAGCAAAGTCAAATTCACTACTTAGAGCATGCCAAAATAGAGTGAATCAATTTGAACTCTTTAGAAGTTCAGTCACTTGATGAAATTAAATGATTAATTTAATGATAGGAATATATGTAAACCTACATAAAATAGTAAGGCAGAAACTTTTGACACTATATGACTTTACACTTTATAAAGTAGTTATAAATTGAAAACTCGAAAATTACAAGGTGTCTCAATAAATTACTCAATAAATCTGAGTATTACGGGAAGCATTTAAGTAGGTAGTTTGGTTCTTGGAAATTTAGTCTCTATGGAATCTTAATCGGGAGCAGGCAGTGTATTATGTGAAGCCTCTGGAATATAGTAGGTTTTCTTACTTCACCACCAATTCATGTAAAGTTTCCGCTGAAAAATTGATCTCCACAAGAGACCACATAATATGACCTGTATGCAGTCCCGATTTAACCCTTACATCCAGCTATCATCCGAAAAGCTGAAAAGGTTTCAGCAATAATTCGACATTCTTGGGGTACATTGAGGACAAAATATTATTCCATAAATACAAGGGTTCATATTTGAACGATGTTATTCAGATAAATAAAAATGTCCAAATGTTGCACCACAATATACAAAAATGTTTAATCAATATAAAATTGGTTAATTTTATCGAATCCCTACAAATATACCTACCCTCTTTTGAAACACCTTGTACTATCACAACGTATCAAAATTTCATCGGAAATAATTATTTATAATATAGATAGATATCAACTTCGTTTTATAACACACATCTATTCATTATCTACGCCCAAATACAGCTTCATTAAAATGTAGATTATTTACCTCAAAGGCGATTGAAATGGTTGCTGTGACTTTGAACTGATTATACTCTACTACTAATGTATTTCTATTCAAGTTTCTGCCATTTAACCTAACTAGATCGTGCTTTTCTACTGAATTAAGCGAGTTCAAATTAATACTGTCACATTGTAACGACAAGTGATTTAACAAATGAAGCTTTCACAATCGTGTGTGGTCTTATTGAATTAAATCTCAGTTCGTCTTGTCTATCGAAAATGGTTCTAATTATTTCTGAGCCGAAAAAGCTCATTTTCATACTGAAAAACGATCAAGAAAGACAAAACTAGTTTTATAAGGGTTTGGTGAATAATCAACACTTAATTAAACAGAAAAAATGTGTAAATATTTCATTTTATCTCATAAATTATTTAAACATAATCAGTATTAGTAATAGTTTGAATTATATGAACTTATGACAAATCTGCTATAGATTAGATTTCTACTATACTTAACAGATGGCGCTATGGTCTTACAAAATACTGTCTTGACACCTGAGAAAAAGAAGAAATCATAGAATGCTTTGACTGTACGATGATTTGATGAGGTTTGCATTAAATTTAATACTTAGCGTTTTAATGAAACAAAAATATGATTTTATTTGCCGAACCACGATTTTTCTTACCAAACATAAAACACAATTGGACCATTATAATTGAAAAAAAAATAATAAGTTTTAACACAAATTCTGAAATAGAAAGAAATGACTGTTTGTTTTTTGTTCGATAAAAAATGATTTGTTTCAAGCAACTTGTCTAAGTACAAAAAATCTTGAAATTTGAATGAAATTTTGATTTTTCTGAGAATTACACTCGACGAATTATATATGTACGCAAAATTTTGAAAAATATAAATTAAGTATAAAAAAATGTAAATTATAATCACAAATCATTCAAAAGTTGAATGATAATAATTGATTCTTTAAATGAAGTTATCTACTTGTAATTCGAATTGAAGAAGTCTTCAAAGTTTTTCTCAAATGCGTTTCAAAGAAATACCTATATATTGATGTTTTTCAATATTTCAATATAAACAAAATTAAATGAATAATAATTCAATTTATTATCATTTTGTTGAATATAACCAAACTGTTACTACTACCATGTTATGAAATCAATGGAACATTTCTGATTTAAAATTTGAGTAGTCCAACACAATTGGAAATTTGATCTCGAAACTACATTCTGTCAAAATACTACTGTTTTATTGAAGAAAGTCGTGCAATACATTCACCAATGGGTTCTCCGTCTGCCCGCGGTATTCAATTTATAAATTAATATCATATGTATTTATAAAATATTCAGTCACAGATCACGAAAATATTTGAGAAATTCAAATTTCAAATATTTCAATTGAAAAAATTTACTAACATGGATAAAATGATTTTTAAATTTTATCATCAATTCAAGGGGTGCCTTACATGAAAAACAGGAAATAATGTATTTCATTTAAAAAGATCATATTGATAATTCGTATTTTCCACTATTGACTTTTGAAACTATCGACTAAATGACAAAGTTTTCAATCACGTGCACCGGAATTATCAGATATATTTCGTCAGGTGGCGATTTTAATATCTTTGAAGTGTTTTTCGGGAAAATAATATTAATTTATGGGTAAATAAATCTTATCTAAAGCACGCATTTACGTCAACCTGCTTGAAGAGCAATCGACATTCAGATCAACTTTTCGCGAAAAATACAAATAAATCACTCATTATTTCCATAACCGTAATAAATTTCGGGAAAATTGAACACATTTCTTAGCCACATAAAACTTCAAACATGAAAAGAATTCAGTGAAAGGATTAGAATAAATTTACAAAAATGGATGAACAATGTTGTTTTGAAATTGAATTAAATATAGGTATCAATTAAATTGATACAGTTTATTCTAAAATCATCACGATGTGTCGCTTAGCATTACTAAATACTACCTTTTCCCAGGATGTAATTAATTAATTATATAAGCAGGAAATAACAGGAATATAATTTACTCATCAGCCTATATACTTTGTGTTTTCATGAAACGCTCGAACATCCTTTCACTTTGCGTGTGGCTTTATAATAAAACTGAATAATTTTAAATCATACTTGATAAGACAAAATACATTCACTGTTATTCCATATTCCATATTCAGTATCATATCCAGGAAATTTTAAATATTTTCCTTTCTATTTATTGATATATACCAGAAAAATTCTAATACCTACTCAAATTTTACTTTATATTGATTAATATATCAAAAGAATAGTTTTAATATTCATACAAAGTCTAATATATGCAGATAAAGAACAAGTTTATTATCCTCAGTATTCAGTTCATTCGAATTTACATGAAATGGGTTAAAACCAAATCACTACGACGGAATACAAAACATCTGTAATCACTGAACTAAAATGAACCGATTTCACCGAATTCATCGCATCAGTGACCACAGATAAGTTGAGAACAACATTATCTGTGCCTGAAAAACATATTCAAACACAATTTATCGAACTGAATTTCATGTATCGGAACCGACGGTATGTTCACAATTATATTACAAACAAACGTAAAATTGTAACAATTCCCAAGTTAAATCAGTCGTGAATATGTCAAGAAACCACTTGAATCTTGAATGGGAAGCCTCTTCACCCGATTCCGCAAATCCTCGGATGCAATTTTGGAGTTATTTGTGTACTGAATTGGGTATGTATATAGTGGTATTTATAAGAGGATTAAAGGACAATGTGGCGGATATTTGAAAAGAATTAGTTACTTATTGGGAATATCCGATTTTCAATAAAAATCTGCAGCTGGCTTGAAATTAGGAATAACCGCAAAATCAACAACTTTGAGAGTAGAAAATGATTATTCTTTTGGGTGTATACGAATAGGTGTTATAGGAATAAAGGAGAAATGACAATAATTCATTTATTCATCTTGTTTCTTATCAGTTTCAAGTTTGAAATGATTGTGTGAAACATTCGATATTTTTCAAACTTTTCAGTTGAAACTTTAAATTCGTAACGTATTCTTCTGATGAATATTCTTTCAAACATTCTGGTGGAATATTTCAACGAATAAGAGGAAAATGCAATCAAAACAATTTTTTTTTGGATTTCGAAATCGAAGCTATAAAATTGTTCTGATTTCATTCTTATGCACAAATAGTAGAATTAATATCCATACAAACTTTGATGGATTAGAATTTGATAAATAATGTATTCTCATTTTATTAAAAACATCAATTTTGTCATTTTTCATTTGAAATAATCAATGTATTACAAACTTGAACTTGTTTTCATCTGCATATACTTCTTCAGCAGAGGTAGTTAACTATTTTGAATAAATAATTGCGTTATACAGTACCAAGGCTGCAGTATTTCTAAGAAATAATTTTAAGCGAATGACAATCTCTCTTCAAATGTTTCCACGCATATTTATATTCAAACGGCACGATCGCGTAGGCTCTGGAGAGCACTTCAATTAAGTTAAAAAATCTCGAACGCAAAACATAAAAGTATGCGGGTATCTCTTCTCCGGTCGAAACAATAGAAAAACAGCAATGACATCTTTAATTAGCATCATCGGCATAGCACCCCTTGATCCTTCTTTCCCACGAAGAAATTTCCATGAAGGTCGACACTTCGCGCAACAAAAGAAAATATTTTATACTCATTACGCAGTCACTTTTAGTTTCGCTGCAATTTTTAATTAGTTTGCTTCACGCATCGCCGCAATAAAATGGCGGATACTGTGCAACTTACTAATTGTCGTCCTCACGTGATGAAGGACCATCGAACGGATGTTACAGTCTGAAGGAAAAAATTAGTTACAACATCCCACACAGTGTATGTTTGTGCAACATGGAAAAAAAATCGTGAGTTAACGTCAAAAATATCAAAACGATCTGAAAATAAAATACGAGTGAATTGGTGAGAACACCAGAAGATCAAGACTGAAAAACGCGCGTGGCAAGCTTGCTCAAAAATCCTTGAATACGGATAAGAAATTAAAACAAACAGAAAAGAAAAAACTAAAGAATAAATAGAAGAAAACTGATTTGGCAACTAAAAGTTTGGAATGTATTTACCCAGGCCATATAAGTTTTGACCAATCAAAAATAATCAAAGTTAGAAACCACCCACGTCAAAAATTGAAGTGGCAAAAATACAAACTAATGGCCTGGGCAAATAAGTTCAGAAAGAAAGGAAAAAAAACGTTTGTTATGTTAAAAACTGAATTGAGCCTATGCAATAGCCTTGACCCGGTATAATTTGTCAGAAATGAACTATCTTCAATTGATGCCCCACATCAAAAAACATTGACGTAAGATACACTTTCCTTTTGATAAGTTTTGATTGTTTCTTAAGTATTAATATTGCAATATTGTTTCTCAACTTAGTGGAACGAATTAAATCCAAATGGACTTGATAATATATGTTCTAATTGATGTAAGATCGAATATAGTTCATTTCTTTTTTTGCCCCCGCCGCTATTTTGTTAGTAGTCGTATTCATGTTCAGTCATCTCCTCTTACCGGCGCTGGTTCTTGACTTGTTTCTCGGTTTGTTAGGTGACTGCGCGCCCTGAGCAGTCAAATGGGGTTTGTGGTCGGACGCATACATAGTCCCGTGAATACCGTGGCCATACGCAGACCCATACGAACTTTCAAAGTTACCATTGAACATGCCGGACGAGCCTCCATCATAGTCACTACCTTCACGCTGCTTGATGTTGGACCCCGAGGTTGGCTTCATGTCTAGCGCGCAACTCTGTTGGTTTTCGTGCATAAAGGCCCCCATGGCAGCGGCGACTGCGCTCTGGTATTCTGACCCAGCTGATGGGGCTACTGAATCGGGCGTACTGTCTTTGGGCGGGGTTGGTGGAAAGGCGAATAGGTTATGATGTTGGCTTGGCGCAGAACTGGGACTTTGAGATTTGTCTGGGTCACCACTTCCGAAAGGTACCCACGGAGCAGAATGGGCTAACGGTTTCGAGTCTGACAGCCATGGGTGTAAGGGAGCATGAAAGTGGGGGCGGCAAACTTGACTGGACGACATTCGTGAAGCTGAAACAGAAAAAGAAACGAAAATTATCATTTGAGATCTTATCAGTTAACAATAATAATCATATTAATAAATAAAAACACTAATAATTCAATATGAAATTTGACCACGAGATTCATCGTCTTCTAATTGAGATCATATGTTCTTTCTCATATAAATTTCAATTGAATAAAACTTTGAAGCCCAACTTCTAATGTTCGAAATAGTGAATTATAGTGCTCAATCGATTGAAATATTGGAACTTTCTGGTACTGAAGTCAATAATTGGTACCTATTTAAATTCCACAAAATCACTTGTTTTTGAATGCCTTCAGAAATGATATCTTCAAATCAAATAACCGTGCTGTGTTTCCATATTTGAAGTTTGTAAAGCTCGAAATAACACTTAGTTCTTCAGGAATATTAATGAGTAGTCTTGGATCAATTCATTCTTTATTAATTAAAGTTGTTGGATGAGAATTTCTCAAAATATATTTTATCACGAGGTTCATCTTTAATCTGTCGATAATATCATTTATCCATTTAATCGATACTAATTATAACTGTCTTGCTTTATTTCAATTGTGAAAATAAATAGGATAGAAAAACGATAGAAAGGACAAAAAAAGTTGGACAATATCGATAGCAATATCCAAATAAAAGCACAAAACAGATTGCTCGGGCATATATAAAGCTCATCAGCTGTGCCACGTCATAATCTAGGTAATATATTGGCTTGAACCTTTGCAAGTATTATATGCATCACAACTCCATCTATCGGATCAACAATCATCTCTGGTTAGTAATAACAGTTTATTTTCGAACTCAAGTATTATCAATCTCCAGTTGATTAATAATTATAGATCGTTTAGTATGAGTGCATACAACGATCATTTAGTTATATCAGAGAACTTAGGTCCTCTTTCGAAAGTTTACGTTACGATATATTTTATTATATATTAATGAACAGCTAAAACACTTGGACTTTACCAAATCGAATATATAGTAATATCGAAAAATAAATAGATTACAAATTGAATCAAAATAAAAGTATAAGCATTATAATCTGATTGATATTATCGTCGATTTGTCTAACATTCACAGCAAGTAATAAAGATATTGTGATAAAGTTTTAAGTATACCCAAAGATATTTTGTAATCATTTGAGAAGAACCAAATTAAGGAGATAAAAGAATCATTCCTTGTAGAGCCTAAATTATAAATTATATCCTAACTCAACGAAAACTTATTTCAGTAGCTCGGTCAGCATTTGATCGAACTAAACTCAAATGAAAATCGATTTTGAGTAACGTAACTCCAGTTACGCTTCGTATAAAGTCTGCACGAATTCATCTCGTCCGTATATGGAAACCAGGAAATTAATCTCAATCAATCTCAGCGCGAAATTGCTTTCAGTTAAATGGACTTAATCACGTATTCCAATAAATTCATTCCGATTCCCACACACGCCAGGAAATTCACTCTGGAACAATGGGCCATGCTGTCAAACCCTTTTGGTAGCCATCTGCGGAAGTCCGTTAGGATCCCCGCTAATCTTAATGCTATCTCCAGATCCCATCGGCGATAATCTAGTCGGCGACGGTAGCAGCCATTGTGGACGCTAAGCAAGATGGCTGCCGGCCGCCAGGTGAGGGGTTAGATCCGAGCCACCCCAATGCAAAGGAACAACACAAACATTTCAACTCGTACACGCAGTGACTAGGATGTCCTGCTGCGTTTTGTGGGGAGTTTGACGAATAGGATAGAATTATTTTTCGTGCAGATGTTAGATCATTTTCGAGGGGCAGATACAACTAACATTATGTGCAAATTTTATGATGTTTTACGGCAAGTTTATCCCTTCGTTGAAAATTAAACGATATATTGGGGGTACCATATGAAAATACGAAATGGTCTGGATAGATTCTGTTTCATATTGCCAAAAATGTTGAAATATGAAAGAAAAATTGGAAATGAATTAGAAAACATTCATAATTTATGGATTATGTGGCTTTTACGTGATAATTTATCATAATAAAAACAAACAAGGTAAGTATGGTGTTATGTAGGTGTGCAGGTATGTAGTGTAAAATTCAAGCAGTTACGTGAATGTTAATTTTTTCAATTGATTAAATTGTTTATAATCCATTTTATATGAAAAAAATAGCTTTATGGGCTTCTCCATAAAGTTTGATTGTGCGTAAATTCTGAAGTTTTACCTAGTAGTAATATATTCCCCATTAATATTTTCTGAAAAATTTTAATGTCCCTACTCTCTCAATATCAAAACCAAACGTGCTCACCTTCTTGTTTCATATTAATGTAATGAATATATATGTATATACAGGCCTTTCGGGAGTACCACATATGTAAATACCACGGGTGTTCCTAAGTTATATGCATATACAGCCCTTTCGGGTGTTCCACAAGGCTCTAATTTAGGCCCACTGCTGTTTCATCTCTGTGTAAATGATCAAATAGATTGTCTAGCAGTTTATGGTCTCATGTATGCTGAGGATTTGAAAATATATCGCAAAACCGAAACATATGAGGACTGCATAAGCCTACAGGATGGCCTCACCGATGTTTCTGATTGGTGTTACCACAATAAACGCAATATTAATGCAACTAAATGTCACGTTGTCGCATTCACTAAAGAGAAACTGCCTATACAATTTGACTACACAATTAACGAAACCATTTTGACCAGGGTCTCCAAATTTCGAGACCTCGGTATAATATTTGATCAGAAATTCACTTTTGTACCTCATATAAATGAAACAATTTCAACAGCATTCAAATTTTATGGATTTATTGTGCGTAATACTGGACACTTTTCGAATACAAAAAAAATGCGTTTGTAATGAGTAAATTAGATTTCGGATTCATGATTTGGAGTCCCATTTACAATTCTCATAAAAATCATTTAGAGTCGATACAACAAAACTTTCTCAAATATCTAATTTTCAGGGAAGATCACGTTTATCCTACCAGAGTATATAGTAAAACTGATTTGTTAAACAGGTTTGGAGCTAAATCACTTGAAATTGGCAGGAACTTGTCCGTGAAGTTTCTGTATAACCTCTTACATAGTTATATAGACTGTTTTACCCTTATTGGCTCTATTGATTTTCATGTTCTTAGACAATGTTCACGTTCAAATCAATTTTTTTCATTGGGTACTCAGAAAACTAATTCTCTCGTACAATCACCCATTAGATATATATATATATATATATATATATATATATATATATATATATATATATATATATATATGTGTGTTCGATATTCAAATGCGATATCAACAGTGACTCATTTGCTTTCATTAGTCGAGTTTACTTGGACTCTTTTCATGTATAATGAATTCTGAAGTAAGCCATAATCTCATTGTTATTATTTATCATAATTACTTTTTTTTGATAGTCTTTTTTAAACGTTTGCATTAGGTGTTAATACTGTATATATTTTTTAATATTTCCTGCAACTGGGTGTATTTACCTGTAGGAAAATAAAGACGTATTTTTATTATTATTATAAATAAGCAATATATTTTCTAGTAGAAACAAGCTTTTTCGCTACTAAATACATCCCTGTACCTTGGTCACAACTTCTAATAAGTACCATAACCAAATAAATAGCTAATAAAATAAATTGAGCAGTTGGCGCTGCTTGTTAACCCCACCTGATCACCACAATCGCCATATTGCAGGAATTCCATTTTGAATCGATCACAGCAACACGCAGAAACGTAAAATATACGTTTCGACGGGCAAAAGGCAAGCTTGGCCGTTACCAGTCCTTCCAGTAATATATGTATTTAGTTAAGTATATGCTGCACAGGCTATCACGTTATATTATATCCCATGTCAATTGAGAAAATGCATTTTATGACGGTGTGGTAAGCAGAGACAAGAGAGCTTTTGCTGTTTGCGCTCTAGCAGTGTAGTATATGATTGGAAGCACATGTTGCTGCCTGCCACAGAAGACATAATACCGCGTTCTGTATTCAGATTAGACGATCAGGTAGACTATTGGGCTCCAAGAGATATTTATTTCGAATTTAATTGATAGCTGACAATAAAGCGTGATTTCAGACTGTTGTTTCTGCTTCAAGGTTTCCACTTGCGATACTTTATGTGGCTACGGAATCAATATGCAACCTGCTGTAGTGTTCACTCGATAAAAATGGAACTTAAACAATGACATTCTAAATTCTTCTGGGTATTTCGTTCGGTAGTATCGAAGAATAATTCAATCCTTTCATAAAAGCGGTCATATAGTCGAAGGTTGTGTGAGGAATTCGAAATTTCTTTTTTGAACTACATTAGATACCGAAATTAATTAACTTTAATGTGTCCCCTTCTTTCTTAATACTTTACTAGGGGTGGCATAAATATCCATATCGAACCTTAAACTCAGCAGGTGGTTAACTTTCCGATTCCCACAGGTTTTTTTGTGATTTCAATAAAGTTTCCAATCTTCTTGAAGATGGTTCATATTTGAAGAAGTTTTAGAATAGTATCATTTCACATCTGAAAAGAATTTGAGGAAAACTGAACAGCTGATAAAAGCTGAACCGATAACAGTATTTTCAATGCAGCTTGCTTATTTCAGCATTATCCTTCAAAATCATTCTCAATCTTCAGAGATAAGGAATATATTCAATAGTGTTGGCGTTTACTTGATGTAAATCCATTATAATTGAATATTTACACTTTATACATAAAGTGTAAATCATAAGTTCAAGTGTTTGAATTTAAGTTATATTCGATAAGGAATATTGCAGAAGTGGTCTGAAGATGCCTTCCTCCAGTAGTAGGCGAAACGTCAGGAATTGAATATCTTGTTAGACCACGCTCAAAAAGCCTGGAACCTACATTCAAATTAGTTCACATATTTCGATTGTGTATTTTGTAGTTAAATGGAATATGTGGTCCTTCTTTGTTGTCATTTTTCGTATGACTGTATACATTAGTATTTTAGTTAGCAATTTCATCAGGAATGTCCATGTTTGTTAAAATGTATTTTTCAGTAGGTACTTACTGAAGCTTCATTTAATACTGTGCCTTCAAAGATTTATTTCTTCATTAGTTGCGGTTTCATTTTTGGATGTGCAGTTTAGGAATAAACATAAACCATATCGAAAACCTCTTGACTTTCTAATATCAGAGGTTACATCTATATGCCTATTTGGCATACATTCAAAGATGAAAGGTATCATAGATCCACTTCGTTTCAGTGCATGAAGGTTCTCTTTAGGTCCTCCAAGCTCTGTAGGTATTCAAGTTTTTTCCTAATTTTCTACAGATGTTTGTGTTTGATCCCATACGTATGAAATTACCACCACTTAGTCAGAGGAAGAGTTCTCTTCAGCACTATTCTAGTCGAATTAAGATATGGTTTTAAGGCTGGACAATTTCAATCTATTTTCATCATCATGGCTCTAAATTAACTGTATAACTTTCAATGACTTCTTGCAAAGTTATCAGTGTGTTTCTTAGAGCAACAAAGCCACAACATTGCACGGACATAGAAGTACCTAGTTGTTCAGTCTCATATTCTTCTTCTTTGTGTGTATCTGTTCAAACTTCTATCATTTAATTAGATAATAATGTTATGAATTATTCAAGAGAATATTCAAATTCAAAAACAAACCCAAACTGACTCCTAATAGGTATTCCAAGGAAACATTATACTAGCAAATTGTTCAAAAATAGAAGAAAGCTAAAATTAGGCTGACGAACGTTTCGGACAGTTGATCGTGATTCCAGCAAAGTGCTCGTTTAGCAATCACATGTTTTGTTTTCATTTGTTTCCACATACACTCTATGCCGCCCCGATCAGATAAGATCCTATCTCCGACTTCCTTCCTGTACTCTATGAGCTGGCACTACTGAAAATCTATTATTATAAGCGTATTATTGGCAATAAAGAAACCAACTATAACTGGGCCACATTTGCATTATTCATTTAATAGCTTTTGTTGGAAATAATCAACCATTGTGTAATTAGCTTGAATGTCTTTATGATACACACGATGGAAGTTCTCAGTGTTGGTTTTGTTCCGATTTAAATAGGTTAGAAGATCTGGCCTGCTACTTCTGTGGCTGTAAATTGACGATCACGGAATCAGCGAACTGTTGAACGAAGAAATTAGGAAGAACATTAGTTTTTCAAGTTGGTTGTTGCTGAGATTTGAAAGAGAAATTAGCATAATGTTCTGTCATTAATATTGTATCGTTAGTGACGACATAATGCTTCTTAATTGTCACTTGTTCATTCCGAGCTGTCATTAGGTGGAATTTGAATTGTAAATTACCTAAGAATGCTTAGTGCAGTCATTATATTCTTACAGTTTTTACACGGAAATTCTTAATTTATCTCCAAGTTAACAGTTATTATATTTAGCTATGTAATTTCAACATCAAATTTTTCAAACTCAAAGGCTATTTTTGCATAATATGATTTTATAATAATTAAATTTTTGTTCATTACTGCTAACGATCTAACGATAATATTTGAATATACAAGTGAAACTACAGGACCAAATCGACTCAACGTGTTTTATTGAGATCTTGATCCAGAAAAATTTTAAAAACTGCATACACAAAATTTTATTTTTTTATGGTTAATAAAAAAGTGGGGTTATCAAATTAAGTGTTACTTATATATTCTGTCGAAGTAACTGTTAAGATGAATTCACACTATATAAACAATAGTGTAACCTACCCACTAAATGACAATCGTTGTAATTTTCGAGCAAGAATAATTGAAAAAAAAATGTTCCAATTGAAACATTCTTGAAAAATCACAAATATTATATTATTTTCAATTTTTACAAATTTTGATCCAATTGTCCACAGTTTATATGAGAGCCTACCTAATATAAATTTTCACTGTGGTATTGAAACATATTGTAATATGAATATATTTTCAATAATTAATACTACACGAGTAAAAAACAAGTTTTTATAAATTGATTCTTGAATAGCTAAAATAGGAAAATATATCATTCCTAGTTATTTCATTTATGTACCTACAAATCCAAAAAAATTGTTTCTTACGAAAAAAATATTTGTATTTCTTCGAAATAAGATAAGTTTAAATCGATAAGTTTAAATTTATATATCAAATCATATCTGAGTACTTATTCTCAATGAATTGATTCTAAAAGACTAAGCTAATTTAATTAAAAAGAGAAAATTAAAGTACTTACACAGATAAAATTAAATTGATACATTTTATGTCAGATAATGTACAATTATAAGTAAATGTATCATACTTTTTTCTGCTAAAAATTCTGACGGTATAAAATAGATTCACTCTCATCACTTAATTTGTGTATTATGTTTTAATAAATAATTCATATTTACAATATATTTTTGTCAATAACTTCTATTGACATCTCTTACAACCATTGTTGGGAAAAATATGAAACAATTCCAACTACTTCGCTAAATTCTAAGAAAAAAAAGATGAAATATTTGCGACATATGTTTCGGACTTCCAGCCATTATCAAATGTTGTATCAATATCAACTTTTCTCCGCGAGTTAAGCCTATAAACTGAATGCTTCGAATCAAAATCAAACCAAGGATTATGATGAATAGTAGAATTTTAAATTAACAAGTTGCGTGAGTTTTGACCAAAATTGAGGTTGAACAAAATCACAGTCCACAAATCTCCAATTGTTTAAAGATCATGCTAGTTCTTCTCCACAAAACATAATTGGAAAAACGCAGGCTCGTTATTTAAGCCGAACCCTCAGAAATAAAGTAACCCATTGAGGAAAATAACAAGGCATGCGACATTAAACACATTGTCAGAATACTTGCGTCACAATATAACCATAGGTTCTTTTTATGCCAATTATTTTAAAAAGAGGCATAGTTTCCACTTTCTGGCGACGGAGAACACTCGTTATACCAGTGTATTCCACGATGGGACCATGGGACCATGCATTCGTTTATTTATAGGATGGGCGCATGACGTAAGGGCGAGAATCCCGCGCTTCGCGGACATTTTTATGATCACATCGGCTGAAGATATAGCGGTATCAACTTACCAACTTTTATTCGTTGAAAACAAAATGTATCGTATTTCAGAGCAAGTTATATACAAGTGTCATTCAATTTGAAATAGTCAGTTTCTTGCTTTGCACTCAGAAGTTCTACTATGATGTATAATGTGTTTTTCAAGGGATTTTCGACAATAAGTTCTTTGTTTAAATGAAGCAATGTATTTAATGCAGTGAACGTATCGAAGCATAATTCAAACATGAACATATGCGTGGAATTGAGGTTAGTCAGAAGACTGTTTCTCTCAAAAACATTAGAAACATTCTAAAGACTTCTGTAAAAAAAAAGTTGATTTTAAAACGTGATATTCAAATGGATGCTATTGAAAACTATTTTCTAAAAACAATGAACTAAAATTTCATATTTTGGAACAACAATTATATTTTTATTCGACTTAATGTTTCAATGTTTTCATCAACTCTTTTTGTGTAAATTTACACATCAAAACAATGGTGTTTTTCAATGGTTTGAAATCGGAAGTCGTGCTTTTATTAAACATTTTTCAACACTTATGCACACGAATAATCTTGATGGTCATAAAAGATTGTTAAGAAAATAACTTGTTGATATTTTGTGGAATTAAAGGAAGAAGTGGCTAAGAAATAAATTTTAGAAGATTATGATTTTAATTATCAGTAGTTATCTTTCATATTTTAATCAATGTAGATTGAGTAAGAATATTTTTCAAGTATATTTCTGATTGATTGAATAATCCTCAAAATCCAAAACACCTTACTCAGTAAACGGAAGTAAAATTCTTAGACTTCAAAGCAAAAATGCTGGGTTCGAATCCTGGGATATGTATGGATGATTGTTTACTGAAATATAGAGGTTATTTGACATATCTGATGGGTTTATATCTAAGGATCGTCAAAGACATTAACAGTTTAGAAGTTAAACAGTAGATTTATAAAGAAAAACAGGATTCTTAACCAAAAAAATATATCATTCTACGAAAATTTTGATTTATAGTTTTCAATCCTTGAGTATTATCATGAAATAAAGCACAAACATTTCTTGAATCCAATAAAACTATGTATAAAAATAATTGACAATTCAAAAAAATTGTTCATTCAAAAATTCCTCATCAGTTATTCCAAAAATTATTTTAGAGTGCAATAGATAGTATAATCTGAATTGACGCAATTCATTTCAAATATAATCACTTGTTTTATGGATATTTTTAATCAAAACCCTGCACTAGTAGGTAATCTCCAATACATTTTTCAATTTAAATGATACAATAAATAAAATGAAATGAATAATGTTTAAAAATAAAATAAATTATCTTTACTTTCATCAAATTATTTCCTAATTGTACCTAAATATTTTTATAAAATAGACATGTAGAGACAAGTATCAAAATGATTCTAGAATTGAATCAAATAAAATATATATAATTATAAATGAAGACACTAAATATAGAATGAATTAAGTAGATATTAAAAATTTAGTATTTTTATGACATAGGTATAAAAATTTTTATGACATATAAGAGATTTATAAAAAATATTAATTCAAAAATACAGTGCAAAACACTTGATTAAATTTTGAAGAAGTTTCGAGCTTGTAACCCACTATCAAGAGTTTCATACAACTAGTTTAAAAAGTGAAAATATATTTTTACAATATATGAAAATTAATTCAGTATTTAAAGTAGGTATTAAAGTATTTGGGTAAAGTGAATCGATTGAATTCAAAACTTCCAATTTCATCATATGATTTATGTCGATATTATAAAAAAAATAGATTTTAACTTTTATGAACTAGTTGTATTAATCTCTTCACTTGATTATTATTCACTTGATCATTGTCTCGATATATATGTGAAGTGTATCAAACAAAATATTTGTATAATATCGCAATATGTTTTCAGTTATACCTACTAAGTATTATATTTTTCAACAATGATCTGTTACGCGAGAAGTGAATTGATATTATTATGTGAATATACATTGAATCAGTAAATAAAACTTTGACAACTTCGACTATTTCGTAAGCAATATTTTTATCTCGAGCAAAGTAATTAATGTTGATTTTTGTTACTTTTTTATTTGCCCAGATATCGATTTTATCTAAAGCTGATTTAAGGCAAAGTATAATATTTGCCAACTGAGTACGAATTTAATATTTTCGTAGGATATTATCTGGCTACTAACCGACTTTATCTTGAATCGGGTCCAAAGATTTGAGATATGAAAATACATATTCAACTATGAAATCGTAGAAACGTTCGTAAGATACACTTATGTTACATAGAAATTATCACTGGACTTGTTATAAATAATCTGAATATATTTTCGTGTATTTTTATGGAATGACTAAACCTTTCAATATTAAATTACTCATACCTAACTATCGAGCATCCTAATTTGGAAATTTTTATATGTATCTAGATATTTTTCGAAGTTAATTAGTAAACATTATTAATATTTTACGTTGTGAACTCTCATGTTTTTCAGTCAGTTTCTGATACCCAAGGAGACAAAGAATCATTAATAGTAGGTAAATAGTAGGTATGTATATGTAAATAAGATTGATAGTATTTTTAATGTTCACTAAACAACCTTTGTTTCAATAATCGATTATGAAAAATATTTAAATATAATTGTTATCTTTGTGTACAGAAATATGAGATTCAAATATATCAGAACTATAATAGGTACTTATGCATTGAAGAAATGAATAAAAATTATTTCAAATTGGAAATCGACAAGTAGGTAAACTTGGAAAACCATTAAAGGCAAGATATACATCTACGCAAACAGCAGACTTGTCTCTACCCACAAATTTCATCCATAAAAAAATGTCAACCCACCTAATTTATTTTCTAACATTCATCGAATAGACATAAATTGATTTGAACATACTTGGCCCATTTGAACATATTTTTTAAGATACTTTAGTTGACATAGAAAAACCTTTTTTCAAAATCAAACTATAGATGTAGCTTCGTCATTTAAATTCATATAAGACGTAGCTTTATCTTGAAGGAAATTATTTCATTCGCACTTTTCTTCGAAGTTATTAGTTTGCTAATAACGAATTGATTTTCAATGTAGAAGAGGGGTAACTTTTTTTCGACCGAGCTTCCTCAATAGAAGCTATTACTTCTTTCAAATAATTTCTTATTTGATGAAAAACCTTTTTCAATAATTTTATCTAATCCTCATGTTATTGGAAGTTTTGATTCCGAGAATAATAATAAAAAATATTAAAAATTTAGGCAATTTAATCATTTAAATACATTCAGTTGACAACACATTCTTGTATTATAAGGTTGGCAATAAAATTAAATGATATTTGGTGGGTTACTTGTAATAAACTGCACAGCTGATTTATTCTTTCGATTGACATAACGTCTCATTGCAGTCTTTAAACTAAGTGATTTTTGTTCGTACTTAGATGTTAGATCCCACAAAGGTTCTTCTACCACCACTACACATAAAATTGGGCTAATACATATGGCTAATCGTGGGTGTAAATATTCTTCCAATGCTTTTTGTTACATATGTGGTGATCGGTAAAACAAGACAAATGTTTGGTTTCTTGCAAAGTTTGTTATGTTTGTGTCGAGGATCTTCGGAAGTGGTTTAAGAAGTAGAGAAATCATTTTGTAAATTTGCAGCACCTATGGTAAGGAAAGAGAGAAAAACCATTTAAACGATTGTTACTTTTGCAGCATAGATGTTTCTGGGTATAGTTCTCTATCCTAACCCTACTTCAGTTGATCGGTCGGTAGACCGAGGACCGGGACTGCCTGTCCCTATGCCACCTGAGTCTATTGATGACTTTTTACAGTCCAGTCCCGAATCAAATGAAAGTGAAGCATCTGATGATGCGTTTCAATGTTCTCCAGAAAATTTAAAACCTCAATTGTTTTCACAAGCCAATTTATATGATTTAGTGAGGGATTTGGGTTTGACTAAGGAAAAAGCAGAACTGCTTGGTTCTAGTCTCAAAGAAAAACATTTATTAGAATCTGAAACATCCATTCACCACTTAAGAAGAAGAGTGTACAGTTTACTCAAATTTCTGAGCACAAAGAGTATTTGTTTTATTGTTATGATATTGACATACTATGACAAGCTATTTACAAGAAATTTTACAGAGAAAAGGGAGAGAAAATACAAATATAATATTCGCGTCTTAATAATTCAATATTATTCTGAGTAAAAATTGTAATTTAATGAAACAAAGCTTGATGAAAATTGAAAAATGAAAACTACTCGAGATTATATTAGGTAAGTATATGATTCTCTAGAATCTGATATTTATGGTTCAGGTTTTGTCGATATTCTTTATCAACAATTTTCACGAATTCGCAATTCAATTAGATTAAAATCTATTATATACAAATTAATGAGGCATCAATCTACGTACTAAAATCAAGATGAAAATATGCCTAACGTCGCTTTTTAGTTATATCAACCACATTATGATTAATTCTGTTCAAAGCTTCAAACACAATAAATCAAGAAGAACATGCAGAATTCGGTCTCAAAAGAATTATTATTAGATGATTTGATAAAGATTTCCAAATCTTAAAAGCAAGTGTTTTATTATCTACATCTATTTTATCTCCTTTTCAATATTATTTTCATCCTTGTGAAATGAGCATATTTGAGCGACAGATACTCGATACTTTTGGTTATATTTTTTAATCAAATTAATTTGAAATGAGATAAGGAGTAGCTTAACAAGATGAGGTCTAATACAATTAGGCCTATTTTCGAATTTATCAAATTCACATCATCAATTCGAAAAATAATGCTGTAGTTGAGGTAGGCAAGTATGAGTAAATACTGAGGGGTATTTTTGGACATTGTAAGTAACTACTTACATGAAACTAGTTCTCAAAATTTTCTCATTGGTATTTTCGATATTTTCTTAATAGCGGAAACATGAAACCTGCAACTCTTTTTGCTTTATTCATCAAAATACTCTAAAAAATATGCAGACACATGTGCTATAAAATAACTAAGTCATGTAATATCTTAGTATCTGATGAATTGTATCATTATGTTATCTCATGTTGTATTATTGTTATTATTATAAGATCTTATGGTCAATTATTTTCAATAAAACAAATTCCGTAATGAATAAAGAAAACGTATTTATCAAACGAAATGAACGAATAAACGTATGAATGAAGAAAACGCATATAGAAAACAATTTATTCAAGAATATAAAATAATTCCATGTTTCAATTTTAAATGATTAATTTCTTAATTCCTTTAATTTTTAATCACAAATTATGTTTGCGTAACAACACTTGTTCTCGTCGCCACGATTAATCAATATTGGTTTTATTTTATCATCATGATTTATCTCATAAACCAAAGTGCACATTGGTAGGTAGTAAAATCTAGTCCCAATAAAATGTAGATATTATTTCAATTGCACTCACTTAATTTTGTTTTTGACCGTTAGTTAATCACTCATCAATCAAATATTTAAATTTTCTATCACAATTGAAGATTATCGTAAAATTAATAAATTCAATAAACTTCAACAGTAGGTGGAAGTAAAATAATCTCACTCTCAAATAACTAATTTTATCAAATCTGAATATTTCTGTGTAAATGTGGCAACGTTGCTTTTCGTTTGTCACGACACTGCTCATAGATATCGTTGAAGTTAGTGATATATTTCGATGAAATGAGTTTTTTTTCGAACCATACTCAAATATCCAAACTGTTCATAATAATAGCGTATCTCCATATCATACTTAAAGATAAATTAGGTACATTCATTCTGTTCGAAATCTTAATAATATTATAACTGTCATTGTTTTTCACATGTTTGGATGTTTGTCACTCAATCGCGCGGAAAAGACATAACGGAAAATACATAACGAATATGAATAAAATTGTCATTCTTAAATTCAAACATTATTAGTACAGCTCCTGAAAATGAATGAAAGAATGAATCGAATTGAAATCGCACGTATTCGAATACAAATTTGTATTTGCGATCAAAAAAATAATAACAGATATTATCGCTTTCATAAAGAAAGATTTTCGATACAAGTTGCGGGTTAATAAGTAGCTATAAAGGATCGATCACTGTAATTTTCCTATACGTGTCCAACCACATAGGATTCCGCTTCACGAGTACCTACAGAACTAACCTATTAGTAGATCGATTATTTATCCATTTTGTTATTGTAAAACTGATATGTAAATGAGATGATAGTTATGAATTCGGATTACAACATAAACCCCTAATATGATTGAGATGTAGGTAAGGACATACTGGCACTTGTCAAGAGAATATTTCGAAGATCGATAGCGTAAAACGAAGAACATATCTAAAGCTTCCTGTTTTTCAGGTTTTAATATGGCTGTTAATTTTAGTAATATTGGATCAATTTGAAAAGCAATTTATTCTCGATTTTATACCTTACAGCTTTAAATTCTGCACATCCTTCTTTAAGTTCTTCATCTAGGAGTAACTTTCATGAGTCTTAGATGTCCAATATCAAAGGTCTGAACTGTGCTAGTGTTCTTCTCAATTCGCCGAGCCCGTTGCGGTGGTCTCCATGACACCGATTCCCATCATAGCAAAAGGATTTTCTTACAATTCGAGTTGTTGAGAGCACCATGGATTTCTGATATTTCCTGGAGCTATATTTACGCAGTTTGAATTATATGATGTGTTTCTATGAGTTCTATGAGTTTCTATGAATTAAAATTTCTTCGATATCTCTCAACATAATTCGAAGGTATTCGATTGTCATTGCGTCTGCACTCACACTTCAAGGTCCAGAAACTATGAGATTTTCTGGATTTTGTGTATTTTTGTGCTTGTGAATCAGGTTGGTGACATTGGAAATTGCTTCATCAACCGAAGTGGCATTTCTGACCATTTTCTGGGTTATATTACTATAAAACAGGACTATGAATGTTTTATTCGTCATTTTCTGATAACGAATTAAGACCTCCTTTTTCATTTTTTTTTTCATAATCTCGCAATGTTAATGAAGATGTCGATGTCAACTCTCTCATTTTCGTATTTGAATTGAAAAAAAAAATTAAGCTTTGAATCGAAATTTTCTGCAAGAAGATGACAAAGTCGCGAAAAAAGGCTTCAGTTTCTCATTTCTGTTCACCTTCAGTCACAAACGATCGAATTAATTCCAAATGTAGTCATCAAAACTTTTGAATTTCATTAAGTTCCTCAAAGAAAAGTATGTTTACTCATCAGGGCATTGATAAAAATCCTATATTTCTTCTGTTCTTTCATACCTCAGTTCAAGCAGTGTTTCTTTTCCAGGGCATTCTTGATTTTTCTTTTAGTTTTCCGTTATGTGATCGCTTTTGACTATTTCAAAGCACTACCTAGGTATTTTAGAATACCTTGATACTCTAGACTGGTGTCGAATATATTTCATCACAAATTTAGATATATTTCTCTTGTTTCTACATAGTAATTTTCCGAGAATTTCATGAGAAATTGCCCTTAAAAACGAAAGTACGTCTAAAAGAAGTATAATGATTAAATCAAACTTGTTCGAATTTCTCTCAACCAATTGTGAATTCTCTTCAGGTAAAGTTTCCAAAATTGAGCAATATCATGCTCAGTACTTCCAAGGGATATTAACTAGTTAGAAACTCTGCGTATGTACCTCCCCTTCCACCATCCAAACGTTCACCAAGTTACAAAAGCAACGACCAATAGTAATAAAGACACTCCTACTACATATCAAGTATAAATAAAAATCATGCATAAAATTCTAACATTAGAAATTCTGTTGACGTATTACAAGTGCTCATTGTAACATTATCCACGTATCTAATTTGCCAGAACTAATGCTTGATTAGCAGATTTGTCTTTGAAACCTTCCGATAAAATACGATGTTACTTTAGTTTATTTGATGGCAATCTCGACTGACACCTGACTTTAAATATTAATTCAGACGAAATGAAAGGTAACGTCAATCAGCTCTGGAATTATAATCAACAGTCCAATCAACGGTTAGCGAGAATACTTCTTAAATGAGTTGAGAAATGAAGAAAAAATATCTACATCCGATAACAAAATTGTAAATCTGATAAGTATCATTTGTCGCCTGGGCATCCAAGGCGGCCGTAGCTTACGCATCTGGAGTTTTCGAAAGATTTCGATTTTACGATATCATTTGGGAATTTCTGATTTGAATATCTGACGAGTGATCTTCCAAATAAATACCCAGTTTTCTAGTTAATTGGATAAAATGATTGTGATCATAAGACACCTCTAGCTCGAGGAGTAAAGGATAAATAACAGCCTTTCTGTCAAGAATTGTAGGAAGTATTTCAGGAATGTGATATATTAAATCACCTGTTCACACCTGGAAAACCGTTATTATTTCACTGATTTCAAATGAAATCAAAGTGTTCGATCCACTGAATCAAATCCATAAAAATTTTCTTCAATTGAAACCTACTAAAAAATAGGCAGAATAATTTGGAAAGTTTGAATTTTCTCGATAAAGATGCCACACATGTGAAGAAGACATATGTATATCTGAAAATATAGTTGGAAATTTTCCGATAAAGTCGAATTTGTCGACCTATATTGCGGATTATCCAACGGTTCTATAAACTGTTCATAATTAGTTAGTAGGCCGAAACATGAGTCCATAGTATTGAACATTTTTTATGAAACCCAACTCAATATTTTGGGATATACCTACCTTTACAGGCAATTTGGAATGTGTAAATTTTCTCGATAAAGGTGCCACACATGTAAGGAGACATTTCTTACGACATACGTATTTCTGAAAATATAGTTGGAAATGTTTCGATAAAGTCATAAAAAATCTAATTTGTCGACCTATAGGTACTGCGGATTATCCAACAATTCTATAAACTGTTCATAATAAGTTAGTAAGCCGAAACATGAGTCCATAGTACTGAACAATTTTTATGAAACCCAACACAATATTTTGGGTTTTTTATAGACAATATTCTTTGCATATAGCACCAGCAAAAATCACGATTTGGAACTTCAACTCACAATTGGGAACTTCACTTATCGTTTATGATTACTTCAAAGTATTTTTGGTACACCGAAAACAATTTTTGATAATCCTCAGAGCTTGCTCTAGAGGATCCAAATCCTTCATCTGTGAAACTGTAAACTACATATACTGAAGCAATTTATAATACTCAATTCTCAACTCAATTTCCTGTTTGTGTTAGCACTCATTCACCTTTATCTGCTTTTGAAGTAGTAGAACAAAACAAATAATTCAATACGGATCTTGAGTAACAGATAGCGAACTCTTACACATCGTTCTTTTTTTTATAGAAAGCTTCTGAACTGAAAAGTTTCAGTTGCTTTCTAAAAAAGCAACCAATAGATGCTTTTTCATTTCTTTCAGGCTAAGGATCGAAAGAATTTGATTTGTGTATAGAAAAAGTAACAAATACAACCATGGATGAAAAACTGAACAGAATGACGTACCGACCTGGCAAAACGTTCACTTCTCAGGATCATTAGTGAAAAAAAACACCGGCCAGGAGTCCACAATGGAGTTGTTGAATTTTTGTCCACATCTTTGATGCCAAATTTTCTATGGGAAGACATATGGTGAAGGTGTAGAAAAGTCTAACAGATGCCTATGCTTTTTCTCAATTCTTCTCATTAATGAACTTTTGCTTTGGTACTGCTAACAACAGTTCACAAATAAAAACATAGTTTGTCAATTGTGTAGCACGATTATAGCACACGTCAGGAAGGTATACGGTATGAAACCCCATTTTCCATCAAATCATTCGGTCAACGAAGTACGGAGTACCTTGGGCCTCGGATATACAACATCTTACCGGTAGAGATTAGGAGTATTGGAAATATTAGAAGTATACCAGGGTTGTCAAAAAATTTTTGATGCAATTTGATAGTGTGTGCAATGCAGAGTTTGAGTTCTCTTTTTCTTTTGTATCTCTAGTTGAAATTTCTTTTTTTGATAGCATTTGAACTTTATTTTTGAAAAATGTCAAAGGATGAGTAGACTACAGACAGTCACTAGCTCTGTGGTTTCGATGCATTTATATTGAAACTGTCAAATTCATGCAATGTTTAGCTTGATTTAATCGTATTGTTTTTTCTGCTAAATACTATCATTATTTTCATATTGGGTGCATCTTATGGTTTTTTGTTGTCATTGCATAATTGAAATTAGTTAAAATAATTGTAAAACTACTGTTTGTATTGACAAAAAAACATACTATCATTATTATTATGAAAATTTTCAACATTAATGTTCAAGATAGTTTCAGTTCTTAGTTACTACTGTACTGAAGTATAGAAAAAGAAATACCCATAGGATAAGGGTAAGAAAATCTAGCAGACATTTGTTTTTTGTATTCGAATTTAATTCTAATATCATTGAATAATAATAATATAATAATAACAATAAGTTTATTCGTATAAAACATATTCAAACAAAATTAAGAAAATGATTCATATCCTTACATGCGAATTAACATAATCGCAGAGACTTGAATGAAGTCTGTACGCAATATTCAACTAAATTGAATTAAATTCTCCCGCTATGTTGTCTAAAACTATTATTATTATATTTCAGCAGTAATCATTATTAATCTTGAAAGGTCGCAATAGGTGTTTGGTCTCAATATGTGGATACTGTCTCATATGAAGTAGTATCGTCTCAATCCAGTAAATCGTGTCATAATCAGGTGGAATCAACACAATTGGTCATCCAAAATGGATTGATTCAATGCTGAATATATATATATATATATATATATATATATATATATATATATATATATATATATATATATATATATATATATATATATATATATATATATATATATATATATATATATATATATATATATATATATATATATATATATATATATATATATATATATATATATCCCTTATATATATTCATTATTAATATACAGAACTCCCCATGTCAGTCTGCAATTCATCAACTCCATGAAGAACTTCCTTCCGCTATCGAAAATCCACCTTTGGATGTGTTTTCTGTAGGCATACAAATAATGAAACGCATGGAATATTCCCTTCTGTGAAAGATAATTTCATTCATATAATATAAGGAATTCCTGGCCGACTACCACAGATTTAGATATCAAATTTATCTTGAAATAACAGCATATTAAAATAAATTAAACTCTTAGCTTAATGTTTCACGATTCATTTAACAATTTGTATAGTCAACATGTTTCGAGCGTTAGCTCATTTTCAAGACTCAGTCTTGAAAATGAGCTAACGCTCGAAACATGTTGACTATACAAATTGTTAAATAAATCGTGAAACATTAAGCCAAGAGTTTAATTTATTTTGATATTCAGTTATGTTTCACCAAGAGTTAAGCGAGAATTCAATCTCATTCATGAAATAACAGCTCCTAAGAAGATTTACATTTTGGAAAACAAACATTCACCTAATATCAATGCATGTTAACCCCAAAATATCGTACTATCTGAAGATCGAATATAATACATTCCGTTGTTCAAAACTTCTACCGTTCATCACGAATCAAATCTCAATAACTCAAGAACACCTAGCATTATCGAGTTTTTAGATATATTTCAAATACGGTCCTGTTCGGCTTCTGGGAATATCTTGTGCCTGAACTCGGATCGAATTTAAATCAAACCCAACAACGGATGACCCACACGGCTGCTTGCTGTCAAATTTTGAACCTCAACGGCTGTCTTTTTTTATTGGCGTGTGAAAGTTGGGAAAAATTCAATATGACATTCCTGGAGTGTTTTAATTCAAGGACGCGACAGGTAATATCACTACCATAATTCATTATCAGAAAGATGATGCTAAGCTAAGTCATACTTGAGCGTGTTTTCGTGATTTACATATTATTTGTTCTAAACGAGATAGATGATGGTTCCTTTTGTTATACTCTTGCCTTGTGGTTGTATAAGATTCAGTATTTACAGAAGGATTGCGCAGGTAGGAAATATTTCATAGAATAACCTCAGTCTTCAGAAGAACTTTTTAATTCAGTGGACCTACAGTTTAACGCCAGTTTCGAGCGGGAATTGGGCTTGTAATCAATGTACATTAACCAGCATATATCATTATTAAGGTACTCAAATCATATCATAAATCAAGATCTAATGCAATTTCAAAGTTGGCTACAAAACAATAAATTAATTATAAATCTGGATAAAACAGTAGCTCTACTATTTCATCAAAAAAATATGAAAAGAACAACACTCAACATAAAAATAATGGAGCAAATATCAACGAATCGAATGAATACAACTACCTGGGTCTAACGATAGATACAAAACTGGAATGGACAAAACACATAGATAACATAACTAAAAAATTAATACCACTGATCACTGAGGAGCAATCAGAAAAGTAAGCTCATATTTAAATCTTAGAGCCAAAAATTCAATATACTTCTCCTATATACACTCCACATTAACTTACTTGTAAGTATATGGTCAAATACATCAGTCTCGAATATAAAAAGAGTTCAACGCATGCAGAACAGGGCCATAAAAGCTATATACAACTTGCCTTACAACACTTCTTCAAAAGAACTACATAAAATTGTCAACCTACCGAACATTAAACAAATGAAAAAAATTGAAGACTCGAAAATAATTCATCAAATAGATAACAAACTACTGAAAGTGAATATTACGCTCAAGAAAAGAGTAGAAATACATGATCATAATACGAGACACAACCTAAATTATCAGCTGAACAATATAAGAACTAACAAAGCATTACACTCGCACATCTAACAGGCTACCACCTACTACAATAAATTACCTACTCAAATAAAAGAGCAGCAGGATATAAAAAATTTACCAAAAAACTAAGAGATATATAAGGAATAACACATTATGGATGGGTTGACCTCGCAATAGTTGCAAACAACTCTCCGTTCTTAAATTTCACACAGCTAATATTATGAAATACATATGTACCTAACAAAATATATCTATGTTAACATCACACATGATGATTTGTAGATTTATGTCTAATAAATAAATGAATTTACAAACAAATACACCCATGCTTTCACCGTGGCTCGAACCGAGTTCCACCGCATCATAGTCGGGTGTTCTTTCGACTAAGTCACGGAGACAATTATTTCCTTATTACTTTAACATCTAACTAATTCTAGGAACACAGCTTTAACGAAAGTTTTTTCATTGATTATCCAAAATAAGAATATTGGGCCACTGTTCAATCTAAAGAGTCATCTATCATATCAACTGAGACAAATTAAAATACTTTTTGAAACCCCAAAATGAAAAATGAGTCCCCAAAGCATTCAAAATAATAAGTTCAAGATGCAATAAATATTTTTGAAGAATTTTATGATCAATGTTGAATTAAAACGTTTAAAATTTTGACGTCGCAACTTTGTCGTTTCATTTTCGTGAATATTTTTAACTAGCGGACCCATCGAGTATTGTACGCCCATAGATTTTTTTGTAAATATTTTCGTAAATCGTGAAAGAGGTAGTCGACTTTTTGTGCTACGCTATTACATTGTCCCTATTTATCCCGTATGAAGTTGACAGGGACAGCCACGGACTAAGGAAATGTAAGACTTCCAGTAATTTCAAATCAGGCTGATTATCAATATTTCCTATTATTAACACGTTTGATGCGTCAAAGTGATTAATGTCAATCGTTAGTTGAACTGGAGGTAGGCAATTTAGTGGCTGATACTTCTTCCTCATATCTCCTCATCAATTATATGAGAAATTCTTAATTTCGTTGGAAACCTTTATTTATTGAAAACCTAATTGATTTTTCATCTTATAACATACTTACGCTTACAATATTTTGACGCGTCATTGATAGCATTTTCTTATCAATAGCAATAAACAGCAACGCTCTAAACCTTTAAATGCACATCAACACACAGAAAAGGCCGTTTTGCTGTTGCTAAAAAAAGGTAATTGAATATAAACTGTCAAACTATCCATACAAACCAATATTTTTGAAGTTATCAACTGCTCCTTGAAAAACTGACGTGAATCTTTCAATGTATTGTCAATATATTGACATTTCACTCAGTCACATTGCAGATTTCAAGATTCTCGAATATTTTCTATTCAATTTTGGAAAATTTTCATTTAAACGAACCTTGTCCTGATAATAACAGACACAATCCAATTTGGATGTAGTCGTTCTGAAGTTATATGCACACATACATTCCGGCGATTCATTTTTATTTATACCTATAAATATATTTCATACTTCTTCCATTAAAACTGAAATTTCATTCATCAATAAAGAACTTTCGGTGCAATTTGTATAATGACTTCGATTTCGATATCCATCGAAGCTATGCATATTCATATTTTTAGTGTTCGCGTGAACTCTTCGGTTAGGGAGAAATAATCCGCACTCGGCTACAGAGGCTGCTTCTCTCATTTACAATTTCCGAACAGAAAATACAAATAACAGAGAAGATATATAGAAATTATGCAATTACAAAAACAGTTTGGCAACCAGAATTGTCCACACAAAGAACCATAAGTTGAATGGAATTTCGAGCTTAGGTATTAGATATCCTCAAAATCCCATAGTCAAGTTTAAATTTTCATTTGAAGGGAATTCTTTCATTTGCTTTCATATTTAACTATTCAAACTACTATGTAGTGCTGATGAACAGTACTGAGCTCGAAACAATTGTCAACTGCTGATTTGAACTTATATCAACTAGAAAATGCATAAACTGTGAAATAGCCGATGATTTCTATGCGTTTGTGCACTATCAAGGGTTTCAGTCGAAATATCGATTTCTTAATTGATAACTTGATGATGATTCTCATCATCAGAGGGAAATGTTTCAGGATATACTATTTCCGGCACTCGACACAATTCCCCGATCAAACAAACAATGAAATCAATGAGATGCCATCACATTCATGAATTCCTTATGCAAGTAGGTACCCAGAAATTGAAGGTTCTCCGTATTCTTTTACAAGAAAATTCCGGGAACCTATTGCCGGAATATCCGACGTATTTACAAGTCCTACTGTTGTTACAAGTTCCTCAAACTCGAATAACAATAAAAGACATTAACTAATGACAGGAAATCAACACAACAATGCAAATGTCATTTTAACTATTTGGAAACTAGAAATTTGAGCGTAATATTACTACGCTTAACGTGATGGTTTAGTGCCATGGAGCAAACGTCAAATTTTGAGTATTGCTATTAGAGATAATTTGAAAAAAATTATTTAACGACGCAGTTAACATTCAGAAGAACACCTTAAAATTGTTGTATGAACTAAACGGCTTTGTACCTTCCTCAGAAACTAAGAGTCTAGAAGTTTTTATGAAAAATATCAACTCCAAAGAAGGAATAAGAAATATGGCTACTATTGAGATTACGATAAAACACATAACTACAGAGAAATGATAATACTTATCGGTAACTTCTTAAACGATCCTTAACTTCCCAAAACCATAAATAATTTCAAAATTTCTATTGTTAAATAACAATTCCTCTAATTTTTTCAATCAACCATTGTTGGATCTGTTATAGAAAACTGTAATTGTATGTTTTCAATTGTTGGCCATTGATGGCGCTGAATTTCATAACCCCTTGCAATTGAGTATTATTTGCACAACCAGATAGCACAATATAACTTGCAAGAGAAAATCGAAGAAAGATGATAAATCTAAAGAGCGAAATCTCAATTATCTTACATAAATCAATAGAACCAAGTCCTTTATTACGATTTGGCACATAGTTGTTACCGATTAGTTCTTATCTTATTGCAAGAGACGACATTATTTAATGAGTATGAAAAGAATCCCGCTACTGTTTCAGAAATTAGGAAAAAATGTTTGGCTGATAGTAGAGATAAAACTCTCATTTATTAACTTATCTCAGAATTTCATCAGCTGAAAGAATATCAATTTTACAATATGAATAAAGACAGATTTCAAATTAATAATTGTCTTGAAATAAATTTTCAACGAAAATATACATATCTATCGATCTAACAACTTTAATCTTTTTCACCTTCATACATTTATTTGAGTTATATGACTTAGCGTTACCCTTGAAAAATAAAAGGGATTCAAACTTCTGTCAATTAATAGAGCAAATCCGCATATCTGAAGAAATAAATAAACATCTTATCAAACTCAGTCACTTAAGATAAAGATGGAACTAAGCATTTCACTCACAACTATCAATATTCAATAAATTTTATTCGGATAACGAGACTTAACACTTAAAATGGGGTATCCCACATTGTATAACATGTGTAATAATCATTTTTTCTTATTATCTACTTGCTAGAGGTACCTGCCAAAACACATCAATACAAAATAAAATGCACGTGTTTCATTTTATTAAAATATCCAACCTTCAGTAGAAATCTCAATACTGTCCTTGTTCTTATCTTTTATCATCGAAACGAGAAGAATGGAAATTAAAAGGAATTGGGTTTTACAAGTGCAAAAATTATCCATTACAATGATTTGAAATGTACATAAAAAGACTGCGTGCGTATGTGACAACTTCAAATATTATCGATAATGCGTTAGATTACATCAATTCGACTTTTCAAGGTGAATAATTGAAACTAAATCACCTCACATAAATTTGGGTTTATCCAATTCTAAAATAGAAATGTTTGAGACAGAATTGGTGAATCTGCGTACGTTTGTAATAGTTTTTGAGTTAGACGTACAAATCGTTTAATATGTTATACAATCTTATTTGTTTTTTCTCATTAAATATCTATTAGGTAAAAATGTCGATAACTGTTCAAAAGAGTAACGAATTCAAGAGGAAAATATTCATATAAATCAAAAAGAAAACTCCGAAAGAAGACATTTATATCGCTACATATAGGTGAGAGAGAAAATTATGACAAGATGTTTTTCATTTTTCATCAGAATTGAAGAAAATCTAATAAGAGGGAGCAAATTATGACGAGATGTTTTTAATTTTTCATCAGAATTGAAAAAAATTTAATAAGAGGGAGCATTATCAAAGCAAAGTCAGCCAAACCAACAAATTTTGTTGTTTGTTCGATATTTTTGTAAAGTATTATACCAAAACCATCGATGAAATAGAATGTAGCTTTCACAAATGTATTCCTGAAGTTCTAACGCAAATAATCAGTTTTATTTGACAGCACAAAAGTATCTTTTGACGGATCTCAGGATCTCTACAAAGGACCTACTACCATAATTTCCAAAACTATTGAACAGATTTCAAGATTCTCACAAAATGATTAAACTTCGCCTAAAAGAATGATTTAACTTGATTCCATTGAAATTTGATGTTTGAAAGAAAAGTTATCTTCTAATATCTGTACCTCAGAATCATAACGAACCAAAATTTCCCCATTTTCAATTTATTAAATATATTCTAATATGAAAAATATTATTCTCCATTGTACCTTGATAACGTAAATCCGCTGAAAGATCATTTTCCGTGTTTTTCAAGTTTCTAAGATGTTGAAAATGAAAATTAAAAGAAATGAGTTTAAGAATAAAAGAGATTAAGTTTATGAGTTTTCTCTAAAATTTATTCAGATAATTTAGTAATTACGTTCCTTTAATATAGACTTATATTTTCATTGACTATTATACATTCTAAATAACAACCACATTTTAATCTATACCCAATTGGGCAAGATACATTGAATTGAATTATAATCTCACACACTTTTTTTCACTTTACCCCAGCAAATAATTTTATTTGATTGTTGATTCGAAGTAAATGAGATACCACGCTTAAATTTTCGTTGAGTAGGTACCCATTTCAATCATATTATTCTAATTATTAAGTACTAAATAATTCAGAAGAAGGTTGAAAATATCATCACGGAAATGATTTGTCATTGATTAAATTGATTTCGAATAGTCCCTTATTGAAAAGTCATTTCAGTAAGGAAAATTTCAGTTAATGGGATCCAAGGTTTGAAAATATAATTTTATACGACAATTGTAGAATAAAACTCTCGGTTTCGAAGAGAAATCAAAATGGAAGAAAATAAGAAAATATTCAAGTAAGGTACGAATTACTTTGAATTTATCGTCAGATTCTGACAATAGTTACATAATATATTTCATAATTACTTAAGCCTTTCTGTTTTGAAAACCTGTGAGTTTTTCAGCAAATTTTGCACGTACTAAATTGTTTGAAACTCTTCTCAATAATTAAAATTACGTTTTATACTTCCAATCAACTCTGCTATATTGATAAAGACAGTTAGGATACACTTTCAATGGAAGATCTTAACTATTTTGATAAACGAGATATGCATAGTCATTGAAGTATGAATATAGATTGAATTATCTAGATACCTTTGAACACAAGCATTAGGTACATATTATATAGAAAAACATTGTAATTAAATGAAAACATCGAATGATTTATACACGAAGATATACCTAAGTTTATGTTATACCTTAATTTTGATCATTCTTATCATCTAATAATTTCTTTTGTCAAGTAATCGAAAGGTAAAAAATCGATAAGATTTTGGAGCATTGCTATAAAGTAGAAAAATATACCCAGTTCAAAACACTTGATGAAACTTTCTCCATCATAAAAGATTTTACAATATCAATATTAATTTATTCCTCGTGAATTATATTTCCTTCATCCTATCAGATGAAACAGGTATGAAATTCTTAAATGAATTAACCGTTAATTGTTCCTTATCTATTTGGTATTAATTTTCTATCAACACGATTGATTCTTAAATGTTTATGTTAACTCACCGTGGGTTGCAACCGATCCGTATGGTGAATGCATACTTTGATGGTAGTACCTAGCTGCTCGTTGCGTTCCCGAAGGATCCAAGAAAAACGCCCCCATATGCTCAGCAACGCTGCTGTTGATGTCCACGCTTGATCCAACATCCTGATTTCCTTGTCCAGGACTACCAGTGGTACCAGTTCTCGGCGACTCGTACCACCTGCCTACTGAGGCATCATTCGGCATTGTCATCTCCATTATCATTTGTGTATCTATTGTTCTAACCTCACTTCACACGCGAAAAAAACACGGGCAAAAAAACAGTCAAATGTTTCGGGTGCGATGTCTAATTTTCATTGCGGGAAACGACTCAGATGTGCGCAACGGAAAAGCCCAACTAGATAGTTGCGAGCTTCGTCGATAGTCGTTTGTTTATCCCGACTGCTATGCGACGGACACCGCCAACTATGTTGAATGAGGCACGCAATCTGAAACAAAACGTTTTATCATTATTGAGTGGTTGTGAACAGAGCTTATCAGACTTTATCGAATTTCTGTTCAATTTGGTTTCATTCAAAAGTTTTTATCGGGAAATAAAATCGAAAACTGAGATGAGAAGCACGAAAAAGGCATCGAGTTGAGTTGAACAGTTTTTGTGCAGTATCTTGATAACAATTACAACTATTCAATTATTTTCTATGATTTCAACGTATAAGAACATATATTAAACCAATAGTCTGACCAATACAGTATAGTCATTGAAATATACCTACTGTTTAACACCAGTTTCGAAAGGCTACCCTTAAAACTCTTTCTACTTTTCATGCTAGGTACGTACTATTGGCGCGAAAGTTCATATTCAACGGAAATCTATCAAAAACTAGACATAGAATTTTATTATTATGCAATATTATGACAGGGGTGTCCAATGAGGATTGTACGATTTATATCGACATTATTAGAGGTAGTATATATACTATCAAAGATTTTTCTTTGGAAATTTAAGGTGGGAGCACATCCACCTTCTCAGAGGACATAAAGGTTATCTAAACCTGTGTTTACAGGTACATACAGTGTTTACAGATACATATTAATCTGACAGTTCATCAAGGTTCACGAAATCAATCTCTAGCAACACTAATAGGTAGCATTTATAGATTATTTTTCATATTCAAATATTGTCAATCATTTAGACTTCTTCCTTCGCATTTATTCTTTCGAAAGCATAATCTCAGAAGATACATGTATCATTAAGACATTCTGAGAGTTACTAAAAGTGATCTTAGTTTATGTAAAAACACAATTCAAACTTGGTGATCATAGTTACAAATGAAATTTGCTTATTAATCTCACTAAAATGACAATTTTTACCAAATTCAAAATACGAGGTTGACTCATATTCATGTTTATTCCTCATATGCATATCTATGAACTCCTCTTACTTTTAAACAAACATCATTAAAGTTCTTTTTCAGTTCATCTAATTTCTTTTTTATTCTCAGCAAAATAGTTGTGGCAGAGATATCTGCATTTATTTTCATAATAAAAATTCAAGCGCAATAAATTCTAATTAAATAAGAAAAACCCTCTATAAATTCTATAGAGATGTACATCTGACATGTTGTCGACTTTTTACAACTTGAGAACAAGTTAATAAATCGACTTTATAGGTAAGGCAGGTAGTTTTACACAAACTCACCATTTTTGGGACGATTTTTACATTATATATTCATTTGAATGAGCGAATAAGTATAAGAAAGAATTTTCATATTGCCAATTCAAGATTTTAAACATATTAAAAGGTAAACCTCCTAAAACATCGATGTCAATGCGAGAAACAAAAAAGAAGAATCTTTTTATAGAATTTTATAGGTGTTCAAATACATTACCAAATTTTTCAGCTAAAAATGTTTTATCTGATATGAAAATCTTAAATTCTGATATACAAAATGAATTCCTAAGATTGCTTCGTTTAAGACAACAAATTCTAAAATGAAGAAGGTGACCAAATAAAAAATATACCAAACTATAGAAAATTTTGTAAGCTAAATGGGAACGAAAAATTTCTACAAATGTTATAACATTCTCCAACAAATCTCAAGAATTTATCCACCTATGTACAAACTTTGAAGAAAAAGTGAGAGAAATTTGAATATATATTTACAAAAACTTCGAAGTAGGTAGGTACCTTCATCAATTATTATAATAAATTCAATAAATAATGATATATGCCTAAATAGCGTTCAATTAATCAACCCCAAATTTTTTTTGTTCGATTTTGATTCGTATAATATCCTACATGACTGTTACTGTAAGATCATAGGTATAGAGGTGAAAAATATGTCTTTTAAAACTCAAAATAGTCTTATTTCACGTAACTATCTAAAAAATTATATAAAATTATAAAAAAGTATTTTATCCAATGTGAGAATTGTTGAAAATGACGTGAAAAAATACTAACGTTCAAACAAAAAGTACCTAGATATTTACCAGTACCTTTTAGAAGGTAACGTTTATTTTATTACCAACATAATCAATTAACGCAGTAATCAATTAATTTTGTAATTATGAAACTATGAGAGAATTTCTGTATTTAGATAAGCATCTAAGTATTTAAGGTAAACATGAGCAGATAGGTAGGTAACTACATAGAATTGAAATTCCTTCTTCTTTGACCTTTTGTGAACTTCACGAAACTAATTTCTGCATATTATTTTGAGTTTATAACTATATGTTTAATCTAGCAAACATATTTGCATCATAACTTTATGTACCTTAGTTCTAAAGCAGAACAGGAACTTATTTTAGAATAATTTTCATTAGTGTTGATTTTACACCGATTTTCATTCAATGCCATATATTAGTAAATCCTATTACTTAAATATTTGAGTATATTCCACAAATACCCCCTGTTCTCTTATCTATGATCTAAGAAAGAACAGAAGAGTGAATATATGAGAATACATATAACAGAAAATCAAGAGATCTTACAACCGTTAGTATGGAGACTTCAACAGTCGATTAAGCACAAAACATCAACAGAAAAACATATTTCAACTATGCTCGAGTAGTTTAAAAAGTTTTCATTGAAATGTACCCATAAATAGGTATAGAAAATATTTTCAAGTACCTAATCGTTCAAGCTGTTGTATCTGTTTGTAAAATTATTATTTGTCTAATTTGAAAAACTATAGATAGCAAAAACACTGTTCAATTGTCGAAGTTGTTGTTCAATATTGTGCCTATTTTATTATCTACCAAATTTCTCATCGAGTTCAAATATTTCTAGAAATGATATTTCCTGATTTTCCTCTAGTTTGAAAAATACTAGAAATGTGTATTTAAATAATTAACTTTCGTATAAAATTTCCCTCAATAGTTTTTTCAACAGCGTAAGGGTCCTCTAATTTTTATCAGATAATGAGGTACCTACAACCAAATCAATTTCAAACAATGTTTACAAAGGTACCTACTAGGTATTTATGATTTTACATGATGAACTCGAACCTAATCATTTGTCACTCAAAAAAAGAATGACTTAGGTAATTTATTATGGGAATATATGAACCTATATTCATTTCATTTTTACAGTGTGACATTTAATTATAATATGTAAGTATTTTATCGGCTTCCTACCTAATCAAAATCAAATCCTTAGTGCAAATTGAACAATCACTATCATCACAATATCACAGTCCAAAAGTAATGCGAATTACACAAATATTATCAAATTATCGCCGTTATTGTATACAAAAAACATGTACATATACAAACTCCGCAACAACGATATCTCCGTAACGGCAAACCCGGGCGTACTAAACGTTACGTTGGTAGGAATCATGCGTCTCCCTTGGCAACGACTTCGGAATCATTCGGTAGTTCCCGCCCTCGTAAAAGACTCAATTGGAAACGTTTCGGCTCTTGGGTGGAGCTTATAACGAAGGCGGGAACACAGAGGTGAAAGACGTTTCAATTTCAGTCTGTGTGTTATGCTCCTTATTTTATTATTCTATTTAATATGGTAATTAATCTTCTCTAAATATTTGCCTTATGACAGAAATTTTGTATTATTATTTGTGTTATTCTATCATGGTGAGAAGAATGTCTATTGACTTAACAGAAGTTTTATTCAAAAGTGATGACAAAATATCGACAGCATATTGTTCATAGCTTCTGAATCAATATGAAAATTCCTATTTTCATAGCAGATTCATATTCGATCATCAGAAAGTAACATTAGAGTTGTAATATTGGAGATGCATGTGTTGAAAATATTTCTGCTGAAGAGGTGGGAGATCTACCAATGAGATAAGGCATCTAACAAAACACCACTATTTGACAAAATGGCTACCACAAATCAACATGCCCCGCCTATTTAACGATTGTCTGCCCCTTTTTCATGCTCACGACTGGTATTGGCTCTCTCTTTAGTTCTTTCCTTATTTTAACAGGAGATTTATGCTGATCTGCCTTGTAATTTTTCTACTTTATAAGACTTAACGGGGGACTATTGACATTCGCAACGGAGATGTGTGTAGGGTCACATTTCAGTCGAATAGAAAGTGTGTGAGAGAGTAGGTACCTAGTAGTCCTATAATGAATGAAAAGAATAAGATATACTAAAAATTGATTTCAGATTTCTTGATGATATTTGAGATTAAATTTGATTTTAACACTCAATGGGCGAAGGTGTTTGATAAAATGTACCTTCCTGGATATTAAATGAACATCTTCTATCAACCTATCAAAAGAACTAGGTATCCTATCACCTATATTTGGTAACAATATGAAAATATTTTATCAGATAACAGCAATCAAACCTGAAGGCATTCATCTAAAAATATTTCCTTTGTGAAGTATTATTGAGATTTTCGCTATTTTCTTTCGTTCTACATGATCAGAATTTAAATTGGTGAATTCAAAATTCACCAATTTTCAAAGTTTTATGATTGAAGTGTATCTACCTACTCACTTCCTTTCAAAATATCAGCTAGAATCAAGGCTGGTTAGCTGAATTATCTATGATTGGAATAAATTACAAAATAATTTAAGTAATTAGGCACTACTATGTGAAGTAGGTACACCTAATTAGTAGAACTACCCAGACTTAGAATTTGTTTTTTCCTGTAAGTTTTCTTCTCTACTTACAGTTCTAATATTTCGAGTGGAAATTATCCTCAGTAAGTAGATATGTAGGTACAATCGACAAATACTTTCTTATAAGAAAATTCATTTATTGTTTTCAATTTTCATATGAAAAAACTAAATAAAAATTGGTTTTGAAGGTTTAGTGAACAAATGGTTCAATTCTTATTTACAATCGCGATCTCAAAAAGTTAAATTCAATGGTGTTATTTCGGACAGCATTGGAGTTGATTTTAGCGTACCTCAGGGTACGGTCTTAGGTCCACTACTATTCTCCTTATACATCAATGATATTGTTTTGCATGTGAAAAAATGCTCTATACCTACGATTGTTTGCAGATTATACTATGATTTTTATTAGTGGTAAAAATATCCAGACTATGACAGAATGGATCAATAGAGACTTGGCAGCAATAAATGAATGGCTAAGCGATAACAGTTTATCGCTGAATGTTAATAAGTCTAAATTTATAGTTTTTGGTACAAGTAGAATTCTTAAGGTAGTTAGTAATGAAAATATAAGTACTAAAATTGAAAACCAGAACATTGAGAGGGCGAAACTTGTTAAATACTTAGGCGTTATGTTAGATGAGAAATTGAGTTTCAATGATCATGTCGACTTGATATCGTCTAAAATCTCCAACAAAATTAATTTTCTCAAAAGAATTGGGAAAAATCTGACCACATATATGAAGTTATTGCTCTTTAAGTCCATAATTATGCCACACTTTGAATATTGTTCCACTCTGTTATTGGGATTCAGTTAAGAAAAAACTCAACGGTTACAAAAGTTACAAAATAGAGCTATGCGAACAATTTTGAAATGTAATAGATATACCCCAATCCAAAGTATGCTAAATTGTTTAGAATTGATGTCAATCAAACAAAGAATACTTTTTGCTACATATATATTTATATTTAAAGTTAAAAACAAATTGTTCCCATATAAAGTAATGAAAAATCTAACATGTCTCAGTGATGTGCACAGTCATAATACAAGACATGCTGACAATTTCTACATGATAGTTTCTAGGCATTCTAAACATAGGAATAGTATATTTTATGAAGGATTTAATGCATTTAATAAATTGCCTGGCTCCATAAAAACAATTAGCGACCTTAAGGTATTCAAGCGTAAATTAGCTAAGTTCGTTTTAAACATAAAATTGTAAATAATATACTTTGAACCTGAATGTATGTATGATTTTGTAATAGCTAATGCTTAAATAAATATTATTATTATTATTATTATTATTAAAATGTAGCAAGAATTTTTAATTATTTGTAAGTACCTAGGTACACTTGATTGAATATTCTGTGATTTCTTGTTGAAACATGGTAGATATAGATAGTTAATATGAATTTAATGAAAAATATTTTCCTAATTTCAATTAAAATATTCGATTTAAATCCATTATTAGCTTGACATTGACAGTTGACTATTCTCAATACTAGCATTTATGTATTTCACATCTTAAACTGCTATAAAACATGAAACACAGTGGAGCAGTGTTTTTCATTCAATTCTGCTTCTTTTTTTCGAACAATTTAATGTTGTCAATGAGTGAACATTATGCAGGTATTTCTTTGTTTCATCAAAAACTAAATGAAGACTCTTGTCTTGTGAGTCTCATAAGTAGGTAGGTATTTATACATTTAAAATTTCTGTTACATAGTTTTCCATATTTATATACGTAGGTAATTATCCATTTCTGCATTTCTCTGATTAAGACAATGAAGTAAGTCTTATTATCGAAATATAAGAAAATTTGAATAAATTGAATCAGACACAGACTTCAAATACCTCAATATGTAAGGGGAATCAGATCAGAAGGGCATATCTAAGATATAGATAAAATTTATTTTCTCATGAAACTTAAGCAAATCAGCAGTAAATGTTATAAAATATGTTTATTCGGTTATTTTGTTTCGATAAAAGGATAATTGAATATTTGAGCTGAAAGTTTAGCAAATACAATAAGAAAAAATTGATTTTGTTCCGTCCTGCTCCATCCCCGGGGAAGATGATTCTAGATTCTTTTGTCTTTCAGACTAGTTTATTTTTTAGTAATAACAGGCTTCATTTAATAAGAAAACTTTATTTTTGTTGACGTTTCGTTGTTATATCACAACTTTGTCAAAACTAATGTTAATAATAACATTAGTTTTGACAAAGTTGTGATATACAACAAAACGACAACAAAAATAAAGTTTTTCATATTAAAAGAAGCCTGTTATTGCTGAAAACATATATATATATATATATATATATATATATATATATATATATATATATATATATATATATATATATATATATATATATATATATTATTTTGGAAGTTTTTAGCAATAACAGGCTTTTTTGATATGAAAAAGTTTATTTTTGTTGACGTTTCGTTGTTATATTACAACTTTGTCAAAACTAATTAGTTAATTTTGATTAGTTTTGACAAAGTTGTGATATAACAACGAAACGTCAACAAAAATAAAAATAAACTATTATTGCTTTTCATATCTTAAAAAAGAATCCTATTATTGCTAAAAACTTTCAAAATAAAATATCTTAAACAGGCAATGAATCAATTTCAAGAAATATATATATAGTACCTCTCTACTACAAATAAGCATTTATTACTGGTAGGTAATTGTATTAAAATACTTCAACCTTTTAAATTAAAATATGCCTACTGCTTAGATGACTATAAATAGAGAAATGTATTCATCATAATTTATTAATTTTTTGTCTGTCTTAATTAATGCTGCATTATATCGAATTACTTGAGCGGAGAATTTCTCACTAGTAGTTTCAAGTAAAATGAGTTTTTTCTTGTTAGCCATTGTTTTCCAGTCATTAAGTTCTGCATTTTTATTTGTTCATTTCCCTGTTCATTCAGTTTCTAAGATAGATGAAATTGATCAATTGAATATAATTCCTATTGGTGAGACATAAATTATCTAATGAAATTTCAAATTCAATGTGTATTGGTAATATAAATACTTGAAAGTTGTTATATAATATTGTAAATTGAAGTTATAGCTTTCTTGTGCAACTCAATATGAAACATTGATAATTGCATTGTAAATTTTTCAATCTAAAATCATAGGGAGTGTATAGGTAGGGTGATTGGGATAGAGATAATATTGGGGTGAGTTTTCACAACATAGTGAAAACTAGTCAGCCACCATATATCTAAAGGAAGATTAGATTCAGGACTGATGTGCATAATTTGAATACTAGAAACAAGGGACTTATATCACCTCCTCCACATCGGTTGGCCATCTTTGAGAGATCTTCTTCATATTCTATCTACAGATATTATAATCAGTGTATTTCGTCATCCTTCCAAGCTTTGACTACGTCTGTATTTAAAACAAAAATTTGGGAGTATCTTCTTGAAAATCAATAACATTATCTGACATACTACGAGAACTGTATCTCTATTTGTTATTTGTTATAAAAACCATTTAACAGATAACATTCTCTCACATAATAATAACAATCAAACTTCTTCTTATTATTCTGTGAGTTTCTGAAAAAGTCGTTTGTAACGACGAAACGCAGTCAATAAAGTGTAAATCATAAGTTCAAGTGTTTGAATTTAAGTTTATATTCAATTATAATGGATTTACATCAAGTAAAGGCCAACACTATTAAATATTTATGTTTAATTCGGTTATGAATTTGATTTTTAGTTTTTCTTCTTGATTTTTCGTATATATCAATTGTTTTTGAAAAAATGTTTTTATCAGGGTTCGATTGGCAGAACAGAGGTACCTATCGTTTGCATACCATCTGAACTCCGCCCTGAGATTGTTTTTACGCTATTTCATGATGCTTTCAGAGTTAATGAACTTGTCTTATTTCTGATACACTTTTGCTGTTATGAAATGAATGTATATTTCAATAAAGCCCTATTATTATTATTATTATTATTATTATTATTATTATTATTATTATTATTATTATTATTATTATTATTATTATTATTATTATTATTATTATTATTATTATTATTATTATTATTATTATTATTATTATTATTATTATTATCATTATCATTATTATTATTATTATTATTATTATTATTATCATTATTATTATCAGATGGGCCAGTAGGTGAGATGGACCATGTGCAATTGTGTCAATCAACTGAAACAACGCGCCAATTTCATGCGTGAGCATCTTCGTATGAGTACTTTGGTAAATCGTGAAATGAAAACAATGTGGGTTCAACGGTTTTTGCTGACTTTTGCTAATTTGTTTAGGTTTCTCTTCCGTCCGAAAATTATCGACTTTGCTATGGTGAATGAAATTATAATTATTTTACTCATTTTTATCAGCCCAGTTCTAAGCAGAAGAAGTGATCAAGCAGAAGAAGTTTTAAGTGTTAAGTGTTTCAGGTTCTCTCTCGTTCAGATAAGGCGAGAGATCTTGGTGTAGTCTTCGACCAGAAGCTTTCCTTTGTCCCACACATCACCCAACTTATTTCATCTGCTGCGAAAATGTATGGATTCGTTATACGTAATGGCAAATATTTCAATAATTCTTCAACATTGATAGGACTATTCAATACCCTAATCCGTAGCAAGTTGGAGTATGGCAGCACGATCTGGCATCCCATTTACACTTGCCATCAACGCCATCTTGAGGCTATTCAGAGAAGGTTCTTGAAATTCTTAGTGTGGAGGGAGGATAAAGTTTATCCACAGAGAGGAGTCAATCATAACGAATTATTGAGTCGATTTAGTTTTATCTCATTGCAGAGCAGGAGAGAAACTTTATCACTCAAATTCTTGTACAAATTACTGCACAATAGTATTGATTGTCCTCCTCTCTTGTCCGCTTTGAATTTTCGTGTTCCTAGGCAAAATTCTCGTAATACAGAATTATTTCACCTAGAGACTCCGAGGACCAACTCCCTTATGCAATCCCCGATTTGGTTCATGGAGTCTACACTGAATAGAATTGCCAGTAATTGTGACATTCACTTTGACTCCATAGAATCTATTATCAGGAGTTATGTGAACAACGAAAATTGATTGAATTAATTGATTTAGATTGAGTTATCTGTAATATTTCATTGAATGCTATAATGTAGTTTTAAGTTACTATTTTTTTTAGATTAGATTGATCTCTTTGTTAAATCTTTGTTTAATATATAGTTAAATCTTTTTTCTAATTATTTAGTTATTACTTAGTTATGTATTCAATATATATAATGTTATTATTTTCTGTAATTGGATGTTATACCCATTGATATTTCATTGAATGCTATAATGTAGTTATAAGTTACTATTTTTTTTATTTAGATTAGATTAATCTCTTTGTTAAATCTTTTGTTTAATTATTTAGTTAAATCTTTTTTCTAAATTTTGTAGTTATTACTTAGTTATGTATTCAATATATATAATGTTATTATTTTCTGTAATTGGGTGTTATACCTGTTGAAAAATAAAGAACTTATTATTATACCAATTACAATTACAAGTGATTTGTAATGTTTCATTGTAGCCTCAAATTTGACGATTAAGTTTATCTTCAGACTTTTGTGCACTCAACCTTCAGGACCAACAGGTTACCATGTTCCACAACAATAATCGCCTACAACAATCTACTTCCATTGCAAGACTATAATATTATACATCTGTCACGTTTAATGAAACTCAAAGCTTTAAAAGGCCCTCAATTTCCCCAAGAAAGACTTTAGACTCCATCACGCCTGTAATACAAGTAATTATTCTATCGATTCAAGTTGCAGAAAAATGTAAGTATTGCCGTAACATCACTAGAAACTAACATAATGGGTTAAATTCAATGGTGTTATTTCGGACAGCATTGGAGTTGATTTTGGCCATACCTCAGGGTACGGTCTTAGGTCCACTACTATTCTCCTTATACATCAATGATATTGTTTTGCATGTGAAAAAATGCTCTATACGATTGTTTGCAGATTAGGTATACTATGATTTTTATTAGTGGTAAAAATATCCAGACTATGACAGAATGGATCAATAGAGACTTGGCAGCAATAAATGAATGGCTAAGCGATAACAGTTTATCGCTGAATGTTGAAAAGTCTAAATTTATAGTTTTTGGTACAAGTACAATTCTTAAGGTAGTTAGTAATGAAAATATAAGTATTAAAATTGAAAACCAGAACATTGAGAGGGTGAAACTTGTTAAATACTTAGGCGTTATGTTAGATGAGAAATTGAGTTTCAATGATCATGTCGACTTGATATCGTCTAAAATCTCCAGAAAATCAATTTTCTCAAAAGAATTGGAAAAAATCTGACCACATATATGAAGTTATTGCTCTTTAAGTCCATAATTATGCCACACTTTGAATATTGTTCCACTCTGTTATTGGGATTGAGTAAAGAAAAAACTCAACAGTTAAACAAGTTACAAAATAGAGCTATGCGAACAATTTTGAAATGTAATAGATATACCCCAATCCAAAGCATGCTAAATTGTTTATAATTGATGTCAGTCAAACAAAGAATACTTTTTGCTACATATATATTTATATTTAAAGTTAAAAACAAATTGTTCCCATATAAAGTAATGAAAAATCTAACATGTCTCAGTGATATGCACAGTCATAATACAAGAAATGCTGACAATTTCTACATGCAAGTTTCTAAGCATTCTAAACATAGGAATAGTATATTTTATGAAGGATTTAACGCATTTAATAAATTGCCTAGCTCCATAAAAACAATTAGCGACCTTAAGGTATTCAGAAAAATTTAAGTATTGCCGTAACATCACTAGAAACTAACATAAATGGGTTATGTTATGTTCACTATTTGACTGAGTTTCTGATCAAAATCGTTGAAAAACAGAAGTTATCAATTTACTTCAAAAGGTAGTGCATCTGTCCCCACCTACCCTATATGCTGTTTTGTTAGATGAAATGAACCTGACATTATTGAATGTTCCTGACATTATCTAACAATCCAAAGGAGAACTAAGTGGATGCTATATCAGTTTATAAATACCTACCTACCTAATTCGAAGGAGTGGGTTTGAAGTCCATAGACTCGAGATGTTGAAATTTACCTAAATTAATGTAAGTAATTGTTTTTTGGTCCGTTAAATTCTCGAAATGTTTGATTTGATGTTGATTTCATTGAAAAATAATGTAAGAAGAAATAGAATTAATTTCGGGACGTATTTGACAAATATGTGACTTTTTACTAGGCTTATGGAAGTATCACACACTTGAACAGCGATGAGAAAAACGTGGAAGGAGTCAAAAAACCATTAAATCGTGTAACGTATTTATTAGATTGCGCCCTTATATTTTTACATTTTAAAATATTTTCTGTTGAGATTTTGAAAATTTTCTCTTACACTATTTTCTTTCCTATATTAGCGAACACAAAAGCAAAACAATTATCCAATTTGGTATGGTCGTTTGGGAGTTATGTGCGTATATAGGTACCTACATTTTTATTTATATACTTAGATATTGAAACTCCCCAGATATATTTTCCATTCAGTAATGAATAACATCATCATTTGAGATGATATGAGTACCTAGCCACTCTTTTTCATTCAACCAGACGTCCAACGATATATAATTTATTTGGATAATCACTTCATTTTCGATTGAGAAGGAATTTTAACACGTGTTAAACGTATTTGATGCCGAACTGCGAGGACTGTTATTAGTTATAGTGCACTATAGTTTGGGTTGCTATCCAGCAACTTGGCTAATTTCTACAGAACGGAACTTGCATTAGGAAACCAGCTGAATCATTGCCACTTACTAGATGATTTACCTCTGCATCTTGCCGTCCTTTTTCAAAGACTGGATTCTGACCTTAGAACTTCGTCCACGTCATCGTGATTTTTCGAAAATGTTAAACGGCCAGTGCCGTCGGTATACATCAGTAATTTTCTCACTAGTTCGAAGAAAACAATAAATCATTCACTTATGTACAAATACACACACACAAATAGGTATATTATTTTAAACTTCACGATGCAAATTGTAGTTACTAAGTTCAATAAACAAAATGATAATAATAAATGACAAGGAGGTTTCGCTTATCTCTTTTGGGGAAACATTTGTTAAAAACAAAAATTAAAATTTATACACTTGGCTTAAGTTTCACTAAATAATTCGATTAAAATCTACAGATGTTTCGGATGATTAAATTATAATGTATATAAAATGTACTCATCATTGTAATATTACTCTTGATATTGGGTTAACCACCCGAAACATATGTATTTAAAATATTTAGAGAAACTTAAGCCAAGTGTGTTAATTTTAATTTATTGTTTTCAAAATAATAATCCTTGAAGAAATGGCTCTTCAGCTGTTTCATTTGAGAGGATGATGAGAGTTTTATTGTTTGTGTGTAATCATAATTATTTCTTAGTGTAATCCATAAATTTGTCAATTTATTTCATGTTGAACTTTAAAGAGTTTCAAAGATACCTAACGATGATTGGTAGCAGGTTCCTATATTTTTCATTCATATAAAGCTTTTCCGAAATTTTCCTAATTGTTCATTCTTCTCAATTGCCCCAACCCTTGATTTTAATCATTTAATTCATACTTTTCGATTGTTTTATGTTCATCAAGGCTTTCAATTAGAATTTGTGTATGTATTTGTGGGTTTCAATTCAATCCTGTAAATTTTGGTGAGAGGGTTAGATTGAAGGATTCTACCCGTATAATACTTACCCAGTGGGTATTACTTACACAGAATATTATAAACGTATGAGTTCTTTCGAAGTTTTTGCCTTACAATTTCATGAAATTTTGTTCAACATCATTGTGCTTACCAGATGAAACCTATAAAGTATGGTTTCAGAATTTTTGCGATACCTATTTCATCTATTTTTGATCAAAGTTGGAATTATCAAAGTTGGAATGAAACGGAAAAAAATTGAATTGATTTTTGTTGATTGCAAACTATTAAACTGCAAAACTGCAAACTGCAACTATCGGAATGTTCACATAATTTATGAAAAATTAGACGAGGGAAATATAGTGGTAACGTTATTTTTTGACTTGAGTAAAGCATTCGAATTTATGTGTTCCAATATTGCTGTTAAGAATTTTACAATTTCGGCTTGCGTAGTGTTTGTTGTGATTGGTTCATGTCTTATTTGAAAGATAGAAGTATAGGAGTACGAGATGATGGGTGTATGTATGAGGAATGTGTGGCTGCGTTGGGTGTTCCGCAAGGGTCGATACATGGACCACTATTGTTTGTTTTATTTATGAATAACCTGCCTGAATATATTTGAGAGGGTGTTACTTTTATGTATGCGGATGATATATCAGTTGTGCTCTGGGGGTTCTCGACTGAAGAAATTGAGGTAAAAATCGAAAAAGCATGTGAACATTTAGAGGCATGGTGTCAGCGCAATCGATTGATTACCATGAAATCCAATATTTGGGATGTTTTCTTGACTCGGAGTTAAGATGGGAGTCTCATGTGGAGCACGTTTGCAGAAAACTGAGTAGAGGCTACTATGCTCTTCTCCAGTTGAGGAGTAGTATTGCGCAAAATGATCTTATAGGTGTATACTATTCAATTATACATACACATCTATCCTATAATACTCTATTATGGGGAATTTCAACTGATTGGAAGAGAGTTTTCGTTGCGCAAAAGAGGGTAATAAGGCTTTTGTTTCGTCTACATCGCACTGAATCCTGTAGGAAATATTTTATAGAAAATAAAATACTAACTCTGCCCTCTATAATTATCCTCAAAGCATCTATGTATGTGAGTCATAATTTTGACTATTTTATTGAACTGGAGAGGCTATATATTTCTTATATAGCACTAGAAATGGAAACAAGTTACTTTTTCCCAAGCACAAAAGTGCCTTATATGAGAAGAGTTCCAAGTATGTATCTGTGGCCGATTTACAATAAATTACCACCTTATATCAAATAACTTCAGTACTCTGAAAAAGTTCAAAAAAGAACTAAAATAATTTTTTTTTGTAGAGCATTTTATACGCTTCAGGAATTCTATTCAACATAGGCGAATTCTGATCCTATAGAATATCTGTTTATACATTCAATTATTTACTATTATATCTTTTTATTATATTTTTAACTATTATTATATATTATATGACATGTATATGCTCATTGTAGTCCAAGTACGAATAAAATTATTATTATTATTATAGAATACGTGAATTCTATTTCAAATTATTTTCCGTATTAATTTGTAAGGATAATCATTTTTCAAAGAAAGATGTCTTATGTATCAATAATAATAGTAATAATAGTTATTTATTATATGAAAAATTCATAAAAAAACTATTGACCTTAGGTCCTTCAGTCTATTTGATATAAATTCTCATTTTAATTTTATTTAATTAGTTACCATACATACTTAATGTTTCAAGTAGCGCTCAGTTAGGAATTCTTTTCATTTTTTTGTAATTCCTGTTGTAGCTACTATGGAACATCGTAAAATATTTTCCAGTTTGTTCAGTTTTGTATGGAACTTTCGGTTAAGTTCCTGAGACCAATTTTTTTATGGTTCTATGTTTGTTCTTGAATACACCAGCTCATTCGAGGAGTTGTTGTTGTAGTTTATTATTCTTGTAATGGTAAGCAGAGCTATATCTATTTACTACCTCTATATTCTTGAGCAACGACAATTTACAGTTGCATAGATTGTGTGTGCATATTCTAGTATAGGTCTAAATATGGTTTTGTATATTTTAACTGTACCCTCAATAATTATTTCCTCAAAAAACGAAATAATATTAAATTTCGTGGTTAACTCATTTACACTAACTTTCTCATAATTAAACAACTCATTAAAAAGACATTAAACAATTCAAGAAGTACCTATCTATCAAAAAGTTGTATATAAACAATTACTATAGAATGCTTGAACACTAGATGAAGTTATAGAGGTGTCTCAATATAGCGAATTCGATTACGGTATCCTATTTGACGAGTTTGACTACCACTGATGCTTACGAATTGATAATACACCTAATGAGCTCATACTGATCCTAAGATTAGAAATTAGTTTTTGGAGTCTATTTGACTACTTTATGGACCACTAAGACCATAAAAATTTGATCTCTTTTGCTACTAATGATGCTTACAAATTGGCAGTGAAAGTAAATGAGTCCATATTGTCCCCTTATTGAAGTCCAAATCAGTTTTTAGTGGTCACTTTGACCGCTTTGATGACCACTTATCCACAAAAACTGATAATACGCGAATATAAAGCCACGTGCACCTCTAAAAATGGAAATCGAGAGCCTATATGACCATTTTGGCTGCCACTGATCCTTACGAGTTGGCAGTGAGAGTGAATAAGCTCATATTGATCCCTTAGGAAGTGGAAATCAGTTTTAGGGACCAATTTAACCGCTTCAATGTTCACTGATTCATATAAACTGATAATACGCGAATATGAAGTCATGTTAACCTCTAGAAATCGAAAACGAGTGCATATAGGGCCATTTTGGACACCACTGATCCTTACGCATTGGCAGTGAGAACGAATAAGCTCATATTCGTCCTTTATAGAAGTGTACATCAGTTTTTAGGGATCCATTTGACGGTTTCAATTCACTGATTCATAAAAGCTGACAGTAGGCAAATATGAAGCAATGTTGACCACTAGAAATGGAAAATGAGAGCCTATATGACCATTTTGGCTACCACTGATCCTTAGGAATTCACAAGCTAAGAAAAATAGAGTCATGTTCAACTCTTAAGGATAAATGTCGGTTTCTTGTAGCCTATTTAACCAAATTAGTGGAACACTGGTGTATGAATTGAACCACTTACGTAAATAGTAGATTCCTCTACATACTGTTAGTTTTGCATAAAAAAGAATGATTAATCGTCCAGTTGATGTATATTGTTTTTTCATTCTTATTGGTCCGAAATAAACCTTCACATCTGTGGATAATTTGGGCCGACCATAACCCGCTTAGCAAACAGTTAAGCATTGTTAAAATTCCTTTCCGCGATGTTTATCTGGTCAAGATGCAACGCCACTGGATATATTTTATTAACTCAATTTTTTTCACGTTTGATAACATATAATTTCGGTTTTAAAATGTTGGCCCTCTGGCTTTTGCTCCATATTCATCGAGATAGGATGTCCATTGTTCCTTAATTATAACTTGGGTTCAAAATATTACGCGTGCAATGTGGTGCTCCTTTTCGATTTATTTGTATCGAGATCGTATCGATAGCGGCAGTTCGATCCGGTTCGAATGTTGGAAATTGATTCAGTTCGTTCCGATGTTGACAAAATTTCGAAAACGGTTGGGACTCGCCCCGAAGCGAAAACGAAGGGGGTGGAGTTGGCAGAAAGAGAGAAGCATTTTTTTAATATTCAAAATTTAGAAAATAATCTATGTATACATAAATTCAAAATACAATAATCTAATAATGATTTAACAATTTTTTGGCCAAAAAGAAGATAGAGACGGAGTCTAGCTCGAAGCTACTCCCCCTGCGTCTAAGTATAAAAAATAATAATAATAATTATATAGCAATACTAGCTATAACAAAATTTTTATATGTTAAAAAGTATACATTTAAGTTCAATATTAATTATTATCATTGTAATTATCTAAAATTTAATCAGCTGAATCATATTTGAATACCTTAAGGCCACTTACAGTTTTTATAGAGCTCAACCAAAATATAATAGAAGAAATATTCAAAACGTTTTCTTTGTACGTTTTTTGTTCGGCATAATATTGTTTTCAATTTTTTTTAATTTCAAAATTGTTTTCAAAATGACATTTTTGTTCAAAGAACCAATTTCTCATGATTCTGCAATGTTCCTTAAACTATTTTTCAATTCAAAGTCCGCCTTATTTTTTATTTCCATGATTATTACGTCGATGAAATAAATGAATTCCTAATTAATGAGTTTAATATTTTTTCTTGATGGTTAGAATAGTTTTCAACTTACTTACTCGAAAATATGTATAGAGAATCTTGTTTTCATTTTGTCCCCAAGATTAGATATCAGGATTCTGTTCAATATAAAATAAATATTCGCTAGACCTTTTGCTGTGCGATTTTGCAGCTAATTTACGCAATGATTGAACTTAAGTTCATTCATTGTTTTTATGGAGCAAAAGAATACATTAAACTCATTGAATTTTCCATAAAATTTACTATCTGGGTTTAGAAAGCCTGAAAACTTGCTCGTGAAAACTTTCAGCGTGCAATTCACTGACAGATGTTAAATGATTCATTTTTAATTTAGTGGAGCTAAAGTTCAACGCTGGTTCCGAACGGCGATTGTTCATGTAACCAACATACATACCCAGCATACAAGATTATTTGAACTACTTGAATCATAAAAAAACACAAACACCATGCCGTCAGCGGGGCTCGAACCCGAGTTCTATCACACCATATTCGTGTGTTTTTCCGACTAAGCCGCGGAGATCGGCATGATGAATGTTGTATTAAATATTTTATCCAAAAAGTTAAATTTTATTGCTAGAATAAGATATAAGATTGATATGAATACAGCATTATTGTTGTTGAGATCGTTGGTGCTTCCTCATGTGGAATATTGTTCTTCGATCCTGGTCAACTTACAAAAAGGTCATATTGAAAAGTTACAAAAGATACAAAATAGAGGTATAAGAGTAGTTTTGAAATGTAAGAAAATTGATGATGAAATAATCCGGGATGATCACCAGAGCAATATGGTGATCAATCCTTACTTTATTGATAGTATAAAACAAATAATTGATTTTATAGTTCCGAAACATAACCATGACTATGTGATGCAATTTATACCAATATTCTTGTTATTATGTTCTTGAAAACTGATTCTTTCGGAAAAATAGATCTGGCAGGCCTGAAAACTATTGTGAGGAATCTTTCCAAATGAATGGAAATGTCCATTAATAGTACCTGTTAATGTAAACCTAAATGTAAAATGTAATAAACCTAAAATTTGTAACACTGTCGAATTGGAGGACTTTCGACGTATAAATCTTCTTCCACCATATGAAAAAATACTAGAACTAGTTGTTAAAAATCAGGTTCTAGAATTTTGCGAAAAACATTCAGTTATTTCTGACTTACAATGAGGTTTCAAGAAGAATTCCTCCTGTGAGACAGCACTGTTGAGCATATGTGAGGAATGGTATAGATAAAGTAGAGGTAGTGATTGTAGTATTATTGGACATGAGAAGAGAATTCGAAACTTTATGTAGACCATTGCTGTTGAAAAAACTGAATGAAATTGGTTTTGAAGGTTTAGCAAACAAATGGTTCAATTCTAATTTACATTCACGATCTCAAAAGTTGGGTTCATTGGTGTTTTTTCCGACAGCATTGGAGTTGATTTTGGCGTATCTCAGGGTACGGTCTTAGGTTCACTACTTTCTCTCCCCTGTACATTAATTATATTGTTTTGCATATGAAAAAATGATCTATACGATTGTTCGCATATGATAAAATGATTGATGTTAGTGGTGAAAATATCCAGACTATGACAGAATGGATCAATACAGACTGAGCAGAAATTAATGACGATAACAGTTTATCGCTGAATGTAACAAAGTCTAAATTTATACGTTTTGGTACAAGTTGAATTCTAAAGGTAATTAGTAACGAAAATATAAGTATGAGAACTGAAAACCAGAACATTGTAAGGGCAAAACGTTTCAAATACTTAGACAATATTTCAGATGAGAAATTGAGTTTCAATGATCATGTCGACTTCATATCGTCTCAAATCTCCAAGAAAATCAACTTTCTCAAAACAATAGGAAAAAATCTGACGACAAATATGAAGTTATTGCTCTTTAAGTCAATAATAATGTCACATTTTGAATATCGTTCCACTCTGTTATTGGGATTTAGTAAAGAAAAAACTCTAAAAAAAAAGAAAACTTACATTTTGAAATGAAATAGATATACTCCAATCCAAAGCATGCCATATTGTTTAGAACTAACGTCAGTTAAATAAAGAATACTTTTTGCTACATATATTATTATATTTGAAGATAAAAACAAATTGTTCGCATATAGAGTAATAAAAAATATAACATGTGTTAGTGATGTGCACAGTTATAATACAAGAAATGCTGACAATTTCTACATGCAAGTTTGTAAGCTTTCTAAACATAGGAATAGTATATTTTATGAAGGATTCAACGAATTCAATAAATTACCTAGGTCCAAAAAAACAATTAGTTACCTACTAAATTAGCTAAGTTCGTTTTAAACATAAATAATATATTTTGAACCTCAATGTATATCTGATTTTGTAATAGCTATTGCTAAATAAATAAATATTATTATTATTTAATTTATGATTCAATAACAAAATTACAATAAAAAAACTGAAAAATGTGTTTTCTATTTAATTCAAATCTTGCGTTAGTTTTCGAACACCAGTTTTCAGCTTCCGTTTTCGAGATGATTCGTATATTTAGTGATAACGTAGCGTGTATTCATGTAGTCTAAAACACAATAAGCATAATATTTTCGTGTTTTATAGGGGTCTTTCATACTTGAACCTCTACGCGAGGCCATCAGTTCCATAGGACCTGGAGGAGCTATTGTTCGCCAAAAAGTTTCCACATGAATTGCATTAAGACAAGAGCGAGTAAATGAGTAAAGCCGTATTCAGCGGATGATGTCTCTATGGAGGATTCGCCACGATGTCACGAGTTTTCGGAAAGAAAGGGCGAGTTACGGGACTTGGCGTGGGGAAGCTGGGGGATGGCAGCAAACTAGAAGGAGACGGCGGGGCAGATAAGAAAAGATCCGGAATCTCTCCGGGGCAATTTATGGCGGCCACTTTTAAAACACACTCCAGGGCGGCGTATATAACGTTCAGTACACTCAAAGCCAGCCAAAATGGACTAAATGTTTTTAAGTACTTCTTAAATGCACCGACGATAACACTGAAAGTTTATGAGCTAAGTTGGTCTGAATGCCAATTTTACAGTGAAATTTTATCGTTTTTACTTGGATGTTTTAAAGCAAGTTTTTCATTCATTCCTCATTTTTCACGGAAAAGAAATATGTGAATGTAATTGTCAAATTAACTCTCAGAAATTGAGGTTCTAAGGAAATATTTTAGACGAATGAATAATGTCAATGTGGAAGGGGTTGTTCAAGTTCATTGAAACTTAATTTTTCGTCTAACATAATGCCTAAATATTTTACTGTTTCTACTCTTCTAATTATTGTTCATTATTCTTTATAGTTATATCCTCATTTTTATTGGTTTTATTTGTACCCAAAACTATGAAGTTAGATTTTTCAACATTCAGGATAAGCTATTGTCACATAATCATTCATTAATAACAGAAAGGTCTCTATTGATCCCCTCAGTCATATTCTTAATATATTTGCAACATATATAGAGCATAGTATCATCAGCGAATAAACATATAGAAAAATTTTTCACGTGAGAGACAATATTGTTTATATATAAGGAGAACAACAATGGACCTAAGACAGTTCCTTGAGGTACTCCTACATCCACTTTCGTGCTATATAATTGATGAATTACATTGTTAAGTATGTTATTATTTATCGTGATGAAACACAAATTATTGAGTTGTAGTGAAGAAATATATTTAACTGTTATTTGAATCTTATAACACTGAAAATTTCTCTTATAACACTGCTAAAATAGCAATAGCAGTAAAATATATATATCTATTTTTATGATAACGAACCTAGTAAAATTTTATGTTTTCGGTTTCATCGATTCATTTTATTTACAATTGGTTAACTCATTGCTTTCAAATATTTGTATGAACAGTGAAGTGAAGATGTGAGGCGGTATCCGTCGTTGAGTCGGTAGAACACCCAACTAAGGTGCGGTAGAACTCAGGTTCGAGCCCCGATGGAGGCATGGGTGTTTGTGTATGTGTATGATTTAAGTAGTTAAGTGAATTATATATGCTGGGTAATGTACAATGATGCGAAGCCTAATGGCCTTTCGTAACCGGCGTCAAACTGTAGGTCCACTGAATTAAAAAAAAAGTGAACATGTATGTGTATGTTGTTTGTTATAAAAAACGATGCAATAACTTATTTATCTGATTAAAAAACTACCATACGACGTTATTGAATGTCTGACAGAAATAAATTTTACCTTTACTTCAACTTCAATTCAATTCTAAATATAAGTCATCAATTTTTCAGAGAAATCTGACAATTTTGATCAGTCAAAATCTGTGAAACGTTTCAAGTGTAAAGCTTTTTTGTTTGTATGTGAGAGGTCTTAAAAATTAGAAGTGTTTTGCGTGCTAAGTGATTTTCTACTGTCGAAAAACATGGAAAAAGTTTACTTTGAATTTTGTGTAGAAAATAGAATCGAGTGCTGCAAAACTTTTGAAATGTTGACAGTTTCATAAGGTGGGTCTACTTTGTATAAAAAAAATGCATGCAAGTGGTTTAAACTCCATCAAGAAGGCTTAGAACATACCAATGTTAAACCTTCCTCTATACGCACCAGCTGGTCCTCAAGTGATGAGAATGTTGAGAAATTTGTTGACGAATCGTCAAATTACCATCAGAAAAATTTCTGATGATATCGGCATCTCAATTGGTTCGTGGCAACCAATTTAAATGGATATTTTGATCATGATACGTATGCCAGCGAAGTTTGTTACCAGACTGCTAATTTTTTTTCACAGCAACTGTATTCACCAGATTTAGCCACCTGAGATTTTTTTATGTTCCTAAAACTCAAGAAACCTATAAAAAGATGGCGGTTTGCAACTATTGAGGACATGAAGACCCCATCGCTAGATGAGCTGAAGGCTTATCAGAAGTATTTTCATATTTGTGGGGGCTACTTTGCAGGGGACAGAATAAATATTGATGAATGAATAAATATTTTTGGACAAAGATGGAAAGTCACAAAAATGGCATACAAATATTTATATTTAGAAGCGGCACAACCATCCTGGGACTTAGCATTCCGTATTTTTTTTGATTTACTGACATTAACTTCCGGTTCCGTATTATCAGTACACTCTGCATATGACCCGATGCTCTGATATTTTCCGATGAAAAAACCGTCGGAAAACATTTCGCTAGTTTTTATGCACCCAATAAATTTTTCCATATGAGTTATCTGTTACGCCCCCGAGTGTACCTCCGATGCCTCAGTAACTTTTATCGGCGCGATATTATTTTCGCTGCTGTTTAGATAAGAACGCCGAGGCTGGAAAAATAAATTGCCCTCTACGGAACAGAGTTGAACTTTTCCAAAGAACGGATTCCTCGTTTCCATTGTGCTACCAACGTTCCCCAGTCCTCGCTCCACTTCCAACTTTTGCTACCCTCTGTCCATTCGCCCCCATATGACATTAGTAATATTCTGATGATTTATTCCGAAGTGGTTTTGCAGAGGAATAGACGAAAATATGAAAATGAGCCCACAACAAACATATTTGCTTTAATTATTTCTGTGATAAAAGGCAAAATGACATTTGATATGTTAACTTCAGCATAATGAGAAACTGTAAACTCTATTGGAATAATAACATAATTTTCAACAAACAACTAATGCACTTATATTCACTAAAATACACTTGGATCAATTACCCAGAATTCTATTGTTTTTCATAATTTTTTCGGGTTGTTTTTTTAATTCATTCTAACTCTCGAAAATTTTACCAAATTTTCGAGATTTCGAATGAACTAAAGATATACTTTTTGTAATATCTAATAATAATAATGATATTTATTTAGTAATAGCTATTACAAAATCATATATACATTTATGTTCAATTATATGTTACAATTATATGTTTAAAACGAACTTAGCTAATTTACGCTTGAATACCATAAGGTCACTAACTATTTTTATGGAGCTAAGCAATTTATCAAATGTGTTGAATCCTTCATAAAATATACTATTCATACGTTTAGAAAGCTCACAAACTTGCTATAGAAATTGTCAGCATTTCTTGTATTATAACTGTGCACATCATTGAGACATGTTACATTTTTTATTCCTCTATATGGGAACAATTTTTTTTAACTTTAAATATAAATATATATGTAGCAAAAAGTATTCTCTGTTTAACTGACATTAGTTCTAAACAATTTACCATGCTTCGGATTGGAGTATATATATTACATTTCAAAATTGTTCGCATAGCTCTATTCTGTAACTTTTGTAAATGTTGAGTTTTTTCTTTACTCAGTCCCAATAACATAGTGAAACAATATTCATAGTGTGGCATTATTATTGACTTAAAGAGAAATAACTTAACAAATGTGGTCAGATTTGTTCCTATTCTTTTGAGAAAGTTGATTTTCTTGGAGATTTTAGACGATATGAAGTAGATATTATCATTGAAACTCAATTTCTCATCTTACATAACGCCAAGTATTTATCAAGATTTACCCTTTCAATGTTCTGGTTTTCAATTTCATTACTTATATTTTCGTTACTATTTACGATAAAAATTTTACTTGTGCCAAAAATATAAATTTAGACTCTGTTACATTCAGCGATAAAGTGTTATCTCTTAGCCATTCATTTATTGCTGCCAAGTCTCTATTGATCCATTCTGTCATAGTCTGGATATTTTTACCACTAACAAAAGTCATTGTATCATCTGCGAACAATCTTATAGGGAATTTTTTACGTGCAAAACAATATCATTAATGTATGAGGAGAATAGCAGTGGACCTAAGACCGTACCCTGAGGTACGCCAAAATCAACTCCAATGCTGTCCGAAAGAACACCATTGAACTTAACTTTTTTTGAGATCGTGAATGTAAATAAGAATTGAACCATTTGTTTACTAAACCATCAAAACCAATTTCATTTAGTTTTTCAACAGCAATGATCTACATAAAGTTTCGAATGCTCTTTTGAAGACCTACCCTTTTTGATACTACAATCACTACCTTTCCTTTATCTATAATTCTATACCATTCCTCGCTGTCTCGCAGGAAGAATGCCTACTTCTCTGTAAATACTTTGAACCTCCTCATAAAATATCACAGAGATCAGCGAATAATCATTCAACTTCAAATGAGAATCTGGAGAATATCCATAGAATATACAAGGTTTTTATTGAACACACGGCAATAAAACAATTCTTTGGCATATTTCATGCGGACTTAATGCTCCCTAATTTTCAAAAAACGCATTGTTTTAAACGATAAACATGTAACAACCGTTTTCGATTTTCAAAATTCCTTGTGATGATGAAAGTGTGATTACTGTACTCAAATGTCATTCCAGTTATCAAATAACTAACTATCACATCAAAATGTTTCAAGAGAAACCTTCAGAGATCCCGAAATAGGTGCGGTGAAATTGAACATTGGCCTGTTGAATTTACACACTAATCTCCTTAGATTATTTCGAATAATGCTACATTTCATGCTACATTTATTGCTACAATTTATTTCAAACAGACATCATGTAGAAAATGTGGACGAATTTTCAAAGTAGAATAATAGCAGAGTAGGTTCCAATTTCAAAAGACCCTAGCATTAATAATGGCAATTTGCCGCTTGCAAAACACTAAAAAATTGTTATAACGTACAATATTTGGATTCTAAACACGAAAATTATTAAAAATGAAACAATATTCAGAATTTTCTCATAATTTAATAAAAATACGCATGACGCGTTTCAAAGTACTACTTCTTTATCAAATGCTGAAATAGCAATGACTAATAACAATAACTATTGCTATTTCAGCATTTGATAAAGAAGTAGTAGGTACTTCGAAGCGCGTTATGCGTATTTTTATTATGCGATTAATGAGAAAATTCTAAATATTGTTTCATTATGGATATTAATTTTCTCCAAGTATCGGCCTCATCAATCATCAATACGAAAAATGTTTCTTTTATTCGATATATGATTTCAATGAGTATCAATCCGGTTGGTTGTTTTTTTGATGTAGGTGTAGTTGTATATCTTTCTTCTTTCCTGTTTTAATGGTGTAATTCTCATATAATTTATATATTGTATATCTTGCAGCTTGTTAAATTGTGTTGTTCTTTACCTCATAACAGATATATTCATAAGGTTAAGTAGGATTAGCGTAAGCCTTGGTTGTTTTTCTTGATGTATATATCTCTTTTTTTTTCTTTTTTCTTTCCTGTTTTTATGCTGTAAATCCCATATTATTCATATATTGTATATCTTGCGTTTTGTTGAATTGTGTTGTTCATTACCTCATTATAGATATATTCATAGGGTTAAGTAGGAGTAGCGTAAACTGGAATTCGCCCTGGAAAATTATTGTACAAATTAAACGTTCAAAAAGGCATTTATTATCATTATTATTATATAATAAGAGCTACTACCCCATTTTCAAAAGTTATTAAAACAATTATAAAAGAAGTCAATTCCCGTGATTTTATCATTTTTGATGAATTGAAGCAATTATTCCACAAGTAAACAACAGCATTCATGAAAAATTTCAGCAATTCTTGCTGAAAAAACTCAATTTCTGCACTCAAAAAACGAATAATAATTTGACACATTTATTGTATTCTTGATTAACAAACTTTACAGCTAAAAATAAGTTGTAGATATGCGAGAAATACTTACTTTGTTGTCAAATCTGCTACTTATTCCTGAAACTAGGTACGAGGTTTTCATATATTTTCATACATTCATAAAATCTGTTCCTAAATCTTCCACAGAAACAAACACTTCAATAAATTTGTGAAATGGGCTGTGGAATCATCTTGGTGGCGTTTTAGATTTCCTCATAAATAAAGAAAGTTATGATCTGTTTTGGAGCTCATATTTATGATCAACTAATCGATCTAATTTTCCCTTCTGAAAAAATCTCATGTCATATATTGAAAAATGACTGGAAATAATGATAATAAATTGATTAAAATTTGTATTAATTCTTCAATATTGATGCGAATAAGAATTCACGTGTCTTTATCAATGATTTTTCTTCATATCCCTCAAAGGAAGCTCTCCTTTGATATGCTCTTGAAAAAATGCATATTGAATGAAATGTTGTTTGAAAATTCTCAGAAAGTTATTCTTAACAAATCCTGAGTACAACTGTTTGAATGTTTAATGAGCACAGTGTAAATTATTTCCCACAACCCGCAAAAAATATTTTTGCTTGTTAATGAACAAATCTCGAGAAACAAGTATAATAGCTTTGTTAAAATGGTTATGCCCCTTTGGTCGAGAATAATGTTCACATATAAGCGCGGACCTTTTGTATGTACAAATTTGTGGCATTGTAAGCCGAGTAGAACTGACATAAAAGAACACTAGAGTCATATAAAAGTGTATGGGTGCCGGGTGTTCGAAGCTGCCTTACCTTATCAGTTTATCTAACATGTTATCTTACAGATGCATCTTTTTATCCCAACGAGAATTGGGATGGAGATGTCAAACACAAGGATTCCTGATGTACAATTCGAAAGGACGGGCTTTTGCCCTGTGAATTTCAGAGGACATTTTCAAGCATACTTAGAGTGGAAATAAATAATTGTTTTTATGTTAAATTTCCTTTGTCTAGAAACTATTTACTCTTAGACCAGGCCCGATAATTTTTCAAAGCAAAAAGATATTTGTAAAACGGATTGAAATAGAAAAGAAAATAACAAACATGACAAACATGAAAAGAAATATAATTTACGGGCGATCTGTATTCGGGTAGTTGAAGGGGGTGAGTTTTCAAGTGTAAAAAACGGTTTATCTCGATTTCCTGAAAAACTACAAATCTAATGGAAAAAACTGAATAACAAAGTTGTAGATAATAAAAAACTACAACTTTTGTAAGCAATCTTTTCTCACATATCTTCAAACGTTATATTAACAATACTAGTAACCCAGATTTTGGTTTTTTAAAGAAATTTCTTTTTTAACTTCATCACGTCTCAATATCGAGAAACCACCCTAATTTTTGATGAAACATTGGGTTTTTTACCTTTTCGATATCAAATCAAAGAAAGCTGAAAAAATTAATATTTTGAATAGAAAAAATTCTCCTAAAAACTACCTAATTTTTCATCAAATCTAAGTTTGTATCAAATAAATAATTGTTAATAATAAATTTTGAACGAGAATGTATATAGAAGGTTTGTACTAGCTATTGCTAAATAAATATTATTATAATTAATAATTGAGACGACCCTCTAAATCGAATAATGACTGTATATTGAATACAATAAGAATTCAGGAATAAAGTACAAAGGAATGTTCCCCAAAAATGCTTCCACAAGAACTTACGGTACTACCATGAAATATGTTGAATTCACTCGACATATTTCTCAGTATACACAAATATTATCAATATCCAGTTAAACAACTCTTGATAATAGGTTACTAGCATGTGTCCAGTAAATTGAAGTTTTTTGAAATCTGATCAAGTGCTTTGAATTAAAGGGTGTTTTTTTAGAGGCAAAGAACTTTAAATTGCAATAAAACAACGATGGATCATTCGATTGACAAGAATTTTTTTTTATTCGAAAGATAATCTTATAGTATTACATCCTAATTATGATTTCTGGCATATGACCGCCGCGGCTGGCTCGGATGTACTCCAATCTGGACGTCCAATTTTCGATGACTTTTTCCAACATTTATGGCCGTATATCGGTAATAACACGGCGAATATTGTCTTCCAAATGGTCAAGCATTTGTGGCTTATCCGCATAGACCAGTGACTTTACATAGCCCCACAGAAAAAAGTCTAGCGGTGTTAAATCACAAGATCTTGGAGGCCAATTCACAGGTCCAAAACGTGAAATTAGGCGGTCACCAAACGTGTCTTTCAATAAATCGATGGTGGCACGAGCTGTGTGGCATGTTTCGCCGTCTTGTTGAAACTACAGCTCCTGGACATCATGGTTGTTCAATTCAAGAATGAAAAAGTTAGTATTCTTGGCTCTATACCGATCACCATTGACTGTAACGTTCTGGCTATCATCGTTTTTGAAGAAGGACCTAAAATTCCACCAGCCCATAAAGCGCACCAGACAGTCAGTTTTTCTGGATGTAATGGTGTCTTGACATACATTTGAAGATTATCTTCACTGCAAATGCGATAGTTTTGTTTGTTGACGTAGCCATTCAACCAGATAAGCGCTTCATCGCTAAACAAAATTCGCTTATGAAAATCGGGAACAACGGCAATCTCGTTTTGGGCTCATTCGACGAATCTACGCCTTGCTTGATGATCGTTTGGCTTCAATTCTTGCACGAGTTGGATTTTGTAAGCAGGCAAACCAAGATCTGTCCGCAAAATCTTCCATAAAGTGGATGGACACAGATCCAATTCCTGTGCTCGATGGCGGATGGACTCATTCGGGTCTTCCTCAATGCTACGCTCTACAGTAGCAATAGCTCCTTCTGTACGCAACAAACGGCGCCGGCGTCTCTGAGGATGCGAGTTACCATTAAGAGTAAACGTGGTGCGAAAACGTTCCATGGCTAATCGAATTAACTGCTCTGATGGACGATTTTGTCGAAGATAAAATGGACGTAGTACGCGATACGTATTCCGCACATAACCATTATTTTCGAAATAAAATTGCACTGTTTGCAAGCGTTGTATTCATGATGGACTGCCAAACCAAACTTAAAGTTCTGTACCCCTAAAAAAAACACCCGTTATATTCCGAAACTAATAGAATATGTGAACAACGTCAGTTATTATGCACATTATAAGCGTTATCAATTATAAGAATATTTATGAACTTTCTTTTCAGTACACTGCCTCATACTTTCGAACAGAGCTGAAGATGATTTGTGTATAGAAATAACAGATTCATCGATTTTTTTACGACAATTTCAGTTGAAATTGACTTTTTTATTCTCCATGAATCATATTTTCATTAGAAACTTAGACGTCTATTCATAAATAAAGTGAATTTGATGTTCTCTAATAGAAAGAATCTAGGAAATACTAGAAACAATGTTAAACGTTTCCAAAAGTATTATGCAATTTGTTTCCATGGAAAAAACTACAGTAAATATCTGAATAAATGGTGAGTCAGTAAAAACATGCAAACGTACAAAGCATTTTCACATTTTGAATATCAATAGTAGACTACCAAATTTCACTTTATATTCAAATTTAATATTCTTAACACGCTTCATACTCAACAGAATAATATTCAGACACTTTAGATACATCGAAAAATGTTCCAGAAAAAAAATGAAATCAACGGGCAGGATCTCATTTCGCAAATTTTACCATATCGAATTAAATGTTCCAAATTAATTATATAATAAACGATAAATCTCCAATGACATAAATTGAAACAAAAAAAAAATAAATACCACATTTATAATTTAAAAGACATTAATCAATCCAAACTGTTAAAATATAAATAGAGAAATTATAGTTATTTATTTGAAATATATATCATTGGTTTGATTAATATTATTACGTCATTCTGAAAGTTCAAAATGATTACTACGAAAATGTGAAAACCTACACGAAATAGAAATTAATTCTCAATGTTCAAAAATGAGAAAAGTTTTTAAAATATTCGAACTTGAAATTGAATTCTACCCGACTTTATTATATTATAACGGGAGGGATGTTCTCCCCCATCCCGAGACTTGGACCAATCCCAACGTTCCCAATAATAAATCAGATCTTGGAACATGATATCAATTAATTGAGAATTAATTAATGATATGTACTGGGTGTGATTAGATAATGTAGTTATTACTGGCTTATGCTAATTCCTTGTAAATCATTTCAAATTGATTCTATCTGGTTCTATGAATAGTAATTGTTGTCCATTTGATGTTTAATAAATAACGATAATCGGCAATTGGTCGGCGATATTTCAAGTCTCATTCGAATTCGAGAATTATTGACGATGTTATTAAAACATTGAAACTTTAAGTTTCGAATTTTTTAATAGTTATTCTTCGTTTTCTAATTGAATCGAATTCAGAAATATACCAGAATAAATTGACGGCGTGAAATAATAATATTTTCACTCGTTCTAAAAATTTACAAAAAAATTAAAAAATCCTTAATTTTGATAAATAAAGTTTTAACAAAGTTTCAGCAGGAGTTTTTTGAAAAAATTTTTCCATGGAATAAAGTATAGCTGCTATGAATTTTAATCATATCTGATGTTTTCCCACATTAATATATTCTATTTTCTTGATTGTTTCTTCAAAAAATGTAAGTCATAATAAATTTGATAGTTCTTTCGCTTTTTGAGTATTCGTAGTTGAATATCCTCCTTTCAGTAATGAGTGAAAAATTTGGAAATTTTTAATACAAGTTTCTCGTTTTGCTATAAATTTTAGCTTAGTCGATTTTTTGTCTAAGCTATGTCATAGCTATGTATGATTTTTCAAACATATTTTTTCTACTGTTGAGTTCTTGCTAAACTCTCCATTTGAAAAATCTGTTTGCCATTTATATGAATATATTAATCAACTAAAAATATATTGGGATTAAGATGATGATTCGTCAAAGGTTTCAAATTTTTTATTTTAGTGCTTCATTTGTGGTACTTTTTCGTATTCATAAAAGTTCGTATGTTGAACTTCTACAGAAGATTATACATTGATTGATTTTGTATTGTTAGTTGTGACACATTTGGTTTTGTGGGCTTCAACGAACCCTCCTTGAACCTAATTGTTGTTGGAATATTATCAAAGTATATAATTATATATTTCAGTTAAAGCATTTCATATTCAATATTTCATTATTTATGACAATTTTAGGACCTTATATTTCTGAAAATATTAGTTATAATCTCATTGCACATGCGCTGATGAAAATTGATCAAAGAATCGAACTAAATCATCCATGACTTTTTCTTCATAAGCTCCTCACAGTAATGCTCCCTCATAATCTACATATTTTTGTGTGCTTATGTGTGTATTGTTTATTAATGCAATCAGCACTTATTTGAGGCAATGAGCGATTGAACTTGAATTTGCAATTCATAGGACTTTTGATTCATCTTTTTCGCCTCCCAAAAACGCTTCATCCTCTCTGAATGCTCTTTCTTCCATTGAACTGTGAATTTTATTCTAGGTTGACGATTTGTTTTTTGCTTAAATTTCACATGTGCGATTTTATATCGACACTCAGTGCGATCTATAAGATTTTTTACATTGATCTGTTGTAGATCCTTTGGGACCTCTTTCAGCCACTCTGTTCTACATTGACTCTTTATAATTGTATCGAGTAGTGTCTTCGGTATTCTGGACTGTTTCATTCTGTAGACATGTGCATAGAACTTTGCTCGTCGTTTATGATTTCTTCCCTTATCGTATTTATCTTTTGATAAAGTTCGTTCTGAAGCCTTTTCTTGCAAATGCTATTTCTATTGATTGGTTTGTAAATTTTTCTGAGAATTTTTCGTTCTTCTTTTTCTATTTCTCTAAATCTTGAATGACCGCCAATAACCATTGTTTCAGCTGCGTAGATTGCTTCTGGAAGAATCGTTGTGTTATAATGCCTCAATTTGGCACCAGTCGAAATGAACTTTTTATTATAGTACGCCCATGTTAGCTTGGTGATTCTCTGTTCATTAGCGATTCGGTTTAAACCTGAGCACAGTATCTTCTCCGAGGATATGGGCTGAGGAAAAATGGCCGACTTGCAGAATTTCACCATGTTTCGTGAAGAGAGAAGAATTATTTTTTGGTTTTCTTTCCATGTATTCAGTTTTATCATAAGAAATTTGTAACCCGATTCTACGCAATTTCATGTAGCTTTTCTACGGCGAGAATAACCTCAGTTCTGTTGTTTGTGATGATAGCAATATCGTGCGTAAAGGCAAGACCTTTGTCATTTATAATGAAACAATATTTAGAATTTTCTCATAATTTAATAACAATATTTAGAATTTTCTCATTATTTAATAAAATACGCATGACGCATTTCGAAGTACTACTTCTTTATCAAATGCTGAATTAACTGCTGAAATGCTGAATTAGAACTTCGAAACGCGTCATGCGTATTTTCATTAAATAATGAGAATATTCTGATTATTGTTTCATTATGGATAATAATTTTCACCAAGTATCTGCCTCATCAATCATCACTTTGATATTTATTCGATTTTCTTTTTTCATGCCCACTTGTATGCCCTTCCCATGAAAAATAATCAAAAGTTGCTTATTATCTTCATTAATATAATTATAAGTATTTTGTGGAATACAACATGCTCGATGGAATAATGAATATCACAAGAGGAAGAAGAAACAGAAGTAATAGTCTTTGGCAAAAAATATATTTTGTTCAAACTCAAAATTCAAATTAATTATTTTCGAATTTTGACCACAAGACGAGCTCTCTTAGTGACTAAAAATTGATGATAACTTTTTGGATTATATTCGACAATTTACATACTCAGATATGATTCGAAACATCATATGTGCCATATCTTCACTAACTAGTTCTATTTAAGTTGAGAAACCAGCCATATTGAACACGGCTATGGAGCAGCTTACTGGCACAACCTTAAAGAAGAAAAAGAATGAATGCATTTTAAAGAATAAGTATAAATGGAAACATAGATCACTTTAGCGATAAATAAGACAATTGTACTGTTACAATGGTTTGACTACTATTGTAAATCATCGACAAATTGCTATATTTTGTTAGATTTTTGGTTGACCGTTTATTCTACCTGGATTTATCCGTAGACCTATCTACGGATTTCTATCTTATCGACAGATCTTCGAGGTGGAAGCGTGCCTACTACTTCGAATGTAACCTGAATATTACAACAGAACTGAAGTGTCGATTGCAGATTTATTTTACATGATGTAGTTTTCGGTGGTGTAGTGAAGTCTTCAACCGAATATCTGGCAGATTTTAAGATTACCTCAGAGATAAGTGAGAGCATTCATTCCCTCATAGAATATCGATGCAGATATATGGTTACTATCTAAATATTGAATATTATACAATTGAAAATTTGATTTCATAGAAAAGTTCGATAATTTCTAGCTTCAAATTAGAGAAAATTTTAATAATTGATTAGGCCGATACTTGATGTAAATCGATAAACATAATAAAACAATTGTTGAAATGATTTACACATATATTAAAAAGAATACTGCATGACGTTCGTTTCGATGAGATTCACCTTTTTCAAATGCTACGTGCAGACTAATCATTAATTAAATTAGATAAATATGCCTGTATCAGCAGATAATTATACTCATGAATTGAACATCATTAAGCAGATCGCACAATGGATATCATCATTGTTTCGTCGATAACCTTTCACGAAAAAAGTTTTATAATAAGGACATTTTCCAAATATGTATATCCCAAAGTTAACAAATAGTCACAAAAAGTTCAGAACATTAACGTATTTAAGCTATTCTGTATCTAAAATCCCCTAGAATTTATCGGATAGAAATTTAACGATAGCTTTCAAAACCCCGAATACCGTAGGTAGACACATCAGAAATACATAAAATGAAATTTCGCCTAATGATAAATCGGGTATTTATGAGTTGAGTTGCGGTACTTGTCCCAAAGTATATGTTGGCCAAACCGGCAGGAATTTCAACCTTAGAATATTTGAACACCAAAGATGCTTTGCAAAAAATAAAACCGATTCTACGTATGCAACACATCTTTGAGAAGAGAACTATGTCTTAGACAACAACTTTAAAATATTGCATACGGAGCGAAAAGGTTATAAACTACCCCTGCTAGAATCCATGGAAATCAATAAGAAGAAGAAATCGAACAGTTTATTAAATGATCAAGTTTTTATCAATAATTCTCGTTTATTAAATTTATTCCAGTAAAAATGCAATCGAAGAAAAGTATTCTATGGTCATACCTCACAAATCAGAAGAAATATGTTCTATAGTCATCCCCCTGTAAAAGAAGAACAGTGTTCTATGGTCATTCCCACCCCATGCACTTCAGGATAAATATAAGCAGTTCACAATGTAATAGCTCAGTTTATCATCTACGATATTGGCATGTTTTGAATTAACTATAGTGAAAATCGAAAAACTACTTAGTTTTATTTAAATTACTTTATCGGTTTATCCTACACTTATAATTTATTTAAAATTGAAAATGAATTTTCCCATCTAAAGGAATAAAAAAACTAACGTGTGTCCGTACCTTCACGCTTATAACACCATAAATATGGATAGTTTTTACACGGAAGAAGGTAAGCTGTGTAAATATAGAAACAGTATATTTGATGCAGGATTCAATGTGTTCAATAAACTATCTACAGCCATAAAGAATGTAAGTAACCTTCAGGTATTTGAGTTGAGTAAGTTAACTGAGATTATTTTAAACGATGACTTTTTAAAATACCTATATGAATGTTTGAAATAGCTGCTGCTCATTAAAAATATCATTATGATTCTTATTTTTACTGGATGTGTTCAAATTTCCCTTGTACCAAATGCTTATTAATACAAGTAACTATCAAAAGTATCGAATAATGCAAGGAATAATATGAAAAACCAAGCTTAACTTTCGGATACATAACAATTTCTGAATCTTTTATCAATAAAGCTCTACATCTTCTTAATTGCAACAGTAAATCCTTTAAAATTAATGTTTAAATGAGTGATGGTTCTTTCAACACTACTTGGTGATGTGGAAAAAATGATTTATTGAAATTGGACTATTTAATTTGAAAATTATCGCAGCTTTTATCGTATTTAAATAAGTATGAAATCTTGAGATTATTTCTCAATCTATAAAATGGTTTTCTTGAAGGAAATGATCACAGAAAATGTAGAAACTTGCCAAATGATAAACATATCGATCAGTAAAATGAACAATGGAACAAAATGAAACACTGCTGTTATATATACGTACATTGAAGGTGAATATTATTCAGAACACAGAACCACAGAAAAACCTCAATAATTTTCTTGTATTCAATATTCGAAATTGACCCTTGAAAATAAACAAACACTGAATGGGATCATTGATTATCTGCTGTGAAGTATAAAAATATATTTAATTGATTATAATTAGTCTCCACATTCAGATATGAATTTATTTAGTTTCAATTTAAGATTCACAATAATAAAATAACAAAATGTGGATGATATTTCGTTACAATTGTAAAAAATAATACAAGTCCAAAACGTCCCACATTTCCATTAACGTTGATACATTCAAATGAGATGTCATCGAGAAAACCAAAGCTCATCTTGTATAGGTTTATGAAACGTCAGACAATCATAAGTATAATTCACAATTACAAGATCTGCATAAATGCACACTACCCAATAGTCACCCCTTATAGAGATCGTGTTATATCAATAATCAAAGAAGCACTTAATTCTGTCTCTGAATTCACCCTGTTCAATCGATATTAATACATTGAATAGAACTCTGAAAACTCATCTTAGTCTACACTAAACACCCCTTTCTTTTGTTACCTTCCATTTTAAAACACTACTTCAGTTACTACTTAGTGTACTGAATGGTTTTTAACAGTTTAAATGCGTTATAAAAGGGCATTTCATAACTTTACTGATGTAAGGTACTACATTTTGATATGTTGATTTGTCAGAATCTACAGAAAATATTCCATGAGAATTATCCTAACAGGTCCTATTAGGATAATTAGTGCTCAGAAAAACCTTGTTGTTTCTTCAATTACTGAATTTTAAATATTTCTGTTATTGTACGTAAAAGCAGGAGCAAGCCATATTTCTATCAACAACCCCAAAATCAGGCCTAATTCAAACAATCTTGGAGATGTAATAATGAAATTAATCTTGGAGATGTAATGATTAAATAACTGCTTTTTATCACCTCCTTTCAACGCAGTCTTTTTGAAAGACCGAATAGAATTTTAGTATGAGTTTCTTATATGCCTAAAACAGTCATTATTTACACATTTTCCAAGCTGAAATTGGGCTTATGTCGATCTATCACAGGACTGAAATAATTCTGCAAACACGGAGAATCTTTATGTCCATCGTTATCACTTGTATCTTTGCCATAAGCGTAAATCTTCAATAATAATTAATGTCCATTTTGAACTTAATTTATCGAAGTTGTTAGAACTGAACGTTTGAAAAATATTTTCTGTAACTTTCAAAATATAACAATATTTGTCACCTTATGTCAAGGTTTTGTGTCGGATATTTATTTTAATATGAGGATTTTCTGCGAAATGTTTTGCTTTAAATGGTAGAAAGCAACTATAAATATAGAGAAAACATGGAGAAATGTTTGAAGTGAAATAAGCTTCAAAAAATAGTAAAGAGCAATTTTTAAATCAATATCTGTTAGTCAAAATTTTGAAACCCTGTGATAATATTTCAACTTCAATCCAAAGAGGCACCCTTCACAACAAAGATGTACACGTGATCACTATAGAAGATAAAGCATTCTATTCATCAAGAAATAGGGAAGTGTTTATACTATATTTGTAACGATTCAGACTGCACTGTCAGTAAGTTTTGATTTTAACCATGTTTCTATCAATTTTATTGAATTAGATTACTACTGTAAGTTTAGTATTTTTAGTAGAGTTCACCAATACCATTTACCATATGAATTTACCATTTTCGTTTATTAAACTTAATCGGTATTATGTATTTTGTCAATTTTGCCACTAATTTGTTTTTGAAATTCCTATTCCAGGACCATAAAAAGCCGAAATAAGTCCCTTAAATTCAATGATTATACTTGTATTGTTCTTGAAACTCTCATCAGGTTAAGTTGTCCTAGATATTAAGAGTCAGAAAAACAATTTCTTCACAGTCACTTCGAAAAATATATGAGACTATTTTGATACTGATTATTTTTATCTAATTATTTCTCATTAGTTAATAGAACACATAAATAAAATTATGATAATTTTTTTTGTGTTCTAAAATGTTTCCTTATTTTTTGTTATTGCAAAATATTTAATGTTGCTGGAAAAAACGGTATTGCCAACTTAATTTGTCGCCGATTTCAGCAGGAAATTTCAATGTAAATGTGATATTGACTGAATCAAAACTGCTGGTAACGTACTATGGAAATTTCACTGCATTTATAAGGACATTTTGTATATTTTTAGAATGAAACATAATTTTTTTACCATAATATTATTTTGTGTTTGTCACATTCTTATTTCGTTCAATAAACTGCTTTTATCGAATATTTATACGATTTTTCATATCTGCTACGAGTCAAGTAATGACATATTTTTTTATTGTTGTAATGAATAATTTTTTAGTTTATACTTTATGAATGCCAGTCAAATTTATTTTTCTGCAAAAATTTCAGTTTCAATTTTCCAACTCAGGTAGGAAATAGTTCGAACTTCACTGGAAGTAATAATAAACACCAAACATAAAAAATACGTGGTAAATTAACGAAAGTCACCTGAGAATCATATTCGAATAATGGTCATCGAAGTTGGCCTTTTGAAACACGATATGAAGAAGAGAATATTTTAATAAGAAGGTTGTACCACACGCCTTCTTACGGTATATAAAAACCCAGGCTGATTATGAAAGATAACTGTCGAATTTTGTGTAAAAGCTTCACTGAACGAGCCATAAAATTGTAATGAGAATTATGCATAATTTCTCGCCTTGTTTAAAGCAACATTCCAATTCAACTTTCTCGAAATTTCTCTTTCTTTTAATATTTTATAGGAAGAAATTCGTACATTCACTAAGAAAAGAGAAATGTTTTTGAAAATGTTTGCTCCATAGTCTTAAAATTAAACAACACATGTACAAAACCTTGTTAATAAAAGAACTGGTAGCTAACGATACAGAGCATTATAAATACTTTCTGTGTACCTGATTTTATTTAAATTTTATATTGAAAAGAAGGAGAATTGAAATAGCCAGTTAGAAAATAATTGACTAGTTAGTCGCGACTAACCCTACGTAGAACATATTAGAAATCCACTTTCTTAAGTCTGATATGTATGATTGATTTTCTTGTCCAAGACAGGAGCCCTGTCTTGGATGTAGTGAATAGTGTTTTGTGTTTTAAGTCCCTAGAAAAAGGCCTTATTGATGCCGAAATGTTGGCAAAAGGAGAATAGAGTATATAAAATGAAATCATGAATTTAAATAAGCCTTATTCCAAAAAAAATCAATCAGCCTATAAAGATGAAAGGGGTTATATAACTTCTCAGTACATGAAACAAACAACATGAATGTAAGTCCTAAAATACTACTAACCTTAATATATATATATACATATATATATATATATTGTCGTTAATATATAAAATATAAATAGTATATATATAAATTATTTCATCAAAGATTTAGTAAATTCAATTTTGGAGGTTTCGGAGGTAAACCTTCCTTCCTCAGCCTATAAAGATGAAAGGTGTAAATAACTTCTCAGTACATCAAACAAACAACATGAATGTAAGACCTAAAATACTACTAACCTTAAGTATATATAAAAGTGTCGTTAAAATAAAAAATGGATAAATAGTAGCAACAATTATAATTCATGTTGTTTGTTTTATATACTTTAAAGTAATTTAACTCATTTTATATTAATAGGCTGAAGAAGAAAGATTTACCTGCGAAACGTCCTAAATTGTATTATCTTCATGATGAACAATAAATCTGTAAGTGGTAAACTCTAAGGATTATTCGTATAATCCTTATTAATGATTAAGGTTTATAAGGCTTAGATTAATGTTTCTAACCGAATAGTGAGGTTAATAAACTGTGTATTTGAGACATATATACTGAAGAATTCAAATCAAAGTTTTTGTTGGTACATGAAATACATCTGATTGTTCAATACATCTAACTCTATAAAATATTATCGAATTAAATAATTCTTGACAATTTACACATCTGAAACCATGTGAAATCGAAATTGAAAAACTGAAAATGAAACACTGAAATGAAGACTGAAAAGTAACAGACCAGTGACAATACTGGAATTATTCTTCTTCATTAATTTGTACGGTTGGTACAAGTTGCGTAATAATATAATAAAATATATTGTTGATGGTATATCTATTCTCAAATTCATGGTAACTTTAATTCTTTCGAGTGAAACCTTTTTATGCATTGTGTTTTTGTTTAGATTTTTGTAAAATTATATTGTGGTAAAATTATTATTGTATTAAGAAATCAAAGTTTTCATGAAGTTTGTCCAATGTAGCTAAGACAACATATTAGCAACAATAGCGAAAAGCCTTGATGTTTTCTTTGAACAACTCAATTTACACGATAGTAAAGCAGAAGATTGTTAGTAATATCAGGTATGAGGAAAATTCATACACTTGAATTCAATTTACACTTTTATTATTAAAACAAATTATCATATTTCTACTATGTTTATCATAACATTTAACTTAAGTTTTATGGCTGTTGCAATTTCCGTCAAGACCATCTTCATCCGCGTTAAAAACTGAAATTGAGTTTTTAGCTCGAATTGTCTGAATACGTCATCGATAACAATAAAACTCTTATCAATTGTGATAATAAACATAGTAAAAATATGAAATTTTTGTTTTCATCATGATAAATTATCACTTAGTAACGCCGGAATCAATCAAGTTCTTCAAGTATCGAAAAGTGTTGGCGATTACTCGATGTGAATCCATTATAATTGAAAACTAAAATTCAAGCAATTGAAATTTTGATTTATACTTTTCAGTTCAAAGTGTAAATCAAAAGTTCAAGATTTACATCAAGTAAACGCCAACACTATTAAATTGAATATAAACTTAAATTCAAGCACTTGAATTTATGATTTACACTTTATTGACTACATAGGATGACGCGTTTCGTCGTTACAAACGACTTCTTCAGATGCTTACATAATAATGCTATTATTCTGCTAGAATATAAATGCTGTAATGCTGAAATATTATTCTGTAAGCATCTGAAGAAGTCGTTTGTAACGACGAAACGCGTCATGCTATGTAGTCAATAAAGTGTAAATCATAAGTTCAAGTGTTTGAATTTAAGTTTATATTCAATTATAATGGATTTACATCAAGTAAACGCCAACACTATCAAACACTATTAAATAAAAAAGAAAACAAAATTATGAGGAGAATTTAAAATTTAACCAAAAATTGTAAAACAAATTTGTGACCTCTAGGAAAGTGAGTGTAGTAATGAAACAAGTAAGGGAAGAAAGCGATTTTATCAGATGTTGCACAACGACCGCCCCACAAACGGTATTTCAACCGTTTTCACTGGCATCCACCTCATCTTACAAGCCATGAAATCGCAATATATCCATAAATTCAAGCCCGATTGGCAATTACGACCACCTAATTATAAGCGAACTCTTTTTCGTTTTAGATATTGAACCACTCAACGAAGATATCCCATCAACGAGAAAGACTGGAAAAACAGGGACGTGCTCTTGGATCTCTGGCAGTCACAGCTGCCGCGCCTGCAGCAAGCGGAGTGACGATAAAATCTAGACCGCCCTTATGTATTCACCAAGATTTGAAAGAGATCGCTGATAACATTCTGGGCCCGTGTTTTGGCATGACAGTCCGCATGATAACGAGTCGGGGCCCTACAATGACGGGGCCTCGAACAACGCTGCACTCTGGCGGTGCTCTATGGTCAGAGAGGTCCCCGACCCGTTTGATGTGTCGAAGGGATGAACTCTGTGCCTTTATGCTGATTCTACACCGAATGTGACTTCATTAGCTGGAAGCTGTCAATTCAATGAACTGGAGTGCTGTTACCAAACTTTCAGCTCGATTTGATGGAACAAGCTTCATCTCATCTCTTATCGAAGGGGTAATCTCATCCCTTCTCCAGAAAGTGAACTTAGAAGTACCGAGTTTATCAAACGGAATTTTCTCAGACATCGTCTTTTTAAATTCTTTACAAGTTACTTGAATTATCAAAATGTTAATTATTAGATTAACATTATTTATTATCTATAATTTAAATCAAACTAAGTGGTTTTGTGATTTTCACTATAATTAATTTCAAACATGACAATATTGTTTCGCCAACACAGTGGCTTCGTCAGATGTTGATGATAAACTGAGCTATTACATTGTGGACTGCTTGCATTTATCCTGAAGTGTATGGAAATGACTATAGAACATTGTTCTTTTGAAGTGGAGGAATATATAGAACATATTTCTTCTGAAGTATGGGGATGTCCATAGAATACTTTTCTTCAATTTTCTTTTTACTGGAATGAATTTAATGGAGGAGAATTGTTGTTTGAAACTTGATCATTCAATAAACTATTTGATTTATTCCTCTTATTAATTTCCATGAGTTTCAACAGGTTTAGTTCATAACATTTTTGTTACGTATGCAATATTTTGAAGTGTTGTTGAAGGCATGGTTCTCTTCTATAAGATGTGTTGCATACGTAGAATCGGTTTATTTTTTTTCAAATCATCTTTGGTGTTCAGATATTCTAAGTTTGAAATTTCTGCCAGTTTGACCAACATATACTTTGGGACAGGTACCACAACTCAACTCATGATACCCGATTTATTATCAGGCAAAATTTTATCTTTTGAATTTCTGATGTGCCTACACGGTATTTGGGGTTTTGAAAGCTATCCTTAAATTTCTATCCGATAAAAACTTATTTTAGATACAGGGTTGCCTAAATAAGCTAATGCTCTGAAATTATTATGACTATCTGTTACTTTATGATATTCTTGAGAAATGGCCTTATTATATAACCATATCATCAATATAACCTTCATCTATCAAGCCTTTCGAATCAGAACTCTCTCAAAAGGAATCCAGTTATGACATATCAAGTCGATTTAGCGATCTGAGGTTTTATCTCAAATCATTGGACCCGTGGCGGTAGTCCCCATGACGTAGATTTCCATGATGCACCAGAGATTCCATCACAATCTTCAAATCAGCATTGATTTCTTCAGTGTCCTCCAGAGATCTTCATTCAGTAGTGAATCTCTTGATTAATTCTGTGGGTAGGTATATTATTATTTTCGATGATTATAAAAATAAAGTTTAATCTTGTTACGAAGGGTCCCAAGCAAATTAGTAAGACTGAGATTGAATTCTCGCTTAACTCCTGGTGAAACATAATTGAATATTAAAATAAATTATACTCTTGGCTTAATGTTTCACGATTTATTTAACAATATGAATAGTCAACATGTTTCGAGCGTTTTACACTTCCAAGACTAAACTACTATAAGGAACGTGCAACAAATTTATATCTACACAATGGATGTGAGTAGGAATTGTGGGTTCCAATTGGAAGAGAAAAGAAGAAATCGCAAATGAACAAGTAGATTTTAAATTATCCTCCCTACTCGCATCCATTGTGTAGATATAAATTTGTTGTACGTTCCTTATAGTAGTTTAGTCTCGAAAATGAGCTAACGCTCGAAACATGTTGACTATTCATATTGTTAAATAAATCGTGAAACATTAAGCCAAGAGTTTAATTTATTTTAATAAATCAGTAAGAAGTATAAATCATTATTAGATTGGTGTTTTGACGCTGCTTTTGTATACAAAACTGGTCATCGCTATTACAATTTCTAATATTATTTATTGTTCTTATATATTTTATAACTTCTGAGATGATGAAACTGTTTTTGACGTTTACAACGATGTTCTGTCATTTAAACTTGAATGTTTTATTCAAATTTGAAACAAATGAGATATCATTCTTAGAAATATTCACATACCTTTCTATTATAATCCATTAGATTCATAAAACGTTATCGAGAAACCGAATTTCACCCCATTTTATAGGTAAATACAAAAACTTATATAACGCCCCTTTGCAAACTGGTGTCCATATGCTCTCAATATGCATTTTTGGACATATTTTTTTGAATTATAAGATATGATATTTTTTAAAAGCACGAAAAGAGGTTGTTCCAAAGTGGAATTTGTGAAGTAATAAATTTCAGATAAGCTTCAAATAGTTTAGGATTTACATCTAGAATACACAATTCTGACTCATTTGACGGTAAAACTATGATAGATTTTTTTTATTTATTATTTAACTTTCTATGAATTCTAGGCTCAGTATCCCAAATATCATCTATGAAACTGTAAATTTCAAAGCAAACAAGTCATTCGATTTGTAATTTTATTCTCTATTAAATATTTTCAAATCAGTAATCAATCGGAATTTGACACTTTGAAATATTCGGAAAATGCAACAATATGTGATAATTTAAATATGTACTAAGCAATCTTCAGATCAATTTAAAATTAACGATTTTTCAAATTCTTCAAAAGCAAAACTGAGCGATTATTTTGATAAAGTTTTATGTACAACTGAAATTTTGTATTGACATAAAAATCCAAATGATTCAATAATTACGTATTCTAACAAAAATAAGTTTCATACATTGATTACGTGTATAAAAATAATTTCAAATTGAGATATGTTTGTAAATGTGCGTTGTATTTGAATCAAAATTTTTTTCATTAAGACTGACAAACAGAAATATTTCCCAGTAAATATTCCATTTCGTTATTTTAAACTAATGACTGAATGATTTAGTTGGCCGAATCATTTCTCGAAAGAATTAAACTATATTTGTGAATTTAACAAGGTTTATCTAATTTTAATATACTTTTTACCAATAAAAGTCAACTGACATAATTAAAATATCCACAGTGTGAGAACCAAATTGAGATATCGAGTTGAAAGGTTTACATTTATAATAAAGAAATAGAGATTTTCACATAACAATCCCGAAATAAATCTATATTTCCACTTGAAAGCGACGGTAAATCAACCACAAGTTCACACAATTGTTAACATATTTCACAACGCAGAAAACATTCTTCCAAAATAGGAAAATAAGAACCATAAATAGTATAAATAAAAGCTAAACCATTTTGACATAAAAGAGCAGTCAAAACCTCAGTGAGTTGGTACACAATAGTTGAACAAAAACCAATACGAAGTAGAGTGAAAGATAGACCATAATAATAGACTGTGCCAGAAAAGCATTCTTTTATCATCCTACATTTCACAGCTAAGCTCTACAGTAGCACAATATTAATCCCAAGTTTTGACAGTTACACAATATCCATAATTATGGCTTACTGGAAATAATCGCAAACAATAGATGGACGTACCTGCAGGTTCATTTCAGGCGCCTAGAATTTCAAGAGGCGTGTAAAAAACGTCGATAGAACAGAGATAAATTCAACAAATATTCGAATATAGTCATATATCTATATGTGTATATTTATATATACAATTTTAAAAGTATAGGTACTATTCAGATAAAAAAGGTGAAAATTTATTCCTAAGTAACCATGTAAAAAATATTGAAGAATGGAAGACTGGAGATACTAATTTGATAAAAGCTCAAGTTATACGTCAAACTAGTATTAAACAACATTTTGATGTAACACTTGAAGTAAGATTTAATAATTTGTTATTATTCTTTTAATTATGAATATCATTTGAAAACTATAATAAGGTTATATTTCAATATTTAGATAGATGTCAACAGAAGTGTCACAGATCGGCGATGCAATTACCCAGCTGGTTTGGGTAAAAACTGTTAACATATTGCTGCTTTAATTAATTTTATTAATTATGAGAATGCTGAGTCTGAGACTAGTCAACGGTGTCAGTGGAATGTTTCTTCAGTGCCTAAAAATAGCGAACTTTATTCGAAAGGACGAAAAATAAAATAGTTATTTCCTAAGAAGGCTTATCAAAAAAAGTATGAGCCAGTTAAATTTGATAATATAAATATTGTATGTTCACTAATAATTTCTTACGATAATTTTTTAGAAATTATCCAAAACATTACGTGATGCCGCCATTCTATTTCAAGGGATTATTGTTAGACAATATTGAAATCGGCGCCTACATTTGACGGAATGGCAAGACAGTTACACTTTCGTACTACAAGATACTATCAATTGCGCCAGCGTCTAATAAACCAACAACATCGACTTCTATTATCAAGAACCCTCTTATAACAAAGGATGAAACTATTTTTCGATACCAAGTACTTTTAGCAACGATAATTTGAAGTAGAATATCGATGTATTGGTCAAAAGCTCGCAAGTCACTATTCCATTTTGACTTTGATCAAAAAATTTCTACCAAATAGGTTAGTATCGTCACCTGACAATCGATACAGTATCAAGTGAAAGTTTCATCCCTAGAATTGATCGTACATTAGTATGATCACAGATTTAAGTAAGAAATTAATAGCGCTGTCAAATTCAGTGACCATTAGCATTCATTAGTTCTGTTTGCTCGCATAATCGTGAACTAAGCTCTCTCTACCAGTAGTCGGAGTTTGTTTTGTTTTTCAACATTAATTCGAAATATTTAAATTAACCAAAAAAATGCTTGATATGTGAACGTGTACGATGTACGTGGTGAGACTGACGAATACCTTGCAGAACAAAACAGCTGTCTCGCACTTCCATCAAGTGTGGCATCGATTTTGAAGGATAATGGAGGTATCGCATCGTACACGTTCACATATCTAGCTCTACTATAACATTCTTTTGGTTAATTCGAATATTTCGAATAAATGTTCTAGTGTTCTTTTCTTTTATATATATATATATATATATATATATATATATATATATATATATATAAACAAAAGTGACATTTAACGGTATAGCCCGCAATTGAAATCAGTCGTTAACATGTGTTTTGAGCCTATTGGTTATGTTCAGAATGGCGTAGTCAAGTTCATGGTGTATTAACCTGGAGATGGTAAAAACAAAAAACCAGTGATTCAATAAGAAAAAACTGAAAATAGAGTTTCCTGTAAAGGAAATCACCACATTTCAGGCTTTATTCGCTTCGCCAACCTCCAGAAAGTTCTAATATAAATGAATATTGAACATAATAATGAAATGTAGTGAGTTCTTTTACAGGAATCTCAATTGATTTCTTTTCTCCATCTCCAGGTTAGTACACCTTGAACTCGACTGCGACGTTCTGAAGAGAGCCAATAAGCTCGATACACGTGTCAACCTTTGGCAAGTTTCGTCGAAATTTAATGACATTCTCAAGGCTTCAAATACATACTGGATAAAATAGATTTTGAAGTTTTAAACACGATAAAGTCATAAGTCATAGAATTCAAAAGTCATAAGCGTGAAAAAATCATAAAGAGTATTCCTTCGATTATTTTACCCTATTAGGTGGATCACCACCTAATATGTCACGAAATGAATAATCACTTCGGTGTATTATTTTACTGGAATTCACTTTTTTATAATAATATATGGATGACAAGTTTTTGTTGTCTGTTTTACCATTTATAGACTGTTCAGTATTATGAATAAACATAATTTTTTGATATTTTTCTAAGATGTACTTCTTTCAGTTTTGAGAATTACACACTAATTACACACTTCTAATCGCAAATTTATTCGTAATAAATTTGTGATTAGAATGAAAAAAAAGTAATTGGCGATCAAAGGTAGTTATGAAAATACAAGAGCTTTAAATTATATTTATTCAAAAAGGGCTAAGATGTTCAATGGATGATGATTAATTATGATAGTTATAGGGCATTTAAAATGATTTTGTATCAATTTTCATATCATCCTTGATCTTCTATATCAACGATAAACTAAATTTATCGAATTATTTATTCAATATAATCTAAAGATTTATGAAAATAATATTTTACAATAATTTTTACTGTAATACTCATTAAATATAGTAACATTCATATCTGTAATGTTTTTACAATAACAAATAATATTTTTGCACTTTGATTATTTTGATACGCCTCTTTGATGAAGCGCTAGAGATGTGTCAATTTTAAAATGACATAATCACATTCAGTAGCTACAATAGTGAATGACAGGGACATAAATATGCTACTGAATCAACACCCTGTGTAAACGCCAATTCTTCTTACTCTTAAGTACATAAATGACCACTTGTACAGTAGGAGTAGGTATACATTTAATTTTGAGGTTCTCATCCAGTTGGCCCAGGATGGGTACAGTAGATGTTATCTTTTGTCTACGCTCGTAAGAACGTAAACATTGTTATCTTTAGATTAAATACTGTTGAAAAATATACGACACCCTCCTATCCTCGACTAAGGAAGCGGTAGATGCTTGCGAATGTTTGAAAATAATGCAAAACACAAGTAGCCGCTGTAAATCATTCATATTGGTGTCAAAATCACCTCTCAAAACACATGGTGTGAAAGATATTTCTCTAATCTGTTGTATAAACTTTGTTACCGAGTTCAAATATTGATTTTGGGTTTCGGTTGTGTGAAAATGTCTTCTGTTCATCGCATTGTTCTTTGATAAAGATTGTGATGTGCTTATCTCCGCCCAGACAAGTTAGACAGAGGATTATCAAATAGGAAGATCTGTAAATCGGATTTTACTTGATGTCTCAATACTATCCTATGTGAATTTCTGAATTTTTTGGATGATTTCGATAACTGATATTTTTTCGGCGCAGTATCTACGAACCTTTTTTTTTTTTGCATAGATGTCATTTCAGTCCATTTCATGATAATTTCTCACAACATGATAAATCATCACGTACTTAACTAAAGTATCCGTTAATTATATTGATATTGTTTGGATAGAATAAAAATTATTTGGTTAGGATGAAAATTCTTAGCATTGACATCTCAGAATTAAAAAAACACATATATATATATATATATATATATATATATATATATATATATATATATATATATATATATATATATATATATATATATATATATATATATATATAGGTATATATTGAATATTTTTGTTGACGTTTCGTTGTATATCACAACTTTGTCAAAACTAATTAATTAAAGATAAAAACATTCAAAATAAAATATCTTTTGCGGAGGTGGATTAATATTAATATACAATCGACATTCAATTCTTGATTCTTGTTACAGGTTTGTTGTATTTTATAATAATGTTTATAAACGATTATTTTTAGTTTGAAAATTGATTCATTATTATTTTATGTTATGTTAGTTGATTAAGTATTCACTGAATAAATTCTTGTTTCAGTTGAAAAATTCATCGACTACCCATTTACTATCAAATATGAAAAAATTGCTGAATCCTAAATATATTTGCAAAGTGAAAATTTAGTGCCAATGCAATATTTATTTATACACTTCTTTGGAAAATTACAAGAAGGCAGTAAAATGTTTTAAAAAATTCATCTTCTGATAATCAGTGTTTCCGAACATTTTTTGTGCCATGACACACCTTACTAAAATTTTTAATATCCCTCCCTCCAAAGGATTAAAAAATTGAAATTAAGAATTGCAAAAGAATTAAAGTCCTGTCGAGTCCTTTCTCAAATTGCCCCTCTCAACAATCAAATTGACCCTTATAGGGCGTTGGCCCCACGTTGCTGAACACTTTGATTATTACAAAGAAATTATTACAAAATAAAATAAATGAGAGGTAATAAGAAATATTTGTCTAAATCACTGATTGAACAATTCTTTATTCGACGAGTTTCGCCTTTTACGGCATTATCAAAATGTCGTTCGCTAAACACTTTGATTGTTACAAAAAATAATTACAAAATATTTAATGGTGTTGGTGTTTTCTTGATGTAAATCCATTATAATTGAATATAAACTTAAATTCAAACACTTGAACTTATGATTCACACATTTATTGACAGCATGACGCGTTTCGTCGTTACGAACGACTTCTTCAGATGCTTACAGAATAAGCATTTTAAATGCTTGAAGAATATTATTCTGTAAGAATCTGAAGAAGTCGTTTGTAACGACGAAACACGTCATGCTATTTAGTCAATAGAGTGTCAATCATAAGTTCAAGTGTTTGAATTTAAGTTTATATTCAATTACAAAATAAAATAAATGAGAGATAATAAGAAATACTTGTCTTAAAATCACTGACTGAACAATTCTTTATTCGACTAGTAAACGCGAAACTAGTAGAATAAAGAATTGTTCAGTCAAGTGATTTTTAGACAAGTATTTCTTATTACCTCTAATTTGAATATGAACTATCACAGAGTTGATTCATCATTGAATTTACAAAATAAAATGTTGTACGTTTTCAATAACACATGAGAAACTATGTTGTCTCCTTCAGAACGACATATAATTTGAAACAGAAGGGCCACAGACTCGACAGAAAATTTAGTCTAGAATTATTTTTACTAAAAAATCAAAAATTACCTAAATAACTAAAAATTATAAGCACAGTGTGTTCATGTATAGAGTTAAACACTAAAATATATGCAAAATCTAAATGAAGTGGCATCATTTATTGTAAATTAATGAAAATTTTCATTTTATCATATTCATTTTTTTTTCTTTCATGGCTTCTTAAAATGGCGGAGGAACCAGGATCACTATTCAAACATTTTTTTCAATTCAGTGGAACTACAATTGAACGCCGGTTCCGAACAACCAATGGGTTTGTAATCAATATACATTAACCTAAAATTATCATCATCAAACTACTTAAATCATAGACATACACAAACACCCATTCCTTCACTGGACAGGGACTCGAACCCGAATCCTAGGGCACAATAATAAGTGTGTTACCGACTCAGCAACGGAGGCGACACTCTATACAAAATTCATAATATTTAACTGAAATTCATCAACAAGTAGTAGGAGCAATACAATATTAGGAAGAAATCCATTCAATCAATTATTTAATTGAAACACTTAATTCTTTTATTGAATATACTTAATGATGAAAAATCAATAAAAATCAATAGATAACCTTCGATCATTTTGAGGAGTACTTATTGCCAGATATTATCAATTTTTTTTGAATCAAATAAATTATACTTCTTTTAAGTTCAAATTTTTATCTTGGAATTAATTATTTGGAGTTTATATGCAACGAAATATCCAAATTGTGCCTCCAAACAAAGTCATATTGATTTCAATGTCCTCTAACATTGTCCTCAAAGGATAATAAATATGCCTATACGATTTTCTTTCATTTTTATTTCGCCATTTTAGCACAAAGCTTCAATATAGTTATATAAATACAAGTATAATCATTGATTAAATATGTTTCTGTGAACGAATTGAATGTTGGAAAGTAAAAAATTGATATAACAATTGTATAAACTACTGGCAAACAAAGAAACATACATCAAACGAAATGAACAATTTCAATGGAATTAGGCAAGATTTTTGTAATATACCTACCCTGTATTATGCTTTTTAAAAATGTTTCACTAAATGTATAACCTTTATGTGAATTGGTGTTGAATAAAAACGATCTATCTATAGTTCATTTATCTTCATAGTCAGCAAACATGTACTAACAAATAAAAGTATAGACTGTAGAATAAAACACACAATATTTACAGATGCCTCACATAATAGAGGGTGGCTTCTCTAGGGGTTGATAATTTAATAAAGCAGGGATATTAATCATTTGTCAAGGTGATACTGTCCCAGTGGGAAGGACTGACATCCGTAATTGCTTCATTGTCAAAATAGTGACCAAGCACAGCGTGTGTTTCTTAGCCCACAGGACCACACACTTTATGTTAACTTTTCTGAGAATAAAAGAATTTTGGAATGGACAAATTTGTGTTATATTTTAATGGCTTATCATTATTTAACCACCGGATTGAAAAACCCTTTTTCGAAATCACTGAACATGTTTTTTGTGTTTGTAATTTATCAATAACGTCCATAATGAAACAACACGAAACAGTTCCACTGATGATGTTTTTATCTGATTTTTTCGATCTAAAAATCACTACATGGATTTTAAAATTTTCACTCAAAAGACATTTCAAAAATATAGAAAGTAACATCGGTAACTGTCAAGTGGCTTCACTAATACACTTCTGAATTGTCGATGACATTTTTTGAGATATTTCTCAGTGGAATGGCATAATTTATTATTTTTACTATTTTTTAACTAGCTGTGAAACCAAAAATTGCTTTCATTTTCAATAGCTTTGGTTTCAGTCCGTGAAACCAAAAACTGATGACAACGAAAAAAAATACTTTCGTTAAAATTTTGATACGCAACCCTATATCTCCTGCAGGAGTAACTACGTCGCCCAACTTTCAGCGATAGCACGTTATTCCCCCTGATACGCCTTTTATACACTAGTATCGTTAAAAAAAACGATTCCTCTCTTGTTTTTGAGATATTTGTGGTGGACCTTTTCAAACGCGGACCTTTTAGCTCCACCCTACCACAAAAAAACAGAAAATGGAGAAAAAAGAAAGCAGAGGACATAGAGTGACATAGAGGACATAGAGTTATGCCATGAGTGACCTTTCTACATACGTTCTGAAGAATCAAAATTGTTAGTTAAATTCATAATGATCTCAGACTTTAGTGAACCAATTTCCTGCAATTATCCAAATTTGTTTTTTTTTCTCTGTTTATACTATTTACTTACTGAAGATAAAACTAAATAGCAGGAAATATAAAAACTTCCAAAATTCATATCAAATTATCTATTGAGATTCATTGTGTATTTAACAAAAATTAATTCAAAAAATTTCTATAAAAACAGAGCAAAGAACCTTGATTTGTTCTTGTTTTGTCGATTGTTATCGACTGAATAAATATATATTATAATAATATATTTGAAATATATTTTTTGTACAACTGTAAAAGGAGAATGTGATATTAATATGTGATATCATAAAAGTGATATTTTTAAGTTACTATTACACAAAATAACAATTTTTGAACATGAAAAAAATGTTTTCACTTTGAAAAAAGATTTTTCCCTGCAAGATTTTCTACAGCAATCATGGAATCACATGATAAACAGAAACAACAAAACATTTCATTCAACGTAGATTTCAACTTGCATTAATTGCTATACAAGCGGGTCTGAAGGATTTTATTTCTTTTTAAAACAATACAAAAATATTTTCAATTGTATTTGAATTACACAATTCTGCGAATATTCAACTACGAATATTCCCAACTTTATATATCCACTGAAAACGGTATTATTCGCGGGTGACACCACTTTTGTTTACTATGATAGAAATCGTTCAGGCTTGGAGGAAAAAACCACGTACGTAAAAACCAAGTCTCAACTATGGTTCACGACAAACAAACTCAAACTGAACGATGACAAAACTCAAAATTTAGTATTTTCATCTAACCACTTCGACAATCCTGCGGTAAAAAATACTGTAAAGCTGCTTGGCGTAACACTAGATAGCAAACTTACTTGGAAAGACCATATTGAACAACTGAAAAGAAAACTTTCGGGTACTTTTTTTTTGCTTAGACGAATGAGAACAATAACGAGCAATACCACATTAAGAATTACATACTTCTCTCTATTCCTTTGATTTTTGAGTTATGGCGTTGTTCTGTGGGGAAAATGCAGACCATTATTTATGAAATATGAAATAATGCCTTCGCCTACATTGTGGATATATAATGTTCTTCTAGAAATACATAAGGATGCAGATACATTGATAAAACAGTCTGATCTACATAATTATAATACAAGAGGCGCAAATAATATCCGAACAAATAAGTATCGCCTAAATAAGTCAAAAAAAACTCGATAGATTATAATTTATACAATGTTTTACCTTCCCATTTCAAACAGCTTTCTTTCAATAAATTCAAGATAAACATCAAGAAATATCTTCTGAGATTTTGCTTTTGTTCTGTCAGCGAGTATTCGCATGACTTCAAGCAAAGTCTTTAATATGAACATGCTCACCACATCCTTTTATGTGTTACTTTTTATGACTTAATTTTTTGTGCATTATACAAATTTTTTTTTCAGTCTTAGGTCAATTAATCACTAAGTTTACGAAGTCTACACTTATTAGACTTCAATCATTAGTTTCATCTTGGTTTAATTTTGTATTTTTATCTACTATTTTTGTATTATTCTCTAATGTATGTTCATTTCATTTGTGGAGGAGTGGAAGAATGATTCGTCAAACTCCTACCATTTGTAAGAAATTTCTTTTCTCTACAATAAAGACATTCTATTCTGTTGTTTCTTCTTCATAATTTACTAAGTTCTCTCTCTCTCTCTCTCTCTCTTCCGGCTTGACTACCGCTTTCAGAACTCATCATTTTTGAGGAACTCAAAGGATTCTATGACATAAAATAACACACGAGAAGAATTGTGAAATTCTATGACAGTTGTGCAAAAACCGTTGTTCATATTTCGATTAGGAAACTTTTTTAATACAGCATTATAGAAATGTGTGTCATGAAATGACTGCCTCGATTTACCTTAAATCATCTTTTTTTTTGCATTATTGGAAAGTAATTTTAAAACCATTTTTTCATCTTAATACACATAAATATACTCTGTTTTTCGCCTTAAAGTTTTTGAAGATTCGGGTAATTTTTCAATGAATGAACATTCAATGAACATTTATGATGTGATCTGAACTTTCGAAATATTCGTATCTTATGGTTTATAGTATATTAATTCAATGATATGGATGGAGGTATCTGAACGGCTTTCAAAGAAGACATAGAAAGCAAGATATATAAATTAGATTCATATTAAATTTTTTACATAACGCACAGAAATTATATCCTTCAATAACTGGATAGATATCATTCGTAGAAATATTTTTATTGATATAATATGCCATCATAACAGTGATTAATATTCTGTAGAAATAATTGAACTCCTACTTGAATTATAAAGTGAATAAACCACTTTCGCTGCTCAATTAGCTTAGTTAACGCACATTAAACTCATTTAGATGAGTTTATTCAATTGAAGACTTACATAAAATGTGAATTATAAGAGTTATCAATTAAAAGACAAAGATTTCCTTGTTTTAGCAGGCGCCATTCGTAATAAAACAGAAGCTGCATCGGATATACGTCATTTAATTGGGATATGACAAATTTAGCAAGAAAAATCCGTCTTGATACCATGCTTTCCTCATTATGTGGCCCACAGCTCCTCTCTCTCATAAAAATAAGCACTATACTTTATATTCGAGATAGAGATCTTGTCTGACATGTTAAATGAAGCGAATACCTGGCGACCATTTCACCAAAACTCTTGTCTAAAATGTTAGTCATAAGATTCATTTCAGTTGATTGGCAAGCTCGTTCACTATTGAATAGAATCCGCAGATAAAAGTACTTTGAGTTCATTTCCTGGTCATTTATCAGGGAATACTAATATTATACCAGGCTTCTTTCACTATCGTAATTGAGCTTGAGGTTTCATTTCGATGTGAGAACACTGAAGACGATAATCGAGCATAAATAGCACGCATCAAATCATAGAAGTAACGTCAATTTATATAGCTATATTGCTGAAGAATTGTTCAATTTATTTTAGATATTTTGAGGTTTGTATCAATTCTTGACAGTTGGCTTTTGAAAACGATTACTAAATTCCAGAAGATCGATGTATTTTTCAATCTATTTATCCATCATCACGAATTTGTTAAAACAACTCAGTTGAATTGAACTCTTGATGAAGAGTAAGCAGCCCGAAATATATCTCAAGAGAAATTAATAATTTTGTGTAATTTATCCATGTGTCTTGGAATATATCCTTGAAATAAAAACCGTTGGCGAATTCCAGAACATTCTTGAATACAGTTGACATAGTTTCGGGCTACTAAACTATCATCAAGAGGTGCAACAGCCATTTATCGATATATCAATTTTAATATAACTTAACAGGAGTTGTATTAAACACTTGATAATGTATTAATAGCTAGAAACATGTGAAATATGAGTACCTAGCTAAATTGAAGAATTTTGTGGAATTTCACATGAAACATTTCAAAATGTTCCAACAATTCTTATGTGAGGAATCGTGACACATCATCAAGTCGTTCTAATCTTCTTTTTCATATTTTATTACAGTAGTTATTTCACTGAAGCTTTAGTGGTAGCTTAGCATGAAACTTTATTTGGAAGGTAGGTACATTTATCATCAATTAGGTAAAATTTTTTCAATGATCGAATTGTTATCATTTTGTTGAAAGTATATCTACTTGATCGCAAATCGAAATAGTGGAGTAAATGGAAGAGGAAAGTTTCGTTTGGTGAAAAAGCTGATAAGTCATCGATAGGTAAAATCAGATCTCTCAAATCGATATAATGCGGAAGCCACAAATTCGTTTGGAGAAATCTCATGACATTTAGATCAATCTCAAGGTTATTGCACCTGTTTCGCTTAACATCTTGGGGATTACTAAGAACACTTAAATATTTTACATGCAAATTTTCGATTTTGTGTGAAACTGCAAATATAGAATTATTTTCGTAATACAACTCTATTTTCCTTGAAACCGTTCAATCAAAAAAGCATAGAGTACTTTGGTTCTCGGCTTCATAACATATTACAGGAGACATATGAAGAGTGTTGCGGTCGATGTGATATCTACTTTGATCGGCTATTAGTGATTCTGACATGCCACTCAGAACACCGTAATGGGATGTCGTGATATTTTCATGAACATATGTTATCTACATATGACTTTGTAATATATAATATTTTAATTTCAGTTTGTTTCATTTGGTTACTTTATAATACCATTGCAATTGATTTCATTATTATTTTCGTTGACTTCAACTACTATATTTCATTAACTTCGGTAGACTCTGCATGACTTTAAAATAGATAATATTTTATTTTTAGTTTGTTACATTTAGTAAATGGTTCATCACCATTTGAGTTTATTTTAATGTAATTTTCGTTGTATATATTCGCTTGTAATTTTTTCGAATTTTTTTCTTCGATTTTTTTTTATTTATTCTTATTTGTGTAAAATTTGTTAAATTTCCCTCTATTTGGATGTATATCTGTTGGGATTTCTTGTATTATAACTATTATTATTACTATATCATCAGTGGAGATCAGGATTTATGGAAAATGTTTAAATTTTTGCTAGAGTTGACAGAAAATTTGTTATGAAATTTTTTCCTCTGAAACTAATTTGATTTTGGATGAGTACTGTGAATTTTTTAATTAATCAATCCTGAGTTGAGTTAGAAGTTAGTAGTTTTTGTTCATTCAATGTTATTGAGTACATCTTACAGTTTTATCGTCATAAAGTATCTGAATTTTGTTAAATGCTTTTCAAAATTACTGTTATGCATTGACAATAAACTTTTCATTATATATGGTTTATTTGGTGAGTTCTCAATTCATCTGTCAAGGTCGTAAATTGAGTTTATGCAAAATAAAATCATATTACGAACTCATGTAGCTCTATCTAATATTTTTCGGGTCGGTTTCATATTTTGAAAAAAATGTAGTTCATTTTTAGGACTACAAGTATTTACGTAACTCTAGAACCATTTTAGCTCAGTTAATATATAAGAATTTGCTTGTGAATTTGGCTGATACGTGTCACGAGAATTTTTGGGATTTTCGACACTCTGCCAGGATCGTACTCTCATTGTGAAAACTTTCATTAGATACACAATCGAATAACTTAACATTGTGCATTTTCTATGGATTCGATCTCATAAAGATATCCCGGGAAATACAGTAGTAGATTTTATTGATAAGAAAGCAACATCTTTAACTGATATGAACTTCGACATTAAATGCCCCAAATACGAATATTCAAAGATAATTGAAAATCAATATTTTAATTAATGGTGTGACATGTTTCGAAATGATAAGAAAGGCTTGTCTTATAAAGTTATAGTTGGGCATAAACATTGAACAAACTATGGTTTCATGATATTGATAAGCAACATCAATTTATTGTAGCGATAAGAAGGCTCAAGTCTTCACACGGTTTATATGCGAAACATATGCATAAAATAGGCCTGAAATCAACTCCATTATGTGAATGTGGGGATGTTGAAACATGGGAACATATATTTCAAAATTGTCCAACTCATGTGAAAGAAAGACAAACCAATGTACATCATATACAAGAAATAATAAAAGGAGGTCCTTTTAATTTCCTTGAAAATAATGCGGATTGATAATATTGTAATTGATAACTGAAAAACGATAGGAAAAGAATATAATAATATATAAAAATTGTGAGATTTTATCTCATTCTTATATTTTATAGATTAAAAAAAATTTTTTTCCATTCTTTCTTTCCCTTCTGACAATACTCTAAATATGGAGTAGGGAGTTCAATAGTACCGGTATATAATAAATAAGATTATGAATGAATGATTTTCAAACCAAGGTCAAACACAAACACAAACAAAAAAAATTTAACTTTGCCATTACATTGTCATAATTTAACTTAATAAAATGCGAAAGATTTCGTTTTTTTACAATACTGTCTCAAAATTACGAAATAATGAGTTGTCCCTCAAATGACTTCATAATTTTGTGATGTTAAATAGTGAAAAACTAAATATTTTTTTCATCAAATTTATATTCTTTAAATTAACATCACTGATCTCATAACGTGTCGTCATAACTTACATATATATCAAATTTCACACCACATATTATCAACTTGCACTCCATAATTGATTTGATTTCTACCTGAATTTTAAAAACTGTCGTTAAATTACAACCCTGGCATACTTCTCCCGATGAATCGTAGGGGCAGAAGGAAAGTTCGTATTTACCTGGACCTCTACTTCATGGAAATGGCGCCACGCGATCAACGTAGGCGCCACCGCAACCCAAAACGCGTCTATGTTACGTGTCACTTCCATAACCACAATTTTGTCTTCAGCCCAACCATAAAATAGTAAACTTAAACTTTAATCTGCTGGCCGACAGAAATATAATACAATGAGAACGGTTTGGCTGTCACGCACCAGCTGTGAATTTTATAGCAAAAACTTTGATTTAATTGAACGGAAGGAATGGGCATGGGAGCAACCCAACCTACCCAATATTTGCGTAGTTTTGAGATTAGACATTCGGATCTATTCGTAGATAAGTTGTGATTTTATGCAAAAAAAGAATAATCAGTTTATTACTCGGTTTCATATCGGTTGTTTTATTTTTAGCTTTTTTACAATTTATCTCATTTTGGGTATAGTTTTGGTTCTCATTTGTTTCGTAAATTATCTCTTCGTGTGAAATTGTTTTGCTTGTAGTGAAATGTTTTGTTTGGTTAGCTCACTCAATTTACCTAGGTGCAATATCAAGTGTTGAATTGAACAAAATCTCATTTTCATATTTTATATTCTCTTTTTCTGTATGCTTTGGTATAGTTTGTATACTTTAAATAATGGAAATGAAATATCTGTCACTAATGGGAGATGAACATTATTAGAATTCTCTTTTAATCCTCTGATTTTTAAAATTTTCTGTCAATAATCTTCAGAAGCTACTAGCTGACCCAGCAACCTTGTTAGGTACTCCCATATATTTTTTTCCTTAATATTTTCGAGAATCTTGAAAGACGTGTTCTAGTATTTGTGTTACACTATTTATGTTTTTACCATTCATCTCGTGTGGATGAGAACAAAATGTAGCACTTCCAGTAATTTAAAATCTGTCGGATTATCGATACATCCATATATTAACACGTTTGATGTATCGAAAGTCACTTCTATACTCTTCTATATACACTTCTATACCAATGCAACTATATCAATTCTATTTGATCTAGTAGGTAGATACTTATTCCTTATAATCTTCTCATTAATTTTATTTTATTCATCAAATATATTTCATTACTATATCATCAACTTCTGCTGACCATATGGAAGTTTGTAATAGACAATATTTTATTTTTAGTTTGTTCCATCTTGTTATTGTTCAATATTTCAATTATTAATCACTATTTCAATTTAAATGAGAGGTAATAATTAATACTTGTCTAAAAATCACTGACTGAACAGTTATTTATTCGACTAGTTTCGCCTTTTACGGCATTATTAAGAATGATAATTCTTCATGTTGACATTCTTGATAATGCCGTAAAAGGCGAAACTAGTCGATCGAATTGTTCAGTCAGTGATTTTTAGTGAAGTATTTATTATTATTAATACTTGTCTAAAAATCACTGACTGAATTCTTTATTCGACTACTTCGAATTGTTCAGTCAGTGATTTTTAGTCAAGAATTTATTATTACCTCCCATTTGAGTATGAACTATCAGAGAGTTGATTCATCGTCCATTGAATTTACTTCAATTTATTTCAATTCAATTTTTTCGTTGTATATATTCGCTTATATACTCCCTTTTTTGAATTTTTTTTCGTTCATTTTTTTCCTATTGATTAAATTAGTAATTTAATTAATTAGTAATTGGATGTATATCTGTTGAGAATAGAAGACTTATTATTATTATTATCATTATCAGTATCATTATTATTATTATTATTATTATTATTATTATTATTATTATTATTATTATTATTATTATTATTATTATTATTATTATTATTATTATTATTATTATTATTATTATTATTATTATTATTATTATTATTATTATTATTATTATTATTATTATTATTATTATTATTATCATTATTATTAGTATTATTATTATTATTATTTATAATATTCATTATTATTATTTATTTATTATATGAGAAATCCTAAAGTTCGTAATTTCTTTGATATTCCAAATACTTATTCTTTAACGAATACTCATTTTAAATAAATTTTCCGTATTCATATGATGCGTGATGCTTACAAAATTTTGTTATCATTCACAATGAATTATACGATATATATCTCTAAATACACATCAACATACAGGAAATAGGAGAAGAACCACTTATGAAGTTGAAGACATCAATAAAAGTTGATGTTTCAACTTTAAAATTCCGTACTTTTGGCCATTTTATTGTAGTTTCAAGCCATGCATTTTCCTCAGGTTTGGTCAATCAAATAATAAGTTCGTAAAAAAATGTTATACTTATTACTAATTATTAATACTTATTATTGATATATATCGAAATAAAGAACTGATACTCGTTATTTCATCAATTAGAGTGGGGTGGCCACAGATGGGGTAATAGCCATAAGTGGTGCCCCTACTCTACCGTTTGCAGTTGCTAAAAAAGATGTTGAGTATGAAATGATGTTAACATATAAGTTTACATACTGCAGTATTTTGAATTTATCATTTACTACCTGAAAAACTGACGTTAGTGTCTCAATGTCTTGTCAATATATCGACATTCCACTCACGCATTTAACAAATTTAGAGGTTTTCGAATATTTTCTATCCAATTTTAAAAAACATTGTTTCTTATACACACCTTGTCCTTATAATAACAGATGTGCAAGTGTTCAATCTGTTATTATTTATATTTCATTACAGGAATAACCAAAAATAAAGTGTTTTAAGAAGAAACTCAGTTCATATATAATTATAGAACCCTGTAATATCGACACGTAGACGTCCAAATTTCATGGCGTACTTCGAAGTGTTCGTTAATGACGGCGGTAGGTACATACGAAGAAGTTAGAAGTGGACTTTATTTTCCGCCATTTCGTTGGGCCATTTTCGGCAACCGTATCCAGAATACCCCATACAACTCCTGCAAATTACCAGGTTACGAGCCTAAAACTCCATTAACAGGCACGCGGATGAGTTTGCGGTATTGCCGGACATAAATCCAAAACGTTTTCGGGAAAGAGTTCGGGGGGGATATTCGGGTGCTGGATTCGGGGAGATGCGCGTTTATGGTGGACGCATAAATCAGCGCAGCTTCTGGCAAATTTATGGTCGAGATAAAGTCAGCCTGAATCGGAGCTTTTTATAGTTCGGCTGGTTACGTGAAATGTAGATGCCACCCTTTCTATTCTCTTGCTTCTGCTACTGCTGCAGCATGCTCTCTTTTCCCGTAAATATGATTTTAAACTCGGACCCCATTGGCGTACAACATATGAGCGACAATTATAGAAATCGAAATTTTCTACTCCTGCTTCAGTCCATGAAACAAGCTCACATAGAGCCTTAATCATAACACGTTTTTTAATTGCAGTACTCCAACATTTCGATGAAAATCCATAGTCAATAAACAATTTTCTGGAGGGGAAAAGTTACAAGATTTAGTTGCAAGAAGAATAGAAGGAATAGAAACTTGCACAAGTGGCTAGTGGCGCCCAGGAAGAATGATTTGCATTAGTAGTATAATAATAAGCATATATTTCCAACAGGTAACTACCCAATTACAGGAAAATACATAATGAATAAATATGGTTACTAAAAATATAAACAACATAGATATACAATATTAAAAATATAAAACAATATATATTTCCAACAGGTAACTACCCAATTACAGAAAAACACATAAAAAATAAATACGATTACTAAAAATATAAAACAACATAGATATACAATAGTAAAAAATAATAATAATGAAAAACATTATCAAATATAATAATCTAAATCTATAATGTCAATGTCTAAATGTTCAATTATAATAATAATGAATAAAACAAATCACTCAGAACTCCATTCGGAAGAAATCAAGATACCTCACTGTTGAGATTTAAATGCACATTTATGATAGAAACAAGTGAGTCCCAGTGCAAATCACAGCAACTTGATACCTGGTTTGCAGTAGAACATACAAAGCTAAGCGGCGATTGCGAGAGAAGATTGGTTCTGTGGGATTTTGAGTAAAATGTCTGGCTTATTCTAGTACACCTCTGAGGAACGAAGAAATTAAATTTACCCAGAAACTCAGGACAGTCGAGATTATCATTGAGCAAATTGAATAAAAATATCAATGCATTCAAACTTCTCCTGGTGTGGAGGCTCTTAGTGTCATAATATAGCTGTTTGCTATATTATTCTATGCTGAGAATTTATATTTATGATTATTTACAAGGAACGAACTATTGAACACGTGATTGTTATTGTTGTTACTCGATGGAAGAGAGAGTGACAGATTGTTGAACATAGACATGACAGTCAGAGAAGAGCTCTGAGAAAAAAGAAAAAGAGATTGTATGTTGGTAGACCTTTATATGTTGACAGTTGCTGGTGAGGCGTGCTAACGTGATCACAGAATAGTGTTACTATTCTGTGATATGTCTTCTTCCATCGAATGACAATGACAATTCCCTACAGTAGTGTCTTTTTATTATATGTTACAATATATAATGAGGTAATTTTCTTGATAAACAGCAATTGTGGAAGGTGGTAGAATGTGTTGCCTCATATTCAATACAAGCTTTCAAAAGCATTTATTTTTTCATCAATACTACTGAAATTTGATTTAGTAATTTTGAGGATGAGGAGGAAGTTTAATACATTTACATTTATATTTAAATTATGTCATATGTAGTTACAAACAAAGCATGGCTGCAGTGTGGTTAACAGAAATAAATCAATCTAAGGTCCAGTCTTTTCATATTCGGTAGAACTTCTGGGTACCTGACTGAAAGGTAATAGAACATATGGTCGTAACTGTCGGTTATGTACAAAGTGTTTACTCTAACTGGAAGTGAAAAGACACAAAAATATGATAACTAGCAGATAAAGCTTATCTGCCGCTCTAACTGAAGCTGAAAAAGTGGGACCTAATACGCATAAACTGTGTACAAGAAGACTTGTTTTGTGGTTATTATTCCGGTGTTCCTTTACACCGTATATTTTTTTATGCGTGGAGGATGTATTCATTTGTTTTAACCTCACTTTTATCATTGTCTTCTTTCTAACTACATATGGAGGTATACAAGATTTAATTCTCAATGAATTTCGACAATGTTCTTATATCTCACCTATTACTACTAATCTCCAGTTAGGTATATCATTTGACCTTTTGAAATATACCTCATTGGCACAACTTCTTTAGGAATAACTGCATAACTTCAACTGCGTAGAATAGAATAAAAAAGTACGAGACAATTGCTTCATTTATAAATATTTTAGCATTTGTTTCACTTCACTTTTGTTTACTGTTGCAGCATATGCAAAAACAATCTCATCTTAATTAATAATCTTCACCAGAGAATTCTTTCTTACATATAAATTGATAAATAGTGATGGGATTATTGAATTTCAAAACAAAAATGAAAAAGTTATTGTTAGATAAATACTAAAAAAGGAAAATTAAAAATTCAAATAAAGGAGTTAAATAATGGATCACCGGATTGGGAGATTTGAGCAAATACACCTCAAGGGTGAAGTAGTTTGAACAAAGCTCTCAATCCAGAGTGTACAAATGTGGTAGTCTGAAATGTATCGACTTTTTTTGAGGAATTTCTATTTTTCTCGTTTCTCCATCTGCAGGTTCGTACAAGTTGAACTTGGCTACGTCGTTCTGAGGAAAGCCAATAAGGTCGAAACAAGTGTCAACGACTTATTAACACGTGTCAATTGTTAATTAGCTCAGGTATTGTCTCCCAAATGAGAATTGAGTACTAAAGTTCGAGCTATTTCAAATTATTTGAAAAATTGGTTAATGTGATCAGTTTAGACCCCGTTTCGTCTGTTTTGAAACAACATCAAGTAGTAGATTTACTGAGAGAGCAATATTCATTCATTCACGACCAAAAGTTGATTTCACATCACTCTTAATGTCACCTTGTAATGTTGCCTTGCCAAGTAACTCTCTAAGAATCTAAACATTTCCTTCAATTTCGAGCATTTTTGCTTCACAGATTTATTTCATGTGCGGTTGTCAAGAGTGCATAGAAGCATGCACTCCTGATTTTGCAAGGTTTATTACTTTTTTAAATATTTAAGTGAAATGCTCACCAAAATGCATATTAATTTTTATTTTGTACTTATTTCTGTGCTTTAAATGTATACATCTGTTATTAATACATAAACACTTTATATGAAAAATAATAAAAATATTTAGAATTTCCTTATTGACAAAAAAAACTTATAAAGGATTATAAAAACTGTTTCTATTGTTTCATTTGTTTTCAGGGGGCTTACATACCTAAGCAAATATTATTCATATTTTCCTTATAACCTTGCGATTCCACTTTTTGTCATCCGGCTGCTGCGCCTATGAAAGAGAACTCAAAGCTGATATTGGTCCTTTAGGTGAAGTTTCGAATAGATTCTTATCCTGGTAAATTATGGCCAACCCTCTTCTCTATTTCGATTTTGTTCCACAAGTTTTGCAGCTTGCAACTTTATTATCTCTTTTATATTATGCAGAGTTTTCCTCTGAGGTATTCCATATTTTATGGAAGAAATGAACTTGGAAACGATATGAAAAGAATAATATGAGATTCGTTGAAAAGTTATTCGAGATTTGTAAAGCATACAACGATACTTGTCTACACTCCCATTATTACAATCTAATGTGTTCTAAAATATTCTATTTTAAGAACAGGGTTAATAAATGAATTTCCACAATTCATTTTGTCTTTTTCAGGGTTACTGGAATGATGACGACCTTAAGAATTTTCTGTTATATTACGAATACAGATATAATGTGATATTACGAATACAATAATAAAAATTCTACTATAATTCATAGTCACAAAGAAAATTTTGCACACGAAAGTATAAAGAGAAAGTGAGAACAAAACTGAAAATTAAAGTGATCCCTTCCTTAACAAAAGTCTCTCTTTGGTTTTTTGTCATCTCCAGGTTCTTAGATTTTGCTTCAACTCGCCACTCTAATGAGAACCACAAAGCTCGTAACACGTGTCTGCAGCTACTTACAATTGCGGGTTATAGCGCCAAGTTATATCTAGTTTTTTAGAAGAAGATAATCATGTACATCAAAACATCAAACTAATTAACTGTTGACGTTACGTTCAATTTTCTAGACATCTTCAATGTCTTTTAAAAAAAATGAAAACACTGAAACCAAAATATATTTTACCCAAGTTACTCTATCAAAGAACCAAATGAAAACAAGCTTTCATGTGTTTTGAAGACACCAAACCTTTACTATGGGATATCTGGAAGTACAAAGGGCAGATTATGCCAAATTATATCTAATATACAAAAATAGTAAATTATCTTTTATACACCATGAACTTCTTGAGATGCCTGAACAAACTCAACATCCAAATGTTGAATTATTATTGGAAATTGAGCATTGAAACAATTAAATATTTTGAAAATTGTTTCCAATATTTTTTCAATGAAACACGTCGACAAGAAAAAAAAATGGAACGAAATATATAGAGGAAATGAGAAAAAATTAAAGAAATAAATCAAGAAAATGAGAAAATAAATAAATAATATATATATATATATATATATATATATATATATATATATATATATATATATATATATATATATATATAAGAGAATTCAGCCATTTCCTCTTCAATATCAGTCATTTCATTTTTAAACCACGTTACACAATTTGTAATTAATCATCACCATTCAATTAAAGACCCGAAACTACCACAAATGACATATGGCAGAATTATAATTATTTTTTGAACGTTAGAATATTAAAATACCACAAAGACATAAATTTTAACCACTGCCTTCTAATTACAGCATGTCATAACGAACCTAACCTAATATTAGCCAACGAAGGGGGCACTGGCCTAATGAAAAAGTAGTAGTATAGAACACAGAGTAAAATAAGCATAATATTTCATGATGCTTCCGTTCAAACTCAAAGACGGAATGATTAAGTTGGGTTACTCAATGAGTACGTTCATAAAATTAAATGAATTATACAGAAATGAATCAAATTTTTACATAAAGGATAATATAGTGAAAAATTATAATTTCGAAATCATGTGAAATAATTCTAATTTTGTTCGAAAAGGTTCGAAAATAATCTACAAAATATATAATTCTATTTGAAGGCACAAATAAGATTAATAAGACCAATAAATAATATTCATGATAGATGAGGCCGATACTTATCAATATCCATAATGAAGCTCTTATTTATATTTATATAAGCGATTCGAAGTACAACTTATTCTTCAGATGATAAACCAACAAAAAGTATTTTAAAGAAATCTACTATAAAATCACTCATGTCACGGATGTTAAATACACAATATTACTACTTCTTTTCGGGCCTCTAATGTAATATTACTAGAATTATCAAGAATAATGAATCGAAAATTAACGAGAATAATATATGTAGGGCGTACAGAATTAACTGTGGTAGCTGAGATAAATTTTATATTGGTAGGACTATGAATCATAATATTTGAATTTTTTAAAAACGAAACCGATTCTCAACATGATATCCAATTGATAGGCGAGAGTCATACATTTAGTTTATAGTTTGAATTATTAAATAGATTGAAGAAGTGTTTCAAACTAAATTTTCTAGAATCGTTACAAATCAATAGATTAATTCAAGAAATAATAAAAGACTTTCACTTTATAGTCAATTAGGTGTTATAAATAGCGCTTAATATTTTCGATAATAGAATTCTAAGTAGCAGGTCAGAAAGATTATGTCCTCTCAGTTTTAATCTTCTAGTTGATCTGATGTAATTTTTTATTGCTATACTTGGTTTCTTTGTTCAATATTAACTTCAATTCGAAGATTGTATTCTCTTTCATTGTTATTCTACGCTCTGGCACTCCAGAATAGGTATAAACATTTGTAGGTATTTGTAAAATTGTACCAGTGTTAATTTATCATTTGAAAAAGAAACTGTAAGTCTAAAAGCGCGTCATGCGTTTTATTTGATATATTAAACAATTTTAATTGATGTTTCATTAAGAATATTCAAAATTCAACTATTTTGATGCATTTAAATATTTAATAACCGCAAGAAATACAAATAGTGATAAGATGGTACCATTTTTTTCATCAAAAAATATGCTGAGAACATCGCTACCTTCTAACAAGGCTTCTAATGGTCTACTCATTTTCAACAATTAACCAGCATAGGTAACGGAACTAACGATCGAACTTTCCACTGTCAAATACATTTTACGTCGAATAATTTTCTAGAGTCTTGCTTTCCGACTTTAATTCGGAAATTGGAGTTTCATTTTGTCCATTCATTCCAGATTTTATCGAACGTTTCGACTGCCAAATTGTGTAACTTCAACTCGACAGGCTCATCGCTAGCTGACTTTACTTTAATTGGCATTTGAGAACTTGTTATTGAAACGTCAATTAATTTCGGATTCATATCACAATTTAATATCTATCAAGTTTCGAAAGTCCTTTCGAGAGTCATTTTTTACGAACGAACGTTTCTTTGAGCTTATTAAATAATTCTCCAGAAAATAATCGGAGCATATAATCGATTATCAATATTCGATCATATTCTTCTTCGTTTTCGGGACAGTTCGCCCGCAGTGGCGTTACAAAGAAAATCTTCTGATATTGAAAAGAGTAACCAAAAATGAGATACCTATTTTGAAAGTAGAAAATTTTTAACAAAAATGATATCCTCTTTTCATAAATGAGAAATTTCTCAGAGGTCAATGATAATAGTTGTTTTTACTCCTAGAATATCGTTTTTATTCAGCTACATATAAGCATTTTTGCTTTTCGTGTTTCTCCGCCAATATTAAATTCAAACCCATATTAATGTATTGGTCTTGAAATCCAAAAGAATGAACTGAATATAACTAAGGACCTTCATTTCTGCATTAGAAATGTTTCAATAAACGCATATACCGTTGTGTGGACACCTTTAGATATGCAAAGTCAAACGTCGCTTAAATTAGTTTTTCGAGAATATCTCGTTTTCTGTGCCTCCTTTCGCATTGGTTTTCATAATGAAAGATGTAGAGAATGAAATTCTCTACAAATGGCATCTGAAGCATTCTGTTTTTAAGATAGAGGGCGCAGAATGTGAAGCCCTCAACCAAACTTACCTTTGCGCAATGTAAATCCTGAATCCCATTCCATTATTCCACATCCTCAATAAATTATTCATAAAATTTTTACCAGCTCAAATCTTGAATATCTAAGGACTTTCACGCGTTGACATATGTCAATTTATAGACACTATTTAAAATGCTAAAATAGCAGTATTTTTCATTACAAAAAATTTTTTCTGACTAAGATGACTCATTTTTATTGTCTTTTCTGATTTGAATTTATGAATATTCTTGACCAGTTGGTTGTTATCATTTTTGAGCTGCATTTCAAGATGCTATTTCAAGTAAGATTTCGCTTCCTTTAGCCAAATACATGACACAACACAATATTAGTGCATATTGCACGATATTTTCATTTAAACTCCGTGTATATTGCGACTTCTTCCTGAATGGGTGCAGAAAAACTCCACCAGGTTTCATAAATATAGATTTGAGGGAACAGAATGGCCCAAAAGATAAATGATGCCCCCCGTAAAGAAGCGTACCTATATAAAATCACCTACCCTGAGGAAGTTCAGAGTCTGATGGGAGTTAACAAGTTCGACACTCGTGGTCACCTTGCTTTACGGATTTTTTCAACTTTCAGGTTGTTTATTCAAATACTCCATTCAAGATACCGGAAAGGATAAACGTTGCCTCTGTGGCAAACTCCAAAATCTGAAGATCATGGAAAAAATGTTCCTCTACAAGATATTTCGATTGTCTGCTTCAGGTCCACATATGAACAACCTCAACTTGGTTGAGCTGTATTGATGAAAGTCCACAATGTCGAAACAAGTGTTACTACGGCTTCGAGAGGCTTCACCGATAATTTCCACTCTTATAAGAAATATGTCAATTTTGAATACAATTTATTCACTAGCATTCATTATAATGGCAAATATCTTAATAATTCCTCAACATTCATAGGACTATTTAATACCCTAATCCGTAGCAAGTTGGAGTATGGCAGCATGATCTGGCATCCTATTTACACCTGCCATCAACGCCATCTTGATGCTACTCAGAGAAGTTTCTTGCAATTTTCAGTTTGGAGGGAGGTTAAAGTTTATCAACGAATTATTGAGTCTATTCAGTTCAATCTCATTGCAGAGCAGGAGAGAAACTTTATCACTCAGATTTTTGTACAAATTACTTACAACAGTATTGATTGTCCTCCTCTCTTGTTATCTTTGAAATTTCGTGTTGCTAGGCAAAATTGTCGTAATACAGAATTATTCCACGTAGAGATTCCGAGGACCAACTCCCTAATACAATCCCCCATTTTGTTTATGGAGTCTACATTCAATAGAGTTGCTAATAAGTGTGACATTCACTTTGACTCCATAGAATTTATTATCAGGAGTTATGTGAACAAGGAAAATTGTCTAAAATGAATGGATTTAGATTCAGTTATTTGTAATATTTCACTGAATACTATAATGTAGTTATAAGTTACTATTTTTTTAGATTAGATTGAGCTCTTTACTATATCTTTTTCATTTTAATTATTTAGTTATGTATTCAACATTGTTATTATTTTCTGTAATTGGGTATTATACCTGTTGAAAAAAAGATCTTATTATTATTATAATTTTTTATGCTAAGAGTTTCATAATATTGCAAATTACGAGTAACAAAATTATCGAAAACCATTTCTTCATTAATTAGGATCTCAAATAATATCAGTTGGATTCAGAGATTCTTCGAATACTTCTACACTTTTTAAGAATGCAGGTACATTCAAGTGTTGTGCTAAAACTCAGTTGACATCATTGATAACTCTATCATCGAAAAAATAGAAACTGTTTGCGAAATAACGTTGCGAAACATTATTGCAAGCCATTAACCTATGAATGAATCAATTATTTCGTTTAGACAGTGACGGCGCCAGGTATAATTACAGGTTGAAAAGGTTGCTAATGCAGGGGCGGGCCAGGGCGTCTTTACACGTGCTTAGTTGTCACTTATGCCCGTATCGTCGAGTCTTAGAGGCGCAGTCGGACTCCTTCAGTAGTCCGATTCCTGTCCATCTTCATGGTATGTAATTAAAACAACAGCGGAAGAAGATGAGTTAATGGTTGTGTCAGACTGTCAGATAAATTTCATACCGTGCCTTTTATATCTTCTGCCGCTGATTTACAATGTTTTTCAAGACTTAAAAATGGTAATATATATAGGAAAAGATCATTAGAAATTTTACATATTTTTTACATAAATATTAAAATATTTACATACTTTGAAATTATCTTTTGGGAAATCCATGGATAAGGCCCCAACTGATTTGGTTTTGAGTAGGCGAATATAGAGAGCAAAGAAATTTCATCTACGATCACAAATGAAATAAAAATATAAAATAAATTCTCTTGAAAAAAAGATAGTTTATGTATTTAAATGATAAATGTGTTTAAAATTGATGTTTACATAATTTTCTTTCAACATTTTGTGGCACAGTGATTAGATTATTGAACTTATAGTGGACGTAATGAGCTCAGGACTACTGCAAATGAAGACTTTCAGATAAGTCCTATGGGAGAGGGGTCACTATCAGTGTAAATCAATATTTATCTGATTAAAACCGTTGAACTTTCTTTTTTTCGCATTTGTACTTGAAGTTAATAAACAAGGGTAGTCCTTAAATGATCATATGACATCAACAATGATGCCAAAAGCTCAAAAGAAAGACTAAAAGTGATATCTTTGAGCTGAGCAAAAGGTTTTTTCACAAAGCAAATCCTAGTGTAAGAAAAAGCATTGGTGATGAAATTATCTGTCATATACTATATGCTGCTTAAGTGCTCATAACTTAAACAATGAAAATAGCTAACGAGTTACTTACCACCAACCTCAAATCTCGACTTACATGATGATAACATGATATAAAATCTACTCAGGAAATGTACTCATATTTTTCAGGAATTTTAATCCTTCTTTGAAAAGACCAATCAAGAAATTCTCCGGTTCCTTCGGAAGCAAATACCAATGAATTTTCCGAAAGACATCCAAAACTTATCAGACTAACTGTACCAATTGATAGTGGGTTGGTTGCCCACAACTCATAATAGTTATCTTAAGCAGGTTCATACCTGAATTTATGAGTCAATTCTTACTAATGTTGAGTTAAGAAAAACGAATATTACTAAGAAAAAAATTTATTAGCTCTGCAGTTTTTGGTATGTAAATGATGAAAATTATTGTTTCTAAGAAATTGGTAAATATGAATTACATGAGTTATCAACATTTAAATTTAGTGATTGCACTATCATCGATGATATTTAAATTCCTAATTCAAAAAACACTTAGTGTTTAGATCTACGAAGAATCAAATAATTCCTGTGATCGCGACCTTTTAGCTATCCTCTTGTGACCTGGAGCATCTCTGCATTTAAACCAGCAGTAATCTGTAAGCATTGCTTCATTTCAGCGAACCGGATATCTTCCTTCCAGCACAGAAATATCTTGATGGAACCGTTTTCCATGCTCATCACTTACAATATCTCCGCAATAAGATGGGAAAAAATCAAGTTAGGAGGGGAGAAAATGGATTTATTATAATTATTAGGCCGAGTTGATGTTATTTTTGTAGAAGTTCGATAACTAATTGGGGATAGTAATCATCTTCTTGTTCCCTAAAAATCCATGTATAACTCCCTTGAGAGCTTCTCAAACTTCCTTTCCTTTCCCTCGCAAAACTGAATTGAATGCAATGTCCTTTACATGTTGACGTATTTGTGGCCCAACAAAGATTCCTTCCTCGACATTTGCATTACCTGCAACTTAGAATATTTGTCTCTTAAGTATTTAAAAGCCTGACCTTCTCGGTTCATGTCTTTGACAAAAATCTTGATCAAACCCAGCTTAATATGTAATGGAATGTAATGGAAGAAGAACATGTTTTGGATCTACGAGGGGCTTGGCAATTACGTTTTTTTTCACTAGTGTTAAGATTTCTTGCAGGCTAATCTGCTTGAATATAATGTGATTTTCTATCCCTACTAACAGACCTACATAACAAGCAACAGTATTTCGTATACCCTAATAGCATCCCTAAGAGTATAGCAAACACTTTCAAATCATTGCAAATTTTAAAACAAGATATAATAAAATATAAAAAGTAGCTTTTATCTCTAAAACTAGAGCTAATCTATACTTTTATTGGTCGTTTTGCATTCGGTTAACGAGAAGATATGGGATACTACTAATTTAAGACCGAAACAATTGTTGTAATATGTTCTTCATTACACGCTTGCAACAATTATTCATTCATTTATTTAAATCCAGAGTTACATAGAAACATTTACAGGCAATCTCAAGTAAAATTATTAAACAAAATAATAGAACAGAAACAGCGCCACAAATCGTGCAGAGGTAAATAATATTTCCTCTTCGCAGATCTGGTTTACAAAAAGGAAAAGAAGAAAAAGAAATAGAATAAAGACAATAGAATAATAATCCACTCATCCATACAATACCTCTCATACACTAATTTAGTTAATTACTAATTAACTAATTACTTTCATTCTTATTCCATTTGGCTTTCTATACCTTGGTAATAAACATTATGTAATAGTTGATGGCAGTAAAACTGTCATCAATAACATTAAATAAAATATTCTTTGTTATTCTCTATACATAATAGTTTTAGTTTAATTCACAACAGTATGTTTTCGTATACCCACTCTTTTAATTTCTCATTAGATGATTTTTTAGTTATATCTAAATCTTTTAAATTATTTGGCAGTTGTTTAAAATTTTTTATTGCTTTTATGCAACAACTCTTTTCGCTTACAGTCCTATGTACCTTTGGCCGTGGTATAATTTTATGCCTAGTTTTACTAGCTGGGTTTATATAAATATTTTTAAGATCATTATAGTAATATTTAAGATTTCACAGAGAAAACAGCTGATGTAAAGTCATGGGTTTCTTTTCAACAAACTTATTTTTAAAAACTAATTTTAATAATCTATTCTGTATTTTTTGTATTTAATTTATTTAATTTTTTTTTTTTTTTATAATTCTGACACAATATTAATTCATGGGCACAATTTGCCAGTCTACCAATTTATAGTTGTCATACTTGCCTAAAGCAACGACTGACAAATTGTTATTCGTCAAACTCTTGTTGACTCAAGTGACAACTTTTTCATAAGATTAATACTAGAAATACTTGCCCGGCTACATAGTACATTCGATACATCTTATGTTTTCGAATGTTTACGGCCATTACTTGACGTATATCCGTCCCAAAACTGAAATGACAACGAAAACATTGACGTACATTTCGCCTGCCAACAAGTACGATTCGCCAGTCTGAAGAAGTCACCATCATCATGGTGAAACGTACGTCACAATGGTTTGATGATAGTTTTCAAATATATACTATAATGTTTGCTTTACCATTTTAATATAATTCAAGGTTTCGTCCGCCAAAAGTGATCTAATGACCTTATTAAATTTGGTTAACCAATCAAATATATCAACATCAATTTAAGAAGAAAATATTCATAGAATTGAAATTTCTTCAACAATTATTCAATCTTTATCTAAATCAGCAAAGCACTTCACCTGTAACAAATTGAAAAGCCGATATTTCGCTCTAATTATCACAAATTACTTTTCCTTAATTGCTGTTGTTTCCAAACGAAAATCAAATACGAAACGTCAGATGTGAATAGAAATCATATCTGGGGCGTGAATAACCATCTAAACCCATAAATTAAATACCAATTACTCAGGAAGGCCATTAAATTTGTTACAAATGTATGGCATTACCAAAACAAACTATAAAAATTAGTCATGGCGAACCTCCTAGGTCGTTAACGAAAGCATGTAATATGCCGCATAAAATTAGACATATCGAATTTTGAAACGGAATGTGCATTGAGATGCCCCCCTTTTATATCGCCGTGAATATCACGTAAGGGAAGTTTCGATTCAGAGATAATTTATTATCTATCTCAGTGTTCCTGAAAATCATTCACTCTTTGCACTTGGAGTTTAACAATTTTTTGCAAGTTCCTCTCTCAACTCAACGATAATTTTATAGTTTTAGTCTACATTAAAATTATTAAAAGAAGTCCAAATAACATTTATAAATTCTTAATTTAAATAAAACTCAGTAGTTTTTCGATTTTCACTATAATTAAGTTAAAGATAACAATATTGTTCCGCCAACACAGTGGCTTCATCAGATGTAGATGATAAAATGAGTTCATCGATTCTTTTTTGTATAGAACGTCAGTTTGACGTATGTAAAAACTATCACATTCACTGCAAAAATTTTATAAACGCCACTTCTCGAAAATAAGTCAAGTTTGTCCTTGTTATTTACTAACAATGAACCCAAATGCTTTTTTTTGTTTGTGCATATTGTCTTCACGTTATTTTTATGAAATCTTCTACAAATTTTATTGCTCAAGTTAGGTATATAATTAATTGAATGAAATTAATAAATATAATACATTTCATTCCATTAATTATCTACCTAACTTGAGCAATAAAATTTGTAGAATATTACATAAAAATAACGTGAACACAATATGCACCAACAAGAAGAATTTGGGCTCAAACTCAAACTCAAACTCAAACTCAAAACGTTTATTTATCTTTTTGGTAATTACATTTCATGTGTTTATTACAATATTTTACAGTTATAAGGTCTGGCGACCTTCTTCAACTCTAGGTATTTAAACATAATATGTAAAAAAAAAAAAAAGAAAAAATAAATATTCGTATTGGTACAATTGTTTTGCGTCTGTGGCCGACTTATTTATTACGTGCCATTGGCTTAAATGTCCGATTTTCAATTGGGTTCATTGTTAGTTAATAACAATTTATAAAATATTTTGCAGGAATTTACCTATTTGCAATGACCAGGTGGATTTTTCCGTGAAACCAGTGTTATATTCTGTTGTTTAAGATGTTGATGATGGTTTCAGGATATGTGAAAGCTGTACATTTGAAATTCAGTACCATTGTATACTCTTGATAATGGGTCAACCACCCGAAACATATGTAGAGTTTTTGATATATTCGGTGAAACTTAAGTCAAGTAAGTTAATTTTAATTTATTGTTTTTAACATAATTAAAAAACAGTAAAAACATAAATAGTGTAGTTGAAATAGTAGAATACGTCTAGCAGGAGTTTCAAAAATATTCACAGGAAAAATATATCGGGTAGAAAATTTACAGGGTCATCTAGTTGAATAAATTCCATTTATTAAACGTTTTCTCTCACAAAACTACGTAAATATTCGAATTCAAATGAAAGTGGGAGTCAGAGCACGATATATAAGGTTTATGGACTTTCCATCGTACTGTCCATACATCCGTCGTCAGAAGATGCCCCATTTGTATTCTAACAGCGGAGCGTTGATAATTTTACGGCCCTCGGTGTCGTCCGATTAGAATAAGACACGCGCCCTGTACAGCCATTCCGGTTATTTACGGCGGTTGGACCGCGCCGTGTGTTACCTTTACGAGCAGAGTTCCCATCGTTGCCGATCTGACGATCCACTTTTTAATTGTTGTCGCATTAACATCAAAATCGGAATGCTTTTCTTGCTTGCTTACGAACAAGAGTCATCAGAGTCGGTTCTAGCATCTAGGATTTTCTCAATTAGCTCAAATGCCAACAGCTTCTGTAACTATTTCATTCAAATTGGCACTATGTTTATTCTTTTATTTATTGGGAACAACAATAATTATGCTTACCATAAGATACTTTTCACTTACGAAGGAAATATGGCTAGAATACTAGATAGTTGTATAGTAATTTGGAGTGATATTTCTTCACAAGGAAAGTTTCCCCTGACAAGGCCCCAATCTTGCCTACTCCTTGTCAGGAGGTTGAATAGTTGTTATGTTGAATCCGGCTCGAAGGATCATGTTTAGAAATGAGGAGTGCATTTCCCTACAAAGAAAATTTTCCCTGACAAGGCCTCAATCTGCCTACTCCTTGTCAGGGGTTGAATAGTTGTCGACTGATGGACAACCAATTTAAGGCCAAATTCTCCCGATTCCTGGAAATTGGTATGAAAGGGTTTCGGTGCTGACAAGGCCTCAATCTGCCTACTCCTTTTCAGGTGAATGAGTTAACTACTGATGTAGAACTGATTTTATCAAGAAAATATTACCAAATTTATACATAAAATGAAACTGTTTAATCGCTAAAATGAAGTTCATCACTCTCATGCGAGTGTGGTGAACCCATAATATTCGCAATAGTTGCGTTAACCTACTTATTGTCTAATACATTATTATAAAATATTTCTCTATTCTCACTATATAAATCTGTTCAAAATCTTCAAGATTCTGAACATGCTGAGAGGCTCCGAGGATCTAACAAGAAGGCTTCATCTCAAATGAAGATGTACTAAATTCTCCCATATGAATTATTAACTCTGCATACAAAATCTGTTCGATATCTCAAAGATTTTGAACATGCCGGGGGACTCCGATGATTTAACACCAAGTGCTTCATTTCGATGGTTGTAGTAAATTTTCCCATCTGACCCGGTTTACTATCTGGCTCTCTTCATCGGTGAACTTCAGCTTGGATTTGTTTCAATGTTAAAGGACCTGGAATGTTGCTCCTTTGTATTTTCTGGTTGAAGAACCTGGATTGTGAATCCTGTCGTGTGTGACTGCCCCTCGATAGACGCTGATGGTCCTCTTGGTTGCTAGTCTTGTAGTTTCTATATTGAAGGACCTGGAGTGTATATCCTTCCGTCTTTGACTTCCCCTCGATAGACTCTGATGGTCCTATTGGTTGCTAGTCTTGTATTTTCAAGTTTAAGGACCTGGACTGTGGACCTTTCCGTGTTTTACTGCCCCTCGATAGACTCTGGTGGTCCTCTTGGTTTCTAATCTTGTATTTTCAAGTATAAAGAACCCGGACTGTGGATCCTTCCATGTTTGACTGCCCCTCAGAGGACCATCAGATAGACTATGATGGTCCTCTTTGTTGCTAGTCTTGTATTTTCAATGTTGTTGGACCTGGAATGTAGATCCTTTCGTGTTTGACTGCCCTTCGATAGACAATGATGGTCCTCTTGTTTGCTAGTCTTGTATATTTAAGTTAAAGGATCTGCACTGTGGATCCCTTCATGTGTGACTGACCCTCATAGACGCTGATTGTCCTCTTGGTTGCTAGTATTGTAGTATTTCAACTGTAGCTCGAAGGACCATGTATAGGAATATGGGGTGCTATTTCCTCACAAGAAAAAATTTCCCCTGACAAGACCTCAATCTGCCTACTCCTTGTCAGGAGTTTGACTGATGAACAACTAATATAGGGCCCAATCTCTCGATTCTTGCAAATCGGTATGAAAGGGTTGTTTGCTGACAAGGCCTCAATCTGCCTACTCCTTGTCAGGTGAATGAGTTGACTACTGATGTAGAACTGATTTTATTGAGAAAATATTACCGAATTTATACATAAAATGAAACTGCTAACTCGCTGAAATGAAAATCATCACACTCATGCGAGTATGGTGAACCCATGATATTCGCAATAGTTGCGTTAACCTACTTATTGCCTAATACATTTTTATAAAATATTTCCCTATTCTCACTATATAAATCTGTTCAACATATTCAAGATTCTGAACAATAGTAATTTATCTATTTATTCATTCATTTATTTTTTCATTTTACATTTTTCATTCGTTTATTTATTCATGTAATCATTTCTCCTTTTTTTCATTCATTCATGTCTTCATTAATTATTTAATTATTCATTCGTTCATCTACTATTCATTCACATACTATTATTCATTCAATCATTCATTCGTTTATTATCTATCAATTCATATAAATGTTCATTGTCATAAAAGTTTCATTGACATACAATTTCTAAATCCATAAATCAGAAGAATATTAAGATTGATGCTTTTTCAAACTAGTTCTATTTTACTCTTGATAATAGGCTAGATGCCCGAAACTTAAAGTATATACTTGACTATATCAAACATTTTTGTGGAATTTAGTTTATTCCAGAGTCCTCTTTTCACAACTAATTAAATGAGTGAATCAATTGTATTTATTGTCAATGAGTTGAGGATTTACAATCGAATATCAACGTACTCAGTAAAGGATCTGAGCTGTTGTGCTGAATCCGTGCCTGTAGTACAGAGGACAGCGAAAAAATTTAATAGCATCTTGCCGATTTGTGATAATCCATTAACTTTTTCATTAAGTAACCATTACTAGGATAAAAAGTATACATAAATTAATTCGTTGTTATTTAATCAATATTTATATTTACCAACCAACACATATTTAATGCGCACTTTCCTTCCTTTACAGAACTACAACTTTTTCTTTATATTCGCAAAGTTAGTCTTACCTTCTGTTGCAATTTTTTCATTTAAATTACTTTTCTTCTAACGCCCGTTGAGGAAGTCGCTTCTTCGTAATTCTAGTTGAACGTTTACTTCGAAGATCGAAAATAGTTGAAAGACGGAAAAGAAGAACCAACTTGATTCCACTTCGGAGAAATAAGCATGACACGAAAAAATCGATACGAATTAATTCTTCTTAATTAACGCGTTTTGCAATGTGTGAAATTCAATAATTTCGATTTACTGTGTTTATTGTGAAACTTAATTCTATGAAATTTTGTTTATTATCAAACATAATTTTTAATTCTTTTTTCTTTCCATTTTCATCTTTTTAATGTGTTATATGTAGGTTTATTCCTTCTGAGATTATAATTATTGAAGCGGTAAAGATTTTATATACTAACTGGAACCAACAGTCCGAAGAAAGATTGAATTTATCAGTTATAAAGTAATTAACTGTAGTAATTAAGATACGTCCATTCATTACACTGAGGAACAATTTGTAACATAATTTCTTCGGCTTGGCATCGATTTTTAGACTGTTTTAGAGGTAAATTGGCATGGTGATTCCAAAACTTTGATCATTTTTTTTCTACCACGTCAAGTTTTTTTCTACAGTTGTTCGCACACTATACTGGAGTGTTTGAGAATGTGGACAAAAAGAACACATGGTAAACTTCCATTAGGTATACCAATGAGTTGGCGTGAACCCAAACACCATTCGAATGATTGTTACTTTTGTAATGTAAAAACTGCAGGATATAGCAAAAAAAAAACAAATATAAAATAGATTGTCCTAGTTTACCGCCACCTTCACGCCATATGTCACATTCAGCTGAAATTCAAGTGCCAGTTTTTCAAGAATTAACCTCTTGAACCAAGATGAGTTGAGCGACGATCGAAGTGACCCCAGCGACAAAGATTTTAGAGTTTGTGATTCTGTTCGTAAAGCTTAATCAGCATGAGTTAAATGACTTAAATGAGTTAATTGAAGTAAAATTGACATTTCAAGTCAAACATTTATGTATCATAAATTTAATAATCATAAAAATATTCAGATACGAAAAAATTTTGCCTTCTACTTTCCTTAACCCCAAATTTGAATTATTTGCACCCATATATATTCTTCACACTGAAAATAATTATAATAGTAAAGACTTCATCCAATATTCCACACAAATTGTGTGAAAATAGCGACAGACGAAGAAATAATGTTAACAAAAAACTAACAATGGAATAACGGCAAATAAAATCAGCATAATTCTACAAAAATTTAAAGAAATGAATATGAAAACCTCAGTCTAATTAATAAATTAAATATACCATGAAATTCAAAAAGAAAAGCAAAAAAGATCTTAAATCATGAAACAGTTCTTTATAATAATCCTTTCATACACCTCATTAAAACCTTTTAACTACTAAGACAAAAACATTTTTCAAAAACCTCCGTAACGGAAATCATTAGCATAACTCCTTGTAAATATTTCGAAACCAATAAAAATCTCTATCACAACCCTTCCAAGTACCGAAAGCGGGAGTCCGTTCCAGGCAATTAACTGGGATGGAACTCGGCATGCTGGGTGTCTCTGCCGCAGAAACAAAAATGATATAACCGCCGACAGAGTCGATTTGCGGCCATATAAAGGGGCCACATACTCATTATACAATGAGGTGACGTATACGTTACTCAACCAGAGTTTCGCTAACAGATGTGTTGCCACTTAAATGTTGTTCCTCCAGTAGACATCCGAGATTTGAGACAATTTTATTACCCGTTAAATACTGTCAACACCCCATTGTCTGGGTGGAAATTTGACGAGATTTGTTGGCGACACATATGTCGAAATTGCTCCACAGGGTATTTGATATGTTTCTATGGTTACTTGGGTGGTCAAAGCAGAAATTCTACTAATGAGAAGGGAAAGATTTTATTAGCCATCAAAACGGAAAATGAAAAGAAAATTTTAAACAATTTGAAGCCACAATTAACACTGAAAATAAAGAAGGTCGCTACGTGATTTTTCTGTTGATAAATCAATGAGCAAAGGGTAATTTTTTAATTTATTCAGTACTAGTATGTTAACAACGATTTTTCAATCATTTTGTGAAATTCCTTGATAAAATTTTTATGTGCTTCTCATTAGTATTTAGGGGGAAACCTGGATATTTTAATCGAATTTGAAGGCATATAAACATCATTCTGTAACTTAAGACTTATTCTAATTTATCACACCATAATTCTACATAAAAAATATATAATTTTTCAGTTTTCAGAGACACTTTTTTCAGGCGTTTTTTTCAGGATATTTTGAAGTCTTCGAAGATGTGTAAGACATTGAATTACACGGTATGAGTGTACAATTCAGTGAAGATTAAAAATTAAATAATACACAGGGTGTATTATTTAGCTGCTAAAATTCAAAGTTGGTTAAATTGTGCTATTCTGAAAAAAATTTTTCGGAATATATTTTCGTTTTATATTTCGAAACCACTCTTTTCAGCAAGCTTTGAGAATTAAATTAACGACAGTAGATAACAATAATTTATAATCAAAATCTGCACATAAAATTGATCTATTTACATGAGGGGTAATAATAAAAACTTGTCTAAAAATCACTGACTGAACGATTCTTTATTCGACTAGTTTCGCCTTTCACGGCATTATCAAGAATGAAAACATATTACAAAGACAACCTTTAAATATTTGCAGATCTGTTCGGACCACAGAATACACCTTAAATTCAGTCATAGAGGGGGGTTTCCAAAATTATGAGAGATTTAACGGAGGGGAGTGGTTTAGTAGTTTATTTGTAATATGTTTTCATTCTTTATAATGCCGTAAAATGCGAAACTATTCGAATAAAGAATTGTTCAGTCAGTGATTTTTAGACAAGTTTTTATTATTACCTCTCATTTAAATATGAACTATCACAGAGTTCCGTCCATTCGTCATCGTCCATTGAATTTATGATCTATTTACAATAAATGTTTGGATAGTATTCCTCCGACCTGGTTATAACCATTTATAACACTTACCCCCTGTAAATTATTGGTAATCGCACCGGCTAGCTCTAAAATTTTGGAAGACGTATATAAATTCTCCTGATTCAGTTACCATATAAACAATAAAACTAGATAATTCTATTTCAAGTGTTTATTCAATATCTTTCTGATTCACGATTAACAAACAAATTCAGATGGAAGTTCTCTCTTATCTCACTTATCCGGTTGTTCTCACTTCTCTGCTTGTTCAGAACGCCTATTATCACTTTTCACGTGAAAAATCGAGTCCAAATCTTCAAAATCACTCGAAAATGGGTAGAACCTCAAATTTAATGAAATTGGATATTTCAACTCCAGGGTATATAACGCTCACAAGCGCACTCAAAATTTATGAATATTAAAGATATTATATTTAACAATCAGGAAAACTTATCAGTCGCAATACTCGATACGAGAAATCCAATATCGGAATGAATCTATAACCGGAATATCATGCGTACTTACATCGATGTATTTCGAACTACGATTATTTCATGCGATGCGGTTTCAACAATTATCTCTTCAACCAGTGTAAAGTATTTTATAAGGTTACACATTGAATAATCTCAAAATTAACTGCCGCACCCTCTCGAATACACAAGGGCAGTTTCTGATTGATTCACACTCGTAAATTATCCGGTTTCTCAAATCGTCGAGGAGGTTCAAATCTGGAAATCGAGCAGGCCATCTTGCAGCCCACCTCATCGAATTCAGAGACTGATTCTACGTTTCTGTTAATAAATAACGATCAATCAAACTCAAAAGTAGTATTGCTCAATATTATTCGATATATATTATTATTAAATATCTCAAATTATTCGTTATAGCTGATGCGTATTTCCCATTTGATTAATTCTCTTCAAATTTTTTTTATTTTTATGAAAATGACTGAGAAAGTTTGAATGAATAAGAAACCCGCCAAAACACTGCTATACAGGTTACTTAATGTGGTGACGTCACGTTGCAATAAACACAGTAACCGTCACATTGTAATACGACTGTCGAATATTAAATTTAGTGATTGTGGACGATTTCATAATTTTACTGCGATAAAATGTCTTATAAATGTTGCGTAGTGCCACAATGTACTAACACATCTATTAAAACCCCGGAGAAAATGTTTTTGAACCTTCCGACAAACACTAAAATTCGGAAAAAGTGGTTAATACTCTCTCGTAGAAAGATATAGCTGTAAAATCTCACGATTTCATGTGTGAATATCACTTTAACGTAACTAAATAATTCCTACCCTATATTTCATACATAAATAACCAGTTGATTTTATTACATATTCCTTATAGTCTTCTCTATAAATTCTACTATATTTTGAGGTTATTAATTACGTACGTATTTTATTGTTGATCTTGACCGGAATAAACCGGATTTTATTCCTATATTTGTATTTTTATACTTTGGTATAATAAAAGATTCAAAATAATAAAACTTCAATACTTTATTTTATGGGGGTTATATTTTAGCCAGAGGTCAATTAACGATGATAAAATTGTTTTTGCAGATGGAGAAAGATATAGCAAACTATACACAATATCAAATGGGTTTCAGCAAAGCTATAATCATGGTTGAAGGGGCTATGCCATCTAAGTTTGAACGTCAGCTTGATCGCAAGAAAAGACTGTCAGACCCTATCATGTTACGAACAGTCTATATCAGACGCTTAAAAACCAATATTGATCAAGAAACAAAAGCTGCACCAGATATGCCTCCTGGAACAAGCGCACTGAATGATGACATTGATATACCTGAATTATCATGTTATTTGGAAAAACTAATAAATATTATGTTTTTTCAGAACCTATCAACCTATTGTGACAAAGAAACATCAACTGAGCCTATTAGTAGTGCAAACAAACAAGTTCAAACAAATATCAAAGTGTCTTATAAAAGCAAGGCAGTACAAACAAAATCAAATACAAGAGATATTTGAGATATATCTGAGATATTTCTGCTATCAGCTTTAACAAAATTGCTCTCCATCGTACCTTGTATAACATATATTCATAATTCTCAAAATAATTTCTTTGTTTTGTCTCTAACAAATAGAATAGCTAATAAAACCAAGAAATAAACACTCAAACATACACGTAAAAGGTCATCAGAGAAACGAATGTTAGCCTTTGTTGGCTGTTGGCTTTGTTTCCTGCACGGTGACGTCACTCGCGATTTAGCCAATTCAGTGCGTTTTCAATCACGTGATCAAATATGAAATTTTAATTATTTCATTATTGATTTCTTTTAAAACTCATATATATTTCAAAAGGATATAATGGCTATATTGGTTTGAAATAATATTACTATCAACCTAACAACATTTTGATCTATATTTTTATTGCAGTCAAATAGCCTATTACCCCTTGAAGTTTGCACATATATACAGGTTGTTCCATAATAAATGAACAAATTATTTCCCAAGTCATAACCGGGAGCGATGCCTTCTTGAAAATAATTAAGCTCAGATATCTCTATCAAGTCAGGCATATTCCCAAATTTTTCCTAAATCAAGTATTTCTTCTGGTTTTTTCCAGTTATTCGTCCCAATTTATTAAATGTGACAAATGAATGTTATTATTGTTGCATTTCTTTCATTGAAGTGAAATTTGTTGAATTCTTTCAATGCAGGTATGTCCTTCTACAGCTACTGCAATCTTATTCGAACTGTTGTTTCGCAACTATTTGAAGATAACAGTTAAATTGATGGTGTCTACCCTAAATAATGTAGCGTGATTCACAGGCGTCCAACACCAACAATGGATTTAAAATATGTTGAACAGTGGCGTCCTAATCATTAAACAAAACATTATATTAACATTAATAGTGACAATTAAATCATGGATAATTTCATCAAATGAAATATTCATCAGATTTCACATACAGTTAAACCGTTTTGCAATTCGTCGAAACATCAAAGACAAAGTACAAAATTTCAGGCTATTTGAATTATTTGAATCATTGAATATTGTTATGGGCAATAACCTTCAAGAGGCTTCGACCATTCTATCCTAATCGATAGTCTGAAAATTGCATTATTGAATTTGAGACGTGAACGATTTGGTTTAACATTTCTTTCAAAATTTTGCACAGCAAAATAAATATTCGTGTACCAAGGCCTGGTCTGAGGCGGAAAAATCAGTAATAATTCAGCATTTAATATAGAAGTAGTACTTCGAAACGTCGTCATGCGTATTTGTATTGAATTATGAAAAAATTCTAAATATTGTTTCATTATAGATATTAATTTTCTCCAAGTATCGGCCTCATCAATCATCAATTTTAATATATTTTATGTCAATTACAGTAGATCAAATGTTATGTCACGTTCTCCTATCAACTGTATATGTAATCTTTATGTTGGGTGATGCTGTCGATGTGATGTCTATTTGGATCGGCTATCAGTGATTTTGATATGCCACTCAGAATAGAGCAACGGGATGTGATATTTTCATTAACTTCTGTTGTCTACATATGACTTATCGAAATATTTCAAATAAAATTCTCAGGGAGCTGTCTACACAATTGTTGTCAACGAGAACGAACCCATCACTTTCAAGAGTGAATATTAAGAGCGTTTCGAAAAGTTCATCGATCTTGTTGAATGATAATAGGATACAATTGTTTCATCATTATTATGAATCATCAGTCCATATAATCAATCAATCAAGAATCGATGACTTTCAAAACGAACATAGGTCCTATACCAAATTGAGGACAGTTTTACCGAGTGAAATATTCACTTAGGCTCCCTCTATCGGAGAAAGGACGTATAAACTCTCCCTGCCGTTCAAGATTCCTACTCATGACAACAAGAGTGAGAGTAGAAGGCTTTGTAGATATTTCATTCGAGCACTACAGAAAATTGTCCGCAATGTGTACGAATGATCCCATGCCTAAACGCTCCAGATCACGCCCTAGCGGGCAAAAGTGTAGCTAGTTTCAAGATTCACAAATCATTCAATACTAGTATATACTGAGACTCTTAATCGAAATATCGAAATATTTCAAATATATATTTAAAATATATATATTTATATATATATATATATATATATATATATATATATATATATATATATATATATATATATATATATATATATATATATATATATATATATATATATATATATATATATATATATATATATATATATATATATATATATAATCCACTTTCGTTTTTGCATGTCTTATCCTCCGTCACTGGGTTGGAGGGGTTGAAGTCGATCTCGTGGCGATTGCGTTATCTAAGCGACCAGAAGCAGAGATTAAATTTCCCAACGTGCCCCCAGTTTGGCCTTGAGTCGCTCAAAACGATTGTATTTTCCATCCCCCAATGACTGGCGCTTCGTCGCTGGTACAAGGCTCTTTAATGTTCCTATTAGAGATTGAAGTGATAAATTTAACTGGAATTAACTACGAAAATGCATTGTCAGGGAAATTCTAGTAGAATGATCTAGAGAATTTAGTTTACTTACCCTTACATAAATTTTAAAATTTTTCCTATAATATCAAATTATTATGTATTGTTACTTCAATGGAATGAATATTTCATGACACATGTTCAAGGATTTCCAATGACGACTACGTTTTGTATACCACGCCACATAAAAGATTTTAAATTTCAATAATTTTCATTTTTTCATCATCACAAATATGCAGTTCTTATGAAGGTGAAAATCAGTGTAATAATGTCACAAATATACACATTTTTCTATTCACAATATGCAAAATTCTATTTTCTGTTCTAACTATCAACTTGTGATCTATGATTTAATAATCAAATACAGCTTATATTCACTCTTTAAGATATGTTAAAATCTATATTTAAGATAGTTAAAATCAAAAGAATGTTTTCACAAGACTACAATGTGCGAAATGTCATAAATAATTATGACATGTATTTTATTTCTGCGGAGCTAACACCATATAAATACATATTTTAGATTAACCGAAAAATTATGATTGCTCTAAAAACCCACTCTTCTGTGTTACTTAAATCTGGTGCACCTAACCAACTTCTTGTAAAAATCAAAAGTCTTCTTTTCGATTAGAGATAAAGTTTGAATGTTCGTATAAAGGTTTGTTATTCAATAACGACAGATCAGCTAAATATATATGGATGAAATTCAGCACAGACGTAGATTGTGGTATATGAAAAACATCCCTGAAAAATACGAGGTTCCCCTGAGAGACATGTTTTATTTTTGTTCATTACAAGGCAGATTTATTCCTTTTCATAATGTGGTAGTTAAGAGTTTAGGAATAACTACTTTTTATACTGTAAAATGACGGTACATCATATATAGGTATGTGTGACGTTTCGTTATAAAAATTATCAAATTTACACCAGATGGTAAACACTTTGAAGTTTTTAACACAGAAAATTATATGGTTGAGTGTACTTAAAAATTGGTGGATTTAAACTATATTGTAATAGTTCAGTAAGACAGTGAATTCTATTTTTGTTGTTTACAAACTTTTCTTCTACTTCAATTTTGTTCATCATATTAGGCATTTGCAGTAAAAAGGAAAAGAAAACAGTTTTTTCTAGATTTATAAACTTTCTTTCAACAATTGTGAGGTACATTTTATCAATATGATCGCATATTCGGACATGGCGATTACATCTGCGAACATTACTATGAATACTTCTGGCATTACCCTATCTTCTTCTGTCATTACGATTACTTCGAGCCATTGAGAAGTAGCCATCTTCTACGTAGATTATATGAAATTCATAAATTGAAATGATAAAGAATATTCGGTTTTCTAGGTTTATAGACTTTTATTCAACAATTTTGACATACGTTTCACCAATATGAGCGTTATCTTCAAACGTTACGATGACTTATTCGGACATCGTGATGGACTTCACACACTACGACCAATTCTTCGGGAATTACGATGACTTCTTTGCACACCACGATGATATGTGATAGCTTCTTCGGTCATTAGGAGGACTTCTTTGAACATTACGATAGCTTCTTCGAACATTACGATATGGCTTCTTCTGACATTACGACAGTTTTTTTGGATACAAGAATGATTTCTTTGGACATTACGATGGCTTCTTCGAACCAGTGAGAAGTAGCCATCTTCAGTAGATGTAGATTCTACGAAATCCATAAACTCAAATGATAAAGAATATTCTGTTTCCTAGATTTATACACTTTCATTAAACAATTTTAACGTACCTTTCATCAATATGAGAGCATCTTCAGACGTTTCGATGACACCACGATGGATTGTTCGAGTATTGTGATGGCTCTTTCGGGCATTATGATGGCTTCTTTGAACATTGCGATGACTTATTGGCACACCACGATGGATTCTTCGGGTATTGTGATGGCTTCTTCGGCCATTACGAGGGCATCTTTGAACATAACGATAGCTTCTTCGGACATTGCGATGGCTTCTTTGAACATTACGATAGCTTCTTCTGACATTACGATGGCTTTTTTGGATATAAGGATGGTTTCTTCGGATATTACGATGGCTTCTTCGAACCAGTCAGAAGTAGCGATCTTCTACGTAGATTCTGGGAAATTCATACATTGAAATGTTAACAATTTTGACGTACGTTTCACCAATGTGATGGCAGCTTCAGACGTTACGATGGATTCTTCGAGTATTGCGATGATACCACGAAGTTCTCAAAATACTACAGAAAAGCAAACAGTGTTTCCCACATTTATTCACAACTTTTCACACTTTTATTCAAATAATATGGCTTATGTTTCAACATTACGATAGCTTCTTCGAACTGTGCAAGAAATACATTGTAATGGTAAAATGTACATTAGAATTGTCGAATAAAATCATGTAGATTTAGGAAACAGTGTTTTTTCCCACCTTATTATTGAAATAGTTTTCCACCGAGTAACAACATTCAATATTTGAAATTGAAAAAATTTAGGTATTTGTTACAGCATTAGCTCTAACGAATTGACAAAAAGATAGTTAGAAATGTTTGTTTCGGTTTTTTGTGGGAGGTCGATTTATTTTGTTGGCGGAAGGCATAAAAACTCCTCGAATATTCGTAAGAAATTCGCAGATTCCCCCGATTTCCTAGTATATTATTACCTTTTGTACGGAATACGGGTGGCGACGATGCTAAAAACACGGGAGGTCGGCACTCGATAAACAAAAGAGAAACAACGTCCGAGTGGCAGCGCACGCTGCGATCCTCAGACAATGGACGAGTGGAAGAAACATTGTTTTAGGAGATTTCGAGAGCTCCGGATTATAGACCACCTCGGCAGCTGCTTTTTCAAATTATAGGTGCATTAAGTAAGATACGGCACGCGAGTAACGAGTGAATGTGAGGTTAGGTATTACCTTGCCACTTCAGTTCTCGAGCATCGCCACTTTACATTTTATGGTTATAATTGCACTTTCCATTGTGCGGTGATTTATTGCCGCTTAACGAACGAAAAATCGTTCTACATGATCTCACTTCAGTAATAGTGTGATGAATTTCATGGGGTGCAACCCTTAACCTGTCTGTGTCATATTGTTTCATTTGTACTTACGTAGTTCGCAGTTTTAGATGACTTTTTCTTTCTTTTGAAGGGTAATTATCTTTCTTACAAGTAGGAATGATAAACTGAGAATTCTCTACAATAGAACTTCAATGTCTTGTATACCTAGCACAATTTTTCAAGTATAAGGAAGTATATTAAAACATTTTACTACATAAATATTGAGCAAATAAATTCTCAAATAAACCTAAAAAGAGACAAGGTTGCAACACTCTATTAAGAATTACAAATTCTATAGGAATATTTTGCCATATAGAATAATCAAAAACGTATTATTTTTATAAATATCATAATTCTGTGAATTGTTTTTCGGTAAACTATTCCTTTTTTTTTGTTGCTATTATATAAAATTTCATATTGTCACTTAGATAACTTCTACAAACAGTACATGTTCATCTAAATCTGTAAACGATTATTATTTTTCTAATTTCGAATTTTGTAATTTTTTTAAATGCAAATACTCTCTATTTCTTTTTTGTTATACCCTCAACTTTGTTCATATATATTTCAAGATTGGCATAAGTAAGATTAATTGTTCTGTGATTGGTCCTGCTCATTCCTAAGTCTTCCTTTATTCTTGACACTCTAGAGCAGTGTTTCCCAACGTACGGCACACTCCCCAAAGGGGGGCAATTTGATTGTTACGGGGGCAATTCTAAAATGGGCTCCTTTAGTTTAATCCTTTCCCATTTCTTAATTTTAACTTTTTTTGGGGGGCATAAAAATTTTATAAAGGCTAAGGTGGGGCACGGCACAAAAAAGTTGGGACACACTGATCTAGAGTATAGACTATGACTGAGTTATTCGTACAAAAAGTTTTTAATTATTTATTTATTCATTTTCAAATACAGTACTCAATAGCTTAAGCAAACTATTGAGTGCGAAAAAGTCACAAAAATCCATAACTTATGTACATTTAAACTAGAAACAGAACCAGAAACTCAAAAATAACTGATCTGAAAGATATAATTCTGTCGGCAAACTGAAATTGAAGATTGCCCACGAAAACTAATATATAAAAGCCTTATATCTAAACTAATATCTAAAATTATATTTAAAAAAATATTTGTTTCATGTGGATTCCATCACATATAGGAATTCAGAGAAATGAAAAAGCCGACGAATTAGCTCGTAGCGCGATTACCTCTGACGAATCCAAAACAGTGACAAAAGTAGTATCTACAGACATTAAATCAATGGTAAAAGTAGCAATAACCCAGAAATGGCAAAATCAATGGCAAATGCCCGGTGCGAAACTAAGATTAATAAAATATGATGTGAAACCGTGGCCTGACGAAACAAAGAACCGTAAACATCAAGTGCTCATCAATCGGCTACGCTTAGGACACACCAATCTCACTCACAGTTATCTGCTAAATCACACCGAAGAGCCAATGTGTGACTTATGTGGAACAAAACTGAGAACACAACACTTTTTCACCGATTGCCCAAAATACTTGGTGCAGCGAAATAACTTTGACTTCCTCCAGATTTCCACAGCATAATTGGCAGAAACTGTAATATTCCAAATATACTGAACTTTTTGAAATGTATCGATATTATCACAAAATTGTGAACATGTACGGCTCGCTAATAACCAATTAGGTTGATGCGAATATGCTTGAATAAAAAAAATATATATCTAAAATACAGTCAGGCAAGAGCCTGTTCACAAATATGTCAATACCATCGTGAAAAGGCTAAAAGTTGCCACAAATTTTGTGAAATTGTAAAAAGGTTAGAAAATAAGTACGAGTCATGAAAAAAGACGTGGATAAAAAACACTCTTGTTCCAACAAAGTCAGCTAGAAACACGGAAATTGACAAGAGGAGGAAAAAAACCACATTCAAGAAAACATCTAGTCAACTTGTACAGGAACATCCCAACATATCGTACAGAAAGTCCCAAATATTTCCTACGTGTTCCATGTAATGAAACATTGAATCAGGTAGTTAGTAACTCATGAGTTACATCTCGTTCTAGACAATACCGTCAGAAGAGAACCATAAATATTTCAAAGAACGTCTTGAACGGATTCAAGATTTCTAATTTAAGATACCTGATTTAAGAAGTATCCTGGATTCCAAACGACACTGGCATAATATAATTTTGATGGGATTAAAGTATTGTATAAGAGCATAGTTCATTCAAATTGAGACAGCCAATTCGAATTTCTTATTACAATACCTAATGTTCTGTAAGAACTTGAAATAATGTTTATAGGTGTAGAAAAATTTAATTTTGTGTTAAAGTAACTGCTAAAACCCTGAATTTGGTACCACTATCAATTTCATCACAATTCACGATATGACCTATAAATATAAATAAACTATATTCTTTTTACAAGCGAAATACATTATACTGCACTTAAAATTTTACTTATTTGGCATTTATTTAGTGTCGTGCCACCTATTCAAGTTTGAGATATTCTCTTGAGGAATGTAGCAATCACTGTTAAATCTTCGCGAAATATCTTAAAGTCATCAGCGTAGAGGAGAACAAGAGAATACTACATTTTATATTGCAAGGAAAGTCCTTCACAATTAATATGCTGCTCGAATTAATTGGGACAAAGGATAAAAAACAATGTTTTCGTAAAATCTTACCTTTTAATGAAGGGAATACATACAAAATAGCGTAAATTCTACATATTAATATGAAGTATGTCCTCCTTTCGCAGAAATAACTTCTTGAACTCGTCTAGGCATCAATTCCACTAGCGTAGCGCAGATTCTCTTCAATTCGTCATCATGAAACCACACCTGAATTGCACTTATAATCATTTTTTCTCTTGTAGTTCAATCCATTTCTGCTAGTCGTTTCTTTGAAATATTCCATAAATTCCATATAATTCAATGGGATTGAGATCAGGTGAATTTCCCGGCCAATCGAGTACTTTTATTTCATTCTCACGCATAAAGGCCTGTACTTGTTTAGAATTGTGGCAGAGAGCCAGGTCGTGCTGAAATGTTCCATCAAACGTTTACATGAGTGGAACAATCCTGGTGCGCAATATTTCCATATATTTCACTGAATTCATCATTCCTATTATAGGAGCTAATCGTCCAGTGCCATTGGTTGTGAAAAAACCCAAAAGCATTTGTTTCGAAGTATGTTTTATGTTTACACTTCGTCTAACAACACTCGATTTGCACCCTTGAACGAACAAATGTGTCTCATCACTAAAAACCACCTTCTTCCAGTCGTCCACAGTCCACGCACGGTACTTTTGGCCCATGCCAAACGTTTCTTCATCATTTTCTGGGTAAGCAGTTGCTTTCTTCTTGGTTTTCTTGCCGTACGGCCAACCTCCAGCAGTTGTTTTCGCACAGTTGAAGTGCTCATCTACGTACCACAAATCATTAAACCCCTTCGAAGATCAGTGCTTGTCTTTCTCGGATTAATTTTGCTATTTCTTATCAACAATTAGTCTGTTCTTGGAGTAGTTTTGCGTTTGCGGCCACAGTTTCCTTTTCTTTTTGGAGACGATGAGCCACTTTCTTCAAATGTTTTTAATATTCTCGAAACGCTGGACTTTCCCACACCAATAGCTTCAGCTATATCTCTTACAGCCATTGATGTGTGTTCATTAAGCGCGATAATTTTGGAACGCTTCCTCGGAGTGATATCCATCTTTGTACAAGACAATACAGCACGTATCAAAATTGAAACCACCAACTGTCGCACTGGCAGGCTCACAACTGAATTGCTGGCGAGGTAGAACCGGTCAGAAAGTGAATGATGGTCAAGGTCGAACCCTCACGTCGCCTCAGGTAGTAAACAAGCAGGTGTGGGGGTGTTTGGGCCACCCTGGTACTCACATACTTACTACAGTAACAAAAAAACGTTTGTCACAATTAATTCGAACAGCATAGTATTTAAAATAAGCGTACCTAAAACAGAACCCTGTAGAACTTTTAATGTGCAACCTTGTGTGGACAAATAATACGGTTGAGCGTAGGTTGGTTAAGAAAAAAGTAACAAAATTGTTAAAAAAGTGACTGAGCTTCTGGAGAAGAATATCAGTATGTTTATATTGATTACTAAAATTAGTGCTTCGAAACACGCGTCTTGCGTATTTGTACGAGAAAAATGAATTGTTTCCAAGTATCGTGCTCATCGATTATTAATTTCCTTCTTCAAGTTAAATGTCTATCCGAAATCTGAAGCGCAGACTAAAGAATCCGAAACCTCGAACCCTCCCAGAATCCCTGAACTAACAAAGATATTCAATTTCGTCCGGCAATCTTATCATCCTCCTCGAGATAAGTAATCGATTGCACGTGGAAATCCCATTCCGCCTCGGAAAAGCGCCAGATCCAATCGTCGCATGGGAGGAGCTTTCCCATCTCGGATGTTTCCCAGATCTCTCATCGCATCACATCTCCTGAAATGGAAGCCGATATGACAAGATGGCCGAGAGATATGACGTCACACTACCTCCACCCCCGCCGTATTGATCAGAGAGGCAGACAAAGAGCTCGTGACGATCTCTACAAGACGCCAAACATCGTACTTCTCTCCAGATTTCGAGGGTGCAGAATTATTCTTTGCTTCGCAGATTCGCAGAGTTGAATCTCCAATTTAGTACAGTTGCGAATTTTATATTATCTTTGTTAAAACATTTATAAAAGCGACTGAAAATACAACTAGTTGGTTGAAAATACAAATGACAGATTGTATTTTCCAACTAGTTTCGAGCATGGCAACGTTAATAAAGCAAGAGTGATATTTGAAACCAGATATACAACAAATTTCAAGAATTTTCAAGCTTTTTTTATGCTATACAGGTTTGATCAAGAATGAAGTACCACAAGAATAACAATTACTCTAATAATTTCATTATATATAATGTTGATGAATATAATTACCTTATAACATTAAACATGGGACTTGGACTTGAACTAGGATCAAACGTCGAACTTACTCGAAATACCATAGAGTGCTGTTTCAACCTATTATGGGAATCATCAGCGGCATGCATTCAACAGTCAAGCTTCAATATTCTCATTTTTTCAAAACACAGGAAGTACTTCTTTACAGAAGTACTCACGTTGGCTCTCTCTTTCGGAGAAAGAAGATACAAGAAACTGTATAAAATATGGTAAAAACAGTGTTTGTGATCAAATCAGTGCATATTATACAAAGATGGCAGGCTTTGTAGACGTTTCATGCAGAAACCGCAGATATATTATTTTTCGTTCAGTATCTGCTCTTTAAATATTCTCGAAATGGGTGTGATTGATGGGCGAGGTTTAAAAATACAACTTTACTTACTTAATATATTTCTCAACGTTTCGGTCTTGCCCTCTCATTATCAGATGTTTGAATTTTCATATATAAAATATTATATATATATATATATATATATATATATATATATATATATATATATATATATATATATATATATATTAGAATTAAACTGTGAATTGTTAATACATTTCTGGATTATTCGTGCGTTTCGTCTTGTCCTGTATTCATCTTTGGGTTATTTATATATTTCCTGATAATATATTATATATTATAGAAGAAAATACTAATAAGTTCATTTGAAATAGTGATAATATTCAAAAAATGTCATATCACAGCTGTCATTTATATGTGTATAACATAAAAAAATGGTTTCACTTAATTGAATATTTTGTTTTGAATCTTCTTCTCAAAATTATTTTCAAATTTTGACTCGTCTCCCACGTCTTATGTTCAGTCAATGCCACTTTTAACTGAGTTTTGTAATGAATTATTTCATCTGTTTGTTGAGCTAGTCGTTATAAAGTTTCCAATAATTTAGTGTTGTGTAAATGAACAGAAACCATTATGGAAATAACTACATGCCCTTCATTATTTTCGGGCTACAAAAAAAATATTACTTCCATTGTATATATGTATATTCTATTTAAAACCAGGTGTCACAAAACGAAGGTATCTTCGAATGGTTTCTGGTTGTTTCCTATTAACATATAATCTCAGGTTGTCTTGACAAGATCTTGTCAATTAATGAGGGGACTTTGAGTTAGTTTATCTTTGGAATAACAAACCGGTGTGAATACCTCACACCGTCAATGATGCAGAGCTTGATTAAGTCGAAAAATTCCATCGAGTCTCGATTAATTTTCTAGATTGTTTCACTTGTTAGAAACACATATCATTTCTTTGAATTTTTCAATTGATTAATCTTTTTTCAACTAAATCGTAAATTCTTCACGTTTTGGTGCTTCTTTAATTTAGCATTAAAGATCATCACTAAAAAAAATCAGAGTATTACTTTCCTTTTCAGTGCTGAAATTTTTATTAAAACTTCACGATATATTTTCAACATAGTGTTTATAATAATGATAGCCGATTTATATGAATACGACATTCAGAATGTTCTTGTTGAAACCCAGAAGTAATTTAATACAAAATACAAATAAATTATTTAGTAGAACTTAAGTTTTTATTGTTAACAAAACCACTATACATAATATACTGATATAATTGGCTAGATAAGATTCAAAATATGAAAATACCAGAACTAATATTTTGTCTGAAAAATTCAAGATACGTTAAAATATAAAGATTGAAATAAATGTTAGAGAAAACTATCATATCAACGGGGCACATTAATACAGTTGCTAAGAAAACGGCCCACATACAGAAATAAATATAAAAGTGAATTATAATTGAAAAAGGAAGTAAAATATCTGTTTAAACAAGAAGTGTATGTAACTATAAATATCTTTATAAATATATATATATATATATATATATATATATATATATATATATATATATATATATATATATATATATATATATATACAGAGAGAGAGAGAGATAGAGAAAAAAGAGAGACTGCCGATAGGGAATCTTGGCAAAGATAGGGGGAGGCCTTCGTTCTGCAGTGGACGAGCAGAGGTTGATGATGATGATATAAATACTTTACTTACAACAACATAAAGATCCAATGAAAATAATTACATTCGGCTACCTTATATTCCAGGATTAAGTACAAACATTGCGAAAATATTGAGACATTATAATTTGATAAAAGCTCATACTGCTCAAAATCAAGTCGAACAAATATATACAAAGTTGAAAAGCGAAACAATAACTCAAAGAAAAACGTATACACTTCATAATATACCTTGCAATAATTGCAGTAAATGCTACATAGGTTCAATATCACTAAATCTTGACGAACGAATGAAAGCACACAAATGTGCAAAAATCCAAATCACAGCCCTGCATAAACATAAAATATCTGAAAAATACAAATTTAATTACAACAACACAAATATTTTGGCAACTGAGAAGGACAAAAAATATAGAGAAATTTTAGAAATCTTACACATTCGTCACAATTTAGAAAATACAATAAATGAAAGAACAAATAAAAAACATCTTAATTCTATTTATAACGATTTAATAAACCTTACAAAAACACTCATAGAATCAATACACAACAATCATTAAATAACATATCCCAAAACTCATTCTTTCCTGATCTACCATCAATTTCACACACATAAACCCAAAATAAATATTAAAATATAAATTTTCTGGATAAGTAGGTATGTAAAATCTCAACTATGTAAAATTCAATTTTAAAAATATGTCACACTCATTTGAATCACCTGGCTCACCATGATTTTTTCAGCGGTTTCCTCATGGTGAAGAAGACTAATAAACTTCCGAAGCGAATGCTGAGGCAGACATCTTCTGAATACTGAATGGGCAAAGAAGCCAAGTTGACATTTTTTAAATTGCGTTTGACGTTTTGATATCCGTAGTAATTTATAAAATACAATTATTCATTAGTTTTGGCAAAGTAGTAGAAAACAACGAAACCTCAACAAAAATAAATATATTTATTCTATAGCAAATAAAGATGTCTAATATAAAAATATTAGTTTTAAGAATAGGTGTCGATATAAAATTTTTTTTTCATTGAGTAAAATATATATTTTCTCAAATTCCTCGACTGTCTGTTAATTATCATTACGTTCTTGCCTTTTGAAAACTACTCTTTAAGAGACTTCCTTAGTCTTAGGAGAGAGGAGGTCCTTTGAAGAGGACTCCTTCTATCGACTCTCAAGAGGAGATACTTTTGGATAAAAAAAGAATTTTTATGTGATCTCATATGAAAGTTCTGGGAAACTCTGAAGTAGTTCATTTTACTGAATAATTCAGTGATAATAATGTTTCTTATTTGAAATAAATATTGCAATCCGAAATACTACATATATCTATCGAAATTCTTCATCTGGTCCAGTTTTGCGAATTCATGAGTTCAATTCACCTCTTTCTGGTAACCCCAAATTTGTATTTTTTTATCTGGCTAGTCAGGTCCGGGCTGTAAATCAATTATGATATGTCGAGGGGGTTGCTACCCTACGTTACAGCCGTTTGTTTCTTATCAGTGCGTCACTAAACAAACGCCATTCATATAGCTGTCGCTTATCTGGACTACTGCATGAATTTTTACAGATATGAACACAGTTTAATGGAGTATATTCGGTTTTAGTACGTTTGTTGCATACGTTTCAAATGAGGGATTTTAAAACAATGTTTAGGGTGTTTTCATTACAGGGTGCACATAGAGAGGATGAATATAATGCCAATGACGTAGCACACCCCCTTCAATTTTGTGCTACAAATAGACAACTGACAAATGTTTAAAATTTTGAAAATTATTATTTATATATTGATATGTAAATAATAAGGCTACTACGAAGCATATTTTTATTATCATTATATTGAACGATATTAAAAAATGGCAAAAAAATAATTCATTAAATAATTAGACTATTTATTTCAAACTAATATGAATACCTGATAAATATAACATAATAAACATGAAAATAAACTAGCAGAAAAATATTCACATTATTTAAAAAAACAAAATTATATTTGCTTGTTCTTGAAATTGTTGACTGATGATAAACAATAAAAATTTTGGTAAAAAATGTTGTCATTGAAGCAAGTAAAGTAAGTTTTTATTTTGTATTGCAGATGAGTTTACATAAATATTGAAAAAAGTGGCTGGAGGTTGCCTAAGTAATTAATTGAAACAGATAGTCTCAAGTCACCCGACTAATTAAAGATTTCGATGAAACGAAAATTACTAGTGAAAAGAAAAAAAGAAATATTACTAATTGTATTGTAAAAAAAGGCATGCTAGATGATAAGAATGGAAGGCAAGCATCATCGAAAATTAACAACTGGTAAAGATAATGAAGAAAAGGTTGCTATGAAGAAAGATCATGAAAACATATACTCGAACACAGTAAGCAAGGATCTTTATAAAAATATGCAGAATACACAAGCTGAAAAAATGGCAGAAATTATAAACTTAAACAATCATTTGTCTAAATCAGAACTTAGTATTGCCGAAGAAAAAAACAGTGAAACAAACAAAAAAAAACAAAACCAAATAATTGAAGAATGGCAAGTAAAACGTAATAGAAGATTGTTGAATTCTGGCAGAATGAGGTTAGGAACTTGCAAAGTGAATGAAAATGATGCAAGTACCGAAAATAAATTTACCAGTCAAAAAAAAAAGGCATGGCAATCAGTTCACCCTAAACAGAAACTATAACAAAAAATATAATTGAGGAGTATATACGAAAAAACTTTGCTTCATAGATGTACATGTATACTTGGGTTTGTCTTCAGGGTCTGTCTCACTGTCACTTGACTGTAAAACTTTTTTTTTACTGTCTTTTTCTTTGCTTGCGCAACAGCCGGTCACAAGACTGCCACGTTCAGGTGAAGTAACTTGACCTACTTGACGCACACATGCTTGCTCGCTTAATCTTTAGGACACTCTTGGACCGTTGTACACCCTGTTTCATCATAATTGTAGATAATATGAGCTCAAATTGATATTTTCTCTAACTACCTTGAGGTTTTCGAAGAAATCAGTAGGTAACATTATTTCTGTTGAAGCTGGTGGATCTGAATAAAGTGGTTGCTTTTGGGGTTCTCAATCTCAGTTCAGGGTTTCTTTTCATAAATACTCTGAACAAATCTTTCCCTGCGCAGTTGTTAGAAGTCCATGAATCTGGAACCTTTTTGGAATTAATAGTTGCATATTCATACGCCTGCTTCTTAGCCGCCCGTCTAGTTAGGCTCTGATTCATTTTGCTGCAAGTTATACATGTAGAAGTAAAAGAGCAAGCATTTGAAAGCAAAAGAGGTAATAAAAAAAGTATTTTAGTAAAAGTAACATTTGTGAGGAAGAATGAACAATATAATCCTGAATTTTGTCCAGAAAATGTTGGAATTAAACATTTCAATATGCACCTTTACAAAAGAAATAAATCGGCAGGTAATATTTTATAGGTTAAATACCGAAGAAGAAAAATAAGTTTCCAAATAAACCTACAAATGAAGAAGAAATCACTTATAGTTTAATACATCACAACTTACAGTCAATGGCGAATAGAAGAAACAAACATATGCATCATTTCAAAAACTTATCAAATATTCTGAATTATCGGAACAATTTGACATATTCTTTGATTATTTTTGAATATTATTTGACATATATTTGAATATTATTTGAGAATTATTTCAGAAATGTTGACATATTCTGAAACATATATATATTATATGAAATAAAGATATATTTTATATATATATATATATATATATATATATATATATATATATATATATATATATCTTTATATTTATAGCTTTCGAAAATGTTTATTTTCTTCTTCATGAATTTTGAAAATAAGTACAAGTGTTCCCAAATGCATTGGGTTGGAATGTTACTGCATTCTACGTGCTAGATAGTTGAAGGAAGCCACGACAATGACCGTATTTCTCAATTTGGCTTTTCAAATGGAGTGTTCCCAGATGTTTTTAAGGGCGTTTCTCAAAATGCATAACGTTGGCCGAAGTTTTATGACTAACGAAAAGAGAATGAATTTGTTTTTTTTATGTTTTCAGAATGGATTTTTCGGTGAATAGGATATCCGAATATGAGCCATTAATCAGAAGAACCTATGAGATTTATATATATATTCTCATAGGTTCTTCTGATTAATGGCTCATATTCGGATATCCTATTCACCGAAAAATCCATTCTGAATACATAAAAAAAAAACAAATTCATTCTCTTTTCGTTAGTCATAAAACTTCGGCCAACGTTATGCATTTTAAGAAACGCCCTTAAAAACATCTGGGAACACTTCAATTGAAAAGCCAAATTGAGAAATACGGTCATTGTCGTGGCTTCCTTCAACTATCTAGCACGTAGAATGCTGTAACATTCCAACCCAATGCATTTGGGAACACTTGTACTTATTTTCAAAATTCAAAAAACTAATGTACTTTCGGACTAACTTCACAGTAATTGTAAGAAAAACTTTTTATAGTGCCTTGCTATATAAACTGTTATATATATATATATATATATATATATATATATATATATATATATATATATATATATATATATATATATATATATATATATATGTATATATACGCATTTATGGTCCCCTAGTAGAATATCACAATTGCATCAGTATTATAATATGTTTACAGTAGAGTGAGCATGTCTGGTGGATTTTCCAAATGAAATGTAAGTGATCCTTCAGGAAATTCATCCCCTGGGAAGGGGGAAGTCGCCCTTAATGCGGAGTTGAATCCTGTTATTAGACCGATCTCAGCGGGATCCTGCACCAGACATATACAATCAAAATAACTTCTGCTGCTGTTGCAAACAAATCAATACGTCAGCAGATGCCTTTATTGAAGACATACGGCTCTCAATATTGCTGTCTACCTTCGTTTGGTCATTCGCTTGCTATTGAATGTTCCTATCAATATCTATTTGAAATCTCATTCAGAGGACATGGTATTGATAATGTCATTTTTAATAATGATGTTCATTTAGCACTAGCTGTTATAAAATTCTTTTAAAAGTACGTTAAATATGTTACATTTACGTTCAATACTTCTCAATTAACGCCTAAATAACTGACGGCTACTTACAGTATTTACAGAGCTAGGTGATTTACTGTTTTCATTGAATACTGCATAAAAGATACAATTTCTAGATTTAGAAATCCTACGAACTTGCATGTAAAAACTGTCAGCATTTCCAGTATTATATATAAGTTTATTGTCAATACAAACAGTAGTGGTACAATTATTTTAACTGATTTCAATTCTTCTATAGCAAAAACACCATAAGATGCACCCAATATAAAAACAATGATAGTATTTAAAAAAAACAATACGATTAAATCAAGCTAAACATATCATAAATTTGACTGTTCCGCAATATAAATACATCGAAACCACAAAGCCAGCGTCTGTCTGAGATCTACTCATCAATTCACATTTATCAAAAATACTGGTTCAAACACTATAAAAAAGTAAGTACAACCAGAACTACAAAAGAAAACAGAACTCAAACTCTGCATCGAATTACGTCATGCAACTTCTCACTTTCAAATTGCATCAAAATTTTTCTGACAGCTCTGGTTAAAGGCCTACACTGTTAAAAATTTCTCTGTAAATTTTGCAGTGCAAGTATAAGAGTGCAAATCTCTAGCACATGTCACATTTTCATTACTCTACATGGGAACAATTTAAATTCATAGTTGATTGAGGATGGAGATAAGTATTGTAATTCCATGTTTACTTATTTATAGGTTAAACACATTTTATTTCAAGTTTCAGAAATATGTCATAGATTGTACACTAAAATATTATTATATAGAATACTTTCATTAGTTGGATGAAAACTAAGAACAAAATGGATTAACTCAATTTATATAGTCAACATCATTATCAATTATTATTATCGGTTTATATATTACACCTATTACCTACATCGGAAAATCTTCAGATAAAATGAAAAACTTCTTAAAAAAATAAAGCAAAACACGTCGCCTGCGAAACAAAGAATAAAGTAGGAAATTGTATAAAAAACAACAAAGGCAGATCGAGTAAGGAATCAAATTCGGGCGTCTTCAAGTTGACCTGTGAAATTCTACATTGGTCACTCAGATAAATCATTGATAACTTCCTGGAAGGTCTCTAAATTGATAGATACAAGAAAACCGGTGAAGCCAGCGAGACAGTTCTCGTTTGAAAATAGATTATCTCGAATTTCCCTTAAAAGTGGATGGCACAGAATTATAAACCATGAAACCTATGTAAGAGAAAGCTCTGAAAAGCACTAGTACTATGACGAAGGTGCTGAGATCAAATTTCGCCTAATGTTAATATCATGCCTTTGATTCGCAAGTTGAATTTTTTTGCGTAAATAATGAGATTTTCCGCACAATAATACTGTGTGGACCAAACACGCTACTTGCAAACATATTCTATTTTTCATGTTTAACCAACCCATATTTTTTAATCTTGAACTTACGTGGTCAAACTTTCTAAGTCCGTGAATGAAGCGTATACAGTTATTTTGAACCTTTTGCATGCGATACAAACCTCGTTCAACTAAGCATGGTCCGCAAGCAGCAAGGCAAAACCTAAAATAAGATAAAACAAGCGCCTCCATTAGAATCTTCATTATTTGATCTAGACAATATGGATTGCGATATTATACATTCAAAGAGGAATTCGCTCTAGCTATAACATTCGAGATATGAGTACTGAATCGCAAAGAATTATCAAAAGTAACACCCAAAACTTTCCCCTACCTCACACCATCTAAACGTACATTGTTAATGTAAAGATCTATCAAATTTAATGGAATACTTTTACGTTCGGAACCAAAAACAAAAACCTTGGTCTTACTTGCAATCAAACTCAACCCATAGCTTCTCGAAAGAGTGAAAATTGCATTCAGGTCAGTATTCAATTTTCCAACTGCATCAATCAAATCCAAAGCGGGGAAAGACAGAAAAAGTTGAGTGTCGTCAGCATATGATCTAATTTGGCAATACTTAACGTATCTGTGAAAATAGGATGTATACAAAATAAACAGCAGTGGCCCAAATATGGACCCCTGTGGAACTCCCCTCTCCAAAGATAAAGAAAAGCTCGAAATAACATTTCTTACCTTAATTATTTGACTTCTATCAATCAAGTAGGAATGAATCAGAGAACAAGCATCCTTTGTGAAACATAAAACGTGACAGATAGAGGACATAATACAATGATTTATAGAATCAAAAGCTAGACTGTAGTTCAGGAGTATCACAATTGATATAAATAATCTTAACAATATCGTTAATATATAAAGAGAATAACATACGACCTAAGCCGGTTCCTTGAGGTACGATCCGAATCGAACTTTTTGGGGTCACGTATGCATTGATTAAAACTGAACCATTTGTTTACCCCCTTCAAGGTCAATATTATTCGACTTTTTAAACAGCAAAGATCTACGTACAGTTTGACTATGTAATTTCAAGGAAATTTCGTGAATGTTAATTCAATAGAGTGTTTATATCTCAATACGAAGAAAAGGTTAGTTATATTTGTGAATTCAGTTTTCAAATTGTCATAACCGCCCAACAAAATATTAATTTGCATAACGTCGAAAATATCCAATATCTGGCATAATGTGTTTTTATAGTTCAGTGTATGTATTTATGTAAATTTCCAACCTAGGACACTTGTTTGTCATTTGAATATTAAAATATTCATTACTGAAAGAACGAGAGATCTTTTGTGCAGTGAAAAAGGTGATATTGTATCTTCTGGGACATAATAAGAACGCTGACAAGACGAATTGACAACCGAATACCAGAAGGATACTGGCACTCCTTTTTTGTTTTGTCTGCAGGTAAATATATTCAAAATCTTGATTGCACAAGGATGCTCATTCATTTTCAAGCTTTGAATGCGGTAGCCCCCATGGTTTGTTCACACGGAAAATATATTAACATTGTATTTTTTAAGGAAACTTAAAATTATAAATTTAATCAATTTGAATTCAAAATAAGTCCTGAAAACATTGCTAGAAAATAATTTTTCCAAATTTTCACAACAAAATTCTTTCTGTTAAAGTACACTAAGACGACAAATTACTCTAAAAATATGGAATAATTCCCCTACAAATAATTCTATCTACAAAACCTAGTAGTATAACTTTTCATAATCTGTAACACCCCATACAAAATGAACAAGCACTAATAATGTGAAAACCTGTCACATTTCTATATTTCTTCCCTAATTCGAATAAAAATTATTTGAGTGGAAATTTATAAGTACAATATCTGTTACACTCGACATATATTTAATAATTATAGTTAATATAATAATAGTTAATACATCATCAAGACTTACATACAAGTCGCTTCTAAACGTGGATGTATACAAAATAAACAGCAGTGGCCAAGTATGAACCCATGTGGCACTCCCCTCCCCAAAGATAAAGAAAAGCTCGAAATAACATTTCTACTTTAATTATTTGACTTCTACCAATCAAGTAGGAATGAATCAGAGAACAAGCATCCTTTGTGAAACATAAAAAGTGACAGATAAAGGACATAATACAATGATTTATAGAATCAAAAGCTCGACTGTAGTTCAGGGGTATCACAATTGATATAAATACTCGTTACAATCGTAACAATATCGTTAATATATAATAAGAATAACATAGGACCAATTTATAAGTACGATGTCTGTTACACTCGACATATGTTTCGAGATGTTAATACATCATCAAGACTTACATACAAGTCACTTCTATTAAATTGTGTGAAATTTTGTTCAGTGTTTTGAATTAGTTATGAAATTATTATTATCAATTTTGAATTATGGAGTAGGACAGCACTTGCGTAGATTTTGGTGTACCTCAGGGTACTCTCTTAGGCCCACTGTCACTTTCTTATTTATTAACGAGATTTTTTTCACATGAAACAACGACATGTACGATTATTTGAAATTTAAGTACGATTATTTAAAGAATATTTTCATTCAGTGTTTTCTCGTTCTTTGTGATAGAAGTAAAAATTTTATTCGTGTATTTTGTTTGAAGAGCCTGCCTCTCAAAACAAATCATATAGGTTTTCACCAGGGGAGTTAATTTAACCAAATAATTCGGCTTTAAAATTTTCCTTTTCAAATGCAGGTTCCAAAACAGAATATATGAACGAAAAGTGTTATAGCATCGCCAAAAATGAGACAACACTGAATAAAATATTTTTATGAGCCTTAATCTTTTTTTGTTAGAGCCAGTAATGACGTCAAGACTTTGGCAGTCCTTTGATTCAAGGAATTGAAGGTTTGGTCACCTTAATAAAGGGTGTTTTTTTAGAGGTATAGAACTTTAAATTGCAATAAAACAACGATGGATCATTCGATTGACAAGAATTATTCGCAAGATAATCTTGTGGCATTACATTTTAAATATGATTTTTGGCATATGACCACCACGGCTGGATCGGATGTAGTCCAATCTGGGCGTCCACTTTTCGATGAGTTTTTCCAACATTTGTGGCAGTATATCGGCAATAACGCTGCTAATATTGTCTTCCAAATGGTCAAGCGTTTGTGGTTTATCCGCATAGACCAATGACTTTACATAGCTCCACAGAAAATAGTCTAGCGGTGTTAAATCACAAGATCTTGGAGGCCAATTCACAGGTCCAAAACGTGAAATTAGGTGGTCACCAAACGTGTCTTTCAATAAATCGATTGTGGCACGAGCTGTGTGACATGTTGCGCCGTCTTGTTGAAATCACAGCTCTTGGGCATCATGGTTGTTCAATCCAGGAATGAAAAAGTTAGTAATCATGGCTCTATACCGATCACCATTGACTGAAACGTTCTGGCCATCATCGTTTTTGAAGAAGTACGGACCAATGATTCCACCAGCCCATAAAGCGCACTAAACAGACAGTTTTTCTGGATGTAACGGTGTTTTGACATACACTTGAGGATTATCTTCACTCCAAATGCGGCAGTTTTGTTTGTTGGCGTAGTCATTCAACCAGAAGTGCGCTTCATCGCTAAACAAAATTCGCTTATGAAAATCGGGAACAACGGCAATCTCGTTTTGGGCCCATTCGTTGAATCGGCAAGCGTTGTTCAGGCATGAGTCTATTCATGATGAATTGCCAAACCAAACTGGGAATAAATCACTTCTCAGCTGTTAAATCGGTCGCCATCTTCAACAGTAATGCCAACTTAAAGTTCTATACCTCTAAAAAAACACCCTTTATATTCACCCGAAACATAATTTTAAATGAATTTTATAATTGGCAAAGTACTTTCATATTTTATAAATGTTCTTCCATAGTTTTCAGTTGATATGTAACGATCATCAACATGAATTTATGATCGTAATTTATGATATTAATGATCTACCACAATATTATATTTCAATATCTCATTTTATACTCTATACAAACAATTCCATGGCCAACTATGCAGTTATTATCACTATAATTTCAAAACCAAATCAACCCTAATTCAGTTGTCATTGCCCAAGATCCCCGTTCAGATTTGCAGCGGGTGTAATTGACTCGAATCAAAAGGTTTAATAAATGAGATTAGTAAGTTAGTCCGAGTTCACACGGACTACGTCGCTAGCTGGAGCTGCTGTGTATTAAATAGAGGGCTGGACGCTGAATCCGAACAGGGTAAATCGCAACGTTAAAGGTAGGACACAGGGGTGGATTGATCGAAAAATTTGAGTTTCATATTCTGCTATCTTCCTTATTCATCGTTTGAAGTTCAATGTGAAACACAATTATCAATAAGTCTGTATTATTCACTTTGTATTTATCATTTACTTTTTAATTAAGTGATGATTTCAGTCATGGCTTTTTAGAGTTATAATTATAAGAACAATTTTCTCGAAGAAACTTGGGGTTTATTATTTGGTTTTCACTTCTTTGTTCCTAGTTCATTCTTCTTAAAACAACGAAAAGAAATATATTGATATTTCAGAAATATTTCTATTATCTCTCAGACTATTTGATCAATCAAAATTTTTATATATATATATATATATATATATATATATATATATATATATATATATATATATATATATTATTATTATTATTTTTATTATATATTATTTACGTTTTTAGGCCAAACTAGTTTTGGCTAGGCTTAACTAGTTCATCCTATATGCGATTGGATAAACCGGTACAGATTAGGCCAAACTGGTCTGTTCTAAGGGCGATAGGAGAAACTAGTTCAACCTAGAAGAAAGTGGTTGAGCCTAATATGAAAAGTACACTTCAGGATAAACTAGTTCGGCTTAGTCTATACTAATTTACTCGGTCAGAAAGGTTCAAGCGAGTACGTGTTCAGTTCATGAAAAACCGTGCCTTTCACTCAGGAGTAAAACAATCGCCTTACCATGCCTTATTTGGTATAGAGCCAAGAGTAGGACTTTCGACATCATTGTTTCCGTAAGAAATAATAAATGATATTCAGGATGAGGACGACCTTAGAAAAGTTATCGAAAATGTATTCGAATAGTAACCAAAGTGAAGATGGTGATGATGTTGTGGAAATTGACACACAGAACATTCAAGATGCTGAATGTTGAAAACGACGACTGAAAATCTTGAAAAGCAAGCAACAAAAATGAAATCTTCTTCGGACAAATCCTATCCACCTGCCAATATTGGAGACAATGTTACTATACCAATTCCAGACGTAGACAAAGGCAGAGGTGATCTCAGAAACATCATTAGGGTTATTCTTCAGACAAATGACGAGGGCTTTTATAAAGTTGGCACCAAACATGGTGTATTGCAGAAATTATATTGCAGGTACAGATTTTGCTCGCTGTATTGTTAAAGCCCATGTTAAGAATATTTTTAATTCATTGTCGACATTACCATATTTTTCTTCGGGTTTGACCGTAACATATATATATATATATATATATATATATATATATATATATATATATATATATATATATATATATATATATATATATATATATATATATATATATATATATATATATATATATATATACATTTATTTCGTTACGTACCTACTTAATTGAATTATTTAAAATCATTAAAATGAATTATATTGTTTTTTTTTCTAGTTTTAGTTTCTTTCAAGATATAAAATCGTTCTTCTACCTTCAAATATTTTTTTTTCAGAAGTAAAAAATGGTATATTATATTTCAGTTATGTTCAATTAAGAATATAAAATTATTCTGACGATATTTCAAAAATAAGGTAATTTTCATAGATTTTAGTTCTAAGGATCTCATAACTTCAACTTTTCATGTGTTTTTAAAAATCCAATCACCGAAACATTTTAGAACTGCAAAAACAAATCGATTACATCTCTACTCAGTTCCAAACTGAATAAAACACAAAATGAATGATTAATAGATTTTAATCATCTATATATATAACATATATCTCATAGTCTTCAACAATTCAACTGTAACATATTTATAATTGAACCATGAGGCAGAATTAAAAACGATTTCTAAAAATTCGCAATAATCTCTATTTTTTCGATAAAGTAGATAATATAATGACAAGAAGACATCGTTATATCAGCTACGCTAATTTCAACTCACTAATGAAAATAACAATCAACATTATTCAAATCAACAAATATTTTTAAATATATGTTCATAACTAGTACATGAATATTTTGAAGATTAATGAATTTTTTTGTCATTCAGCCAATTCTTACTGTCTTAACTGTTACAATATAACTTGAACTGTCACATTTTTCGATACAGACTTGAAACATTCAGTCGTATATTTTTACTGAATCACATAGGTCTTCAAAATATTTAGCACTAAGACTGTGTCGAATATGAGTTATAAAACATCAAAGTACAGAGGGCCCAATACAGAACCTTATTTCAGACCGATAAAACAACGCTTCGATGATATTTTCGATATATTCAATGATGAAGTTACCTACTATCATATTCTCAAATACGATGAAGTTGATGAGGTGTGAGTGAAATATACCGATCTCTATACACAGATTTCATAGTCTCATTTTTACTGCATTACATGAGTATGACAAATATTCAGCATGAGGATTGTGTCGGGTATGATTGCTACTAGGATCAGAGAGTTGAGGCACCAGCGCAGAACCTTGTTGGAAACCCGATAAGCGACGTTTGGATGATATTGTCCATTGCTGAAGTTACCTACAAATGTATTTTAGAAGACGAAGACGGTTTGAGTAAAATATGCATATTGTCGACTGGAAAGCTGAAATATGACCAATTTTTTTCAATAAAAAAACTTTAAGTATCAAAATGGATCAAAGAGTAGAGGCACCAGCACAGAACCTTGTTGGAATCCCAATAAATGACATTTAATGACTGAGATTGAATTCTCGCTTAACTCTTGGTGAAACATAATTGAATATTAAAATAAATTAAACTCTTGGCTTAATGTTTCACGATTTATTTAACAATATGAATAGTCAACATGTTTCGAGCGTTAGCTCATTTTCAAGACTAAACTACTATAAGGAACGTACAACAAATTTATATCTACACAATGGATGTGAGTAGGGAGGATAATTGAAAATCTACTTGTTCATTTACAATTTCTTCTTTTCTCTTCCAAGAACTGCTTATTTCAATTGCCTCCAGAAGGTCTAAACGTTTCCCTTTATTACCTGCGTGTAGGCATTTAGTTTTCTCAAAATCTATGAAGTGATTAGAGTTAATGCAATGTTCTGAGAATCCGGTTTTATTACTCTCATCCATTGTGTAGATATAAATTTGTTGTACGTTCCTTATAGTAGTTTAGTCTTGAAAATGAGCTAACGCTCGAAACATGTTGACTATTCATATTGTTAAATAAATCGTGAAACATTAAGTCAAGAGTTTAATTTATTTTAATAAATGACATTTAGATGATCTTTCTCATTGCTGAAGTTACCTGCTAATGTATTTTAGAAGACGAAGACGGTTTGAGTAAAATATGTATATTGTCGACTGGAAACCTGAAATATGATCTATTTTTTTGAATAAAAAATCTACAAGTATTAAAATCTGAGGAACTAATGGTTTCATATGATTGTTATGCTTGCCGAAGTAGCAGGAATTTGTACGAAATTCGGTCAGTCCGCTTCTGCTATGGTATACGCACTGAATTCTACCCCTAGTCCACCCTCTCGCCCCTAAACACGCGTATGCAAAACCCACTGAAGCGGCAGAGTATGCGGATTAGGATAACATTAGTAGCCACGTCCGCGTATTGTGGTGGTTACTGGTGTGAAAGTGAAACTACCGATTCACGCGCACCCCCGTCGCCAGGGTGGACTTTCTCTCGGATTAAATTACTGATATATAGCATATGCCTCCCTCACTGTCGCTCCATTTTTGTACTACTTGCGTACGCCCGTAACTAATGCTGTAAAGCCGCAGTTCATTTTTCCTCGCTACATTTACTCCTAGAAATGATCGAGGAAGAAATTAGGATATATGAATAAATCAATTCATTCATTGTATTATTTACACTCAATTAAAGATTTGAATTGTTTAGAGATACATGAATCCTTCATAGCTAGTCCAATTAGCTGACTTAAATTTTCAATCGAATTATCGAAATATTCCAAATAAAACTCCCAAGGAGCTGTCTATACAAATGTTGTCAACGAAAACAAAACCTATCACTTTCGGGAGTTAATACAGAAATCTCTGATGTGTTTGGATGAAACGTCTACAAATCTTGCCAAACTTTTGTCATATTCGAGAGAGTTTATCTTGTTTCTTCAATAGAGGGTGCTCATGTGTATACTTCACTAAAAGTTTCCCGTATTTTAAAGAGAGCCTTAGTTCGTTTTGAAAGAACCAAAACTCAATTGTTTGAATGCATGCCACTGATGATTACATTACCATAATAGGACGAAACAGCACTGTATGGTATTTCCAACAAATTCGACATACTTCGAAACGCAATAATTATTCACTCTCAAAAGTGATGGGTTGTGTTTTCGTTGATAACATTTGTGTATACAGCTACCTGAAAGTTTTATTTGTAATATTTTCGTCAAAAATTCCAGTATATACTTTAGGCTATATAGGTATTTGATATTTTATTATCTTTTACAGAGTTTTATCTATTGTCATAGAATATTCAAAATCAACAATTTTTTAGCTATTATAAGCAACAGGAGGATATTGAAATTTGTAATATGTCAATAAAATATGAAGATGTAATTTTGAGCTGAATGCTAATATATAAGGAGAAAGCAAGGAATACTTATTTTAATATGAAATGTTGTTTAAATAATTTAAAAATTGAACCACTTGATTTAAGTTTCACTGAATATATTATCACAAACTCTACATATATTTCAACATAATGTTTCACTAAGAGATAAGCGAAACCTCCGTGTCACGTTAATTAAACGCCGTCAAAAGTATTCTTTCAAATATTTAATAGTGTTGGCGTTTACAAACACTATTAAATATATATATAACTATAGTTTTTTTGATGTAAATCCATTATAATTGAATAAAACCTAAAATTCAAACCCTTGAACTTTTGATTTACACTTTATTGACGCATGACGCGTTTTGTCGTTACAAACGACTTCTTCAGATACTAACAGAATATGTTTGTCAATTAAGTGTAAATCAATAGTTCCAGTGTTAGAATTCTAGTTTATATTCAAAAATATTCTTAATGAGCAGAAGTGTTTGCAAATGTATTTTTTTTAAGATTTCGTAATTTCCTAAAAATAAATATACAAATTGATAATTGATGAGGCCGATACTTGGAGAAAATTAATATCCATAATGAAACAATATTTAAAATTTTCTCATAATTTAATATAAATACGCATGACGACGTTTCGAAGTACTACTTCTTCATCAAATGCTGGATTAATACTGATTAGATATAATATAATAAAATTTGTAGTACTTCGAAACGTCGTCATGCGTATTTCAATTAAATTATGAGAAAATTCTAAATATTTTTCATTATAATAAATATTCAATTATTTTCTACTATGCAGTAAATTTGTATGAATTATCAATTATATCATTATCTCTCCTTTCATATGTTCAAATTATTTCTTTATTTATTATCCTCCCTCATGAATAATGATTTTTAATGAGATAAACAAATTTACCGTAAAAGAAATTTAAGTAGGTTGCGTATTCAAAGTAATTTACCTGAATAATTCCTCTTTGAACAAAACCATAAATGTCATAAATGAAAATATTTTCCATTCAATTCTACATTATCAGATTCCATACAAATATCCTTGAAAAAATCATAAACTTCTGATGAATATTCATAATAATATACATGGTAATGAAGATTTCGTAGATGATAAAACAGCAAATAAAACCATCATCATCAATTATTTTTATGAATTAAAATGAGAGTCTGGTGAAATCTCTGAACACAAATCACCAATTTATCAATCACCGAAGAAGGAGTGTATTAGGAACTGACAAATACAATAAAATCCCCGAAATATTTCATCTTTCAATAATAAAAATAAACGACTGTCCTGAAATGGTCTATTAAAATTTTACCCACAAGCATAATGGCGAAAAGAAATCATAAAAAACTTTAAATGATGTGTCACTTCGACTGAAAACGTCTTTTTGGCCCAGGGCGGACTACGTTTGCACCCTTAATGTTGTAAGTTACCTAAATCTCAATTTGTCAGTATGTAGTTCTAACTGATTAAAAAAAAAATTAATTCACATTGGAAAATGGTATACTTTCAAAATCTGAATTTAATTTTTGTTAAAAATATGTCTCAACTCTTCAATTTCCTCAAAATTATTATTTCATAGAAAATTTTAACAAAACATTTCAGTGTTACCTGAATGTAAAAGTATAATGAATATGAGATAAAACTGAATGACTGTCGAAACAACTTTTTCACAAACATTCTTACATTTAAAAAACCATGGATTATATTTTCAAAGTAGAATTAATTAACAAATATTTGAATATTGTAAGAAAACGCCTGATCTAAAGAGGAGGATCTTTTCTTGGAAAAGGACATTTACTGCAAAACATGATTCTATTTTAATGAATGTATAGTTTATTTCGATATAAAACGAAATATTGGAAGACATCTTCCAACCTTTCAAGGTGCTTCAAACAAACAACAAAATTTAAGGAGTTATATTGACTATCCAAAATCCTAATAGAAAACTGACAATTTTCTCTGTGATTGGAAAAGAATATCACGACTTTAGTGAACAAGTTAATATAACAAAGTAAAATATTACAAAAATGAATGAAAATATATAATTTAAATAAAACTAAGTAGTTTTTCGATTTTCACTTTAATTAATTCAAAACATGACAATATCGTTTCGCCAACACAGTGGCTTCATCAGATGTTGATGATAATTTACAGGCGATCTGAGGTCTGAAAATGAAAGAGGGTGAGTTATTTACGGAAAAAAACAGTTTATCGCGCTTTTCGGTAAAAATACAAGTTCAGTTGGAAAAAGTAAATAAAAAGTTGTAACTAATAAAAATATGTACAACTTTCGTTTGTCATAAAACCCCAAATTTTATTAGGAAAGTTCAAATAAAGATTTTCGTTTTTTGTTTTCATATTTCAAACAAAAAATGTTTGGTGAAAAAACATGAAATTTGGTGAGAACTCACCTTTTTATGTTCCAAATACACTCTTATTTTTTTATTCAAAATATTCTTTCGTTTACTTTATTTTGACTCTATATCAAAAAGCACCTTGAATATCAATCGAAAATTCTCTCGTCAAAATATCTACCCTCCTCAAACAGTCGGTGGGCTTTTCGCTCGCGAAAATCGCTACTTTCTAGTGGTATGAAAAATATATAAGTACATTTTTTCAGAAATGTAATTCTGAAAAATATAATTCTCAGGAAATATGTCTCAGAAAATTCACAAAAATTCTAATTTCTTTAAAAATCCTCGAAAACTAGAATAATATTGCTTCACACTGTATCAATCAAACTTAAACCTGTGTATTTTTCTGAAGAATCATGATTTTTCCATAATACTATAACCTTATTGTAGTAGTAAAAAAAATATTTTATTCAATAATAGTGACAGTTGAATGAGTGTCAATAATTATTGAATTCAATTAACAAATAATATAATTGCACATCCTAGTAGTAATTTAAAATACCACAAGGCCAAAAACTAGTTTTAGCTTTTTTAAATTGATGATTGATGAGGACGAAACTTCGAGAAAATTAATGTCCATAATGAAATAATATTTAGAATTTTCTCATAATTTAATACAATTACGCATGACGACGTTTCGAAGTACTACTTCTTTATCAAATGCTTAATTAATGTTTATTAATAATTATTAATGTTAATAGTATACAAGTATATAGTATATTATATAGTATACTAGTAATTATTAATGTTTATTAATGATTAATAATATAATTGATGTTTTTAATTTTGCGTAAATCAGTCGAATAGGTACCATTGGAGTAAAAAAATATCTTAGTATAGGAATTCAAACTGCTGTTTTTATATAGATATTTAATTCCAGAACAAGTACAGCAACAACAAATTTCGAATAAAAGGTAAGTTTTTATAGATATTGCCTTAATAAGAATGAATTTTAATAGAACATGGGTCCAAATGACGAAACCAATAATATTTTTCACTTAAGTCCAGTCAGAATAGACAAGACGCCATGCTATACCTGTGTCTTAAGCTATAAAAGAATGATTTATCTGAGAAACTGGTCTGCTACCGGAGCCCTACCAGAAGAAACCCCACAATGAACTCAGGGGGTCGCACAACCCTGTCACTTGTCACATTCTCTCGCCTACTATTTATATTTATTTAACTGTATTATGCTTTATGTTCATACAAAACATATCAATTCTGGTTCCAAGTGGGTTTCCTAAGTTGGCAATAATAGATTATGTTGGAGACACAATAGGGAGAAGGTGTTTATAGAGACTCTAAACAATTCCTGAGAAAATGTTTTATAGTGTGACCTTTTGTTGTTCTAGAAGGATATTGATTGTAACAAAATATTGTTACGTTTTTTATTTATTTCGGTGATTTTTTTATAGTGTCATATTTCATTTTCGTGTGGGTTTTAAAGAAGTTTTTTTTTCAGATGCTTTGACAATGAACTTTCAAATATTGAATCGATCTTTCATTCGACGCCTGCTCGAATAATTTATTAACGAGAAAAATACTAACCTTAATTGAAGATAATATATCTCTCTTAATAATATTTTAATATCAATCAAATTGCTATGAAGATATAATTCGGTTGTTTTTCAGATTCTATATATTTGGGAATTGCTAAGAAATGATAATAATTTCCCATGGTAGTTACGAAAAATTTTCAAATGAAATTCACGAATCTCGCAAAAAATTTAATAATGAATATAATATTCCGTATAGATACCTCTTCAATAATAATATAATAATGAGTTCCTTTCGAATGTCAAATACAAAAAAAAAGAATTTACGAAACACAAAAATAAAGAAATTAAACCATTCTTCATAAACTCAAGTGATCAATGAAACAAACAGATGTCAAAATTTCTTCAATTCTTTCATAAATGCGTTCTTTTTTTTCAATAACGATTTCAATGGATATACAGGTTGTTTGTTGAACGTGTTCAAAATTCGAAAGTTCATTTCTAGCTTGAACTGTAATTGTTCAGAAAACCACCCTATCGAATTTTGACGCATATAAACGTTTTATTTCCAGAAAAAACATATTTTATTTCAATTATCATTCAGTTTAAACTTAAACTGAAAACATTCATTAAACTGAAAATGCTGCAAGTAGAATATTTTGAAATAAAATCAAATATAGCTCAGAATGAAACTTCGTTACGGTATAATGACATGACGTTATATGTAATTATGTATGACCTTGAGTATAACTTACTTTCGGCTTACTGGTGGGTTCGATACCCACCGTGTTCTCGGGCCGTTCAAAATCGGCGTTAAACTGTATAACGTATAAGTACAATGAGTAGGTTCAACTTTCTCACAAGCACGCAATGTTTGTGAAAAAATTATTAGCATCCATTAAAATTTGTTGAAATTAAATGATAATGCCTTCTGAACTAAAATAATATCAAGATGTTTTTAATAATAATAATAAGTTCTTTATTCTCAACAGGTATAACACCCAATTACAGAAAATAATAACAATGTTGAATACATAACTAAATAATTTGAAAAAAAGATTTAACAAAGAGCTCAATCTAATCTAAAAAAATAGTAACTTATAACTACGTTATAGCATTCAATGAAATATTACAAATAACTCAATCTAAATCAATTCATTTTAGTCAATTTTCTTTGTTCACATAACTCCTGATAATGAATTCTATGGAGTCAAAGTGAATGTCACAATTATTGGCAACTCTATTGAATGTAGACTCCATAAACCAAATGAGGAATTGTATTAGGGAGTTGGTCCTCGGAGTCTCTAGGTGGAATAATACTTTTTTACGAGAATTTTGGAACACGAAATTTCAAAGCGGGCAAGAGAGGAGGACAATCAATACTTTTGTGCAGTAATTTGTACAAAAATTCGAGTGATAAAGTTTCTCTCCTGCTCTGCAATGAGATTAAAATAAATCAACTCAATAATTCGTTATGATTGACTCCTCTCTGTGGATAAACTTTATCCTCCCTCCAAACTAAGAATTTCAAGAACCTTCTCTGAATAGCCTCAAGATGGCGTTGATGGCAAGTGTAAATGGGATGCCAGATCGTGCTGCCATAGTCCAGCTTGCTACAGATATGTTCAAATATTGCTCTCAATTAATTGAGTTTTCAACAAAAATCAAGTCTTTGGAACTTATAGTTAAAATGATAATGAAATACTCATTGTTTCTAGATTAACAGTACTTCATTAAACAATTGTGACTTACGTTTCGCCATTAGTATGATCCTTCGGTTTGACAAATTATTTAAATTAACTATACAGGAAGTTGAAAAACATTTCAACGGTTTTTGAAGCGAATATTCTTGTTTCGGATTTCAGGTGAAGACGTTTATTAGATTCTATGAACTTAAATTGTGGTTAAATTGATGATAATGAACTAGATTACATGGAAAATCACCGCAAAGGTCCATTGAGTCCCAAATTACAAAAAAAAATTCAATCTAGTTTATCTTAATCAGTATAAATATCTGTTTCATTCAATATTTCATATTCGGGAGTAAACAAGCGACCCCGTATTAAATCAAAAATAATTACAGTCTGAATACACCCCTCAAATCATATCACATAGAAGACGCATCTCTCGTTGCCTCGTAATGCCATCATATTAGGGGTGGTACACGCTCAAGAGAGCAGAGCGACTATATCGTTTAGATAAGGCTAATCCGATAACCGATTTCCACTCCCTGAATAAACAACACCCCCGACGGCTGCCTCCGATATGACGGGGTCCATGACAATCGCTGCCTTACGCTGATAAGAGATGAGATTTGCGCCCCGCGCAACCCCCGAGGAGGCCGAAAAGGCAGTTGAATGTCGCAGTTTATTCCGGTGACTTATTGGCAATTCCTTCATGATGATAAGAGATGGGGAAGGTGGTGAAGCTCAGGATGTCCACAGAGAGTTTCAAATGTAATTTATGAAATTGGGGAGTAATAATTATGTGGATTAGATTTTTTCTCGTTGATAAAAATGAATAGAAAGTTTAATTTGACTGTTATAATAACCATAATTAATTTCAGGGTGTGTTGTTTATGTTTCCTTGAAAGTTAGATTATGAGTGAAATAAATACTTAGTACTTTGATGTTGTTTCTTCAACATAGCAAAAAAAATCCTCATTTATTATTTTAGGGTAGTTCAAATATTACGTAATAAGATATAGGTATTAAAATTATTAAACACCATCCACTCCCTTCTCCTTATCAGAAAAAGTGAGCAAACCTCTTACATTTCCTCCATTAGTAATAATAATAATAAGTTTATTGTCATTGCAAACAGTAGTTTTACAAATTTTAACAAATTTCAATTATTCTATGACAAAAAAAACCATAAGATGCACCCAATATAAAAACAATGATAGTATTTAACAAAAAGACAATACTATTAAATCAAGCTAAACATATCATAAATTTGACAGTTTCCAATATAATAACGGGTGTTTTTTTAGAGGTGTAGAACTTTAAGTTGGCATTACTGTTAAAGATGGCGACCGATTTAGCAGTTGAAAAGTGATTTATTCTCAGTTTGGTTTGGCAATTCATCATGAATAATAGACTCACGCCTGAACAACGCTTGTCAATAGTGCAATTTTATTTTGAAAATAATGGTTCTGTGCGGAATATGTAACGCGCGAATTTTGTTTAGCGATGAAGCGCACTTCTGGTTGAATGACTACGTCAACAAACAAAACTGCCGCATTTGGAGTAAAAATAATCCTCAAGTGTATGTCAAAACAACGTTACATCCAGAAAAACTGACTGTTTGGTGCGCTTTATGGGCTGGTGGAATCATTGGTCCGTACTTCTTCAAAAAGGATGATGGTCAGAACGTTACAGTCAATGGTGATGGGTATAAGGCCATGATTACTAACTTTTTCATTCCTCAATGGAACAATTATGATGTCCAGGAGCTGTGGTTTCAACAAGACGGCGCAACATGTCACACAGCTCGTGCCACAATCGATTTATTGGAAGACACGTTTGGTGACCGCCTTATTTCACGTTTTGAACCTGTGAATTGGCCTCCAAGATCTTGTGATTTAACACCACTAGACTACTCCCTGTGGGGCTATGTAAAGTAATTGGTCTATGAGGATAAGCCACAAACGCTTGTCCATTTGGAAGACAATATTCGTCGTGTTTTTGCCGATATACGGCCACAAATGTTGGAAAAAGTCATCGAAAATTGGACTTCCAGATTGGACTACATCCGAGCCAGCCGTGTTGGTCATATGCCAGAAATCATATTTAAAATGTAATGACAAAAGATTATCTTTCGAATAAAAAAAATTCTTGCCTATGGAATGATCGTTGTTTTATTGCATTATAAATTTCTTAAAAAACACCCTTTATAATTTATTCCGTAAACATTGGCATGCACATTCTTCTTTTGATATATTGTTTTCTTATTGATTCAGGAGTAGCACTTATAATTCTAGAAATAAGAAGATAGATTTAGGAATCATAACAAGATGTCATCAAAAATAAGCAGAGCAAAAACCCCCGCCCTCGTATAATGCTTATGCAGTACTTGAACCCCGTTTGATAATTATTTATTGCCAGGTTTTTCGTGTGGAAATAAACTATTATTTTTCAATAGATAAATCATTATTATACTCAGTAAAATAATGATTAAAATACCTCAATAATCATATACTACCCCAAAGCCTATTCTTTAAAAACGGCTACCTTATTTGAGTTTATCGGAGCTGTGTTTAGGTATAAATCGTCGAATCGTCACGTACCGAAAAACCGTTGTAATTACTTACAAATCGGGTTAAACAGATTCACTAAGATCTGATTGCCTTTTTCTGTTACACAAATACAGAAAATGTCTGTATTTGTGTTTGCGGCAGTTACCTAGTTTGATATAAGTTATTTAGTTATTATTTCAATTTTTATTCTTTAAACGTCTTTCATTTTTTTGAAATAAATATTTTTCCTCAAACATGACATGGAACTGTTTGAATGCTATGTTTTGAGAATCTTAACTACATACTGTATATTTTTCAGAATATCTTTTCTGTTGTTCTTTATAACTGATTGGTAACAAGTGAGCTGCCTCTTGGTCCTTTATAAAAGATATTATACATTGAATTGAACAATTGATAAGCTCCTGACTGTAATTTATTCTTTCTTGTCTTAGGTATTGAAAATCAGGTAACTTATAACATATAATTTGCCAATACTTTTTTAATTTGTCCGTAGTGAATACTTGAATTTGCAGAATTAAAAAAGCAGGTGAGGTATTTTTTGTTAAATCGAACTCTTCATATCTAAGTTTTTCTCGATTATAAATAACGATGGGTTTTTCCCAACTTCTTGAACTAATTTCATTCTATTTATTATTTACAATGTAAAATTTTTTATTTCAATTTCTGTCGTATTTTTAATTTCAATATTTGTCGTATGATTTGTATCCTCAATAAATGAATACAAAGAATTTAGTATTTATGTCTTCTATTTGTCATCATAAAAGTCGTTATTATATTCACTTTCACGATAAAATTCAGTCAACGCTTTTCATTAATTGTAGTCCTTGGGTCTTGACGTTTGTTTTAAGACATTCTCGAAAACGAAACTCTAAATGTGTTAAAAGTCAGAAACAATTCTTTTAATGTTTTCTTTATACTGCTTCAAGTATAAAGTAGCAACTACATCATGAAATTAGATCACAGAACAACTCTCTTCAACTTCAGCTCGCGAAGACAATGTTGCTAGTTGGTGTGAGGACAATTATTTGAGTTTGAATGTGTCAAAGTGTAATGGTGTTTCTTTCACAAGGAAAAGAGACCGAATTGACTGTGATTACATCGTCGGTGGTCAGGTTCTTCCCCGTTCTGATAAGGTGAGAGATCTTGGTATAGTCTTCGACCAGAAGCTTTCCTTTGTCCCACACATCACCCAACTTATTTCATCTGCTGCGAAAATATATGGATTCGTTATACGTAATGGCAAATATTTCAATAATTCCTCAACATTCACAGGACTATTTAATAACCTAATCCGTAGCAAGTTGGAGTATGGCAGCATGATTTGGCATCACATTTACACTTGCCATCAACGCCATATTGAGGCTGTTCAGACAAGGTTCTTGAAATTCTTACTTTGTTAATAAAGTTTATGCACAGAGAGGAGTCAATCTTAACGAATTATTGAGTCGATTTAGTTTGATCTCATTGCAGAGCAGGAGAAAAACTTCATCACTCAAATTTTTGAACAAATTACTGCACAATAGTATTGATTGTCCTCCTCTCTTCTCCGCTTTGAAATTTCGTGTTCCTAGGCAAAATTCTCGTAATACAGAATTATTCAACCTAGAGACTCCGAGGACCAACTCCCTTATACAATCCTCTATTTGTTTTATGGAGTCTACATTCAATAGAGTTGCCAATAATTGTGACATTCCCTTTGACTCCATAGAGTTTATTATCAGGAGTTATGTGAACAACAAAAATTGACTAAAATGAATTGATTTAGATTGAGTTATTTGTAATATTCCATTGAATGATATAATGTAGTTATTTGTTACTATTTTCTAGATTAGATTGAGCTCTTTGTTATATCTTTTTTATTTCAATAATTTATTTAGTATTCAACGTTTTTATTATTTTCTCCACTTGAGTGTTATACCTGTTGAAAATAAAGAACTTATTATTATTACTATTATCTTTCAAGACAAGTCTTGAAGCAAGATGTTACATTTTTTAACACTTTTCTGACAAATGTTATAGTGACGTGAAAAAGCTTCATTAAATCATTTTGGGATATTCAATACGAAAGTTTATTACGGTTTGATTCATTGAAACATTACGTTTAGATACAATGGGACACCCTTCTCTATCCAATCTTTCAGGGAAGTTTGAATCATCATTCCTAGTTTCTCAATGTGGAACCTGACACCTTTGAAAAACCAGAACGGAAATCCTGCAACAATTGACACACACGCAAGTCAGCATGAATATAATTCAGAATTAGCAAACTTGATTCCACGTCCACCCCCAAGAAACAAATAATAGGAGGAGTGTGTCTCATCCCCCGAAAGTCATATAAATGGCAGATTAAATGACCGACTTACGCAAGTCACGTGTTTCGATCTCGGTTAGAGCTGGTTGAAATAGTGTAAGGCCGAGGCCGGAGGTAGGGGACTGGGAAGTTAGCTGGAAACCCCTCACCTTTAATCTCCAACATCAATAAAGATTAGGTCTGGAGAGCGATAATGCCGGTATCGTGATACGACAAATATGCAAAGCTCCGTGAGTAGAAATAAATACTTTGAATAAACATTGGGAAATTGGTTGCGATTTTTATCGCATCGGAAAATATTCAGGGAACATTTTGGTGGAATTGAATGTGATTATTGCTATTTTTGTAAACGGAAACTACAATATCATTAATTAACTACAATTATTAAATTAAAATTAAAACTTGGCTTAATATTTCACGATTATATTTAACAATATCAAATAGTCAACATGTTTCGAGCGTGAGCTCATCTTCAAGACTAAACTACAATAAGAAACGAACAACAAATTTAAATCTATAAAATGGAGGTAAGTACATGTTAACTATTTGATATTGTTGAATATAATCGTGAAACATTAAGCCAAGTGTTAAATTTAATTTAATATTTAATTATGTTTCACGAAGAGTTAGCGAGAATTCAATCTCAGACATTAAAATCAATACGTCGAATAAATCGAGAATTCTAAAAATATTATAAATTTCACCTCAACTTCCACAAATTACTCATGTCCACAAATCCATTCAAAATGCGTCTCACCGAACAATTTCAAAATATTGGGGAATTCATTGATCTTCAATTTAATAAAAACTTTTAGAGAAATTGATAAATTGTCTTAGAAATGCACTAAAAAATCTAAGACTATGTCGAAAGCAGGTGATGTAACATGGACTGTAAAGAACTGATTACGACAATATAAACATAATAATAACTGTGAACATTACTTCAAAATTATTTTATCTACCACACTTTTCACTCATTTTTCTGTTGTAAGTAAACAGAATCCGATTTTTATTTATGAGAACCGAATATGCGAATGATCGTCGAGTTTCAAGATCCAATCTCGTGTTTCAGTTTGGTTATTTGCCATTCTCGTTAGCTATCACTCATGTACTACACCACCATTCTGTGAATAATGGGTAAATTATGCATTCTATGGTCATATAATATGGTAATGGCGGCAAGGTTTCTGATTAATCCCCTTTTGATTATTAGATTATCGGTAATATGCTATTCATATTGGAGGGAGTAGATCAATATTATGTTTGATGAATTGCTGGAAATTTTAGTTACAAATGAAAATTTAATGTTACTGTTGAAATTTAGCAGATCAAGACACCTCTGACAACGTAGATAATCGATTGAAGTTTTCGACTTTAGAGATCCTGGTCTCTTAAGTATGTTTAATCGTATCCTTGATTCAAATAAGTAATGAATTTGCACTTGAAGCTTCAAATTTGCTACAGGTTAGTCTTTTCCTCGTTAATTTTATGGATCAACGGTTAATCTTCCAAGATTTATAATTATTAAACTTCGTTTTTAATTGATGCTATGGTAATGCCTTGTCAGTGAGATCTATAATTGAGTCAGTAAATTTTATTGCCAATCTTCTGCTACTTCTTTTCCATATTTAATAGTGTTGGCGTTTACTTGATGTAAATCCATTATAATTGAATATAACTTAAATTCAAACACTTGAACTTATGATTTACACTTTATTGACTACATAGCATGACGCGTTTCGTCGTTACAAACGACTTCTTCAGATGCTTACAGAATTTGTGACTACATAGCATGACGCGTTTCGTCGTTACAAACAACTTCTTCAGTGTCGTTTTTTTTCTTCATTATTCTGTAAGACATCTGAAGAAGTCGTTTGATTCATGCTATGTAGTCAATAAAGTGTCCCCTCCCAAGGTGGCGTGATGATATGTCAAGTGTTTGGGGGACCAGGGATTCCCAAAGTGTCCCCTCCCAAGGTGGCGTGATGATATGTTGAGTACAAGACCAGTTAAAAATAAAAATTTCTAAATAAATAAAATCAGAAGTGACTGGAATTCATTGTTTTATACATCGTCAAGCTTTGGAAGTCAAAACGCTTCCAAACGAACTCAATGCTGACCCAAAACAGTGTATGAAAGTTGTAAATTACATAAAAACAGTGCATTAAATACTCGACTGTTTAAAACGCTTTGTGAGGCTATCCAAAGGTAACATGTTAGCTAAATTATTTGAGCTCCGAGATGAAGTAATCACTTTCTTAGAAAATCTGAAGAAAAATGAGCTAAACATAGAATTCAAGAAACCAAGTACACAGGTTTCGTTGGCTTATTTGTCAGACTTCTTTGACTCATTCAACAAACCTTAACTTAAAACTGCAGGTGGAGAATCAAATATCATGATTCATCATGATGACATCAAGATGTACATTGAGAAATTGCAGTTTTGGAGACGAAAAATAGCAGCAATCCCCTGCAATTATTCAAATTTTGCCAAAATAATGTCAATCTCAGATGAGCTACAGTTCAAGGAGGTTTTTGAAGGATCCCAAATGAAAAGCCTAATATTAAACCATTTGGAGAACCTCACTGAAGAGTTCAGGAAATATTTCCCAGACACTTGTGGCGACGGTATTTACAGACAGTCAACAGACCCATTCAAAATCAATATCAATTCTGCCAGAAGCACTGCAAGAAGAATTTTTGGAGATGAAACATGATTCCTCTGCCAAGTACGACTTTGACAAAAGGGACAAGTCATGATTTTGGATCAAATATTTCAAAGTGTACCCTCGTGTATCACAGGCAGCTATTCGATTATATCTGCCTTTTTCGAGTACCTACTTGTGCGAAAAGGCATTTTCAGCAATCGTTGCAATTAAAACTAAGTTCAAAAATAAACTTGATGTTACCAGTGACTTTCGTTGTGCCCTTACTAAAACACAACCAAAAATAGGTTTACTAGTGAAGAAAATCTCACTAGTTTACTATTTTATTATGTTCTTTTTGTCTATGTTTTTCTCAACAGTATGTATTTAATGACTGTTCAGATGTTGTTCTTTGTGTTATTGAAAATTCTTGTTTTTTTCACATGCTCATAAAATTTACTGTGAAGGGGGGAGTGGATGGTTTCCATTTTAGCAGGAGGGGGCGTAGTAAAAAAAGTTTGGAAACCCCTGCATTCCTCTACTGTAAATCATACCAACTCAAATCTTGCAGTCCAAAAATTTTCTGCTATTACATGGCGAGTGGTCTTTTCTTTATTTGGATGTAACAGTGAAACGATATTTCAGTTTTCTGACAAATGAGTACATTTAGTACCAACAATCTTTTTTTTTTCTAATCAACATTCAAATGTGCAGGGAACACAGACTATTGATTTTTCTACTTTTGTAATTGGCTTCGTGATTTTACCATGTTTTTCTGAACCTCATGATAGCTCAACTAATGCGATTTTTATATTTTTACATTTTTATTTTTATTTTTACACTACAGCTGCCTTAGTTTATTGGCAGGAATCCTAGGTAAATATGTATGAGTCTTGAATGTTTCATTTTAAAGATTATCTCTAGATTGTTTTGTCAGAATGCATTCATTGTTTTTGTTTTCTTCATATATTTGTAAATCTATTTCATTACTCTTTTCCTCTACTCGTTTCATAAGCTCTTCAGTACTTCTGCTTCTAAAGTGGCGATGGGAGTAGATCACCATGTAGGATATAAATTTATGTTGACGATTTTTCCTACTTTCCCAACTTTTGAATCATTTTTCATGATCCCTTCGACGTTGATATATAACTTAAAGCCTGATGTTCAACATGCAGCTTTATGTAACATCTTAATCGAGGTGAATTTGTTAACATGTATGAAAACTGATGACTAGTTAACACATGTCTTTCAGGATGATGGTTAGTTTTCGACAGCACTCACAGTTTCGCACAGTTCGCTGTAATTATTATTTTTTCTGTTTCAAAATTTGCTCTCTAATACCTTCCTCGTATACAAAGCTTTCAGAATAAATTTGTATTAGGATGTAATATTTTACAGGTTTCACTGCTAACTGCATCAATCTTTGTTGCCATAAAAATCCTCCAATCTTTGGTAACCCTCAAAACTTTTTTTTGAGTCTTTTTATACTGATATTTTCAAGCCAGGTTCTTTTCCCAATATGAGGTGGTTTATCAGTGTGCTCCTTTTTTCAGTGACTGGTATGTGTCTTGTCCACTTTGTACTGCTACATCTATTGTCCCGGTCCTCTTGGCAATATTAGGTAGTTTAATAGTGCAACCCTTGTTCCAGTAACTTGTGTGCCTTCTGCTTTTTTGGTGCTGCTACAACTTCTATCAAGGTTCTATTGCCAGTATTGAATAGTGTATTTGTGCAATTGTTTTTCCAATGACTTATATTGGAAAAACTTATAATGCTTTGTGCTCTTTTGATGATATTACAACTGCTGTCTAGGTCCTATTGACAATATTAGATAGAGTATTTGTGCAATTTTTTTTTCAGTAATTTGTATGTTTTCTGCACTTTTGGTACCTAATACTTAAACTTCATAATAATAATAAGTTATTTTTTCTAAACAGGTATAATACCCAATTACAGAAAATAATAATATAATTTCGAATAAAAACTAGATAAATGAAATTAAAGAATAATAACAGAGAGCACAATCTAATCTAAAAAAACTTAAATAGTAACTAATAACCAAATAATAGAATTTCATGAAATACTACAAAGAACTCAATTTAAATCCATTCATTTTAGTCAATTTCCTTCGTTCACATAACTCCTTATAATAACTTCTATAGAGTCCAAGTGAATGTCACAATTATTAGCAATTATTTTAGTCAATTTTTGTTGTTCACATAACTCCTGATAATAAACTCTATGGAGTCAAAAACCAAATGGGAATTAGACTCCATAAACCAAATGGGGGATTGTATTAGCGAGTTGGCCCTTGGAGTCTCTTAAATTCTGTAGTACGAGAATTTTGCCTAGGAACACGAAATTTCAAAGCTGACAAGAGAGGAGAACAATCAATATTGTTGTGCAGTAATTTGTACAAAAATTTGAGTGATAAAGTTACTACTGCAGTGCAATGAGATTAAACTAAATCGACTCAATAATTCGTTATGATTGACTCCTCTCTGTGGATAAACTTTATCCTCCCTCCAAACTAAGAATACTTGAACAAACTAAGAAACTTGTATGCTTCTTATCCTAGGTAAGTATTCAATTTTTGTCCTTAACATTTCAAAATTGCGTTTGTTGAATATTTCAACCTTTCTATATATAGGAAATTATGAATTTCTATTGTTTTAAGTAATCTGTTGATATCGATTCCAGTATAGTTAAATATCGATAAACAGTAAAAGAGCTATGAAAATGCGAATATTATCGCAGCCATAAAGCACACACAGTAAATTAAGTGATAATGGGATATAAAAGAATTAGTTCGTCGGTCTGATATTAAAACAGAGGGATCTGAAATGGAAATGCAATAAGCGGAGTCGAGCAACGTCGCGAAGGATCCAGGCGCCCGGAGGAAATGACGCCGCAGTTTCATCTCCGGCCCATTTCCGGTTTGAGCGCTCTAATGTGTACTCAGCCGTGTCGGCAGACATGGTGCGCTTCCCTTACGGCGTTTCTTTCGATTTTAATATCCTAGTAAACGGGCCCCGACGAAATATCGAATAAGTTATAATTAAAAAGATGGAAAAGTGGGAAATTAGCGTTGAAATGCGATGTAAATTATAGCGGTAGAGGTGAAATAGCTATAGGTATAGGTATACATCATAATAGTAAGTATATATATATATATATATATATATATATATATATATATATATATATATATATATATATATATATATATATATATATATATATATATATATATATATATATATATATATATATATATATATATATATATATAAATTCAAAAGGTTTGTAAAGAAATGAAAATAGAAATTTTACGGTATTTACCTGCAATTTATGTTGTTTGTTTTTGTGACAGCCGTTTACATATGTTTCAAGCTAATTGGCTATCATCAGAAAGGCGTAGTTCAAGTTATTAGATGTTCAAACTTGGATTTTGATTGAAAAAGAACACAGAACGAAACAAAAAAAAACTTTGTGTCTTAAATTGAGTATCTTTGATTGGAGTTCTATTCGACTCTGTTTTGAAGACTACATTAAATATCGTAGACAGGTAGACGACTGAACAGTCGAGTTCAAAACTTTTGAAATGTAATTTCAATTTTCAATTTTCACTATAAAAATATTAAACATATTATTCACATCCACAAGAGGTAGGTTAAACACGAAAATATATATATATATAAAAATATATAATATATATATATATATATATATATATATATATATATATATATATATATATATATATATATATATATATATATATATATATATATATATATATATATATATATATATATATATATATATATATAGCTGTTCCGAAATTGAGTCAAGATTTAAATTTGCCGGGATATACGGCGTGAGATATTTTCGGTGATCAGCATTGGCCCACTAGATGGTGTGATTTAACAGCATTAGATTTTTTTATGCGGTTATTTAAAATCAAACTTCATGTCATCATCAATGTCAACAAACCACGACCACGCGTGCGTTAAAGGAGGTGATTCAACGTTGCATCAACGAAATCCAGCCACATTTATACAGAATGGTCACAGAGGCCGATCTCCGTAGCTAAGTCGGAAGAACACCCGACTATGGTGCGGTAGAACTCGGGTTCGATCCCCTCTGAAGGTATGGGTGTTTATATTTGTCTATGATTTGGGAAGCTTAAATAATTACATATGCTGGGTAATGTACATTGATTACAAGCCCATTGGCCGTTTGGAACCGGCGTTAAACTGTAGGTACACTGAATTAAAAAAAAATAGTCACGGAAAATTTCGATAAGCGAGTGCGTTTGTGTATGCAAAGCCGTGGAGGCTTTTTACTCGATGTCTTATTCTATAAATAAGCTTATCCTGTATACTTCATGATTAATTCAAATCTTGCCTTAATATATATATATATATATATAGAATGTATTATTATTTTTATAATGAAGCTTGAGAATTGAAATTGCATTTAAAAAGTTTTCGAACTCGACTGGTATTCGAACCCAGGTCTTCAGGTTTGCGCCCCACTGCTAGGTCTACACTTATAGAAAACAATAATACATTCTTAATGTCCGCACGAAGACGACAATTCGAGCGTCGAATAACTAGCTGGACGAATACAGAGTTGTTAGATATGATTTTACAGTGGCACTCAGTGCAACCTTCGAGATTTTTCATATCATTTAGCCACCCCCTTTCTCATTTACTATTCATAATTATATCGAGTAGTTTCTTCGGTATTCTGGACTGTTTCGTTCTGTAGACATGTGCATAGAACTTTGCTCGTCGTTTTCTGATTTCTTCCGTTATCGTATTTGTCTTTTGATAAAGTTCACTCTGAGGTCTTTTCATCCAGATGCCGTTTCTATTGATTGGCCCGTAAATCTTTCTGAAAATTTTTCGTTCTTGTTTTTCTATTTCTCTAATTCTTGAATGACTGTCAATAACCATTATCTCAGCTGCGTAGATTGCTTCTGGAAGAATGTTATTGTACGTTATACTCGTAGTACGCCCATGTTAGTAGCTTGTAGGTCCTTTGGAGCTTGGTAATTCTCTGTTCATTAGTGATTCGGTTTCAGTATGAGGACTGTATAACTTCACCGATGTATTTAAAATTGTCGACTTGCAGAATTTCACCATGTATATATATATATATATATATATATATATATATATATATATATATATATATATATATATATATATATATATATATATATATATATATATATATATATATATATATATATATATATATAAATAAAAGTGAACATTGTCGGCATATCCCGCAGATTGGTAGCAGCCGTTGGTACGTGTTTCGAGCTTATTGGCTCTCTTCAGAACGGTGTAGCCAAGTTCAGATTGTACGAGCCTGGAGATGGAAACACAATAAAGTTCCAAGAAATACAGACAACCTCTGAAGGAACTCGCCACATTTCAGGCTACCGCTGTAAATTAAAGAAAACTGTGTATTCAAACTTACCAAAATTGTATATTGAATTGAAATTTCAATATTAGTCGTGATAGCTCTGAACTAACCAAGATATGTAATGATATATTAAATTTTTTTACATCCGCTTTTTGAGAATTAATAATTATTTCGCACTTATATTATTAATTAAGTATTCTTAAATTTTCTAATTTCACACGCAATTTTTTCCAGATATTTACAAACGCAACAAAAAAAAAGTGAAATCGGTTCAGCCGTTGACTCTACATTTTAGTTAGAAAACGTTTGTATGAGAAAAAGAAATGGGCGGTTTTTAGGGTTTTCCCGGAAATTATTCGAATGTTTCTCGCCGTAAAAACCATCCATGGACTTTCAAAAAAAAATTGGCAAAAATGGTACAGGCGTTGTTGAGTTATGCGCTTGCCAATACATTTTGCGATTCATTTTTATATTATAGATGTGAAATATTTCATGACTCTGTCAAGTATAGCTGATAGCGTTGATTACTGAGTGAAATTCAGAATTCAATTGATGATAAAACCATAACAAAGAAACATCATATACAAATCTGAAGGTTATTAATAATCACTTAATAAATATTCAAGCACCACGAGATTGATTGATGAATCCTAATGTTTGCATGATATAAGTTAATCCGGCTCGAAGTTAAGGGTTGGTTTGAATCCCATCCGACGCAACCGGGAGGAGGTTGGGCGCCGATTTTCACACAGGGTACAACACGCGCCCCGACGTAACTTATATTATATCGACTACTGTATCAATCAATGTCATGGAGACAAGCAGCGTATGTTCACTGCTCTTGTAACCAGTTCTAACTTTGGAAATGATCCTTTTTTATAGTTCAATGGATTTTATGGCAGTGAAAGAAATGACAGAGAGGTATTGCCTACTCACATACTTCAAACTACAACATTTATGAAGTACTAGATGCCCCCCGAACTTTGTACGCTATTATATTTTCTTCGTGAATGTTTTCGAAAATCCTGTAAGACTATTTATGCTACACTATCGATGTTTTTAAACAATAAATTGAAATTAACACACTTGGCTTAAGTTTCACTAAATAATGAGTGATTTTTTAAGCGTAGTTGTTTTTTAAATCGAATAAAACACTGAATTTGCATCATATACTGAAATTGATAACTTGGCCTTTGCCATTTACATTTTAGAGATAAATTCATGTAAATGTTGTCCGCGGCTCCGTATCAAATTGTCCGTTCGGAAGGTCCAATTTTGCGTCATTTTCGAGCATTTCGGCCTGTATCTCCCGAATCACGCGCGTCAAATTATCCTGTAAGGCTTCAATCGCGTTCGGGTTGTCCACATACACTTCACATAACCTCACAATAAATAATCCAGAGGCGTCAAATCGCATGATCTTGGAGGCTAATTTACAGGGTCATTTCTAGAGATAAGCTGCTTGTCAAATTCATCCTTCAACATGTCCATTGTTTCACGAGCTGTGTGGCATGTGGCACCGTCTTCATGAAACCACATGTCAACCAAGTTCAACTCGGTCAACTGGGGCAAAAAAAAGTTGCGTATCATGGCTCGATATCGTTCGCCGTTGACGGTAACGTTTCTTCCACGGTCGTCTTTGAAGAAAAGTCGACCGATGATGCCACCAGTCCATAAACCACACCAAACTGTCGTTTTTTCTGGATGCATCGGTAATTCTTGTATGGCATTTGGATGTTCATCACTCCAGATGCGACAGTTTTGTTTATTTACATATCCGTTAAGCCAGAAATGAGCCTCATCCCTGAACACAATTTTTCTATATAACAGCGGATTTTCATTAAGATGTTCTATGGCCCATTCACCAAAAATTATACGTTGTGATAGGTCATTCGGATTCAATTCTTGCAGAAGTTAAATTTTATAGGTTTTCAAACCCAAATCAACACGTAAAATTTTCTATGTGGTTGAGTAACACATGCCCAATTGCTGAGAACGGCGACGAATTGACATTTCACGATCCTAATTAACACTACGGCTGCAATATTCTCTCTTCAGTACGCACTGTACGCATGTGAGACATCCAGAGGTTTAATGTCCAACAAAGTAAACTTGGTGCGAAATTTGGTATTAACAGCACGAATTGTTAATTCACCAGGTCGATTATGATGACCATAATATGGTCGTCACATTTTTCACAGAACACGAATTTTAATAGTAAATTTCAACAATTTTCAATCGTGGCTAGTTTGTAAGTCTTACCATGATAAAATGGCAAAGTATACTGAAAACTTTTCGCTTCAACAGATTACGTTTGGATGCCATTACCAACCACTGCCGCCAAACTGAAAAACTTAACTCTTAAAAAATTACCCGTTATATAAAAAAACTTGCATATGTTTCGGGTGGTTAACCAATTAGCAAGAGTAAAAAATGTTACTAGAGCATTATATACTCTTGATAATGGGTTAACCACCCGAAATATATGCAAACTTTTCAATATATTTAATGAAACTTAAGCCAAGTTTGTTAATTTCAATTTATTGTTTTTAACATAATGTTTCACCAAGAGATAAGGAAAAACTCCGTGTTTTTCTATTCAACTCTTGTGGAGCCGAGGGGGCACCTATGGAATAAGGAAATTAACACTTACAGTACTTTCAAATCAGTGGAATTATCAATAATTCCATGTATTAACACGTTTGATGTATAGAAAATAATTCAGTCAATTTTATAGTTGAAATATAGATAAGTAGTGACTTCGTAGCATCTATTTATTTCTTATATCTCCTCATTAATTACATCTGAAATCCTATTCCGTAAATCCGTTGAGAATCTAAATGTCTTTCTCTATTTGAAAATTAAATTTGAATAAAGTTTTCGTCATTATAATACCATAAATGGCGCTTAAAATATTTTGATGGATGATTGGGCCATTTTGTTATCAACAACAATGAATAAAACAATGATAAACCTCTAAAACACATCAACACACAGAAAATACCGTTTTGCTGTTGATAACAAAGGTAATTTGATATGAAATAATGTCAATCTATCTATACTGTCAATATTCTTGGTGTTATAAATTGCTGCCTGATATGTGTCGATGTTTTGTCAATATATTGAAGCTTTCTGGCAATCCTCTGTCTATTTCACTCACTTACTTTACAAATCTTGAGATTTTCATATATTTTCTGTTCAATTTTTAACAAAAAATTTCATACGTACCTTTGAACGAACAAAAAGAGAGAAATTGTTTAATACCTACTTCAGCAACCAACAATATTGCAAATTATATAATTACGAGTATCATATTGAGCAATATGTTTTAATCATAACTATCTGATGTTACCTCTAGGTAACATTTTGGACAGTTTTGGCAACACGTTGGCATTAAATCTTCAAAAGTAAACTGTCCTTCATAGATCAACCTTTCACCATATTATCAGACTTAAAATATCTGCGAAATGGACGCCCGAAACCATAGAAAAGGAAGTGATTTCGAACACTGACGCAAGAGGGCGATAAATAAAAATACCAGAAATAAACGTGCGAGATAAATGAAATGTTAACCAAGCGCCGTGCGGGGAAATAGGCGAAACAACGAAACGTTGCCACCCACCCCCTGGGGCATAACTCATTCCAACCCTGTACTTTAGAACGAGCAACAAAAATGGAAATAAATTAAAGCGGTAATCTACAACGTGGCTTGTGGCGGCGTTTTTTTTATGTGAATAAAATTTAAAAAATCTAATACGTCATTTAGATTAAATCTTTCACGAGTGCATGTGCTCGCCTTCGTTCGGTCGCTCTGGATCATAATAAGGAAAGGCCCTTGGAATTAATACACGAAACGCTAATAATTCATTATGAACATGAAACACTTAATGCCATACTCAAAATCATAATAAAACTTATTGCATGAAACCACCTAACTGGGTTAAATAACTCTGCGGATTTGCACGTTAGGATGTGAAGCAATCAGATAAAGCCGTTTGAGGAAGTGTTAATCGATGCTATATTACCGGCCGTTCAACTTGACCGAACAATAGTAACTACCTCCAGCACGTTGCAGGGTGGAAATCAAGTCCCAATTCTCTAACTAATTATGTAAATGAACATTTCATTTGTACGAGTATGTATTAGAATTATTTTAGTTCAATTTATTATTTAATAGCTCCTTCTTTGATAATTTCAGGACTTGTAGGGAGCTTAGAGAAGAAAAATATCTTGATATCCCAAAAATTGATATTGGATGATAAGGAAAAATGTACAAGACTATATAAACGTCAATTTTGAAGTTTGCAAATTTTACATTGGTAGCACTGTCTTTTGGTGCAAGGTTGCCAGTTGGGGCTTTTAGTCGGAAATTTAGTGTGGAGTAGAAGGGAGTTTTTACAGGGTCCAAAAAAATTTTGAGCTATTCTTAGAGCCAAAAATAATATTCCATTCGTGTCTATTTATGGCCAAAAATTAAAATTAAAATGAAGCTAAACTTCTATTCTCTATGGTAGGTAGGCACTATACGAATTGGCCTTTTAAAATTTAAACTGAGTTATGTTTTATTTACCTCAATGTAAACGCAAATCTCGATTAAACAGGAGCGTCTCGAGACAGTTCGAACTTGGTTACTCGAAATTCGAAAAACATTTTGTTATATATGTACTGAAAATTGTTAATATGACGTAAAAAAGTCTGATTTTGAGAGGAATCAATTTTAGCACAATTTAATAAGAAAATGGAAATAGGTGAAGTTAGGTTAGGTTAGTGCTATGCAGCGAATTGAATACTGTCCCGGGACGCTTGTTTTCAATCCATGACCTTGAATAAGTCCACAGTACACAGTACAGGTTTTTTAGGTATTTTAAATTTTGCACCTAGGGTTATTTAGAACTATTAAATTAAATTAAACTCTTGGCTTAATGTTTCACGATTATATTTAACAATATGAATTTGTCAACATGTTTTGAGCGTGAGCTCATTTTCAAGACTAAAATACAGTAAGGAACGAACAACAAATTTATATCTATACAATGGATGTAAGGACGGAGGATAATTGAAAATCTAAGTATTCATACGATGTCTTCATTTACGATGATTCATTTACGATGTCTTCTTTTTTCTTCCAAGAACTGCATATTTCAATTGCCTCTAAAAGGTCTAAACGATTCCCTTTATTATCTGCATGTAAGCACTTCGTTTTCTCAAAGTCTATAAAGTGGTTAGAGTTAATACAATATTCTGCGAAATGCAATGTATTAACTCTAATCACTTGTTTTTTGAGAAAACCAAGTGCTTACATGCAGATAATAAAGGAAAGGTTTAGACCTTTCAGAGGCAATTGAAATATGCAGTTCTTGGAAGAAAAAAGAAGACAACGTAAATGAACACTTAGATTTTCAATTATCCTCCCTCTTTACATCCATTGTATAGATATAAATTTGTTGTTCGTTCCTTACTGTATTTTAGTCTTGAAAATGAGCTCACGCTCGAAACATGTTGACAAATTCATATTGTTAAATGTAATTGTGAAACATTAAGCCAAGAATTCAATTTAATTTAATATTTAATTATGTTTCATCAAGAGTTGAGTGAAAATTCAATCCCAGTTATTTAGAACTACTTAATTCATCTTAATTTCATTGTTCTTTTTAAATAGGAGTTGGCAACTCTGACGCAGTTATTCGATTTCTATAAAAGTATTGCAAATAAATACTAAGGCATATGCTTGATTTGGCTAATTTTTCATTGTTTTCAAAACATTATCTTCAATTGTTTCCTCAATTCGATCTTATTGTTGAATTGATCTGACAATATTCCTTATGTGAGATGAAAATGAAGGAATGAATGCACCAAAATAAGTATAACAAAATGAAATAAAGAAAGAAGAGGGATCATTGAAAATCTATAGCAATCTTAATATCACATTAATAAATAAAATATTATTTGTATAAATAAATAGGTGTTAAATTTATTGAGAACCAAAATATTCTGAAAAGCTACGTTGCCCTTTGATTCAAAAGTGGAAACCATATGCGAATATCCTTATAAAAAATGTCAACGGAAAGGTTTCAAATGATCTCATAACAACGACATTTTGAAAGAGAGTGAAACATTGATATTCTCACATTGTTACTTGAGAAATCTGAGTGTTTCACGGTAGATCTAGATAGAAGAAATATGCAAATATGCTGTTAGTTAATCCTTAACTAAAACTCCTCAGGTTCATCTTGTGAATTTATCTAAACGACATAATTACCAAGTGCAGCCAACATCTTTCCTGCAGGTCTTACCTCTGTCTTGTGGGTGGGTGGTCTAAATGCATATGAAATGATTAAGCAAGAAACGTGCCGCATTAACATATGTGCGACGCGGAGCGTTCAAATATGTGTCTCTGCACCCTTTTGTACAGCGAAGACGACGCAGTGGCGTAACACTAAACGGGATTTTCTTTTCATTTATTATGTTGGCTGGTTTTGGAGGAGAAGGGTTTCAGTGACTATAGAGTTACATGAACTTACATCGAGTAGAATAGAACTTCTTTATTCGTGGCACTTATATATATATTTATATATATAAGTGCCACGAAGTGTATATTATATATATATATATATATATATATATATATATATATATATATATATATATATATATATATATATATATATATATATATATATATTCATATAAGTCAGGGCTGTGGCCAAGAAAGTCTATGGCTCAATTGCACTTTTTCCATTGTCTTCTTTTCATTGCTTTTTATTCGACAGTCTCGTATTCCTAGATCATGTAAGTCCTCTTCTATTATGTCTATCCATTTCTTCCTTGGTCTTCCTCAACCACTTCTTCCAGCAATTCTTTTAACGTGACTTGTCTTGTTGGTCTTTCCTCTTTTAGTCTTGTTATATGGCCTAACCACCTCATCATTTGTGCTCTCACTATACCCAATACTTAGAGAAGTTTCGTTATATAATTCATTTGTTCTCCTTTACCAAACTTGCCCTACTTTCTTACCGCCATATATTTTCTTCCGAAATTTCCTTCATAATATTTCTACTGACTGTCTTTCTTTTTAATTCAGTTTCCAAAGTTTCACAGCCCCATGAAAAACCACTGATCCTTTCATTGTTTTAAAAACTTTATTCTTCTCATCTCTCAAGAGATTTTTCTACTTCAAAACTTGAATGAAAGAGTTCTTCAATACTTTTTGAATCTTTCTCTAATCTTTCTCATATTTCATCTTCTTCTCTATTATCATCGTTAATTATTACTCACAAATGATTAAAATTGTTTACTTTTTCGAAATCTTATTGTGTCATTCAGTCAATATTTTAAAACTTTAAATGTAATTGTCTCTTCTGTTTATCATCATGAAGTTTATTTTCTCTTCATTTATGCTTAATCCTTTTTTTTGCTGCTTTATGTAATCTTTCCACGCTATCTTTTCAGTTTTGTTTTGTGTTTGTTAGAATTATGAAACCGGAAACGTATGCATCACTTGTATTTTGTGGAAAGTTTTCTGTATACGCAGATCTGAATAGTACATCTATATATCTATAAATAAAATGAAATGTAAGTGATTGGGGAATTTTATTCACGTGGAAGAAGTTATCATGTATTCAAGTTCCATTAAGATGAAGTTGGATAAATGGCCAATAGGTAGTATAAAAAATTTGGAATCCTATCTACAAGATAATTTCTATAATTCAAATTATATCTACTAGATAATGTAGGATATAATCAAATATCAATATAGATAGAAATTTGTCATAGCGCAATGTGTCATTGACATGGAAGATTCGAAATGATTATTCAATTAAAGAAGAGAATTCAACAAGATGGTGACAATTAATTTGAAAATGTTCATGAAAATAGATCCGTTTGTAGTACAAAGTCTTATTTCTGAAAAGTTGATGTTTAAGCTACTTATTTCTGAATATTCACACATGAACTAGGAGAACTTCTAAACTTCTTAACAAGAGAAAATAGTTTTTTAATATATATTTTTCAATAATAATATATAATATTACATTATATATATATTTTTAAAATATATATATATATATATATATATATATATATATATATATATATATATATATATATATATATATTAAAATAAATTAAACTCTTGGCTTAATGTTTCACGATTTATTTAACAATATGTATAGTCAACATGTTTTGAGCGTGAGCTCATTTTCAAGACTCATACATATATACTTATACATATTGTTAAATAAATCGTGAAACATTAAGCCAAGAGTTTGATTTATTTTAATATTCAATTATGTTTCACCAAGAGTTAAGCGGGAATTCAATCTCATTCATTATATATATATATATATATATATATATATATATATATATATATATATATATATATATATATATATATATATATAATATACTTATCTATCATAACATAATATATATTGTTCAAAATTTTCATTAAATTGATTTAATCTTATTTTTATAATTTTATTTTTTCACCTAGGAACGTATATTTCCCATAAATCCCATATTAATTACATACAAAACAACAAAATAGGAACAGTTTTCATTCCAGTAAAAGTACATATGTGCACAACATGCATTTTTGTTTTAGGTAATTCATTTGCTTTTAACGTATGTACACCATCATTTAAATGTCATAGATTACCATATTTGGTCCTCTTTCAATGAAAATTGCACCTTGTCTGCACCAAATCTATGGATTTTATGAATTTCTATGGATCTGAATTGAAACCATTTATATCACTCTTGGGACGTTGAAATTTAGTTCAAAACTAAAACAAGTACGTGTTCCCCAGTTTTACTCACAAATTGTATGAATTAACTAATTTCTTGAAACTTTTTTAACTGAAAAAAACTAGGTGTGCCACTGGCAAGCGCCCCTCGATACATTCACATTGCGTACAAGCGGCATCTTTTGAATGAAGGCTCGGTTAAAACCAAATGTTTCGAATACATATAGGGTATACCTAATTAAATATCTTATAAAAAATTACGAAACTCCATCGAGTGGTACTCACTTCTGGCGCCAATTTTGAGACTTCACTAATTGCGGTTGAAAAAGATGTAGTTGTTTTTTATTACGTTCAGCAACGAATTACATGTAATCTGTATTGTTCATATATATATATATATATATATATATATATATATATATATATATATATATATATATATATATATATATATATATAAGAAAATGAACACTAGAACATTCATTTGAAAAATTGAAATTAATCAAGAGAATGTTATAGTAGAGCTAGATATGTGAACGTGTACGATGTGATGTCTCCATTATCCTTCAAGGGATAAATGTTAGAGAAATATTGAAATCGATGCCACACCTGATGGAAGTGCGAGACATATATGTTTCGTTCTGCAAGGAACTCGTCAGTCGCACCACGTCCATCGAGGTGAGGCAACGATTTCAACCTCCATACATCTTCTTGTGACTTCAAGCGGAAGATCGTAGAGTAATGAATAATCTACAATTCCATCTATAGAAATCAGTAGAAAACACCTCTGTCAGATTACAGACACACCAAGCATCGAAATTTCACATATCTTCTATACCCGTAGGTATAGAAGATATGTGTCTGTAATCTGACAGAGGTGTTTTCTACTGATTTCTACAGATGGAATTGTAGAGTATTCATTACTCTACGATCTTCCGCTTGAAGTCACAAGAAGATGTTTGGAAGAGGTTGAAATCGTTGCCTCACTTCGATGGACGTGGTGCGACTGACGAGTTCCTTAGAACGAAACATATATGTCTTGCACTTCCATCAGGTGTGGCATCGATTTCAATATTTCTCTAACATTTATCCCTGAATTTAATTATTTTTTTATTATTTATTGAAGGATAATGGAGACTTCACATCGTACACGTTCACATATCTAGCTCTACTATAACATTCTCTTGATTAATTTCAATTTTTCAAATGAATGTTCTAGTGTTCATTTTCTTAAATATTTCATTCGGTGCCATAAGCACAAAAAAATTTCATTTTCATATATATAAATATATATATATATATATATATATATATATATATATATATATATATATATATATATATATATATATATAAAACTTCCTGCCGCCTAATTAAATCAGTCAATGAATGAACTGATGATATCTTTTAGCTGAAATTAACTATAATTTATGATTTTGATTAACGTACTAAAATCAATACAAAAATTAATTTTGGAGTTAAGTTAACATAAATTTCAAATATCAATAACAAAATGATAGGTAAAGTATTAAAAGTTTGTTTTTTAATAGTTTACCTATTTTTTATGCCGTTTTCGATTTATTCACAGGAAAACACTAGCTCAGTAATATATAATTAATTTAACAAAATTATCAAGATTATTGCATGTCCTATAATTCAGATCATTGAAACCTTATAACTTGCACACTGTATATAATTATGTATGCATAGGTATGTTACTTCATTGCAATGTAGAAATCCATAAAAGCATAAACTTACTATTAATATTATCTATCCTTCTGATTAATCTACATTCAAATATCGAAATATCATTCAAAGTGTAGTTTTCAAAAGTTTCAATCACAAACACATTAGTTTGCTTTTTGTGAACTTATCTCTATGTTAAAAATGTTTTTTTTAACAAAGATGTATATTTATGTGAGATATTAATTTTAATTTGAATCTTGATATCAACAATTTTTTTTATTTGAAATGAACATTTTCAATGTTTAAAATAATTCATTGGTTAATTTCAACAAATGCCCAACAAATACACTAAAACCCTGAAATAACATAATAAATAATCGTAAACTTTTATTATTATAGTGTCATCTAGTACGAATTTACTTTTTTCAATAGTAACCGCTGTATTGTTTTGTAGAACGCTTCTTAATATTCGGTTAACTGAGAAAGTAAAACTTTTCAAACTAGATGTCTCTTCCCTACAAGAAGTTGACAACGTATTGACTTTATTTGACGGATACATTGACATACTGTCAAAATATGTTGCTGGTAATTGTCAAAACATTAAGTTGTTTTAATTAAAAATTTTATTGATGATTATTTGATATTTAAGTGCCAATAATACGATAAGTTTTAATTTTAATTTATGATCCAAACTGCTCTCTCTGAAATGGGTGAAAATGGTCGTACAAATTCCAGCAGTGCAATGGATAAAATCATTGGTAATGTAACTGCAGAAATGCAAAATTTGGACGGTCAATACGTGCCTCTTGGTTATTCAACACCACCTGTTCCAAATGTATCACAAGAAGCTATTAACTGGAACAACCAAAATTCGTTCGAGAATCATTACAGTATTCATTGTAATGATTCACAGATGTTCAACATGAACCAACAGTTCAACCCACCTGCATTCAATTTTGTACAACCTCCACCTCAACATATTTACGTTCCTAATAATATGTATAACAAGCAAAACAATATGAATAACTTAAATTATGAAATGTATCATAATTTACAGGGAAATGTTACTGATGATATGTTTGATACTAACTATCATTTGTTATTGAAGCAGAACAACTTGCAAAGACAACCACATATAAATGAACAGATGGGTCCTTCCCATTTAGAATCTTCCCCGCATATTCAAAATCATACCCAACTGATTGAGAATTTAGTTGGAAACTGGGTTATCCCAAATACTACAGGAACTTATTCACCATTTGGGAACATTGAAGCCTACAAGTCTAATGCAAATGTTTTTGAACAAATATCATCTCTTGACAATAATATGAGTGGGCAGGGAACTGATGATTCTCAATTCACATTTACTGATCAAAACATTGAAGAGAAGTTTCATTTTACTCGAGATAGTAAAAAACCAAGAATAGTTGCAGAAGTTAAACCAATGAGACCAACTTACTCTGATGTTTTAACAAAATCATGCCCCCAAACAGCTGTAAAACCAAGTAAAAATGGTATCAAGGATACAAAATTAAAGAAAGAATCAGGTAAAAAGAATAAATCGGAAAAGATATTAAAACCTAATACACCCTTAAATAGATCGAGTACCAACAATGAATTTAACCTGAAAGAAGTGCCTACTGAAAAAAATCAGAATCTGAGAAATGGTGACAAAAATAAATGCATAAAAACTAACCAGCTAGACAGAAAATGGGCTTCTTTAGACAATATATCGGAACCTTCCATAAAAGGCAATAAATTGAAGAAAAAGGATGAAGAAAGCAGTAATTTAAATAAAAGTACTTGTAAGAAGACAAAGAACACTAGTAATATTTTGGATGGAGATAGTAACAATGTTAAAAATGAAACCTACTTAATAAGTAAAAATGGCCTGAAAAAGGGAATCAAAACAAATGGTAGGCTCAAAAATAATGATAGTCCTAATGCAAGTGAAAGGCCACCAGGGAAAAGAAACCAAAGATTAAAAAAGAAGGATAATAATGCAGTTATAGGTAAGGTTAAAGAAGCATTCTGGTTTTACTATATATAAATATAACTATTATTATTATACAGGGTTTCTAAAACAGAAACTAAAAGTTTATGTCAAAGGATGGTGGAAAATATTTTCTGTTTTCGTATTATGGTTGTACCAAGTGATCTCAGATATATGCAGCTTAAGTCTGCACATTGGTCATGATATGTAAGTCTATTTTCTATATATATATAATTGATAATTTAAAAGACCAAGCCAATCTCCTTGTTCATTAATATTTTCTTTGAAAATTGTATAATATCAAACTGCACACCAACCTAATATTGTCTAGTAATGTTTTCATTTTGATTTAATACCCCCTAGGCCTAGAGCATGAATTTTTATATTCAAAGAATGCTTACAAGAATCTTTTTTTAGTTGACTTCTATAAATACTTCTATATTTTATATAGTTGACCTAAATTTAAATATTGCGTAAAATCCAATATGACTATATAGTTTGATTTATTAGTTAGATAATAATTGAAGGAACTTTATAGAACCAGAAACTAAGACATTGTAACACCTAATTGCACAAACAAAAGCAATTTTGGTATACCGCAATTTTAATAATTGAAATTCAAGTTGAAAATGTGTGCTGACAGTTTTCATTTTATTGTCTTACCGTTATTTCCTTAACTTTTAACAGTTATTCTCGTAAAGAATCTGATGAAAATATAGTGAAATATTGAGAATTTGAATTTGTATTATCTACGGAACGCAAATCTGATACAATTCGTACAGTCGATCAATTTAAATCTAGCCAGAAAAAATTCAAATGTGCATTTTCATCAAATATCAAAATATTCGTTTTCCAGTTTTATAGGAATCATCCAAACTTAAATTGCAATTAAAGATATTTAATTTTCAGTTAATTTTGTAACTGAGAAACTAAATAATTGTAGAATAATACTCAAAACTTATGACTTTATTTATACCTTAATGATTTCAATTTAATTGTTTCATCAGAGTTATGGATAATACCAAATGCTTTTCAGCTTATCATTAGATCATTTATTCATTTGGTTGGTAAAAACTAAATTCTATTTCAAGATAATCAAATGCCTATAGGATTTATTTTTGTTTTAGCTAGTATTTGATTTAAAATCTTAACATCAAACAAAGCAAGAATTGTAAATTTAAAAATACAAAAACACATTTATTTAAGATTTCGGCAGTATTGTTTCATCAGATGTATGTAAGGTCTAAAAGTCCTGTAGGTTAATTTTTTCAGGGCTATTTCTTCCTGGACCTGGTTATGTCTCAAATGGAGTGCATTCCTCAGCATAAGTGTTGCATTACTGAAACAAATCCGCATCTTTACCTGGATTTGGGAAAAATTCAAAAAGACAGAAAAGCCAAGTGAACCTAATACATCCCCCTTTAGTCACACAGGACTTAAAAATAACCTACCTATGCCAACAACGGGTGAAGAAGCCATGAAGCGTCTTTTAGCCTGTAAAGGAAAAGATCCATATAGTATTTTGGGAGTTACTCCTACTTGTACAGATGATGATATAAAAAGATATTATAAGAGACAGGCAGTTTTAGTTCATCCAGATAAAAATCAGCAACCAGGAGCAGAAGAAGCTTTCAAAATTTTAGTACATGCTTTCGATATGATTGGAGAGCCTGAAAGAAGAGCATCCTATGACAGAGGTTTGTTAACTATTGAATGTTATAGATTTATGGGGTTCAACACAAATAAATTTTTTCAAGGATTCTGTTTTAGTTACATAACTAATTAAAAAAGATTATTCAGTAATCGATAAAGTAGATTTTAAGGATTAGAAATACATTAATAAACATTTTTTTACGTTTTGGTTTCCACATTCATGATAAAATAAGTGTGTTTGTCATATACGTTATATTATACTGTCATCTTAAAAGTATGTTAGTTGCAAAAATTGTTTTTTTTTTCATATTTGATATAAAAAAATATATTTAATAATAGAATTTCCGCTGGGTTTTTCAATACAAAATACTTAATCTCTATTAACTTACCTGATTTTTTGATCAAATATGCTCATACAATAATACTAAAAGTGTTAAATTTGTTATAGTAGAATAGAAGTACTCTGGTGCTGCACTCTGAACAATGTTTTATGAATCTTTTAGACTAGCTAAATTATGCTTCATTTAATAATGCCTTATATTTTAATGTGAAATGTCCAAAGAGTTATTACCAGTCAATATGAAATAAGAAAATTGATTTGACTAAATGTTTGCAGAACTTTAAAATGTTTTTAAAAATTGCTTTTCGTTGATAAAAATAATCAACATTAAATACTCTGTTACAGGTGTAGCAGAGTCAGCCCAAGTGGAGCAAGCATGGAGTGAACTGACAGAGCTTTTAGCTCAACTGCAGAAAAAAGTAGAAGCTGCTGCAAATACAATTCGATGCAGTGCCTGTGGACTCCGTCACAAAAGAATTAAAATTGAACGACCCATTTATGCTGCAAGAAACTGTGTGACCTGTAAAATCCACCATGCTGCAAGAGAAGGGGACATTTGGGCAGAAGCACAGTGTTTTGGTCTTCTTTGGCATTATTATGCTTGCATGGAAGGTGGTGTTTATGACATCACTGACTGGGCTAGCTGTCAGAAGGACAGTTTAAAACATATTAAGTCAGATTCTCACCATGTACAATATAGAATTGCTTTAGGTAAACAGAATAATCAGACAAGGAGAGCTAGTGCATCACCAAGAACAGATAGGCCTGATTTGGAAAATCTGCTTAATTCTTTATATGGCCAGACAGATAATCAAAATTCAAGTAGAAGAAAGAATAAGAAAACTAAATGATTTGTTAATATATGCAAAAACTAATTATTACGTAACTAAGCAAATGTATTTTTGTGCTACAAATGCTATCGAATTTTAATGTGCTTCTGAAATTAAAATATGATTTTGATCCAATCAAATTGTATAACATTTTAATTTTTCCTGATGTATAGAGATTCAGAAAATATCTTCATTTCCATAAATTACACTTTATTGCAATTGTTTTACTACTCATACATGTGAATTTATAATATTTGAGAGATCTCAAAATATTTCAAATAACCAAGTCATTTAGTGAATTCAGCGCAACAAATATAAATCAAAATTATTGAATCTAAATGAAAAATCTAGAAACGTTTTCTGTATTCTAAAGAATATTAATAAAATTAGCTATGTTCTGATAAATATTGTTAGTTATTTTGACCACATAAAATATCTGAGTACATAGTAACAAATGTCAATAGAAAGTTTATAAAGTATGACATTAATTTGAAGTTTTAGCTTCAATACTTCTTAGAACGCAATAAAATTATCAGAAAATTACGTGCTAAATCAATAACTACATATAACATGTTACAAACTTTCCTTCATATTTATTGCTTCTTTGTATCAGTATTTCCCCTAAAATATCAAAAAGATGACTAAAACGATACTATAATTTTATTACTACTGATAAACCACATATATGAGAGAAAGACACCTAGCAATTTTCATGTACTTTTCCAGATATAACTAAAATTATAGCATTGATGATGTATGCTGATCAGAAAGTACTGAATACGATATGTTTTCACCCATCACATTCTTCCACTGTTTCAAATTTATCTTTCCAATAGGAATATACAAGATCCTGAAACTTACAACTTGGTTTTGCTTAAATTGGAGTTGTATTATTTTATGCTGTATAGGAACTAAATTTTTGGCCTGTTTATACTAAAGGCCATTAACTGAGATCTTCAAATTATATTCAAGCTAATAACACTTACATGAAATAAACTCGTTACAAAATTATGAAAATATAAAAATTTATTGAATATATCTGTTGTGAAGTTGTTCATATTTTATGATCTCTAATAAAACTACAAACTTTTCAAATCAAAATTATCAAATATACATTGCTATATTTAAATTAAAATAATAGTTTAAAATGTAAAAAATGAATAAGTAAAACACACTTCTTTAAATAAGGTATCGCTGAATATTTAGTCCTGAAAAAAAATAGCTCAGAAGCATAATTTGAAAATAATTCATATAATGTATATGCTTAATTAAATATGTTAGTTCCAAAAATATATTGTTATGTACACCTATATTCTTAGTATACCTTAACATATTTTCAAATATGATTTCATAAATAGCTACATCACTTTTTTCAGTTAATCCCAATCTAAAGCTCCATCTAAAAATGAATAGTCGATTACATTATCTATCACAAAATCAATATCCTTTTTCATGATAGTTTTTCTTTTAGCAATATGCTTGAATGCTTCCCTTCCAAGACTCTCAATAAACATCTCCTGAAATAATGCAAGACATCATATATTCAAGACAATATTACTTTAGAAAACTTACTGACGCTTTCGAAACTAAAGCAACAGCATCTGTACTAACTAAATAACAATCAGGATCAGATTTCATGATTTGTTTTATTTTGTTGAAGGGGAATTTTAATTTTATAGGTTTATTATCATTTTTCTCTATTTCTACTTGGTCTTCAGTCGGTTCTTTTGGATTTTCATCTCCTACCTCTGGATTGTCATCCACTGTAGGATTTTCGTTTGCATCTTTCAGATTTTCCTCTAAATCTTTAGGACTTTCCTCCAAAGCTTTTGAATTTTTCTCAGGTATATCCTCTAATTCTGATTCAGATAAATTTTCCAATGTCGAACATTCAACTGACATGTCCAAATTTTTATTTATTTCTTCATTCATGTTTATAACAAGAATAGATGAGAATGTTACTCACAGAACATGCCAAATTAAGGGTATGAAACAAAAAATGGAACAAAAAATTAAGGGTATGTTCTGTGATGTTACTATCCCTAATATCCTTTTCCGTACTCACTTTACAACGTAAACACAACGATTAACACTAAAGAAAACTGTTTTCATGTTTTCAAAAAGACATAATACAGATACATAGAAACAGGAATCTTGATATTATTTATTAATGTGCTAAGAATGTTTCACGCCGGCAATATTTAAATACCGACATTTTAGTGCGTGTTCTCGTAATGCTGACAATCGAAGTTCCAAAAATACCATAGTTATCAATAAGCGACTCTTATGACTGAAACTGCAGCGAAGTAGCTTGGTGTGATCTCGCACAGCCTAACTCTACTTACTTACCGTAGACTTAGGCTGTGGATCTCGCTCCAAGAACCGAAAATACCAAATAGTAGTCAGTTTTAAGGGTTACGATTTAAGCGTTAGTAAAGTTAGACTTAGTTAAAGTTTCCATTTTCACAAAGTTGAACTCAAATATTTGCGATCAGTTACTTAATCAAATCATTGCCAAAAGAAGTTTAATCTCTGAATTCAATTATCTGAACATCTGAAGCCAGAGGCAAGGTACGATAGTACATTTTACAAACTTAATATAATTCATAATTATATTAAGTTTCATAATTTATTAATTTGAGTAAAAATTCATATTTGTACCCAAATTAATCTGCTTCAAGTTGTAAATAACTTGAAGCAGATTATATAAGTTTGTGTATACAGGATGAAAAGTTAAGAGCTTCTATCAGGGTGTTAAAGGTGTCAGGGTACTAAAGTAGGCCGTGGCTGTGGCTGATCTATGTGATCAGAGAAGTTGATAGCAAAAAAACATTAATAGTCACAGAGGAACTTATTTGTTTAAGGTTTCAGGTTATAAACTGAATTGCAGGTAGCAAGCGCCAATAAGTTGATGTTTGTTATGGGAAAGTAGAGAAAATGGCGTTTTGTTGTGCCAGTAAGTTTATATGACTATTGTTAAATGAATGTTATAATTCCTAATATTTCATATACCATGTATTTTAATAATTCCAGAAAAAATATCCAAAATTTTTTGACGGAGCCATTCATATCTCAACATTTCAGTCATATATACTCAGCTCTATAACATATATCAACAATAACGAAATCATTTGATTATTTTAGTTTCCAATGAAGTACCAGAACATCCTGTGGTTTCGCCCTCATCAGGGACTGTATTCGAGAGGCGTATTATCGAAAAATATATACAAGAAAATGGTGTGGATCCGATTAGTGGAAAAGAACTCTCCATTGATGATTTGATTGAGATAAAAAGTAAGTTAATTCTTAATCTACTCTGAATATAACGTGAATATATTATGTGCGTTTATTTTTCAGCACCTCCAGTTGTAAAACCCAAACCTGCTAGTGCCACTAGCATTCCAGCAACTTTAAAGTTGTTACAGGATGAATGGGATGCTGTAATGCTTTATAGCTTTACTCAAAGACAACAGTTGCAAACCGCAAGACAGGAACTAAGTCATGCTCTATATCAGCACGATGCTGCTTGTAGAGTTATAGCTCGCTTAAATAAAGAAGTTACAGCAGCTAGGGAAGCCTTGGCGACATTGAAACCACAAGCAGGTATCACTACTGTGCCACAACCAGTAAGTTATCAATGTTTTACTTATCATAATTTAATTTATAACTTTACCTTAATTTTAGGCATTAGCTGCAGAAGCAGCAGGAGTGCCTAATCAACCAACAGAGCAAGCTGGAATGAGTGCAGAGATTATTAAGAAATTACAAGATAAGGCTACAGTGTTAACACAAGAACGTAAAAAGAGGGGTAGAACTGTACCGGAAGAACTTACAACCCATGAACAATTAAGATCATTTAGAACTTTAGCATCACATCCAGTATGTTTTATATATTAATTTTTGTTTATTCTTCAACTTATTTCATGTTTAAGGGTCTGCATTCTGCAAGTATACCAGGAATTTTAGCCTTGGATGTGCATAATCATGATACAAGCAAAATCTTGACTGGTGGAAATGATAGAAATGCTACAGTATTTAATAAAGATACTGAACAGGTTATTGCGATTCTTAAAGGCCATACTAAAAAAGTTACAAAAGTTATTTACCATCCCGATGAAGATTTAGTTATTACAGGTAATTGACTTTAAATTCTTGAAAATTGCACATCATGTAAAAAATTTATTTCTAAATTTAACAACTCGCATATTGAATGAAATTTTAATTTAGAAACTAATGTATGATTTTGTTTCATAATGGAAAATGAGATGATCTAGTGATATATCAATAGATATTCTTGTTTCAATGTAAATATCTCTACATATTGCATTGCAAAAATGTGGACAATGATACACATGTGGAATATTTCTGTTGAGCAAATAAATATTTTGATATTTCAGCCTCTCCTGATTCTACTATCAGAATTTGGAATGTTCCAACAAGCCAAACCACTTTACTCTTGAGGACACATGAGGGGCCAGTAACAGGTCTCTCACTTCATCCTACTGGAGATTATGTTCTTTCAACGTCAGAAGACCAACACTGGGCATTTTCAGACATAAGATCTGGACGTCTTTTGACTAAAGTTGCTGATCAGACAAATGTTCCTTTAACAACAGCCCAGCTGCATCCTGATGGACTCATTTTTGGAACTGGTACAGCAGACTCGCAAGTCAAAATTTGGGATTTGAAAGAACAAAGCAATGTTGCCAACTTCACAGGTCAGAATTTTCAAAATTTTTTTCAACTTGGTTATTTTAAACAAATAATTATAGAGTGCTCTGCACTCTGGATGTTTTTAAATGTTTACAAATATATATATATATATATATATATATATATATATATATATATATATATATATATATATATATATATATATATATATATATACCCTAAGGTGTCATGTAAACTTATATATTTATATATATATATATATATATATATATATATATATATATATATATATATAGATATATAAATTTCAATTCAAAAAAACAACAAGAAAGCAATCAACGAACAAAAATATATAAAAATTTTATCATTATGGACAATGCAGGAATAAATCAGAAATTTGAGAATGACTTTCAATTTTTGCAGGACACTCTGGTGCTATAACTACAATATCTTTTTCGGAAAATGGTTATTATTTGGCAACTGCTGCTGATGATGCATGTGTTAAATTATGGGATTTAAGAAAACTTAAAAATTTCAAAACTCTCCAATTAGACGAAGGATATCAAATAAAAGATTTATGTTTTGATCAAAGTGGTACATACCTCGCAGTAGCAGGGACTGATGTCAGGTAAAAAAAAAAAACATTTTAAACTTCTATCATTTACAATAATTACTTTTTAAATATTTCCAGGGTGTATCTGTGTAAACAATGGCAAGAACTCAAAGTTTTTAATGATCATACAGCTGCAGCTACAGGTGTACGATTTGGAAAACAAGCAAGGTTTATTGCTTCAACTTCCATGGATAGAACATTGAAATTATATGGACTAGAGTGAAAATCATAATGTTTATTTATAAATTAAAATCTTTCTGTGAAAATGTTCATGAAATCTTCATTTTTTCACTTAGGTTATATGAAAGAAAAAATTACATTTCACTTTTGCTACTTTTATTTGAGAATATAAATTAAACACTAAGTATGTATTTCTATATCCTTGATGATTTATGTTGCATATATTCCTTATAGTGGTGTGTAGCTATTGCATACAAAACTGAATTTTTTTGTATAGTACCTTTTCCTAAAGCAATTTTATAGCATTTTAGAAGGGATTCATCTTCTTCTGGTGGATATAAAAAACTACTAAGTTTAGTCATGAGCTGAAAAGATCAAAATGTATCAGTAAGATAATACAGATGAAATTGTCTTATGCCATTGTCAATCAAAAGTAAAAACTTCTATATTTAAATTAAATATTTGGCCCCTGAAATACGGGAAAAATGAGGAGGGTACTACCACGGCCACCTTTAATACTAGTCGGATGTTCTGAGGCTTTTAAGCATTATTTCAACTCTTTTTGTATATTGCAAACAAACAAGAAATATTATTATTATTTATAACATATAGAAAATTATATTCGGTATTGTAAGCACATATTTCTGTAACAGAAAAATGTAAAACATTTATTATTGCAAGAAAACAACGATGTTTTCGATAAAGCCCCATTGCGTAAAAAATACTTCTATTAGTCAGTGGGATTTATTTACATGAAAAGTTGCCTAACCAAATTTATTGAATTATTTGAGAGAATAGGAACCTTGAAAGAAACGCTGTAGGAATTACTCAAATTGAATTATTTACCTAAGTATAAATAAATATATTTCTGATTAGCGTAACCAACAAACTACTTTATGAAAGTATTGAGATTTATTCGTTTATTTTTTCATTCAGTTTTTTTGTGTCTGGCTTCAATATTTTTATTGTGTAGTCATTGAAGATATTCGAAAAAATGGAACACAGCATGTTCAGAATATTTTTATTGTCTTCACCACATAAACGGCAACAATATCTTTCAAGGACTCGTCCAATGACACGCATAAAATAGTGAGATTACACAAAATTGCTTTCGGGTGTATATTATTCAAAAAGGTCCGTTCGAGAGAAATGCATTAATAATTTTTTCAAATATGGCACACGTGAAATAAGACATTTTTAACTAAATCTGTAGGTATATTCAGTCCTCCCTGTTGCAAATAATTGAAATATTCATTATCAGTCAAATTTCCTGTACTTTCATTAACAAGCGAGATGCAGATGTTACATTGTACTTTTTTGGATATTTTGTGTGAGGCATAACCGGAAATATATGTTTGAGCTGGCTCATCTATTTCACATTCTCTCAAATAATTCATAGTTAAGATAACACTAAACTCGTCACATTCCGCATTTTGGGGACAGTAAAAGTAAAGATCAGTCTCATCACAATTTGCTGTTTTTTTTTTGTATATCTGAAATTGAAAGTTCATTTCTAGAAGCTTTCACGAATACATGTTTAAGTCGAATTTAAGTAGGTATGCTTACAATCCCACTAGCTGAAACGAATTTCTTTTCCCTGATGATATCAGTTTCAGGAAAATGCCAGGCACAAACAACTGAATATTTTGTTGGATCCCAATTATCTCGTGGTATAGATTTGATCCATTTACTCTTTAAAAATTCATTTTTAGGGAAACGGAAAGTCGATACTAGTTGCCCACCCGCCCGAGGGTGCTGTTATAATTTAATTTACAACCAGGAATGCAACAAGTTTTCGTCATTTTAAGAAAATATTCTTATTAGAAACTCACCTATTCCAAGCTTGAAACTCACTGAATCATCTAAAGAATACCTACTCTCTACACTATATTTCACAAAAAAATTATTTGTAAGTAATCCGTACTCAAAACACAACACAAATTCGATTCGATTAAATCGGTACACACAAAACCGTTTTATAATTTGATGTTGTGTTATCTACAAACTATCAACACTAGCACCTAAATAACACGATAGAAAATTGATGAATAGAGGATTAGAACTGAAATCATAAAATATTCAACTTCAAACTACGAAAGTCTTAAACAACACAAAATTGATTTCGTTTCACTGAAATTTGTAAACAAACTAAACACTTTGTTTTTTATAGTTTGATGTTCAGATTTCAACAAATTATCAACATCAACACTTGTATTACACTGTACACAATTGAAAAATATAGAATTTATACCAAAATCCCAAATTATTTAACTTCAAACTGCGAAAGTTTTGGGAAGCGTCCTATTTGCATTAGTATACCAGCTCAACTAATGGCGGGATTGGTGGACCACTATCTTCTTTTAACAGATGTTAATTTCATCGCCTGTATTGAAGGTGGCCGTGGTACTACTAATGCAACCTATTGATATATAAAAATATTTGATTATACTTACCTGATTTTGGCAAACATTCAAAACGTGAACCACTCCCATGTATTCAGACCATAATGTTTTTCTCCACTGAACATTTTGTTTTTGTTTTAATGGAACTAGTACGAAATTTCCAAATAAAATATCACCATAACTCACGCCTTGATACTGTTCCAAAATCTGGCTATAAAAATCTTGGAAGTTGGTTAGTCCTGAAAAAATTAATTGAATTAAAGACCGCTGATTTATTAAATATCATACAGTTGGTGGAACTTACCTTGTATAGGTTTGTCGAAATCAAGTTCATCTTCAAACTTCTCCAAAATATTTTTCAGGCATAATTCTAATAGACAATGAATTTCATTGTTCAAAAATAATCCATCACTCCCTAATAATACACAAGCTAATCTACAAAATCTATCTGTTGGATTCACAGCCTCTACTAGTGATGGAAAGTAAGTTTCATATATCAAAATCCATCTTAAACAGTTTCTGACAACTAGTATCTGATGCTCTTCTGTAAATTGTTTCTTTCTTTCCACTTCATTTGAGTACAAAGATAGTATTGGAGCATACACCCAATCAATAGGAATCATATTGCCTACCCCAATATCAACACATAAATTATGTTTCAATGGTTCTTGCTGAAAATATTACGTAATAATAATCATAATAGCTATTCAGCAATTATTAAAATTGATTGATTGAACAAACTGATATTAACACGATCAAACCTTCCAAATAGAATAATTTAAAATTACATCAATCTCTGAGGTACTCTGACAACTTATCAAAGAAAAAAACTCCAACTCTTCAAACCATCTGAAATGTTAATTAATTTTATATTTCTTGGCAACTATATAATAGGAACCGTTCTTATAAGTCTGAGTCTTATGTTTCGATACTCTATAATTAAATGTTTGGTTATCAATATCTCCAACAGAGACTAGAACTTTATCTGAGGAATAACCCTCAACAATTGACGACTTAAAAATATATAGGAGATTTCCTTAATGCTAATAACTTAATATAGTAAGCAGTGGCGGATTTACCAATAGGCCAAGTAGGCCGGTGCCTACGGCGGCAGATTTAGAGGGGCGGCAAATTTAGCAAATTTTTTTTTACAGATTTTTTTTTATAATTATACGTGTACACAATCAATACTTTAAAAAAATCGTAAACCTAAAATAGTCTGTACATTAAAGAAATTCGAAAAAAAATCAGCTAGGATGGTTTAAGATGAGTAACTGAGTAGAATTAGATTTTTTTAAATTTATTGTTTGTCTGTATGTCTGTCTTCTGAAAGAATTTCGATAAAACCAGATTCTGGATCATTACAAAGTCTATCTTTGTTTCTGCGAAAACAGAATTTGGAGCATATTTATCCAAACTTGGATATTGCACTTCGCATGGCTCTGTGCACAGCGGTGACAAATTGTTCAGGCGAGAAAAGCTTTTCTTGCTTAAAACGGGTTAAAAACTATCAACGATCTACTTTAAGTCAAGAAAAGCTTAATGCATTATCTCTTTTGTGCATAGAGTCAGAACAGAAAAAGATTTCATACGACGATATAATTGATGATTTTGCTAATTTAAAATCTCGCAAGAAAATAATGTTAAACTTATTTCTTTCATTCTCATCTCATTGTCTGTCACCATTAACTGATTGTTAACATGTTAGATTTTAATAGAAATTGTTTGTATTGTTTTTAAACTGTTAAGTGCAATAAAAAATATGTAACAAAAACAATGTTTTCTGACCACTCATTATTTTGTCTGTGTTCATATAGTGTAGGTATTTTTAAGTCATGCCTTTCCCCACCTTATGATTAGTACATGCTGCTGTTTTTAACCCCCGACGCAAAAAGAGGGGTGTTATAAGTTTGACGTGTCTGTCTGTGGCATCATAGCACCCGAACGAATGAACCGATTTCAATTTAGTTTTTTTGTATTACAGGTGTTTTACGGGCGAGTGTTCTTAGACATGTTTGATGAAAATCGATTGAGCCGTTTAAAAGTTACAGAGGTTTTACGATTTAAAGTCGGGGGTTTTTTGTTTGGCCTGTCAAATAAACTTGTTAGGTCAACATTAAACTCTTCAGTACATAGCAGGTTGCAAAAATAATCTAGTAAGTGACAGAAATATCATTAAGTTCACAATCATACTAATAACTGGATTAAACTAACGTATGGAATTTCAAAAGTCAGTAGGGGCGGCAAAAATTGAATGGCCTACTAGTGGCAAATTTGTAATCCGCCACTCAGAGTAAGTTATTAGCATTGCTTTTTTCATGACTAAGGTTACATACCGATTTTAGTCCAAACACTTCTGAGTAAACTTGTAGAATTTCATTCAAATTGTTCAGCGATATTTCCAGACTTTCATTTCTTTTATCCAATTCCAAATTGTTCATTAGGGTTTCGGTTGGATAAAAATTGGGACAAAAGATAATTTTTTCCAACAATATATTCACATCAATTTTTTGCTCAGTGTTAAAAACACTTAGAGCTTTTACGGCTAAAGAGTAGAATAATGAAGTGTCTATATCCTTTTGAACATCAAATGAAATTTTCAATATATTCATAATTAATCTACTTTCAATTCTTGTGAACCAGTGATTGATGAGAAATAGTGACTTCTGCTTCTCCAGAGATTCTATATATTGTTTTATATTTGGATGAGTTATGAAAGATAACTTAACCTGAAAAATAGTTACATATATATAAATAATAATAAGTTCAAATTATGACCTCAATACAGTTACAAAAAAACTGGTATCAGGGCCTACAGTATTTTACCAGATCTAGTTTGCTTATAACAATTTCTTCCTAACTAAAGTGTTAAAATTAACAAAAACAGGCATTTGAGAATAAAGAATATATTCATGACGGCTAATATTAATATAACTTTATTTCCCACAAGCAAATGTAAATATTTAGGAATCCAAATAGATAATAAGCTCAACTTCAAATTCGAAACAAAATTAAAAAAACAACTCTCACTAGAGCAAAACACTTTAGGTAACTAACATACAAAAAAAGGAATTAGCATTGCCACGGCAAGAAAAATAAATAAAATGATATGTAGACATGTAGAGTAGACATGTCCATATGTAGACATGTCCATATGTAGAGTATGGACATCCATTGTTTTTGAATGGAAGTAAGGCATTATTGACGAACATAGAAATGGGTGAAAGAGCCAGCCTTTGTAAAAAAACAAAAATACGAAGTCAAAACAATTGCCTTTTTAACCCATTTCATAAGTTGCTGTATGAAGCCACACAGATAGAACCCATAATCAATAAGATAAATAGATGCAGCAAAAAGTTCATCTCTCGTGAAAATAAAAAATATAATCCTACCACTTGAAAACTTGAAATCCTACCACTTGAAATGAAAACTTATAACGAATATTTAAAATATGTCTTTAGTAGTCTAAGCTTTTCAAAAATATTTCATGGAAAGATCTGTAGTGACCTGGTACTCAATAATCATATTTTATATAGAAAAAAATCTCCCACTGAAATACTGAAACAAATGTACAATAGGAACCCTAATTTTCTAGACATAAATACTTACAGAATAGTTATCTGTCTCTGACACAAAATGTGATAAGCTGCTCACAAGTGGTACAGCACTACTAGTTTGTAGTATAGGAATAATATGATCAGCAGTGTACCATGCTGATGTTTGCAATGTTTTCATATTTGTACTATAAGAACTGACTTCGTAGTTGTTCAAAAGCATTGAACATTGCCTAAAAAATGCAAAATTAATGATTTAATCTCAAAACAAAAACAAATTACCTCATGTTATTGGTAGCTTTGAAAAATCCTGGCGACTTCATTAAATGTGAAATGCTTCCATCAATTAGTTGTACTAATTTTGAATATCCATACACCACTGTGCATAAATAAAAAGTAGATGACATAATTTGAGAGTTACCATACTGAAAATTCAATATTATTACTATCAAGAATTAAGTCAGGGTATTGAAAATAACCAATGATATATTCTACCTTAAAGGATTCCAATCTATAAAACTGGTGAAACCATTTACTCAAACAATCTTGAATAAGAGATTCAAATTCAGTTATCAACGATGGTTTCAATTTCAGCACATTTGCTATCAGAGTAAGAGTTGCAGAACAGTGACCTTCTCTCACATAGGTTGTATCTGAGCCAATATTTGTATGCCTGAGGTGGTAATTTAAAAATCTCAAGAGGATGGTAACTAAAATCCTGCAAATTTGAAGCTTTTGAAATAATTTATTTGACATAATCAACTGTAATATATAATTAATTATTAGACATGCTGTAATAGGTATATTGTATCGAAAAATATTGCTTACGAAGTATGTTGAAATTGCAAATTATAATCTAGTAGAGATTTCCAAAGGTAAAAACATTCAGTTTGAAGTCTCATTCCATTGACATTAGCCCCAAAAACTTCATCTTGAAGGTAATTAGATATTGCATTTAAAATATCGTATCTGAAATATTATTTAGTTAATGAGTTTCAATTATAAACAAACAAAATATTCTACTTTTCTGTTAGATCAATGGCAATTGTTTTACTTCTGCAGCACATTACTCTTATCAGTTTTACTGCCTGTAAAATTGGTGTTCCATAAGCTGATTCTGAATTATCTAGAAATTAATCAATTAATACTGATATTTGTCATTATGGTATACTTAGAGGAACTTACAGAAAATACTGGATGGCACAAAGTACTTCACAATTGATGACATAAGGTTTTCACATCTTAACATCTCACCGACAACAAATTCTGAGTCTTTTGCAAGCCTTATAAGAATTTCCAAACAGTAAGCTAGTGTTTCAGTAGAAGGTTTTATTGTGTTTATTATATACCTAAGGAAGTTACATACAGTTGTATACATATGTATATAAAACACTGAAAAGTAGCATATACCTTATTCTAGTATAAATTCCAGTTCTCACTAAACATCGTATAAGGTTCTTTTCTGCTAACTGTTGGTCATTGACTGTATTATCATCTTCTTTGTCATGATCTACAGGTAGTATTGGCATCATATTTTCCCATCCAATACTATACAAAGAATCCAAGCAAATCTCATCAATGTGATTGTAAACAAGGCACCGCAAAGCTTTAACACTTGCATTCAAAACTCCTGGTGTATTATCATCCATGCAAAATCGAACCAAAAAAAATATCTGCTCAATTGGAATTTCTAAAATATCTTGGTAAACTCCAATAGAATACAGAGAAAGTATATTTGCAATTGAATTTAAAGCTATGATTTTTTGTTGAATGACACTTGACCTGTAAATTCAGAACATTCAGTACATAAAAACAATTCTTAGGAATGTTAATCTTAAAAAAAAATCCCGTATAAACTTAATTATCATATTCAATGAATACAACTACAGATTACAACTTCAAGTATTAAATGTAGGGTATACCTGGCTAAAGTGAAGAGTTCTTGAAGTGTGTATCCAGGTCTGTCTGGTTCTTCTCCGTGATGATATAATATTCTATTTGCATCAGTTACTTCAGATTCAGTGAATGGTAACAACCATCCTTCAAAATCAAACCTATAAAATTGATACAGTATTCAAATTTTTCTATATATTGAAACAAACACCCATGACGCACGTTTCAAAGTACTACATGTTCTTCAGATGAGAAATTAAATGTTTGAAACAAGCAGTTTCAAACGCATATTAGTTTGAATATGAGAAAAAATTTAAATATTGTTTTACCATAGAATAAATTTTCTCCAAATTTTGGCCTCATCAAGTAATTCTGTAATATTGGCTTCATTTGAAACAGACATCAACATTTACTTCAACTCACCTGGCATCCAAAGCTTTATTTTTATCAATTTTTGACAACGTAATCTCTTCCATCCAAGCCAGTTTATGTACTTCCAAAAGATCAAAATTCAACCAGTTCTCAGCACCAGGTTTTTGTAAAATATCTGAAGTAGTTTTTATATTTTCAACATTAATATTCCGACCAGCTTCATTTTGTTGAAGGATAGAGGGATTAGTATTTTTTGGTTTTTGTTTTCTAGCTTTGGCCTTGATAAATGCAAGTAAAGCAGGGTCCATTGTACTCAAAAGCCTTTCTCTCTCTTCTAAAATTTCTGATTCTGGTGTAGTTTTCAATAGATTAATATTTTTTTCATGTATTTCATCCTTATCAGCCTCACTCAATACATTACTACCTTTAACAAAGCTTTGAACATCAGCAACTAAATTTATATTATTTTCTAATATATTTATATTCATTGCACTATCTTGTTTATTAGTTTCTTCTACAGAAGTTTTATTTGTACCTCTTGAAGTACTTTTCTTCATGTGCTGTGAAAATATACTCTTTGAAGAACATTTAACATTAACCTGAAAAATTATTGAAAATAAAGAAAATCTAACAAAACATTATATATCTCACATCTCTTCTTTTAGCTTTAGGAAATCCACCTTTGCTGAAAACCAGTGGCTGAATGCCATCGACATCATGTATCCTACGTTTTTCTACAACTTGTTTAATATTGTTATAGGCTGGGATACTTTCAAATGTATTTGCCAATTGTTGTTGAATGCCAATATCAACATCTTTGACTGATTCCGTTATATTAACTGAAAATATAGAAAAAATTAAAAATAATCGTGGAAGTCTAAAATACATACTATTTTCTGCAGTTTCTTTCTTATATAAAGCCTCAACTTTTGCAGCAGGTTTAATTTTTTTTTCTTTCAATTTAGTCAGGAATTCCTCCTCTTGAGTCATTAAATCTTCATCAGATTCTTCTGGCTTTGGTCTAGAATACATTTCAATAATATATTTCTTAACAGCAAAGACTAAAATTGCTCAGAAACAAGTATCCCATTGAATAGTTAATTCCTAAATATTTTTATTTATAATATTCAAAACAAAAAACCCATACTAAACTAACCACAGAATATTTGATATATTCTGTGAAATTAACTCTAAGATTTTACTATGATTTTCCTTCTTCTTTAAATATCTAAGCCTTCATTTTTTCATCAAATAAAAATAATAAATACTTTATAAATAATATAAATAACAATACTTTAATTAATTCTACAGTTTGGACAATTTCGCATGAATATTAAATCAACAACTTTTTTCTGTTTGACTGTAAATCATTTGTAATAAACATTTATATGTGCAGTGCAATTCGAAGTTTTTAACCACCGAAACCGTAAAGGACATCTTGGACGTCGTGACCAGGTAGTTAATGCAGCCGAAAACCAATAAAAGAAGACGATGAACCTTTGACGTCATCTATGGCTTTAAACATAAAGATTTTTTCAAAAAGTCATTATGCTATCAGACGATATAGATAGTTACGATATATTGTTACAACGAACAGTAATACTAATTAACTTGATAAAGTAAAATTCACACCGTAATATTGGGCCATACGGAGGTATATAAGTCCTGACCGGAGGTCTCTGACCTTCGCACACAATGCAATGATAATAATAGAAATATTAACAATACGATACAAAAAATATATACATTTACAGAATATATATATATATATATATATATATATATATATATATATATATATATATATATATATTTATAATATTTGTTTAGAATATGATTTTTAATATAGTCAGAAAGTTTTTACTAGCTTGACAAAAAATGGTCAAACAAATATTATAGTATTTAGATTTATGTAAAATTAAAACTCAGTATACTGTGTATGCTCGTTATCATCTCGAAGCTTAGAGAAATCATAATTTTAGATAATTCAAAAATTGACAAATTGGTTGAGGCTTTCGCGGCCAGTCGTTGAACTAGTGTTGTCCTGGTTCGGGTCTAAGGGCCGTCGTCGGTTGGAATTTCTTCCTAACGTTTCGCTAGCACGAGTGGCGAGCTTCTTCAGAGGTCGTTCCATTTCTGATTCTGGAAGTAGACTGGTCTACTTCCTAGCCTACTAGTCTACTTCCAGAATCAGAAATGGAACGACCTCTGAAGAAGCTCGCCACTCGTGCTAGCGAAACGTTAGGAAGAAATTCCAACCGACGACGGCCCTTAGACCCGAACCAGGACAACACAAGTTCAATTAAAAAATTTGTATATTTACTGTGTAATATTAAATGTGTATTCAGTTTTACTAATTCGTTCCAAATTATAGCATCTACATGCGAATTCACATGAAAACATATGTTTAAAAATGTTACAGTTCATCAACATACATTATTGACATTATGCAACACTGTGATTTGTAGATATTGTTAAAGCAATAAAAATTACATTTATACATAAATTGATCAATTATTAAACATATATTTATCAGATATAAAACATATAAGAACTACATTTTTTGAAACTATATACATACGAAAAAACTGCATCATTTCATGCTCACAAAAGTTAGATATTTTTACAAATAACAAATTTACATGCAATTTTAAACATGAAATAAGAGATTATTCATATTCTGTTAACTTCTGAAGAAGTGGGTTATACCGACGAAACGCGTCACGTTATGACAATGAAATTGTAAATCAAATTAAAGTGTTTAAATTATCCTATAGTTTTTTTATATTGTCATTTCAGGTTTTCTACTTGCACAATGTAAGGAAGTTTTAATTATTTAGTTAATGCGGTAGTCTATTGAGAATATGGTATTCATCTAATGTTAATGTCATTATGGTGTTCCCTAATTTTGAAAAGTAAACTCTGATGAGCTAAACAGTTTAGCTTTTGAAAATGGGGTAACTCCCCGAAACAATTGTCTACCAATTTATAACATTTTTGTGAAACCAATTTGAGTGTTTTTTATTTAATGTATTAAACAAAGTTTCTCCAAGAGACCAGCGAACATTCAATTGACATTGTTAAAGCCATTACTTTATAATTGAAGAGTTCAAGAAGGTTGCATTTAGAAAATGAGTTGAAGGGGGTTTCGAAAGGATTTAAAAGTACAATTTTATTTTGTAACAGCGGGTTCAATAAATTGTATATCAAATCCGCCCTGCTTTCGAAGATTCTCCCATCAATAACATTTAAGTTACTGTTTGTGTATATCTGCTGCAAATTTGATTTTCTATATTTACGAACACATACATTATTTTCAAACAATTGCGCCTAGTGAATGCCATCATGGTGGCATGCATTAAGAGAGGCAGCAGTATTCATTAGACCCATCTGTTTACTTCATTAGAATGTGTACTTTTTTATTAATTAAATATATGTTCTATGCTTGCGTCGGCGTGTTGGCGGTATTTTATCGATGACTCAAGCTATTCCAGCGTCAAAAACGTGTGATGCCCTCTATCAAAAGCAAGTCGATTCTTCAATTGTGTAGTGAATTTGACAAATTTCTGAAAAATCATAAATTTGTAAGTTTATGTGATAACTTAAAAAACTTAAAATTCTCGTCTAATTAACACTATTATAATTTACTAGGCGTGTGACTGTGGTAACTAAAATCAATAAAAACGACGGTATCGGCGAATTCATCCGGACTTGGGAGCACAATGGCAGCCAGCGACTCTGCGGGCGACGATTCTTTGTACCCAATCGCCGTTCTAATTGACGAGCTCAAAAATGAAGATGTGCAAGTGAGTAATTTTTTTTAGAGTATTACCATATACACATCCAATGAATATAAATAGACTGCTCCAAGCCTAATATACAATTTGGGCGAGGGTAGTTTCTGTCATTTTAGTATCCCTTCAGAAACTATATCTATATAATATTGAATACCCTTTCGCGACATGAATAGATGGAAGCAGGAAATTGTTTATGTCAGTCTGACATATTTAAAATGGTTATCTATATATGGTATTTCCTATTTTAGTATATTTTTATGTTTCCTTATTTCTGCTTCAATTAACAATTATTATATTACCTTAATTTATCCATTTTAAAAGTATCTCATGATTTAAAACATGTATTATGTCTATTATACCAAATCTTTTCCTGTTTAGCTTCGTCTTAATTCTATTAAAAAGTTATCAACCATCGCTTTGGCATTGGGAGTAGAGAGAACCAGGAAGGAGTTGATACCCTTTCTTACTGAAACAATTTATGATGAGGATGAAGTACTTTTAGCATTAGCTGAACAGCTGGGTCAATTGATCACTCTAGTTGGAGGGCCTGACTATGCTTATTTCTTATTACCACCTCTTGAAAGCCTGGCAACTGTGGAAGAAACAGTTGTCAGGGATAAGGCTGTAGAATCTCTCCGAGCTGTGGCTCAACAACATAGCCCCTCAGATTTAGAGAATCATTTTGTACCTCTTGTTCAAAGATTAGCAGCAGGAGACTGGTTCACATCTAGAACCTCTGCTTGTGGGCTATTTTCTGTAAGTATTTTTTTTTAACATATTTGTTGAGAACAGATGTTTATATTCTCAATGTAACATATATTAATGGAGAAGATATAATAATGGATGTAAAAAAACTATAATTCTTAACATTATTTCAGTAAATTTTTGTTGAAGAATTGCTTCAGAAATAAGCATAAATCAATAAAATATTTCAAATAAAACAATAAAAACAACTAAATATTTTTACTTTAAATAGTTTTTAATAGTTTCATCAGTTACTAAGTATAAAAGAAAATATTTTATTCATATAACATTCATAAAATATTCATATTTTTCACACAAATATTGTATATCATATTCTGTAGAGAAAAAATGATTCATGTATGGTTTTCTTGAGTATTCTGCAAAAGTATTCAGTTAAAAGTAAAAAAATGTTAAAAGTTAAGATTAATTATTTCAATTTGGTGGTTTAATAAGTGCTTTAAATTACATTTAGTAAAAATAAGTACCTATTTTGTTATGGGAAAATTTATCGATAATAAATTTAATTCCATAACTCTTAAATAAAAGGATGTAAAGATTATTTGATGAAATTTTAAATAATACATTCACCATTTCAAAATGTAATATTTCAAAATTGCTACACAAAAAACTTTTGATATTTATTTTAATTCTAATTGAATAAGGAAATTTTATGCAGTCCATTAATCTTTGAATTCTCAATGTTTCAAAGGTTTCAGTGAGCATAGTAATCAAGTTCCACCAGAAATTTAAAAAAATATATGCTTGAACTTCAACACTGGAACTTAGTTTGCAAATAATGCTTGATAAGATTGAAAGTTTTTTTTATTCAAAATTTTGAGAATGTTTAATATATACAAATTTGTGTAAAGTATATATTTACAGAATGAGAAATTTAAAAAATATATTGACAAACTTCTATACAAGTTTCATTTCAACACATTTCAAGGACAACAGATACTGTCTTTTAATGTATTAATGATAAGAGTGAATAATTTTTCAAAAGTCTTTTAGATGATGTGAGCATGTTGGAAGATAGTTGCTAAACTTTCATCAAACCCTTCATGTAACACAGAATTATGTTGGCAAGCTTCTAGCTGAATGATTATCTTTGTCACATTTTGTACTTTTTCTCCTGCATACTGATTTTTATTATATGCATACTTCTCCAGAAACCAATTTGAAACCTTATTTTAAGATGAAAATATGATATATATGATGTTGGTTTCATTGAAAATAATATACTAGTTGTACCACAATGATCATTTGAACCATCTTTCTTTTAGTAGTTGCAATTTAGATAAAAATTATTTAGGATTATAATGTACTCAGTATATCATTTTAGTTAAACATGCAACGATATATTTTCAATGAAATCGTTTTAGTGTTGGATTTTATATAATTCATTAATTACTCCAAAGGTTTGCTATCCTCGGGTATCGGCTGCGATGAAGGCGGAACTACGATCCCATTTCAGGGCACTCTGCCAGGATGACACTCCAATGGTCAGAAGAGCAGCCGCTACTAAATTAGGCGAGTTAGCTCAGGTGGTCGAGTTAGAGTATCTTAAGTCTGACTTAATACCAATGTTTGTCAACTTAGCCCAAGACGAGCAGGTAGTTGATAATGAGTATTTGTTGTACACACGTTTTAAAGTAAGTGTTCCTGTTTCAGAAGTTAACAGAGTCAGATTCTCAAATATTTTTTCAAGAAATTTTTTAATTTTATGAAATTTATTCTTATGAGAATAGATTTTGAGGAATGGACTTTGTTTCTTACATGTATTGAAAAAATAATTCAAAAGATTCTGAACTTTTTTAAGTTTTTCTTTTGGCCTAAAAGAAGTTGAAGTTATAAATTTCCCTTTATTCTATTATATATATTCAACTATAAAATAACATTGCAGCAATAAATTTGAATGGATTAATTAATCATGATCAAAATGTGAACCTGTTGTGTGAAAGTTATTTAATCTGATACTGATTTTGGTTTGGCTGATATGGATTCAGCAAACGTGAATTACTAACTAATAATTATAGAAAGTTCTCATTCGAAAAGGCATTTGTTAATCTGACAGAATTGAGTGAATGAGCACAGAAATGTTTTCAAAATATGCAGATTCTATTTACTCAAAGATCAGCTGATTTACAATATTCCTATTAGTTTCGAGTTCTGTTCACATAGCTGCTGATGAATTTATTTTGCCTCCATGAAATTTCTGTCATTTCTGAGGTCATGAACACTTTACTTGAAATGTAATTTTTATATATAGCCCCAGTGAAATTTCATATAACTGTTTTTTGCTTACAGGATTCGGTGAGATTATTAGCAGTAGAAGCTTGTGTCAGCATTGCAACACTTTTACCACAAGAAGATGTCGATCAGCTAGTTATGCCAACATTACGTCAGTGTACGGGTACGATCATGAAGATTTAAATTTCTTGATGTTCATTCAGTAGTAGATTTTCTAAATTTGATTATCGAATTTCCACCAAAATTTGTTGTATTTGAAGTTAACTGAATTTTGAAAATTTTGCTTTAGATTTTGTTACAAATTTTTATTGGGAAGAAGGAATTCTGAAATTGTTGGTCAACTCTAACATTATTTATTGGACTTGTGCTCACGAAAATTAGGATATTCTTAGGGTATATATTGAAATTGTTTCCCAATAGGTGACCAGTCATGGAGGGTGAGATATATGGTAGCCGACAAATTCACAGAATTACAAAAAGCAGTTGGTCCTGAAATAACAAGAACTGACCTCGTACCTGCTTTCCAAAGTCTCTTAAAAGACTCTGAAGCCGAAGTTAGAGCAGCGGCAGCCAACAAAGTGAAAGACTTTTGTCAAAATTTGGATAAAACCCACCAGGAGAACATAATCATGACAAACATTTTACCATGTGTGAAAGAACTGGTAACAGATCCTAATCAACATGTCAAATCTGCGCTAGCATCGGTTATTATGGGTTTGAGTCCAATATTAGGGAGGCATAACACAATAGATCATCTGTTGCCGCTTTTCCTCACCCAACTCAAGGATGAATGCTCTGAAGTTAGATTGAATATAATTTCAAATTTGGATTGTGTTAATGAAGTTATTGGTATTCAACAATTGTCTCAGTCGCTTTTACCAGCCATAGTAGAGCTGGCGGAGGATTCTAAATGGAGGGTTCGATCAGCAATCATAGGTAAAATTACCATATACTTTTAACATTCAGAAATCGTTTAATATGTATATTCTTCAATTTCAGATTATATGCCGCTATTGGCAGGACAGTTAGGAAGAGAATTTTTTGATGAAAAACTTAATACACTTTGCATGACTTGGCTCATGGACCACGTATTTGCCATAAGGGAAGCTGCAACCCTCAACCTTAGGAAATTAGTAGACCAATTTGGCGCTGAGTGGGCGGAAAATACGATAATTCCTAAAGTATTGGCTATGTCTCGAGATCAGGTAAGATTGTTGAAATTAAAATGACAATGTGAATAGTAATTTCTCTTTGAAAGATATTACATATACATATTTTCATTGTGAAATAATCCATTTTGTGCAAATTCAGATTATTAATTATTTCATTAGTAGAGAAATTATTTTTCAAAGGGACATAAATTACATCTTTACTTAGATCTTAATATACAATATCGGCAATATTAAAGTTTAATGACATATAGAAAAAATGTTCTGATTATAAGGGTTTCACTTTTTAAATTTTATTTATTGTTTGTTTATTGTAGAAAATAATATTATCCTCTTTTGCGCAATGAAAACTCTCCTCCAATCAGTCGAAATTCCCCATAATAGCGTATTATAGGATAGGTGTGTATGAATGATTGAATAGTACACACCTATCAGATCATCCTGTGCAATACTACTCCTCAACTGGAGAAGAGCATAGTAGCCTCTACTCTATTTTCTGCAGACATGGTCCACATGAGAGTTCCATCTTAATTCAGAGTCAAGAAAACATCCCAAATATTGGATTTCACGGTTATTGGTATTCACCAACATATTACTAGGTACTCTATAATTATGAAATTGTAGCTGCACCGTTTTACCCTCATTGAGAATCAATCGATTGCGCTGACACCATGCCTCTACTTGGTCACATACTTTTTCGATTTTTACCTGAACTTCTTCAGTCGAGGATCCCCAGAGCACAACCGATATATCATCCGCATACATAAAAGTAACACCCTCCTGAATATATTCAGGCAGGTCGTTCATAAATAAAACAAACAGTAGCGGTCCAAGTATCGACCCTTGCGGGACACCCAAAGCAGCCACACATTCCTCAGACATACACCCATTAACTCGTACTCTTATACTTCTATCTTTCAAATAAGACATCAACCAACTACAACAAACACCACGCAAGCCGAGATTGTAAAACTTCTTAACAGCAACATCGGAACACATTAGGTCGAATGCCCTACTCAAGTCAAAGAATAGCGTTACAACTATATTTCCCTCGTCTAATTTCTCATAAATTATGTTGAACATCCCGATAGTTGCGGTCTCCGTCGACCGTCCCCGACGAAATCCATGTTGCGAAGATGAAATGAGGTCATTGCTTTCAAGGAAATCAACAACCTGAGTATAGAAAACATACTCCAACACCTTAGAAATTCCACCGAGAACCGAGATCTGTCGATAATTGTCGGGCAATGTTGCATCTCCTTTTTTGAAAACAGGAACCACCACAGCCTGCTTCAAAATATTAGGGAAAATTCCTTCACTAAAGGATCTGTTTATCAAATTAACAAGATGACCGGCGATATCCTCCGAAATGAGCTTAATAATACTGGTACTGAGGCCGTCCAAACCAACCGTGCTGCATGCCTTCATATCATTTATCATACGCATCAGGGATGACTCATTGACGGGCTTCAAGAACATAGATTTACCGGATAAATCGCATGTAGTGGGTGGAAGAATCATATTAGATCCGAAATAATCACACCACATTGTGCGTCCTACAGATACAAAATATTTTACGAAGATATCAGCAACTTTTGAATTCTCAGTTTCCAGGGTTCCTCTCCAGTTCAGATTTATGGAGACTGAATTTCCCCTAAACCCTACCTGCTCACTCACTATCTTCCATAACTCTCTGGTTCTGTTCCTAGAGTTATCTATTCTAAATTTATGATACAATTGCTTAGACCTCTCGATCTGTAATTTGTGGTCTCTCAGACTTCTTTTATATTCAGACTTCAATTCGGCAGAAGCAGACTGAGAAACCAGCCAGAACAAATTCTTCAAATATCTTGCATTATCAATAATTTCCCTTGTTATCCACGGCTTAGAAATGTTCTTATTTCTAAAATTCCCAGATTGGACTATAGGATTTGTTCTCTCCAGAAAGTCATTTAGAATATCTATCACTCCAACAAATGCCAGTTCAAGACCTGCTGTGTTTATAATCTGATCCCAGTACTCATAGCTCCCAACAAGATACTTGAAGGTCGCAAGGCCTTCATCGGTCCGGCGAAGCCTGCAAACACGCACAGATGCATCCTCAGACAAACAGTTCAGCTGAAACTCCACCAAAACAGAGAAATGATCGGACAAGCACGGGTTCACAACGTGACTTTTGTATTGTCCAGAATTTAAATTAGTCAATATATAATCTAAGCAGGATCTGGAGGTATAACCTGCGTTATTAGTGAAAACCCTGGTATACTCAGATACAGCACTAGACAAAGCAAAACTATCAATAAAATCACACAAAATGTTTCTGTTCAGAGAATCAGAAAGGAAATCAACATTTAAATCACCCGCAATAAATAAATAGCTATTGCCATCAACAAGATTCCTCAAAGCAGAAGAGAGGCAGTCTATGAACCGAATGAAATCACCCAAGCATGGCCTATAAACAGACAAAATATTCAGCACCCCAGTACAGTTCTTTGTTCTTACAGATATTCCACATACTTCAACATGACCCTCAATGGAGAAATGTCCCACATTGAGAATATGTGTACATAAAAACAACGAGTCTCTTACATATATACAAGAACCACCGTGTATACTATTTTTGCGACTAAAATGTGTAATTAATCTATAATTTGGAATGTTCAGATATAAAATATCCTCGTTTAACATCCAGTGTTCATTTATGCATAAGATATCGATATTATTTGTCACAAGAAACACTTCAAGTACATTTAGTTTATTTCTCAGACCCTGAATATTCAGGTGTATAATTCTGAAGTCATATTTATTTTCACTATAATTCTCTACCGTGATTGTTTCTGAGAAAAAAATACCTTTTCACTAGTATTCCTGATGGCCAAAAATCAGGATCGTACAATAGTTCCTTTACGGCCATATCAGCACCTACCTTGAACGAACAGTTCCTACCCTTCGAATTCAGTTTTTCTACCTCGAACTCTTCAACAGAATTGGAAATTTTACTGTTTAGATATCTCCGAATATCATCTTCGGTAGTACTACTTTTACATCTACCCACGTATATCCATATCTTCCGCGGAGATGCAGAAAATTCAGTAGTCACATCAACTGATCGTGTCCCCATAATATGTCCTGTAGATTCGGATGTTTTCTTATCACGCTTAGTCGGAATTAAATTCGATTTTTGATTAGAATCTGCAGATGTCTGCGTGTTGTTGTTTCCTCTCAGCCTTTTTTGTTGGATGGAACTTTCTGTTGGTATACGAGATATGATGATTTCATCAGAGGAACTCGAATCCAATGACTGGCTGATAGTTCCGTTCGAATCCAATAACTCTCACCGATTCTTCCACTACAGTTGAATTATTGCATTTCAGTATATCCAGAAGCATTTTATTAGTAGCAGCCAAGTTATCAACTTTTAATTTGAGGTCACTTATTTCTTGTCTGAGTTCCATAGTTGAATTTAAAATCTTCTCCTCTATAAACTTTTTCAGATCATCTACACTGTTTGAACTTTGAACAGACATCACTGTATTATCTTTATTACGAAAATTATAGGCTTTATTTTGGGCCATATTCAATAATATATACTTATAAGAGCGGTAAACCAAACACGTCAGCACACGATGAGAGTCACATCAAATGATGTCACATCAAATTAAGTTATTCATTTGAATCGTACATGCCATATTTATGGTATGTGACCTAAACTGGGCAATTTATGCATATACAAGCAGCATTAGTGGAGTGTTGAGCAATTTTATAAAGAAAATTGGATCAAAGTCAATTAATGTAATATAATTATTTTTGCAACTCGTGAAATCAATGTAAATGCATTGTGCAATCAGCATTTTCTTTTGAAAAATCCTTAATAATTTTTGTTAATTCTAAATTTTCAAACAGAATTACCTCTATCGAATGACGTGCCTCTTCTGCATCAATGTTTTGGCTGAAGCATGTGGAAGTGACATAACTACAAGAGTTCTACTGCCCACAGTTCTGCTTATGGCAAATGACAAAGTAGCAAATGTACGGTTCAATGTTGCTAAAACGCTACAAAAAATTGCTCCACAATTAGATCAAGCTGTCATACAACCCCAAGTGAAACCAATCTTAGACAAATTGAACGTGGACACTGATATTGATGTTAAGTACTCTGCTTCCGAGGCAATTGCGGGGATTACTGGTAAGTGGATTTATTTTATTTCGTGCCATTCAATCTTAATTTATTGAAAATTTGAACTTAATTTCTGCATTTCATATAAAATAACAGAGAAATTTATAAAGTATGATGAATCTATGTAGTCCATACAGTTAGAAATTTCAAAACTAGAGTAAATAAACACTAACAGCAATATTAAACATTAAAAATTATTAAAATTACGATGAATACATTAGTGATATAAAAATTTCGAAAACATTCAGAATCACCAAATAATAAGTGCCTATTCTTAAATAGTTTTAATCCACAGGAGAGTAATACTTTATTTCCTGTACAAATAAATGAATCCACAATATATTTTTGTTTAAACTATGAAAAGTTTGTTTTGAAAACTTAAGAAAATTTTAAGTTGACGTCTTTTTTTAGTATTGTACATATTTGCAACTAATTATCTTTTTCTATTGTGCCTGTAGCTCTTGGATGAAGACCGAATAGTGAATTGTGTAATACATTCGCAAACCAGCAGACAGCAAGATACAGAACGAAATATTGATTATTATACATAATGAAATATAATTATCACTCTAGATTGTAATATCTATCTGTTGTACTTTATATTATTTAAAAAAAAATGTAACATAGAAACTCTGAGACAAAATAATATTAAATTCATACAGTACTTTGTGAACATGTCTGTTTTTATTTATATTTATGTTCTGAAAGTTTCATAACGCTCAAGAACATTTAATTGACTTCAAAATAAAATAATTCTTTTAATTTTTGTATTATAACAGGTTATTCTTAATAAAATTTTCTTCTTATAAGTTGTTTGCAATTATACTTGCAGTCTGTTACATTTGATAGTATAAAGGTAAACTAAATTAAACTTTTTCTTCATCTGAAGACGTTGCCTCCCTTCTAGTCCTTTTCTTTTTTTTCTTACTAGTAGGTTTTGCTCTTTTAGTTGGTGCTTCTGAACTCTGTGGTCTTGACTCAGTGCCTTCTTCACTAGAGGTTTTATTCATTGTTGATTTTTTGCGTGGTTTTTTGAGTTTTCCCACTTTAGATTTAAGTGTAGAACTCTTTTTGGATGAGCTTTCAGTTGATTCTTCAGTTGTAGCGTAATCCTTTAAACATAATATTTATTAATATTATTTCAGATATTATGTTTATTAATATATGCAGTTGACTGGAAAAATTTTAAAGAATAGTATCAATAATATTTATCAAACATATAATCAGCAATAGTTAAATAATTAAAATTACTAATATACATAAATTAATTTGACGAAACCAAGTAGTTGAAGGTGCTTTTGCTTCAGCTATATTAATAGTAATAACGAAAAAGTATAGTTTCCATTCACCTCACAATATGCTAAATATTACTACATTTAAATTTTTATTGATTTGCGATTTAGTAAAGTGTTAATTTGTAATAAAATATAAGCATTAATAAACTCACTGCCATTATTTCTGCTATTGATTTGCCTCCTGTATAGCCACAATCTCCTCTTCCAAATATCCACCCTGGAGCAACACCTTCTGGATCATCAAGCAGCAAAGCATTTCTCGTAGATGTATACATTACTCTTGATATCAAAAATATAAATACCTATATTGAATAACCAACCAATCTCAAATATTAAGCGAACATTTTCAAGTAAATGCGTTAATCTGGCACATGTGCCAGATTAACGATATGTATATCGTTATATAATATTACATATAGGGATATTTGTGAATCCACAATCGAAATAACAGGAATAGAATTATCAGGAGACATTCATGCCTCCGAGAAATTATTTTCTTAAAAGTTAACACTGAAGGAACAAAAATGTTGGAAAAAAATGCAATTTAATTTTGAATCAGTTTTTCATAATATGTATTGATAGTAAAGTTTGAATTTCTCATAACATATGAAAAACTTAGATTCGAAGGATATCCAAGATATTTTGATTAAGCAACAAATAAGGCAATATGATTTTGTTTTCACGTAAAGAAAGGAGTGTTATAAACAAAATGAAAATCCAATTTTCCTAAATTTATGGTACATAAATCTCGAAAGTTTAATTTTAAAGCGGATTTTTTATTCTGTATGTGTCATATTTTGTGATTGAAACTAGATATGCATGAAAAAAACTGTATTAGTAAAATAACAATGCTAACTACATTTTTCTATTCATATACTTAGTATTCACAAATGACCAGTTTTATTCAAACACCTAGGGAAGAAAATTTGATACTATTAAGTCTACTAGTTTGAATTATTCGTCGATGTTATACTCACTTGTATTATCATAATTAGAACAGTAGTTACTACAAAGGAAACGATAGCTCTTTCTATTGGGGCCCTTAAATATTTCAAACATCCCTCTGTATTTATAGAGCTGGTCATCACAGATGGATCGTCGCTCCAAATATGAGCCGACTGAGTTTGTTGTATACGATCGTGTAAACATTGCATCGGGAAACCTATTTTGCAACAACTCCACGGCAATACTTCCAGACTGTTGGCTTCCGAATCGGTTTTCAGCCTGTAAAATTTCTCAATGTAATGGTCAGAATTGATACCTAATGGATAAAGTGAATTTCAAAATATTTGGTTCATAAATTATGATATCTTAAGGAAAATTCACATTTGTTCATCACTGGCAGCCGAACAAATCTAATGTCAAGCTAATGAGTTTTGGTCCTATGGGAATTAAGTGCAACTTGAGAATCTGGACCTTTCCATTCGGACTCATTTCACTTTAGTCATTTGTACCTCATTTTGAATATTTTTCTATCAAATAGTGTATTTTATTACTTTGACCTTAATCTCGCGACTCAAAAAGTCGTGGTCTAACTTAAATAGTGCCTCATGTTCATGTGCTGTTTTTGTACTTTTTAGGGATTCATTTAATAGTCAATACAAAGAAAACCAGGAGATATTCGTAGTTGGGACCGAAATTATCAAGATTGTTTGCTTGAAGTGTTTACTATCCGACGTATTAACTAATTTCATTTTATACATTATGAAAACTCAACTGTACCACCTACTTTTTGACTGCATCAGAGTCAACATCATAATGATACTTGGTCAACCATTCCAATTCGTACCAATCTTGATACCCAGAGATTCCGCAACATTCAAGTTGATATTGCAGTCGATCTATTGTTTCTTTCCAAGAAACTTCTTTCAAATAATTTCTCATTCCATGTTGCAGGGAATGTTTCATAGAGCGAACAATGTGTTTACTCTCTTTACGTAAGATTGAACAAATTATAATGAAGTTTAAAAGGATGTTACCTCCAGCACAGGTCCACAATAGAAGGAGCCCAGAAGTACTTTTTCTGAAAATAGAAATCGTTTTTAATATTGCAACTCTTTAATAATTTCTGTTTATTTATATTGGAAATAATATCCTATACTCATGGACATTTAATAAATTGTTATCTCGACTTAAAATTGCTTTACATTGCTGTAAAATATGATAGTTTTGCACAACCCAAACAATTCTATTTGTACTTCCGTAAGAATGAACATTAGTATAAACCAACAAGGCAGCACAATGATTTATATTGGAATAAAATGAATTCTGCATTACAATTTTTTAAATTTTCCGTTCATATTAAGTCATTGTTCAGTACATTGAATTTTGTTGAAATACATTGTTCAGTAACATAAAATTTTATTTTTCTATATTTGTAATAGCTGATAAAATACTAAATACAATCTTTGCATTTCATTATGACTCAATATCACATGAAATTGAAATCTGTACAATTTTTTAATGAAAAATTCCAATTTTTCATTTAGAACTTCACTTACTTTTGAGGTTGATTTAAACATTTATAGCATATCTTTAGGCCCATAAGGTAGTGTAAAATTACGTGAGTCCCATAAATTCCAGTTACAATAAAAACGAAATTCACTTCTGATCTTTCTGAATATAAAACGGGTGCCGCAGATATGACGATAAATACTGAAGTGCCTGTAATCGAAAGTCCTAATAAAACTTGTGCTAATGTTAGTATATTAAACATCCATCCCAGATTATGTCTTTGTTTTAGAGTTAATCTAAACACCCCAATAGACATTTTCAAGATTATCTTATAAATAAATTTCACTGCGATATGAGAAAATCATTATCAACATATTTATATATCATTAACCATTTGTATTATGTCAGAACATTTTATAACATAAATATCATAGAATAAATAAATAAGTTGCTTTTTATGGGTTTCCACGCAAAAATTGTGGAAATCAGTGGAATTTTGTCAAAAAAAATACTTCTAGGAAAATATAAATATACCTTATTTGAAAAACACATTCGATAATATTTGATGATGCATTTAAATATGAGGTCTACTAAAATTTCCTCAAATGCGAAATTACGATTGGATGAATTTAAAATGTCGCACATGCGTATGGTTACTAAAAAGGCGCAAAGCCTGCTATCAAGATATAATTGATAACATTTTACCCATATAATTGTCTAATAATGTGAGTAAAATATACTATAAACTACCTACTATTTGTCAATTTTGACAGTTCATTATTTAAATTATTTCTTATACATTTTTCACCACATTATGCCCCCTAATAAATTGCGTTTATCAAAAAAACAGAAAAGGCTTGAACGAAAAAGAAGGGAGATCGAAAAAAAAAGATCGAACTTTTTGGAATATTTGCGTAGAGAAATCAAGTATGGGAACATAACTCGTAGAAGATATGAGAAGAAATGGAAAGAATTATTAACTAAATTATCGTTGGAAAAAACGCGAGAAGATTTAGAATACTCATGGCAATCATTTGAGTGGATGCTAGACATGAAAGATTTCGTAATTAGTAAACTAATGGACGAGTTGAAAAAGGCTAACGATCAGGCAACTACATCTTTAGAAAATCATATTGCACGAATTGAAATGTTTATGAGTCAATATAAAAAGGTTTTGGAATCAATGCATACGGATTATTTGAAAGAGGTAAGTTCCTAAGTATATGCGTGAGAAGAAAAGATATTGAATAAAGTGAGATAATTACATTGGAAACTTGAATATTCTCATATATACAAAAAACGTCGAGGTAACACCCAGGAATTGAACATATATCTCCTTAGTGGAGAAACTTCTTTCACACCACTAGGCTATAGAAAAAATTACATATGTATATTATTAGAAGCATCTCACCTATAGGTAATTTCTTTTGGTATATCTAATATCTATGAACTTATTCCTTTCTTGTTTTCATTCTCGCTGATCCCCGTTATATAATTTGATTAAATTCATTTTAACGCTATTTATTCACTTTCAGCTTGAAAATTTAAAGGCTTATTATAAGGTACAAGATGAAGAATATGCAAAAGCTAACGAGCTTCAACAGAATGTGCTCAAGTCTGTACTATTTCGAATGGAACAAGATACTGGAATGTTCTTCAAAGAGCAAATGGCGGAGAAATACATATTTTTCGAATCTCGCACAAACGAATATTTAAACGCGTCTGAGCAGCTCGAAACGGACTTCGACAGGAAAATTGGGAAGATATGGTCCAAATGTGAGGAAGCGTACAACGCTTACATGCGCGCTTATAAGCGTAAAACTAAAGAATTCCAAAATTACTGCGAAGCTTACAAAGAAGCACTAGAAAGCAACGACAGGAACCTCCGAATAATTGTTCACTTGGGAAAGGTTCAGAAGGCCTTACAGGCTAAATTAGAAAATTTATATAATATTTATGGTCGAAGATTGGACCACTTGACTGTCGATTTAGAGAGATATAGAAGAGTTTTGTCCACTTTAGTTGGTAAAGTTACTGCAGATATGGATGCAGATGATGCTCACATTAAGCTAGTTGTTTCGTGTTGTGTAAAGACTCTGGATTATCTCGAACGACTTACCAGAAAAGGAGAATTGCTTGAGAAGATGATGTGGTGTAATAAAAAGTACGAAACGTTACATGAGAAAGTTCTACCGTATCCTACAGGAAAAAGTGCTTTGAAGGCAAAGAAAGAAATAAATGTGAAATTATTATTGTTTCATTTTAAAATGGCTAACGTCAATTCTACAAGGTGAGTAAAACTAAATCTGCTCAGAAAATGGCATCGGACTCTCACATACAGAAAAAGTCTTATATTTTTCTGAATCAGTTGAGGTTTCTGATATTAATCAGCAAATGTTCCCAAAGTTCATGAGAAACTTTGTCATATTCCCCAAAAAGGAAAAAAATTCGAACAGTATACTCCAGAATACTTTCTTCCGCCATCAGTTAAAGCTATACTATTAATGAAGCTTACCCCAAAATTGTAAATATTTTCGAAATTACCAACTATGTTCTTATGCTTATTATTGAACGAAAAAAATGCCAATTCATAGAAGAGGTGGAGATAAGATGTATATACTTATTCCTTTATATTCATATATAGTCAGTATACGGCCAACCGTTTAGTTTTAAGTAACGGGTGATTTTTTAAGAGTTAAGTTTTTCAGGTTGGCGGCACTGGTTGGTAATGGCATCCAAACATCATCTGTCAAAGTGGAAAGTTTTCGGTATACTCTGCCATTTCATCATGGAAAGACTTACAAACGAGCAACGATTGCAAATTGTTGAAATTTACTATCAAAATTTGTGCTCTGTGAAAAATGTGTATCGTTTGTTACGACCATATTATGGTCGTCACAATCGACATGGTGAATCAACAATTCTTGCTGTTATCACCAAATTACGCACCAAGTTTACTTTGTTGGACATTAAACCATTGTCTCGCATGCGTACAGTGCGTACTGAAGAGAATATTGCAGCCGTAGCGTACAGTGTTAATGAGGATCGTGAAATGTCAATTCGTCGCCGTTCGCAGCAATTGGGCATGTGTTACTCAACCACATGGAAAATTTTACGTGTTGATTTGGGTTTGAAAGCCTATAAAATTCAACTTCTGCAAGAATTGAAGCCGAATGACCTACCACAACGTATAATTTTTGGTGAATGGGCCTTAGAACAGCTTAATGAAAATCCTCTGTTTTATCGAAAAATTGTGTTCAGCGATGAGGCTCATTTCTGGCTTAACGGATATATAAATAAACAAAACTGTCGCTTCTGGAGTGATGAACAGCCACATGCCATACAATTACAGAATACAGAATTACCGATGCATCGGGAAAAAAGACAGTTTGGTGTGGTTTATAGGCTGGTGGCATCATCGGTTCATTTTTCTTCAAAGACGACCGTGGAAGAAACGTTACCATCAACGGCGAACGATATCGAGCCGTGATACGCAACTTTTTTTTGCCCCAGTTGGCCGAGTTGAAGTTGGTTGACATGTGGTTCCATCAAGACGGTGCCACATGCCACACATCTCGTGAAAAAATGGACATGTTGAAGGATGAATTTGGTGAGCAGCTTATCTCTCGAAATGGCCCTGTGAATTGGCCGCCAAGTTCATGCGATTTAACGCCTCTGGATTATTTTTGTGGGGTTATGTAAAGTCGGTAGTGTATGTGGACAAGCCGAACACGATTGAAGCCTTACAGGATAACATAACACGTGTAATTCGTGGGATATGACCGAAATGCTCGAAAAGGTGACGCAAAATTTGACCTTCCGATTGGACCATTGGATACGGAGCCGCGGACAACATATACATGCAGTTATCTTTAAAATGTAAATGGCAAATGCCAAGTTATCAATTGCAATAAAATTTTGAATATATGATGCAAATTGAGTGTTTTATTCGATTTAAAAAAAACTACTATTAAAAAATCACCCATTAGTTTTAACTGTTCATTTATTTTCATACACAGTTTTTCAGATAATATTCCAGTTTTTTATTGGTATTAGTTTAGTTCTCAATATTTAAAATTTTTCATTTCGGTAGATTGCTTGCACCATCTGACTTATTTGAAGGATAACTATACACACATTTCATCTTGTTTATCAAAATCTATCAAACACTACAGGATTAGATAATTGTCGATGTATGTGAAAGATGGCAACACGAGCTCACATAACATGAGATCTATCAATTCAGTTTGAACGAACCCTATTTTACCGACAATCTGTTGTTACTGCAGGATGGCAGGATTCCCGCTATTTGTATTTAATTTGCCCTCATTTGTTGTATTTTTGTGTTACGCTAAGTACTACACAATCTTCGTACGTTAATTTTTATATCTCTTAGTAATCGAATTATACATACCAATATATAACCTACTAATGTATATCAAAATCTTTATTTTAGGATGGCTCTTAATGAAGAAAAAAAATTCTTAAAACTTGAAAATACGATGTTAACGAAAAAACTTGAAAATTATTGCAGAGGATATCAAAGTTGTGTGTATGAAAATGCAAAATACAGACAAAAGTCCCGTGACAATTCCATTTATCGATGCAGACTTCCAGAGAGGTCTTTTAAAAACTCGAAACTGAACCTATAATCAAATATTTACTTCGAATGAAAAAAATCAAATGAATAATTATTCGAAGGAATTATCCTAATAAGTGTAAAGTACTGATACGTTTTTTGTATATCTTATTTAGGTATTTATAATTTTATTATTAGGTATTTTATCGAAAATATTACTATGAATTTGTGTACTATGTATTCACCTCTATTCATTATTATTTAGGTGTATTATGTTCATGTAAATATGTTTTTTCATTGATTTTATGTTTAATGTGTTCATCTCTTTTATATATTTATATGTCTTATAATAAATATACACATTTATTATATTTGTTTTGAATCAAGTTATGTTTTATGTTCTATTATCTACATACCTTCAAAAATAAATTTATATGATTACAATTATTAATTCCAGCCAATAATGATGATTTCTTGATCGAATATCAGCAGAATTATTTGATTACCATTAATTGATTAATGGTGAAAGATTGCTATCTACATACCAAACGAAGGAAAAGCCGTGTTATTTGCATAAAAAGAAGGGATCTTCAACGTAAACTTTGCTATTTATTTTGTACTCCCGGAACTTGTGCGCATTGTTTTCTGGAATAAAATCTATGTTTGTTTTTGTAGGGAACATAGAAATTTCCAATTCTCTAAATAGATTTCAGATGTTTGAATATCGTTCAAGAATATTTGACTAGTATTACAACGATGCTTTCATTTGTTTCGGTTGCCTATTTTTGAGATCATTGAACTTTGGGAAGATTCTGTGAACAGTAACATTATATTTATCAAAATTTTAACGCAAGGAAATAATAAAAAATTCGTAGTTATATTCATTTTGATATTTATGGGTAATATAACACAATTCAATCATTTTCATTCATCCGTCTAAATGCAGTAAAAAATCCATTTTCAAACGCTTTTAAACAGAAAGTATTTGATATGAATCTGAATACAACAAATTCTCCGTTATTATTATGTTTATTATTTGTGATATCTGTTTATTTTGAAAAGAGGCTCAATTTCGAGTTATTGTTTAATATGACTATTTTTTTTGGAATGGGAATACTGAATAATTTTAAACTATGACGTAGGTACCTACCTATTGGAAGTTTCGGGTTTTTAATATATATTGAACGATTTATAAGATGAAAATTTGATCGCCAGAACTAAATATCATATAATAAATGAAAGAAAGTGAAGTAGACGTATACATCAGGTTTTTACTAAGTATAAGTTTTATGATTTTAAACAAAATTCCAACATTGAAAGTATATGAATCTAGTCGTTGCATACAGATTCTGCAAAACGACCGGACGTAGATATGACAATCTAAAACGGAAAATGAAATCAATAAGGAAATTAAACCTTTTCAAGATACAAATATTTTAATTATATCATGGTAAATTAGCACAATATTTCATTCTATAGAAAAAAAACCAAATTTTTTAAGTTATTAAATAATTTAGTAATTCATTACTAAATTACTAATTATTAATTAATAAGTTATCGGCTGAAAACTTTGAAAAAAATTGACTGAAATTGTTAACGTTGCTTCGAAAAATACTTATTTTGTTTTAGTCGACGAGAAAAAAATGTGAGGATGAATTTCGCTGTATTCAAATTCCTCTGAACAACACTTTCGTAGATATCTATCGACGAAAGATATTGTAGATATCTATCACATGTATATAATTTAATTAAAAACCATCAATTATAAGTACAGAAATAAAATCTATAAAGTATGAAGAAGAAATTTCAAAAAATTGTCAGTTTTTTGAAAAGGTTGATCGTACAAACTTGTATCAGTGATATTTCTTGGTATGCGATCTTGCTATTGTTCGAAAAATTTTGAATTCTATTTTCCAATCGTAAATTTACTATGCCTTTTTGAATATCCAACTCTTATATAACGCCAACAAAAATATTGCCATCGTGGTCAATTTCTTCTGACCTTAAATCTATTTAAGCCATTACCGGATGAAAAAAAATTCCCCATCGCAAAGGGAAGATGGGAAATGACGAGAAGACAAATTTCCTTCTAAACGCAGTGACGTCCTTGAAATATAACACAACGTCTCTCTTTATATCACTTCTTTTATTTACAATGTATTCATCATTTTTCTAGAAATACTAGGAACAATCATATCTACTTTCGAGTGTCATTAAATCTATGATCTGTAGACATAGAGTTAACAACATCGAGGAACATAGATTGATGTCAGTTCCATAAATCAACATGTATCGAATAATTTCGTAACTAGACAACCATAGTTTCTGTAACTGATTTCTCATCTTATTCATTATCTGACTTACATCTATGCACCTTAATAAGTGGTAATGAATGTTTCGAAATTATCTTCAGATGCTTCTATTTCTAGAAAAAAAGGTTCAAGTGTATATCTAAATAAGTACAACAAGCCTAACAGTTTTAACCGGTCATTTTTGTGACAATATCATTAAATTTCAACCCAAGTTCAAGTAGAAACAATTACCTGTTTCTTCTATTTTGTTTTGATGAAAATTTTATGTTGAAAATAACTTCAATTTCATGCAGTATGATCATAGAACAAAATATGATGCATTGGAAATATCTCTGAATTAAAACCGCTATGTAAGTTGTGTAGATTATCAAAAAAAATAATTCATTGCCATATTTTTAGTAAATGTTTCCATTGGAAGATATCAACGTAAGTACGCAATAAGGTTTCAGTATGCACTTTAATTTCCATTTTCATACCTTTACAGGCTCATCAAAACCTATTCGGGATAATTCAGTAGTAAATATTGTATTATTTTTGTACACAGGACTGTATTAAACGAAATGCACGAAAGTCATTAACAAACATTATCTTCAAAAGTGATGAAAATAAGTTTTTATAATTTTTTCAGAATGGAATGTGGCAGATTTTTGGAAGGACTCTAGGTATATTTTCAAATATAGCGTTCTTTGTGCATGAAAAATAAGAATTTCAATACTTTAAAACAACATAATATTTGTATGAAAAATGTATAAAATTCAATTATATAATATAATAGTACGAAATTCAAAATTAAAGTGAAAATTAATGCTTTTATATATTAACTCCATGAAGATGAGAAAGAAAAGATAACTAAGATTTGATTTTCAGTTCCGATTTTCCAAAAACTAATAAATTATCTTCAAATTTCATAAAATCCTCATCGAAATGGTTTCCAATCGACATTTTTCTAGAGTTAGAAGCACAGATCCATTTTCCTATACCAAAATTCCTCAAATGAAGAGTATCGATAAACCTTCCTCTAAATAGATTTTCATGCATTTTCCTCCAGTCCACGCCACTGACCCTATTTTCCACAAATTTCCCGCTTTCCACTGCAATATGCACGTGGTTTCCAAGACAACGTCGTCATGCTATCCTACTCGCTTATTCTTGCCTTCTTTTTCATGGAAACAAGTCGTGGGAAGATATTGGTGGGATGGGCTTTCGGAGGTTTAAAGTGTAAATATTTTAGCAGTCGGAGTTGTTGAAGTATCGGTAATGTGGTCCTAAGATTGTAGGTAAGTGCGGTTTTTCTGGTCCAAAATAAATTAATCTTATTTCATTTTAAAATGCAAGAAATTGAAAATCATGCTTTCACTTATTATACGTATCATAAGGAGGCGACTTATAATCTTCAGAGAACCAAAATTTAAGGCATAGTGCAATGTTTTTTTATTTCACTTATGATTTACTTAGGATTATATCATTGAGTTATTCGTTGTATTCTCAATCAGCGTATAGAAGGTTTAAAGAAGAAAAGAAAAAACTGTAAACTTAGATCAACCCCAAAAATAAATTTCAAGCGCGTTTGAAGAAGAGATGAAATTTTTCTTATAGATTTATGTAATATTGGTATGGAACATTTTGATCTTTTTATGATCATCTTTAGTATTTCTGATCAAATAAATATTATTGACAGAGATATATCCAATATAAAAGTGATGAAATTATCAAGTATTAACTCGAAAATATTGAGAAAAATAAAACATACAATAAGAAATATCAAATATAATACTGTATTTTTGTTCCTAATATATTAAATAAGCGCGTTTGAAAAAGAGATGAAATTTTTCTTATAGAATTATGTAATATTTGTATGGAACACTTCGATCTTTTTATGATCATCTTTAGTATTTCTGATCAAATAAATATTATTGACAGAGATATATCCAATATAAAAGTGATGAAATTATCAAGTATTAACTCGAAAATATTGAGAAAAATAAAACATACAATAAGAAATATCAAATATAATACTGTATTTTTGTTCCTAATATATTAAATAAGATAAAATATAATAATTAGATTATCTCAACGGATGTTGAATTATTTTATAATGCCCACACTATCGACATCAGTATCACATTCTAAGTAAGATCTGTATTTCAAACATATGCCCATAAGTCGCTTCATTTCTTTAATCAATTAACGAAAACATTAGGTTTATTGCTACAACCTGTCATTAATGTTAAGTATTTTGGCTCGTTTTCGCAAAAACTGCAATAATAAGCAATGACAATGTTTACTGTGTTTTTTTGAATAAAAAAAATAGTTGAAAAAATTATAAATAGGTGGAAAAGTTGAAAGATAAAAAAGTATATAAAATATTTAATTATTAATTGTTATCAGTACTGATTTAATTTATAAATACTTTCTGGTTGTTTCTGTTGAAAATAACTAATATAAATATTTTGACTTGGTATATTAAATTTAAACAACCAAAAAAGAACCAGTGAAAATTTTGAGAAATATTTTAGTAGTTAAGGACTCGAAATTGTTGAAACTAAACTATCGGGATATTTTGAATTTCTCCTGTCTCTATTTACTATCTGTTCAATGAATATGAATATCTAAAATAATCATAATAATAATAATAAATATCTATCTAAAATGCAAAATTATAATTATTTTTCCAATTTTGAAAAATATTTTCTGACATGGAAACAGAAATTTTAATGATATTCATATTGTTATCTTTTTAACAATATCTTTTTTCATAACAATAACTATTTGGAAATTTTTTTATTTTCCTAGATAATTCATTTTTTAAAATTTTTTTAAAGCTAATTCAAGTTTTTTATTTATAGGTATCTTATTTATGTTCAATAAATTTTTTTAATTTTTTAAAACTTTTCTGTGTTTTTTTGACCTTACCTTTTCATTTTCTTTCTGTTCCTCTATCACTAACATCTTATATATAAAATTCTCGTGTCACAGTTTTCGTTTCCATACTCCTCCGAAACGGCTTGAGCGATTCTCATAAAATTTTGTGAGCGTATTGAGTAGGTCTGAGAATCGGCCAACATCTATTTTTCATCCCCCTAAATGTTAGGGGTAGTCCACCCCTGAATTTTGTTTTTTATTTTTTAGACAAAATTTTCAGTTTTTATTTTTTTATGATACAACATACAAAAATACATACAATACTAAATTTTCACCCTTCTACGATCAACCCTTATTTTTTATAGCTGTTTATTTCTTTGGCGGCTTGATGATATTGTTGGCAGGCGATTTCAGGCAGACGTTGCCAGTAATTCCCCGTGGAACGCCTGCAGATGAATTGAATGCTTGCCTGATGGCATCACCTTTATATGTTACCGTTATTATGGAATAACGTAAAAACATTATCGCTAACCACTAATATGAGAATTAAACTTCAAAATGATCAAAGTGCTGCACAATTTTCCAAACAATTATTAGCTGTTGGAAATTGAAAAGTCCCAGTTGATGGGACATCTGGATAAATTACTCTTACCAACAACTTTTGCCGATTTGTAGACTCTCAATTAGCTTTTATTGAAGATGTTTTCCAAACATTAGTGAGAATTATCAGAATTATGCTTAGTTAAGTCAACGAACAATTCTTGCAGCAAAGAATAATGATATACACGCACTGAATTTCACCATTCAATCAAAAATTGCAGGCGATTTGGTGACATACAAATCCGTTGATTCCATAACAAATCCCGATGATGTAGTAAATTATCCAACGGAGTTTTTGAACTCTCTGGAGTTACCAGGATTTCCAGCACATAACTTGCAACTCAAAGATGGTACAGTTATTATGATATTGCGTAATTTGAATCCACCGCGACTTTGCAACGGTACTCGACTTTCGGTTAAAAGACATGCCGAATTTGATTGAGGCAACCATTATTAACGGAAAGTACGCAAGTGAAAATGTATGTATTCCTCGAATACCAATGATTCCGACTGATCTTCCGTTTGACTTCAAACGATTGCATTTCCAGGTCGCCTTGCGTTCGCAATGACAATGAACAAGTCGCAAGGCCAATCGCTTAGTGTTTGCGGGATAAATTTAGAAAATCATTGTTTTTCACATGGGCAGTTATACGTTGCGTGTTCACGAGTTGGGAAACCATCCGCTTTGTTTGTGTTAACGTCAGACCAAAAAACAAAAAATGTGGTTACTTCAATGAAACGGATAATTTGCGGACACGGATATAATTCAGTATTTACTTTTGATTCACTTTCATTTACTTAGAGACGTTCAACTAAATAACACTTCATTTTTGTAATCGAAATGAATTCATTACTGTTGAGAAACGAAATAAAATTTTTCCTTTTCAAATATAAAACTTTTAATCACCAAACGAAATGTTACATAAAACGAAGCCATCTGGTGGCGAAACGGAGTTCGCCGGGTCTGCTAGTAACTCTATAGATTTATAATTTCTTTCGTAATTAACGCAAGTATTCATTTTATCAACAAAAATTAATTAATTAATTCATCAATTTTGGAAGTTCTCGTTTCAATACTCATTTTTGAAGTATTAAAAGAAGATAGTATTGTATTACTTACTCGGTTTATTTTGATATTTATAAACCTTGATAACACCCAAAATGTTGAGTTCGTAGGTCGCAATTCATTGTCGTTTTCAGTAGGATACCAAAACTGGTTAACATCGAAAGCTACCGTCATTCATCTTTACGATATGTTCGTGTTTAGTTCAACTATCGGTATCTGTAGAATTCGCTTTTCGGTATAGAAAACTATCAAACTTCAGTGAACTTAAATTTTTACAAGGTGCTCGGTAGTCTTTTTCAACCAGTGAAAAATTTGATGTTGAAAAATTTTTGATCGATTATTATATTTTGAATGATAAGGTAAATTTGAATTTTATATATATTCATTCAATATATTTAATTTAGTTTAATAGAAACTCAATATCTACTTTTAGTACATTTTTTGAAAGAATTAAAATTTGTAAAACCAACAATTGTAGAACTAATTACGAATATAATTCTGAGAAGAATAATATAATTCCAAACACTAGCTAAATTCCAAACAAATTTTCAATTATCATATTTCGGGCTATTAACCCATTAGTAAGAGTTGATACAACTAGTTTAAAAATATGGAAATAGTTTAAAATTTACAGAATTGAAAAGTTTTAAATTGTAGTTCAATATCTTATTAACGTAACAAAAAACAAAATGAAACAAAACGAAAATTTTTAGAGTTATTTGTTGAAAATATTAGAACAAAAATTGCAATACTTTGTTAAATTTACTATATAAAAAGATTTACTCAAACCTAAGTGAAGGCTAAATACATTTCATTTAATATTTTGTGAAATTTTGAAGCTTTAAATCAGGAACAACATCTATCATGAAATATTTATTGAGCTTTATCGATTTCATTGAAATATTTTGAGAAGCTGATCTAGATTGATGAACTTAACCAAGATCTGAAAAATACTTTTGTAATTATTAGTTTTTCCTTAAATTAGTATTGTTGGCAGAAGACATCGCAATTAGATGTTTTGGATCTGAGCTCCCATGAAGAAAAATGGTAGAAGAAAAAAATTTTTTTCAAAGATATAAATTTGGATATCTTTGGTGTGAACAATAACAAATTCTGAAAAAAATTATTGAACAAGTATCAGATGAAAATGATAAACTGTGTATTAAAAAAATATAAAAAATAAAATAATATTGATAAATGATAACCATTGAAGAGGCATTTGAAAGCAGAGAAAACTTTTCATTTGCAATTTATGTTTCGTTACTCAAAAAAATGGCAACTAAATATATTATGTAATTTGAATGTTTTTTCAAATTCATTAAAGTTTCAGTTAAATTATGCTGTTTAAAATCTTGATGAATGTACCAGTTTTTCACTAATCGATTGAGGCAATACTTGATGAAAATCTAAAAACATAATTTAAATAAAACTAAGTAGTATTCAATAGTGAAAATCAAAAAACGACTTAGTTTTATTTAAATAATGTATCAGTTTTTTCATTTTAAACTTGGATCTCAGTCTTAGATAAAAAATAAGAAGTATCCAGAAGTAAAAAACCAGAACTGAAAAATTATTAATATGAGATACAAGAGTATAATTTAAAATACTTCACTGAAAATAAAAAGAACCAGAACTGAAAAATTAAAAATACTTCACTAAATTCTACACAAACTGTTTAGCTTACTGTAACTTAGTATAGTGCTATCATTAGTTTGATAGAACTGTGTATAAAACTCTTGATAATAAGTCAGTAACCCGAAATATTTATTGAGTCCGTTGAATGATTATTTGTGGAGTTTATAGCCAGTGTTTTCCACGCCAAGAATTGTATAGCCAAGAATCTTCCCTTGTTTTATTTATATTTCTTATGAAAAGTATACTATAGATAGTTTCCGATCATATTCAAATAAAAAAGAGTCAACTTACACAATAATGTACGATATTTTCCTTCAAAAATAGGTATTTAATGGAAGTTAGCTTCTTTCCATTCTTCAGTCTTTTTCTCATCCTTTTAATTGCCTGACATTTCACGATGATAATCGAAACTTGCTTTCACCTTGACCTATGTGGAACAATATTGCGTTTGTGAATTTTTGGAAGTTTCTGGTTGGTATTATAATTCCCAAATTCACCTGGAGGCGGACGATAAGCAGTTCTGAATCGATTAGTTTTCGAATATAAAAAACTAAATATGAAATTTGCTATCGATTGCTTTCATCTGGAAGAATTTAGAAAGGTGTGAAGTACGAAAAAAGTAATAATTCAGGTTTAAAATTAGAAATGTATGATTATCAAACTAAGTAAATTGTTTATAATAAAGTGATAAATAACAATTTTTCTATATTTCCAACGGGAATCTTTTCTGAAACCCAACCAAAAAACTCCAAAATTCTTATTTAATAATTATCGCAGTTGTAATATTTATGTTCGAAAACTTTGTCAACATATATGAAGGTAAAAACGATAAATTAAAATTAACACTCTCTGTTTAAGTTTCACTTAAATATTATCGATAATATTGTTATATTACAAAATTACTCCAAATTATATTTTACACTCTCGATAATGGGTTAACCTCCCGAAACATATGTAGTTTTTAATATAACGAATGTTTTTTTTAGAGGTATAGAACTTTAAGTTGGCATTACTGTTGAAGATGGCGACCGATTTAACAGCTGATAAGTGATTTATTCTCAGTTTGGTTTGGCAATTCATCATGAATATACTCACGCTTGAACCACACTTTCAAATAGTGTCGAATGGGCCCAAAACGAGATTGCCGTTGTTCCCGAATTTCATCAGCGAATTTTGTTTAGCGATGAAGCGCACTTCTGGTTGAATGGCAACGTGAACAAACAAAACTGTCGCATTTGAAGTAAAGGTAATCCTCAAGTGTATGTCAAAACATCGTAAATACCAGAAAAACTGAATGTTTGGTGCGCTTTATGGGCTGGTGGAATCATTGGTCCGTACTTCAAAAACGATGATGGCCAGAACGTTACAGTCAATGGTGATCGGTATAGAGCCATGATTACTAACTTTTTCATTCCTGACTTTAACAAAAATGATGTCCAGGAGCTGTGGTTTCAACAAGACGGCGCAACATGTCACACAGCTCGTGCCACAATCGATTTATTGAAAGACACGTTTGGTGACCGCCTAATTTCACGTTTTGGACCTGTGAATTGGCCTTCAAGATCTTGTGATTTAACACCATTAGACAACTTTCTGTGGGGCTATGTAAAGTCATTGGTCTATGCGGATAAGCCACAAACGCTTGACCATTTTGAAGACGGCCACAAATGTTGGAAAAAGTCATCAAAAATTGGACGTCCAGATTGGACTACATCCGAGCCAGCCGTGGCGGTCATTTTCCAGAAATCATATTTAAAATGTAATGCCACAAGATTATCTTTCAAATAAAAAAAAATCTTGTCAATAGAATGATCCATCGTTGTTTTATTGCAATTTAAAGTTCTATACTCTAAAAAAAAACACACTTTATTCAGTGAAACTTAACCCAAGTGTGTTAATTTATTGTTTTAAACATAATGTTTCACCAAGAGATAAGCGAAACCTCCTTGTCATCTAAATATATATAAAGTTATTGTTGTTCAAGACAATAATAATGCTACACTTTCAATATTGCTCCACTGTTATGCCGTTTCACCAAGAAAAAACTAACAATTTCAAAATTAAAAGGAACAACTACAAAAATGAATAGAATAAAATAGAATAAATAATATATATGCTATACGAACAATCTCAAAGTGCAATAGATATACCTAATCAAAAATATGATGAACTCTCTGGACCTACTTGTTCTCTGTTGAACAGAGACTACTTTTTTCTAGATATATATTTATGTTCAAAATTAAAAATCAGTTGCTTTCATATAATGTAATAATATGAATGTAACATATGTAATAATGAAAAATGTTACATATGTCCGTGATGTACATGTCTATAATACTAAATTAATAATAATTTTTACATCTAAGTTGTAGGCTGTTTAATGCTAAAAATTTTTAATAAAGAACACATAGGTTTCGCCTATCTCTTGTTGAAACATTATGTTAAAAACAATAAATTAAAAATTAACACACTTAAGTTTCACAATACAGTAAAAACTCGATTAACCGGACTAATTGTTGTCGTTAGTCGTCCGGATAATCGAATGTATGAAGAAAAGCGGGTTTTTTGCATATGTAGTATGTACATACATATGTAATGTTATGTGTTCATTAAAAACAACAAATACGTATCAACGAAAATCAACGTTTATTAAGAAATGGTACTTGATGTACGTATAATTTGGGTGTAATACCAGTTCCGACATATTCATGTTAGAATAAATTCGGCGCGGTTGGCAGTCCGGATAATCGCGAATCCGTATAACTGAGGGCCGGATAATCGAGTTTCTACTGTATATTGAAAACTCTACATATGTTTCGGGTGGTTAACCCATTATCAAGAGTATACAATATTACTGATATATGTAATATATTATTTTTAAATTCAATGGACGATGAATAAACTTTGTGATAGTTCATATTTAAATGAGAGGTAATAATAAATACTTGTCTAAAAATCAGTGACTGAACAATTTTTATTCGACTCGTTTCGCCTTTTACGGCAGTATCAAGACATTCTTGATAATCTCGTTAAAGGCTAAACTAGTTGTTATATAATAAAGAATTGTTCAGTCAGTGATTTTTAGACAAGTATTTATTTTTACCTCTCATTTATATTATTTTTATTATTAAAACAAGACAAATTCACAGGAAAATATCCTTATTGGCTTCCGCATAAAGCATTTTGCATAATTTTTATAAATTGTCGCCACGTTCATTGTCAACCGCGATAAAATCGGTAGATATCAATTATAATAGCACTTATTCCATTCTATCAAGTGGTTATAATAGTCAGTAGGTGTGTTAATTGTGCCAGAGTGCGGTAAAACTCTTAAATTTCCTTTTGTGATACAGAATATCGAATTACGAGTGCAGTTGTGTGTTTTCCTATCGGATAACCGTTTTCCCTTCAGTACATTCTGACAGTCATTATGTTGTAATGTTCGTATTCCAGTTAAAATTATACCAGCATGAATTCATTCAGATAATGTGGTTATGATTTTGAAAGGTGAATATACTACTTTAAATATTTCAAGTAATTTTTTTTGTAATTTAGGGATTTTAAGATTTATTTTCCCCATATTTATAATATTTTTATTTGAAAAAATGTTATTTAGTTCTTAAAAACTCTGCAAGTTAATCATTAAAGTACAAAAAGCTCTAGGAAGTAACGTTAATCGAGTGAGTCAATACAAATGTTGTATTGAAAAAGTCTTGATGATGGGCTAAGTAGACCTAAACATATGTTGAGAATTTTATTCAATTATACAATACAAAAAAAAATATTTGTTTAGATTAGCATATGATTAAATTATGATATAATTAACGAGGTATATATTTATTATACTGAATAAAAAACATTTGGCTAGGTTTCACAAAATTTATAATAAATAAATACTTGAAATTGTTTCGGGGTGTTACCCCATTATCAAAAGTAAGTCTGGGTCAGTGGGGGAAATGGGGTAACACCCCGAAACAATTGTCAAGTATTATATATTATAAATTTTGTGAAACCTAACTAAGTGCTTTTTATTTGATATATTCACCAAGAAATTAGCGATCAGTCAACTGTATATATTTATGATATAAATATTATTACATTTATAATAATTATACATTTATCATAAATGTAATAAATATATTGATTGCACTAATTATTGGATTTTCAGAAAAAGTTTTTAATTTGCAGATTATTAGTAATATTTTTCTTCGGTAACTTTTACAGAGATTTTTTTGAAAACTGTCAGTTCGTATTTGAAGATTTTGCAAATTTGATTTTAAAAATACAAAAAAAGTACAATTAATATTAATCGACTTCGAGGCGTTTAATGCAACTGTTATATTAAACTCTTGGTGATAAGTTAGTAGCCCAAAACATATGTAGAGAATTAATCAAAATATGTTTGACTTGTTGAAATGGCATAGGATTCAATTATGATATAATTAACTAGCTATAAAAGTAAACTTATATAAATTTACACACATTTTTCAATTTCTTATATTTTTAATACTGATTATTTTCTAATGTTAAGAAGGTGAAGAACAAGAAGAAATTTTATAATTTCAACTGAAGAATATATAAAAGATTTAACAAAATGAAACGATAGCTTAGTAAAACATGATTAAATGATAATTTATATAAAACTCTTGGCTTAATGTTTCAAAAATATTTGTAAGTTAATTGGAATCAACTCTTAATATTTCATAAATATCAATAACTGAGATTGAATTATCGCTTGCCTCTTGGTGAAAAATGAATAAATAATACTGAATTAAATTAAACTAAATTTTCAAGACTGAAAATGAGCTAACGCTCGAAACATGTTGCCTAATTCATGTTGTTAAATATAATCGTGAAACATTAAGCCAAGAGTTTAATTTAATTTAATATTTACTTATGTTTCACCAAGAGTTAAGCGAGAATGCAATCTCAGTGATTAATTAATAATTGAAATCAAACTTTTGGCTTAATAAATGATCGGAGGTTTCGCTTATCTCTTTGTGAAACATTATGTTAAAAACAATAAATTAAAATTAACACACTTTGCTTAAGTTTCACTAAATATACTAAAGACTATCTATGTTTCGGGTGGTTATCCTATTATCAAGAGTATACAATGTTACATTTATACAATGTAACATTGTAATATAGTGTGTTAATTTTAATTTATTGTTTTTGGCTTAATATTTCACAGATATTTCTAAAAAATTAAGCCAAGAGTTTGATTGAAATGATTTTATAAATAATAGGTCATACCAATCAGTTCAATAGGAAATTTTTCAAAAAGTTTCATACAGGCTATACCTTTATATTCATTTATTTTAGTTATATTTCTAGATTTTTAGAATTATTTATGATAAATGTATTTACATTTGAAACTTGGTAAAACTTCAAGAAATATAGTTCAAAACACTTAAATAAATTCTACAAAAATTTTTCAATACAGATGGCATATTTTTTAAGTGTTTGATGAAAAGCCAAATGACCTCAAATTCTTCCATATCTAACATAATAAACTTTCATAATGAAGATGACTCATGTCTTGAATAAATAACACATAGCATAGTTTCAGAGAATTATATTGTCGCTTGACAGTTATTTCGGGGTGTTACCCTATTTTCAAAAATTAAACTGAGACTCAGTTCAACTTTTTTGTCAATTTAACTTTTGATAATGGTGTAACACCGCAAAATAATTGTCAATCAATCAAAATAATTCTATGAAACTAACCCAACTATTTTTTATTCAATATATAAAACTATGATTCTCCAAGAGATCAGCGACTATTCGTATCACATGAAAATTATTTAATAAATTAAATTAAACTATCACAAGTTCCGAAAAATTCGGAAAAGAAATTCGAAGGGTGGACATTCAAAATAATATTTTCAAAATTTATAAAAATCTAACACTTAAGAATTGTTTTTTAGAAATTTCTCCGAATAATATCTTATTTAAAATCATTTTATGTCATCCAAGTTTTCAAATAGATTCTTTATAATGAATTAATTTACAAATGTACATCATTATGAAAAACACTTATAAAAACAGTTGTTTCCAATAAGATAAAAGTAAATACATTTTTAACATGTAGCCCAACTTATATACAAAACTTCCTCAAGTGAAATACAATTAAACAAATATTCTATTCCTAGACAAAAAAACTTTTTTGTGTATCGTTTCGGCGTCTCTTCCAAAATGAATAGGCCCCATTGTTTAAAGAAACGCTGTTCAACTCATAGAATATTTATTATTCCAACGTAATAATGTTTATACTTCCTCCTTACTTATGGCATCATAATATATTTATAGCTACTTCTTCAAGTTTGAAATACAAATAAAATCATACGCGGAGGAAAAACAAATATTATGAACTTTGTTTGAATAGTATGTGGATAGAATCCATTAAAAGAATCCAAAATCATTCATAAGCAGTTAACTTTAAGTACTTTTTGACACTCTGTTATTTTTCGATGAATTGGTGTTAAATATTCAATCAAATCTTTTGTGTTATTAAACAGAGTGTTTGATTAAGAATTGCAAATATTTCAACACTAAATCGTGAGCTTAATATGTGAGAATTAATTTATTTCAAGTGTTTTCTATATGTTCTTCATGTATTTTTTAACAGCAAGTAAAGATGTGAAATATTGAAATTTGGGTAATTCAAATAAAAATAAGTGGTTTTTCGATTTTATACTTTAGTCAAACATAACAATATTGTTTCGCCAACACAGTGGCTTCATCAGATGTAGATGATAAACTTCGAAACAATATTGTTATGTTTAACTAAATTATAGTGAAATTAAAGTATAGAAAATCAAAAAACTACTTAGTTTTATTAAAATTATGTATTCAGATTTTCATCAAGTATCGGCTCAATCGATTAATGATTTAAAATTAAGGTGTTTAGTTTAACTTTTGAAAATGGGGTTAACAACCCCAAACAATTGTCAAGCTCATTCATTTAGAGTATTTTTTCAGTTCATTTAGAATATTTGGAAGTATTTTATTTAATATTAGGTATTGATTAGTTAATTTCTACTCTTTTAAGTTCTTTACAGAATTATTTCGTCATTTTTAAGAAATTAAGTTTAATTCATTGAAAAGAATTTTTATATAATGCTTTCATTCGTTTAATTTTTGATATAATGAATCTGCGAAGGGACGTCTTGAGGGTGGAAAATTCATTAACTTAATAATCTAAGATCCCGATATAAAACGACCTTCACCGGGATGCTTAGGAAAACGTATTTTTTATTTAACTTGATTCGTCAATAAACATATTACATATGGGTTGCCTAACAAATTTTGGACCAGGATATGTTTAATTAGTAACTGAAAAAACTTTTTTTTAAACATTCCACCGACTTGCTTATTAGATAAATTTTATACCAATCGAAAGTATGAAGACCATAGGGTATGCAAACGTTAGGTTGCCTATTTTTTTTCCGTCACAACTATCGGGTAGCCATGTATAAACAGGTAAATCAATACTAGCATTCTGGAACGGTCTGATTATTCAATGAAAATTACACACAATAAAGATTATTTTACTATAAACATTGTGGTATAGGGTTGCTTGCGAAAAATGAGTCCCGAATTCCGGTTTTTGAATTTTAAAAAGTAAAATATTGAGCGACCGAGAGGTCCCAACCAACCATCCTATGCGATAGACGAGGACACAGTATAGCAGCTGTTTGAAGTCCGTCCATTCAAAGAAAGAGAGTGCGTATGCCAGGGAAGGCGAACCAATGGCACGCGTACCATTGATGGCACGCGACACAATATTTTAGGCACGTCGCCGATCATAAAACATGTGTGAAAAATGTGTTAAGTAGGTATAAAACATTCCAAAATGTAACTCTTTTGTTAACTTTTAATTACTTCTGTTTATAAAGAGTTTATCTGAAAGTAAAAATTATTTGATGGCACGGCAATGACCCCATTAAACATTTTTTAGAAAAAATGGCACATTGATGCATAAAGGTTCGCCTACCCTGGCGTATGCTATTTGTTGTTGGAAATGAAAAGGATAGCGATAGACTCGTATATGCTGTGCATCATTTTAAATTTAAATCATTTTAAAAAATTTTGTATTTATAAATTTTTACAATTAACAGAAGTATTTTTTAATTGTTGTTTTTTATCTTCTAATAATAAAGATAAAATTTACAAGATTAGTATTATGTATGTATTACTATAACGTTCTTTTTCACTAAAGATGTATGTATACTTTTGTGTCACAAAAAATATACACACATAAATAATCAATTGATAGAAAAAAAAGTTAAAAAACTATTCCCCTATTTTAATAAAAAACTATATAGGTGCAAAAAATAATGTAGGTACAGCTTATACGAGTCTATCGCTATCCTTCTCATTTCCAACAAGAAATGGCATGCGCACTCTCTTTCTTTAAATGGACGGACTTCAAACAGCTGCTATGCTGTGTCCTCGTCTATCGCATAGGATGGTTGGTTGGGACCTCTCAGTCGCACACATTCACTGGCAGCAATATTTTGCTTTTTATAATTCATCAACCGGAATTCGAAACTGATTTTTCGCAAGCAACCCTATACTACCGTGTTTATAGTAAAATAATCTTTATTGTGTGTAATTTTCATTGAATAATCAGACCGTTGCAGAATGCTAGTATCGATTTACCTGTTTATACCTGGCTACCCGATAGTTGCGACGAAAAAAAAATAGGCAACCTATCGTTTGCATACTCTATGATCTTCATACTTTCAATTGGTATAGAATTTATCTAATGAGCAAGCCGGAGGAATGTTTAAAAAAAGTTTTTTTAGTTACTAAATAAACATATCCTCACCAAAATTTGTTAGGCAACCCATATGTAATATGTTTATTGACAAATTAAGTTAAATAAAAAATACCTTTTATCAAATAAGCATCCTGGTGAAGGTCGTTTTATATCGGGATCCTATAGTCTAAGAAGATTTTGTTAATGTCAGTTAATTTTTCTCACAAATTCACAGAAAACTGGTAAGAAGTGTAATTATGCTTGAAACACTTTACTGAATTTCACAAAATTATAGCGTTGTATCGATTCTTGGTAATATGTTAATGGTTAAATAGTAATTTTAAAGATATTCCATTTTATTGTCATATTTGGCTGGGAATGTAGATACCTATTAAACATACTACTCAATTATGTGAGATAATCTTTTTGATTTTTACCAGAGGCGTTGGAAAGGATAAAGTGAGTGGTTGATCCACCCCAAATTCCTAAAACACTGACAGAATTGCAATTTCATCACAATTTTCTGCTACTCCAATGCTTTTTAATACACTACTCTTTTTTGAAAGCAATGAAGTTGCTATTTTCGATATGAATTTAAAGCTGAAACTTCAAAATTATTTTATTCGATGTGTGTTATTATAGCGGTGTCTTCAGTTATCAAATTTCATTTTATATATTGAATAAATAAACACTTGGCTTAGTTTCTAGAATTAAATTGTTTTTTGACCATCATTTCGGAGTGTTTCCCCATTTTTAAGATTTAAGCTCTAGATTCGAACGCACCAAAAAAAAACATAGAGGTGTTCTTCACCAAAAAAATAATTCAGTTATTATAATATGTAATAACTTTTTCAATATAATATATACTGAACTGAACGGAAACTTATAAGGGACTATATAAAATAAGCAACTATAGTACTCAATATTTTCGATACGTTTGTGTGATTTGCATTATTTTGGTTTTATAGGGTGAGGAAGGCCTACCTGATGCCTCGTCACAGTTACTATGAGAGATTTTTCCTTAGACAATGAACAACTGAAAGAAGATTCACTCAACAGTCCAGTTACCACTCCAATTTCAATAACAGATGAAGAAAAATATTTAGTACGCATTACAACATATCCAACAAGGCTCAACACCAAAGATATATGGAACTATTGTGTTCAGAACATACCTTATTTTTTATTAGTAATAAGCATAGCTGAGGTGAGCATTACTTTTGAAAATAAATTCTGCAAAACCATTAAAAATTTTGTTCGAGTTGTTTTCTGTAATTACAATTGAATATCGATTTCCAAATGAAAAATTATAAACTTACACTTGTAAGTGTGAAATTATCAACAAATAAATTGTATACTTGTGTGCAATTCTACTTGAATGTAGGATTTCTAATAAAAGCCTCAGAAAGTATACTTGTATAGTATACTAGCATATTATACTAGTATATTATACTGTTATAGTATACTATACTAGTATGTATTATATACTTTTATAATGTACTATACTTGTAAAGTGTACTTAATTAAAGTATAAAATGAACTCAATTTTCGTGTATATGCCACAAAAATTTATATACTCGACGTATATTTCGAGCTTATAATCTGATACAATTTTATGTCATACAGATTACCCAAAAACCAATGAAGAAATATTTCTGCTTATTATGGATATTATCGCTCGAATCTCCCTTTGACTAAATAACGAATTACTTTCTTTTGCAGGCAGTGTTTTTCATTGCTTCTGATTCCAATCTTCGAAGTTTGTTACGATTCGAACCTAGGAAACGATACCAGCTATGGAGATATTTTACTTACATGCTCGTCCATGAAGATTTCATTCATCTCCTACTCAATATAGTTCTACAATGCATTTTTGCATTCTTCGTAGAGAAAAAACAAGGACGAATACGGGTTGGAACAGTGTACTTAGCTGGGGGAATCACAGGAGCTCTAGGGCTTCATGTCTAAAACCGGATCTCTTGATTGGAGCCTCGGCTGGTGTTTACGCTCTACTTATATCTCTAGTCGCTGATCTGTATTTGGTAAGCACAATTTGAGGAAATATAAAAGAAATTCGATTCTATCCCACCTTTAGGTTTTTCTGGTCGTGATAGGTTCATCTAGTCTGTATTTTGGTCGACGACGAAAGTAAATCATCAGTTGTATATAAGCTTGCGAATACTATACATATATGTACATAAACTAGAAGGCCCGAAATTTTTCTCTACTTTTTAAATGGAAAAAAGCACATCCAGTGAAGTGATTCTAAACTGCGTCACTAGGGAAGAAGAAGATATCTTCATGTATGTATCAAAGTAGCTGAGTAGATCAGCATTGATATATACTAATATAGAAATGAAATCAGGCAAATGGCCTCACACTCACATACAAAAACACACACATTGGTTATTCTAATTGTGAGAGTTGATCACTGAAATATGCAGACAACGTTCTTGTTCTTGAACATTGTTTTAGCAATAATAAATTAAAATTAACACAATTGGCATAAGTTTCACTAATTATATTAAAATCTCAACATATGTTTCGGGTGGTTAAGCCATTACCAACCCGTTTTAATTTATTGTTTTCAACATAATGTTTCACCAACAGATAAGCGAAACCTCCGTGTCATAATTTTAGCATATTTTTGAGCGTAAACATCTGTAGACAGGCTAGAGGTTAATGTCAGTAATGTCATCGTCACGCTAGATACAAAAAAACATTTTCGTTTTTCTTTGTAATAAGATCACTGAAAGTGCAAGGAAATTATGAAACCCTCCTGAATGTTTGCATTTGATTCACGTTTTGCCTTGAAAAAGATAATCTGTTACTTTTATTTCATCTCAGATAAATTTACTATCAATAACTGATTATACTGTTAGATAAAATACCCAATCTTAAGAATTGATGATTAGTGAAAACAATTTCTGTTGATTTGAGGATAATATCATATAATTTTGAATACTGGTGGCATTTCGCTTCGTAATTTCCTGAAATCGAGAAGTTAATTTGCCACTCGGCGTTTATTGTGTAGTCGAGTGGTATACGCAAAGATACCACAATAAGAAGATCTGGGCTCGGATCCCAGAGTATAGCTCCTGATTTTTTGTATGTACATGAGTTTAGCAAGGTATCTAATTGCTAATAAATGCGATTTCGAACCAAAAATATAATTAAATAAATAAACTTTCACCTGTGGTGTTCTATAAATGACAGGTTTTTTATTCTAAGTCATAAATGTGGGAGCTTTAGGCATTTTTCTGTTTTGAATCGTCAGTATTTATGTCGGTAATTTCAATTGTTAATTTAACTGGAAATTGAAATATAAATGTTTCAATTATGATTTTGTTTTAGAATTATGAAAACACGAAATACAAGATCTACCGCAGCATCTGCATCATAGTCATCGTTTTGTCGGATATATCTTTCAACTTGTATCACTATTTTTCACGAGATGAACCGCTAATTTCATGGGAAGCTCACGTTTTTGGTGGTGTTACGGGACTTGTTCTTGGTATGGTGGTTTATAATAATACCAGCGGTCTTCAACAAAAAAGGAAAGATGTCTGCTCTACCTTCAGTTTGATTTTTTATGTCTTACTTATCATAAGTCTTGTGATAATCACTATTGATACAGAATCATCGGTTTCTATTGCGAAAAGGAAGGCCTGATGTTGACTAATGACTATAATATATTAACATTTTATACTTTTTCAATTTTATTATTGTCCATGACTATTTGTAACAAAAGTTTTTAATAAAGAAATATTAAATTTGATTCTTGTTTTTATTAAGTAATAGCTACGAATAGAAAACAATATACATATATGCTACAGGTGATATCTTCTTTTTTGAATGGTTTTAGTATGTTATGAAGTCTTTACTCACTTCAAACTTATTTTGTTCACTGTGTAATTGCATAAAAAAACAATGAATATTATAACTTTAAAGTTATGGACCAACGACGAGTTTGCTTCGTTTGAGACACTGAAGACCCTATGAAGGGATCGAAACGTTTTAAATGGAATTGAAATATATATATAACAAGAAAAGAAGTTCGAGAAGACTTCGGTTAAAAGTCCTTGAAAAAAGCTGGCTAAAAAAAATGTAAGTAACCTTAATGCTAAGTAAACACTTAATTACTTACTTTAACTGAACCAACTGTTTGCCAAAGCAAAAATTTTAAGCGAAATATCAATTACACATGAAAACTCTTCAATATTCTCCACCTGTTATTGTTCACAATAGCTAGATTTATGTACATGGGAATTTGATATGTATATTTATATAGATGTAGAGACGTTTGATAGACATAACTGGTCATTTTTCACAATATTTGCTGACTGAGGAAAACATAATACCAATCAATTTTTAGTCTAGCAATTTCACGTTCATCCAAATGACTACAAAATAAAAGTTATTTAGTATATAATAGTATCTTATAATATATTAGTTCTCGAGATATGATTTCAATAATATATTTCTGTTTATCCCAGTGTCTCAGGAATATGATTTATAATTGGTGATACTTGCGCATCCACCAAATGATATTGAATAAATGTGAAGGGGTTTTGTCGCCATCTAATTTTGAATTGCCGAACTCGCTTTAATCAAAATTGTTTTCCTACTAGACCTATTTAACGCATGTCTGAGGAGGGGAATGACGTAACTTTCAATGACCTTGCATATGTTTGTAAACACACAAAAGACACGTTGAATTGTTTTTTATCGCTAGAAGTGTTGTTTTTACCAGAAAAAATATTAAAATTCAGTGCCAATGATGGAATTTCAAGAAATGGCAGTAATAGAAGAGCAACCCAGCACGGTAATTATAAACTGACATTATCTATCTTTTATATAATCAGCTATTTTATCCATTACGAATCGTATAGCCTATGAATGTTGAATTTGATTGAAAATTATTTCGATTAAAATAGTAGGATTTGTTTTATGTATGACCTATTCAACATAATTTACGATTTATTGATATCAAATATTAGAAAATCATTATTTTGGGTTTCTACATATTGTTTGTATTTATTAATATGAGGGGCACTTTTGGGTTACAGATTATTTTTATACAACGCATGCGCGCGTAATTCTTTTCCCGCGATATTTTCATTTTGAATTAATATATTCAAAGAATGATATTATATTTTTTATGATGAAAATAACTGTACATACACGTGTTACATTCATGTTTTTTCATTACTCAAATAGGTAAAAACTCGATAAAATTCATGAAGATATTTAAATAAGCATGAACATACATAGATACATAGTACTTACACAAAATTTTTATACTCATTATATTACGGTACACTTTGACATGGTTTTTTTATTGCGTACGATAACATATTACAACCCCATTATCTCTATGAACTTACATTTAAATTAGTAAGGTGTCCTGCAACTGGCAGGATATGATGAGGAAACTTAACCTTAAATACATACGTATGACTCGTCTTAAGTAAAAAACTTGTGCTTCCACAGGGTATTTTATTGGTATTCTGAGGAATCTGGGGATCTACAAGTTTTTCAAATACTAGGGGGCTTTAATGGCCATCTGTAGTGGCCTACACTTAAAGATCTAAAACTACTTAAAGTGGCTTCTGGCTGCGTAGCTCTGATGAGGCGTATGTTAATAGTACAATCGTCTTCTGAAAATGGATCTTTGTGGCAACGTTGAGCTAACTTCTCCTGTTATTCACTGGATTACTCTGCAAAGCTTTAGCTCAAGACGTGGAGTGGTCAATATGTAACTTCCATGTAAGGCTCCGGTTGAAAAGATTGGTTTACCGATCAGAAGATCGGTTTACCGTTGAGAAGATCGTTCTATTGTTCAGTTCGATTAACCTTCATCTGTCAGATGTTTTCGCTATTAGAGTATGAGACGATGATTCTCGTTTCATAATTCCGGTTCAATTCCCGAATAGGATAAGAATTTTCTGTTTTTATCAAAGTTGAAGATTGGAATATAACTTACTATATAATAATAATAATAAGGTGCTATTGAAATATACATTCATTTAAAAGCAGCAAAAATGTAACAGAAATGAGACAAATTCATTAACCCCTAAAACATCATGAAATAACGTAAAAACAATCTCAGGGTGGAGTTCAGATGGTATGCAAGCGATATCTCTGTTCTGCCAATCAAACCCTGTTAAAAAAAATTTAAAAACCAATTGATTAAACCAAAAATAAATAAACCGAAAAACCAAATGCATAACCGCATTAAACATAAACAGTTCAGTTATAAAAACTAAATGTAACCATTGATAAGCAGATAACAGATTACAGATTGATGTACAGTCGCTTAGCATGCAGGAGAATGTTGTTGATTTTCAAAAATATAACAAATTTGAAATTAAGGCACAACTGTCCCAGTATGTAAGAGAATGTTACTGATTTTCAAAAGTATAAAAAATTACTAATTGAGGTACAGTTGTGTTATCATGAGAGAGAATGTTAAGTATTGATATACAAAAGTACAACAAATTACAAATGGAAATACAGTTGTCTTAGTATGTAAGATAATGTTATTGATTTTCAGAAAGATACTCTCACATTTTTGCTCTAAATACAGACGTAGTCAAAGCTTGGAAGTATGAAGAAATACGCTGATTATAATATGTGTAGATAGAATATGAAAAAGAATATGTGGGGGAGGCGATATGACTCCCTTGTTTCTTGTATTCAAAGTATGCACATCAGTCCTGAATCTAATTTTCCTATAGATATATAGTGGCTGCCTAGTTTTCACTATATTGTGATATAAAACCAAAGCAGCCAATTTGAATCTATTGCGCATATTCAGCAATCTCGCATCATTTAATTTGTGACTTATTCTATCAAATTTTCTCAACCCATAAATAAAACGCAAACAACTGTTTTGAACTTTCTGTATTCTGTGGAATGAACTTTGATTCAAACATGGAAAAAATACCTGCGAACAATAAGTAAGTGCCGATAAAACTAAGGCGTTGCAGAGTGAAATTTTAAGATCTTGAGAAAAATAACCTCTAGGTGAGTATAGCAAGTGCAAACCGCATATAGCTTTCTGGGTACAGCCAGATATATGAGTCCGAAATCGAAAAGAATTGTTCATTTTAAGGCCCAGATTATGAACAGACAACACAATCGGTATATCTTCCGATTTAATAGAAATCCTGGCAGTTTCCCGTAAATTATTGCAGATCATATCACCACCGAAGAAAATGGCTTGAGATTTGCTTGCATTTATCCTCAAGTTGTGCATGAGCGATATCTCCGCGACACTATCGAGGTCTTCATTTATTTTTGTGATGCCGTTATTGATATTTTCAGGATGAAAACCATAATACAACTGGGTATCGTCTGCACAGAAATGAGCATTGAAATTGTGTAGGGCGTTTTTGAAATTATGCGTGTACAGAATTGAAAGGAGTGGTCCCAGAATAGAGCCCTGTGGAACACCAATAGAAATATCAAGGGGTCAGATATACAGTTACCAATTCTAACCCGCTGTTTCCGGTCCGACAAGTAGCTTTTCAATAACATTACAGCACTTAGCGAAAAACCAACATATCTCAAATGCATCTGAGCCTGTAGCACCTTCTCAAAAATCTTGTATAATACAGGCAGTATACTTATAAGGCGTAATCTCTAAATTACCTAACACGCTGTTTTAGGCAATGGAAGAATTAACGAGTTCTTCCAAGATGAAGGAAAATAGCTCTCCAGAATGCAAGAGTTTTTATATGGACTGAGTGCTTCAAAATTAACACAACACAACCGTATCATACCACAGACATACCGTCCACCGCAGTAGCACCGGTCTTGATTTCCCTCATGTATTTTCGAATAGTATTGACATCAATCAATGTGAAACAAAACTGACAAAAACTTCTACCGGAGATCTAAAATTTACGAAGATTTTCCGTCAATTGTCTATCAGGTTCAGGTATACAGGGTATACAATTTTTCAGATAATTGTTAAATTTCCCAGCATCAGATAACATTTCTGGAATGTCAGTTTTGTTCTTTCATTTGATATTCAAATACTTGAGATGCTTCCATAAATCCGGAGAGTTATGAGAGAGCATCGCAGTGGAAAAATATTGTTTATTTTCCTGTCGAATCGCAGTCATAGCTGATTTACGCAATACTTGACAGTTCTTCCAATTTATCTCAGTAGGCGATTTTCTGAACCTCCTCTTTGCTTTATCACGAACAATCATGAGCTCCTTAACACGAACTTATCGGTGAGCCATGGAGCAGGAGGCTTTGTAATAAGACAGGTCCTCATGAGTGCATATTTATTAAACAACCGCGTAAGCAGCTCAGACAGATAAACCACCTTGTCATCAATGTTTCTCAAGACAATGAGGTCATCCAGAGGAGACCCAGCAAGTTTCTCACTAAAAGAACTGATAGAAAAGTTACGAAACTCTCTATAAGAGACATACCTAGGACAAGCTCGCGACACCTCCACAGCGACGGTAAAACTGCTAAAATCATGATCACTGTAATGGTAATCAACCGTTGTTAATGTCTATTGAATGTCACATCTTTATCGACTACACATTCAAATTTAATTTATTTTCTAGGTTAGATGAACCGAATATCATCACACGTTTAGTAAATTTTGTTATATCAGTATTGTTACTGTAAATTATTGGGAGTATCAAGCTGTCTTGGTAAACGTTTCAAGAACAGTTTTAGTATGTATATTAATATCATGAAAGAGTTCAAGATAAATGAAATTCATTCCAATGAAATGATTGAAACTTATTTCAATTAACTCATTAACAGAAACTAACAGAAACGAAAAATCGTGGAAAAGCACAGAAAATAAAAAAAACGAAAGTCAAATGTTTATTTCTTTATGAACAATAATACAGTAATTTATCAAATTTATTTATAAAGGGTGTTTTTTTTAGAGGTATATAACTTTAAATTGCAATTAAACAACAATGGATCATTCGATTGATAAGAATTATTTTTTATTCGAAAGATAATCTTGTGGCATTACATTTTAAATATGATTTCTGGCATATGACCGCCACGGCTGGCTCGGATGTAGTCCAATCTGGACGTCCAATTTTCGATGACTTTTTCCAACATTTGTGGCCGTATATCGGCAATAACACAGCGAATATTGTCTTCCAAATGGTCAAGCGTTTGTGGCTTATCCGCATAGACCAATGACTTTACATAGCCCCACAGAAAGTAGTCTAGCGGAGTTAAATCACAAGATCTTGGAGGCCAAACAGGTCGAAAACGTGAAATTAGGCGATCACCAAACGTGTCTTTCAAAAAATCGATTGTGGCACGAGCTGTGTGACATGTTGAGCCGTATTGTTGAAACCACTTCTGCTGGACATCATGGTTGTTCAATTCAGGAATGAAAAAGTTAGTAATCATGGCTCTATACCGATCACCATTGACTGTAACGTTCTGGCCATCATCGTTTTTGAAGATGTACTGGCCAATGATTCCACCAGCCCATAAAGCACACCAAACAGTCAGTTTTTCTGGATGTAACGGTGTTTTGTCATACACTTGAGGATTATCTTCACTCCAAATGCGGCAGTTTTGTTTGTTGACGTAGCCATTCAACCAGAAGTGCACTTCATCGCTAAACAAAATTGTGCGTGATACATATTCCGCACAGAACCATTATTTTCGAAATAAAATTGCACTATTTGCGAGCGTTGTTCAGGCGTGAGTCTATTCATGATGAATTGCCAAACCAAACTAAGAATAAATCGCTTCTCAGCTGTTAAATCGGTCCCCATCTTCAACAGTAATGCCAACTTAAGTTCTATACCTCTGAAAAAACACCCTTTACAATCAACTGTATAGTTCATTATCACTGTTTTTCACAACTAGTTTATGAACAGTCTGCCTATTTCTGTCGTCATACTGACTCCAAACAAATGAATTTATTAGTGTAAAATCACATTAAAATATGAATGAGACTGAATTCTTACTTAACTCTTAGTGAAACATAATTAAATATTAAATTAAATTAAACACTTGACTTGATGTTTCACTATTATATTTAACTATAAAATTCGCGCGGTACGTATTCCGCACAGAACCATTATTTTCGAAATAAAATTACACTATTTGCAAGCGTTATTCAGGCGTGAGACTATTCATGACGAATTGCCAAACCAAACTGAGAATAAATCACTTCTCAGCTATTAAATCGGTCGCCATCTTCAACAGTAATGCCAACTTAAAGTTCTATACCTCTAAAAAAACACCCTTTACTTCACCAAAATTATATTTTATTAATTTTTACCTGACAGATTAAAGCGCAGGTAAAAATATTTATAAATAATTTCCCTAAATATCTTAATCAGAAATTGATAAATAAACAAATGTTTCCAAAGAAAAAATACGACCTGATTGAATGATTTCTTCCTTCTGGCTCGTTTTTCTTCATAAATTACAATCGTCCAAACTTAATTCATCCTTCATTCTACAGATATAGGCCACTGTTTGTGGTTCAACTAGAAATAATACAGATTTTATATTTTTTTAATAGAACATGTGATTGAGCTCGTCGATTTCCGAATAAAAAATCGCAGATATTACAGTAATAGTTGATAAATATATTATGAAAGAATATTATGTTATTGAAATTTCGAAATCCACTTTTGAATTTATCGCACCAGTGAAGCAAAATTCGAATGATGTTTTCAACTCAGTCACGGTTGATTTTATCGTAATTTTTGTTATATTGCCATCATGCAAAAAGCAAGTATATTATATAATTATCTATTAATTTTAATTAATTGTACTTCGTTGAGACTAACATGTCTAGGATTTGCATTCGAAAACGAAAATCATGTGAAAATGTAAACTGAATTTATTGGATAAAAAGTACTGGCTCAGTTTCACAAAATTGATATTAATTGCTTGATAATTGCCAATTGATCTAAAAACTAACTTTTTATCTAAATCGGAACAGATCCGATTTAGGAAAAATAAATAAATTAGTTTTAAAATTTTCGAATAAAGGATAGAGGTTTGAATTGATAAATTGAGGACGAAGAAAGTAATAAATGATCAAATTTTTAGTTTGACATTTTTTCAATGCAAATCAATGAATATTAAGCAATATTTCACCAAGATCTCAGCGAACATTCAATCAACTTCATTAAAAACTTGATTGTTTATTTCATTCATCGTATAAGTTATTCTGGAGTTCAATTAACTTTGACTATATGATATATATTATTATAACAATTATCCCCCATGAGTAGAGCTGTCTGAGGTCGAAATTCTCCGTCATTCATGATGGGGTGAAGGTTATGCAGCCAAAACCAAAGACCTAGAAGTCAAATCTAAACTAGCATGTTTTAATTGGGAATGGTCCAAAAAATTGGACTTCTCCAGGAACGTTATCGCGTTTATTATAATCAGATTATTTAGATACGCCTCTGATTTTCTATTCTCTAGTTATTCATAGATGGCGCTAATATGTTTGAATATTGAAATTGATTTCACACAGATTTCTGTAATTTGTAGCTTCAAGCACTATTAAACTCTTTTAACAAATTTCTGAAATTCAATATGCTTGTTATGTCAATAAAATCCTATGAATGTCATCTCAAAACCTTTAGTATTTAAAAGTGTTACGGAATAAGAATAACTTTACTTTTGCTTATGTTGCGTGGATTCACTTAAATCCTTTTTAATAAGAATTTAAAAAATGATAAGATTGAGTTCAGTTTATAATAAATATATACATACATTCTTTTCATTTTCAAGAGACCATCCGTCACAACAAGCATGTACACATTTGATAGTGTTGGCGTTTACTTGATGTAAATCCATTATAATTGAATATAAACTAAAATTCAAACACTTGAACTTTTGATTCAAACTTTATTGACGACAAAGCATGACGCGATTCTGTTAGCATCTGAAGAAGTTGTTTGTAACGACGAAATGCGTTATGCTATGTTGTCAATAAAGTGTAAATCAAAAGTTGAAGTGTTTGAATTTTAGTGTATATTCAAGCATGTACACGTCAAAAGTTGCTTCGTCAAAACCTAGAGATCTGTTTTTATTGTATTTGTAACGTTAGACTGTATTTCCTATGAGTTTGGATTTTATCGCTGTTTCTCCTATCAGCGGTATTTAATTTAATTCATAACTGCAGATGAAGTTTCCATCTTCTTATGTAAAAGTTAACTGCTATAAGTTGTTAGTTTGCTTTAATTGTGGTATAATTAGAGTATTTTAACATCACAAAACCAAATGTAGACATTTCGACTCTGTAGAATTTACGAATCACGTGAGCAGTTCGTGCATTTGTTTATTTCAGGGGTCTCTTGGAAATACAGAGTAGATGCGACCCTGCAATATAAATTAGTTAATGAATAAATGAATGTTAAGTATTCAGAATATTAGAAAAATTTGCTGAATCTGAGGTGAAGTATATAAATTATTTGCAATATTATTTTCAAAAACTGATATTAACTGATTCAAATTCCTTACATGAAAGTATTTCAGAAATATTAATTTTCGAATTCTTAAATGGAATTTGGGAAATGCCTTCAAAAATGGGAGGCATTAATTTGTGAAAAAACGACAAATTCTCTTATCATCATTATCTGTTGTATGATATTCGATAATTCACTTCCCATTAAACATGTTTGTTTTGTTATCTCATTTCGAAATTGACATTATTACTTTTTTCGACAGAAGAAAATCGTAGAAACAAAATTAAATTAACAATCTTATCAGTTTCCGTTATATCTTCGTCCATAATGTTGGTAATAAACAACAAGGCAGGTCTCTGTATTCGTAACAAAAGATGAACACCGTTCGTAGTTGAATACAACTTAGTTTTGTAGTGTAATTAGCTCGAATCGCCTCCATCCAGTCTGCTTAGATCTCGCGAAACCGTTCACAAATCTAGTGCTCTCGCTCTCACTGCCGTTCGATGTAGTCTGGCAGCTACAACCTACTGCGCAATACTTGAAAACAACATCGCAGTGGTGTCGCATTTAACGCTGGCGCTGACTTCTACGATCTTCTGTCTTGGCTCTGGCTTTTAGGTTTCTTTTACCGGACGTTTTATTAGTAAGGTACTACGCATTTCTTCTGTGAGGAACGGTGAAAGGTGAGTCGAATATTTTTTCGTACGTAATAAATTACTTATTCACGTATACAATTTTTAAAAATACTGGTTGTTTGTCTTATTACCGCATAGTAACAGGGTTAACTAAATCTATAAATATTACGATAAATACTAAATACTTTGTTTAGGGCATAGAATAATGGAATATTTGATTGATTTTCGAATGAGCTTTAGTAACGTTTCTAACGATTTGTTCCCACTTCAAATCTTTTCCATAAAAAAATCGATGAAATTTACTGTTTTGATTAATTTGTATTTTGAAGCGGAAGTTGAAGAATTTCATTGGATATTGTTTTTTGAAAAAATGCGTATGTTTACTTGCGTACTTTATTAAATAGTTATAATGTTTGAAGGAGATATCGATACGTTTAGTTTTAATTTCTTGTTTACATTAGTACAACGCAAAAAGTATTTGCGACGTTGATGTTATTTATGTCTATCGTTATACCGGAATTGTAAAAATGTATTATCAAGTTCAGTATTCTTTTAAAATATGTAATGATAAATTTAGTGATTTTCCTTCGACAAGTGGTATTTTTTTGGAATTTTTTCTCGTGTATTTTCTCGATGATTGTTAACGAAAATGTTCTGTATGAAGATACAAAAAGAAAAGTCTTATCGAGATTTCGGCACCGTTCTTTACTTCTTAACTTGCGAGAGGCGAAGGCTGCATTCGAATGAATTTTTTACCTTATTAGTTCTGGAAAATTTTGACCCGAAAATTAAACGAACAATAATTATTCAGGTAATTTTTCACAGTTCTTATTTTGACTTCCCAATCATGTCCTACACGTCAGTTTGAATAAAATATCACACGTAATAATGAAGGTCTATAATCATTTACTTTGTCTTAATTTGAGTAGTTTTAAAAAATATTCATGAACCAGTTACTTCGTGATTTAGAAAGTAACTGAATTAATTTTTTGAAAATTTTTTCATCTTTTAATATATTGAATTTACAATGTTCTTGTAGGTTAATTGAATAATTCGTATAATACTGTTCTGTATTTCCTAAAATTTGATTTTGGAGTCAAGTGGTGATATTTATTATGGACTGTAAAATGTATTGCTTGTTTTCGATTCATTACAAATTGTAGCTTTGTTAAAATTTTGAAATAAATAATTTTCATTGAATTATTGCTAGAACTGCTTTGTAAGATTAAAAATATGAAGTAGAAATACTAATTCTAAAATATTTTTCTTTTTCTTTTTACTTCTCTATCTTCAGATAAGAAATGAAAATTTCGCATATAACTGCCGTTAGGTTGGAAAACTGTCTTTTTAGAAGTTAATTTTAGTTATTGATGAGATCGGTACTCTCAGAAAAATAATATCCTTAGTACCATATTTAAATCTTACAAAAATATCAAAACAAATACTCATAACAGATACTCTGGAGATACCCTGAGATACGCCAAAATCAACAGTGCTGTCTGAAAGAACCATTTTTTGTCTCTTGAACTCATCTTTTTGAGATCTTGAATGTAAATAAGAATTGAAACCTTTGTTTATACTAAACCTTCAAAACCAATTTTATTCAGTTTTTCAATAGCAATGATCTACGTAAAAACTTACGAAAACTTTCGAAACCGAACGATCTTTTGAAGTCCAACAATACTAGGTACTATCACTGCTTCTCCTTCATCCATAGCTTTATACAATTTCTTCACATATGCTTAACAGTGCTATTTAACTGGAGGAATTCGTCGGAAACCTGATTTTGAGTCAGAAATAATCGAAAATTTTTCTCATAATTCTAGAACCTGATTTTTAACAACTACAATATATATGGTGGAAGTAGATTTATAGGTCAAAATTCCTCCAATTTGACAGTGTTACAAATTTTAGGCACAGGTTTTATTGATGAACTTTCCATTCAGGTGGGAAAGACTGCATAAGTCGGTGATTTGTAATCAAATCTAAAAATCTAGTTTTTTTTGGGTTCGTCATCTTTGGACATTACCCATTATATAATTTATTCATATAACCTCTGAAACTCATTTTACCCATAGAATCTTCCATGTCTCACCCGGAATTCGAACCCAAATCTCCCTAGTGAGAGTCCGTCACTCTCCCACTACACTACGCCATAGAGACGACTAAAAATCTAGTTCGAGAAGTGTCAAAGCATCCATTAAAATCTCAACAGTTATATCATCTTCACAACTGTTTGTGTTTTTTAGGCCGTCACAATAGTTTTCAAACATGCCATATCTATTTTTCGAAAGTATCCATTTTTAATGCTTTTGGTATCCTCAATATTCTCACCTGAACGAAGAGAATAAAGAAGGATAAGAAAACTAATTAAAATTCGTATGTCGACTTAATACCACAAAAGAAAATGACACTTTTGAAATGTCAAAATGACAAGAAAGAAATGACACTTTCTAATAATGAAATGTCTAATCATATTGTTATTAAATTGTCACAAATCGGTGGGTGATAGGTTTAGATAACATGTGACGTATCTAAATCAGGGGTGTGTAGTTCGAATCCCAGATTAGGCGTGAATGTTTTTGTGTCCAATATTCAGAAAATTAACGTTATATATGATGATGTACAAAGATTAAAATCCCAAATAAACGAATCAAAAAAATTATTAAATTTCAGAAACACCGTTAATTGGGTAATTAGGAACTAGACGCGGCGTTAAAACAATGTTAAGTAGTCTAAAGTTACTAGAACACATTTGTTCAGTACTTATTCCGTGATCGTATTTTTATCATTTATTACTCATAATTTAGATGACCGCACTTTGATAATTAGTTAGCAACTGCAAATGTTTGTATTGTTGTATTCAAAACAATATTACTTATTCTTGGTTTATTCTAGAAGGAAGTAAGTAATAACAAAAATATTAAATACTGGCAACCCATGAGTCAATTAATGAATTATATTAAGGTAAATGCGTTGAAGTCTTACTTTATTTGAGAAGGCTTTTTATCTAGGTTATTTTTTAAATTTCTTGATATACTCACATAAAAAGTTTATTTTAATTCATATTTAATTATTTTCATTTGGAAGTATGTTTGTAGTACAAAAATACATGTCTACGATAACTTTATTCAATCTATGATGCTACTATTTCCGCCAAACTGTGATTTAATCGGATTGAAAAGAATGGGGGGTTAAACGGTTTAATAAACTCGTTGTAGTGTCCAAGTTCTGACTCACAGATGGGGTTGGGGCCAATAACTGACTCTAAACAAAAAAGCTTATAACGGTAAAGTCCCATGAAACATTTTATTCTGTGTTTTCTCATTTTTTGCGATACAATAAGATTTACCCTTTATTTATTATGTTTTGGAACGAACAAATTTCAGAACGAATTATTCAATTAAATTAACTCAAATTAGGTGAAAATGAATATGATTTGCTTAAAAGGCAGGCTCTATAAACAAAATAAACAAATTTAAGTTCTTATTTGATTACCAAAAATGAGAAAAAGCTATATTAACATATCTTTATGGTTTATTAAATTAAATTGAACTCTTGGCTTAATGTTTCACGATTATATTTAACAATATCAATTCGTCAACATGTTTCGAGCGTGAGCTCATCTTCAAGACTGTCATCAGTCTTTAAGAATTTTATCTTCAGTCTTGAAGGTGAGCTCACGCTCGAAACATGTTGACGAATTAATATAGTTAAATATAATAGTGAAACATCAAGTCAAGTGTTTAATTTAATTTAATATTTAATTATGTTTCACTAAGAGTTAAGTAAGAATTCAGTCTCATTCATATTTTAATGTGATTTTACACTAATAAATTCATTTGTTTGGAGTCAGTATGACGACAGAAATAGGCAGACTGTTCATAAACTAGTTGTGAAAAACAGTGATAATGAACTATACAGTTGATTGTAAAGGGTGTTTTTTTCAGAGGTATAGAACTTAATTTGGCATTACTGTTGAAGATGGGGACCGATTTAACAGCTGAGAAGCGATTTATTCTTAGTTTGGTTTGGCAATTCATCATGAATAGATTCGCGCCTGAACAACGCTCGCAAATAGTGCAATTTTATTTCGAAAATAATGGTTCTGTGCGGAATATGTATCACGCACAATTTTGTTTAGCGATGAAGTGCACTTCTGGTTGAATGACTACGTCAACAAACAAAACTGCCGCATTTGGAGTGAAGATAATCCTCAAGTGTATTTCAAAATACCGTTACATCCAGAAAAACTGACTGTTTGGTGCGCTTTATGGGCTGGTGGAATCTTTGGTCCGTATTTCTTCAAAAACGATGATGGCCAGAACTTTACAGTCAATGGTGATCGGTATAGAGCCATGACATCAAACTTTTTCATTCCTGAATTGAACAACCATGATGTCCAGGGGCTGTGGTTCCAACAATACGGCGCAATATGTCACACAGCTCGTGCCACAATCGATTTATTGAAAGACACGTTTGGTGACCGCCTAATTTCACGTTTTGGATCTGTGAATTTGCCTCCAAGATCTTGTGATTTAACACCGCTAGACTTTTCTGTGTGGCTATGTAATGTCATTGGTCTATGCGGATAAGCCACGAACGCTTGACCATTTGGAAGACAATATTCGCCGTGTTATTGCCGATATACGGCCATAAATGTTGGAAAAAGTCGAATCGAAAATTGGACGTTCAAATTGGACCACATCAGAGCCAGCCGTGGCGGTCATATGCCAGAAATCATATTTAAAATTTAATGCCATAAGATGATCTTTCGAATAAAAAAAAATTCTTGTCAATCGAATGATCCATCGTTGTTTTATTGCAATTTAAAGTTCTATACCTCTAAAAAAAAACACCCATTACTTTAATGTTTTTTAGAAATAGCCTGTAACAGATATTGAATATTTTCATAATGGGACATTATTTTCATGTAATTATTGGAACGTTAGTTCCTTTCTTTATGTCATAGCGAGGGGGGTCGCGACGAGAAATGAGTGATTGGAATGTGGTCAGGTCATGTCATCGGAATGTGTTCTCGCCGAGTGGCTAGCATCTTCCGCGTGCACGCTGTGTCTCTTTCTTTCACCGATCTTTCTTTGAACATTGCAGTGTCGAATGAGCCTAGAGCAAACGCACATCAAATATACAGCACTGTAATATCAACACAATTTTAATAATTCAAATTTAAATAGCTCAAAAGTGAACAAATATATAATACATTAGTCAAATTTTATTGTGAAAATGATGGAAAGTGTTTAATAAAAAATTTTAAATTGATTTCAATTTAAAATAAATAATAAAAATATTATAAATGGCTATGACGACTTATTTATTATTTATTGAATAGGTAATATTCACTTATTTTATAATCAACTGAATAGTAATTCTTGAAGGAACTAACGGTCCTACCTCGTATCCCGCGACACGGTCCCATTTTTCTCCTATCAATGTTACCAGGATGGTTACAGTTGCTCCTAGGGCTTGGCAAAAGTTTGCATTTAATTGTAAAATGTAAATATAATATAAAATATGAAATGAATTACTGATGCTCACCTAATACGTGATTTGAATACTTAAAATCTGTCTTTCTTTCACAATAGCGCTTATAGGTTCTTTGGTTGTTTCTTTGGAAGTTAAATGTGTTTTACTTATGAACCGATAATTTGTTTTTAATTTATGAAAGCATTGACTGAATCGTAAATACGATTTATATTTCTTTACTAAAGTTAAAGAAATTGGTTTATTTGAAACCAAACCATGAAAGAATGCTTTTTTTTGGGTCTCAAATAAATTGGCTTATAGAAATAAAATAGAAAAGAAAACACTCTTCTAGTTTCTTAAATTTTCATTTAACAATGGTGAACTACGTTTCACTTGTAGTGATGAATAAATATTCACGTACATATACATATATATTCATATATACTTATATGAATATGTATACATTCTAGAGTCGGCAATAAATGTAACATTATTTGTGGTAAAAAGGTAGAAAAGTTGCCCCAATGTCTACAGAAGTTTTAGGTATCCTTAAAGCTTCCTTTAGCTGAAAAGTTATTTTTATTTTTTGCTTTATGCTTTGCAAATACTTCTGCTTTGAATGAGTATTTGTAATTTTCATGAGCAATATCAAACATTTTAAATTAATTCCAATCAAAAATTTTAGGCTCTGCGGACTCCAGTTAATACGTGATAATTTATTGCATGGAAAAAAATGTATTTCTTTTACGAGTATTATTTTCAATTTTACAGTTAATTCTTTATTTTGATAAAAAATTATTGATAATTTTTTAAATTTCATTTATTTTGCGTTGCATTAAATTTCATTTGGTCCTAAATGTAAAATAATTTTTTAAATTTAATTTATTTTGCGTTGCATTAAATTTCATTTGGTCCTAATTGTAATGCCTGCATCTCTCGGAAATTTTGATTCATAAAAGAAAAGGATTAATACAATTGGTTTCTCAAATTGCCTGAAGACGGTCGACAGAAAGTGAACGAATCTGCAAAGGTATTAAAAACTATTTCCTAATTTTATCGATATTTAACGGTGTAAAAATCAAATCGTTCGTTTTTCATCGCTCTACATTGAATTATAACTACACTTTATTACGTCGCAATTTAGCGTATCTGTCCGTTTATCGTGATATGAAGATTCGAGGAGTACTCAACATGTTTTTTATTACCTACCTTTAATGCAGGTAAACGGTTTGATAACCATTATCTGCAAGATCGCTGTCTCTCTGTACTGCGCGTTAAATAAATGCGATGTGCTGTGATTAATGTAAATATTCAAATTAAGTATACATTTCGAAACTAACGATCGATCGAGCCGTATGCAAATTTCGTTTCCGTTGTGGGAAGTGTACTATTTTCTTTCCATCGAGGGATTACTAAATCCTTTTATTGTCATGAATAATTGGTCAGATGGCGATACAGACGATTTACAAATGTCTGCCTGTATAAAATCACAGAAGTTACTTGTGGAAAATGAAAGTATTGTGCGTCTTCTGTGTTTATTTCGATGTTGCAAACTTGTGCTCTTTTTAAACAATAAGGCGTTGAAAACTTCATCAAGCCATTATCAAGAGTATACAATGTTACTGATAATGGGTTATGGATTGATGGATTGTCTTGATAATGGGTTAACCATCCGAAAAATATGTAGAGTTTTTAATATATTTAGTGAAACTTAATCCAAGTGTGTTAATTTTAATCTATTTTTTTTAACATAATGTTTCACCAAGAGATAAGCGAAACCTCCGTGTCATTTATAAAATTAATTTTTCTTTGTATATTAATTGGTTTTGTTGATTTTTTCTGATGGACAATCAACCATACAGCTTGCATTTCGCTAACCTCTCAATTCATTGATATACAAACATCACTACGTAACCCAGATTTGTAACCGTCACTCTTTATTCACACACTTTATTCCTTTTCGTATGTGATGTGTTTCGGTATAATTTTCTCAAAAATTAATGGAGTATTTAATAATGATGTGAAAAACATAATTGAATAAAGATGTTTCATTATTCATAGAAACTGTTTAAATGACATAAAACTTCAGAATTATTTATGAAAATGAAAACTGTAATTGTCATAATATTTTTTGTTTCGTAGTACATTTGACCGAAGAAAATGAATTTTATACTGAAAACTCCGTTCTATGTCTTAGTGTTACTTCTAACTCGATTATTTGAACTTTTGAATTCAGTGGAATAATCAATAAAAAGCTTTAGGTAAATGACTCAAAAGGGCGTTTGGTTTTTCACGAATATCTTAAATAAAAAAAGAACTCTGAGGAAGTAATTTTCTAAGGAATTCTATAAGGTCCAATTTCGTATCACCAGAATACTGCTCTGATAATCAGATCTTTGCGCATGTACATTTTTTACACCTACTTAGCACGATTTGACGGTTGTGTTATTGTGAACAAAACATTTTTTTTTTAAATTCTGTGTACCTACAGTTTAACGCCGGTTCCGACAATGGGCTTGTAATCAATGTACATCACCCAATAATTATCATCATCATTAAACTACCTATATCATAGAAAAACACATGTGCCTTCACCGGGACTCGAACCCGAATGCTACCTCACCATAGTCGAGTGTTCTCCCGGTTAAGCTACAGAGACCTGCTGAACATAACTTTTTTGAACATGAATATTTCAAACACCAGAAAGTCACTCGAAAAATAGGTCGTATTAGAGCCGAACTTCAATGCGATTTGTCGCCCATCTCTTGGTAGTGTTTCGGTTGGTTTTTAGTAGCTGTTTAAGTCCGTATAACATCCATATGCACTTGGGTTCACATTATAAACTTATTATTTTTCAAGATTTGACCATGGTACTTTTCGACAAGCACAGACGAAAACAAAGTGCCAACGACCCACCCATTTCTTCAACCAACACTGCCTTTATTTAATTTTCCAGAATACTAATAATTTTGTCACAAATTTTTTTATAAAAATTTGTGAGAAAATAAAAACTAATATGAAATATATAATATAATAAAAACTAATAAATTTCTCACGAATTAAATAAAAATTAAAATTTTATGTAGGAAAGTCTCGATTTAATTTTGACAAATAACGAAACATAATAAATACAATTTTTTCCGTTTTAGGAAGGCCCGATTCGCAAAGAATCTGGAAAGAGAGGACGTAAGCCAGGAAGGAAAGCTGCGGATAAAGTGGATATGAGAGCGAAACTAGGTAATTCCGGAGGCATTTAAAATATCTGCATAAACTCATTTCTTTTTTGATACCATAGTATACCAAATCTTGGAATTTAATTTTTAGAGCCGCCTGTTTCAATTCCGTAATCCATTTTGAATGAATAGGTTTTTCCCTATGTAATATTTTACTAAATATACCTGAAGCTATATTGAGTAAGTCAATCATTAAATCAATTCTTTATTTCAACGTTGCCACAAATTTAAAGGAGTCGTGCACTTTCAGAAATATGAATATGGTAGAATAATACAGTGTCTCCCTAAAAGTACAACGTAATAATCATTAACCGATTGGGCCGATACTTGATGAAAATTTAAATACATAATTTAAATAAAATTATGATTTTTCTGATTTTCACTATTGATTTAAAGCATAACAATATTGTTTCGCCAACACAGTTTATCATCAAAACATATGATGAAGTCACTGTGTTGTCGAAACAATATTGTTATGTTTTTTAAATTAATTATAGTGAAAATCAGAAAAGTACTTATTTTTATTCAAATTACAATGTAATAATTCTTGTTTTACTGAAATTTAATATGTTTTGAGTATACCTGGACACCTAGTGTAGTCCATAATAGTCTTTTAATGTTTGTTATCATTTACTATAAATAAATTTTACCTGATTCTGTAAATGATTAATGTTCTAAAAATTTTCTGTGATCAAAAATATATAGTGATATTTATATTGTAGAAAGAAGTCGACAGAGTGCTAGAGAATGCAGGGCAAGAAAAAAACTTAGGTATCAATATCTTGAAGAACTTGTTGCAGATAGGGAAAAGGCGGTTTTTGAATTGAGAAAAGAATTTGAGAGGGTAAGTAAGTTCCATTAAAGCATACTCTGAAATCAATTGAGCGTGATATAAATTTTGAATTTTTGCATTGAGCTTTTTGTATAAATATAAATATAAAGATTGATAATTTTGATTGCAGTATATTTCGTGGGCGAAAGACATAGATGAAGGCAGAATGCCAGAAGGAATTCAGGAACTTCTAGAGCAGTTTGGAGCCCTCAAACAGGAACAGTGAAACCAAATGTGATACATTTTTGATAAGCTTTTTTATTTTTAAGTTATTTTAATGTTGTATACTGTTATATAAGAATTTGTTATTCAATAAAAAATGTATATATTCAATAAATACAGAACTATTTTCCTCAGAAGGCTTTTATTTAAAAAATATTAACTACTACTAGTTGTATATGTTGTGGCATTCACTAACCAATGGGTGAACTATCTTTTACTGAGCAACTGTCACAAAAATTTCAAATCAATAAATTCAACACTTTTTCAACACTTCATTGAACTAAGTAACTTTAATTTGGAAATTGTCCAAAATCTGGAGTAATTTGAAGTACTGTTCTGTTAGTGTTGCTAATATTTCGTAGAACTATAGGAAACTAAAGTATATAGCCTGAAATACTGTGTAGTTCTTTGTGGTCCTGAAATTTTAAAGTAAGTTTTCCTACAAAAAGGCTTTCTATAGAAAGTTATAGTGATTATGAGTTTTGTGAAAAAAAAGGATATTGACGTAATTTTTTTTCGAAAACTTAGTGTTTGCCTTGAAAAATGATTATCTTTGCTTTGTCTATAAAACCAAAAAACATTTCAATGAAATAAGCATTTGGTTCTGCTAAAGCGACATACTATATTTTAATATCTCCTCTTATTCAACCAAGCATACACGTTACTATATATTGGGTAGTAGCAGAGATTCACGCACTCCAATTAATTCATTTTGTCCTTGGAAGTAATCGTACTACTTCCACTTTACAGTTCCGTTCAGTAAACTCGAATGTAAACTTAAGCTGGCTATTGTATATGTTTTTATTAAGGCAAAAAAAGTGAGAGCACCAACTACTTTTATTTGACATTTGTAGCGGAAACGAGACCTGTGACCTACAAGAAAGTGAAATATGTATTTAAATTTATTTTTAACACAGATTTTTAATATGGTAAGTTAATACTTCGTTATAACAGATCTTTGTGAATACGTTTATATCTTTTACAGGATTGCCGTTTCATTAATCTCTCGACACCTGTTGCTGAGTCCTATAACAGTTAATCATCAATTCCTTGTAATGAAGTATAATCACACTATGTGGGTATATTGGATTATTCATAATGTATAAGCCTCCTGAAAATAAAAATCGGGTGAAATCCATAAAAAGTAAATTTGAGAACATTGAAAAGTCAATATCAAATGGAACTAAAGAAGAAACAAATAATCTTAGCAGAACCAGGGATAACATGAATATTTGTCAATCTTCATCAAGATTACAAGAATCTTCACCCTTAAATCTTCAGAGACAGTTAAGTGACCCAAGTAAAAGGAATATAAAACGAACTCCAGCGTTTCGTATGGATAAAAATACAGAAAAAGTGTCTGCTTTCCATCGTAGTAGTGTAAATGACAATCATGAATTGAAACATATTTCAAAACATGTATGCTCTTCAAAAACTGAGGGTTGTGATATTAAAAATTCCAAAACCAGTGAACATAATATTGTGAACAATAATGTGCCTTTTCTCATTAAAAATGACAAACCAGTGCTTTATAAATCGAAAAGTTCTATTGATTTTAATGTAATTAGAAATAAGTTCAATTCTGGAAATACTAATGAGCAACATTTATGTGAATCAAACCAAAGAGATGAAGAAGGTAAGAAACAGAATATATCTGCCTTGTATACCGAACCTATACCTAAATCTTTAAGGGTAAAAACTTGTGATAAAACTATTATAAAACCAATTTACTCTAATCTTGAGGACTTGACTCATGAAGTTATGAATTTTATTGATTTAAAAACTAGTGATATTCATAATTCTAGCACATTAGAATTGACTGACAAGGGAAAAGATAAAAAGAAACCTATTAATAAATGTACAAACATTTTAACTGATAGATTTCATGGTGGTATACCAAATGGAAAACTGAGTGAACATGATAAAAAAAATGTTGACTCAAGCTCAGCTATGAAAAAATTAGATACTTTATTAGAATTTACCAAAACAAGTAGCTTGAAAAAAGCTAATAGAAGCCAGCAGAAAAGTGAACAACATTTGGAACACTCTTCAGAATTATCAGATACTTTGAAGAAAGCTTTGAAGAAACCTCTACCAACAGGTCCAGCACCTAAGAAGCCACCAAGGATTTTCACACATACTATTCAAGACAATAGTGTTGAAAACACGGAAAAAAACTCTTCTTTTTTATATTTAAAACATAAAACTATAGATGTTGAAAAATCTTTGTGTTCAGTTGACAAATCATGTGTTAAACGTAGTGATCCTAAATATATGCTCAATAAGTTAGAAACAGCTCTTCGTAATAATAAATTGAGGTGTAAACCAAAAATTAGAACTGATGTTTCCACTACATCTGGAGAGGATAGTGATGAGAATGTGTATGTCAAAAACAATTTCAATTTTAGTGCAACAAATAAAAATCGAAGTCTTCCTTCTGTACCTGATAATATGCGCACTAAGAGTTATAACACATCGCCAACCTCAAACAGTTTGCTTGTCCAAGCTCTCAACTTCAATTGTCTCAACAATCAATCTTGTGTGTCATCACCATATACTAAATTGAATGAATCCAAATCATCCTTTTTTGTTAGTGTTAAAGAAGAACCTGTATATGCAGAGCCTTGGCACTTTGAAGAAGGGTTGAAAATGCAGTGTGAAATTAGAAAAAGAAGTGCTTCATCTGATAGAAATCCAAGAACTAATAGAAATAGCCTTTACTATTTGGTAAGTTTCCTAGTTTAAAGCTCCTTAGCAACTTATATTTCAATATTATTTCCTCTTTATGCACTTTTTTCAGAGCCCATTAACTTAACCCAAGCGAATGTTAACTACAAGCTTAAGTACTTAACATGAACATAAATAATGAAAAAGGGACTGAATTGGAAATGGTGTATTTTTAACATTATTTTCAAGAATACAGCTTCAGTAACGATTTCAATTTCAATTATCTTCTATGAATTCTATAAAGTTTCCATCGCATTCACTATAACTAAATAGATTACACTCTAAAGTAGGTACAATTTTGTGTAGTTACTATATAAATAGGGTAATTAAATTCGTGAATATATATATAACTATATATTTGTTATATATGTTATAAAAAATATATTTTGAAATATATTTTATGCGTCGAACATTATTCATATATTGTATATTATCATCATTATCAACCTCTGTCCGTCCACTGCAGAACGAAGGTCTCCCCCTGTCTTTGCCAAAATTTCCTATCTGCAGTCTCTCTCTTCCAGGCAACTCCCAGCCAATCCACAAGCTGCTTATCCCATCGATCGTGAGGATCGATGCTTGGTCTTACCCTGTCTCTGGGGTCCCAATCATCAACCATAGCTGACCAACCCTCATCTCCTGTTTGGGCTAGATAGCCTGCCCATTTCCACTTTGACCTTTTTACAAACTCCATGATAACCTTCACCTTTGTTTGACTCCTTATCCAGCTGCAGCGTATTCTATCTCGTATGTTCAGGCCTATCATGTATCTTTCTATATTCCGCTGGGTTGTTCGAAGCTTCTGGATGTGAGCAGAAGCTTCCTTTCCCTTTTTTTTTAATACGTTTGAATTTTTCTTCAAAAACCACCCAAAGAAGTGAATAATTGTTGATAATTATCTTTTATTTTTACTAAAATGTTTCCAATATTTTTTGATAACAATATTCACATAAGCTTGAATACAATAATATCTGTATAATAATTGGTATACATTTCAAAATATATACTACCGATTTGTTCTTTCAATATTATAGACATCTAGATTTTAAATTTTACCTGAACTTTATTCTGAATTTTATTCTGAACAATTTGGAATTATTTTTCGATATGAACTAAATGCATTGCTCATTAATATTAAAAGTGCAATCAGGTTTATAGGTATAAGGCCCCTTGTATTTCTAGCACAGTGAAATTAAACCAGTTCCACTGCTCCTACACTTGAGAGATTGTTACTTCTTTGATGCTCATAAATAATAGTCAATTGATAATGAGATGTACTACAGTATGTAGAAATTTATGTTGTCTTGCTTGTATTTGAGCCGTGTGTAAATTAGGTATAAGGCGATACGGTAGAAATTCCCGTAGTTATCAATACTTACAAGATTCCTATTTATTTTTCGCTATTGATTTAGTTATTTGTTGTTAACCCATTATCAAAAGTTTCCTTAAGATCTTTAAATAAATACTAAAACAACGAAGGTTCAGCAAAAGATCAATAACAATATGGTAAATGATTTCATTCTTAGCAAAATAGCATGAATCAAAGTTTTATTTATCATTGTTTATCATTCTGCATATGAAGCATCGTTGGATTTTGATTAAAAATATATGTGATTGGAATGTATTATTAAGTGGGTGTTTGATAATTATTGAAATGGTAAGATGTTTGACTATGGTATTTTTTAATCTGAATGTTTACCCATATTCAAAAAAGTTGAAAAAAAGAAGATTGAAGTTTGGTGAATGACATTCGGCATTTGAATTGTCAAAAACAATTTTACGACTTAATATAAAAGCAGTGGTGGATTTACCAATAGGCCAAGTAGGCCGGTGCCTATGGCGGCAGATTTAGAGGGGCGGCAAATTTAGCCAATTTTTTTTTATAATTATTCGTGTACACAATCTACCTATACTATAATAAAATCGTAAACCTAAAATAGTCTGTACATTAAAGATATTCGAAAAAAATTAGCTAGGATGGCTTAAGATGAGTAACTGAGTAGAATTAGATTTTTTTCAAATTTCTTGTTTGTCTGTCTGTCTGTCTGTCTGCCTGACTGTGGCATCATAGCACCCGAACGAATGAACCGATTTCAATTTAGTTTTTTGTATTACAGGTGTTTTACGGGAGAGTGTTCTTAGACATGTTTGATGAAAATCGATTAAGCCGTTTAAAAGTTACAGAGGTTTTACGCTTTAAAGTCGGGGGTTTTTTGTTTTGCCTGTCAAATAAACTTGTTAGGTCAACATTAAACTCTTCAGTACATAGCGGGTTGCAAAAATAATCTAGTTTTAACTGACAGAAATATCTTTAAGTTCACAATCATACTAATAACGGGATTAAACTAACGTGTTGAATTTCAAAAGTCAGTAGGGGCGGCAAAAATTGAATGGCCTACTAGCGGCAAATTTGTAAATCCGCCACTGTATAAAAGTGATTTCTGTGTATGGGTTCGATTGCAAACGATAAATATAACTATTTTGCCATTCATGATGATGACTCGAGGGATGTTCGACCTTTAATGACTTCTAGTAGTATATATACATAAATCATCAAGTTTTCTTAAAATAAATAAAGTTGTCTTAGCTCAAGATATAATTTCGTAAAAATTTAATACTTAGTGTGAAGTTGTGATAAGAAACACAAACTTATTCGTTCCAAGAACACTTCGCTTTTCATCAAATGAATCTACGAATTAGGTACCTTCTAGACTGTCTAGTGTCTTGCAGATCAGATGAAAATGACCTGCAAAAAAATAAGGACGACGTACTTATTTATTTTTATTAGTTAAAGTCACATTGTGTTTTATTTCTCTATATTTTAATTGAATAAAAAATGAAGTAAATCGTTCATCTTTCTTTAACTTGGTATCAAGTTTTGCGTAAATCGATTTTTATAAAGAGAATTATTATAGAGAGAATATTTTATTTAAGAAAAAACGACTATTTTTTTATATATGGTTTATTTCTTAATTCCCAATTGTACTTTAGCGTTTACGAGGTATAAGAAAACTGTTTTAAAACAGAAATGTACTTTAGAATATCGAAAATTAAAAAAATGCCTTTCCCTTTTTCATTTTCTTTATTATTTTTGCTCCTTTTTCCATTGTTGAACTGCAAATTATTTTATGCTTTTAGATTGACCAACACCTACTGCGAGTATATACATTTTTCAACAATAAAACATGTTTTGAAAAACTAAAAAGCTTCAACCCCTCATAGAGTGATAATTGATTTAAAATAACTAACGTGTTCTTCAAATATAACACCATAAATGCTAACGCTAAATATGATAAAATTTCAATGTCTTCAATTTATTCGCTTGTTTTAATTGGTTAAGTTCTTCTATTGCATCTTTAATGAAAGGTTTTTCTTATCAATGTACAACGATGACGGTTTTCAGTCTTTATCTTACTGTATTCGGTTTCCTATTCGAATAATGAATAATAGACATTGGTACCGGCGAATTACGTCTAGTTATCAATGACGTTTCATGTTACTTTATCACGCCGACTGTTGAATATTGTCTACCATTTCTTTATATTCTCGTCTAGTTCCAATCGATGCTTTTCATGTAAAGATGTATCAATTACTTTTAAGCTGCATGCTAAGTCAAGTATATTCTGCGTCCCACGCTCATAAAAATATTTCCAAGTGTAAGGTCAGACGTAATAATAACATCGTCTTGAGTAGGTATGCTGATTGATTAGATTTACTGTTATTTTTTTCACACGATTCAACTGATATTATAATTATAATCCTCACGTACATAAACTAAACCAGGAAGTAAAATATTACTCATTCTTACGAAGTACTTAAAGAATACGAAAATGCTCAGTATTTTTCTTTTATTACCGATGTTACTTGTATAGTTTTTATTGTATCAAAGAAAGACCAGTTCTATACAAGAGGATAATTTGAACATTGTCTACAATGATTCAAAGACAAAAATAGGCAGTTACCAAGTGCTTACTGCTTAGTGGGTGCAAATTTTGTTCTCTTTATTCTCTTGTTCAACCAAACTGCCAATAATTTCCTCCATTTATCACTAGAAGAAATACAAATAATTCTTCAATGCATAGCTGACTTGTTATTTCGAGAGACCAGCGCTTTGAACGAGGTTGAATCTTGGATAGTGTTGAATAATTTGGATAACTTCTTTATTGTTGTAATTTGAATGTGCATGTTTTGAAACTTACGAAGTTTATTCGTCAACGTCTACGTTTGATGCCATTTATTCAATTACAGTGGCAAAGTCAATGAATTGAATCAAGACGTTATGCTTGCTTGAAGGTCATCTTATTGTCCGACAACTTTTCAAACAACCCATGTATCTGCACCACTGAAACAAATTGTCAAAGAGCTGTATAAAACGTACTTCAAAACTGACGTTTCATTTTGAAAGGAATTCATAATGAAGTTTAAAGTCGTAACTACGTTGATACGTCTAACACTTTTTTCGACAAAGAGTAATATTTCTGGTTTTCCGAATTGATTACGGCCGTATAAGTCCCGCTAAAAATAAATTATGGAAACCACTATCGGACTAGTAAGATTTCGTAGCCTTGGATGCTGGGAATCACCGCAACTCGAATTGCGAAGCTCTATAATTATAATAACGCTTTTAACAGTCTGTGCTAAACGATGACAAGTCACGTCATTGTGAAATGACCGTATGTGGAAAATTATTGGTGTGACGTAACGTCAAGTTTTGAGTTATGTACTTCATTTTTAGCTGCTCTATTTCAGTTAATCTATGATTTCTTTCTGGATAAATTGATGAACGAATTAATTAGTTCAGAAGAACGTACTTAATGGGAGTTTTTAATTGTTTTTCTCTTTTTATATTTCGTGGAAATTTTTGAGTTGCTATTCAGTACAGGGTGTTACTTATAATCTAATTTCGAAGAGTATCAGTTAAGAACTCCTTTTTTACGAAGTACAGAGAAAACCAAAAATGGTGTTTTGAAATTCAAAGCTTTATACTCAAAATATTATAAGAAATATAAAAATGGCTGTCAAGTTTTACTGGAAAAAATGATTATCGCGAACACTTTGAGTTTTTTGTGTACATCATTTAGTCCTACTTATTGTTGTTGATGTCGGTCACGTGTTATTTTTCAAGTATGTTTTTGAACATACTTACTCTTAGTAAATTTAATATCTGTCCTTATTGCATTAATGTCAATTGGTGTCAGTTGACAGAGTATTGTTAAAAATTATATAGATGAAATTCTAGATATTTGGCTGAATTCCACAAAAATTATTCAATTCAAGTTAAGAGACATTGTCAAGTTATTACAAAAAAGTTATACGAACTCCTAACATTAGGTTAGCTACTCGAAACGTATGTCGAGTAAATTGAATAATTTTCGTTGAATTTACAAAATGTTTTGAAGCTGTAGAATAATTTAAAAAATAATGAAATTAAAGTATTGGCGGTAATTATTTTTTCCAATAGAATTTTATTAGTAAGTAGTATATTTATATGTTGGGAATTAAATAATTGCCGATAGGTTCATAAAAATAAAACATTTTTTATTTTACTGGGAATGAAGTTTAATCTATACTCTATCGTCCGTTTTGTTTATGATCTTTTGCTGATCCTTTTACGCCGAAAACCAAGTTACATGAGATTTTACAAGGTCTAAAAAACTTCGCAAAACGTTTGCTCTGTAAATTTTGCAAAATCTTGTAAAACTAGGTTAGGATGAGTCCTAACATCTGAGGTTTACAGATATCATAAAATGGCAGTGAGAGACATCTATAACTGAAATCGGCAATTACTTTTTTGCCAACCGATATTCGATTTCGGCTTTAATAAGGCTTAAGTAATTGTTATGAAAATGGCAAAAAGCTTTGTTATTAGTAACATTGAAGCTCGTCAATAGGTAATAACCAAAACGACCATAATTTCACGAAAACGGAAAATTTTTTCAATATATTCATGGATAGATTAAATAATTTGATAGAAGTATATTATGTATTTTGCATGAGATTTTGGCCTTTCACTTTAGCTAATTCGAAACAATTTGTACCTATTTCCTCTAAATCTTTCAGACATTCTCCTATCAATGTCTTTCTTTGTTTTTTGAGAATATATGGTCTTTCTGTAGCATCTGATGTTCGTTTCCTTCTATCTGGTTGACATTGAAATTTAGTGGGCATACATCCCGGTTTCATGCGGATCTTTGACACCGATCCCATCAGATGATATTCCATATAATTATCCATATCATTTGGTAACTGAAATTTGAATAAAATACATAATATAACATCAATGAGATGAAATTTCGAGGTTAGACCTCGAAATAGATTGTTTATATTTTTACATTTAGACCACGTACAAAATATTATTACCAAATATTATATATTATACTAGAATCTACAAAACAATGTGAAAACTTACATCAAAGTGATCTTCACAAAAATAGAGGACAGTGCTGGACAATATTGCATTTGAATCTCGCCTCGCAAGTTTAAGCCACTTGTTTCGTGTTGTTTTATTTTTAGGAACGAATACAAATAACTTATTGAAGGCGTTAGATAGTATAACGACCGCAAGCTAGTCGTTTTTTAGGAAGATATTTCAAATAGGGTTTCCTTGTTATCTGGATCCAGAGAACATTTTCAGGAAACGCTTATCTTATCATTCTTTAGTAAGCTCGAAAATAGTAAAGTAATATATTCATGTTTGTTGCAGAGCAATCCAGTGTTGTCTAGCACGCCAATATCGAGTAGTTCTGGCAGCATGAATATGATTTCTCCCAAACAGGTAGGCCTAGTAGTTTTTTAACGAGAAATTTTATAGAAATAACCCTCACCTCAACTTTTAATCGTCAATTCAAATCTGACAGTCGTATATTACGAACTGTTATTAATGATTTGAATCATTTGTTAGATTATGTGGTCATTTTCTTTTATTATTTGAAACAGGTATATTTTCTTCTCATTTCAGACAGATGTGCCATCTTCAAATCGAATTTGCAGATCGGAGAAGGTATAGAGTGTATTATTTTATTTATTTATTTCGTTTTTGTACCAGTGTTTTATTTGTTTTTTTTTCTTGAATCTGAATTTACAAGATATTGACGGACTGAAGATATTTATTCAAGCAATTTTTTTTATTTACTATCGATTTTTCGATTCCATTATATACATTTTTATTCCTAATCTGGCATCTGTCATGTAATTCTATGATTAACGCAAACGTTTTGAGAATTGGATATCATATAATTCTATGATTAACGTAAACATTTTGAGAATTGAATTCTGTGATGCCAAACTATATTTTTATATAGTTTAGAAAGAAATTTAATATTGACAATTCTTTTTTGATACTATACAAATGTGCTGTCGTTGATTGTTTTCCTATAACACTATTATTGTTTCCAATTTGTTTTGGCAACTTTTTAATTTAATCGATTTGTTTTAAGCCTTGCTTGGTGGTTGAGCTATAAAAAAATGTAGCTTCAGTCTGATGCCTTGGGGAATTTCTTTATACCCTTAAAATTTTCAAAAATGTGATGACCATCTGTCTTTATCTCTGTCTAAGTGCTATTCTATTTTCTTCAGATTTCAATTCCGTCGAGTTCTCTAATTCTAATTTCACAAAAATTCGGCTACTTGAAAAGTTTATTAGGTATGACTCAAACGCTCGATAGTTAACGTGACCATTAATTTTTTTACGAAAGCGGTATATCTGCGGAATTATATAAAAAAAATTTTTTGTGTTCCGAAGTTTTTCGTCATAGAAAATTAGATTTGCCCATTCAAACACTTTTAGTTCTGGGTTACAATATGGCACTATAGCTCCAAGTATTAATTGCTTGTTTTATAAAAAGCCTCTCAGTTTTTAAATTGTTCAAATTTAATACAGCAGCTTCTCTTTCTTGTCATTTTGCAAACAGGTTACGGACGATGCGAAGCTGGAAAATAGTTGTGTATTTTAGTGGCAGATTATCTCGAAACGGTTTTCTTGGCTGACTCTATGAATGACATAGTTTGACCTTCGATTTGTACACAGCTTCATGAAATAGCTTGTGTGTCCAGAAAATGTGACCACAGTGTTGAGCTGGGATTTTCGAAAACTTCATTGAAATATTTTGCATTTGTCGATACTAAGGAAATATTTAATAGTGTTGGTGTTTACTTGATGTAAATCCATTATAATTGAATATAAACTTAAATTCAAACACTTGAACTTATGATTTACACTTTATTGGCTACAAGCATGACGCGTTTTGTCGTTACAAACGACTTCTTCAGATGCTTACAGAATACTAAGTTTAGTATTCTGTTACTAGCATACTAACAATTAGTATTCTGTTAGCATCTGAAGAAGTCGTTTGTAACGTCGAAACGCGTCATACTATGTTGTCAATAAAGTGTCAAAAGTTGAAGTGTTTGAATTTAGTTTATATTCAACTAAGGAAATAGTTTTCAAAAAAAACATTTTTATAATTCTCAAAAGCGTGGACATCAACGAAATTACCTTGTTTGTGATAATCTGTTTCGGTAGAATCACCAAATTCTTTAGTGGCTTCTTCTTGAACACTGTAGATATAGAAAAACGGTAAATTTTCACTATTATGCATTCGAAGTAAAAAGGAAGACAATCGGTGCAGTTTTGATCGCGTTATGGGCTATGTGGGCCCTTCATCCCGAGTAATTTGTTCAATTAATTATTTAATAGTGTTGGCGTTCACTTGATGTAAATCCATTATAATTTAATATAAACTTAAATTCAAACACTTGAACTTATGATTTACACTTTATTCACTACATAGCACGACGCGTTTCGTCGTTATAAACGACTTCTTCTGTAAGCTGTGGATTATTCTGTAAGCATCTGAAGAAGTCGTTTGTAACGACGAAACGCGTCATGATATGTAGTCAATAAAGTGTAAATCATAAGTACAAGTGTTAAGTTTATATTAAATAAGTTTAATTAATTGTTAAATAAAATTGAATTTGGGAAATTTAATTATCAAAAACTGTATGATTATCGTTGGCGTGTTTGCAAAATGGGAACTATATGGGCCTAGTTGGGGACACCGGATCGGACTAATAATAATAATAATTAGTTTTGACAAAGTTGTAATATAACAACGAAACGTCAACAAAAATAAACTTTTTCATATCAAAAAAAGCCTGTTATTGCTAAAAACTTTCAAAATAAAATAATAATAACAATAACAATGTTCTTTATTTAGCAAATACTGCTACAGTAAAATTCCCGATATTTAATCTACATAACAATATCAAAGCAAAATCTTAATTCTACAAGAAATTTGAAACAAATGTTAAATATTTATCACCTATATTTCGCTTCTGTACATGTATCTCAATCAAATCTTGAACCTTCTTATATCACTTTCATTCCGAATGCTATTGTTCAGTTCATTATGTCTAATAAATCCCTTCACAAACTCTTTATTGTAACCAACTTCTTTAACAGCAGTTTTTACGTAAAAATTATCTCTCCCTCGTATTTTATATCCATGAAAATGTCTCAACAGTACACCAGATACCTCTCAAAATAAGATGGCATACTCTCTAAATGTACTCTGTGCTTAAAAACCAATGATTGGTACTCCAACAAATGTCTCACATTGATGCAATATAAAATCTCCAACATGTTGCCTATCCTGGTGTATCTGTCCCTGGTGTATCATACCCCTATTCTGTAATTTTTGAAATTTCTCCACCTCACTATTATTTCCTAAATAGAGTACTGTACCACAACAATAAAACATTGGTAAAACTAACGCATTATACAGTACATATCGTGCATACCCTGTCAATACCTTTCCAACTCTATTTATGACCCCTAACCTTTCCGATCTTCTTGGTTACATAACTGGTTATATAACTGAAACTCAGTTTACAATCGATCATAAGACCAAGGTATTTTACAACTTCCGTGAACTGTACATTTTCACCTTCAATGCAAATTCATACAAATTTTTGCATGTTCAACACATTTCTCTAATTGGCTTCATTAGTTACATACATAACCCCTGTTTTATCCAAATTGACTTTAAGTTTATTTACAGCAAATCATTCTCTCAGAATCCTTTCCCTCTAAATAAATAACAGTATCATCTGCAAAACAGTGATATCTACACTTTTCTAGGTTATCTTAAATCGTTTATGTAAAGAGCAAACAATAGGGGTCCCAATGCACTCCCCTGTGGAACTCCCAATCTAACTTCCCTTGCTGTTGATTCTTGATCTCCACATTTCACTTTACGTTTCCTACGGTGTAAATAATTCCTTCATCATTCGATACAGTTTTTCTAATTCCATAAGCCAATAATTTCTCAATTAACCTTTCTCTGTCTATCGTTTCGAATGGTCTCTTTAAATCCAGAAATACCACAACCACTGAAACTCCCTTATTCCTATACCCCTTCCATTCTGTTACTGAACACTGCAGAGCAGTTTCACAGCGGTATTTTCTCGGTAGTACGATTGATACTTGGATAATATAGCATTCTCTCTGACGTTATCGATAGCTCAAGAAAAAGCGCAATGGGAAGAGAATATCCTCTTACTAAAGGAAGACAATAGAGCTTCTGACTAAAAAAAGTGCCGGTTCGGTTCTCTTGCTTGGGAAAATTCCTTGTCGATTTTAAGGAAGACTGCATTTCCTTTGTAGTCTTCTGAATTCTTGTTAATCATTCTTAAACATAAAACATATTATTTCCTCTTTAAAAATTAAATTTCAGGACTTTATGTGTATACAGTTTCTGCTATTATTATTCAAAGGAAAGTTGTTCAACAAGTTACTGGTTCAACCTGGCGTATCTAACTACGAATTATATGACGAATTAACTGCATGAAAATAAAATCCAAACTAGGTAATGAAATGTCGAGGTCGCGTTAGATACATTGGTATATATTCAGTTCTATTTTGTTACTCCACATTGAAAGTATCATTAGTTTGAAATGGGACTACAAAAGGAAAATACAAATTGGAGGTCGGATAAAGTAACTGTGGAATTGTAGCAATTAATCCAGATTAATATCTGGTAATATGAATAATTCGCAGAAATGTGTAAATAAATGATTTGTCTACAATTCTGCGAAATACTTTAAATATTAATGCAGTCCATTATGATGTTACCTTCGTAGGTGGGCTTATTGTCATTACTAATATAAATTGTTCATTTCAAAGAGCGCTATATCAAAATTTTAATTTTCGATTGGCTCGTTTTTAGTTTATTTGTTTGTTATAATAATTCTGAGTGTTTTAAAGGGCGAATAATGGTTAATTTACCAATTGCACAACATTTGATGGAATATATTTAAATGTATTGTTAATTGAAAACACTTCCACGGTTTGTTCCACGAAAATTGTTTAATACATGCGTGATTTGTGTTGACATCTATTGTATTGAATTCTTGATAATGGGTTGGTAGCCCGAAACATGTGAAAAGTGAATTTTGAAAAATTTGTGGCATTTAACCTAATGTTTTTACTTCTACGATACATAAATTGTGTAGTTTTTGTGGTATTTGTGCCAGCTACATCGATAGGTACTACTTGTTATATTAGATATACAGTGTGATAAAAATCAAAGAGTCAGGTTATTAGATCAAACTAAAGGGTGGAAGATAATAAATAGTACATTCTTGAGGTGACACATGTCAAAATAAGAACTGGGCAACCATTTATACATTTATATAATTTTTTTATTGTATGTAACCCCGTTTTGTCCCAGTCCATAGTTTTCTTCTTCTTCACGTGCCATCTCCGCTACGAAGGTTGGCTATCATCATTGCAATTCTAATTTTTGAAGCCGCTGCTCGAAAGAGTTGGTTTGATGTGCAGCCAAACCATTCCTAAGATTTCTTAGCCACGACATTTTTCTCCTTCCAACACTTCGTTTTCCCTGGATCTTTCCCTGCATTATGAGCTGCAGTAGCTGATATTTTTCGCCTCGCATAACATGTCCCAAGTATTGCAATTTTCTGGACTTAATTGTTAGTATTAATTGGTTTGTGGTCCCCATTCTGCGAAGTACTTCTTCATTAGTAACTCTATCTACCCAGGATATTCTTAATATTCTCCGATACATCCACACTTCAAATGCTTCCAATTTTTTCATATATTGTTTGTTCATCGTCCATGCTTCCATACCGTACAGTCATTTAATAAAACATAGCATCTAATCATCCTGATCTTAAGATTCAGACTAGGACTTCGAATACAGAAAAGTTTTTTCATTCTAATGAATACACTTCGAGCTTTCTCTTTTCTTACTCTTATTTCCTTGGTGTAGTCTTGTGTATCGTTAATGTTTGTCGTTAAATAATTATACTGTTGTACTCTCTCTATCCTTTCGTTGTTGACGTAGATGCTAATGTTCCCAATGTTCTCCTTCGTTATAACCATAAATTTAGTTTTCTTTATGTTCTCTACTTGTTTGTACTACTTTATCAAATAATATCTGAAAGTCTTGCTTGTTTTCTGCAATTAGGACGTTGTTGATTAGTTCTCCATTGATTTTGATTCCAGCTGTTTTATTTTCCAGCGATCTCTTGAATATCTCTTCCGAGTACATGTTAAATGAAGCTGGTGACAGCATGCAGCCCTGTCGTACTCCCGTTCTATGTTTATTTCATCTGTTTCTGTATTGTCTACTCGTACTACTGCTTTCTGATTGTAATAGAGATTTGATATTATGCTGACGTTCCGAGAATCAATGTTCTTTTCCTTGGCAAGCATTATTAATTGGTGGTGTCGGACTTTGTTAAAGTCCAGGAAGTAGACATATACACTCTGATTTACGTCTAAACAACGTTAAATCAGTCTGATTATCAACAATTTCAATCATTAACAAAAATGATAACCTGTCAATTTAATTTCGTAGTTTTGTAGCAGGTACTTTTTCCTTATATCTCCTCATTAATTATATGAGAAATCATGAACTCCAAAGTTGGTTGAAAATCTGAATATCTTTCTTTATTGGAAAATTATTTTAAATTCATTTTTCGTCGTTGTTATATCATACACGAGGCTTACAATATTTTGACGTATCATTGTAATTTTTTATCAATAAGAATATATAATACCACGTTCTAAAACTCAAAATACACGTCAACACACAGGAAATTAATTTTGCTGTTGCTGAAAAAGGAATTGGGTATAATTTATTGACAATCTATTCGTACCTTCAATATTCTTGAAGTTAAAAACTGACGTTTCAATCTCTCAGTGTTTTGTCAACTTCTGAGGTCTTTCGTCTTATTCACTCACTCACTTTACAAATTTTAATATTTTCAAATATTTTCTGTTCAATCTTTGAAAATTTTATACGAACCTTGACCCGACAATAACGAACACAAAAAAAAATTATCCAATTTGGTCAAGTGGTTCGGAAGTTATGTGCGTATTCCGGCGATTCGCGATTCGCTTTTATTTTTATAGATAATAAGCGGGAATGAAACATTTGTCACTTCGAAGTTCCCCATTGATTGAAATTCGATAAAATTTTGATAATTTTTTATAATTTGCAGCTTCTATTCTTTCAACCTTGATGTTACGTAATAATTTCCATATTGAATCTCATTTGATATTTTGTCTCGATCAATCTAGTTCTGCTTTCGCTAAACTTTTTTGCTTGTGTCCCGTTGTACTGGCTCTTTGAAGACTCTTGTTTCAATATTTTCCCAATGATTATGAACTGTTAGATATTGCGTTGAAACTTGTCTGTAGAAATCTGAGTCACGTTAAAGTTGCCGTTACACTTGTCTTTGATTTGTACCGTATCTGGCAGATGTATCCGGTTGTCAGTGTGACCCTTATATCATTAATCCAGTATCGTAAGCGAAATTTGCATTTTGTTATCTCTTCTATGCAAAAAATTGCATAGAAAATATCTATAATAAACTCATTTTGCTCCAATAATATAGCCATAAGTTTTTAGTTAAATTTTCCTTTTGGGGATCAGTCGCTTTTGGGAGTATACGAGGTGTGATAAAACAGTAAAATGACTTCTTTATTTTTTATTAAAATCAATATTTTAAAAAATATATTGATTTGTTCATCAATATTTTTTTGCCCCCTTAAAAATAACCCCTCTCATATACACTTGTGTCAACGCTTTTCAATCCTGAAAGCACGTTCCACCGATAAGAACTTATTGAAGTGGCCTAACTGGACCATCTGGGGCCCGTGGCTAATTCTTTTGATGGGGCGCTATCAGTGAAAATCGTCAGGTTTTACTTAGTTTAATTTTAATGAACTCTGAGATTTTCAACATGTTGTATATGCCCCACTACCGGCCATTGGTCTCCTTTCTTAGGCTAGAGCAGGGGTTCCAAACTTTTTTTACTACGCCCCCTCCTGTTAAAATGGGAACCATCCACGCCCCCTTCACAGTAAATTTTATGGGCATGTGAAAAAACCAAGAATTACATTGAAAACGAAACATGTATTTTAATAACACAAAGAACAACATCTGAAGAGTCAATTTAAAGACATACTGTTAGAGAAAAACATAGACAAAAGAAAACATAATAAACTAAACTAGTGAGATTAGTGGGCTTGCATTTTCTTCACTAGTAAACCTATACTTCGTTGTGTTTTAGTAAAGGTCTTCCTTAGTTATTAGTGATTTCAAAGACATAAAACGAATTAGATATTCTAGAGGATGAGGATTCCTTCGAGCGTGAAGCTCAACCATTTCTACCTAGAGATACGGTCACACCTGTAAAAAAAATTATTAAAATCCCTTTCCAACAGCTCAGGGTCTCCAGCCTTCATAGGATCAGCAGATGATGACGTAGATTTGTTTCTTAGCATACCAATGACTTTCCAGGTAGACCTAGACTTGTTCTGATAAGGCAAAATCAAAATTCTTTTCGCATTAGAGATTGCCTGATCTTAACGCTTTTTAAATGATTTATAGGCATTACCATAGATAGGATTAGTCGAATATAAGATGTAAAGAAGATCGAGAGTACGTTTCCAGCCCTGAACTTCGGGAGTAGTTCTGAAAGATTTTATTGGCTTCAAAACCTTAATATGTACCTTGTTTGTACCTTGTACCTTATGGAAAGCACAATAGATCTTTTTGAAGCGGTTAAAAAACAATTCCGTAGTTGGTTGACGTCTCCAGTCATAGAGTAGATGTCAGTCCAATTGATTTCAGATAATTCTGTTAAAAAATAGATTTTTATCCTTGCGTAATACACTGGTATCATCAACAAACGTGCATACAGATATATAAGTGTATTTATTTAGATAAAAGCCACATGGAAGATTACGTGCCATGTACTCATCTACTGTCACGATATATGGTTGGGAGATATAACTTTGGTGGTGTTACCAAATTATAACACTCTTCCTCAATTTGAAATGTTTATTACATGAGAATCTAATGTATGTTATTACTGTAATATGAGACTCCTCAATTTTTTTAATGAAATGGGTATATTATTTCTAAGGTTAACAAATATTTCCTTACTTAAAAGTTTTGTTAAAATTTCAGACAAATTTTAATCGATTGAAAAATACTCCATATTCACTTCCTTTCGCAATACTAAATCTTTTTAAATAGTGATTTTTGATATGAATATGTTTAACCCTCTTAGAATAATCCTTACCTTTTGACATCACAATTGAACATTTATTACCGCAAAATAAAAAGTATTATTTTTTAGTCTGAAATCTTTTAAATCCCTTTCAAATGCATTAGATCTTGAGCAGAAGTAGCTGCCTCCACATATCCCACCTCAGATGAGGAAAGTGCCACGCAAGTTTGCTTCTTAGAAAACCATGATATTGGATTGCCTCCATATCATATCATACGGCCACTAAAACTTTCTTCCTTTCATTCTTATCAGTTCTCCAGTCTAAAATAACTTCGACCTCTATCTACATTTTTCTTGGGACTTTTTAGATATAAATGATCTCCATTGCATCTGTAGCATTGGTTGTTTTGACTATTAGCATTTATATAAAAAGCTGAACTATCCCCTCTGTATTTTTCTGCTTGATTATCTGTACATTTTAATTCAGCATCGAATAGTCTGCTTTTCACGAATTTCATTGTTGTACCAGTTGTTTGGGTTTCAATTGCCGCTATGATAGTGTCATATTTTTCTGGCATAGGTTGAAAGGTAACATACCATATCACTTTCATCCAGTTTGGCACCGGCTCCTTCTAACTCTCGCAGCAAAGAATTAACATGCATAAAGTGTTCATGCAATTCTTATGTTTAACACTTCAATTTGAATGACCTTTTCATGATTTGTAACTTCATTAAAAGACTTTTTCGTTCTAAAATGTTCTTCAAAGTTTAGCATATCTTGCGCAGATTTCGTTTCTTTCATGTACTCTAATTGTTCGTTATCAAAGTACTATAAGTAGGAGAGGTGGCACCAATTTTTGGATAGGTATTTGAGGCAAGCTGAAAACTTGTCACATACCTCTGAATAAATGAATGAAAAGACGTTTTATTGAGATTTTTGTTTACATTAAAATTTATTTTTATTTTTCAATTACAAGGTGGGAGGTTATAAGGTTTCACGACCTCCTTCAACCCTGTGCTACTTAATTATATTATTTAAAAAAAAAATTATTTTTATATATGTTCACATCATATTTTAGAGGTGTGGCTGTGGCCGACTCATCTTTACGTGCCATTCGGTCGAATGTCAAATTTTCAATTCATCTGACATTTGTTGGTGAAGGAAACCACAGAAAACTTTACACACGTAATTAAGAACATATAGAATGAATTATATTTATAATGTTGTTACAGTAGAAAAAATAACACGGTGGAAAAATAGCGCTTCCTCACTCGCGAACTTTTTAGTTTTCGAACGCTAACGACACATATCGCAGGCTAACGGATGCGGAGTGGTATGTCCTCTAGGTGATCGAGGATATCGTCTGGAAGCTCCTGGAGAGAATGCAGGATCCGTGCTGGCGGAAAGGGAAGTTTGTTTCTGGTTTTTCTGCGTAGAATACGTCCGGGTCTGTACCACTGGGTCATCAGCGTCTCTCGGGCCACTAGATTGGGGCCGTTGAGAGTGCGTTGGGCCACATACCTCTCCTGATATACGCCAATACGGAATTGCAGACCTGGCTGGTGAGTAGCGGGGCTAACTCAACCCCTAAATTTATAGGGTTTGGCAACTGGAAAGTCCCACCAAAATGATCTGTCTTTTTGAGAATCTTATCTTTTAGTTATGAATAATACTCCATTGAAATTTCAAGCTGCTCCAAATACTTTTTTACAATTTTTTACAAAATATTTTTGCACGCGTCTGGCAATCTTAAACCCCCGATTAAATCTTCTGGCTTATTTTTATCGTATTAATTAATTTTCGTATACACTGCAACATAGGTATAGAAATTGTGTTTTGCGTTAAATATATTTTTGAGGAAAAAAATATTTTTGAAAATTTAGGGGTTGATTTAGCCCCGCTACTCACCAGCCAGGTTTGCAAATCCGTATTGGGGTATATCAGGAGAGGTATGTGACAAGTTTTCAGTTTGCCTCAAATACCAACTCAAAAATTGATGCCAGCTCTTGGGCTATATTATACATCTAGCCTTCGAATTATTCTGGTCGTGTATAACCTTTTTATTAGCTGTTAAACTGCTATACTGCGAGAATTATTCCTGTACTAAATCTGCAGTAACTGTTGTTACTCTTGTTTAGCTGAGGATATGGTACAATTGTTGAAGTCATTTTTCCTAATTTGTATGAAAACTTTTAAACCTCAAAAGATATCTCTGAATTTTACGCAACCTTTTTCAATTCTGGTTGTAGTTCTGTTTTTAAAGCGCATACCTTGCTATAACTTTGCGGCATTTACTGGTTCTAGTTTGCCAAATCCTTCGAAATGACCAGGCGAATCTGAAAATTATAAAACTTGATTATAATCTGGAAATTCCACTGTTTTATGGTGCTATCGTACGCAGAGTACCCAAAACTCTTACGATTCAATGCGTATCTCTTTTAGACAGTGGCAGGGATCACCCATCATCAACATGACTCACTCGCGAAGAGCGTAAATTATCTCCAATACTTTACGTTTACGTGATACGTATGTTAGTTCGAAAGCATGTTCTGTCCGAGTTGTATTGCTGTCGGCTTTTTATCGTCCGACTCGATTCAACCGCGTCCTGCTTTAACCTATAATTCCTAAGAATTTTTCGAGTTCATTTCAGTTTCCTGTAGATTTAATGAAATAACCAGCCAGATTCATTTGATGTGCAAAATTACTTGTTCAGTGTTGTTGGTGGTTCATCGACAAAGGATATAAATTTACTTTGGGCAAGTATTAATTACCATAACAGTATTAATTTGTTAGTATTTAGAGTTATAAAGGGCTACATTTTTTCAACAAATCCTGACTAAATATAATTTTTTCATATCGCATTATTCATCTGATCGAGCGTAGAAATAACGTTTAATTCGTAATTAATCAATTCGTGGTGAATATATTTTAGTAACTTTTATCAAACTTTTCATGAAAATAAAAGTTACCTTGAAAATTTTGTTAAAGAGTTGAATCTTAAATACATTATAGCGAGATATAATATGGAAATACGATTGAAAATCACATATTAAAATGTTTTGAACTTCAGTGAAAGAGTTTCCATTTGTTGTCATCAGAAAAATTTTTCATTCAAGAAGAATAGTTTCATTCAAGTTTTGTTTCATTCAGGAAAAACTTTATATATTGAAAAGGCTCCTGAATGAGTCCGATTACATTCTGGATGCTACATTCAGATTTAATAGTTTGATTGTAATGACACTACTATAAACTTAAAAATAGTTTCTGAATTAGTTCAAGGTCTGACCATTTTGGTGTTTGGTAGGTGAAAAGTTATTGACCAATTGATAAAGAACGATATTTTTGCGTTATATATTAAGAAATTATAAATTTCAAAACTATTATGAAATATTATATCGGGATATTTCGATTTATGCTAAGGGAAATAACAAACCGGAAACCACCCACTTCTTTATATCGTCGTTCACAGTACATTCTTGATGTACTGTGAAACAATGGCACATCGTTTTATGTATTGAATAAATAGTTCTATTAAATAACTTTCTTGTGCAGTAATTTCAAATATTCGAAGAAATAATAAATTAAAATTAACACACTTGGCTACTTTTATTTTCTTCACTAAACTTCATTAAATATATAAAAAAATCTAAATATGTTTCGGGTGGTTAACCCATTATCAAGAGTATACAATATTTCTGAAACCTCCGTGTCATCTATTCGAAGAATCTTTTATAGATCGCTAAAAATTTATCCATTGATAAGTTTGTCATTATTTTCTTCATTTTTCGGATTTTTATTCGATAAAATTAATTAATAATTAATCAAAAATCTTTACATAACTCATTTTATAACTGACACAATTTTACCATCATTGTTTCAATTATTATGTGTTCTATAACATTTATTAATTCGATTGTTACTGAAAACATCAAAAGAAAATAAGTAATACATGAAATATGTATATAAAATATTGCTTTATATACATATTTCATTGGTTTTTAGTGTATATGTGTATAAACGTGAAGTGAGTGGTCATTTGTCAAGCGTATATTGATTTATACGCTTGAGGATGTGAAAGTTGAGAGCAGTTATGAACTCGCAAAACCTGAAATTAATATTGATTTCGAGTTTTAAGGATTATAAATTCAATAATTGAAACTCTCTGGTAACACTCGCGATATACATCAACTTACAAAAGTCATTTTACCCATTTTTTCAAGTTTAACATTGAGGAAGATCATGGAGTTAAATATCAACTCCGTTTGATTATATAATAATTGATCCGTCCTTCTAGTCTTGATTATTTCTCAAGCGATACAACGCAGGGAATTTTCTTAGAAATTATATTGAATCTTAACTCACATCTATTAGAAACGTTTCGACTTATTGCATTTGGAATTTAGTTTGAAGTTGACATGTTGTGTTGTTTTAGTTTAAATTCTTGAAATGACGCGGATATTATAAATATTTACCGTGTGATTTTCCAAAATATTAGTAATAGTATTTTCGATAAGATGTTGGTAATATTGGTTTCACCAGATGTTACCATATTGGTAAGAGTGGTCTGAATTGGACATCTTTAAAATTTGAAAACCAGGAGAACACGCGTGAAAACCCCGGATTTTAGAGTCCAGAACTCGGACATCTCATCAGATTTTTTAAAACATAGTCACTGTAATAAAAAACGGTTGAAAATGTCATTTTTATCATCATTTTAAATGTACCTTTCAAAACAATTTCTTATTAGACTTTGTTACGAACTGTTTTAATAATCAGTTAGATATTTTTTATTCCTAACATAAAACTCAAATTGTTAATATACCTACTTCGTTACGAAAACAAAGCAATTTAAAAATATTAGACTTGAAAAAATTAAATTAAATTTTTAAACGAAAGCCTTAAACGTACTAAGGCCATTCTAGAATTCAGTCTTACAGTTTTTGTGCTAATTCTTTTAACTCAATAATAATTATTTTATTAAAATTTTATCATAATTTATATAACAAAATATTTCTTAACACAATATGAACTGAATTAATTCATCCTAAATCTTAAGCAACAAAACTGAACATTTTTAAACTTTAGACTTACTGTAATGTAAGTTACATTATTAACTTTTTAAAACATAAAATAACCAAAAACTATACATTTTAAATTGCGTGTGTCGCGGGCGGCCCAAGATTTAAAATGTTTAAACCCGGAATGCAAATAAACACCCACCCTCGGATGTCGACTAAACTAGGACAAATACGGGGAAACCCCGAAATTTCCGAATTATGTTAAAAATGTAAGTGTTCTTTGCTCTTCAGTAAGATCGTTTGAATAACAAATTTAAAACAAAACCAAAATGTATTTCATAATTCCCAAATTAATTTCATCGTTATTGCGTCTTTTATGTATAAATTTTTAATTTGGAATAGGCAGGTACTGTCTTATGTAATGGTACGCCAATGGTTGCATCTTATTCAATAAATTGTAAGTATTGAGGTAATTTAATACTCCTGGAATATTTTTTGTTTTGATTGTTAGTTATTAAGTGTGTGCTATCATTCAAATAAATATAATTCTCGTAGTGGGTATTTATTGATCATGTTGCATGTTTAGCATGCCGATTCGCTGATTAATATTTTCTCGGGTTTCGGAAATTGTTTTTTTCGAAGTCAATTGCACTTGAAAATAGTTATCGAAATATGGAGTATCAGTAAAATGTTGACAAATTGTCTAATGAAAAATTAAACCAAAAATACTTTTTTTAGAAATGTTTTTTAGGTCGTTATCTTTCAGAAATAATAAAGAAATATTTTTGATAAAGTACAGTATGTATGTATTTAAATAAAAGAAAATTCGAAAAATAATATATGAAATGTTTATTCGTTATTGATAATTTATTTATTTAATCATACGGACATACCATTTTACAGTTTGTGAAACTATGCTACAACAAAATATCTACATAAAAAAGCAAACTTGAACAAATATAAGAAATGAAAAAAAAATATGATCCGAAAAAAACAGTGCATCTAAAAAGTAAATATGCTTATGACTAATAAAATCAAAAATATCCAATATAAATTTAATTAAAATAAACTAGGTTACATATATGATAAACAAACATTTACCCTACATCCAATGACCAACATTATAAAAAGTCCTTCTTCAACTTTCACTCGAGTTCCTGTGATTCAAAATATGATTCAAGAGAAAGAATGTATATTAAGAAAAGATCGACTTTGCAAGCATTCGCTAGGCGCTGTGTTCGTAACAAGGACTATTAAATCTATAATCAGTAGAAGCAAAACTAATATGAAAAATTTTTCTTGATTTAGCTCCACTGGGTTACAATTAGTCTTAATTTGCTCAATAAATACTTGCAATCTAAAAAGTTATTCACCTATTTATAAATCATCATAATGTCTTAAGTTTTTTTCTACGTAAAGATCTCAAAGAGATCTTTCTAAAGATCTCAAATTAATTCGCTTCTAAACTTCATTATAATTTTTATCTGATGACAATAATGTACCTATTTTGAATGCTTTGAACTTGTTATACTATATAACAAGTTCAAAGTTATATATATAATAGATATTACCCACTTGCTGTGGGTAATATCTATTTCATTCACATAATAGAACAAATTAGATCTATTCAATCAAGTTTTATAATTTTCTACCTATAATTAACCTATCTCGCCTGCTTTGTATCTGTTAAATATACAAATCAGTTAATAACATTTTAAAAAAATATGTCAGTGTTTCAAATATTGAATGACTCTATGTACACATTTCAAGTATTCAATATTTATATTGAATGAATTGTAGAAGTATTAATTGCGAATTTAATTTACGATATTCCTGAATGTTTTTGATTTCAGAAATGCATATTAATTAAAAGGTTTCTTCAGTACCATTCAAAAGTAGTATTTTCTTCATAAGAATTTGGTAGTAACTATTAAATCGAACATGTGTAGAAACGTAACATGTATCAACTTAACCGAGTTTAACACAACTGTAAACGAGTTTATTTTTATTGCATGAAAGACTTGTACTTAAAATTTGAACAGACATCTAATTGATACTCTGCATTTTACCGCATAACTAAAGAACAGTATTTTCCCAATCATTTTTCAGAATTCTATCGACTGTGTATATATTCGGTAATAAACTTGTACAAATTTGTTCAAAATAGTCAGAGCGAAACTTTCTCGTAATATCAGGCTTACATAGATTGTGCTTATTTGTTTATATATATTTCGTATATGTCAATCATATAAATATTTATTTTAATTCTTGATAATGCATTCACGATAAGAAAATGTGAATGTGAAATTGGGAATTCCCTGGCAATCATGCTTTGCAGAACGCAGGGCAAGGAGTGAAAACATTTCCCTGTTTACCCACTCATTCACTGCATCATTTCTGACAACATGAAATCTACTAATAAAAGCTTTTATCAGTGAATATCGGTATCTAACAACCGCACAGGAAGTGAATATTTTACACTGCGTTCATTTTGGACATCGAACAAAGAAAACTGAAACTGATATTCCGAAATTATTTCGTAGAAATTTATTAGATGATAAAAACGGATCAGTGTATGTTATTCATGTTTTAATATGAAATATTATGGGAATTTATCATTTTTAATCAATTTTTATTTTAAATATTAATGACCTGATCAAGATGAAAAACGTGAAATTTAAATTTCACAATGTTTATTATCACGAAATTAAGAAAACGACAGCGATTGCAAGTTTGGTCAACATTTAAGGAAATTTGAATTGAAATCGTTTATTTTTATATAATACTAAAATCTGCTGTCCTACTATCTCGAAGAAATAATTGTAGTTGATATCTAACGCTACTAGAGTTGATCTGGTTACAGTCTTTATAATTGAAATTTCTCTTTTTTCTTATTTGTCAATGCTTTAAATTTAATGCATTTATTTAAATTAATTGAATGTGAATTGTAGATTGAATAATTCATCAAGTATCCTGTTAATTTTTGTGAATACCTTTTAATAGTGTTTTATTTATCCCTCTCATTATTTCGAAAATGGAATAGTAGTTGAAATCTAACACTACTGAAGTTAATCTTGTTACAATCTCTGGTTTTATAATAGAATTTTTCTTTTTTCATCTCTTCGCCAAAATGGCATTCTAAAAATTTGCTGTTTTCTTTTTATCTAAATTTATTGAAATTGTTTGAATGCGAAGCGAAGATTGAAGAATTTGTCAAAAATGTTACTATCAATTTTTGTGAATACCAGTCACTAAAGCGTTTTATTTATGATATCCCGCAATATTAACTACACAACTTTATCCTATCAATTTATGTTTTCTCAGTAATTTTGTGGCTATCTTAATGTACAAATTCTTAGACTTTTTTAAATTTGTTGCCCTTTAGGTGCTTCCCACACATTCAAACGTGCTTTTTGTTTATTGCAAGCCATCTCTAAATTCTCTATAATACGCCAATTTCAAGGAAACTTTTTCAATTCTGCTTTGATAATTTTTTTTTAAATTATATTATTGATAGGGCTGTTAAACCAAGTTCGACTGGAAAAAAACGCAACTTGAAAATATATGTGTTGAGTACGTAATGAAAAAGATAAGAAAGAATTTGAAATGTGTCTGATAATTTATTCTATTTATTGATATTATCCGTGATTATAGTGTGCCTTGAAGTTTAACTTATAAAATTTATTATTAAAAAATTGGATTTATTAATTTCTTGTCTAATCCAGAGTTTTTTAATTTCAACCATTGAATTTGACGAGTACAATGACGGATCAAATGAATTACTGTGAATTTTTGATTAAAGATTCTAAATGATAAACTTATATCATTCTCAGGGAAAGTAAGTATATATCTACTCTTTCATATGATGAAATGTGCAATTAGGTATAAACTTTTCCTGGTTTCTAAGCCTAAAACTCGAGTCATGGTAAACCACAGTTCTCTTGGCAATCGTGTATTTATAACACGTCTTTGCAAATGAGGCACCACAAGCACATGTGCCAATTGCTTTAGCAAATCTCCTCACCCCGAAGCTTTTGATTGGTGTATGTTATATAAAATGTACGCATTCATGACGGCTATTGGAGTAAATCGAGCATTTTTTGTCAGCCTCGTCGACGTCCCCCTTTAGTTGAGTGATAATATGTAATATAATTTCAGGTTTTTAAGTATTTTTATCTACGTGGTCACTATGATGCATGGAAGATACTATCCTTCTTTGTCTGAGATTCAATCGGGATTTCCGTGAAGATAGTTCGTCTACAAGCTCTATAGATGAAAACCAATTGACAGCCATCATGTTACGGTTGGTTCCTTGATTGGGTTTTGTGAGGCGTAGAACACACTGAGTTGGAACTAGAAATTTTTTTTCTTGTGCTGTCAATCCTTTACCATCCGAGTCTTTTCCAAAATAAATATACCCATTATAGAAATAATAGTTATTGGCATCACATAGTGCTCGTATTATCAATCTGTATTTACCAGGTTTTTTTGGCATGTATGATATGTGACTCCTTCCTCGAAATTTGAGTATTTCATCCACTGTGGCACATTCGCTCAATTCATACAACTGTTAAGAATTACTCACAAACTTATTGAAAATAGGGCGATATGGCAGCCAATTTATCAGTCTTCATCCTCTTGTCACTATCATCTGGGTTTCCAAATTGTAGACACAATAACAAAACCAGAAATTTTGTTTCTGACATTCCGCACGTAAATATTGGACAACCTGTGCCGTCTGAAGCGAACAAGTAACTCGTGTTTTCATCATTTGATTCCAAAACAGCTGAGTAAAACAATAGACCAATAAAGGCTTTGAATTCAATAATGTCCAAATCATTCAATTCAGGTCTGTTATAATAGGCAAACTTGGTTCTGTAACTAAAACTTATAACAATGGTCCAAGTAAGAATGCAGTGGAGCATTTTTTTATCGATAAGCTTATTCCAAATACTGTAGTGATCTGTATCATCTTCCGGAGTCCGTTTTGAAGAACCTGCACGAGATGTTATAATATTATGTTGTGGTGTACGTACCCTACCGGAAGGCGGCATCTTAGCCCATTAAAACCTATTTTTGCAGTAGTAACAGTTCTCACTAACTCCGATAGTGGAATATTGTCCGAACTATCACTACCCGATTCTTCTTCTAGGTTCCGGTCTTGATCCCGATCCTGGTCCTTCATCATCATCAATTTCATGATTTCGTATCAGTTCGGACTGCAATACGAAAAAATGTTCAGTGTTTTCTTCATTGTCAGACTGATCCGAAGCTAACAGCAAGTCACACACTTCTTGCTCGAAAGATGGATCTCCTGCACGAAAAGTTTTTCTCGCAGGACCCTGAACAGAACTCGTAGATGGTCGTTTTGATTTAGAACTACCGACTTTATTGTTTTTTGATATTTTACACTATAAAATCTGAAACAAACATAATCGCTTATAAAAAAGGCAACAATGGACGTGTAGCCCGACATGCTCCGGTTAATATTTTGATGGATATTTATCGGAAGACGAAACCTCCTTCCTTGTTGGTAGTTTTACAACTCAAAAAAAAGCTACTAAGCTGAGCCGCTCAACCGCGAGGAGTGGGGGGAATTAGGTGAAAGTAAGAAAGCGAAAACATCGAGTATGCTGTGACTCTCCACGTCCATACTTAAAGGTTAATATAGCTTCTTCTTGGAACGTACCTATATGTCTTTTTTATACTTTATTTTTGTATGAGAGAAATTATCCATTATCAAATGTAGTGATGGATCTTTCGTTAAATTTTCATATTGAAACTTGTTTTATTTCATCATCAACTCCATTTTGAAGTACCTAAGCTTACAACGAAAATTGGTTTGGCGCTTATTTAAGGTTTGGGTTCGTTAGAATCGTCGTTCGTTTATTATGAATCATAATTAGAAATTGTTTGCTTGAAAACACCAAACAGAAATTATTAATATTTGTTTTTTCTAAGGTAGCTATCATAAATTAATAAAGTATTGATATTATGAAAACTGTTATATTCTGGCGTTTTAATTAAATATTGCTGAGCAGGCCATGCAGCGGTAGACGAAGATCAAAATAAACGATTACAATCGATGCACTTCACCTCATTGTTTCTGCTAGACATAAACAGAACGCTATTCCCTTTCTAAAATCAATAATTTTGACTTCTTTCATCTATTCACTCAATAAGTAGTTCATGAATTACGAGCATGGTATTTGAATTTAGTCGTATTGTTACTAATATATGATACGGGCTATTGTATTGAAGCCTAATTAATATCAATATAAAATAACGAAACGAATATAATTTTCGTTTATTCCAACAGATGCGTTTTAATTTACAAGAAGACTACAACGCGTGTTTATCACTGCTATGGCATATAAATTCCTCTAGTTGTCGTTCTATTTACCAGCAAAAAATTAAATAGAGGCAAAGGTCAAATGCAATGAAGAGATAACTCTTTCGTTCAAGATATTGTGCCCATATAAAATGATATGTCAAATGAAAACTGAATATTCTCAATCGTTAAACATTAAACTTTCTTACTAATTGCCTTCTTTGAATATTGTCGAGGAGTAGAAGATATTTTAATAGTTGATTCTACTACTTTTTTAAATTTTCGCTTGTCGCGATAATATCCAATATTTTTGAAAACATATATGTTTGTTCTATTTTTCTTAGCTTGTTTTTAAACCCAATGAATACACTCGTGAATAAAATGAATGAATATATTATTATATTGATAAAATCAATAAATAAATTTCCCTGAATCTTGAGGAGACTGTAGAATGGTGATTGATGGTATAATCAAGGAACCCGTTGATCGGTGTACTCTGAACTCAGAGTAATTTTTCGCCGTCATTTGGTGGAGTTGATGGCAATTTTTAGTCAACTACTAGAATGATTAGCCACCCTACCTAGTCGTTGATAATCGCCAAACTTAGAAATTTATCATTCTCATAGACCTTTCCGATTACGTTTACCACACACCAGCGGACCCGACAGCCGTTGTCCTTTATGACATTCCAAGAGATTAGGATAAAAGAATGGATGCATAGATACAGAAATTCATTCAAATCGATCTAGCCGTTGAGTTGCAGTATAGATAAACAACCTAGATCCCAACTTCAGCGCCATCTGCCGTGTTGATTTGTGAATCTAAACCATCCAGGGCGCCACCCAAATGCATAGAAAAAAATTCATTCAAATATGTCCAGCCATTTATCAGGAGTTGATATTGTTAATTTCAAAATTGATTTGGAAATTTAGCTATTACTCTTAATAATGAGCTAATCACCCGGAACATAAGTAGAGTTGTTAAGTTTCATTCAGTGAAACTCAAACCTAGTGTTTTAATTTGAATTTATATTTTATTATATAGTATATTACATTGTTAGGTAGCTCTTCGCACGTTTGATTAACTGCGACAACCTATGTCAGGCAGTCTTCTCCTCGTAAGTCAGTCCTCTCCTCAGGTAGTCTTCTCTGCATCTTAAATTGTAATTAACCAAAGCGAGAAAAGTTCTCGTTACATACAAGTGTTGTTTAATATTTCCACACATAGAATATTATAGCACCTCCGCTAGTATCGATTGGCATATAGGATGAATCGACTCATTAGTTGGTTGTCAAATGTCAAATATGGTTGCGTTTAGAAATTTAATTTGTGATAAAACTTAAGATTCAAAGATTCATGAATCTACATAAAAATAATGTGATAGGTAGTTAACAACTGTAGTTAATCTCCGAACTGTAGTTTGCTAAAATTGAACTTATTTTTTACTCCCTGAGAATAAATATGTAGTTAGAAAGATATAAAGGTCTCTAATTGGTTATTCATTTTGAACTATTTTTTCAATTTGATTTCTGAACGACGGGGGACACATCAAAGGAAAATCTAAATTGTTGTTTTCATTCAATTCCGAGCATTGTCCTATTCAAGACCAAAATTAGCCCAATCGGACAAGCCGTTCTCGAGTTTTAGCGAGACTAACGAACATCAATTCATTTATTATAGATAGAGAGGTACCTAAGGTACGGTTTTCAAGCTGTTGTACAAGAGCTTTGTTGCTTTCCAGAATATCATAATTGGCGTCCTCGACAGATTGAAGACCTGCAGCACCGGTCTCTCTGTCTCACCGGTTTATGAGTACTTTAAGTGTCTCGTGTTGAACCATCTGTTGCCTTTTCCACTTTGATTTGAGCTAATGCCGTCTTGATCTCTTCTTGAGTACTCTTATTACGAGCTTCCAGCTTTGTCATCTATGTTTTCCTATCGAAAATACAATTCTAACTATCTCCCCTATCCAAATAATCGGAAAACTATACGGTAATTTTCCAGTCTAAGAAAAAGATATCTGCCTTATCTGTATCCTGGAGGCCACTTTGGTATGGACAGCCATGATACTGTCTTGTATTGATTTTGCCATGTCTATTGTGTACGCCTCCCCCAATGTGGCACAGTATGCCTTCCACCTTGCGTTGAGATAAGCAGAATTGTTGGGACTAGTGGTCACAGGTTTGGAGAGTACAGAGAATCCTGCCTGGCCTGCAAAAGCCAACATCATTTGCCCCTGTCTTGTTCGAGGCTCTTTGTCCGCAACATCTGTGCAGCTCACGACCTTCCTGTATACCCTCAAGAGAGCCTCTACCTAAAAGGGCAGCCATGGCCGATACAATCATCTGCTCATGAGATGTATACCTGGCTATATCCGTGTACAAATCTCACGTGATACAAGGGCATTACCTGTAGTTGCTTCTGGACATGGTCGAATATCAAAAATAATGGCTTAATTACCAGATATTCAACAGTTCTAAGATTTAACTTTATCCCAAAAGTGTGTGTTTCTTTCTCATAACACTAAGAAAGATAGAAGCAATCCTCTAAAACGTTTAATATTGAAAAATTAACACACTTCATTTACATCATGACATTAAAATACTCTCCATTGTATCTTAGCACATAGCTAAGTGCTGTTTCTTAAGCATAAAATATCCGCTCTTTTAAGTTATAAATGTGAATCTCCAAATGCATATAAAACAAATAGACCCATCGAATTATATTAATGATATATTAACTATACTCTTCGAAGACTATTAATGTGTACATATGTATTGTATAGTGCGTTTCTATGATTCTAGCGAGACAACATAGAAACACACTTGTCATATATAAACACCGATTTTCTGGTTTATATTATTAATTAGAGCAGTGACCCTTGTTTCTCTAATCGGTTGTCTACAGTGTAACGTAATATTTCTTTAAATACTTCATCTGGGGGAACTCAATTGCTTGAAATGAATATCTTCATCGTCCGTCTCTCAACAGTTAATTTATTGTTAATCACCTTAATATAAGCACTAATGTTGATATTTCACATTTGATATGAATTCGAAAAGTACGTGATAACATCGCCATCAAATCTCTTAGGTATCTATAGATTGGATCTACATCTCCTTATGTATTGGCAGGTTTTAATTTTTACGATACATGTATGAGTTATTCCGATATGTTTATACAAAATACATTTTTATAGCATGAAGCATGTCTTATTTATCCCGAATACAATCAAATTAACATAGGATTGCTTAAATGAAATTAATATGCGATTGCTTGAATTAAATTAACACTTTTATATCAGTGGTTCCCAAAGTGACCGATGTGGTATTCTAGGCATCGTTTTTTTGTGAATTCAAAAAATGCAATTATAAGGATTTATATTTTATATTCCTCCAGATTTATATTGCATTTTAAAATATGGGTTTTGATTTCTGAAATTTTCAAACATTTTCCCTTTATTTATTTCGTCCAAATAAACACCTATTTATTACAAAATCGCCTTCAAAATTCAGGAAATGAAACATCCATTAAGAAGATTCAGAACACTAAAAGGCAGTAAGAATATTTTGATCAAAACGTTTGGGAACCCCTGACTTACATGTAGAATAGATTTTTAAATTCAATAACTTAATTCGTTGAATCAGTCACTTCAAGAAATTCAGAACGAAAAAAATTCAATGAACATGTTTTTAAAAAATATTAAGTTAATTATCAAGACATCGATATTTTGTTAGATTGTTGCATGCACAATGCAAACTTATTTTTAAATGATGAATAATCCCATAAAACCTATAGATTTTTAATTTAAGCATATTTTTTATTAAGCTTTTAGATTAACTGAGGTTGAGGTTATGGATTTGTCTTCCATATTTATTTCAGATGTACCTGTCACAACACTTGCTTTTTGCATTACTAATAGAGAATTTAGGTTTTTATGTAGAAAATCTGATATTTACTGTAACATATGGAGTAAGTATACATTTTGAAGTAATAACGTAAACCTAATTCAATTAATTTGTGTATATCTTCATCAGTAAATTTTTTGAAAATATTAAGTTAGATCTTGCTTTCAGTTGCCATTATTTCCCTAGTTTCTCCAAAGTGCTGCAGTACTTCCAGCAAGTGTAAGTTAAAAAGGGTTGCATGATCTCTTCCTAAAAATCATAAAACCAGATAACACATTATAATTGGTTCATAAATTTACTAACATTTATTTAGCAAATTTTAAAACAACAAATTCAATTATATCTCGCGATGGTAAATATAGTAAAGTTGCGTTCTTTTATTTAACTTGATCAAATTGGATTACTGGAGCTGCAGGTAGTATCATGACTGATGGAAAGTAATGAAAGTATAAGTAGTTTCTATGTTAAACGTCGTAATAATTGTAAAAATAAAACTACTTTAGAGATTCAGAGAAAGGAAGAAAGTCAAGAAATGTACACATTTATTTATGTAAAATTTACACATTTTTAATATGTCTCGTTTATTCAATAATATTTTCACTATGTTTACCTGATTTATTAATAAATTCATATGACTATGAAGTGAATATATATTTTTGGTTATGTTATACTATGATTACAGTTCCAACTTGAAATTGTAATAAGCCAAAAAATGCTGAACCTACATTGAAAGTTATTATAAAATTGAACCATTAATTCGCTTAATGTGATGTAAATAATATTTTTATTTTCAAGCGAAAAACAGATGAATATAAATTATATTTTTTTGCAATATTCAGCAAATTCTTTCAAAATAACCGTGCTATATTTTGCAAAGAAATTATTTTAAATTCAAAAGAATTTATAACTGCAGTGTTATAACGCAAATCAAGAACTGCTGATGGATTACTTGTCTAAAATGTCAGTAAACCAAAGTACAATCGAAAAAACAGAATCACTTCTATATTATTCATATAGGTACATACTTATATTATACTGATATGTCTGTGGTACAAACATGGAAAAATTTGAAATAATTACAGGAAACTATTTTATCTTTGTTTTCGCACACTCCGCACTAAACACAAGAATAAGGATGACTAACATTATTTCTAAAATTGTAAAGATTTTTGCTAAATTGTTATAACTAATAATACTGCTGCTTGCGCAAATAAATATTACATTAATAGCAAAATTATTAAATAAGATACGTGATAGGAATTGAAATTTGCTTTGCTTTTCTAATTCTATTAATATTATTCTTTTAGTGCTGCATTCTAAAATAATTTTGAAAGTGCCACTCAGAATGTCTAATGGAAGGAGAATAACGCTTTTCTATCACGTTTCTATGTGTAGGAGATTAATATTGTTTCTTATGGTCACATGGACCATGATGGATATAGTAAAGTTGATAAAACAAGAAGAATATATTCATTTTATATCATAAAGTGAATGAGAGTCTTGCATAAAAATACTTCACTGATTTCAATAGTATTTCTATTATAATTAATATAAAAATATTTTTTTTATAATATAAAATATTTATATACTTACAGTTAAAAAGAAACAGCATTCTCCTAATTGAGAAATATCTATAACTTTTATTCAATAGGAATTTAAGTATTTAATATTGTTGGCGTTTACTTGATGTAAATCCATTATAATTGAATATAAACCAAAATTCACTTTTGATTTACACTTTATTGGCACCATAATAGCATGAGCATGCATGAATATTCTGTTAGCATCTGAAGAAGTCGTTAGTAACGACGAAACGCGTCATGCTATGTTGTCAATAAAGTGTTTGAATTTTAGTTTATATTCAAGGAATTTAAGTACTGTCTCCTTTTCTTTATTCGTCAGTCGAACAAGACTACGATTCATTTAATTTTTATAGAGTACCAAAATTTCTTCCTTCCACCTTTTTATCTCATTCGGACCCTTCCCTATTGTGCCCTGATCCCTGTTAATTTCTTAGAACATATCTAGTATGTAACCACGTCATAACTGATAGTGTGAACTAGCACATACTTGTATACTTAAATGATGTGGATTGATACCAATGACTTGATGGAGGCGATTAGCTTTAGGGGAAAACGTGCTATTTTAGATAGATTCGCAGTCTATAAAACACCTCAATAGATAAATAGAGCGTTATCTAATTGATAGTATTAAAACTATTTCAATAACTATAAATGAGCCATATTTACTTGGTCGAGAGTTTTTGGGATGGTAATTGGATCTTTTTTAAATAGAGACGAAACGTCTTGAAGAAGAGGAAACTTCGACTTCGAGCAAACATCCCATAAGAACTTTTCGCTATATATTCAAGTCTTCATCTAAAAACATTAGTGGAAAATTGAATATATTCCAGTAAAAAATAGTAAAATCTTACTACGAAAACTCTGTTGCTATTTAGAATCTGTCCTGGCGAAATACCTTTGTTTTTAACTAACACATTTCCTCAATATTTCTATGACAACACTTTGAAAATCTTCCCTTGATTTTTTTGTAACTCCACTTCCATAACAGATTTCTCTTGTATACTTTTTTGTGTTCTGACATCAGTATTTAAATTAATTTTTAATTTATCAATAACCAGATGAATATCACAAAAAATATTTTCTATTTTTTGTGTTTAAATGTAATAACAAATGAATGTTGCATATCATACATTAATTGATAATGTCTCATAAAATATTTTCTGCTTTAGTGCCCTTCGCCAGAAGTTTCCTCTTTATCATCATTCACCTCAGAATCTGGTTCATCTATCCCGATGGACGAGAAAGAAAAATTATTAATAGAAAATTCTGTAAATATTAAACAACTTATCAATGTATTCGAAGAAAAGAAAAATAATATAAATATTGAAAAGAAACATAACAGTTCTTCAGTCACTAATGGGATCTTAGCAAATAATGACACAAAAAAGCTTATAGATGATGAAGTAGATTATACTTCGGAAAATAACCTGGAAAATCTGAGAAATTCTCTAGAGCAAACCATTTCAGATAGTTTCAATGAAGAAACAACCGATGAATTACGAAAAAATTCATTGGAGGAGGAAGAAGAAAGTTTTACTGTTGAAAGAAAATCATCGGTAGATGATACAACTATGAACAAATTTCGAACATATGTTAAGAATGTGTCCGTGTATGCCAAAAACAAACCACAATCTAAAAAAAGTACCTTATTTGAATGTTGCTTGATAGTTGAATGGAATGCTGATGTAAGAAGGATAAAGTTTAAATTCCCACATGATGTGAGTAAATCTCTTATTTATTGAAATAAAAATAATTATATTTAAAGGAATTTTTCACAACTATTTCTTGAAAAACGTAAATTTAACATTATGGTAGTTAAAAGCATGTATATTTTTATTGTGAAGCCAGGTTACTGAATTCTTCCCATGGCTTCTTACAATTAATCATTAAAGAGCAATTTTTTGAGGGTGTCCTTGGACATGATTGTGAGAATATTCTCTTTACAAATCAATAAGTTTGATGAAATTATGCCCACGCTTGTTTTGAAGCAGTTTGTACAAATAAATGAAATTTTAAGCTTTTAATTGCATATGAGTAAAGCATTATTTTCATTGTGAACGTTTTCAAAAGTACGGTTTGTGCTTCCTTAGCAAATGATGCAAATAATAGGTTGGACATATAATGGAATAGGTTGAATTAATTTTATTTTTTCCGTATTTTATTGTTTACAATAATAATCATCAAAATAAACTCAACTCATAAATTTAAGCAATAGTAATTATTAAATTAAATTGAACTCTTGGTTTAATGTTTCCCGATTATATTTAACATGTTGACAAATTATTGTTGTTAAATATAATCGTGAAACATTAAACCAAGAGTTTAATTTAATTTAATATTTAATTATGGTTCACCAAGAGTTAATCGAGAATTCAATCTCAGTCAATAGTAATTATATATTTATATTATATTCAGTTATGACCTAAACAAAATTTCTAGATAATACCTTATTTTTTAAATAATGAAATTTTACTTTGTAATTTCAGGTACAAGTGCCTCATAAAATCGAAGATCTCTGCTTTCCAGATGCAGCCTATGGTCCATTAGATAAAACTACTAATGCTCAAACATATTCTTTAGTGATAACAAACGATAAAGGTGAACGGACGTTCGGATATTGTCGTAGAGTTGTACCTGAAGGTAGCAATAAATGTCTTCCCATTGCTTATTGTATACTGAGTAAACATAAGTCTCCTAGATTTTACAAGAAAATACTTACCGAATTAGAATCTCGCCATGGAATATCAGAATATCATAGAAATAACCTACTTAAGGCTTTCTTCTACAATAAATATCCTCAACCTGGAGAAACAGTCACAATAAAACTAGGTGATAACGATCCATGCCAAAATAGCAAAGAAGAGGAAAAGGTTACAAGAATAAGTGAATCTTTGGAAGATTCTATAGAAAGCAATTTTGTGATTGTAAATAAAAAAGGAGAATTTGAATCTTTATCAAAAAATGAAACTACAAAATCTAATAGTAATTTTTACCATAATTTCGATTTATGTGAAGAAAGTGGAGATATTATGTTGAACCTTCACCATGATCCTATATTTGAAATATCAGACCTTAAAGATTTACATGAATTGCCAATAGATATTTTACACAAGATTTTTGCATCATTATTGCTCGAAAGGAAGGTTATATTAATAAGTTGTCTTCTAAGGTAAATCTTTTAGAATATTTAATTTTGTTTTATTTAATCACCTTTTTTCATACATTTCATAACAAAAAGTGCCAATACAATAATGTTTCATGTAATTATTGACCTGTTAATAAAATCTTGTCATGTGTCCACTCTCAAGCATATGTTGTTGGGTACTAAGAATACAATTAATTTATATTCATATGAAGGCTTGTTTGAAACTCACACAAATTAAAACATGGAAATGCTTCATTATCAGATAAAATTAGTGAAGTGTATTGAACTATAAGTACGATAAAGCATTTGATGTATTTTTGATATAAACAGCATTACCAGATAAAATTATCGAAGTGTTTTGAACTATAAGTACGATAAAGCATTTGATGTATTTTTGATATAAACAGCATTAAACGCCCTTCCACTTCAAGTGGAATACATTTACACATTTTGATCCTGATATAAATTACAATTGACTATTCACTTCAGTTTTATGTGTTTTATTATTTAATATTAATTTTCATTTTAATTGGAATAAAACTAAGTAGTTCTGTAATTTTCACTATAATTCAGTCAAACATGACAATATTATTTCGCCAACACAGAGGCTTCATCAGATGTAGATGATAAACTGCATCTTAGCTGTCTATATCTACAACTACATCTGATGAAGCCATCTTGTCATCAAAACAATATTGTCATGTTTGACTAAATTCTACTGAAAATTACAAAACTATTTAGTTTTATTCAAATTATGTTGTTAAGTTTTGATCAAGTATCGGCCCAATCAATTAGTGATGTTGCATTTTATTAAGTTAATTTTATTTCAGTAAATTGTCGTCATGTATTGAAGCCTTACAAGCTATTATTTATCCCTTCACGTGGCCTCATTCCTTTATACCTGTGTTACCCAAATCATTATGGGAGTTTGTAGAAGCGCCAACACCAATAATTTGTGGAATCCTCTCAGTTGAAGTAATTAACAATCATGAAATTGAATATGTAAGTCTATTACTCTCATTGCTTTTCCTTTTATTTGTTGTCATTTGATTCTGATTAACACTATCTCATGAAGTAATTTCACTATCCTATCTCAGCAGATTATAAAATAATAATGAATACAAATGAATCATTTTCATTTATAGAAAAAGAGGAATTAAGATTCTGATTTCTGTCACGTATTTGATTGTCGCCAAGTTGTCTATTGAAAAATTTTAAATATATCCGACTCATCTAATAATTTTCAACTTTTGTCTAGAAGTCCAAGTTGATATTTGTTGTTAATTGAAAAGTTATGTCATATAGTCAAGTTGTTGTATAGGTACTATTAGTCAATTTCAATAATTTTGTTTGTTTTCGAGTTATTACAGAAGTAAACTTGAAAACTAATCTAATTCTCAAATATGAATTCTATAATTGTATTATTATGAAAAGAGCAATATAAAAATAATCAAGTTTGTACTCATTTTGTTGTTAATCCTAAAATGTAAATATATATATATATTTTGTTTTTCAATATCTTGACTGAACGTATTACTACACGATTCCTGTTTCTTTTCAAGGGTATTGTTGTTGACTTGGATGAGAAATGTATACTCAAGGAAGAAGGAGATGAAGATAAAGCTTTAAGTAATTCAATGTACAAAGTGTGGAGAAAAAACTTGAACACAAAAAATGTAGCACCTGATCCAGAAGGATATTCATATAATTTGACTGATGCTTATATTCAAGTTTTTGCAATGGTGCTCAAGAACTACAGGGATTATATTGTGAATGGAAATTTTCAGGTAAATATTATTCCTAACAGAATGTGGTAATTTTGCAAGAAATATAAACACATTTCTAGCCTGAAAAATCATTTACATCAGTACCTTACTGATGAAAAATTGAATATAGAGAACACTGCATATAAAAAGGTCTGATAAGATTAAGGTTTCAGTCTATTGTTTTTTTGGACTGAAGACTCCTATTCTTGTCTATCTTTCATTAGTAATCTTTTTTCCCTTATTTTAATGAATAAATCTTCCTGTTCACTCATCTTTTTCTGCTCTAGATATAAAGACTTTTTAAAACAATATATTTATATGATTTTATGCATTAATTAGAATAATGCTTTTTTTTGGGCAGTTTTTCGTTCAACAGAGATTCAGTATGTATTCATTTACATAATGTACATCTGCTCTTCCACCTAACCTAACTTGATAATTAGTAATGAGCAGGAGTATATGCAAATTGTTTTATTTACATTTATCTATTCAAATATATTTACAATTGTGAAATTTGTAACAGAAAGAGGCTTTCATCAGATCTGGGAAAACTAGGGGCATCCGACGATTCTTGAACTGGTTTACTGATACTACCATGTTTTCAACATTTGTTGATGCTGTAATTACAAATTCTCAAGACTTCTCACTTTTTGATAAGAAAATTGCTCTTTATGGTAATTCTGGTTTGTCATTAGATAAATTGTTAGACTGGAAACTTTGAATAATTTTAAGATATTGGTAGATTGTACATAATATTGTATTATATTTTTTTATTTTTCTACTACATTATATTTACGACACCTTTGATAATTAAAGGTATATTTTTGTTAATAAGCAGCTTTAATGTTTGAACAACTAGTGTTATTAAGCACATTATGTGATATAGTTTTAAATAAAAAACTTGATTTTTCACTGCATTACTTTTATTATATTATATAAATAAATTTTATATATATATATATATATATATATATATATATATATATATATATATATATATATATATATATATATATTTACTGTTCTTTATGGTTATAAATCAGTAACCAATTATTGTAATATGTAAATAGATAACAAAATCAAATGACAATGATGACCTTTAATTTAATCTTTTCACTATAATTCAGTATTTAATTATTTTCACTAGTACTTCACATTGTTCCAATGAATTGACGACTGAAATAGTTATACAGTAAAATCTCCATATTAACGGATGAGAAAAACGCGACCCAGTTTCCTATATTTCGCAGCTAAATATTGCTGTATCGCGAATCTAATCGGTACATATATATTATTAAGAAGGATTCCAATACGTACCCAACCCAAAACGCGTTGTCAAATGAACTAATAAGTAATATAGACCTCATTACAAGAACTATGCCCAAAGTATGTTGTTAAATTATTTTGCCGTGGTCGGTGTTTTTGAATATGTAAACAAACAGATTTATAGGAACTTTAACTCAATGCATTAAGTATATTGAAACAAACTGTATATATAATTAAATGTTTTAAATTAAGCAGCATATATACTGCCTCACTTAGACAGACACGTCAACACGACGAGCAGAACCGTCGCGACGGTTCTGCTTCAACCTATGGACTAAGGAATAATCTAGGCCTTTTATTACATTGAGAGACAAAACTTGAAAATTATAACATGAATGTTATCGAATTCTGGAAGTAATGTGACATGACAAAACCTTGCACCGTCAACATAAAAGAATCATTGGAAGAACTGAAACCATACACATTGAAAGCATACTTGAAAAGTTTTATTTTGTCACCTAGGAACGTACTCCCATATTTGGGATGACTATTCCATATACAGTTTCCATGAGGGGATTACTATTCCACGGCTTCTGTATTCGCGGTATATTTATGTAACATATACCCCGCGAATAGTGCGATTTTACTGTACGAATACAGTGTCATACAAATTATCTCAATCATTATCTAACCGCTGCCTTGCATGTTTTTTATTGCCAGAAATTATTTTTCTCTTTTTAAATGTCGATTCACCGGGAAGCCCATCTATGCTCGCTATGATTTTTTCTTTAAATTCTCGCACTACTGGTTCTGGCTCATAACTTACAGGAGGTTCATAATATTCTTGTTCAGGAAGCTGCCAATCAACAACGGGCCTAAAATTTTCTTGTGTTATAATTTCTAATCTTCATTTTCAAATTACGGATATACTAACGTTTCTTTCACTGTTTGCCACTTTCCATATGGACTTGGATTTCCTGGTTCAATTATAGGACCTGGAGTTTCCAGAGCAATTTCATCCACGACCCTTCTTGACTTCATTTTTTCTCTTTCCAAACGCGCTCTTTCTTCTTCTTCCTCTCTTTTAATTTGTTCAGCCCTGAAAATGTGTACAAAAACTTACATACAGGATTTTTAAAAAAATAGTAAGTGCTAATTACTGAATTAAACCTTGACGTCGTCTTTCTTTATCAGCTTCTTCCAGTTGGATTTTTGTCTTATGAAATGTTGCCTCCCTTTGTTCTTCTAGAGTTAAATATCCTTCAGATGGAGCTTCCCATACTGTTTCTATGAATATTCAAAAATAAAAAATTGTAGAGAATATAAAAACAAACTCATTTACTTAAAACAAAAGATCAATCTGGTTTTATAAGCATATTACTTTATGACTGAGATTTAATTCTCGCTTAACTCTTGGTGAAACATAATTAAATATCAAATTAAATTAAACACTTGGCTTAATGTTTCAAGATTATATTTATCAACATGAATTAGTCAACATGTTTCGAGCGTGAATGCGGATGCGAGCGAAAATGAGCTCACGCTCGAAACATGTTAACTCATTCATGCTGTTAAATATAATCGTGAAACATTAGGCCAAGAGTTTAATTTAATATATTACTTTATATACCACTGCCTACATTTCACTGAAAAAGTGTCATTTACTTAATATATGTTTCAGTCAATGCTTCGCTATATGTTCAAGAAAATAAAAAGCGATTTGTAGCAGCCTAAATAAAACGGCAGAAATTATGAGAAATAATATCATTAAGCGAAAAAGAATAGTTTGTCAACAATAGATTAAAATAAATTCTAGGTTCAACAAGCTGGTCGATTTAAGTACAACAGCCTACCATTTGTTACTGTATTCCAATAATAAAGATGACCTTCCTTTGACTTCAACTCATGCCATATCTTTGCAGCTCCTTTAATTTCTAAATTCTCATCTTTCAACTTTTGATTGATAGCGATCGAAGTTAAATCTGCATTATTCTCTATATCTTTTTTGTACGCCTCCAAAGCTGCTTTTTCCATTTGCTTCAAGGAATAATCCTCCCTTTCCAATGCCTTCTGAGCTTTGCGACTGTTTTTCGTGATAGTATTGAGTCTTTTCTTAACATTTTCTTGATGCCTTTTCCCATTTTCATGAAACTCGACGCTCTGAAATAAGTAAATCACTTATTGATCAAAACAGTGAATTTTAAGGAAGCATAATTTAAATATTATCAAAATGAACAAAACTTGAAACTTTGTTATCATTAAAATGTATCTGCAACCAAAATTTTTCGAATAATTGAGAATCAATTACATAAAATGTGTTATTATAGTATAAATGATGATCATTATAAAGAGAAAACTCACAGGTTTGTTATCAGCAATCCAGCATTTACAAAATTCACAGTATTTTCTTTCCTGTGAAACCCAATAGTCAGCCCTAAAAAAATGCAAATAAAAACATGTAGGAAAAGAATAATCTCACTAGCGCACATTTTTCTTTTCTTGAGAATCTTGCAATAAAGTCTGAACCTACCAACGAATCCACTGTGAGATTGGAGTACTCAAATTCCATATGTTAACAATATAACGACTAATAATTTTTTCCAACATCTTCTACACTTTACTTATCATTTCACCTTCTATGGAGTCATATATATTATGCTACGTATTTTTAAAGATATCATTTTATATATTGAAGAAACATTCACAATTATAGACTAAAATGCAAAAATAAATATTTAAACTGGTGACCATATATTATTTGTTTAGCAACGTTTTCAAATGTGAATTCCAGCAATGTAACTTTTGTAATGTAATGTTTTGTAACTTAATCTAGTTTGTAGATTAGAGTTGAAATTAATTAATTTTAAGGATACTAAAAACTTAGAATGTCTAATACAAGTGTTATTCCTGCTTAATACTTTTTCAAATAATCTACACAAAGTTTATTTATAAGTACGTTAAAATTTTTTGCTGAAAATGTGACAATGTTTTATCAAATTTGGATGACAAATGTCAAAGTTTTGCATTAATTTTCTGCAATTAAATTTATCATTGAAATACAATCAAAATATGATTATTCAACGCTTAATTAAAGAATTAAATCAGTTGAAGTAAAAGTCAAAGTATGTCCTACAATTTGCATCATTGATAAGTTATTCTTTTATCATTATTCATGACACCAAAGCAGACGTTATACTGAATTTTGGTCTAACAGTGTTGTGTATTGATCGTATAATATTAATTGAATACATCAATTCAATATAATAATTGAGATGTCACAATACAATAATTGAAATCAAAAACTAGAGGACCATTAAAAATTTTTAATACTTTAACAACCCAAGTACAATATAACATGACATTTAGATAATTTATATATTTATATAATATAAATTTAGGTATATCAACAATTTGACACTTAAAAATACTGGTTGGTTCACTAGTTCAAAGAAATTGATAATTATGACCCTTTCCATCGACAATTAGGTTAATTAACTGCATTTCAATTTATAGTGATCAAACAATAAAACATAATATTATAGATATTTTAACTGTTTATTAACCCAATTTTTTAACTGTAATAGATTAAAATAATTTGTCTCAATTTTTATAATAAAAAAATTGATTAACTTAGTCAAGAGTTGATACAAGAACTAAATTAAGAATTACTAAAAAAAACTCATGTCTAACGCATTCCATGTATTCTTACTTTGATTTTCCAAATTAAAATGCAGTTAATAGTTTTTCAGCACTTGTACGGAATTTTCCTTGAACTATGTAACTATCCTAGAAATTGAGAACATTGGTCGGATTTAAATTAGTTGATTAATGAGTGACTAGAAAAGAGAATTTTTACATATAGTAATACTATATCATACTAATGAGGAATCTTTATAATATAATGACTTATAGATTAGTTTGATAATTGGTAATTCTTTTAATTGACTAGGTCTGAGAAAATCGAATACACAGTATTCACTAATAACAAGATAGGTACATTAACAGAATCAGGACAAAACTTGATTTTTTTTGTTGATGGACATAGTTATATAATTTTACAACTACAATTGCAAGTACATATATAATTCGGTGCTGTTAATTCTTGATATATATATATATATATATATATATATATATATATATATATATATATATATATATATATATATATATATATATATATGAGCATATATGTGTATGTATAATTGACAGAAAAAATTTACTATTTGATAGTTGGTGAGTGAAATAATTTTATTAATTAAAAATTTACAAAATAATTAATTCTTACAAGAGAAGAGAACAAGGCATCATATTATTTAAACAATGTTTCTATCTATTTGACATTAAGTTAGAAATAATCTTTTCAGAAGCGATTAACGTAAATAACCTTCGAAGTCGCTTTATTCGCCAATCTTATTTAGAAGTTCTTTCTGATTTTTTTTATAGCTGCGTTGGAACGTTTCACGTTGAGCTTAAAAAATTCAATATCTTTTTTGGTAACATTGGCTGCACTATGGCTATATAAACTTAAACTTTAAGGCAGTTTAGCTACGAGTACTTTTCTTTAAGATGATGGCGGGAGTCTTTCGCTTACAGTTCTTCTTGGAGTGAATTTAAACTGGCCGTGATAAACTGAGTACTTTCTATACCTATACAATGTAATGTTTCATTTGTTTTGAAACTAATCAAAAAGATCAAAACTGACAAAAAAAGAGATATTTTTCTCGAGATATAGCTTAATGAAATATCTGAATCGACAAAGGGAAATGGTGTTGCTATATATAGTATAGGTGAAATATGAGCAAATTGCTTCCATTTCACATTTCTGTGTATCAATCGGAAAGGTATGCTAAGCGCAGAAGAAAATATAATGCCAAAAAACAGTCGTAGAAACTAGTGTGTGTTTTTAAGAAAAAAGCTTGGACTTGCAGAATGAGCCTTCAAGGTAGTTAAGGCTATGCAACCTGTCCTTGGCGCCTTAAGAGTACCACTGCTAACGATGGAATTTCACGAAGAAGTAAGTATACTGTTAAACACGAAACACTGCGCTGAATGCCATGAAGAAGATTGAAAATAATGTGTAATTGTAAAATTTGAGTTCACCAGGCTTGTGCTATTTCGGAGAAATCCGATCAGTACATTTGCAATTATTGTATGGCCTAAACGATTACGTACTTACTGGCCGGTATTAAAGGTCAATTATTTAGTCTGGTATTCCTATTCTCTGAATTGCAATAAGAAATCCGATTATTTCGGAACGATTTGGTTATTTGTTATTTTTATTAATAGCACAATAGTTCTAATAAATATGTTAGGGGATATTGAACTTGTAACCTTAGATATTTCGATTGTTTTGTGGATAAACCTTAACATGACCATACTGTAGGACCGTTTTCCTATACGTAGTCTGGCAACGTTATTACTACACCATATATGTACGTGTCCTATTATGCATTTGCATCTCAAAAATAGAACATTGAAGTGGTGGCGATCGGATGTAGTATACGTCTTACGCAAATTCGAGAATTGGCACGGAACTGCCACTTTTACCCGTGAAATACAAAAGCAGACATCCGTTCGTCAGTCGGGCAATTTTCATGAATTTATTACCTACGGTGACGCGAATAAATATTTTCTTAGCCGTCTCGCCAAATGAGTTTTGCGGTTCGCGCTATACGTTGCCAATATTACGTCGGGAGCGCGAAAAGACGTAACGACTGGCTGGCAATTCATTGATACGTTTTTTTGGCGCCAAACAATGTAGTTGTTTTAGAATTGATGTGTTTACACGTCTGAGGCATACTCACATTATGATCGCTTTGTGATTTACACGATATTTTTCGTAAGATTCGTCATCAGAACCGGCAATGACCTTTGAATATTCAATTGGTTTCACCATTCAAGTTTTATTGTATTAAGTTTCAAAGAACGCGACTATATTTCATTGAAATATACTTCAAAACTTGTTGTCCAAGCGTATGTGTATAGGAGTTTTTCTATGGATATGATTTTTTAATCTAAAGATAAAACTACGCCGAATAAACAATGTGTAGTTTTTAAACTTAGTTGTAATGAGTACAATTAATTTTACATAGGACAAACAAGCAGTAACTTCGTTGAAACATCCAAATAACATCGACTGTGCTTCAGGCCTTTGGAAAATCGAATTTTGCCATACAATTTCTACACTCCGGGCATAATTTTCCAATTGCAGATGATTTAAAAATATTACACTCAGCTTTAAACGGCAGAAAACCAGATACTCTAGAATCCTTAGAAATCTATGAAAACAATAAAAATACCACCGTCAACTTGTTATAATATTTGTAAGGATTCCATCACTCTAATGAAAAGAATACACCGTGGAGTAAGACATACTTAGAAGAACAATTGCTTATCAACTCTGGAGTTATACTGAAACAATTCCAATTTCGTTATTCATGGGCTTGAACATGCAGTACCACGAATCTGCAGTAACAAAATGAAAAATGTTGTGATAAAAACCAAACTGTATTCTTCTCTATAATAAAATTATCTATGGACATGTAAATTTATAAATACATACCAGATGAGGCATCAGCCTTAACATTAATACATTTAGAAATTTTATGAGAAAGTTATGTTTTCGGAGTACTAAAATAAAATGTCTAAGTATGTTTGGCAAGGGGGTCCCCGAATTGTGCTTGATTTTCTAGGGGTTCGTGAGCTGAAACAGGTTCAGAAACGCCGCTTTAGAACAAACGCACTCACCAGAAATGTAACTGTAAAGAGTACCGATAAATAAGCTATATCTGGAGTATTCGGCGCATCACTAAAATAAATACCATCAATTAAGCATCATGATCAACAAAAGCGCCAGGGGGTCGATGAATCGATTATACTCGACTCCAGTACATAACAAAGTATTTATAACGTGAATATTTGAAGTATTTATAACTAGATTAGTTTCAATTTGAGTAATGTTTAACTCTTAGGTAAAACAAAATTAAAAATGACAAATATTAACAAATAATTAATCCACAAAAGACAAGGAAATTCTTTCTTGCTCTCGTAGAGGAACCAACGTGTTAGTGATATAAGTATTTTAATTAATTTAATTTATTTCTTATGCATTTTATAAGAAAAAATTATTCTCTGCACTTCTCCTTAAATGTTTAATTTTCTCAAAAAATGATAGGTTTGGAAAAGTTTTGCTTCACGTCATAATATACGGATAAAGATCAAAAAGTTTGAAGTTCAAAAAAATGAAAAAATTATATTTATCATTTTTTATTATAAAAAAATAAAGAATTAAGAGTTTTGCGACTACTAATTTTTACTGATTAAAATGACTTGACCTTACGAATTTATTTTTTTTACGAAAAAAGGGAAACATCAGTTTTATTTAGCCCCCACTAACAATTTTATTTTCTTTGACACTTCTTCGACGGTTGGCTTCTTGGAATGTTACATTAACCTTCTCGTATAAGATTTTTACAGAAAACTTTAAATTCAGTATTTGACAGAAATCCTAACATAATTATAATAAAAGACAATAAGGAATATTAAAATTTGTGTTATTCCCACTTATACTACCATTATAACTTACGTAAAGCTTTAGCATTTTCAAGGATGTATATAAACGAAAAAAGCGTACAACTGTCGAAATGTATAGTATAACGCAAAATACTTAGCTAAATTCCATAGAAATTGTTGAATACACTCGACATATGTTTCGGGCTATTAACCCATTATGAAGAGTTCAATTAATTAGTTAATTGTGGTAAAAGTAAAATATTAGAAAAACGAGGTAGAAAGTTATAATGTTAGAGTATTGAAACAATACTATTGTCTTTCAATATAACAGTGGTAATTGTTTGAAAATGCGACGAAATACAATTAAAACATTTTTCAAAATTTCATCAATTTAATCATTCAATGCGAAGAAAAAGTAAAAAGAAATCCACATTAATCGACTTGTCCTTTCACATGTCAAATTAATATTTACCTACTTGAAGTGGTTCGAAATCGATGCCTAAAATAAATACATCAATATTGTATCAATCATAATAAGTATGAAAAATCAATGGGACGGTGAAATTCGGACTTAGATATTTGAAGGGCTCAAAGGTTTTTTTTCCTTTGGGGATATAATGTATGACTTGGTATTAAATTTTATCACAGATATGGTACAATCAGACTAGATTTAAGGAATATGTTAACAATTTTTTTTACATAATATAATGTTGACGAATTAATTGGGAAAATGCAAATTATCTTTGATTTCTTCATATGTTAAGATGTATACCAAGTGTATATATTGTCAAGTGTTTAAAAAAACATACTAAAAGGAATTTAAAAAGTATTTTAAGGTATTAAGCAATCTTTTCAATTTTTGGCATATACTTACATGTGATCCAGAAAAGTGAAGTGCAGATTGAATTATAAAAGGGATAACAGGTCAAAAAATAAGGGTGCTTTTTTATTTAAATTTCTTCCAAAAAGTCGATAAGGAAAGTAAACTGAAAACTGACTAATTAAACAACATTCTCGTATTTTAGAAGTAATTCATCATTTCTCATGAACGTGGTTATTTCGAATTGAAACTTATAGTATTATAACACAATAATTTTAGTTCGAATTATTTGAAAATATTCTTTCCTCTGACTATTCTTTTCTTCCAAACTTGAGCGATCACAGTGAAATCCTGGCAAAGTTTACAGTTTGAATAACTCTAATATAATACGTTGATAGAAAACTTTTAAGAGCACCTTTATTGCGTAGAATGCCCAGTGAAAAGTTGCAGATTTCGAAAATAATTAAAAAGTAACAAAATAACCATATACGTGATGGTCAAAATTAATTAGATTTTCGTCTTATAGTTTTTTTTTTAAGATATTTAAAAAATAGATTATAAAATTATCATTTGAAGGGTTGCATATCTGTTATTAATCGTTTTTGGAAATAAGTTTAAATAAAGAAGTAACACCTACAAAAATGTATGTAAATAATGCTGAAACTTTTTTATATCAATACAGTTAATTATATATTCTAAATAAATGTTGTACGCTAAAAAAAGATATTCAGTTTTGTCAAGTGATCACCTATAAATATAAACACCAATAGCCTCACGTCTTAGCACTTAATGTACAATAATTTGCATTTTCCTTAATACTAAGGGCACTTACAATTTGGTCACTTCTATCAGAATGGGATAATGAATATTATCGTTAAATTCGACATTATCTAATAAAGCTAAACGTTTGGACCAGACAACATCATTATAGTTGACGATTTTCTTGCACGACAACCCTTTCTCTTCCGATCGTTTCACGAAACTCTCCAAAGTGTTTCCTCTTTCGGGAGCCATAACTAAGGCCAAGCTAGCGGGAGCTAAACTCCTCCACAGACATTCGATCAGATCGTTTCGGGCGTCGTCGAAAAAAAGGCAATCCGCGCAAAGGATGACGTCGTAGAACCCGCTTAAAGAGGCGTCGTTCCACTTGAGCACCTTACAATCTACTGGACAATCGAATTTGTTGCACCTTAACGTAGTCTGCACGTTCTCGACGGACGCCTTGTTGCCGTCGGTGACGGTGACCGACTTGGGGCCGCCGTATTTGGCGACGAACAGCCCCGCCAGGCAAGACATGCCGCCGCCGAGTTCTAGCACCCTCTTATCGCGAAAAATACTTAAATTATTACATACGTAGTAAGTGAGAGTCTCCTCCGAAGGCCATATGCATATGTTTCCGGTGTTATTAAAGCCCATAAGGTCCTCCGCGGAAAAGGTGCGGTTCCTGTGTCCCACATTCACAAAGTATCGAACATCTTCGATCTGAGTGGAGTAATTGTACCACGTGCGCTTGTTCAGTTGGTCAACTATTCGAGGATCGGGCGAAATGAGTGGCACAGAAGGAAGTTGCTGCGTTTGTAGAAGCATAAACGAAGATATTCGACGTACCGAACATTCGTCAGTCGGGCTGGAGGGTTCGCTTCCGGTGGGACTCTGGAGAAGAAGGGGGTTTTAGGCCAAACTATCTACAATCTGACGCTTTTGGTGTTTATCTAATTACAATATATTGATAAAAAAAATTATGGTTCACGTATATAACTCTATGAACGGTTAAAATGGTCCAACGATGGACAGTTTTTGGGCAACCCAATGGTTCTAACCTTGTCTGCTATTATACACATTTTTGGCAGATATTTGATATTCCCCAAACTTTAAGTGATGTGTAAATCCGTCACCCCCGTGTATAAGATATTTATACAATGTAATGCTCAACATTGGACGGTGTTCACCACATCGTGCGAAACCGTATTTTTTTTATTTTTCTCTAATGAAATCGGATAATGCATAGTTATTTAAGTGAAATTAAAATATTGACATTATTATCTGGGTTTGAGATATAAATAAAAAAAATAAATAATCGTCTCTCATCATTTTCTAAACGTATTGCCATTCGCTCTGATTGGGCCCATTAATTACAAAAATAATTATGTAAAACGATATTTTTCTTTGAATTTCGAATTTTTTTTCGATTTCAACTATTTAACCGATAACATGCTATTAATTTCCTTAAGTAGACGACAATTTTGATATATTTTAACAAAAAAAATTGATATAAGTTTGCCACTTCATCACAAATAATGAAAAAAATTCTGTTCTCACTTACAACACAACATTTTAAAATTAAAAACTGAAGGTACAAATACGCCCAAAGTATGCTTCTAAAAAATTTCAGTTTGGATTTCACTTGAATGTTTTAGAAGGCCAAGCTTATAAACTCATTGAAATAAAGATGAAAATTTTACTAATCAATGATAAATAGAAAAAAAACAAGACAAAAAAATTAGATTTCAGAAGTATTTGAAAATAGACGGACAACATGCGGACAAAGGTTAAATATTTTAAAACGGAAGATAACATAACCAAGATAATTCTGTAGTTGTTGGTAGACAATCAGAAAACAATGATTTCCTTACTGTCTAGATACAATATTATATAAGCTTAAACAGGTAAAACACGATTTGAAAGAAATGGTCATCAATGCCTATTAATCAAGGCAACAACATTTTCTAAGGTGTTATATTGATAAGATATTTTGCTGCCTAATTGCACTTTCTATAAACATATTCACAGGTAGAATATTAATAATGTTATTTTTTATTAAGAGTTTTGGCAATTTTTGAAATGCCCTGCCTATTATTGTGATAAGGGACGATATTCAAAGAACGTTATTTAATTTTAATCAAAACGAAATTGAATAAATTAAACAAAAATTCATTGATTTATTCGTTTTCTAAATGAAAATATGTGAGAATAATTTTTTTTCGAGTAGGAGGGTAACATATGAAACTGTTATATTGAATTATATGTTCTCAAATTATTTTGAATGAATAATTTCCTATATTATTTTTAATGAATGAGATTGAATTCTCGCTTAACTCTTGGTGAAACATAATTGAATATTAAAATAAATTAAACTTTGGCTTAATGTTTCACGATTTATTTAACAATATGTACAGTATGTTTCGAGCGTTAGCTCATTTTCAAGACTGAGTCTTGAAAATGAGCTAACGCTCGAAACATGTTGACTATACATATTGTTAAATAAATCGTGAAACATTAAGCCAAGAGTTTAATTTATTTTTTTATATTATTTTTAATTATCTACATCAAAGAAACTTGTAAATTGCATAACAATTCTAAAGGCTTTAAATAATAGCACACCTTCATTCTTGCAGAAGCATTACTCTTTTAATATTATGATTTATCAAAAATAAAGTGTTTTGTTTGAAATACCTCATAATATATCATGTATGATTTACGAATCCTATCGCAGAATGAGTTTACCCCATTCTGGCAAGTGTACCGGGTTATAGACAAATTTTGTTCACTATTCAATTAGTTATATAGATAATCAATTTAATATTATTTAAAATTTATTATTATTTACTAACACAAGTCGACGATTTCTCACAATTAGTATTAGTGATGTAAAGTGATTCCAGTGTTTGCTAGTTTTGGCTAAGTAAGGTAACATCATCTATTTCCCATATAATAAAATGCTCTTAAGAAATACAGCGCTTAATACTTTGTCTTCCACATGTGAGTGCAGATGAACCAGATGTGTTTCATTTAACACAATGCACAATTTGTCAACGAACCAAATGTATATTTAAGAAACTACAAAAACTGGCAGATAAACTTGGCCTGCATACCTTCAATAAATTACCTAAATGAGCAAGGACACCTGAATCAAATTAGCATTCAAAAATAGAAAGCGAAAATTACGTTTCTGGGTGTAATTACACTACGGAAAGCTATAATAAACTCTTGCTAAACAGCATCTGTTTATACGTTTATACAATTGATTTTTGCAAGTTGCATTTTCAGATTTTGTTGCTTCCACCAAGAAATGTTCGCGAATATTATAAATTAGGATTTCAAATCTTCTGAATTCTCACAATTCCATTAAACTCTCATTTCATGGCTAATTAATTACTTAAAATAGAAAATATGTGTATAAAATATTAAACAATGGAAATAGTAATACTTCTTAGTTAAGTGCAAATATGTTTATTAATAAAACTTACAGCCCTTGTAGCGCTGCTTTTATGGAAGTAATTCGAAATATTGTTTAATTTTCTGAATTTTGTAACAATTTTTTACACTTGAAAACTTTTTTCAAAATTTTTTTATGCATTACTGTTATTTCACTAAGTGAATTTATACTGTAAGACATATTACCTATAAACAGTACAAAGTGATTTATTGAAACTAGTAGATTGATTTCAAGATTTCTAATGTCCCAAAAATTGACTTGGATTTTGAGCTTCAAACATTGAAATATTTAACAATTTGTTATAAGTATTAAAATTGAAAAAGTAGACATCAAAAGAGATTTTCACATTTGTTAGATGGTTATCAAACCATAATTCTCATATACAACACTAAATACAAGATATGATAATAATATTGAGATGGGTTTACAAAATTTTTGTAGTACACAGGCATACAATTTAGTACTGGTTGGGAACTATAATGAGTAATTGTGATTAATAATTTACACCACTAACTATTTTCTACAGAATAATCGAATGAACATAATATAAACAAAACTTGGTGAATAAATCATTTTGAAGTACAAATGACCTATAGTACCAAGTATATAAGATGCCAAATGACATCCAAAATCTCCGTTATTAAAAAAGTTATCAATGAATGTTGTACTCATCCAAAGATATATGAACCGCAACAAAAAACATTATCGATAACTATTTGTGTTGATCTACCTGTGAATTTGTAAATAAAAAATAATAAATGGGATAGAAACATACACCGAAATATCAAATTGTCATAATCATCTAAAATTATTAGAGATAGTTTAGAAAACCAGATTTTATAATAACATAATAATAATCAATAAGTTAGTGAAAATATATAACATATATCAAATTGTTCTGTGATCATCTAGGAATCAAAACAAAGTGATATTACGGAAGAAAGTAAGAGTTGTACAATACTATTAAATACATTAATATACTTCAACAAATTTATGTAGCTACTTTTTCATGCTTCTGTGGAACCAAATACAAGGGTGACAAAATATGCAAGCAGCAGATCAAAAGATGCAAAAAATAGGTAGCAAGGGATATTTCAAGCAACAATTTTGTACCTTCAATGCTTTAGCAAGGATCGCCCACCTTCTTCGAGCCACTTTTTTCTTTTCATGTCCAGTAAATTTTATTAACTCATTAATATCAATGGAACAATTTCTGTCGCAATCAAACACATCTTTATTTTGGTCCATAGATGCATAGCTTAGTATACAAAGTGAATTTTTCTAATTTTGCCTGAAAGGCAATAAATATCACCTCAATTAATGCATGACTTCACTTTCTTACGCTTTCATTCAGAGAAGGAACATGTGTTGACTAAATTCATTTGAAGTGTTCGGAGCTATATAACAGTGGATTCGTTGGAGTTATAAATAAATTAAGTACAAGAATTGGCCTTAGAAGTTCTTAACAATTATTGTTACTTACATGTTGATTGCTCGATGTCCAATGTAATCTAATTCTTCAAATTCTAGCTAAATATAATTCGGAGACTTATTGAACTTATATAAATATCACAATTCACTATTAAACAAAGTACTCTACTGTGTTGACAAATATAATTGTCAAAACTTTATTAATTTATTCCATTTGAACTGGGTCATGATTCTTCTTCTTCCTATTGCAATTTGTTTACTCCGAGACACTATCCAAGAAGGAACCAGGTAGTTCAGAAAGGCGAAAATTATATCTACCCTATAGTCCCTACAGTAGGTGCTGTCGGTACGTAGTCGAATACTTCCCTACAGGCTACTGGCATAAAACATATCCTTATCTTATTGTGCCTACTGGGACCGCCCTTTTCTGTTAACAACTTCTTAAGGGCCTAGGTAACTCCTTTATTTCATTAGCTACAATCTGGAAATACTGATTTGGTCCTCTGTCTGATCATTTCACTATATCAAAATTTCCAAACTAACAGAGACGCACACGGCCCGCATGCAAGCAGTTGACTATATAATCCAGCAGTGCGTAGCAGCCGTTCAGTCAAACTAATAGGATCTAGCGTAATTTCTAAACATTTCATAAGTGGGATAAAAGTAAGATTCCCAGAACAAAAATCGAAAATAATTCGATTCCTGTAATAATGGGGTCGAATAGTTTTGAATGCTCAGATTATTCTTATATCAGTAGAAAATCTGCATCGGAATGGGAAAAGAACAACGCATGAAGTAAAAAAGTTATAAATTAGAGATCACCAGGATGTAGAATTTAGATAATCCGTAGAATAAGTGGTATTAGGTAAGACATGAGTTTAGGTTCTATAATAGAAAAAAACAAATACTCATGTATATCGTTCATTTCTATTTTAAATGGATAACAGTGCGGTCATACTTTAATGTAATTAATATTTGAATTTGAATTTTTTTTTAGAAATTTTTTGAAGTGAGAAAGAAAAGAAAGCTAGGAAATCATTCAGAAAATAATTAAACGTTTTCCTTATGCATAAAACATTAACTTTGTTTACCATAATTGTGAAAATGTTAATTTCAAACAAATAATAACTACTAAAACGTATCGAATATAATATTAAATTATTATAATTATAATACAATTATTAAACGATGCTAAGCGAGTAGGACACAATATTTATAATGATAACAATAAGTTTTGTCTGGCAAAATTGATAATAGAAGTAAAAAGTTTCGGAATCAGAATAAGGGTCAGATTCATTAAATCGACATGTTTCGAACATAAATATTCCTCAGAATCACCCGATTTTGTTGGTCAGTATTGTGGAAGGATTGTCCTTACGAAATAAGTGATTACGGATTCACACAATACTTGTGGTAGGCATAACGCATCATAGATCTAACGTTTGATTTTTATCTCAAAAGAAACATACCATTCCATTTTTTCAAAAAGTAATTATATTGGAAGTATTTAATCACATTATAATAGTTTGATTAAGATTTCTTATGATGTTCTATTTTTGTGAATATTATTGAAATAATAGTTATACATATCATAATGGAAGATAATAATTGCTATACTTATAGCAGTAGATGTATTGCTTGTTTGGGACGTACAACAGAGATGCACAATTTAACAGAAAAATTTGATAATTGTTTAGATTTAGCTGGAGTACTGAAAGTCTGTTTGTACTGTGAGGTAAAAATTTATCGAAACTAACATAACGAAAATGTATAAAACTTAACTTTTTCAGATTGATAAACCATATTTCCCAACAATGATATGTGATTATTGTACGGCTATATTGAAAGAATTTTTTATGTTTAAAATGCGTTTCTTAAATAATGAAGTTATTTTACAAAATAATTTTGAAATTAAAAAAGAAGATTTATCAGATTGTGAAACTTTAGAGGATATAATTGACTCTGATTTTGATTCTATAGTATTAAAAGCAAAATTGAAAACTGATATAGAATCTGATGAAGAAGAAATAGTATTTGAAGTTGTTGAGGAAGATTTCAAGGATGATGTAGGCAATATTACTGAACAAGAAATAAATGAAATTGATAAGTATGCTGTATCTCAAATCATCAAACAAGAGGAAGAAGGACTTCATCATAAAGAAGAATTGAAGGATTATCATCGTGATTTTTTAGATGAGGCAACAAATATTTCTGAAAAACCAACGCAATTCAGGTGTACAGTATGTAAAACCTTCTTTATTGATTCATTGTCATTAGAGGCTCATTTACTCAAGCATAAAAAACATAAATGTGATATTTGTAACCAAAAGTTTGCTAAAAAAAGCTATTTAAATGATCATATGGCAACCCATAAAAGTACAAAAGATATCAGATGTCCACTATGTCCAAAAGCTTTTAAAAGCCGTCATACAATGCGTGCTCACATGAAAATTCATACTCATCCTGGATCTTATGTCTGTGAAAATTGTGGGAGATGTTTTAATCATCGAGGAACATTGAAAACTCATATTAGATTAAAACATTCAGAAAATAGAGATTATTTATGTTTATGGTGTGGAATGAAATTTAATTTAAAGGCTTCTTTAGACAAACATGTTTTGAGGAAACATAGTTCAAGGAAAAGTAGAGTTACTTATAGGTGCTCTGATTGTAATGCACTATATCTAGATAAATCAACATTAGAAAGGCATAGGAAAACGAAACACACTCCTGGTTATGAGTTGGTACCTTGTGAATTATGCCACAAAGTTTTCAGTGATAAAAGTAATTTATTACGACATAAAAGAACAAAACATAGTAAAGAGATTATAGAGGTGAAAAAAGAAGATTTGTTGGGACCTAAAGTCAAAGTAGAAAAATATATACTTAATGAATAAAATATTTGTTATATATGCAAACTTCAAAGAATGAATATTTGAATCAAAATTTGTTTTATTAAATTTTAGCTAATCCTTCAAAGTGGAAGGAAAAATATATGCTTGGAACATAACAGTTATGCATATATGGATCCTTTGTTCATTAAAATACCCCTAAGTATTTGTGATATAAGTTGTTACATTATTGTTAAACTTTATGTTTCATTTGCAAATAATGATAATGTTTCATCAAATATATTGCTAAAAGACTATTTAATAGAATTTACTCAGATAACATACAATTTATGAATAAGTAAGTATATAATATATATAGTAAGTATATGAAAAATATTTATGTAAATTTGAAATCGAAATTACACCACAAAAGTTTTAACCTCAACTGGGATACGAACCCAGGTCTCTCAGGTTTACGCCCTGTTGCTCTACCAACTAAGCTACCGAGGTCTACAATTCGCGATGCAATTCCGACTATATTTTATACAATATGTCCGTACGTGCATGGTTAGCGCGAATAATTTCATTTACTATATGTATATATTAATGTGTTAGTTTGTTACCCAGTTGTCTATATAGAAATTTGCACTAGTTATTGGTTGTTCTGGGTATGATTACTACGACTGTAATATATTATTTATTATTTTTTTAACATTTCAGAGGTTTTCCCTCCTTCAGCAGTATAAAACTAATCTTAGATGGTAAACAAATATGTATACAATTTTGGTTTGAATGAGATAATATCAAAAATTGCGAATTTGCACACGATAAAACTTAAAAAATAATTTTTCTGCGTCAAGTGAAAATTCTCTCTAATATATATAGATACATATATTTCAAAATTTGTTTTATTGCCTGTTTGAGATAGTTATGTTTATAATATTTTTAGCAATAACATTTACATTTTCAATGTAAAAACCTCTATTTTTGTTAACGTTTCGTAGTATATATATATATATATATATATATATATATATATATATATATATATATATATATATATATATATATATATATATATATATATATATATATATTTCTCTTATTGATAAGGATATATGAAACTTTCAACGTTATATATATATTCTTAATTGATAAGGACGTGTGAAACTTTCAACGTTAGATATATTCATGTGATTTTCATTGATTCTTAAGATTTGAGATGTACCTACATTTAATATAGGTACATCTCAAATAATAAATATGCATTATATGTGCAAAAGACTTACTATATATTTCTGTCTTACAATCAATAGGAGAATATGTGAGGATTGAAGTCGTTGTCTTTCATTTATTGAACGTGGCGTAACTGATGAGTACCTTGTAATACGAAACAGTAACTGTCTTACGCTTTCAATAAATATAGGCATCGATTTCAATATTCTCTAACATTTATCCTTAGAAGGATAATAGAGACATCGCATTGTTCAGGTTTCACATAACCAGCTCTGCTATAATGTTCTTTTGAATAATTTGTCAAAAAATTATCGAAAGAAAGTTATTGTATACATTGACAACGAATATCTACAAGTGCGATAATATAGCCACAGCCTAATTTTACTTACGTAAATATAGTTGGGTTGTGATATAGCACTGGAACTACAGAATTATTTTTCTTGTAGTAAATTTCTATATATATATATATATATATATATATATATATATATATATATATATATATATATATATATATATATATATATATATATATATATATATATATATATATATATATATATATACACTATATACACTAGCTGACTCGGCGAACTTTGTACCGAATAGTTAATGAATATTGGGTTACAGATTAATTGAACTTTATTTATTAGATTTGTTGCACAATATTCATCTAAGAAAAAATTGTTTCGTAGCTTGCTTTTCTATATTGCATAAAATGAACAAATACTGAATTATTTTGAAAGTAAAAGTGTGTTCTATTTTAGGATTTTAACTATAGTTTCGCAATTCTTTCAATAAGAAGATGTAAGCTTCTGTAACTGTAACGAGAAATTTCAAACAACAGAAGAAACAACTAAACTAGATAATTTTGCAGTACGCTATAGTTAAACTGATGCAAAAATTGCTGCTTTTTTGTTACGAAACCCTGAAATTTTTTAATGATAAATAGTTGAACATTCATGAAATATATGTTCAATGAAATTTTTGTTATAATTTATTCTTTTTACCACATTTATATAATGAAATAATATCGTGATGGATATGTTGAATTTTAATACATTGCACAGATGAGTGTATAGGAAGGACCGTTACTTCTTATCTTAAGGACCAATTTGCCTTTTGAATTGAAAAATTATTTCAATATAGTTAACAGCATTGTTTTGAGTTATAAAAGTTTTAATTAATGGCGAGATTGATCTGTGTATATAAGTCATTGAATCAGTCAAATTTATCTTCTTCATTACTCAGTATTCTATAGATTCCAATATACAGGTGTACCAACATGACTCATGTCAACAAAAATAAACCCTAACCCTTTCTATGCATTAATTTAGCTCAGAATTTTGGTTACATAGAAGTTACGATGCTTATGGTATAATTCTAGTATTTTGGTGCAGGCGGGTGTTGTCTTTATTTATTTATAGAAGTTTTTGATAAATATACAGCAATTAAATGTGATAATTATTTGTTTGAATAATGACTTCATTATCTTTACCTCGAGTACTCAATCCAAGGAAAACTAGTTTGGAAATTGAACGAGAAATCTTTGAAAAATCACAGGTGTGTACCTTGGCTTCAAATTGTTATGAAATATACTTCTCGATCAAAAGTAACATTCTATCTGTGTTATCATTTTTCTACATTTATTTTTCTGGTATGCCCATTTTCTAAACAAATGTTGATTCATTAAAAATTATTAAAATTAGTCCCTGTCTATATAAACAATTTTGATTTTAAGTATCTACATCCTGTGAGCTGCTTTCTAAGCTCAATTCATTGTTTTGATATCTGGAAAAAAGTGTACACAGGTCATTAGTTTTGTTTTCCATTAATCAACTAATTTGTACAGAATATAATAATTTAGAAGTATTACAGGAGGATCATTAACAATGTATATAGCTTTGTAAGTCCAAGGAAAAAATCATGATGTGTTAGGATAGCATTATTTTTATCAAAATTCTACCAAATTCTTTAATCATTTCATTATATGTATAGTGCTTCAACATGAGATGTCTGTTTGAATTGTACTATATATAGATTTTAAATTTCTCCTATTACAATGACTAAGCAAATCAATTTCTACTTATAAAACAATTGTTTTCATATCATTCGTACATTTAATTTCCATAAGTATTCAGTTAAGTGAGTGCTGAATTCTTCAGTGATTTACAAAGTAATTATAATTTTTCTATATATACTTTGAATTATCACGTCTGTAGTGCATGAAATTATTATTTTGTAGTTTTTTTATTTAACTATTTCTGTTTAAATTTTTTTGACTTTTCAATAGTATCTGTTAGTTGAACTTTGTCTTGAATACCTATATTCCCAAATAAATCCATATTATCATTTTCATGAATACTTCATTACATCATTGTTTGCAGCTCAAGTTTTTTTTCCATGATATATGTTGGAATATTTTACTGGACTAAAGGTTTTATTATAAAACTTTATTTTTAACCATGACCAAACACTAGTTGGTCTATTAAGCAATTATGTAAATACTATAAGCAGAACATATGATATAATTCACAATATGTGAAATAACATTTCATGATCCATTTGAAGCTTTCATGTATCAAATTAATTTTCTATCATTAAGTGTGAAAATCTGCTTTAAAATAATCTATGGGTGACAACAATAATACATTTTTTATCCTCAATACATGTAACCACTACAAATTTTTGTGTTCCAACAAAATGTACAATAGAAGCAGGATAGATTTCTATTCGATTATTCTAATTGAATTATTACATTCTTTTTCTGTCAGTATAGATGAAAATGTAAAATTACAATAAAATTATTAATCCATGAAACCAATAATTTATATTCATCAAATATTGAAAATTAAAATTCAAATACTTATTTTTGATAAATTTATAATTTTTCAATTGTATTGTTCAATATGCACATATCGATATAAATATTCATTAAAAAATATACCAATACATGTGTATATACATACAGAATATTACCCCACCTATTAAATCATCTGAAGCTAAATATCTAGTTTTTCAGGCATTAATATGTAATCAACTTTTATTTTTAATTTTTCAAAAAGAAAAACTTTTATTTTTAATTTTTATTATTTTTTTTATTTATTTATTTTTTTTCGTATAGAAATATTTCCTCTGCTGCCTTCAGCTTCTATAAAGATATTTTTATCTATACAGAACATTAATGGATTGTTACATCCAATGTTGATTAATATACACAAATTCTTGTGTTACTGATAAAAACATATATTTGGCTTATTAGTCAGTTGAAAATTGGGCATCAAGAACTGACTAATCTTTTGTCTCGCGTTTTTCACTCTTTTGGTTTATTGTCGTCTATTTTGTCTAATAATAGATTACTATTATAACTATGAAAATCTAAATGACAACATTTTGACTAAGTATTACCTAAATCTGTTTTTTATTTCATTTTACAAAAATTTCGATTGGAAAACATTGTTTGTCATTAAAAAAGTGTTTGAAATTGACATGAAAATATTGAATATAGAGCAATTATTTTGAAGGCAACATTTTTCATAATACTCATTTATTTCAATGATAAATGCTTGAACAAAAAAATTGTTATAACCCTATCTGATTGATTGTGGAGCTTTATTTGAAAGGATTTCAATAATAATGTAATTTTGAGTTACCCAATGTTTTTATCAGAGAATGAATGACAGTCCAACATATTTTATATCTTTCATACAAATTCTGTGTAAATAATATTATCTTCGAAAATAAGTACTCATAGATCTAATAATGCTCTTGAATTGGCTCTGCGATATTTCAGATATGCATGTTGGGTGTAATTCAGTCTAATAATTGCATGTTTTGAATTGGAATTATTAATGGCAAAAGAATATACATATCGAGACTTGGAGAAATACGTAAGTATATTTAGAAATTTGAAGCTTAACTGCATTTTATTTGCTGCGCTTATAATATTTTGCTTGGGTGGTGTTTTAGTTGAAATGATTGATTTTCAGTTATTCTGCTGATTAATGAACTGATTGAATTTCTAATTGCATTCGTTCTAGAAAAAAATCAATTTTTCAGTTTATTCAAGAAGGGATCCTGATTAGAGGGTTCAAAAATATATTTTTTGGGGAATTTTTTTACGATAATGAAATAACGCAAGTCTAGCTAACTTTTCAGATGTCCGAAAATGACAAAAAAAATTTCGAGAAAAAAATATTCACAGGCGCCCGATTGTTTTATAACAATCCGTTTTCATAAATTCAATGGACGATGAATCTACTCTGTGATAGTTTATATTTAAATGAGAGGTAATAATAAAAACTTGTCTAAAAATCACTAGTTTCGCCTTTTACAGCATTATCATTCTAGTCGAATAAAGAATTGTTCAGTCAGTGATTTTTAGACAAGTTTTTATTATTACCTCTCATTTAAATCCGTTTTCAATCGGTGGGACAGATGGAGCTCCCAATTTTCATCTGTAAATAAAAAACCAAAAACTATTTTGATTTTCATATATTTTTCTTCTATATGAACTAAGAATAATTAAAGATATTGAGAAATTCTAATGTTTTCTAAGGTTTGAAACAAAAAATGTGGTTTTTGTGAAAAAATAATTTCAATTTGCTAAAAAAAAATTGTTAGGAATTTTTTTCATCTATGTTTTCAGTTCAAATAGAAGAGAAAACGATACTGAAGCTAAAAATCCTTGGTTTGTTTCGATTAGTCGTGATAAATTTCGGGTACTTATGGTTATAATAACGCTAACATAAACCTTCTTCCTCCCCAAAAACTCGTTCCGATGAAGTTGCTCCAGACTACGGGCTGTACGAGCGTCCTTGCTGGAAACATTTGTACATCTGCAGACATCTTGCAAATTTTCAAATCGACCAGCATAATATTTAAAACTGCAGAATATCCTTCCTTGAACATTCCTGCAGCCATATATGCAGCAATTTAAACAATTTCTCTGTCATTTTTGAGGTGTTTTGAGTTGATGCGCCAGACGGTAGGGTTGAAAGATTTGTTCGAATTTTGCGTATGTTCGCCTAAGCAACGCGTTAAAAGTCTGTCGTCTGAATGTTCTTCGTAGTTTGGACGAATATTATGACGAATAGTTCGGAGTTATTCGATGGAGGGACAGTTGGGGCGCGCGCCCCCAACTGCCCGAACGTTTATAAACCTGCTCGATACCCCAATGTGTTCAGTGCTGTATCTTTGAGAATATTTTGAATTAGTCTATATAACTTCGTCTACACATTCTTTGGTACATAAGGAATACATTGAAAAAATAGAAAAATTCGAGTTTTTGAACCTTCTAAATCAGGATCCCTTTAACGGCGACCAATTTATATTTAATGATTGATAAGATAACTTGGAGAACATTAATATTCATAATGAAATACAAATTTAAATTTTCTCATATATAAAATGATAACTCATGACGCGCATTTCGAAGTACAACTTCTTCTTCAGATGCTAAATTCTGATGGTACTTCGAAACTTATTATTTAATATAAAAATTTATGAAAGGATGGAATGAAATAAGAAAAGTTTATGAGCAATTCCACCATTATCAGAAAATCAAACATATGCATAAATTTCAATTGTAACTAATTAATCGATAAAAACATTTCATTCATGTTTTGATGAATAATAATGATTAAATCAATGAATTATGTTTATTTTAGAATTCGGTGATGGTTTTAGTGGCTGATATAAATTTTTGCTTATTGTTTACGAGAACAAGTAATCAGAGGGTTATTTTTATATCGTCAACTATGGTATTGAATTGGAGTGTTTTATAGATATTCAAATATTAATCTTATCTGTTTTACGAGTTCATATGGCGATTTTGTCGTAACTCTGTGCAACATTGAACTTTGGGTACAAATATTTAAAGTTGATGTGTGACAATGAGGTTTCGTTTTTGAATTATTGGAAATATAAGTGGAAAACATTTTTCGATTATCGCCAAATGTCGTACCATCGAAAATGTAAGAAATGACACATAAAGATATTAGGACAGGTGTTCTTCGACTATTTTGCTCGTTATTCCATGAAGGGCACATTTGACTCGTATAGCAATGAAAAATTTAATGCTCTATTAATAAGCATTTCTTTACTAAGTGCGAATTTTTTTAGCGAGGTTTATCATGAGACCGATATTTATTCTATGCATATCCGAGATTTTGGATTTTTAATAGCTTTCGCTTTTCCTGAAAATGATATTATTTAGCAAAATAATATATCCTTTTCTTACATATATTATTTTAAATATTCCGTTAAGGAATATATTATAAATATATAAATAACTCATTTCGCAGATTATCATAATAATTAAAATTACAACTAGCAGCCCAATACCAGTTGATTTATGTAAAAAAACAAACAAGTAAAGGAGAGGTTGAACTCTGGAGTAAACAGACGTTGAATTAAAATCTTATTTGTTGAAATTGGCAGTTGAAGAAGATGCATAATACATTGCATACATTTCGACCGTTTTTTAATCGAAACTTTTTATAGTTTTTTTTGCAAATTAAATTAGATACAATCAAGTTTAATTTGAATTGCATAATTTTGACTAAGTATTGTTCAATTGAAGCTATCTTCAACTGAACTTATTTGCCTTGGAAAAGGATTTTTAATGTTTTGAAATGTTACCAATTATTTTTTCTTCAGAAAAAATATGCAAGGTATTTTCTGAAGATAAAATACACAAGAAATTTTTTTCAGTATTTAGAAAATGTCGAAATTTGTATACAAAGAAGAGTCCAATATGAGAAAAATTTATATTTGAAATATTCCGATTTGTGTTACTTTTATTATCTCATTATTTCCGTTCATTTTAACAACTGATTAATAGTTTGTGGCAATTTCCTGTTTTGTGTTCTGTCACCAAATATAGATGTCTCTTTTAATTTTTCATTTGAGTAAATAGTAGAAGTTTATATGATGACACCCTTGATGAATAAAAGGAAATTGGTGAGATAACTTGTTTAATTGTCGGTTGTTTCATTATTTTTATATTGTTTATATTATAAAGTATCAATTGTTTACAAAGATTGGGAGGTCGAAAAATTCATGTTATTTATTGGTCTGTTTGTTAATGCATAAATATTTTGAGAAAACTGATATTGAATAAAATCTCCAAATTATTCTGTATTCCTATATTTAATTGCCAAATATACAAGATTATAAATTCTGCAAATAGTAATTTGGTTTATAATATTACAGAGTTTATGGTACAAAATTATGTTTTACCTAAAAAACAGGATTTCTTATTTCTCAAATAAGTATTATAATATTAGTTGTGTTTCAGTTTTTGTGAAAAATAGGAATAAATTCAATGGACTTTTTAATTCATTTCAGAATGTCCTTTGGCTTATTTTAATACGCTACGCAACAAACATACACAAATAATAATCTTAACCAAGAATCAGACTAGAGCCCAAAAAATCTATATTAACTAGGTTCCTATTTGAGTTTAGATTTTAATAAAAATTTAAAACTTTAGTGATGCATTACTTCCCTTACATCAAAATTGTATTTTTAAAATGTAAATTAAGTTGCCGGTTCACCTTTTATGTCATATTCATCCGACGTAGCATAATGAAAGATTGAATAACATAATTCTGATTTACTGATTACATTATTTCAGCAACAAGCTCTTCAAAAGGCGATTAATACTCATGAGGTACCTGTTAAACAAAAACATGTACGATCAGCAATCATTGGTACCTTCCATACCCAAGGAGCAAGAACATTTTGGGCCATTGCTTTGAGACTACCATCTTTGGATGATCAAATAGTTGCTTGGAAACTGTGTCATGTTATTCATAAAATATTAAGAGAGGGTCATCCTCTATGCCTAGTGGATAGTCAACGACATGTCAAAGATTTAGATGAAATTGGTAAACTATGGGTAAGGATTCATTTTTAATTAACACATGACATCCAAAATATAAATATGCACATATATTTTAAATTAACCTGACAACTTCTTAGAAGTTATCTAATTGTTGGTGCATTGGAGGCTTTAAGTATTTTGTTGGCTGTAGTCGATTTCAGGCGTGAGAGTGTATTGCCTTGATTATGCCTATAGGTGGCACTTGCTAGGTAAACACATTCATCATTTACATTTTTGGTTCATATAATATTCATATGAGATGGTCTTCACACTTAACACCTTACAATATTGTTCTTGAAAATAGATATTATCTTTTAATTGTATTGAAATTAATAATAGAACAAAAAAATGAATATAGGAACTTCGTGGTAACAACAGCTAATAATATGAAAATGATATCAAGGGGTACATTTATTTGCTTTTAATAATTAAGTTTGTTTTATCTAGAGTCATTTGAATGATGGTTATGGAAAAATGATTCGTATATACACCTCACTTTTGATCACAAAACTCGAATTCCATAAAAGAAATCCAAGATTTCCTGGTCATCTAGGGGTTACTCCTGAAGAACTTGAATCTATTGCTGGAAATGATATCAACAATTAGTAAGTGAAACAGTTGCCATGTTCAAATTATTTTTAATTGGAATACTTTCAATTTTCAGCTTTGAAATGTCAGTAGAAATGTTCGACTACTTAGATAATATTCTTGATTTACAAGCTGCAGGTAAATAATTCTTGAATAACAATTTATTCATACTAAGACAATATTAATTAGAATCATTATCATTTTAGTTTTTGGATCACTAAACATGGCGAGATCTAACTCCATGACAAATACTGGGCAATGTCGTTTAGCACCATTAGTTCCTTGTATACAAGATGCTTCCAAATTATATGATTACTGTGTGAAAATTCTATTCCGCTTACATTATACCTTACCACCTGATACTTTAGTAGGTCACAGAGATAGATTCCTGAAGATATTCAAATTATTGAAAGAGTTTTACAATAGTACCACCACTTTACAATACTTCAAGGATCTTATATCTATTCCATCGCTTCCAAAATGATATTAGTTTATTTCCAAAAATGTAACCTTTATTAAAATGGTATATATGTATACATTTATACCAGTAATATAGGGCAGATGAATAATTTAAATAATATATATATATATATATATATATATATATATATATATATATATATATATATATATATATATATATATATATATATATATTAATCTTAATTATTAATTTCAATCTTATATCGACCGTATGATATGAATTCTGTTTGTGATTATCGGGAATGCGGTCTATTTAAATTAGAAAACTCTTCACCTTTAATTCTCAATATTTCGTCAGTCATTCACTGACTTCATCAGGAGAAACGACAAAAGACCAGGCTGAAAGATCAAACGCCAACCATGTACCATAACAACATGGTCTACCGAATTTCTCGTAAGGCATGCCAGGAAAGTATATTGGTCAGACACAACAATGGCTCAAATCAAGGGTGAGTCAACATAGAAGTGACTGTAATATAGGCAAGAATTCATGCGCCTTGGTACAACATCACAAAAAAACAGGACACAACTTTGATTTCGAAAATGTCGATATTCTTGACCACGAAAATAGATATGCAAGCAGGTTGTTTTTGGAGATGTTACATATAAAAGTAGAAGAAAAAACAGCCATAAATTTTAAAACCGATGCTGGTCAACTGAGTAATATTTATGTCAATATCTTGGATAGACTGAAATTAGCATACATTTTTATGTTGACTAGTAGGGATACATCTTGATCTCCCAGTCTCGTCTTGTTGCTGTCTGCATAGACATGTCTCGTCTTTGTTCAGTGTTGTAGTTGTTGAATGTTTTTATAAATAACTCATGTTCTTTGTAAGTGATATTTCTGTTGAAATTTTTCTTGGATATCTCTATTGATTTGTATTGTCTTTTGTAGTTTCTCCTGATGATGTCAGTGAATGACTGACGAAATATTGAGAATTGAAAGTGAAGAGTTTTCTAATTTAAATGGACCGCATTCCCGATAATATAATCACAAACTATATATATAGAATATATATATATATATATATATATATATATATATATATATATATATATATATATATATATATATATATATATATATATATATATATATATATTCATGTTTATTATATTATCATCTTATCTTATGGAGAATTAATAATAGCTTAATACTAACTTAGGCAAGTAAACAAGTAAACTTGTTTACTGTCAAACTTGTCAAATTTACTATGAAATATCTGACACTAGTCAACTAATTGTAATGAAAATGATCTATTTCAAAAGTATTTTGATATATAGGCCCCTCCAAACTTCCTTATTCAATCAGAATTTCGAATGTATGTAACACAAGAAGTGGTTGTTCCTCAAGAACCAGAAGATGAGCCACCTATTGAAGGAAATCTAGTTGATACTACTGAAAGTGATCATGCGGAGACATCCAGCGTCATTAGCCAAAATGTTTATGAACAAATTTTGTTTGAAAAGGATTTCTTGAAAAGTCAGTGTGAAAAATTAAGGTAAAATGATGTAATGTGCCAAGCCATATTTCCACATTATTAATGTTGATATTCATTTCAGTACTGAAATCAATACTTTAGTAGCTCAACACCGACACGAGCTTATATCGCTGGAAACAAAATTAAAAAATATAGAAGCTGAGTTGGTGTCAAAAGATCATGAACTTATACAAGAGAAAAAGAATAGGGATGAACTTGTGAGCCAAGCCTTTGCTGCAGTTCAATCCAAAGGCAGTGAACGTGAGTAGGTCTATGCTTGAAATGTTACAAGTCTAGTTGATGACATTCATGCTATTTTCAGAAAAAGCAAAGGATGAAAAGTTTGAGAAACTCAAAGATTTTTATTACGAATTGCGAAATGATCATATTCAAAAACTTCGAGAGGTAATAATCACTACTAATTTTAATACTTCAAATGTTCAAATTTTTTTTCTACAGAATGCTGATGTAGAGAAAAAACTTAAAATTGCAGAACAAAAATTAGAGCTTATTGAAAAAGATAAATTTTCTCTACAATTCGAAATCAAAGAACTTAAAGAAAAAATCAACAAAGAAGAAGAACAGCTACAAAATACAGTCTTTACACAAAATGAAGAACTGGAGGAATTGAGAAAGGACAAGGAATTATTCAACATGGAAACTGAAGTAAATAATCCTTTCATTTTGATGTTTATTTCAATTTAAAACAATTATTTTTTCAAGATATTAAGAAGAAGTATAAATGACCACTGTAGGGAGAGAGATAATTATAAAGCAGAGCTAAGCATTACCTTGCAAAAAAAGAATGACTGTGAAAAGAAAACAGAAGAACTCTTGAATAATGTGGCAGATATGGAAAATAAAATATCTTCTTGTTAGTAAACTTCACCATACAAAGAAAAATTGTTCCTCTAATATGCTTTCCATTTTTAGTGAAGAACTCTAATGAACTTTTTATGAAGGAAATCCTATCTAAATCTCTAGACTCTAGTAAAGCTATAGTGAAACATGCAGTAACAGAAATTGACAATCCAGCGTTTTCTGCCTTGACTTGTAGTCCTGATTATTTAACAAGTTTGACAAAATATTGTTCTACTTGCTTGGAAAAATGCAACAATATATCTGCAAGTGATATATCTCAAATAATTGCTGTTTCAAATGAAATATCAAACAAATTGTCAACATTTATTTTACATGGTGGAGCAACTTGCAATACCAGTCATGATATAAATTTTTCTGATAGTAAGTAAACATCACAAAGGCTTTTTCTAAATTGTGATTGTTATATTATAATAATTATGTATTTATTGCTTTTTATAGAAATGTCAGAGTCATGTAAGAAACTTGGGGAAATTGTCATAAATATTTTAGAAAATTTAAAAGTACAAAAAGATATTGATGTTTATATTACGGAGGCTCTTTTTAAATTGGAAGAAATAACATTGTTAGCTGAGAGCATTAGCAGTTCTTTGACTGGAGAAAATACTGAAAATTTAGCTGACATGTTAGAAAATGAAATGTTAGAAATGGATAAAGCTATAGAAGAAGCGGCTAATAGAATTCAGGTAGGTTATATTACTATATTTTTTCTTGATATATTCGACCCACATTTGTGACATTTAGTAGCTATACTTTTCCATGTTACTTCTAGGAAATGTTAGATAAATCTAAAGCTGCAGATTCAGGAATAAAATTGGAGGTAAACAGTAAAATATTAGATTCGTGTACAACTCTCATGCAAGCAGTGAGAGTTTTAGTTCAAAAATCCAGGCTACTTCAAGGAGAAATTGTATCACAAGGACGAGTAAGTTATAAATAGTACAACCAATTCTAAAAGTTTCTATTGGTTCTGATTGTAGGGTACTGCAACAGCCAAAGAATTCTACAAGAGAAATCATCAATGGACAGATGGTTTTCTTTCAGCAGCGAAAGCAGTGGCTACTGCTGCAAAATTCTTACTGTAAGTAAATTACAAGCACAAATGAAATAAAATCAAAATTAGCAGTTTTACTCAAGATCATGCAATTGGTATAAGTTTTATATAATAATAATATTTATTTCAAAGATTATCATAGACAGATCAGGTACAAATAATAAAATTGAAACATGTCAGAAGAAACCACAGTTTAATGCTGGATGGAACAGTATTTATAATATTCATTTAGATGAATAATATTAAATGGTTCTGCATCCAGGATAAACTTACGAACTCTTGTTACATAGAGACTCACACTATCAATAGTCCAGAAATGTTTTAGGGAGAGCATTATATAATTTCATACTAGTGTACATTGTGCTTTTGTGAGTAAGTGTGAGTGATAGTTTTGGCAAATAATAAGGAATCATTTGCCGTGTATTATTTTGATTCTTGAAGCCAGAAAACAGTTCTTTGTGTTTATAAATGAATAGCAAATATCTAAAAACAAACAAACCAGGTACAGTCAAAAATGAATTTTTAAATCAACCTCTACACGATTCCAGAAAAGGTAGTCTCAATCGTAGGTAGTCTCACATCGACCTCAATGCCATTTTTTGAGTAATAAATAGGGCAACAGTATGTGGGCTGTTGCCCCAGAATATTATTCCATATAACAACAACGATTCAAAATTTGCAGAGTAAATTGTTTTTAATACATTTAAGCTAACTTCATGCTTTAAAACGTTAATCGAATACAAGACAGACAGCAGTCTCCCATTCAAATAATATCAACGTGGACACCCAAAAACTTAATAGATTCACTAGTTGTAATATCATTATTAGTTATACTCGAAAGCATCTCCAGCCAGAGGGCTGAGAGACCGTTTGGCTACCGTTAATGATAACGGTAGCCAAATTATCGTCGAAAACTATGATATCAGTTTCATCGGCGTACAAAGAGAACCTACTAGCCATATAGCAATCGTTAATGTAAATCAAGAACAAAAACGTTCCAAGGACACTCACCTGAGGGACACCTCTTGTAACACTAACATCATCGGATATACAAGTCTTTCCATCTCGTACCAATTCAACTATTTGCTTTCGATTACTGAGATAACTTCTAATTAATAGAAGTTGATTATCCCTAATACTATATGCCTCTAATTTTTCTAATAATTTTTCATGATCAACATTGTCAAACGCTGTAGACTAGTCTAGAAACATACCAAGTGCAATGCTTCCATCCTCCAAGACCTCTAAAATCTCACTCAAGAGTTGAAATATTGCGGTTTCCGTGGATTTTTGTGCTGCAAAATAATGCTGATATTTGCTGAAAACTTTAAATATTTTAAAGAAAGAAATCAAACAGATAGAGAGGACTTTTTCAAAAATTTCAGAAAACGATGACGAGATTAATTGGTCGATAATTTTCCACTCATGGGAACCCTTTTAAAAAAGGGGTTTAACAACTGCTATTTTTAAAGATTCTGGAAATATTCCTTCAATAAATAATGAAACTCAAGGGTTTTGCAAATACATGTACACATTTTTTCAGCACCTTCATAGGAATTCCATCATCATATTATTATCATGGCCGCATGATGTGGAATTTTTCATTTTAGCAACAATTGATATTAATTCAGATGGTAAAAGGTTAAACATAAAGAAAGATTTATGGAATTTTGATTTTTTAGTAAAATTGCAGAGTGATGAAGGCGTACTTCCACCCATGTTAATGAAAAACTTATTAAACCTGTTTATCACCGTGACAAACCCGTGATCCCCAGAGGGTATCCCCGACCGTCCATCTTTTTTGCCTCTCAGTTCTCTTATCAATGACCATGTTTGTTCAGATTTATTGGTAGAATTGGCTATTTCTGTTTAAGTTTTGGCTATTTATATATTAATATATATATATATATATATATATATATATATATATATATATATATATATATATATATATATATATATATATATATATATATGTTCAATATATAACTAACATAGACAAACAAATTTTGTTTAAAACCTTGATTTTTTTAATAAAAAACCATTTTGTTTTTTAATAAATTCAATGGACGATGAATCTACTCTGTGATAGTTCATATTTAAATGAGAGGTAATAATAAAAACTTGTGTAAAAATCACTGACTGAACAATTCTTCATTCTTGATAATGCTGTAAAAGGCGAAACTAGTCGAATAAAGAATTGTTCAGTCAGTGATTTTTAGACAAGTTTTTATTATTACCTCTCATTTTGTTTTTTGTTTATAAGCAAATTACAAGCATAAATAAAATCAAACTCAGCAGTTTTACTCAGGATCGTACAATTGGTATAAGTTTTATGTATGTTCTATATATAAGTTAAATAGAAAAACAAGTTTTGTTTAAAACCCTGATAAACACAGTAATCACAAAAACTCATGTGTGTTGAACAAAATGTTAAAGATTATTGATCTACTCGAATAAAAAATAAATTAACCATTGCTTTAAGTATTATCAGAATGTATCAAAAATGTGTGAAAAATTGATGGCTTGTTAAAAATTATAAATGACTTGATCTTCTGATACGGTTCAAAATTATAATATTAGATTTACAATTTACTTAATTTCTTCAGGACCTTGTTTTCACAAACTTGTTATTTATTAGGTTTATGTCATTTAAATTCTGTATTTTTTCAAAAATCCAATAATATTAAATTGTTTTTGAAATTCATAGACTTAATAATATAGATCTGTTCAGAGCAGTTGTAGTCAAAAATCATTTTATTATAGCACAGCTGCAGATAAGGTTGTTACAATGAATGGGAAATTCGAGCTTCTTATGGTTGCTGCTCAAGAAACTGCAGCGTCTACTGCCCAGCTGGTAGTAGCAAGTAGAGTTAAAGCTGATAGGAAGAGTAGCAACCTTCAACAACTGACTGCCGCATCAAAAGGTGTTACAACCGCTGTAGGTAAGTTTGGCGTTAATTTTTAATAATCAATTAATTTCATTTCAAAATTTAAATTTACTTTTAGGCACAGTTGTTGCTACAACAAAAAGCTGTAGGCAACTAATCGATGAAGAGGAAGACCTTGATACTTCCAGTTTGACTTTGCACCAAGCTAAGAAATTAGAAATGGAAGCTCAAGTTAAAGTCCTAGAATTGGAAAAAGAACTAGAAGAAGAAAGACTTCATTTGGCTTCTCTCAGGCGACGCCATTACCAGTTAGCAGGAGAAGGGTGAATTTTCAAAAATGAAATTGATTGACTGTAAGTAGTATAATGTTGAAATTTAAACTATAATTATATTTTCTGAACAATTGATTTCTTCTTTGATTCTACGTTTTTAACATAAATATTCTGATTTACAATGCAATTTTTAGAATTGAAAATGATTATTGCTTAGAAGTATAACCTTATAATTATTATGTTCATTTCAGTTAAACATTAACAATTGTTGAATTTCAATAAATTCAATTAAAATTTTGAATTAAATTTTTTATTTTTTAATTTTTATTACAGGTGCTGATGATAACGAAATACCTATGCATTTTTTGTATAATGACTTATACACACTAAAATTAAGTTATCCAAAGATAATTGTTGAAAATATTCATACCTTTTTACTGAAGTTGTTAGTGTTATAGTTTATTATACAAACCTTTTATTATATAAATATTTTCATTAATATTGTACTACTTACACTGAATTATTTAAATATTAATTTATTTAATAATAAATAAATCAAAAAGTAATTTATTGTAGTTTATTTCTGCAATCTTGATTCCCACTATAAGTTTAGATAACAGTTTTATTTAATGTGATACCAAATAATAGTTGATAATTGAATTTTGTATAATAATTGGTTCAATTAAAGAAAATATTATCATGCAGATTTTATCTTCGACGACTGTAATTGAAGCTATGGTTTTCAAATGATAGAGCAACTTTACACATTTAAAAAACAATTAATTCACTGATTAATCCAATAACATATTATAAAGGATTGTTAATTTATTTTTGATTCACTGATTCAATGAATTAAAACTAGTATTTAAATTTTTTGTTTTGTATAATATATTGATATAAAAATAAGTTTTTCATGCTCAAATGTTTTTCATTAATAAATTTTCATCAATATTTTACTCCAGGCTTGACAGCTTGAATTTTCTTGAATAAAATTCTATTTTCATATTCAATTTTTGCCTGTGCTTTTTTTCTGTTAATGTCAAAACTTGACTTAATTTGTGGTTGTTGATAAGTTTTATATTGCTTCGGTCTTCTAGTTTTGGACATGATTTTTGTCATAAGAATTGAATTATCTCTCTCTATATCTCTTAAGCGAGTATCGTTGAAGGTTTTATTCAATCCTATCCCTACATATGTTGGATATTTACAAAGATTTCCACAGCTTGAACTACTATCGCTTGGCAATTCAAAATTTTCTGAATAATTTTCATCCAATTCCAAGCATGGTAATCCTTCGTCTTCTCCATCTTTCAAAAAGGAAAAAAGCTCAGTACCTTCTTCATTCTTCAACCCTTCAGTTGGAGGCGTTTTACTTGAAGTTGGTGGAGCCATAATAGCTGATGCTGTATTAAATACAGATATTTTTATAATTCAGCAAATTCTGATGAATATGTGCAACATACTTCTCAATGTAGTTTTAAGCATTTGACAAATTTTTGTATTTATTTACGTGTTGCTATGGTTTTATTTAATATATCTTATACAAATATCCCAAAACAAATTGGAACTAGTCGTGAAAATCAAATTCTCATAACAAAAATTTATCTTTAATATTTACATAGAAGTTCTATCACTCTTTTTCAATATTTTATTAAGTAATTACCAAATTATTTTCTAGTAGTGCGAAATGAAAAATTAAATGACTGAGATTTGCGTAATTATAGGAATTCGATGCATATGTTTAGAATCAATAAACCAACTTTTATCTTTTGAGTATTTATTCACAACAATAGGCCATATCTTAACAATTCAATGACAACATGCCAGAAAAGAAATAGCTACAGTGATACAATTTCATCTTCACGATTGAGATGTAGGTATTTTACAAAAGGAAAAGAGGAGTATTTTTAATTTATCCTTTAATAACGAAAGGCAAAATGATAATATAAAAATTTTAGTTTTATATTATCATTATATTATGTTTTATTCACATAAACAAGCAACGTCAAATCATAACTAAAGGTGTCTCAGAATGTTTTTCGTTTTTGAATTGACCACTACGCGTCAACCGCTGGTAGCAGTGGGAGGGGAGTGTTCTCAATCGCTTGGACGGCTTGTTAAGTTTAATAGCGATGAATCGTTTCATGGGACCGCAGCGAGCGTTTTATAAAAGCAACGATTCCTACATTCTTGTTCGTCGTCTCTACAGGACACATTTTCATTTAACAAGTTTAAAACATGAACCAAGTGCCAATTTAAGCATTGTCTTTACAAGTTGGAGGAGACCGAAAGTTTTCGAATAAAAAAACTTTTTCAAGATATAAATTGTTCCCAAACAACAGTTTTGGAGCTAGTTTTAAATGTAACCAGTAGATATAGGCTAAATCGCTCTGATTTTATTTGTAGACGTTAGAATTTTTCCTGTTTTCTAATCATATTTCAAGTGACTAGCTGGAATTTTTCTCCGACTTAAAATGATATAACTACCTAGGTATTAGATTAAAACATTCTACAGTAATAACCTTGCATAATACCATTGCGCTTGACGGACAAGGATGACAATAAATAAAAAATAAGAGAGCTTACACAAGTTATTATTACAGCCTTAACCTAAAATTTGAGAACAAAACTTTAAATTGACTAATTTTCACCAATATGCAAAGAAGAGTAGTGGTCTCTGGAATTGGAGTTTTGTCACCTTTAGGAGGTACTTTAATGGAATCTTGGACAAATGTCATAGCAGGTAAATGTGGCATAACAAAACTAGATGGCCCCAATTTTGAAAAACTACCATGTAGAGTAGCAGCTTTTGTTAAATCAAATGGATCCAGAATTGAACTAAACAAATATTTTACTAAGACTGAATTAAAAGCTATGGGTTCATCAACTGCATATGCCCTTCTTGCCGCTAAAGAAGCATTAGAAGATGCTAAACTCCATGATATTAATAAAGAAACTAAACAACGAATTGGTGTTGCAATAGGAACAGGTATGGTAGATTTACAAGATATATGTGAAACAAATGATGCATTAAATAAAGGTTATCGTAATGTTAGTCCGTTTTTTGTACCTAGAATATTACCAAATATGTCTGCGGGGCACATAAGTATAAAATATGGATTTCAAGGACCAAATCACTCAGTTTCTACAGCTTGTGCAACAGGTGCACATGCAATAGGTGATTCGTTAAGGTTCATACGTAATGGAGATGCTGATATTATGGTTTGTGGCGCAACAGAAGCTTGTATTTCACCATTGTCAATAGCAGCATTTTGTCGTCTAAGAGCTCTTAGTACTTCATTTAATGATAATCCTGATAAAGCTTCCCGGCCATTTGATAGTAAGAGAGATGGTTTTGTGATGGGAGAGGGTACTTCAATATTAATTTTAGAACATTTGGAACATGCATTGAAACGTGGAGCAAAGATCTATGCTGAAATTCTTGGATATGGTTTATCGGGAGATGCTTCACATTTGACAGCACCTAGTTCTGATGGAACAGGAGCCTTTTTAGCGATGCACAGAGCTGTTAAAGATGCAAATGTATCTCTTAATGAAATAAGTTATATAAATGCACATGCAACATCAACGCCTTTGGGAGATTCAATTGAGATAAAGGCAATCAAACGATTATTTGAAAATAACATCAAACACTTATCTGTTTCTTCAACAAAAGGAGCACATGGACATTTGCTGGGTGCTGCTGGCAACTTAGAAGCAACATTCACCATCAAAGCAGTTGACGAAGGAATAATACCTCCAACTATTAACTTAGAAAATTGTGAAGATAACGAAATTAATTTTGTGCCTCATAAATGCCAGGAATGGAAAAGTAACAGAAGAATAGCTCTAAAAAATGCATTTGGCTTTGGGGGGACCAATGCTTGTTTGTGTATAGGACAGTATAACTAATGTTTCATTCAAAAAGCATGAGATGATAAATAGTATATAAGATATATATATATATATATATATATATATATATATATATATATATATATTCATCAGTTTTTATAAATTTATCTTTATATCAAAATTCATTGAAAAATAAATTTATTTAATATTCCAATCTTTGTATAGTCTTTTTCAATAATATTCAGCAATAATAGGCTTTTTTAATCTAAAAATTTTTAATTTAGTTAATGTTTCATTGCAAATTGTAGGTTTGTCAAAATAATTAACTAAATTAGTTTTGACAAAGTGGTGATTTTTTGTCAAAACTAACTATATTAGTTTTGACAAAGTTGTGATATACAATGAAACATCAAGAAAAATAAGTCTTTTTACATTGAAAATAGCCTCTTACTGCTAAAAATATAATAAATATAACTATATCAAATAGGCAATAAAACCTGTTTATTAACCATATATATATTTTTGAAAGAAAAAAATATATATATATCAATTTATTTAAGATCTGCTATAATGCATCTGTGTAAATTATTAAGGGGTTGTTCCATTTTCAATTAGGTATAATAATACTCTAGACAATTTCCAAGCTTTCAATAAATTTATCAACTTGTTCAGGAAGTGAAGGTTGAACAATCCCTTAATAATTTACACGGATGCATTATAGCAGACCTTAAATAAATTGACTATATATATATATATATCTCCATTTACTTTATTTAACAATATTTCTTATTAAAGTTATAGACTGAATTAATTCTAGTACTATTCAAGTCCTTTTTTAATAACTTTTGATAAGGCTACATTGCAGTGGTAATACAATCTACATCATAGATAATATTCAGAAACAAAAATAACTGAACAAATAATGATTACATTAATTTCTCAGCATTTAACTAAAAAATGTATGACAATATTCTTAAGTAATTCAAGTTATGATTATTTCATGAAGATCAATAAATGTGTAGTCTGTTTGTTAGATATTAATCCATTTAACTTTACAATTGATCAAATAATGTTTGCTTGAAATTATCAATGTGTGCAATTTTTTATGCATTTTACATAAATTCAAACTTGTGTATTCTTACATATAACACGTATTTAATCATCAATTCCTGGAAATTTTATGTGAAAAATATGTATTTTCACAAATGTTCTCTCTTTACACCAATATTACAGATTATTCAAAATGTGGTGTCAATAGATTTCGTGTATCTACATATAAAACTTAAGCATTACTCCATATTTCCAATCCAATTAGTTTAAAATAAACTGCTGAGCATCCATCTTGTATTATAAAATACAAGATTGTATCATACATATTTAGATACATACACATTTTGTTAACCATTGCAAGTGTTTCAGCATTACATTGGCTTCACCACTATCATCATACATATAATGCACTATGTGTATTATATACACCTAGTGAAGACAATATATTGGATAAACAATTATTAGATTAAGCAAAATATAGTTAAAATCACATAGCTGGGCTAGTTTTATTTACAATGAAGACTTTACAACTAAAGCTAAAAGGAGAATAAAGAACTGAAATATTTCTGATAAATATTTTATTTACTTTATTTCTTACATAGAATGAAGAATGATGCAATATAGTGCATCTATTCTTTAAAAAAACAACTCTAATTTCAACATTTAACCCATATGGAATGCAACAAATATGTTAGTAAATAAAAAGTATACAATTATCATTTCATCAGTTTCAATTTCTCACAATTACATAAACATCCTGCTTGAAAAAAATTATATTTTGACAACCAAATGAACGGTATTTAAAAATGAATGCTAATTCTTTTAAATGAAAAATTTGGCCAGTAAAATGTTCTAACTGCTGATAAAATTGATTCAATTTGAAGCATACTTGGTTTGAATTAAGAGTCGCGGCACCGTAAGCGGACCGTTTACACAAAATTGCGCAAACCTACTCTGCAAAGTCTCCCTTAACTCCAAACGTTTCTCATACACCTGCCTGTTGTTGTTTTTAAACTCGTTCACTTCTTCTTGTGTTATGAAACAACTATCATCCTCGTCGCTATTATCCTGAATTTGAAAAATATACTGATAAATATATGACCACAAAATTTATTAACAACACTAAAAAGTGTTTTCATCATCAGCGTAATTAATTAATGTTATATTTTAATTATTTCGATTACTGAATTATTGCTTTAAAAAAATTGTCAAATATATTGAATTTTCAAATTTACAATAAACAGATATAAAATTCATTCACAATGTTATTATTTTTCTATTAAATATTACTAAATACTTACATCTAACATTTCCTGTAAACTAAGCTGATTTCCATTTCCTCCATAAGTGAGCTTGAAATGTGATACATAATCTGTTTCATGTTGGCAGCAAGAATCTGAACATGCCAATTCTGAACCTTCCGGAGAACTTGACAAACTCGAAGGTAGTGAACCTATTTCACAACAACCATTGTTGTTTTCTGATGAATAACCGCAGTCGTGGGAATGATCGCTGGAAGATCCGCTTTCTTTTTTGTTAAATTCTTCGCCGCCACCTGAAATGACATGAACGTTACTAACGTCATTAAACGTTACATGAAAATAAACACTAGATAAACAACTACTATTAGCGATTAAATTCATGTAAATCATCATTACCTGATCAATTGAATGATTAATCACCTTAGCAATTCAACCAAAATAAGTTTTTAATACAAATGACTCATTTTTGTCAATAATCATATTTTACATTTCTGAAAAATTTAAATGGGGAAAAGGTAGAAATTCACGGCAAGTACTATCTACTAATGAATTTTGTATATATATACATTTCTGAAAAAGTTAAATGGGAAAATAGATATTCATATAAGTATATCTACTAATGAATCTTTAGTAGAAAATATATATCTCAAACATTAATTGTGGTTTTGAGGTATAATTAATATATTAAAATTCGGAGTATGTTACAGTGGACGTTTCGATGGAGTTTCCATCTTCATCAACAGAACATTCGATGACCGCCGTTACATTTCCAAAATGAAGAAAATGTAACGATAAGAATGCACACGGCCGTCTTAATAATATATATATATATATATATATATATATATATATATATATATATATATATATATATATATATATATATATATATATATATATATATATATATATATATATATATATATATATATATATATATATATATATATATATATATATATATATATATATATATATATATATATATATATATATATATATATATATATATATATATATATATATATATATATATATATATAAATCTCTTGTCAAGAAATTGACAGAGATTTTTTCGTATTTGCTTTCAACTTTGTTTAAATAGTAGGTTTCATCTATAATCAATTAAGTTGAATAATTATTGTTTTTTGGGATTAAAGTTCAACTTCTCCAAGTTGTTTTCAGCTCCTTTTTACATTCTAGTAATAATTTGATATAGTTTTTACTTGTTTGTATTTGTTTTTCAAATGTGAATAAGTATTATTATTATCAAATGACAACACTCACCACTATTAGGTACATTATAGTTATCACACTGAAAGGGAACTTTTTTGGTTGCCTTACTTCCTGGTGAAGAGCCACATTTACATTCATCTAACCACAAATCGCTGCTACATTGCAAATGATCCATCTTGCATAGTTTAGAACATTCAAAGTTGTCATCCTGCCGATTGTTATCATGCTGAGAACAAATTTAATAGGTTATTGTGAATATATCGTGCATTTATTTGGATATATTTATCAGATTAGAAAAATTTCCTATCTAGGTAAATAAATTTCAATGAAAAAGAACCCTTAAGTAGGCATGATAATTCAACATCAACATGAGATTGACAAATTTTAATTAGTTTCACTGTAATATGACCAATAACCTTATTCTCTGATAAAGTAACTTTGATAGTTTTTCATATAAATAAAAAAAAATCACATTTCTGAACCAGAATATGCGAGCAATAATATCTTTAATCAGCGAATTTTGTTTTTAAATTCAAAGAGTTGGTAATTTTATGGAAAGTTTTTGATTTTTTATATGATTCCAAATCTTGTATTTTATAGAAAAAGTAATTGATTTTATGAAGAATACTTTTAATATATTAAATGTTAACTGTTGATGTATTGATATTTGACCATTTACCTCAGGAGAGTCCCTTTACATTTTTAGTCTTTTGATTAATTATATACTTGATGGATATGTAAGAATTAAAACAGGTGATCAAGAAGAAACTTAAGTTAGTTTATCAAAATGAATTATATTATTATAAGATGCTTTAAAAAAAACAAAAAACGATTAGGTACTCAAAATCTTTGATCATCAAGTTCAAAATTAAATCACCTGCAAATGAATGGCTGTTTTTCAGCAACAGATCTTCTAAAATAATTGAAAATCTATCAAAAAATGGTTGGCTATTCATACAATAGACATAACTAAAAATTTGAGTTCTGAGCATAAATGAAATACTCCTGTATTAAAATAGGTATTCTGTGTCAGTAGTAAGTGTTAATTATTAGATATTAATTACTTAAATTGAAATATGGATGGCGTGTTTAGTTTCTTTCAGTTTCTCACTATATTATTAGATATTTTTGTTATGGTAAAATAGCAAAAATTAATTTTTTAACTTACCTGATCACACTCACACTTGACAGATTCATTCTCTGAACAATCACAAACTTTTTCCAATCCATCTTTATCGTCTTCCTCTTCTTCGCAGTCGTTACAATTCTCCTTCGTATCGTTCTCAACACACTTGCCCTTTTTGCGTTTTCGCTTAATTTTTTTCTGCTCCTTCCGTATCTGCTTCAGTTGTTCTTCTTTAGTCAACTCCTCGTAAAGCAATTCCAATTGAGAGACGCCCTGTTTCAATTCGACTGCCGTTTGAAAACTACGACTTAATGTATCTACAGCAACCGCCGCGAAGACTTGGCAGGTACACTCTTCTTCGCGTATGCGCATGTAAATGCGATGAAGTCGCTCATACATGCAAATGCCCAGACATGTCAAGACTTCCTCTTGTGCAATTTCGAGGGTCTTAGCGTGGCGCTCTCTTCGACTGAAAATAATCAAATTGATTATTTATTCCATATTAACTACTTTCATAAAAATTGCAGAGAATAAGATCATGCAGCAAATAATAATTGGATTGAAAATGAAAGCTAATAATTATCACTGAAAAACTTTTTTGAGTGATGACTGAAGCACTGACAAAGCTGCAATTTTAAGTGTAATGGCTGGCAACTGAAAAGGATTTTTTTTTATTTCAAAAGCAGAGACTTATATATATGTATATATATATATATATATATATATATATATATATATATATATATATATATATATATATATATATATATATATATATATATATATATATATATATGTATATATATATATATATATATATATATATATATATATATATATATATATATATATATATATATATATATATATATATATATATATATATATATATATATATATATATATATATATATATATATTAAAATAAATTAAACTCTTGACTCAATGTTTCACGATTCATTTAACAATATGTATAGTCAACATGTTTCGAGCGTTAGCTCATTTTCAAGACTGAAAAGTCATGAACAATCACAAAACAATGACAAAAGTAATGATACAGTCTTGAAAATGAGCTAACGCTCGAAACATGTTGACTATACATATTGTTAAATAAATCGTGAAACATTAAGCCAAGAGTTTAATTTATTTTAATATTCAATTATGTTTCACCAAGAGTTAAGCGAGAATTCAATCTCATTCATATATATATACACTACACTAGAACATTCATTCGAAAAATTCAAATTAATCAAGAGAATGTTATAGTAGAGCTAATTATTGAAGGATAATGGAGACATCACATCGTACACGTTCACATATCTAGCTCTACTATAACATTCTCTTGATTAATTTGAATTTTTCGAATGAATGTTCTAGTGTTCATTTTCTTAAATATTTCATTCAGTGCCATAAGCACAAAAAATTTCATTTCCTATATATATATATATATATATATATATATATATATATATATATATATATAAATACATGGAGAGAGAGAGAGAGAGAGAGGAATAGAGATTGAAAATAAATACCTCCCAAGTAACTCTGGTTCTGCCCGGCTTATTAGCTTGGTAATGTAGTCAGTCTTAGTTTGCAGATGAATATGCTTGTCAGGGAGACATCTCTTAATTCCAGCATACAGTGAAGAAACATAACCCTTTTCTTTGCACGGCTCAGCCTCTTCTACTAACAAGGTATATGCTGAAAAGAAATATACCATTTTGATTTTAAATTTCTTTATATTACGTAATTCAGGGATTTCATGAATTTGACATTCACAACATTTCCTGCTGTAATTAACTGTTCATCCAATCTTTTATTAGCTATGCATTTTATTATGTAAAATTTTTTCCAGCATTACAAAGTTTATATTGGAATCATATTCCATATTGTCCAGTATGATTTAAATTTTCTTATATTGTAGTAGAGCTTAAAACTATCACAGATGCATATTATTTAAATAGATGTACTTGTTAGATTAGAAAATAAAACATCAATAGTGAAAATAATAATAATAATATTTATTCCCATAATTGTCATACAAAGAAAAAGATACAACAAAAAGTGAACAAGTCATTATCTATTGATAAATTACATCACAATTAATCTCAAGCTAAGAGGAATTCATTCGCAGTATAAGGTTCTATCTTAATTAACAACTTATGGAGTGACTTTTAACTTTTAGATCCTAACTCTGTTCGTAATTGGCTGCCTACTAAAAAACCTTAGCCCACTATATAATACAACCCTTTCAGTCACAGTTAATTGACGTTTAGGAAATATATATGGGCAAACTCCTCTCCTGTTAGTTTTATTTTCAAATTCAGAAAATAAACTTCTGTTTTTTTGGAAAAAGAGTAGTAATCGATAAATATATAATGCAGGTACCGTCAATATATTGTTAATGGTAAACAAACCCCTACACAAATCACCACGATTGATCTTCATTATAATTCTCAAACCATACTTTTGAATGACAAAAGCCCTTAGCGAAACTGAACGGCTTCACCAAATACAAACTGAAGAATAGGGAGCTCTTACTGTATTATTGAATACTTAGTGAAAATCTCTGAGACAGAGTATCCAATAAATAATAGATATAATTCCATAAGACATGCCATGACAGGTATTTCATAACATATAGAGAAAAATTAATAACCACATTGAAATTTGGAAACTTACCTTTCAACACTTTAGTACGACATTCTCCACAAAATCTGTGTTTTCTCAGGTATGTCTCCAGTGTTGCATGAAGAGTTGGAGCTTCTATTATACAAACTTCTTTCTTACAATCAGGTTTCATACATTCCCATACATCACGCCACACTGGAGTTAAAGGTCGACTTCTTTGTGAATCTAATGAATGTAGTAGACATCTCAAACTCTTCTTGTTCCTCTTTGGCTGATTTTCTATCAGTTTAGCAAGACGTTCCCTTGAAAAAAAAAAGTAAATAAAATATCATTTTATAACACCAAACTGTTCTAGTTGTTATTTCAGATTATCAAATCAATATTGTCTTGAACAAAGAATGATTAAATAGAGGATATTATGACAGCTGGTAATATTCATTTAAATTTTATTAGAATTCCAATTAATTATTACAAATTCAAATAAATACAAAGAATTTAAAACTCTGGTAACACATCAAGGATACAAAAAAAAATTAACCATCACGAAATGAGATCCATCAAATTAAAATATTTTGATTTCTACTCACGCATGATCATGAAATATTGTACCCAATATCTGTGGATTGGAAAATTTTTCTTCTTGAATTGTAATAACACCTTCTGTAGTAACTATTAACGGCTCCAAGGTAGGATGTCCAAACTTAAAAAGCTGGTAATACAGCCTCTCAACACTAAAAAAAAAAATCATTATTCTTTATTATTGTATATTGTAACATTATATATAAGTTGAAAATGTAAAAAGCCTAAACTAAAAAAATTAACCTTCTTCAACATCATTCATTAACATATAAATATTTCTGTAGAACCAAATGTAAAAATTATTAATATTAGTTTTTTCTTATTGCAATTAACCAGTACAATGTAAATGATAGTTTTTTTCTATATAAACGTAGTCTACAGTTCATCAATCAAAATAATGAATTAAATTAATTATTTAATCTTGATCTTTAGTTTAAAGCCTCAGGAGTACCATAGACATTTTGTACAAGAAATCTAAATTTTTTATTTCAGCTAATAAAACTTCAAATTCAGGCATTCACCAATGTATGGTCAAGAATGCATTGAAAAAAGGCAATCACGTATATCCTTTTTCAAGAATGTGCATAAAAAGGTATTAATACTACGAATATGCACTCACAATATAATAAGTATAAAATAAAATTATAAAAAACAAAGTATATTTTTCTCTATAATTCTATAATAATTTGCCAGAACGATTAAAAATATTAAGGTTCTTAAGATTTTAGGAGATAAAAAAGACACTGCAAGAAATGTGTTTTTATAGCTAAAAGTGAATACTTTGAAGCAATTATCAAATGAAGTTCCAAAATATTTTTGTACTTTTTTTTGTTTGAAATTTGAAGAATATTTTAGTTATGCCTTTGTCAATTAAGAGTTCTAGATTCCTGCTGAGGAATTTGGTAGGTTGTGTTTCTAGAGAAACTTTACTCAAAGCCTATCATGCTCTGTTTCATTCTGTAATGTCCTATGGGATAAGACATGTGTTGCTGTCAAATTATATAATAAGAAAGTTGGAGTGCCGAATATTTAGTTTTGGAAAGGTTCTGAAGACATTCTTCACTACGAATATACTTTATAGTACCCAAGAGTATTTAGATTATGATTTTAATAACTATGTCTTAGATGTGTAAGTTTGCTCCAGTGTTGTTCTTTATAAATTTTGGTTTTGATGTGTATTTTGTTGTGTATAACTGTGTATATGGTTCTGGTGAGTATTGCTTCTGCTATGTTTATATATAGGTGAATGTTATTATTTTTATCTGTGACATATGTAAAATTGATTTCCTTTTTTATGACATGAATCTATCACATCTATCTAAGTATATATATATATATATATATATATATATATTGTTTTCCAATGGAAAAAATATATATATACATATATATACTTATTACAAAAATAATAATTAAAGAATTATTATTTTTATTACTGAAATTACGAAAAAAATTTAATATTCCAACTCATATTACAAGAGTAATATATCAAATTGAATTCACTATTGAATAATTGTAAAAAATTATTACTGACAAAAAAATTATCAGTTGTTTATAAACAATATAATTGCCTCATTGTTTATCTCATGTCTTTACAATGAAATTCAGGTAGGACGAGATAACAAAATTATGTCAAAAATAACAAATGCAATAAAGAAATGTAAACAATTGGATAATGATGAAATTTTTTTCATATATTAATATAAGTACATATATAACTTATTCATATTATATATATATATATATATATTATATATATATATATATATATATATATATATATATATATATATATATATATATATATATATATATATATATATATATATATATATAATGAAAAATAATGTTGTTACCTTCTTCTACATCCAACACAAGGTACATTTTGATTTAAAACTGCTACCAATTGAGTTTTTGATATCTGTATAGATGACTTTAATTCGTGATTTGATAGTTTACTCCATTTTCTCGTGAATTCCTCCAATTCTTTTGATCTAATCGGTGGGCTATCAGAAACAATACCAGAATTCTTCAGATCCATAACCAACTAAAAAAAATAATAATTGGAAATGTCGTTTTAATTATTAATAGGTCAAATAGTTTTACTATTTCAAAATGAATCAATAGTATACCTTAACAAAAACCATTATATTTTTCAAACAGAATTCCAAAAAATTTCATTATTCATTATTAAATGTTTATGCATACCGTTAAGTTTTCATCCACTACAAGGGGTAACTGCCTCTTGCAAAGAGGATTTGATGGAGGACGATATACGTCCACCAACTTGGGTAACTTTTCTTTATTACTCATAGTTCCAAAAAATTACCGATTTATCTTAAATAGTTATGCTTATTTCTGAAACAATTCTTAGTTACTTCCGAAATAATACATGTCACACTACCATTTGCAATAAAAAAATTCAAGACAGTAACAGAAGGCCGTCATCTGTCTGTAAAGGATCTGTCAAATATCAATGACGTCAACAACAGGCACGTTCCATTTTTATAAATATCTGTGCATATAATTTTTCTTAGAACAGATTGCTTAAATTCTATTAGCCAATTTAAATCCCACTTCTTGATTAAAGGTATAATCTGATGTCAGTTCATCAAATTTAATGAGTGATATAAATTTTTAAAGATAAAAAAGATACTTCAATTTAAAGGGTATCAAAAATCACATGCTCAAACTATTGAGAGATCATGAGCTCCATAATAGGAACCACCTAGTTTCAGAGTTGTTCGACCTTTGAAGTGAACTTGAAATTAAGTTTAATTTAAACAAAATTATTATGATTCATTTACATTTCGATATATCATAAAATTAATTAAACATCAATATCCTTCATTACTAATTTAAATAAAACTAAGTAGTTTTTCGATTTTCACTATAATTAAATCAAAACATGATCGTTTCGCCAACACAGTGGCTTTATCAGATGTTGATGATAAACTGATTTAAATAATTTAAAATAATGTATATCATCAACATCTGATGAAGCCACTGTGTTGGCGAAACGATACTGTCATGTTTTGATTTATTCATAGTGAAAATCGAAAAACTACTTAGTTTTATTTAAATTATGTATTTAGATTTTCATCAAGTATCGGCCCAATCGATTAACGATCCTTCATTACTATTCTATGTACTTGATTTTTAGCTATCTAATTATAATTTAGGGAGATTACAAATTTTCTCAATTCAGTAATGCAAATTCTGAAAATAAGTTTATGAACACATTTCAGTTTCCCTCGTCTTTTATAAGTATTTTAGTCTTACTTAAATTGTTTAAAAAATTAATAGTTTTACTAAAATCATACATAAATAATATCAACAGTTTTATTCCATTCCAAGATTGTTAAGTACTTTTCACCTGAAAACTCTTTATTGGTTCATTTTTTTACGTAGTAAAATCTCATTTCACTACAAAGAATAGAAGTTGAAAGGCCGATTGACAATAGGTATTTAGCGCAGGTCTCCAATCAGAATGGCACGTGAAGCATGTTTATCAAAGCATCGATAATCCAATGACTCCAGTTTGTTATTTGCATTAGTAATTCGTATTTCCTTTCAACAAAATAAATCAAACCCAAACAATCGATCCTGAGAGATTAGATAAGCGTTACTATTTTTCATTGAGGAATATAATATTAGGGATATCTGGGTGTTGTATAAAAATACAACAGCTTGAATGAGACTCACCTAAGTAATTCTTGGCAAACTTATTTCATAATGCGTACAAATGTAACTTGAGGCCAGGGTAGATATAAGACTCGAATGAAAAATGTCATTTTCTGCAATATAATTAATTATAATAAATCATTATAATTTTAACGCAACTAAAATATTTTTGATTAATACATTAGACAATCAAAAACACAAGTTGACGGAAATAACTCCCTTTTCGCGCCACCAATTTGATTTAAGCAATAACAATATGTATCTCTTTTTACATTTTTTGAATTTTGTAGATAGAAATTAACTAGTAGTTGATCAAAACTCGTCGAAAATTTCCACAGAATCATATAAACACTGAATTTATTAATGCTTAATTAATTCTCCTTAATAATAAGGAGACGGAATTGAAAGTTGATGTTGGTTTTTAAAAAAATAAGGTCATAATTGAAAAATACAAAATTTATTGAAAACTGTCAATACAATTTTTCATAGAAAAAAATGTAAAAATTCAACAATAAGTCAACATAAAAGACATTCCTTATTTAAATATATTATCTGAGCTCTGTACATCATATCCATTGTATTTTATATGCTTCAATATATATAGGCTATCATGAGTCTGAGCTTGGAGCAGCTGTAGAGTTTATGTCAAATAGATCATGCACTCCCTCTGTTTCATGAAGTCCAAATCTATAGTCATCATTCAGAGGTACAGGACTAAGTCTGAGAAAATGGTTGGCTCCTTAAACAAAAGACAATTTGCTTATTACAATATTATGAAGATGAAATTCTTCTTGTAACTGATTCGACTATTTAGAACAACAGTTCGATGCCAACTTTAATATTTTGTTTATTTAAACAGAAGTAACAAAACTTGATGTACCCTGATTATTTAAATTTGACAGTTAACAACTAATTATCTCGGAACAGAAGCATGCACACCAGTGCAAATCATTCCTACCACAATCCACAGTAACCTTTTGAATATACACACCACAAAATAAACATTTTTTCTGTGCAATAAATTTGGGGTATGGTCTGTGCATAGATATTTATTTATAGGCATAGTTATATAAGCATTTAAATATATCTTCTTTGTTTTGAATACGTAATGACGGAGTACGATATCTAAGTCTAAGGACCTCTTAATTTAAACCAATTAATACTAGTGTCCTAATTAAGTTTTAGTTTATGTGATGTGTCATGTTAATTGTCACTGGCAAAATAGACGATACAGGGTTGCCACTTTTAGGTCTTGCCTTTTCCTGCAACCCTTAAGCTACCTTTTATTTCAGGAGTATTATATAAAATAATACTTTAACATACACATCTGAACTTAATTTACAGATAAGAATTAAAACTACATTGTTCTATACCAGAAATAAAATAAGGCGTTGAAACAGTTTTTACATGAATCAAACAAATATAACCAAATGAAATAAATCTTCCTATATCTGGCAATGTTGCACGGCGTCCGATTGTATCCAAGATTAAAAGATCCAAGATGTTCTGTGCCTTTCAATGTGCCCAGTAGTACAGGATCTTAATCCTCTATAAAATGTGAATTTAATCGCTTCCGTCTTGTAGTAACGAATAAACGTGGTCGCCTTCTATGAAAACATACGCAATATTAAATAAAATATGTTTCGTTTCATATAGCAATTGAACTAATAATGTCATCAGTATTTAATAACGCACGACAAGGCCATGGATCGTCAAACTTTTATCGTAACAAAAAATAAAAAAGTATGAGAAAAAATGCACCCTGAAAAAATTAAATCAAGGTCTATCTGTAAAAAGAAGCAAATACAACTATTAACAACAACAAATTCTGCTATATTCTGAATAAATGAATTATGAATTATATTTTGAATTCGTAAGCGGAAACTGAGTATGGAAGTCGATTGATATTCGTATGTTGAACTGTGAATACTGAAGAAAATTCAGTAATTCAGAAATTCATGATAAATATAAATAGTTTTGCGTTACTTATAACAGAGTTTTATTCATTTAATGAATTCATACTTATTTAATATAACATTTGAAAATTAGATAATTTTAATAACTGCACACCTAAGGCTATTGAATGTCATAGCTATTATGATAAACTTCAAAAAAAAAATCAGAACAACTCTGACAGTGAAATTCAAATTATCAAAAACTGACAAACCTGTGTCACGAAAGTTATTATATAAGTATAACTTCATTTGAGACTGGTCTCGTAAAACCACTTTTGCGATAATTATGTTAGCTTTTGTGCGATTCGCATCACGATTCAAAAAGCATGCGTTAATCAACACCAATGTATTTAATAAAAGGTACTGCGCTTCAGTTACCCAAGAAATAGGTCAAGAAAAACCTGAGGGGGCAGGCGATGGGCAAATAATTGCAGTTATTGGAGCAGTCGTAGACGTGCAATTCGGTGAAGTACTCCCTTCGATTTTAAATGCACTGGAAGTAGAAAACCGAAAACCACGTCTCATTCTTGAGGTGGCGCAACATATGGGAGACAATACTGTTCGCACAATAGCGATGGACGGAACGGAAGGACTTGTAAGAGGTAATAAAGTAAAAGATACAGGACATCCTATAAGAATTCCTGTAGGAAAACAAACTCTCGGAAGAATTATCAATGTGATTGGGGAACCTATAGACGAAAACGGGCCAATTGATACAACTGAATTTTACCCGATTCATGCCGATGCTCCACAATTTGTAGATATGAGTGTGAAACAAGAAATATTAGTGACTGGAATCAAAGTTGTTGATTTATTAGCACCTTATGCCAAAGGAGGAAAAATAGGCCTTTTTGGAGGAGCTGGCGTAGGGAAAACAGTGCTTATAATGGAATTGATAAATAACATTGCAAAGGCACATGGGGGTTACTCAGTTTTCGCCGGAGTAGGTGAAAGAACACGGGAAGGCAATGATTTGTACATGGAAATGATTGAATCAGGAGTTATTAATCTGAAAGATGGAACTTCAAAAGTAGCTCTAGTCTATGGGCAAATGAACGAACCCCCGGGGGCCAGAGCAAGAGTAGCACTCACTGGACTGACTATTGCTGAATACTTTCGAGATAAGGAAGGACAAGATGTTCTGTTATTTATCGATAATATTTTTAGATTCACTCAGGCTGGTTCGGAGGTATCTGCGCTTTTAGGAAGAATTCCTTCTGCTGTTGGTTACCAACCTACTCTTGCTACTGATATGGGATCGATGCAAGAAAGAATCACTTCGACAAATAAGGGATCAATTACTTCTGTTCAAGCTGTCTACGTGCCTGCGGACGATTTGACAGATCCCGCTCCTGCTACTACTTTTGCACATTTAGATGCCACAACAGTATTATCTAGAGCAATAGGTACGTAACGGGGCGAAATATGCGACTTTAAAAATTTTAAAACACCTAGTTTGTTTTTTATAGCAAATTAAATGAAAGCAAGTCCACCCAAAATTAAACAAATAATATCTTTAGCAGTTCAGTATTTCATATATCAACCTGTAATACTTCATTTTTCAGCTGAACTTGGCATATATCCAGCAGTAGATCCTTTAGATTCCACATCTCGAATAATGGATCCATCAGTAGTAGGAGAAGAACATTATCTTGTAGCAAGAAACATTCAAAAAACCCTACAAAACTATAAATCTCTTCAGGATATAATAGCAATTTTAGGCATGGATGAGTTATCTGAGGATGACAAATTAACAGTGGGAAGAGCCAGAAAAATTCAACGTTTTCTTTCACAGCCTTTTCAAGTAGCCGAAGTATTCACAGGACACCCTGGAAAATTAGTACCATTAAATGATACCATTAAGGGGTTCCAGAAGATTTTGGATGGAGACTTAGATCACATTCCAGAGATGGCATTTTATATGGTTGGAACTATTGAGGAAGTTGTGCAAAAAGCAGAGCAACTGGCTACTAAACAAAATATTTGATATAGAATAACTGCAATTTATATGCTCTAAATACATGAATAAATATATCTATAGACATAAATGATATATATATATATATATATATATATATATATATATATATATATATATATATATATATATATATATATATATATATATATATATATATATATATGTCTGTGATTTATTTTTGGGTCCCCTGAAGTCCATCGCTAACCAATTGTTTCAGAACTAATTTTTATAAAGATTAACACTTATGATTAAAAACATTCCTTTTAATTGAATTTTATCTTGGTGATTATATAGACAATTGGACCTACCTTCAAGTGAGTTTATATTATAAGAACTTCTTGGATCTCTTGTCTTTCTAAATATGACTTCTGCAGCAGCTAATTCTGGATCATCTTCAATTTCATGTTTTTTTCGTTTAATTGGTGGCTCATTTACACCAGGTTCCTTTTTTACAACTTTATTCTAAAATAATTATTTCTGTGATGTTAATTCAATTTTGCTAGTTTTTATAGAAATCTCACCAATACTGATTCCTTTCTTAGTTTAGTATCATCATCCAAACTGGTGATTAATAAGTTAGCAATTATAGGAGTACTCGAAGACTTTACTCTCAACTTGTAGTTATCCTCAGAAGGCTAAAAATTACATCATTAAAAGCTGGTCTTTATTACAAATACAACAAGCTAAAAACTCACTTCTAATTTTATGTTAGTAGCATCTAACGGACCATTTAAAGCTATAACTGTATCTTCTTCACTGAAGCATTCATTTAAATCATCTTTAGTAACATATAAATAATTGCTAGTTTCTATATCTTCAGTTATATTTTTTATACTTTGTTCAACCCATGACCTACGTCTATCTAGTTCTATTTCATACTCATCTAACTTTGATAATTCCTTCTTTAGATTTGTTACTTTCAATGCAAATTCTTGGGTCTTACAACCAGGTAATGAGTCTTTATATGTGTAGGGTCTGTAAATTTGTGACAGTAATAAAAGAAAACAATTATTTGCTAAATCCCATACTTACTTCCACTGTATACTGTTTTTATTTTTTTTTTCTATTAAACCAATGCCCTCAAGGACATTAGTAATATCATATATTCTTCGTTTTTGTCTGACTGCTAAAATATCAGCAGCCTGAAATTTAATTCATGAAAACGTTGAAACTACAAACTGGTAATACAGAAATGTTAATATTGGCTTACCACTTTTAGATCTAATACTCCCCCTGCGGATTTTTGAAGAAGATTAACAAACTTAGTAGTCAATAGTCCCAAAGATTTTTCAAATCTACTTTGGCAAGCTTCAGACATAGTTTTTAAAAAATGAAAACTGGATATACAAGTTGGAAATGGATAAATTAATACACCAAATTAAAACGCTATTTAGAAAAAAGCATATAAAAACTAACAACGTTGATTAAATTGTCTGAAATATTTGATACAAAAACATAAATATTTTTTTCTTTCCTTATATGAACTACTAATCCCCATTTTTATACCATAGCCCATAACAAGCAAATGCAGCTAATATTATTATGCAGAAAAAAGGGAATTTGTGGTCTGGCCCAGAATGAAATTGATTCCACTTTTCTGCTAAACCTCTAACAATAATACCCGATCGTACGAATAAACTATTTAGAAAATACGATGAAGGATGAAGTAGAATATTTTACTAATATACTACAAATTACGCTGTTCTATGATATAAGTCCTCTATACTGTAGGTAGAATCACAGCCTAACTCTACTGGTAAGTAGAGTTAGGCTGTGGGTAGAATAGAACAACATATTATATTGGATAATTTTTTTATTTAAACTTTATCTCTTAAAAATAGTCTCTTGTTATTGTTATCGTCTCTTTGAAAGAATGCTTTAATATCTATAACGAGGATATCTACCTATAGTTAAAATTAATTCAACCAATATGATATCAAAAGCACTTTATGTTAGATATGCTATATAAATCAAGAACCCTATAAATAAAGAATCATCAATAGATGATGAATTAGTTGGAAAGGCAGGATTTGTATCCATTTGCTTTCAACAGAACATCATATTCTTTATTATGGAAATCATTTTATGGCTAAGAACACAGCCACGACCCCCTTTACTACGGGGGTCGTGACACAGCCTAACTCTACTTACAAGCCATGAACATAGACTTGGCAACACCGCATCTGCTCAATCCGGTAGACCGATCGATCTTCGAACATCGGTCTACTACATGTTAATAATTGCCTTTTCAGAGAAATTTTCAGCGAAACGGTACTTTGTATAAAAAAATAGTTTTAACAAAAATTGTAGATCATACATTTATCTATAGAAATCAATAATACACTTTTTTTCTAAGAAGAACTATGTCTGAGTTATAGCGATTCAAATGTTTTTTTAGTATGTACACTAACAAGTTCACTTTATCAATTAGAATTGACAATATGCTATAAATTTGATTATTTTTCATTCCCAGGTGAGAGTAAGTTTAATGCGTCAATTCCTTTAAACCTTTATTGAGATGTGTACAATAATTTGGACGATAGAATGATTCTGATATATTTGTAACGAGCAAGCAAATTTTCCAGTTGAGACTATCTAGTTAATTTCAGTTGTAAAATCCATTTTAAATCATTAGGAGACAGTTTATTTTCATTGATAAAAACATTTATATGAATATAAAACATGCATATATGAATATAGTAAAATCTGATTAATAATTTGTATACTGTTTATTTGTGAACATTCAGTTACGTTGGATGGAAAAACTAGAGTGTAAAAAAATGCTGTTAGTTTCAAAAGTTTTTATATTCCACGATTTACATATTAAAATCTTTATTTATAATTGGATGTTAAATCAACAAAATTACAAATTGAATCTGAGTTTTCAAAGGCTTCATTCAATTTCTCACAACGTTCCTTCAATGCTGGTTCTTTCAGCTGGATATTCTCTTTGAGAGTGTACTGTTTTTGATAAGTAGGGGTAAATAGAGAAAAATACTTGGCATTGCATTTAAATTGAGTTTAACTTTATCCATCTAGCCCTTGCCTTCTGTTGATCAATCTAGCAAACGATGAATACCTTCTCTAGTAAGTGCTCCCTCTGGAAAATGTTTGGCACAAACTACAGAATATTTTGTGGGGGTCCATAATGCCCTAGAAATATTTTTTAGCCATTGATTCATTAGATTTCCATGATATGGAAAACGAAATACAGAAACTGGTGGTTCGCCGGCCTCGAGGTAACTTTTGTGTTCGACTTGCATCCAAGCACACAGCAATGACTTGGCATGTTAATTTTTGTGCTAATATGAAGAACAAGACCTATAAGAGATTAAGATTTAGTAGTTCTAAATAACTACTAAATCTAACAAAGGGTAAGTAACTCTACTAATCACAAAAAAGGAACAATTCTAGCAAATAACGCTTTTGTTAATGTCGGAACTACTCAGTCAAAACATCAGTAATCGGTAGCTATTTACATACAAATTTCAAAGGTATTCCTTAGTCTGTAGCTGAAAAAAACACAGTAGCACTTTCTACACGCTATACATCACATAACAGCACAACAACTAAAACGCAGATTTTTGTTTTTAGACAATTATGAGATGATAAAAGTTAGGTATTATTTCTACCTCTCCAGGTATAACCAAAAAAAGCACAACTTAAAACACAACAGATATTCCTGTTTATATAAGACATTTGCGGGAAATTTCTTTTGCTTGTTCTTCACAACTTCAAACAATAGCACTTTTCACAACTTATTTTTGGATTTGAATGTTATTTCTCTCGTTAAATAGCGATTTATTCAGCAGCAATGACCAGAAACCATTACAACGCCATTACAGCATCTCTTTCTGTGGGTCTAGCTTGGATGTTGCCAGATTTCCTAGTTCATGGCTTGTAAGTAGAGTTAGGCTGTGCCACAGAACATACCCTTAATAGAAATGCAAACTCGGTGCATTGGATATGGAAACAAATATGGCCGATTTGACGTTCACAGTGGGCGGAAGTAATTATCGAGCGGGAGATTCAAATTCATGTCACAGTATGTACACAGAATCGAATCTATTATTCTATGAATATTCAGGTATTTTTTGCGCGGGAATTTCAAAACTACTACTTAAAATATGGATTGATATTCAATATTAATGTACCCACCCAAAATTAAAAAGAGTTTGAAATAAAAAAGATTTTTATTATTATAAACTGATTATAATCATGTAAACAGTAACACCTCACAAGTAATTGGAATTTAAAAAAATCTACAATACATAAATTGGTTTATTTACAAAGTTCTATTCTGTTCTGCCTATTAGGCAGAAAATAATGAACTGAACATTATTCCTGGAACAATGTGAATAAATAAATATAAACAGATCAATATTACAATATAATATAAACCAGATCAATATTAGAACAAATAACAAAAATTTCTTAGATATAAAAAAATAACAAAATATATATTTTCTAAGTTGCTAAGTTTGAATGAGAAAGGAACATAATATTCTAACATAAATACAAATAAACTAGATCAATATTAAAAACTTAACAAAATAGCAGAAAAATCTTTGGTATAAAAAAAGAACAAAATATACATTTTCTTAGTTTCTGAATTAAAATGAACATAATAAGACTGCTAAGTTTGAATGAAAAGGAACATAATATTCTAAAATAAATACAAATAAACTAGATCAATATTAAAAACTTAACAAAATAACAAAAAACTCTTTGGTATAAAAAATTAACAAAATATACATATTCTTTGTCACTTAAATAATCAAAAATTATCAGTCTGTCTTATCAAACAACACTTTTTCATATCATGTTCAGAGCAAAAATTATATTGCGAGTAGTGATCTCTGTATAAAATTTTGGGGTAAATCACCTTTGTGCCCATAGTTATTCAAAAACTTATACAATTTATTATGAATATCCATTATAAATTTAGAAATTTTATGAGATGGGTATATCAATTTCCTTTTGTTTTCACAATACTCTTTGAACATAATGAAAGTGTGTTCATGTGAGGGTTCTTTGGAAATCAAATATGTGCTACAAATTTCACATTCAGGAAGTGTCATTTGTTTAAGAATATAACCAGCTACATATGCTGTTGCATTATTATCCTCTTCGGGAAAATGAAAATTATTAGAGTGCAAAATTGATTGGAAGTCATGACTGGTTCAGTGAGAGGAACCAGAGGAAGAGTGACATTTCTTGCAGCGATAAAGGTTGAAGATCAGCTACATCAGTTGGAGAGGTATTATATGGACCATTAATTGGTTCAGCAAGAGGAACATTATCAATATCAGAACTCATCTCTCCAATGCGAGGAATATTATGTCCAACCTCATCTGTTTTTGTCTGAAAATAAAAGGTCAAATTATTGAGAGCTTCACAGTCATCCTTCCCACAGTTTCCTTTATTAATGGGAGATGTTAGTCCATTAATGACAGTGGTTTTCAATGCAGCAACAAATTGATGACAAGTTGGATTTGTATTTGATATTGCATGCTGCCTTATAATACAGAATAAATTTTCCAATGGAACCTGACTGAAAGATCTCAGTGAAAAATAATTGAAACCTTTTTCCAAAGGATTCCAAAGATATATCACTGATCTTATAGTTGTCTGCCAACCTTTAATGAATTTAAATTAGGATGTAACATCCCTACCATTACTTTTTTCAAAAAATTTTAAATATTGTAATTCTCTAAGCATTGTTAACCAAAATGCAATATGAGGTGAAGTATGTTTCAAACCCCCCTTCAAAGGCTTACCTTCTGGTCTTATACTGACTGGTACAAGATGGATATTTACAATGAAATTTCAATCGCTCAGCCTGCATCATTATAAATTCTGAAATTCTAAGATTTTATACTTGACTGAAAATTTTGTCGACCGTCTTCAACGTATGGAACCTTGTGAACTAACGTGTGAAATCTTTTTTAACCCTTGTTTATTATACTCCTTCCAATGATAGTATATCCCAATAACCTACAATCAAGAGTTATTTCATAAAATAACTTTGTTATGTTTTGTCAGTTTAACAAAAAATGCAATGTTTATGAAACATTTTCCAATGAACTACTTAAAAAATACAGGTTATATTTGTTAGTATACTTACATTCGCTGTAGTTGTTCTGATGGCGAACTTTTCCTCCAAATCTAAAACAAAAGTAATTAACAAATGTCATTTGTTTAAACTTACTATTGTAAGGTGTTGTCGAATCTATATAGATTTGGTAAGATTTATCTATATTCAAAATAATTATTAACTCACCTATTTGAATGAATTAACACATAAAATTAATCCTACGACGCATTGCCAAACAACCGGCAAAACCTTTAGTTTTGAATGACGAATGAAATAATTTGACGGCCAGTCCATTACAGTTTCCCTTTATTTTTTCAGCTACAGCGCCATCTAATCGCTGGTTGGCAAAGCTCATTTCTAAAAGTAAGGTTAATATTTTGTTTCCAATTTTGATAGGTAACTCGGCCTTCTTATTTGGTATGTTCTGTGGGCTGTGCTAAGAAGTAAAAGACGGTGTTGCCAACGTAAACTAGATAAGACCGAAAATCATTTGTAGGTGAATATGTCAAACTTCAAATATTCATTCAATTTTTTGAATCTTCAAATCAATAGTGATTTCAGAAGCATTTAAGAAGTTGAAGAAATAATAGACATTTTAATATAACGACATTTTTAAAGGATTTATTCCAGTAGGGTGGATATTATTTGGTGTTTTATAATGAGTGTGAGAAAAATACTTATTTAATTTTTTAGGTTATAATAATGCAAGATTATGTTCATAACAATAATATACATTAGTATATAGAGTTAACAAACTGTATAATGTGTAAACTGTATTAATCAACGGTATACCCAATCAAAAATTTCAAAGATTATTTTTATTTCATGCAAGGTTGCTGTTAAATTGTAATCATAGTAATGTTAAAAGTACATAATGAGGAAAGTATATGACTTAAATTTTACTTTAAATTTATTTTCACTGCAAAATTAAGTATTAGATTCGTTATACAGATTCATTAGCCTTCAAAAGGATTTAAAAACCTTGTCAATCTTCAAAACTTCTGAAGAATTAAAAATGATAAAAATTTCTATGATGACTTGAAAGACCAACGTTGATATGTTTGATGATACTGTAACTGCAAGATGAACAATATTATTTGTGAACAAAGATGTTAAAATATTAAAAAGCTCACAAAAATCATATTTTATGAATAACTGGCAACATGACCGATTTGAAAGTTGTTTCCAAATTGAAAGTAATTTGAATGTCTCTGTAACTATTAACTGTTTTTATATGGTATTAAATATAAAATTGTGAATGAACTAATTGTTTTGACTAATAGTAAAAAATTATAGTAGTAAGATAGATTACTTAATCTAATTATAGAAGAGAAAATATGAGTCTACTGCTGCAAAGAGTTCCAAAAAACTGAAATCTGTTGCTGAAGATGTTCTATATGATACTGAACCAGTTTGGCAAAATTTTGAGTTACTGTCTCAAGAAAATTCTATACAACCAGATACAGCACAATCATTGATAAAACTTTTTGAGGATGGTAATACTATTCCGTTTATTGCAAGATATCGTCGTAATGTAATTGGTAATATGTCCCCTGAAGAATTGAGACTTGTAAAAGACCATTATGAAGAAATATGTTGTCTTAGATCAAAACTTAAAACAGTTGTGAAAACTATTCAGAAAAATGGTTTATTAAACAATGATCTAAGAAAATCTTTATCTTCTGTGAGGACTGCTGAGGAGCTAGAACTTCTGGTAATTTTACCATTTTTTTTTTCTATATTTTAAGGAATTTTAAATTTGTTTTGAATAATTTTTCAGTATGCACCCTTCAAACCTGAAAGTAAGAGGACTCTTTCAGAAAGAGCTAAAGCTCTTGGTCTGGATAAACCTGCTTATAATATTCTAAATGATATTTGTGAAGAATATCTTGAGAATTATATACAATCTAATAAAGATGGTTTGAAAACACTTGGGGAGGTAGAAAAAGGAATTATTAATATAATAGCATCTGTCATAGGAAGTGATACTGAAATTTTATCTCATGTAAGAGAATTGTAAGAATATTTTCATTTCAGCCAGAACAAAAATTTATTCTGTTTATTTCAGACGGACTAGTCATTATTTTTTTATAGAAACTAAGAAACTCAATATAAAAGGGAGAACTTTAACCAAGAAGGATGTGAATAATAAACCTGTAGATGAATCAAAATATAGATTATATTATGATTTTAAAATAACTTCAGATAATATTAAACCCCATCAGGTAATCTATTATTCATTTCTTTACATCAGGTGATAAGACATTAGTTAATTTTTAGGTTCTAGCTATAAACAGAGGTGAAAATCAAAAAGTGTTATCTGTTAAAATTGAAGTACCGGAATTTCTTATAAAAAATTTTAAAAATTTTTGTATGAAAAAGTTTTTGAACACATCAAGCAATAAACAAAAACAGAGAATAGTGAAAGAAGCTATAAATGATAGTTACACTAGATTAGGTCAGTAGTTGCTTGTGTACAAATACTATGGTCAAAATCGCTTTTTATTTTTGAATTTTTATTTTCAAATAACAATTGTAAAAATCAATTTATTAGATCAATTGACTCTATTTTATATAGTGTACTTGGTCTACTTTATTCATTATTCAACTATTCATTTTATAAATGAAAATGTATGATTTAACAAGCTGTAGTGGCTTATTTCATTGAACAGCAGTTTTACTCTTTGAACCAGGTTTGCTGGGTTCCAATCTCAGGTTAGGTGGATAAAAATGATTAGGTAAATACTGATTTCATTGATGAGTATGTTCTAGATTATAAATTCAATGCCAGTTCGGAAATGGTGTTAACCTGTAGGTCCCTTTCTAGTGACGTCAAAATATATAATTATATAAATAATAATAGAATATAACTTAAATTCAAACACTTGAACTTATGATTTACACTTTATTGACTACATTGCATGACGCGTTTCGTCGTTACAAACGACTTCTTCAGATGCTTACAGAATAAGGCTTACAGAAAAATTACTTATTCTGTAAGCATCTGAAGAAGTCGTTTGTAACGACGAAACGCGTCATGCAATGTAGTCAATAAAGTGTAAATCATAAGTTCAAGTGTTTGAATTTAAGTTATATTCAATTATAATGGATTTACATCAAGTAAACGCCAACACTATTAAATATTTAAATAATAATAAAATAAAATTTTTTGAGAAACATTCCTTACATTGTAAAATTAGATTCATTTCAATTGATATAATAATTACAACTGAAGAACATTTGTGTTAAAAAAATATACAAACATATGATACCACAAAAGATATGATACAACCTTGCGGCACCCCAAGAGCAATGTCATGTCTCTGAGAATACTCTCGCCTATTTTCACTTCCATTGTTCTTTCTTCAAGATAACAACGTAACCAATTCAGAAAAACACCTCTAAAACCTAAATTGCATTATTTATCAAGTATAAATTCAGAAGGATAGTGAATCAAATGCCAAAGATAAATCCAAAAATACCCGCCACAAACAGGTGTTTTTCCAAACACTCGTAGACGCATTCAAAAAACTTAACTGTAGCTGATTGGGTTTAGTGGCCGCTTCTGAAACCATGTTGCGCGAAGTCAATTATTTTGAATCTGTTGAGATAACTCGTCATTCTAGCGAAAACAATTTTCTCTATTACCTTGGAAAACACGCTCAAAATGGATATTGTGCGATAATTAGTTATTTCACTTACGGTTCCATTCTTAAATACTGGAATTACTATGGATTGCTTGAAGATATTGGGGAACTTTGAAGTAGTGATGGAAACATTGATGAGATATAGATAGATACTTTATTTCTGTTGAATGCAAAATACATTGTAGAAAAGGTCATATAAAAGAACAAAAAAAGAAAATATACGGGCTTACAAATCATCACCAGTTAATAAATAAACCTAATTAATCAACTAAAACATCTTACTCTTAAAAGATCTACTCTGACAAAACCTCATTGAGACTGAGACTAAAAATTTACTTAATCTAGACCTGAAACTAGGCACCGAAATAGCGTCCTTAATTTCGGTGCCGATTTTATTATATATTTCAAGTCCCATGTACACTGGTGATCTCCTTCCAATTTTGAATTTATAGATTGGCATAACAAGATTATCTGTGTCTTGTTTCATACTGGTGTTTGTCACTATGTCTAATAAAATGTTTATTACTTTTGTGGATTAGTGTAGCTACCTCCAGTATATACATGGAAGTAAGCGTAAGTATATTCAGGGACCTAAAAGCCGTCCTGCAAGAGCTTCTCTTGGGAAGTCCAGCTAGACACCTAATTATTCTCTTTTGACACAAAAACACGTTATTGCTTCTTGATGATGCACCCCCAAAAATGATGCCATAAGAAAGCCTAGAGCATATATGTGCATAGTATACAGATATAAGCTGGTTCAATGTTAATACATTTTTCAGTCCCCTAAATAGGTAGAATAATGAACTCAATTTGTTACATACATTGTCGCAGTGTGTCCCCCATTTAAGGTGTTCATATGCAAAGGTCTCGCCAATAATTCCACTTTCAAAACTTCGGCCGATATGGAATCAATACCGACGCTTTGTATATTTTTGAAGGCTCTAATGGTATCCTCAATTTCAATTTTAGTGACGAGGTAGAAGTAAAAATTTGTGTTCACCATGGGTGATAATGTGCAAATTCGAGATAGATTATTGCCATATCGAGATGTTAATTTTTTACTAGCCATTGTGGAAAAATATTCGGCGAAACCGCCACTTTTTCCAGAAAGATCGTTAACAATATTCCAAATTGTTTTATCTCTGTTTGGTGAATCATCAATAGCTGAACTATAAAACGTATATATTTCACTTCATTCATAATCATATTAAAATCTTTACACTAATTCAACATCCTTTATTTTTTAAAATAGATATTTTTTTAAGTCAACAATTATTTTTAGTTCAACCACTTTTGATAAGGGAATTAAGATCAACTCTCAAAGGAATGGCAGAAAAGACATCGATAGAAACATTTAGCAAGAATTTGAAGCAACTTCTGCTTGCGCAACCAATTAAAGGAAAATTGATATTAGGGTTAGATCCTGGTTTTGCAAATGGATGTAAATTAGCTTTGATAGATGAAACAGGAACCTTACTCGACCATAATACAATTTATCCTTTTAAAACTTTCAAAAATGCTAAAAGTGATTCTGAATATACCTTAAAGAAGATGCTGCACCAACACAAGTGAGAATTTCGGTATTTATAGTTAAAGTTATTGAAGAAAATCCACAAATATTATAATGTATACATTGAAGGTTTGTTCATGTCAGTAAGAGCACATAATTTTTAGCAAAAGAGACAAAAATAGTAATTACAAAAGTCGAGAACAAATCTCCCAAACTATATATAATTTTTTAGTTGCCTAAATTTTCTCTGTGAAATAATCGACAAAATCTCTATATTGGCTCATTGGCTTTGTTAGATCTGTGCCCTCCATAAGCATATGTTAGGATTTTGTATGAATCTTCATTGAATTTGTGCTTCTTTCAGATGTGAGCTTATAGCTTTAGGCAATGGAACAGCTTGTAGAGAAACAGAAACTTGGCTATCCGAATTAATTGGTGCTAATGTTTTCTCCCCTTTGAAATTAACCTACACCATAGTTAATGAGGATGGGGCGTCAATCTATTCATGTAGCCCAGAAGCAAAGAAAGAATTTCCAAAGTTAGATCCTCATATTATCAGTGCAGGTACAAATAGAATTTTATATCACATATCATTATTATTTGAATTTTTACACACCTTTTAATTAAACTGTATATCGTCGTTGAAGTTCTAACGCCACATAAGGCACTTTTTGGATATTCTGACATTTTGATGCTATTCACTAGAGAATCGGAAGACGCAATGTTTTTAGTTTATAAACAGATAATGATACTACATGAAATAGAACTTTAGTTAAGTATGCACAAATAGTAAATTTTTATTATTATAAGATCTATACAAACTTATGCAATTTTTTCTCTCTTCTGAGAAGTTGATGTTTTTGATATACATGGTGTAAGAATTTCAACGACGATATAATGTAACACATTAATCAATTGGGCTGATACTTGATGAAATACATAATTTAAATGAAACTAAGTAGTTTTCTGATATTCACTATAATAAATTTCAAACATGACAATATCGTAACTATAAACTGAGTTTATCATCAACATCTGATGAAGCCACTGTGTTGGCGAAACAGTATTGTCAAGTTTGAAATTAATTATAGTGAAAATCAAAAAAAAAGGGAATTTTATTTAAATTATAATGTATTAGATTTCACATATACATTTTTTGTCAATCTTATGTGAATCTTTTCTGTTGTACTAGTTCGTAGTGAATTTTTAAAAAATATCATTTATCCGGATTTTGAACTTAAAATTAATCTTGTTGAATATTTTCAGTTTCTTTGGCTAGGAGAGTTCAAGAACCTCTTGCTGAATTAGTTAAAATTGAACCTCAGCATCTTGGTGTTGGAATGTATCAACATGATCTAAGGAAAAAACAGCTAAATGAAGCTCTTAATGAAGTTGTTTCAGAATGTGTTAGTTTTGTTGGAGTGGATTTGAATACTGCATCTCAGTGTCTCTTAAAGTGAGTAGTTAGTTAGCAATTAAACTTTTGTTTGATTTTGTTCCAGTATTTCCTTCAATATGTTATTCGGTTCCTTAGGCAAAAAAAAATTATTTATGTGTGTATATTTGATGTTGGAACAGTTTGAATTTCATCACATCCTAATTCTTTTTATTTTAGAGGAGTAGCAGGCTTGTCTGACAAGAAAGCTTCTCAAATTATTAATTATCGCGAAGAAAATGGTCCATTTATACATCGTAGGGAACTGCTAAAAGTTAAAGGTATTGGTGAAAAAGTTTTTCAGCAATGCTCTGGTTTCTTGAGAATAGGTCCTATTAATTTGGAGGAAGAAGCAATATTTTATAAGAAATCAAACACAACAAAGTTAGATCGAACAATCATACATCCGGAATCATATGATATGACGAAAACATTAATGAAGGAGTTAAATTTGAAAGAAAAAGATATTGGAAGTAGAGAATTTATTGAAAAAATCAAAAATGTTTCTAAAAATTTAGACATTGATGAGTTGTCAAGGAAGTATGATACTAACAAAGACTCTGTTAAATTGATTTTAGATACACTGGGAAAATCACTCAACTATGATTTGAGATTGGAGTATAATATAACTCCTTTATTTAAGAAAGGTATTAAAAGTATTGAAGACCTCAAAATAGGGAATGTTTTGTCAGGCAGGATCAGTAATGTGACAAGCTTTGGATGTTTTGTTGATATTGGAGTACATTTCAATGGCTTAATACATCTTAGTAAACTAAAAGGGAAACAACTTCAAATAGGAGATAGGGTTGAGGTTGAAGTGCTGTCTATTGAATTGGATAGGAAAAGAATAAGCTTGAAATATGTAGGCATGTCTGTTTAAAGTATTTGTCATGAGTACTTTTGTTTTTATTTATATTAAATATGAAAATTTTGAATTAAACAAGTTTTCTAATTTTTTAATACTTTATATTTTTATTTCTTGAGAAGAGTGTGTTGAAAAGTAAATTTAGTTAATTTCATTTCTTTCCTTCCAATGGATTGGCTATGAAAGATCGGTTACCGAAAGATCTTTTCCTGAGACTATTGACATTGAGCAATAATTCAATATAAGGGATAATATTTCCGATTACTTTGAAAATTGTTGATAGGTACTTGGAGGTTAGATATTAGACATGAGTAATGCTGGTAATATCACCCGCGTAATATTACCTTGCGGTGTGATGCTACATTACGCATTACCCGAGAAATCTAAACATCACAGTTTCACCTCAGAATAATATTACTCCGAGTTCGAATAGTGAACTATTTTGCTGTTCTGCGTTTTTGGTCATATTACGCATAACTCGCACGCATAAGGATGATTTGAAGAACCGATGTTGAAACCTATTGAGCAGACGAATATTACCTAGCAAACCCGAAACTGAACGAAGTGTTATTTATTACGTCTAGGCACAAGGGCGCTTAGGGCTTAGATTTTGTTCAGTAATATTAGTAGATATTTGAAACTGAAACGAATTATCTCATTCAAATCTGAAATAATTTCCGAACCCTGTATTCTACTTATTCGATTTTTTTGTTTGAAGTGGTAATAATAATAAAGAGTGGATAAATTTCGTTCTAATATATAGTCGATAATAGAATACCATCACGTAATATATTTCTATACGAATTCAAATTATTATGGTATGAAATTAGGGCATTCATAAGGATGACTCCACAAAATGATACAAAAAAGTAATGAATTTCATTTTCACATGTACTCGATAATAGCACATAATATATTGCTGTATTAATTAAAAATTTTATAGTATAAAAGATGGATTAACAAAATGGGACTGAAAAGAAATAAATTTCATTCTTACATATAGCCGATAATATAACACCAGCACATAATTATGTGCTGCATGAATTATAAATTTGAGGCCTTTATAAAGATGGATTCATAAAATAAGGTAACAAAGAAATAAATTCTATTTTCACTTATAGTCGACAATAGAACACCATTACAAAATATATTTTTATATTGATTCAAATTATTATACTATGAAATTATATACAATTAGGGCTCTTATAAAGATGAGAGAATTTTCACAAATTGAGACAAAAAATAAATAAATTTCATTCTCACGATAATAGAACCAGCACATTATATATTTCTTCATTAATTGAAATTTTTATGGTATGAAGATGGATTTACAAAATAAGGCACCAAAGAAATACATTTTATTTTCTCATATAGTCGATAATAGAACACCATCACATAATGTCATGTATGCCACTTGCCAAGTAATATTACGGTGAAAACATTACATTACACAGTTCGCAACGTGATGAATGGAATCAGCACGCGTGATGCTCTGCACAGAACATACCCTTAATTTGTTATGTTCTGTGATGCTCTGCGAGTAATATCACGTTAACGTGATGCTGTGATATAACGGAGTAATATTATTTTCGAGCGTGATGTGATATGACATCACATCACACCTTAACGTACTGTTTTGCGCACGTCTATTAGATATCCCTTACTACAATACATTTATTGACTGAGATTGAATTCTCGCTTGACTCTTGATGAAACATAATTAAATATTAAATTAAACTCTTGGTTTAATGTTTCACGATTATATTCAACAATATGAATTTGTCAACATGTTTCGAGCGTGAGCTCATTTTCAAGACAAAAATTTTCTAATTTCAAGATTCAAAAAAATGTCTTAAACATGAACTCACGCTCGAAATATGTTGACAAATTCATATTGTGAATCTCATTTCTTAATTACAATATGACATGGCTATTGCCTTGATTAGTAGTATTTCTCATAAGACTTTTTTTAAGACATTTTCTCATAAAAGTTTGTTTATGTGAAAAGATTAACATCCTACTTCGAATAATCGATGAAAAGAGCCTCTTCGAATCGCCCGAGATAGTTTAAGCGCCAAGAGTTTTAAAAGGTAATGAAACTTACTTTTCACATAGTGAAAACGGATATCAAATAAACGCATTGAACACAGTTTTAGTCCGTAATTACAAACAAACCTAGTTATTATATCGAAACAAAAGTAATTAATGATCGAAGAAATTATTCAAGGTGATGATTTTTTGATACAAAGTTAACAACGTCTTGAGTCTTTATATTAATTTAATTCTTCAAAAGTATATTAATGATTTTTTGAGCTGTAAGCTTCAATTACCATCAGGTTCGCAGAAGTGCTTAACAAGATGTTTGCTGCAGCAAAATTGAATAATTCAAGCGTACTTACTTATCGAACCACCATTGATTGTTAGATAGCCTAATAATATTATGTCACTTATATGTCAAACGAAATTGTCAGATCTAATCACGTCAGATGGACGAAATGAGTTGTGGGATGTGGAAATTGTGATAAGGATTTCAAAGAATGATAGATTTTTCTTTGTTGTGTGTGAGGTCAATAATTACCTTTTCGGTTATTTAAATATTTAAAGAATAACTAGTTGATTGAACAATGTAGAATTGGTAGTAGTAATGTACTACTTTGTTCTGCCTTGACAAATTATGGTACAGCCAAATATTAATTTTTCTACTGAATTGCTAAAGTTAAAAGTTTCTCTTTATTTACAGTCATTGAAGCTAATGTCAGTTGTTTCTACGCAATTAACAACCAACAAAAGTAGACCTGAAGATTCAGAAGTTTTATTAAAACACCTTTTGGAATGTGTGCAGAATTGCCAAAAAAGATTTGGTGGAAAGACAGAGCTTGCAACAGAATTTGATAGTTGCGTTATTGCTCTTTGTTGGACTTTAGAACGAGTTCTGTCTCATGGTTTGAGAAATAAACCATTAAATTTGCAGCAAATTTCAACCTTACAACAAGTGTCCGAAATAGTAGCCAGCAGTTTATATATAGGAACAGAACACGTATGTGAGTCAGAAAAATGTTTTTATTATGATTAAAATACTTTCAAATTGTTCGCTTATTTGGAACTACTCATTTCTTACAATTGCTTTGTAGACATATTTAAGTAGACATAATCCATTGTATGTGATTCATACTGTGATTAAAATCAACACTGGTTATTTCATTTCATTCCAGTCAAGACATATACTTGTTTTATATCACTGACCTTTTCTTTTAGCAACTAAGGTGCATTAATTCACCATACATAATATGTAATTTTTTTAACATAACTGGCTAATATTTTTTAAATTTAAAAATAAATTAATGCGTTTGCAGAGTAGAATGATAGCTATGTAATTTATTCTCCATCAGCATTTGTTTAGGCTTTAATGAGATTTGCCCAAAGTTATTTACAAGTTATTCAAATAAGAGCTTGATCTTATGGTAATTTATTATAATGAAGCTGACTATGAGAAAACAACTTTTAATGTTATAGGTTACGTTTGAAAATTCCTAGTTTTACAAATTATTTTGTATGGTGTAGTCAAATAATATGTAAGCAATAAATTACTTACTAAAAAACTGAAAATTTAAAAAAATTTCTAATAACCTGTTAATTATGTTAGTATAACTTTTTATATCTCTAATTTAAGTTATCCAATTATAGGTATGAGTGTGTCATATATTAAATTTCAGTAAATAACTTGAATAAAAAGTGGAAATACTAATTTTTGAAAATTTTAAATAATTTTAATTTCATCTAACAATTATTTGAACCATTCAGATTTTTTATATGATGTAGATATGGTGTGAATTCCTGATTGGTAACAAAATTTTGGGCTGTTTTGTCCATTCTTAAGGATTCCTAATTATATTCTAATCTAATTCGTCTAATGAAATAAAATTTCACCTAATGGACAATGCCTACCAACAGTGGATCAACCACAATTTAGACATTCTAGACCATGGTCAATTTTTGTATAGTAATCAATAATGAAAAAAAAATTTTAATTAATGAAATTGATTAAGAATAATGAAAATTTATTTTAGCATTTTGGCCTTTCATAAAAAGTAATTTAATCAGACATGAACAAGAGCGCTACAATTTGTTGAAAAACATTAATACAAATATTGGAAGAGGAAGAGCATGGATTCGTGCTTCTTTGAATGAAAAATCTTTGGAAAGGTAGGATTAAAAGTATAACTTGTGTTTGCAGTAGTATTGAGTAGTATTTTCTTTCAAGATACTTTCATACGATATTGAGTGCTGAAAATTCTTTGGAGATTTACTATGAAGAATGGGCAATTTTACGAGACCAAGAAAAAAATTCAATGTTACCTAATATGGCAGCAGGTCTGTAGTATAAAGTTCATGGTTCATTTCAACATTGATCAGTAGTTAAAATGTTATAAATGCTATGAAAATAAAAAACCTAAGTATGTCAATGCCAGGAAAGATGCTTGTAAGAAAGAGTTGAGATGAATATTGGGAGTGAATAAATAATACACAGGAATATCTGGCATGCTGAAAACACTTGAATGACTTGATGTGAAATATTTTATCCTTCTCTGTATAAATTTTAAAAAATCTAGCCCCAGAAATTCTAATAAATAGGATTAATTTGAACTCTGGTTCTCATAATTATAATACAAGAAGAAGAAATGATTTTCATCTGAGTGCTGCCAATAAATAGCATGGAATTATGGTATTCCATAAAAGTTTTTTTAAATTTAATCTGCTTGAAGAAGATACAAAGATTACAATTTCATTAGCAATCTAAAACAAAAATTATTCAGTGAACACTATGCAATATAGGTGTTATGTTGAATTGTCTTCACAAGTAGAGTGAGATGAAGAAAATTATCATAGAGTGGAAAACATTTTTCATTTTATATATGCAAATTACTTGTTATATGCAGTTGCTGAATTGCAGCTAATTAAGTATTATATATAAATTGAAAATTTATCTGTGCGTAAGCATTATTTGGAATGAGAAATTTTTTAGCTTGGATAGATAAAAATATTTTGAAGTAACCTTATTTTTCAATTTATTTTTCAAATTAATATTTTACTTTTTAGGATTAGGTGCAATATTATTTGCTGTGAATATAGATAAATCTGAATTGAATGATTCAAACATTCCTCAAGGATTCTTAAGTGGTCTCTCGAAATCTGAGCCTATAATTGAAGCACCATTGACAGGTATGTTATAATTGATTCAAATACTTACAATCAAAAATATTCTGAAAGTGGCTTATTTTTTTGAAATTGTAAGCCAAACATATTTGCACCATTATTCATTACATGGTAGTATTTATTTTATTCTGGAAAATTTCTTATTTTCAGAACAAAACAAGGGTTTGAAAGAAAAAAAGAAAAGAAAGGTGGCAAGACAGTTCATATCATTTGATGACGATAGTCTATTGTCTTCCAGTTTTCCTTCAAGTTCTGGTAGTTTGTCCTCAGAGACAAACTCACTCAATGAAATAAAATATTCATCCCAAGATTATAAACATTCCAGTAAACTTAAGTATTCACAAAATCTTCCTAAAATGGAAAATAAAATAAGTGAATCTGCAGATGTAGTGCCACAGAGAAAATTGTCATTAGAAAGAAGTACTTATTCGAGATATTCTACCGAAATGCCTGAAACTTTGACACCTGTTACTCAAACTGATATAGGTGTACTCACTCCAATTTCTATAGAAATTGGTAAGGAACAAGAATCTCCTGATCTGTCAGATGAATTAGTGGAAGCACCTAGTGATATAAGTGCTGTGTTAACAGCTCTAGAAGATAAAAATGAAGAGGAACGTAAAAAATTACATGAGAAAATTGATTCTTTGAATAAGGAGAATGAAACTTTGAAGGAGCAGGTTAATAAATATTTGAGTGCTTTGAAATTGTTGGGAAAAAATGATAATGTGGAAAATTTAGATGGAGACACAATATTACCAGATTATAAGAGTGAAGCAAACATTTTTCAGAAAAAATTAGTGCAGGTATATTTTTCAGTTTTAGAATTATTCTTATTGATAATGCTAATATTATTTTTTTTATATATATATATATATATATATATATATATATATATATATATATATATATATATATATATATATATATATATAAAATGTTTTTTTAAATTTAATTGTAAATATACTTGAATGCAATTATGAATAATCTCAAAAGCTCTTGTTATCTATGAAAATGTCACCGATAGTAAACTTTTAAAGGGACTACATTTCAATGTAAAATTGAAAAAAAACTATATTTTAGTAGATTTCAATATAAGAAATTAATTTATGTGCGATGACGTCAATTAAAAATTTTTCAAAAACTACTTGAGTTAATTGATGAATCAGAAAATTGTGAAATTTATTTCATTTGTAAATGATATCTGATAGGTATCAATGTATATGTAAATAATGTGGATAATTTTAAATTGATTTCTTTTTTAGGTTGCTGAAATGCATGCAGAACTAATGGACTTCAATGTTCACCTTCAGCAGGCTATATGTGAAAAAGATGCTTTAGTAGTGCGTCTAAAAAATGAGTTGGATATTTTAAGGGGACCTATATCAAGCGATGAATTTATTTCGGAAGACGTAGCGGGAAGTGTACACATTTGGATACCTTCTGCTTATTTAACAGGTATATTAATTCATTATACTGTTCAGCAAAGAAAGATCAATAGTGATGGAATTTTAAAATTTAAACCTGTTGATCTATTAAATATGGTATTTTGAAAAAATATCCTATCTATGGTATAGGATTTACTTAACCTATGGCATGTACACCAACTTATTATCCTTTAAAAATTTGTTGTTTTGTTGTATGCGCATTCTCATTACTTTAATCAATTACATTAGTGTTAATTATACTTATTCTTTCTTTCAGGTGAATAATAAGTTAATTTAAATAAGAAAATAGTTTTAATGATGCCCTTCATACTCTCGATTCAATGATGAAAACTATAAGATGATAAATTGTAGATCACTTAATGAGTGTTCAGAGAGAATAATGAAGAAATGTGTCTTTCAATTATTTTCAAAATGGAATGCAGTTTTTTAGAACCCTGTAAAGTGCTTGAAATGTGATGTTGTCTCAAATACATAAATTAGTAATAACCTTTTTTAACTTTTAATGTTATAATGTTCATTTCCAACCCAGCATTTGTGAACTTTTTTTTTTAGAATATTTCACAAATCGAATTTAAATTTTAGGTCCTTCTTCTAGTTCTCATCATGTTTACCAGATATTCCTAAGAGCAGGAAGTGATGAATGGAATATATATAGAAGATATGCTCAGTTTTATGCCTTACACAAAGATTTGAAAAAATTAGATCCTGCAGTGTCATCATTTGATTTTCCCCCAAAGAAAAGTATTGGAAAAAGAGTAAGTAAGCAAAAGATTATGTAAATGATATGAACAATATGATTTATAAAATGAACAAAAAAATTGGAATTGACGACATGGTCTTCTGTTAATTGAAATAGTAAATCATGATATATTAGTTTTCAGACATGAAAAGCATAATCAATTTAAAATTGGTAATTACAGAATAGTGGTTTTAATTTTCAGGATGCCTCTTTGGTTGAAGACCGAAGAAAAAGACTCCAAGTGTACCTTAGGAAAATTTTATCACATTGGCCAGAACTGTACCATTGTTCCAGTAGAATTCTTTTAGAACAACATCTTCCTTTTTTCAAGTGAGTTTCTTTTAAATAAAAATTTACAGATTTTGCTACCTTTGTTGTGTCTGCCACACTTAGAGGTATTTCTTCAATCTGACAAGATCAAAATGAATTCTGATGTTCCGTCAACAGCAAATGTTTTAACTGTACAGATTGAAAATAGCAACTGAACATTATTATTTTCAGAGATCAGAAAGAAAATGAAGAGAAAAATAAAAGGAATGAACTTACATCACGAAGAAATACTGATAATCATTACACAGGCCTATAGTACCTTTATTTTTGGGTTAAGTGAAGTTTTTGACTATAATCAGATGATTTTTATAAAAATATTACCATTTTGTGTTTTAGAGATATTTTATTTTTAGTGAATAATTAATACTCAAATATTGTAAATAAACAGATGCTCTATACTGAGAAAATAATAAAGAAGTAACAGTAAGAAAATATATTTTGTATACAAAGTTAATGTGATTATGTCTAAGGCTGACAAATGAAGATAATGTCAACTAATTCTGATTAAGGATAAATTGCTTGTTATCAACTTCATGGAATCAATCCCAAATTCCATGAGTTCAAATCCCAACATTGAAAAATAGTGATCAATATTAATTTTTCATGCATCATATAAGAGCATAATTTTGGCTATTGGTGAATGGTGTTTAGCCTAAAAATTACACAGGGCACTACTAATTGATATCCTTTATAGCTCAAATAGATGTAGGAATTGTACACTTAACTAGCCAATTGTTAAATATTGACTCACCATACATACCCTCATAGGTATCTGGCTATGGAATTAATTATATCATATTTACAGGTCACGAAGTATAAATATATCTATACTTCGTGATATAGATCATCAAAATATTTATAGTTTACTAAGACTTTTTGAATCACTAATTTGTATATGTGTTCTGGGAACATGACATCACACATTATTAATAATTAATGATAAACATATATTAATAGGTACATAACTTGCATTTGAGTTAAATATTGGTTTTTGAAGTCTTTTTCAAATATTCTAGACGATATTAGCAATATTGTCTGTATTGACAGAATGTTCCAATAGATAATATTCGATTTTTAACAATATATCAAAGATGTTGATCTCTCCTTTTTGTGTCCAAATGGTAATTTTCAATTATAATACAACAATAAAGGCAAGTGTACAATCTCAATCATATATTAATGTTATATATAATATTCATTTAGCAATTTGATACTTCATAACGAGTGTTACAAGAAAAATATTAATAAAAAATGCGAAAAAACAACAAAGTCAAAAAACTTTTATTTCTAAAATTCTTACAATCCTAATTCATTGTAAGTTTTTAGACCTATAAATAGTGCCACGGCACCACAACCCGCAACAAAATGTTTCTGATCTCCAAATTAGAAATATTTGCATATAAAAAGGTGTTTTTTGTTTGTACCAGATTTAGCACAAGCTGCAGTTGATTGCAATCCTTAGTACTTTGAGCTTAAAATTCATACAAGAACACCTATCACATTACAAAAATTCCATATATTTATTCTGAAGTCCTTCAAGAAAAAAGCACAATAACCAGGAAAGAACATACAATCCTTTTGGTCTAGGTTAAAAGGGGTTTGCACACTATAGAAATAATCAATTTTTTAAATGCATATAGTATTTATATATACAGTAAATATAGTAGAAAATTTGAAAAAAAAAAAAAGAAAACAATTGATATATAAATTGAACATGTGATATGAAGTTTTTTTTAAGGTGGCAGGAATGATACATTTTTTCAGATTTTGATATATATTGATTCTCTTCTTTTCTCTATTTCAATCCTCATCTTCCAAATTTTGTTGGTTATCAATATTTATTAGAGCATTATTGAAACAATTATAAATTTTTCCAAATTTCTGTACTAACATACCATATTCTTTCATGACTCCAGCAATCAAATGTGATTTTTTCATTTCTAAATCCTTAATAACACTTTGTATTCCTTCGTTTTCATGATGAAATACTTTATATTCATTTATTTTTTGGTCAATATCTGCCGATACCAAGTTGAACTTTTCTTTTAATTCTTTAACATATTCCTCCTTTGAACATTTCAAATCTGAAAATTTAGTTTCCGATATCAATATGTTGTCTTTAAGAAGTATATCCTTATCTTTTAGTTTATTAATGTCCTCTAATTTATTATTTATGTCTTCTTTTAATTTAATAACTTCTTGATTCATATTAAAGATGCTTTCTACAGAAGTTTGTATATCATTTAATTGATTGCAACTAAAATTACAATGCTCTAATAAGGCAAGACATTTTTCACAAAATTTAGTAATTTCTTCTTGGTTTTCTAAACTTGAAACAAAGGCGGCGCGATTAACATCTAACTCATCAAATTCTTTTTCTAAAGCAGATATATTTTTCTCTATAGCTTCAATTTTGGTTTCGTCAACAAACTGTTCTTGCAAAACAGAATATTGTTCTCGCAATGATTCTATATTTCCTTCTAACATCTTGAAATATTCTTCCAGTTTATTCTTTTCTACCAAGAGATTATGATATTCATATTCCTTTTCAGCTCTCTGCTTCAGTACAATTTTATATTCCGAGCGAATACTTTCAATTTTGTTTTTCAACTTTTCAATACTATTTTCCAATTTAAAATGTAATGCATTCTCATCAGCAATTTCTTTCAATACCTGTTGTTTCAAATAATACAACTTTTCAAATTCTTCTTTTTCATTTACAACTTCACGTAGTTCATCTAAATACGCCGGATCTGTTTTCATATATATGAGAAGGTTCATAAACACTGAAAAAAAAAGAACCGTTCTTCTTGGTTGAGGTTCGAAGATATCATTTAAAACAAATGGCATTTTTTCATTTAGTAGCTTAGAAATTTTTCGCAATTTAATAGCTAAAGAAATTTCATCTATATATGAATAATTTTCCAATATTTGTTCAGGTTCTTGTTTCAAAATATTTGTTTTTATTTCAGACAATCTTTTCTCATACTCATTGTAAAAACGAGAATAGAAATTGTACACAAAACTTTGTGTGGGGTTTTGGAGGTGACCATCTGTTATAACTAAATCCGGCCAATTGCTTTTCACTGAATTTATCAATGATTTTCTAGTTTCATGGGCTTGCCCTTTCGTGTTTAAATTGGACATTTTGGCGAATCCTGAAAAGAGTTATATATAGAAAAATGTATTCTACCAATGTGAGATTTATATCTACTATCACTATTATCAAGGAATCATAAACTAAAGAACTGAGTTAACATTACAGCATATAATTATTTACAATACACAAAATAAAACATTCGAATGAAAATTCGTTACACTATTTTCAAACTTGGATAATTACTTCCTTTTCTATGATTAACCAAAATGTCATAATACGGTGGTCCTCCGTCGGAGGACTATAGAGTTATAGACCTACGTAGCTATATAACGTATAGCCATATATATACTCAAGATGTCTTTTAAAGCTTCGTAGAAGGGTAGTAGTCTTTTTCTACTACCAGGACTAATCTACTTAGATGAATGTAAATTCTGTTGCTTCAAATATAGGTTAAACTTATAAATTTTCATACACGGTTTCATTTCAAATCAATGAGTCAAATTTGTTTATAATATACGAGGGGTATATTAGTATTTGTATTGTGAATATTTGGTGTCACCCTATTATTATCTGGTATGGCTTCTGATTATTAATATTCCAAGAACGATTTGACTGGAGAAAATTGCAACTGCCAAGACTACCCAGAGTTGTGGAACTACTGATAATTTTATTGCTTTCGTTGTGAGAGTGCATATTTAAATATAAGCAAATTAATGAACAGAATATCAAACTATTTAATAGGTTTCTTTCGATTAGTATATCTCGAGTATTTTTCAGAAAAAAACACATCGTAAAGTCAAAGCCATCAGACTATAAACTGAGCAGAAATCAATGTAAGATCAATATTGAGACAACAGAACAAATTCAAATCATCCGAGCTCTTTATTATTCAAGTTAAATGACATATATTTTCAAGATACATAACAGTTTATATACATAATATATGATCAATTGTTCGATTATCCATTGATCAGAGAAGAATATTATCTGAGGAATTCCTTTAATTTCAGAATTTTACTCTACTTATATAAGTAAAGTTAGGCTGTGCCAGTAATAATGCTTTCTAAAAGTAGAACACTTGTAAATTGATTAATCAATTCATTCTCACATTCAGAAAAAATTGTAAATTTTAAAAAATATATATTTATATATGTTATATAGACAGAAGTTACAATTACGATAAATCAGCTTTCAACGCTTTATCAAAGTTTTTCAATGGTTTAAAACTGATTTTAGCATTTTCTTTCTCAATTTTCAAACAGAACGAAGATAATATTATTTTTGCTGGCTGGTTATACAAACGAATCAATTTTACCCCAAAATCTGTGAAAAATATTGTCTTAGTGAGCGCATGTGTACATCATTCAACTGCGGTAATTTCAATAGCAAATCTGAATCCTCTATGACGGATCAGATTGTCAAGATGGACGCCTGGTTTATGTAGAGGACGTCAGTGGATATAATTTTATTTAATACAAATGTATAATTTATAGTGTTTTTCGTTTTTGATTTCTCGAGCTGTGAGTGTAATAGTGCTTTAAAATGTCAGGGGAACGTGAAATACCCGCTGAGGATAGTATTAAGGTTGTGTGTAGGTTTCGACCCTTAAATGATTCAGAGGAAAAGGCTGGGTCGAAGTTTATAGTGAAGTTTCCATCAGGTGGCGAAGATAATTGTATATCAATTGCAGTAAGTTTGTATTCTGATTGAAAATTGTATTAATATTTGCAAAAATCAGGAATTTAGTAGCTTAAAAGCTGGTTTCTTTGTCAAAGACGGCTTCTGCAGCAATATTACCCTTATAAATTGGGAGTTGGAATCAAAATTGATCCAGGCAAGAGATTATATTTTTGCGGAAGAGAATATATTGCAGTGTAATAAAAATTTTCGATATTTCATAACTGAGTGCTTGAACAAACACAGTTCATAAGAAAATGAAGCTATTGATATCCATATACTAGTTTTGTGATAAGTTTCATTTTTCAAAGAGATTTCAGTTTTTAAAGAGATCGGAAACAAAATCTGATAGTGTTATAATGGGAAATACAATTTTTGAGTTGAGACTTTGTAAGGGAAATGAAAATAACTTACAGTATCACACATCATATTTTGAACAATGTTCACTTTCCTTGAAACATCTTCAATATAAATGTATCACAAGGAGGAATAGTACTTATTTTAATTCTAGTGAATTACTTAGGAAAAATCAATGGACAAATAAGAGACATGAAAATAATGTATTTCAATTTTGAGTTTTATTTCAATTATTCAATTGAATATGAACTAAAATTCAAATACTTGAACTTTTGATTTACACTTTATTGATAAACATAGCATGATGCGTTTCGTCGTTACAAACGACTTCTTCAGATGCTAACAGAATACTGACTAAAAAACGTAAATAAATTATTCAATTAGCTTTCGAATAAAAAGTACTGAACTGAATGTTGAATGATGAATTAATGGTTTTAATCATCTAAGCAAATTTTATCATAAAGTATTGGGTTTTTAATATACAAGATATTATTACTTAAAGTTGTGTTTGTAATCGGTTACTGAATAGAAATAATGCTAGAAGGGTACTAAAGGGTAGCTGTTTGGAGTATTTTCCCAGTTTAATCTGTAGGTTCAGTATCGGGAAAGAATTTCAAATGGACCATTCAAAATTAATCTGAATAGGTATGTAAGTTTTCTTTTTATCAGATACATTTTATACATATTAGATTCTTGATACTTCTAACCTTTATTTGCTAGATGATGTTTTTATGTTCTATGCACTTACTTCAAACCTGAGGGCTCTTTTCATCATAGTTGACTTTTAAAAATGATTAAGAAAGAAATATTTTTAATTACCACAAAGTATTACTTAATATTTTAAAATGTACTCAAACAGTTTGAGATGAGTATAGGTCTAATTATATGATTTTATATAATTAACATACATATTGAAATCCTAAATTCGATTTGAACAATATTTTTTGTTCATCATTTAGTAACCGAATTATTAATAATCTATGAAGCGCCACTAGCAGACGAGGTATAAATACCTAATATAATATAATAATAAGTGTAAGTACATAATATAAGTGTAAGTATAATATTAGAAAACACTCACAAGTTGATATGTAATAAGTAAGTTTCCATCATTTAGCATGGTTTAGTTTTTGAATATGTTCATTATTTCAAAGTTATAAAATAAAAGTGCGATTCCAGTGTAGGTCACTCTTTCATCTTCTGACAATTTTAGATTTACTTTATTTTCTGTTGAATGCAAAATACATTGTAGAAAAGGTCATATAAAAGAACAAAAAAAGAAAATATACGGGCTTACAAATCAGCACCAAGATAATAAATAAACCTAATTAATCAACTAAAACATCTTACTCTTAAAAGATCTACTCTGACAAAAACTCATTGAGACTGTAATAACATTTAACAGCTAAAAATTTACTTAATCTAGATCTGAAACTAGGCACCGAAATAGCGTCCTTAATTTCGGTGCCGATTTTATTATATATTTCAAGTCCCATGTACACTGGTGATCTCCTTCCAATTTTGAATTTATAGTTTGGCATAACAAGATTATCTCTGTATCTTGTTTCATACTGGTGTTGGTCACTATGTCTAATAAAATGTTTATTACTTTTGTGGATTAGTGTAGCTACCTCCAGTATATACATGGAAGTAAGCGTAAGTATATTCAGGGACCTAAAAGCCGTCCTGCAAGAGCTTCTTTTGGGAAGTCCAGCTAGACACCTAATTATTCTCTTTTGACACAAAAACACGTTATTGCTTCTTGATGATGCACCCCAAAAAATGATGCCATAAGAAAGCCTAGAGCATATATGTGCATAGTATACAGATATAAGCTGGTTCAATGTTAATACATTTTTCAGTCCCCTAAATAGGTAGAATAATGAACTCAATTTGTTACATACATTGTCGCAGTGTGTCCCCCATTTAAGGTGTTCATCAACTGCAATTCCCAGGAATCTGACACTGCTGCTTTGTGTTAATTCAGTGTTATTTACCTTCACATTAGGTTTTGTTATATTTTTATTAATATTTCTGAAAACCGTGAACGTAGTTTTTGTTTCATTTATATGTAAAGAATTCATATTGAACCAATTCTGCAATACATCCAGCTTATTCTGAATGTTATCTTGTAATGACGTTTCTGTTTCACCAGTGACAATCACTGTAGCATCATCTGCGTATAGAAACACCTTGTCTCCAACCGCATTTGTAATGTCATTAATGTACAAAATAAACAATATAGGCCCCAGAATTGAACCTTGTGGTACTCCAATATCATTATTTATTAAATTAGATTTAATTTCACTCTCAGGCAATTTGAGGCAATTAATTTCCGAAACAAAGTTTAATATTATTTTTTACAACTAATTTTTAATATTTTAATTAGCTTATTAAACGTGAATAAATAACGACTGAGATTGAATTCTCGGTCAACTCTTAATATTATAATTTAATAAATATTAAATTAAATTAAACTCTTGGCTTAAAGTTTCACGATTATATTTAACAATATGAATTTGTCAACATGTTTCGAGCGTGAGCTCATTTTCAAATCTTGAAAATGAGCTCACGCTCGAAACATGTTGACAAATTCATATTGTTAAATATAATCGTGAAACATTAAGCCAAGAGTGAACAAATAAGTTTTTTTTTAATAATCGATTGAAAATTAAAAATTGTTTTGAACGCCCAGATAGAGGTTTCGTTTTATATTGCCATAATTTTATTCAAATTCGTTAGTATGACTTAAGGTAAAATCTTCGCAAGTTAGGTATAAGGTATAAAAGTTTTCATTACAAATACTAGTGAAAATGTGGACGAAGCAAAAACTTTCATTTAAGTAACTTCTATTATTCATTCCGCTCTGTAATGTAATTTTGATGACTCATAGTTACGGTTGAATTACCAGATATTTCTTTGAAATATATTTCACTTCCAATTGAAGTTGCTACATTGTCTATTTATTCATAGAATCTATATAAGAGAAAGCATTCGCGCAGATCCTGCGGACATAATCACTTTAAATGGGTGTAATTTTTGGTTTTCACTCGTAACAATAATCCACTCGAGATGCCTTTTTTGTTTGGCAAGCTTTTGGTTTCTTTCTCTCTGTACTACGCATAATTGCTACTTTTTAATAATAGGTACTTTTGTCGCATGTACTCAAATTGTCTTTGTATTTGTTTAAGAAAAAATCTAGTGATAAAATACCAGTTTAAATCTTTACAGATTAGATTTTTATGTTTTTAAGTCATTCATAGTAATGATAAAGAGCTCTACAGACCGAATTGGCCCATGGATTGATCTACAATTTTCTTTGTTCTTTTGATTTTCCTTTCCAATTGCTAACGTTTAATTCCCTTATGTTATTATCTACTTCTTTTTTCGACTTTTGTTTCTCCTATATTGCACAACGTTAATATTTTAGAAACTGCCATCCCGCATCCGCATAACATGTACAATCCATCCGACAAGTTGTGCTTTAACCACATTTCACGATTAATTCACGATTTACATCAGGCGATTTTCTAAATAATCCTGCCCTCTGAACGATTCCGTAAGATTTAGTTTATATTTTCGAGGCTTACGAAATAAATTGCCGCCATTTATACAGTAAGGTTTTGCCTACCTTAAAAGAACAAACAATTTCGTCGCTGAGATTTTATTGTTGTTAAAAATGGACAGTTCACGAACGCGCTCTGTTCATTGTCGGACAAGATATGAAAATAAAAATTAAATTTGGAGTAACTATTCAGATTGAAATGTGAAAAAATTAATTTAAGAATTTAGGTATACTGGCTGAGTTGGGGACACTCCACTTACTGACCGTTCAAATGTCAATATGGAAGCAGTGCGAGAGAGCGCTGTTGAAAATCCCTGATCATCAATCTGTGTTCCATGCATAGAAAATTTAATTAACGCAAAAACTGCAGCCTTATGATCATGAATATCGATTATTGAAAATCAAACAAAATGATGCTGATTTGAGAAAATTCATATACCTAAATGTGATGAAGCATAATTCCAATATCTTGACTTTGTTAATCTCCAATATAAAGTCTCCAAACATTTGGAGTGTTTGGAATTCGGAGAACCCTCATATGATTAACTACTTTCAAAGATGGCTAACATGTAACGATGAAATATTATTTATAAAGATATTAGCATATAATCCACTTTACATTTATAGAATCTTTTATAAAAATTTTTATATCTTATACCTAAATGTAATGTGGATACTATTAATATCTCGAGTACATCTAAAAAAATTGTCCATGTTTTAAGAGAGCGATATAGATAGAGAAAGACGGTTGTTAATTAAAAAGACGAAAATTCGAAAATCGTGAAATACATTCAGCCTAAAATAGGATACACGAAAAGTTGAACGTAATGATATAAATACCGCTTATCGTCATCGCCCGAATTTAAATCAACGCATTCTAACGTCCTTGCAAATATTCCAAATAGAGATAGGCATCAATGACTTCGTGTCCTTTATTTTTTCCCATAATTACGCGACGTTTGAGTGACATATCTGGTACATTCATAGAGCGAACACGCCTAAGTAATTAAGACCGTAATACTTTTAAAATGAGTGTTTTATTTTGAGCAACTCATTTTGAACTTTTTTTTTTCCTAGTACTTAATCTCCTGCTCATCGCAATTTATATCCAATGTTAAATTGTATACCACATCATATGAAAGTTAATTAATTTGACCGGTAGGTCGTGATTGTCCTTTATTTAACGTTTAAAACTTTTCGATTCTTTCCGTTAATGTTGTAGTTTTTTTTTGTTTCGCTGAAATTATTAGAACAAATATTCTCATGGTGGAAACGACGAGTCGCCTATAACAATATATCAGCTCACTTTGGAAAAATACAATACTGAAAAGAAGAAGAAAAATGATTAAATACAACGAACTTATATCCTCAATATCGTATATGTTACGATATTTTAATGTATCTTTATATTGTTCAGGTGTAGTTTTTTTGCTCCATCGTCGAGAGAACAGATTATTTCCTATTCGCTTTGTGTTCGCTGAAGCGTTTATATACTTGTTTCAAAATTAATTGTCCAAATTACTCGCAAGCCAGACATTCTCAAGGATATCATTTACCAGTTGATCGAAATCTTATACATTAAAAATGACGACTTTTTCTAAGAGACAACTTTTTAGTGAGATAAAATGCGCAGGTGGTTTGAACCTTTTTAATAAGGTCTATAGTTGCGTTGTAAGAGAAGCGCTGCCGTATTTGACAGATAAAAATGAAATGCTTATTCAATGTATAATGTGTTATGCTTAATCAAGTATATGTGTAATATATAATGTGTATAATTTGGGACTCACATTGTGGAGTTTGGGGTTAATTGGAATTGTTAATAATTAAGCATTAAGCTGCGCAGTTAATAAGACCAAAGAGAGTATAATTATTCAAAACTATATGTAAAAATCAACCTCTTGTTTGACCACAGATACGAGGGACTATAGAGTATCCATCACCATAGAATAAGTATGCTATGTATGTGTGTTTATATTCTGTGTTATTTAAGTAGAAATGTTTGTAATAAATATTTTCATTGATTTAATGTATGTCCAACGCATTTTATATGAAAAATCTAGCATTAAGTTAGATTAAGTATAGTTAAATTGACTTCCTTGAAATAATTTGGTGAAGACATTTAGTAAAATGAGTAATTCAAAACACTTGGATAAATTCCATCAAATTTGTTTAATGCACTCGATATGTGTTTCGGGTTTTTAACGCATTATCAAGAGTTGAAACGACTGGTTTCCGAAGTAACCTTCCATTCATAATATTGACATAAATTTCATGGTTAAACCTGGGAATCGTATTTTTTTTTATATAATTCTGAGTTTACCAATTAAATCAGGAACCTACATTAACATTCAAGTCCCGACGAGTATTCGACTGCAGATTGATCAATCGATCCAAATCTCCCATTTGACTAATTTTAACTGAAACCTCTACTCTATAAATACGATGGTATTTTATTTTGCAGCAGGTAAAATAATTTTCCTTCAATCATGCTTTTAAGAAATCTTAAAATTATTGATTTGGCTCCTCATTTTAATAACTTATGTGATTTGATTCCAATAGATTTATTAAGGTCTAAATTTCGTCTTTTTTTGAAGTAAGGAAATTAACTGATAGTGATCAGTTACTTCTGAGAGTATATTTTTATGTTTTATTATGTGGTACTTTTTTATTTTTGCGTTATTCTATTCTTGTGTCAATGTTCATTCCGTTTTGTACTATATAAACTGTATCACATGGTATATGAGAAACTACTTAGTTGTACGAACTGTTTATGGTTTAGAACAGTGTGTCCCAACGTGGGGCACATGCCCCATAGCTCGGCAATTCGAAAAATGATTAGACACGAGATATACTCCTAACCTTTTCGCACTTTTTAATTTTTGACCTTTTCACCCTATTCGGGGGGCATTTTAGAAAGGCTAAGGTGGGGCATGGCACAAAAACCGCTGGGAAACACTGGTTTAGAAGCTCCCATGAAAAGAATTGTATTATTTTATTTGTGGAAAAAAAAAACAATTCGTTATTCAATGAAACCAGTTCACAAAAAATAATCTTACATATTTAGAGGAATGCATGATATTTAAGGTTACACTTCTAATAGCTGTAGTAAGAAAATCTCAATCTTATTCTGAATATTCGGTCGGTTAATGTAAAAGCTTTTTCCCAACTCTTGGACCAAGAAGTTTCGAATTTCGTTCACCTGATTTTAGAATAAATATTTTCACTGTTGGCTTGATTTATATATAATTTGAGAAGCACGAAGTCGAGGTAGCACATCTTCTAGTAGGCGCCTTCCTCTTGTTCTTTGTTGACATCCAATCGATTGTTGAAAAGTCGACTTACCAAGAATATGTGTGGGTGCCTATTGTTTGGAATTAATGTTTGTGTTAGGCCGTTCCTTCGCTCGTGTCGTTCTGGCAACTCACTCGAACAGGTTATGAAATTTGATGTTTGACCAAGATTCGTATTACACGTTTTCATCATGTTGGCGGATGATTTTTCTTAGACCGGGTCGAAGAACGGATGCAACTGCAACCGACCTCTTGTACACTGTTACGTTTTTGCATCTTGAAATTGATAAGAAATAATCGGCAAGTTCAACGTTCTCCTTCTTGTGGAATGTGAATATTTTTTGAAATATGATCTATTCATTTCCAAGAGGCCACTGAAATAAACAATGTGTTGTTTGTGAATGTGTTACTTACGTGATTCGTGAATCATCCAGAGTCGAACGAAACGTGCGTAATTTAAGATAGAAAATAGAAAAAACAATTTCGCTGATATTCTAAATTCAAGATAATTTATTCATCCTCTTGTCAGCAAAAGTAATCAAACCTCTTACCTTTTCTCCCATGCTTGAGTAAACATTGGTATATAAATTTTTCTAAATGTCTGTTATTGTTTCATGAGCAGCAGTCATAATTTTAGAAATGAGAAAATAGTCAAGATTACATAAAAAATAAGTAAACCAAAGAACTCCGTCCCGACATAATACTTGATCAGCCCCATAACAAGAATAATAAAATTGGTTATTCGATTATTTCAGCCTGTAGAAGTCATCGTAATAGTGACAATTACGTACGTCACAATTGTTAAAGAAAAGTGTATAAATCTACGAAACAGTGGTCTCTTTGCAATTTTTTAGAATTTAAATTGCGTATAAATTCGTCGAGATTGAAAAATTCCGCAGTTCGATGTCACGGTTTCAAAATTTGGTTGTTCATTTCGTCGTTTGAGGAATTCAGAACTATTGCTGAAGATTCTTTGTTTTTTCGTTCGTGACACTGTTACATTCTGGTTGTTTTGATGTAAATTATTTCCTGTTCTTTCGTAACTTCCCGTCGAAAAAAAGGCATCTTCGCATCAATTATCTGGTCGATAACTGGAAAAACGAGAATTCGAATTGAATTAATTTGCCCCGATGACGAATTGTTCGATCGATTAACGATATCGATTTCCACGTGCGTTTCCATTTTCTGGTACGAATTCCAGACTTGGCTGGACGTAGAAAATGTAAAGATTAGCGTTAAGGGGAGGGGGTTCAAGGGCGCAAAGCGTATTGATTCGCAGCAGGGTAGGTCCCATTCATTTTCGTTCCTCTTGCGCCGTAGACGATTTTCCTCCTAGGAGTTGAAAGGAACGTATGGAATATATGTTGGTTGAGATATTATTGGTTATGATTTTCTAGTATTTGATTAATAAAAAGTACGTATAATATCTTTCTTCAACTATTAAAACGAAACGAATAGACTTTTAGTTTACTTGACTCGTTCATTTTGTATGTGATCGTTCAATCTTGGTTGTCGCAATGCATCATTTTTCTCGATTAATAGTCATGTTTACATTTAGCGTCGAGACGTCTTAGTACAGTATCTATTGTCTGGAAGGGCAGAATTAATACATTGAAAATCTAAGTAAACATACTGTGCTGTTCGAATTAATTGGGACAAAAGATAAAAAACAATGTTTTCGTAAAATCTTACCTTTTAATGAAGTAAATACATACAAAATAGCGTGAATTCTTCATATTAATATGAAGTATGTCCGTCCTCCTTTCGCAGAAATAACTTCTTGAACTCGTCTAGTCATCGATTCCACTAGCGTAGCGCAGATTTTCTTCAATTCGTCATCATGAAACCACACCTGAATTGCACTTCAATAATCATTTTTTCTTTCGTAGTGCAATCCATTTTTGGCAGTCGTTTCCTTAAAATATTCCATAAATTCTCAATGGGATTGAAATCAGGTGAATTCCCCGGCCAATCGAGTACTTTTATTTCATTCTCACGCATAAAGGTCTGCAATTGTTTGGAATTGTGGCAGGGAGCCAGGTCTGGGAACTTTTCAGCCAGGTGCTGAAAAGTTCCATCAAACGTTTCCATGAGTGGGACAATCCTGGTGCGCAATATTTCCATATATTTCACTGAATTCATCATCCCTGTTATAGGAGCTAATCGTCCAGTGCCATTGGTTGTGAAAACACACCAGAACTTTTGTTTCTAAGGATGTTTTACTGTTTGCTGGATGAGATCAGGCCGTAAAGTTTCCCCATCACTTCGTCTAACAACACTTGATGTGTACCCTTGAACAAACAAATGTGTCTCATCACTAAAAACAACCTTCTTCCAGTCGTCCACAGTCCAAGCACGGTACTTCTTGGCCCATGCCAAACGTTTCTTCATCATTTTCTGGGTAAGCAGTTGCTTTCTTCTTGGTCTTCTTGTCTTACGGCCAACCTCCAGCAGTTGTTTTAGTACAGTTGAGGTGCTCACCTCCACACCAGAAACTATTTAATCCCTTCGAAGATCAGTGCTTGTTTTTTTCGGATTAATTTTACTATTTCTTATCAACAATTTGTCTGTTCTTGGAGTAGTTTTGCGTTTGCGGCCACAGATTCCTTTTCTTTTTGGAGACGATAAGCCACTTTCTTCAAATGTTTCTAAAACTCTCGAAACGCTGGACTTTCCCACCCCAACAGCTTCAGCTATATCTCTTACAGTCATTGATGTGTGTGCATTAAGCGCGATAATTTTGGAACGCTTCCTCGGAGTGATATCCATCTTTGGACAAGACAATACAGCACATATCAAAATTGAAGTCACCAACTGTCGCACCGGTAGGCTCACAACTGAATTGCTGGCGAGGTAAAACCGGTCAGAATGTAAATGATGGTCAAAGTCGAACCCTCGCGTCACCTCAGGTAGTAAATAAGTAGGTGTGAGGGTGTTTGGGCCACCCTGGTACTTACGTACTTACTACAGTAACTCAAACGAAGAAAAAAAATGTTGGCCCCAATTAATTCGAACAGCATAGTATTTTCTATAAAAATTTAAATCAAACTCTTGGCTTAATGTTTCGCAAATATATTGAATAATAATAAAATAATATTACAACGTTGAGTTGACTGCTCCAAACATGAGCGGTCAGCTCATATTTTCGAATTATGCAATATTGTTTTTCGAATTGTTTATAGACTGAATTTTGTTGAAATATACTAATAAATTAGTTCCAGACGTGTAATAATATAATAAAAAATTCTCAAAGGAGAAATTCCTCAGAAATTGTTAAACCCATTGTCAATAGTTGATGCATATTATAAAGATTTTCTGTTGAATTTAATTATGATTTGAATTATATAGTTATATTTTTTGAGAATTTTTAACCAAGGCCATGGAGCTTATTAATTTGCTTTTTATTATTGTATTTTCTAATTATATAATTTCAAAGGAGCTATTTCGTTTGAAACCACCTAATACCTTCAGTAAGGTTTCAGTTTTTCAATATCTAACAATGTTCTCTGACTACTCGAAGATTTTTTCTCCTAAAATTATTGTTAGCAATATTTTTTATTTCTTAGTTTGTGTGTTTTCTTCGTTGCATCGGAAGTCCTGCGTCTATTTGGATGCAGGTCTTGCTTTTGGCGATGCATATATAAACGCCAATAGTCAGTCCATTACTTCTCATGTTTTGATCTTAATTTCAGTCGATTTTCGAGAAAAAGGAACATTGTTTTTCAATCCTCATTTACAGTTTTCGTTAAACTTTTGATTTCCCGAGGGTTACTCATTTCAAAATGTAATTTTTTGCTCACAGACTTTAACAAGGAGCTCTTTGATTGGTATTATTACCATAATGAAAATGTTCTTTGATACATCCAAGTGGTATGAATGATTGGTGGTCTTTGCTTATGTGGGAACATTCTGGTATAGGTACTGATAATCGTTCAATTTATTCTGTTCCTTTTTTCTTTCTTCCAACCCCCTTCTACCACCTTCCTACCTTGCATAAAGGTAGTATTAGGTGCCTAAAATTTAACTTCCATTGCAGTTGGATCTTTTCTTGTATCAATAGCTTGATTAATAGCTCCATTTTAAATGAAATTTGTTTAGTTTACAGGAGCTTGTTGATTTGTATCATTCCATCATGCAAATGTGCTATGATTATTCTTATCGATTTAAATGCCTGTTTTTCTTTGTTTATCGGGTAACATTCTAGTGTACTGCCCACTACTTTTACTGCCTCCACCTTTGGAGAAGACGCATTGAATATGACTGTCACATCTGCACAAAAAGTCAAAATAATTCGAGAAGAAATTCAAAGTTCGGAATATTCATGAAATATTGCGATAAACTACGATCATAGAGATAGTACCAAAGTGACAAAGCCCAGAAGATAACTGGTTAAAAGTGGAGATTGACAAATAGAAAAGCTCATAAGGTGAACAAAAAGGCGGTTAGATTGAAGACTTCGTAACAATGGACCCAGCAGAGAAAGATCACCTGCGTGTTGATCCGATGACTTAAAATAGATACCAACTGTAGTCTAATGGGTCAAGAGAGGGAACAATGGAAGACCCTGAGGAATGCCTATGCCCAAAATTGGACGAAAAAATTGTGTGACTCTGAAACTTGAGACTAATAGACGAGATTCTATATAATTCATCATAAAATTTTAAAATATTATCAAATGCAAAACGATTTCCGATAAAAATAATCCAGGTAGCTTAGAGAATCTTTGTGTGTTTTAGTACTTAATCTATATAAAGTCTACGCCTACTTTTATTGCAGTCCAACCGAGGGAAATGAGCATAGATCGACGAAGACTAAATAATGGAAAGTATGACGAATTGCTTCGTGATGTGTGAATGAAACTGTTTTCGTTACAGTTCATAAAATACCGCCAGCCGGTTAAATTTAATCGTTACGTGAGATTGGCATCATCGCTATAATTCGCGGACACCACTAAGGATTTCAGGAAATGCCTGCGCGCAAAATTAGACCAGTTTGGAGTCTCAAAGAAACAGTGATTCAAAAATAAATATCCATTTATATATACATTCATATACAATTAATTGAAACTGTTAATAGTATAGAGTGCACAAGAAAGCAGCAACTGACACAGGTTTCAAAGTTGTCTACTTCCGCATGAACTTTCCGGATTGCGAGTTCTAATATTTACTTTAATGGGAGACTTTATGCTCTACGAAATATGTAACTGAGAATCAGAATTAAGAAAGAGTATTTATGGCTAAATCAAAAAAAAAATTAATTAAAACGTTATCGGTTCAGTTTATATATGAAAGCAGATGTTGTTTCGAGTCTATTTGTTCTCATCAGTTCGGCATAGCCGAATTTAATTTGTAGAGTCTGGGACGTTCGAGCTCTTTGGTTTCCGAAAAATCTACGTAACAAGCAAGTGGATATATATATATATATAGTGGATTATACCAACCGCGTCGTTTTAAGGACAGCCAACAATCTCGAGACAAATTGTCAAGGGTGTTTCATCCCTAGACGGTTTGATGTGAGGCATTGTGAGAATGTACTTATATAAATCGTTGCCTACAATTGAGGGAAGCAGAATAATAATAACATTAATATATCTTTAAGGTCTAGCTTTACAATACCATTTCACAAGTAATTTTGCTTGTCGACTTAAAAATAGTTCAGTACAAAATTCCTTAAATAATATATGAAGTCATAATCTCACAAAGAACGAAGCCTGTACATGGAAAGTTTCAAGTAATGGATACGTCACAATTCCAACTACATGAATCAGTAGAATACATTTTTCAAATCAAAGAAATGCCAATCACTGAATACCATTCATATATTTTATCTGCTTCAAATTTGCAATGTCTATTTTGACAAGAATCATCATACGATGTTAATTCACTAGGATAGTAATCTCAGTAGGAGCCATACGCTGGCGATATTATTGTATTTCAGGGGCCAATTAGGCAAACTATTTATGAAAATGAAATATCTATAGGCATTAACACACATTTATAAATATATATTATTCTCATACATATAATTGTTTTGCACTGAATGAAGTATGAAAGAAAACACTAGGATTTCCATTCAAAAAATTGAATAAATTTTTAATTTTCTCTTCCTGCAGCCATTCATTTGGAGTTGTTTAGCCAGTCTTTATTCTAGAATTTCTTTACGTTAAACATCACGAAATCACAATACCGTGACGCTGTCTGTAACGCGCTACTTCATGCGTTAGGAAAAATTGTTCGAATGCATGTAACCTACATAATTAATGAAAGAACATTAACTGGAAGATGCCCGATAATGGTCTCTTTTCTGCCGAGATCGGAATTAATTTTCATTATGCGATAGTGCCACCTCGTCCCTTCGATATACATCGAATTTTAATTGGGGAAAATGCCTGCCATTTGGAGTATGACGAATGTATCGAATTATTTCGATAACGATCGCGACTTCGAGATTTCACTTATCGATCGCGACTTTTCAACGAGTAGAAGCTTTGTTGCCGATGTTCGTTCATTCTCCGAGTTTTTGATGATTGTTTACCATGGAATAATTTTTTAGGTTATTAATGACGTTTCTATTCTAAATAAAGTTAGGTAAATTGTGTTTACTCTATAAATTCATATTGTAAAAAAATATTTATTATATATTATATTGAAAGTAAATAGGGTATATTTTTAATTTAATTATGACAATACGAAGTTGTGTTGTCTGTATAAGTAAAAATAAGACTACCTTGTTATTATTGTAACTGTACTGCTAAGTATATTTTACTTTTTATTAATTTTTTATTACTGTCATTTATCAATATCGTTTTTGTCGAAATTTTGTATCAAAATGAAAACGTTAAGTGACCAAAAATTCTAATAATTCGACTTGTACGTTCGGATAATCGTCTTTTTTGTATCGGCAACGCTGTAACAAGTAAAAAGCATGTTCGATAATGTCGATTAGGGTTTAACGAACTCGAGTGGTTGTATCGTCCGATACACGAAAACTGCAAGTTGTACGAATTTATGAAACGTAATTCGGTAAATAATGATATAGGAAGGAGGACGAAGATAATTGCTTTTTAACCGTGCCACCACATTTAAATGAAATCTGGTTGTTGTTGGTGTGTTTCAAGTTTGCGCAATACTTTCGAATCATTGTGGAAATTGTTTAATTACGATTGAATAATACATGAACACGGTGGAAATAATTTGACTATGAAGCATTTGTTACCATAACTAAACGTACGATAGAAAGCGGGCAACAGAGTTGAGTATCTTGGGTAAATTGTGGAAACTAAATCTTTTCCCTGAAATATAACGGTGTGGAACAGGTACTCACCCGATCTCGACTTAGACTTGGTCCTGTTTCGCCCCTAAGAAGACCATTAGTGCATTTACAGATCACTGCCTAATAAATTTTTCAGAACCTAGATATTTGATATTACGTTTGATAGATGGCGCCATAAGACGCTAGTCGTGAATAACACTGCGTTACAAATTTTCAAAAAATTTGAGTACCCGCTTTGAAATGTCATGATTTTTTATTTATACGTATCGTTTAATAAACATACATACAAATTTTCTTTCCATCACGTCTCATTTTTTTCCGCAAGAAAGTGCCATTTTATATTAGAAATTAAAACGTCAGAACATATTTTAAAAAAATCTTATAAAATCAACCTTTTTTTTACATTAATTAAGCCTAATTTTATCATTTAAAAGTAAAAAAAAGTAAACAAAAATATTAACTATGATATTTTCATAAAAAATATTGTGAAACTTCAACGTTTTCTTTTGTTTTAAACGCCAAGTTGTGTCCCAACGGCCTTAAAATCGTTCTTCAAGCTTCTTTACATCCTGGTGAAACCTCTCATTCTGCTATCACTATTCGCACCAAGATTAGATGGAAAAAAAGAAAAATGAGAATGAAGAAAGTGAATTTTTAATGACATTCTGCAACCCAACTTTTCGTATGCTTTTAACATGTCGTTCACTAGCTGTTCCGCATTTTCGGCTCTGTGGTTCCCTAAAAACCCTTTTATAACTGTTTTCAGTGACAACCAGGCATCAAGTTCCGTATTAGTAAGCTTTTTGTCAAAATTTGGGTCGTTTATCAAAGTACGTATTTGTGGCCCCACAAATATTCCTTCTTTGAGTTTGGCGTCACGTAACTTTGAAAATTCTGTCTTCAAATATAAAAAGCCATCTCCCTCTTTATTCATAGCCTTCACAAAATTTTTCATCAAACCAAGTTTTATGTTTAGTGGTGGTAAAATAACATTTTTAGGATCTATCAATGGCACATGTTTCACATTAGATTTTCCGCATACAAACTCTGACCTTTCTGGCCATACTTTTGTAATGTAGTGTTTTTCTGTGGCTCTGCTGTCCCACATACAAAGAAAACAACAGTATTTAGTAAATCCACCCTGTAATCCGAGCAAAATAGCTATAACTTTGAGATCAGCGCATACTTTCCAACTGTATTTTATTAAATTTAATATTGATTTCATGTTTTCATATGTTTCTTTTAAAACAGTTGAATATGCTTTTGGTACTGACGCATACTTGTTGCCATTGTGCAGCAATACCACCTTCAAACTTGTTTTCGAACCATCAGTAAATAAACGCCAGTCTTGTGTTTCGTGAGGAATATTCAACTCACTCATCAAAGTTTGTATATCGTTGCAGTAACATATGTTTTCAAAATTTGAAAAAAAAGAAGCCAGTTGTTTCTTACGTTTTCGTTGCACAGATACATTTGTGTTAGGAGTCAACAAATTCCACTCTTTTAATCTAGATCCTAGAAATTCAGTTTGCCTAATTGATAAATCTAAGTCTCGTATCAAATTTATATGCTGACCTGTACCTCGAAAACTAGAGGTGATGTATACCACATATGTTTGACATTTAATCTATGACTCATTACCTATTCATTCCAGCTAACAGTTAAGAGGGTACCAAAATCGTGTAACGCAGTGTAATTAATAAAGAGGAAATCAGTAAATCTATACTTCAACTGACAGTTGTAGATTTTCATTTGTCTATGCCAATTCGTACATTTATTGCGAATTTTTCTCGAAAAAATTGAGAAGTACGCGGCATATCTGGCGTTAGTTGAGTTTTGGATGAAAAAATTGTACATGAATTGTACATTAAATCCTATAATTCGGAATAATATTTTGAAACATCAAGAATTTCACGACGGGATATAGAAAGAGTGAAATGTCTGACAAGTACAGTGCTAAGAATATCGAAGCTATCTAAGAATTTAGGAAAAGAAAGGAACTGCGAATTATATGATAATGAAATCGAATAATGTAAAATTTAAACATAATGCAATGTAATTTCCCTTAAAAACAACAAACTTCTTAAACTGTAAATGGGGTCTTTTCAGATTCACATTAGTCTTCAGGAAATATGGTCGATAGGTACACTGAACTGGTAAAATTGATTACAAGTCGAATAGCGTTCTTTCGAACCATAGAACATTATATGAATCATAAAGAAGATGACATTCGATGTATTTCTTTATTGTCAAGAACAATATACAATCAATCTATGATTTTAAGTTTTTAAGACTTTCCAAATACTTCGATTAACTATATTACTATTTAATGAAGTTAGAAACATATTCTGACATATTTCTAGACAGAGAAAAACGTAGCTACGTTTGTACTAATATAATAAATGTTTGTGAAAACGTTATATACGTTTTAGGAGAAATGATTAGCTCAAAAGATAAAGAGAGCCACAATGTATTTTACAGATTGGCTGTTTTTACTTTACAATCAATGCTTCATCTTGTAGGATTAATAATATTTTGATTTATATCTTCACTCTTGTTAATCGACGGATGTTCTGAACCGCTTGATTAATAAAAATGTATGACAGTGAATATAATAAAGTTATATCAATATTTCTATAAGGATTAATTAGCATATATCTTCGAATTAATGAAGAATTTAATCGTTGAATTTTGATTTCTCAACATTTCTCTTAACTGGATACATTCGAAATTATGAAAAATACAACGATAAAAATCATTCCGTATATGTTGGCCGATTGCTGAATATTCACTACTAAAATAAGAATGATTTACATTTTTACCGTCATTTAACTGTAGTTCTTTGCACGCTGGGTAAACACGAAATAATTTTACGTCGCCCAATACTGAATTTTCATTTTTAGTATAAATTGTATCTTCTGTATGTATGTGAAGAGTTGGCTTATCGCCTTGTATTTCGATATCTCTAGTTCACATGTAAACCAGAACTAACTGCAAGACATCGAGGTGCCACGATATCGATTGAACAGCTCTAAAGGCCGGAATGAGTTGCTCTGCTCGATTTTTTTATATAATTACGTCCAGATAATAGTGCTTTTTTCCGTTATACCTGACACGAATCAATTTTGTTATGAACATGATGTATTTTGTCGATAGAAATGAATTAAATGGGGAGATATATGAAGATTTCGTATCAGTTTTTGAAGTTTCTAATTTTAGTATCGGTTTTCAATACCTACCTCCTGATTTCCAACTGTGAATCGTAAATAATAAAATGAGTAGGCAAATGATTTTGGTTGTAGTTTTCTACTTGTTTAAACATTGAAATGTGGTTTATAATGTTGGCTTTTGCCTACTTTTGTGGTTTACTAAACAAATTATGTCGACTTTTTGTTACGTTCCAGGTTACGTTTATATTATTCCAGGTTTTCTTGCTTTTAAATTTCTTTTATGTTTTACAAAACGAATTAAGACGACATTATGTTATTTGAATATCCAGGTTTCTCAGTTTTGATATTCACTTGAAATTCAAGTTGCGATGAATGAGTTACGTTGTTTAAGTTGAAAAACACAATTTTGAAATGAAATTCAATGGAAGTTATTAGGTGATAATTTGTTAAAATGAAAGCAAAACATAATTTTGTACAAGTAGGTACTGTGGAAGAAAACGATTTTCTAGATCTACATATTTTTAATCAAACCCAATCATAAATATGACTAAGTTTAACTTACATCAGTGCCTGAATGCTCAGTTGTTTATATTTCGCATGTAATGCGTTTTTTAATGTTTTGTTTCTTCCGTACGGATGTATTTTTGAATACAAAATTATTTTCTATGTATTTTGTAACAATTACAAATATTTAAGTTTGTTTAAATGCGACATTACTTTAAAAGAAGAGTTTTTTAATATTGTTTAATTTTTTTATTATTGTTCCATCCAAAAATTTGAAAATTTACTCGAGTAAAGAGAGATACAAAACACATTTTCTGTTGAAATTAGGCGAGTGAGACTATCCGAAAAGTATAGAAGAATACGATTTCACTTAAATAGATTTCGACAAAAATCGACTTTACCTAATTGTCATTACTGAATAATTTTTTCAGGGCTTTTACTCCTAAGAATTGGGAAAAAAAATCATCGTTCAATGTTTTCAAATTTTACTCCAAGAAACACAAAAAAATTGAAAAATGTTCTCACACCTAGAAAACTGTGTTAAAGAGCTGAAAATTGACCTGAATTATTTTTATATAGTACCGAATAGATACCCTCAAGTGCGAGTTGAAAATCTCCTGGGGGAAGATTTCCCATATAAACTAAGCTATACCCTTTAGAAAATAGTATTTTTTCCAAATGAACATATATTTATAGTAGCTGAAACGGTAATCTAGCACTGTAAACAGTTGAAATGGGGGTATATTTTTATGAATTTGTGTTGTTAAATGTAGGAAAACTAAGGTTGTATTTTATTATCCTCATATAAATTAGTAACCATACATATTTCTACATTCAGAATATATTAATTCCATGTATTTCAATTCGTACGTAAATGTTTAAGGGATGATGAAGGTTATTTTCGACAAATAGAAGTGCTCTTTCGACCCGTTTATTTTGGATTCGTGTTACTGCTTCTTTTTTATTCGGTTGCGCCGTCGCGTCTAAAGGTAAATCGATTATTATTATCGTTGCTCAAGTTGCGCTATTGAAATATGCATTATCGCTTTGAAATAATTTATATTTTGAGTCGACCCGTAAAAGGATGTTTTACAGCTTTGTTATCTACTGGGAAATTACCATTTCGTGTTATGATAGTATGTATACAATAATAAATATACATATAATAATAATATATAGTAATAAATAGCATATGCTGAGTGAGGATCATTTTTATTATTTCCCAAGAGTGACTAAGAAAATGACGTAAGAATCCTGCAATACTTTTACAGTACAAATCTGAAATGATTAGTGTACATATTTGAATAATTTTTCATTTTTCAAACAGTGAAGCCATAAATTTGAGTAGATATAATAAAGTTCTTTCGATCTAGCAAACGCAAGGTGTCCAATAAGGAACTATATATTAAATGATTGTTTGAATTAAGTAATGGGTGATTTTTTAAGCGTAGTTTTTTTTTTAATCGAATAAAACACTCAATTTGCATCATATATTCAAAATTTTTATTGAAATTGTTAACTTGGCCTTTGCCATTTACATTTTAAAGATAACTTCATGTAAATGTTGTCCGCGGCTCCGTATCAAATGGTTCATTTGGAAGATCCAATTTTGCGTTACTTTTTTGAGCATTTCCGTCTGAATGCCACGAATTACGTGTGTTATGTTACCCTGTAAGGCTTCAAACGTGGTCGGCTTGTCCACATACACTAACGACTTTACATAACCCCACAAGAAATAATCCAGAGGTGTCAAATCGCATGATCTTGGCGGCCAATTCAAAGGGCCATTTCGAGAGATAAGCTGATCACCAAATTCATCCTTCGACATGTCCATTGTTTCTCGAGCTGTGTGGCATGTGGCACCGTCTTGATGAAACTACATGTCAACGAAGTTCAACTCGGCCAACTGGGACAAAAAAAGGTGCGTATTATGGCTCGATATCGTTCGCCGTTGACGGTAACGTTTCTTCCACGGTCGTCTTTGAAGAAGAATGGACCGATGATGCCACCAGCCCATAAACCACATAAACTGTCGTTTTTTCAGGATGCATCGGTAATTCTTGTATGGCATGTGGCTGTTCAGCACTCTAGGTGCGACAGGTTTGTTTATTTACATATCCGTTAAGCCAGGAATGTGCCTCATCGCTGAACTCAATTTTTCGATTAAGCTGTGCTAAGGCCCATTCACCAAAAAGTAGACGTTGTGGTAGGTCATTCGGCTTGAATTCTTTCAGAATTTGAAGTTTATAGGCTTTCAAACCCAAATCATTCCATGTTTTTCATCCAAAATTTTCCATGTGGTTGAGTAACACATGTCCAATCCTGAGAACAACGACGAATTACATTTCACGATCCTCATTAACACTGTACGCTACGGCTGCAATATTCTCTTCAGTACGCACTGTACGCATGCGAGACAATGGTTTAATGTTCAACAAAGCAAAGTAAATTTGGTGCGAAATTTGGTGATAGCAGCAAGAATTGTTGATTAACCAGGTGGATTATGACGACCATAATATTGTCGTAACAAACGATACACTTTTTTCACAGAGCAGAATTTTGATAGTGAATTTCAACAATTTGCAATCGTTGCTCGTTTGTAAGTCTTTCCATGATGAAATGGCAGAGTATACTGAAAACTTTTCACTTTGACAGATGACGTTTGGATGCCATTACCAACCAGTGCCCCCAATGTGAAAAACTTAACTCTTAAAAAAATCACCCGTTACTAAATTTAATAATCACCAAGGTGTATATTAAAAACGTTTTTTTCAAAAACAGCATTTTGGGCTGTTTATGAAAAATAAAATCGCCCAAATGTAAACCTTCGAGTTCACGTTTCCTATCAACCCATCTCTAAAAGTTGACGGCTTGGCAGGGATGACTGCCTTTTCACATTTGATATTGTCTTTCAATTATGACAAGAAAAAAGGTTTATTGTTGTATACTGTAGTTTTATTTTACTTATTCGTTAATTTTATAATAAATTTATAAATGTTAAATTCGTATTAATGTGTATTTTTTTCGAATCCACGAAAAAATGAGTTGTTACTGGTTTGGATTTTAATAATAAGAAATTTGATTTAGTATGTACGTACGTATTTGATAACATAATTTTTAGCAGCAGTGTCCGACAACAGTTTCTATCAAGATGGTGTAAACCATTTTTACCGGCCACCGTTTCCCTATGCCCCCGTTTTATACAATAACTTAACAAAAATATTAGGTACCATTATGACAACAAAACATTTGTTTTTACTTTCACAAAGTACTATAAATTCTGCATTAAAATTTTGAACAAATGAGCATGTTGTTAATATTATTATTGAATTTCGGTATTATATCAAACGTGATATAATGCACGCCGCGCTGCGCGCTTGTAAGTATATATACTTGCCTCTCCTACTCTCCCCCCATCATGAGTCCTTTTTTTTTTAACTTTTTTTCATGTATTTTCCAATATTTCTTCGAAAATTCGGGATATACATTTTGTTGTACTTTGCTTCTATTTTCGAAATCCATTTTAACAAACCAAATTGGACAATTCGTGTGGTATCCAGACATTTTGCAATTAAGCGCATTGATTTATTGATACGGTAAATACGCAAAAAAATATTATGCCAGTGTCCATCTTTTTCCAACTTGAACAGCACCCAGATCGCTACTTTTCCACCAAATCGCAGCCAGGTAAGATGAAAATTAACCAAGTAATTAATTAATTAAATAAGCAATAAATTTCCGAGTTTATCCGAATTTCTCCGCTTCTAATTATTCGATCAGGTCGAGTGACGGCTCATTTTGTTTGCTATAGAATCGCCTACAATTTATCTCTTGATATCATTGAGTTTGCATAATTATTTTTAATGTTATAAATAAAAAACTCGAAAAAAATGTGATTTTTCGGTATAAATTGTCAATAAAAAATTTATTATTGGTTATTTGCTTGTCCAAATTATAACAAAAATAAAGTATGAAGTACCTATCTTCTAATGGCACAGTCGGTTTGCTGAAATAAATGTCACAACAAATTCCCTGTTGACCTATTTTGGAACCAATGGTCTAGCTTAATTCAAACGATGAACACTACGTAGGTACACGTTTATATTTTATTTTACGAGCGGAAATGCGGGAAATTCGCCGGATTGTTCTAGAATGCGACATCGGTATCGAGTTCCCCGGGAAAATATCTCAAGAAGGCAAACGGCGAACCACTTAAGACTTTCGTCTTTATAATATGATCTTTCCTGCGTAGAATGTTTGAACGGCGTTAGTGGAAGGTCAGAAATAGGATTAAATATCCCGATTTTGCAAGCTTAAATTTCGAAATTGAAGGGTATTTTGAGGAAACAACCTATAATAGAATTTGCTAACATACATTTTCTATGGTTTGTGCTGTTTAGAATGGAAATTACCATAATTGGATCAGTGTTAATTATGTAGTTATGTCACAGTTCATTATCAAGGTCGATCTCATTGACTGTATATAATTCGCATTCATAATAATTAAAATTAAAGAAAATTAATTCATTCGAGATTGAAGGTGAAGGAATATTTTGTTGGCAATTTGTATTATGTTCAATAAATTATATTAGCAGAGTCGATATAAACTAGATTTATGTTTCAGAGTGTTGGTTTTCGTTAATAGTTAGCGTTTACAAGGGTATCCCATGCTTTGCTTTCTGTTATATATTCAAAAATTAATGATGTCAATTGAGTTTCCACAAAAAAACTTGATAGAATTTTTCAAAATGTGTCGTATAATTCAAAATACTTCGGCTAAATTATAGGAAAATTGTTCAATAAATTCCACTTATGTTTCGGGCTACCAGTCTATTATCAAGAGTTTCATATAACTGACTTGTGTTGAACTCTTGATAATGGTTCAGTACCCCGAAACATACAGTGAGTGTATTCAAGTATTTTACTCAAAATTTTCCAAGTGTTTTGAATTAACTTATACTTCACTATTAAAAAATTAGATATATGTACTTTTTTCACCTAATAAAATCGAATTGCGATAGCAAATTATACCAAGAGCTAGAATATTTGGTTTTTTATTAACTAATCTGTAATTCGCGTTATATATGTATATATGTATGTGAAAGCTTTATTATTAGTATTCATTGGTAATATTTCTAAATTACAATTTGTAATATATGTTATTATATTGTGTATTGAATTATGAGGAGTTTTATGAAACCTATTTGTAATATGTAGAAAATTATTGAATCATTTGAAATATGTAACACGAAATGTTTTATATTTTCAGTTATTTTCTACTGTCTACTGATTCTACTTTTGTAAAAACAAAATAAATCATTAATGTAATCATAATTGACAACAATGATCATACTGATGACTTCATTATTAATTAATACTATTTCCATGTACAAGAGTTATTTATTTTTTATAAACGGCTTGCGTATGGCATGTATTGATGAAATTTGTCACGTAACGCAAAACTGTTATGTTTATACGTTTCTCTTTCTATCAATCTCTCTATCACCCACCTACCACTATCTTGATTCTCAATTTTTTTGACTTACTTTAGTCATTTTTTATCGAAGAAATAGGTAATAGACAATAACAAATAAAATATGCAGACTGAAAGCAGGATCCTGACATTGTAAATGTTTATTAAGAAAGTTCTTACGAGGAACTTTCGTTTATTTTATATTATCGTTTATTTTTTATTCTATTAAATCGTCGCCAATATTAATAAAGAGGAATGCAGGAAATCCAATTTCTCTTCCAAAATTAACAATAGATATTTAATATTTTTCATTTTGGATATTTTAATTTATATTTTTATTTTTTGAGCACTAACTTAATTCAGTGTTTGAATGGCTTAAATATTGGCAATATAAAGCGATTTTTTTCATATCTCAATATTAATATAATAAAGTTATATACTTTCTGTTCAATTATTAATTTTTCATTAATTTCAACGCATTTATCATACACATGATCTGACAAGTAGTAGGTTGATTGATTGAACAAAGATTTATAAAATTACAATGAAAAAGTAATTAATGATATTGAATTTTTTTATCTTTTGCCGAAAATTCAGTAATAAGGTCGATTAGATAAGCTACTTGCTTCATGTTCTTACTACTCATTGAATCATAAGTGACCGACTTTCAAGTTAATAGTAAAAAACACTTTTTTCTCTTTTATTTTAGTTTCATGACCTAGGATAGTTTACCATTCAGTCATCAGCATTTTGAAATTAAATGATTAAAAGTGAGTTTGAGAGTAACATACTTTAGAGAATTTTCAGACATTGCTGCAGGAATCGAAATAAAACTTCATAAATTCCTAAGTCATTATAAGAAATATATTAAGTCTATATTAATAGGGCCTTTTTTTCTAATCGAATATATGTGATCAAGTATATGTTTTCTTTCATTTACGCATTGTGGACAGACCATAAATATGTGTTCTAATGATTCATTTTCTCCACAGAAACAAAGTGGGGATGAGTTCAAACATATTCGATGCATATGTCTAAAAAAAACACTTAAAAAAGCGAAACCTTTAAACATTCATAAAGTACGATGAAAATGCATCTTTTTTGAGTTTCTCATTTTAAAAATTATACTCAATGAAATGAGTAGTCATTGACTAGGGGAATCAGATTTACTTGAATATGATAGAAATCTTGCAAATTTCGTGATGCTAATAATTGAATTTTTTCAGGGAAAAGTTTACCTCTTTGATAAAGTATTTAAGCCAAATGCAACACAGGAAAAGGTGTACAATGAAGCAGCTAAAAGCATCGTTTCTGACGTACTTGCGGGATATAACGGAACCATTTTTGCGTATGGTCAGACCTCTTCCGGTAAAACACATACAATGGAGGGTGTTTTAGGTTTGTATTTCGTACATTTTGTGATATATATATATATATATTTTTTTTCGAAATTAAAATACAATGTTGAACCTGAACTATCCATATTAATTGAACGTTGGTTTTAGATGACCCACAGAAGCAAGGTATCATTCCACGAATCGTCAACGACATCTTCAATCACATATATGCAATGGAAGAAAATTTAGAATTCCATATAAAAGTGTCCTATTTTGAAATCTACATGGACAAAATCAGAGATTTACTTGATAGTAAGTATAACTCTCAATGGTAATTGTTCCATCGAAACACTAATCCGTACTTATATTATAGTATCGAAAGTAAATTTGAGCGTCCATGAAGATAAAAACAGAGTTCCTTATGTAAAGGGTGCAACAGAACGTTTTGTATCCAGTCCAGAAGAAGTTTTTGAATCTATAGAAGATGGAAAATCCAATAGACATATAGCTGTAACAAGTGAGTAATGATCCATTGAAAATTTTGTTTACAAAATCAGAAATATAGAATGTAAAAGGAAGTATCAAGCACTTCAGTAACATATTTCAGATAATAACTGTAGATTGTATTCTTTTATCATTTGCATGCCACGCGCCATCTCCACGTAGCGAGCGGTATAATTATAAATTCAAGAGAGATAATACAGAAATCTGAATTTTAGCTCATTGGCGTAGGAGCTATTAATTGGGCTCAGTAATACGCACGATATGATTTAAATATATTTTTTTGGTTTGTGACAAATTGAAAGCAATAAATTTTTAAAAATGTGTACAAAATGTATATGCTAACAGTTTTCACTTATGATTTCTGACTTTATTTATTTTTTAAAAATTTAGATATGAATGAACATTCGTCGAGATCGCATTCAGTATTTTTAATCAACGTGAAGCAAGAAAATTTAGAAAATCAGAAAAAGTTATCCGGTAAATTGTACTTGGTGGATTTGGCTGGTTCAGAAAAAGTATCGAAGACTGGTGCTGAAGGTAAAATTACGATTAAATGTTATAAATGTCTTGAATGTTCACTCGATAATTGTTCTCAGGTACCGTTTTGGACGAAGCTAAAAATATCAATAAATCACTTTCCGCCCTCGGAAATGTTATTAGTGCATTAGCTGATGGAAACAAGACCCATATTCCTTATCGTGATTCCAAGTTGACTAGAATTTTACAGGAGTCCCTCGGTGGTAATGCTAGAACTACAATAGTCATCTGTTGCTCACCTGCGAGTTTCAACGAATCTGAGACTAAATCTACCCTTGAATTCGGTAAAAGGTCTGTAGAGATTGTATAATATAGAGTGGTGATATTTAGAAATTTGTAATTGTATCTTATTTTCCCAAAATTACTCTTTAAAGTGAGTTTGACGAAACTTTCGAAAATTTCGAGTTATATTTGTGAAAATGAAGATTTGAATTTTCTAAATTTATTATATTGATTCAGATTATTTGAGTTAACCATTTGAGTTTTCCTCTAAATTAATTAATAATCACCTTTCAGAGCGAAGACTGTGAAGAATGTTGTATGTGTCAATGAGGAGTTGACAGCAGAAGAATGGAAGCGTAGATATGAACGTGAAAAAGAAAAAGTAGCACGATTGAAGGGTAAATGTGAGAAGCTAGAATTCGAATTGAACAGATGGAGGTCTGGTGAAACAGTGAAGGTAGAAGAACAAATTAATTTGAACGATCTCTCAGAAGCTGCAACTCCAGTTTCAGCAATGGAAGAGAGTACTGTAGTTGAGACAGGACCTGTACCAGCTACGCCTGCTCTAATGATTGGTAAGTTGCAAGGTAGCCTCCTATTGAAAAAATATATATAATTAATGCATGTTTCTTATAGGATCAACTCTTGGTATTGAAGAGAGACAAAAATTGGAACTTGAAAGAGAAAGGTTGTACCAGCAACTTGATGAGAAAGATGAGGAAATCAATCAACATAGCCAATATGTGGAGAAACTCAAAGAACAAATGTTGGAACAAGATGAGTTGATAGCTAGTACCAGACGGGATTATGAAGCCTTGCAGCTGGAAATGAACCGCATTCAACAAGAAAATGAAAAAGCTAAAGATGAAGTTAAAGAGGTTCTTCAGGCTCTGGAAGAATTGGCTGTTAATTATGATCAGAAAAGTGTGGAGGTGGATTCCAAAAAGAAAGAGGTGATTGCAACTATATAAGTTTGTAAAATATATGAAAAGTAAAAACATTCTATTCCCATTTTATGTGATTAAACTGTAATGGCACTATATTGAAATTGAGTTCATGTTTTGCAGGTGGAAACGTTATCTGAAGATCTTATGCAAAAGCAGTCAACTTTGAATAGTACTACTACTGAACTTCAACAGCTCAAAGACTTAAATAATCACCAGAGAAAACGATTGTCTGAAATGTTTGCTAACTTGCTAAAAGAACTTGTTGAAATTGGCTCTTCGGTGGGCGGTGATGTTGCTGATCTTAAAGTTTCAAATGAACCTACCAAATTAGAAGAAGAATTCACTGTTGCTCGACTGTATATATCAAGAATGAAAAGTGAAGTAACTAATTTAATCCAAAGACTTCAGGACATTGAGAATAAAGAACAGGACAGTAATAAAAAAGTTACAGAATATGAGAAAGAGTTGGGTGAATGCAAATTACTTATTTCTCAACATGAGGCTAGAATGAAGAGTTTGCAAGAATCGATGAGAGAATCCGAAAATAAGAAACGTATGCTAGAAGAGAATATTGACGCACTGAGAGAGGAATGTGCAAAATTGAAAGCCGCAGAGCAGGTAAGTGGGACAAATGAAAAAAACAGTCAAAAACTCCAATGAATGAATGTTAATTGAGCGATTAATTTGTGTTTATAGGTTTCTGGTGTTTCTGAAAATGAAAAGAAAGAAGCCAACGAACTTCGGCTTGCCCTGGAACAGCAAATGGATCAGTTGAGAATAGTACATCAAAAACAAGTTGCTGCTTTAAGGGATGAAATTGCTGAGAAACAACAACAATTGAATGATATCAAAGAGTGAGTATTGATTACAAATACCATAAATTAGGTACATAAAAACCATAATTTTTTTGACACTTAAATTTTTGTTTTCCAGTTCAAACCAGAAGCTAACATTGGCTCAGCAACAGCTCCAGGCAGACTACGATCGTGTCCGATCCGAAGATACAGAAAAATCCCAGAAATTACAGGAACTCATGTCAGTAGATGATGAATTCTTTATTAAACGCTCAATCCTGTGTTCCAAAAATTCATCCCATCCATATACCAAGTTCCACAATTCCTCTTCTCCCCAAAAATATCAGCCCTCTTCCAAATGGGAGGAATTTATCCCGTTCAAAGACGAGCTAAATAGGTACAAAAAGGCCTCGCTTCTCGCTCAGACTAAATTTGAAAAAAACGCTGCGAACAACTTGACGAAATTGTCGGACACTTATCAGTGTTCTATGTCAATTTTTCATATTCACTCTTTCCACCTCCATTTGTTCATATCGTTAACATTGTTGCTTGTCACTCATAGGTGCCCCCAATTTTTAGTTGTAGTCTGAGCGGTAGTACGAGAGTTAAAATTCAATTTAATGGAATTAGTTCAAAATTTTCCATCAAAATTCTATATGTGATATATTTATTATTTTATCATTCATTATTTTTTTTAAACGTTTATTTTTGGTAGATATCATTTTACTCATTTATTTATTTATTTATTTATTTATTCAGTTTTTCTTTAAATTAATATCACGGGATCGTTTGGTTAAGTTTTATTTTGATAAATTCACGTGTGTGTATGTATGTATGTTGAAAATTGAAAATATTTTTGATAAATTTTTTTTATCGTAACGATACGCACGTTCTTTTCTATTATTTTTTTGAATTTTCATTCATTCATATACTATAATTCTATATTTTCATTAAATTAATGAGAATAGAATGTTCTTTTAGAATTTTTATTATGCCTTATTTTTTTTTTGAAATGAAGAATTATGGGATTTGTATTTAACAATTCCACCTAGTGCATGTACATATTCAATAGTATTAAGCCAGCTAAAAATCTAGGAAAAAATTTTTCAGAATTTCATCTTTTCAGACTGAAATTGATTAATGAAATTAGTTTTGTGTTCACATCATCAATATCGTGAATTAAGAAGTATAATCTAAAGTTGTAGGTGTCATAGAGGTTCAATCGGTTTTGTCAAATATAGGCAATATAATTTAGAAGCAACTTAATACAGGAATATTCCATTTTAGGGATACGAATATTTAATAATAATTTGATAGAAATTTCCTCATATATTCATATGTTTGTTTTTTTTTTTGGTTGATTTCTCATTTGTTAAATAGAGAAAAATAAAAAAGAATTAAATGACAATAAATTCTATAATATATTCATTTAGTGTTCTCAATATTATTACTGAATTCTATCACATGAGACTGTTTACTGATTAAAATGTGACCCCTAAAATATAGAAATATTCAAACTTTTTTGTATTTAGTGAAGTTGAAAAAAATTATTATTTTTGATGAAACTTAATAAGTTTCATTGTGTCGAAAGTTATTTTTTTAAATTTGATTTATTTCGAGTTTGTTGTTTTTTTGTCATCAGAAACTTAACAATATACATTCAAAATAGCAATTTTGAATATTATCAATGTTATTCTTTGTAACTTGGTAATTTTATTTGTGTTGATACCATATTTGTATATGATAAAAAAAAATGAGTTCTTATACTTACCAATAATTGAAACATATCTTATTCCTTTAGAGGCAAAATGAGTTATTCAAGAATAAAATATATGTTATCTTCATTTTTCCTCATTATTCTTCAGTTTCATTGAAAATAAGGCTATTTGTTGAGATATAGTAGTTGTTGATATTTAATAATGATTATGTGCATCAAATCTAGGATAAGTGAGATGTACAATGTATATATTGAAAATTAAAAAAAAAATGTAAATGAATATAATTCAGAAAAATGCATATTTTGAAAGCAATTATTTTCTATTTCATTGTTAATGTCGAAAATTATCATTATTCAATGTTAACTTTGTGTCTTAGTGAGCTAAATTAATTTCATGTAGACTAAAGATTATTGCAATAAAACAAGTAGCTAAGATATGTGATTTTCAATTTAAATGAATATTGAAATTAAACCTAACCAAACACTCCGTGTGAGCGTGGTGTTTCAATTTGCTGAAAATGGATGTATTCTGCAGCACCACCAATGAGAGGAGGGAACAAGCACGTAAAGATCTCAAAGGTCTTGAGGATACTGTTTCGAAGGAACTTCAGACTCTTCACAATTTGCGGAAACTCTTTGTACAGGACCTTCAGGTATGGATATTGTTTTTTTAAATATTGTTATCATGCCGATTTTATTGGGACGTGGGAAAGATTTCTGATAATTAATAGAAGGTATAACAGTATAATTTGAACAGTTGGTTAGATTGAACTGAAACTAAATGAAAGAAAACATTTAACACACTTAGTTATGAAAATTTCTTACAACTTCAAATTAAGAGTGAAACATATTTGAAGTAATTGAGATTTCGTTTTATCACTTTGGATTTTCATACAAAATATCACTTGTAACTGACATGTATGTTTTCCTAGTTTTGTTACTGACTCTTTTCAGTTTTACATACTCTTATTTTCGAAACTATTTTAGAAGTTATCTATTGAGAGTTGTTAAATTATCGAACGAAGAAAGCTTGAGTGTGCTTGCGTCTGTTTCAGGCTAGAATGAAGAAAAACCTTTCAACGGAAGATAACGAAGAAGACGGCGGTTCATTGGCTCAGAAGCAGAAAATTTCTTTCTTGGAAAACAATCTAGATCAGTTGACCAAAGTACACAAACAGCTGGTGAGGGACAACGCTGATCTTCGTTGCGAGTTACCAAAGTTAGAGAAACGCCTGAGAGCTACCATGGAGCGCGTGAAAGCTCTTGAAACTGCACTAAAAGAAGCCAAAGAAGGCGCAATGAGAGATCGCAAGAGGTATGAGCTAATGTTTGTAATATTTTTTCACTTTTGCTTTTAAAAACTCGCGTAAAACATTCTACCGTCAAAGTTTATTTTGATATTATTTGCAGGATATTTTAGAGTTGAAACAATCATAATATAATCTCATGAGAAGTGTTTCAGCAGAAACTTGAAATAGTTGACCTGAAAGTAGTAAATGGAGTTTATTAAGTGTTTAAAATTTGTAAAGTGTTTTACTTGTTTCATTGATTAAGAAGGTATAGACTTGGTCTTAGTTGTTGAAATCGAATATATTTCAACAGTTAGGCACTATGAAATAATTGAAACATATTCAATTGACATTAAGGAGGTAGTTAAATTGTTAATTAAGTTATTGTCTTTCGTTACAGATACCAGTATGAAGTAGATCGTATTAAAGAGGCGGTAAGGCAAAAGAATCTAGCCAGGAGAGGTCCTGCTGCTACCATCGCAAAACCGATTCGATCAGGACAGCAGCATAATGTGAATATTGGAAGCGGTAACGTAATTCGTACAGGTAACAGCCAAACATTCAACAAGAGTTTGGATGAATCCCAGAAGCGCAAGTCACTCATCATGGGAGAAAGAGGTAGGCATACTACCTCACAAGAAATATTTATTGCTAAATACTAATAATATTTAATAGCTTTCGATATTCATATGACAATTGTTATGAACTACGTTTATAATTGAAAATTTCTATGACGTAAAATGATTTAATTTATTTCATTCTCAACTTCTTCTGATATTAAAAGCTGAAATTTGGTTGTATTTAAAAAAAAAAAAAAATATATATATATATATATATATATATATATATATATATATATATATATATATATATATATATATATATATATAATGAAACAATATTTAGAATTTTCTCTTAATTTCAATAAACTTATGCATGACGCGTTTCGAAGTACTACTTCTTTATTAAATGCTGAAATAACAATATCATTGTTATTTCAGCATTTGATAAAGAACTATTACTTCGAGGCGCGTCATCTGTATTTTTATTAAATTATGACAAAATTCTGAATATTGTTTCATTATGGATATTAATTTTTTCCTATCGGCCTCATCAATTTATATATATATATATATATATATATATATATATATATATATATATATATATATATATATATATATATATATAAATTGAATATTTTATACACTATAGAATATATATTCTATAGGATCGTTCTCCTAGGTCTATAATAGATGAGAAAGTATTCAAAATTGGTTGAATATTCCTCGGCCTCTTGGTGAAACATGGTTCAATATATTGAATAAAAACCACTTGGCTTAGTTTCACAGAATTATATTGTTTCTTGAGAACTGTGTCGAGGGGTTATGTCATTTTCAAAAGACAAACTGTTTAACTTTTTATAGTAGTGTATATTTTGTTTATACAATTGTTAAAAAAGTGCCTTTTATTCAATATATGAAAAACTTTAGTAGTCTAGTGTGAATTATTTCAGGTGGAAGCCAATGTGATGTGGTCTCGAATGGAAATATGCCTTTTGGTTATGTTTCAAATAAATTTCCATTCATTTTGAGAACAGTCTTCACCAGAAACAATTAAATCAGTTCAGCAATTTTATGCTTACAAGTAATAAAACCCGAGTTTAAAACCTCATGAATTCTTTTTGATCATAAAATTTATTGAATTTTCATCTGCTTTGTACTTAATTTTTCATTAAATAATCAAAAATAACAAATTTTTTTTGAATGTCAGGTAATGTCCCGTTGATTTTTCGATAGTTTAATTTCCAAAATGTTTCTGAAATTCAAATTGTTCTGTGCAATAAGAGGGATTTAGTTTTTTGCATTAAACATTTATAGCATTTCTAAAGTGAATACTGATATAAAGTTAACATTTAGTTTCCATTGAAACATATACAGTATATAGATAGTATTATTTAATATTAATTCGAGTGAAACTGAACACATATTTGAAAAAAATATGCAAATATTTGAAAAAGTTGAATTGATAACTAGAATACGTGAATATATACAAAGCAGATATTATTAGACCAAATATACAACTCTCCAAATACTGCATATATAAAATTAGAAACACAAACAAAAGTATAAAATTGGCATTTTTCAAATTTTTAATTAATACAAATCGTTGCAATGATCATCGATTTTAAAGTTATGAAATTGTAAAATAAAATCCTGTCATGTATGAATACAAGTATATTAGTCCCAAATCAGACATGTTTAAATACAGTTTCCCTGCGGATGTGACCCTTTACAAAGATGACTACACCAAATATTGTATTTAATGTGTAGAACAGTGTTGGTCGTAGATACAGTCAAGTAAATCGAAACCTTTTTCGGTGGTTGCCAAGCAAGACGATGACTGAGTTTGAGATTTATATACATCTCTGTTAATTGCTCACATAGGTAAACCACCGCATCTCAAATCACAAACCTGCCGCATCTCAATCACAAACCACAGCATTTTTCTGACAATGAAAGAAGTTTTAACAACTGTTTTCCATAAACTGGCGGCAGATATTCTATGCAAAGATGAATTGCCTGAAAATATTGAAGAGTCATGATGCAATCATCTGAAGACTAGTAAATTTTTAATTCAATTGGATGAGTCCACTTTACTGACTAATGAGCTGTCTTACGTGAGGTTTATCGAAGATGAAAAACTATCGTTCGCTAGAAATTTAGTCAGGTAAAAAAGGAGAAACCATATGTAAAACATGGAAAAATTTTTCTGTTTAATGGGAAAGGAATTCACTTTTCCATTAAAAAAAACTAAAATTGATTACTTATCCATATTGGCTTTTTTAAATTTAATCAAAATATATTCTGAATATTAAAGGTTGCGTTTCAATTGCTCTCACGGGTGAAAATGTCTAGTTTAGAATGTAAGTTTAAAGACAAAACCGGTTAATATAGCACACTAACTAAATTGCTTATAGTTACGAAATTGTGATTTTTATGACCTCCAGCATATGATTCACTTTCATCCATTTTAATGCCTTTAACATTTGGCTTATACCTGTCGCTCTATTTTGAAGGATTTGAAGTCTTTGTATAACTTTTAACCATATGAAAATGAATAATTTAAGTAAACAATATACACAAAATAATGAAATGCGTTTTATATATTATGTTGACAATTATTTCACTGAAACTAATAATTCAAAAATAAGATATTTTGGATATTTCTTACATATTTTCATACAAATAGAAGGAATAGAAACAAATAGAAACTTGCTATTAAAAACCTATAGCAAAATATTTCTTTCAATTATTTAAATGGTCGCAAATGTATACTAATGCATTTTATTCAATTTTATATATTAACATGTATTTAAAAGTATCAGTTAATAAATGTATAATTTATCAAACTGTCATCTTTATTAATAAGTTTTAGCTATATAACTCGTATATTATATTATTGATAAATAAATGAATATTATGTACTTTTCAGTAATAAATTTAAATACTGCAGTTAGTGGAAGATAAGATAGTTTATTTCAATTAATCTTCTATTGAGGTTTTACCATCTACAGGGGTAGTAGAAGATATGCTATATCTTTTGGGTTTTGTTGTACAAAGAACACTCGTACCTTGAAGTTAAAAAAAATGTTCAAAAAGTCATCTGTAAAGTCATCAAATTATTTTCACTACATCAATCATCAATTATTTCTGTAGAAATTTATATGCCTGTTTTAATAGTCACCACTGTTACATTATTAATATATTACTAAACCATTTGCATTTTTGATTTCAGATTAATCGACTTCAATGTCTTGCCACTTCAACCGAAGGCTAGCAGATATGAAACAATTTAAACCGAAAGAAAAATTGCTGACATATTTTTATTAATCGAAATGACTTTGCCTTTGTGAAGCAAAATTTGGCATTATCATGTGAAGTAATCAATGTGCTTAATTCGCTTAGTAATAAAATTAAGGTGCACTCTATAGAAAATAAATGTAACGAACTGTTCCAGACGAAAGATATATTATGAGTCTCTTGAAACATTATCTAAAACTGGTATATCGATTCTAATATAAGGCATTTTGTTGAACAGTGAATGTTCTGAACTTAGAGATTATTTCAAAGGAACAATTCGTGATTTAATAATCTTGAATTTTCAGGCTAGGGTGCTGCAGACGTTTATCGAATTCACTGTTTTTTTTTTTCAAACCATCACATATTAATGCCTAAATCCTTGTATTTTTTCCTTCATGATATGGTCTTTCAAATAGTACATTCTCATAACATAGGTGTTACATTTCTGTGCAATTAATTCTTACAAAAAAAAGTATTCTGTATTTTTTGTGAGTAAATATTGATTCGTATTTGACCCTTCACATTTTGTTTTGTCAGAAAAAATGAGAATCTTTGTCTTTTAGTTTATCAGACTTACTTTATAGATTCTATTGAATATTTACAGATGGGTGACGGGCCTTATATTTTTCAATATTTTAATGAAATTAAGCATAGAATTATTTGTAAAAAGGCTTATGTAAATTACGAAATTTTGTGTGAATCAATGTTGCATTAGTAAATTGGAGGTGAAATTTTTTCTAGAAGTGAAATATTTCTGATTTTCACTTCTCAGTTAAATTTAGTATTGAATATTTATTTTTATATGTTGAATTTTTATTTTGATAAATTGTACACATTGCATTGACATAATTGGTATATTCTCGAATTTTCTGATTTTCATATTTTAGAACAATTGTTCTATATTTATTTCAATAAATCAGCATTAACAGACAACTTAATGGAAGAGTATCGGTTTGACTGGATCAAATTGAAGTATCTCTTTGAAAATATTTTTTCATATTAGATTGGGATGAACGGATTTCGTTTCATACAAAGTTTCGTTGGATTTTTCATTTTCCACAGTGAAGAGGTAGTTATATTCTGGTATATTTTCTCTAAAATAATTGATAACTTTTGAAGCAATTCAGTGTTGCATAAATCCGAAAAATATGTGACAATTTCACAAGAAGTTCTTTTCAAATCCTGCAAATCTGCACAACCTGTGGTAGTTCACATGAAGTAAACATTGTCAGTGTTTCAAACTAATTTTGAATTTAATTTATTGTATGTTCATTATATTATGTAGATAAATATGCTTAGTCTTTCATTTTCAAAATAAAAGGAGAATTGTCATAGCTGTTGAAAGAAATTTTATAGTGGATGCTTATAAGTCAATGATACATTTTATTTATTTTACTCATGAGAATTATATTCTAATAAACTAAATCAATAAACTGTGGTGAGTTTTATTTATTTTTTAAAAAAGTATATGTATAACTATCTGAAGAAAGTATTTTAGAGAGGTCTAAAGAGGCCACACCAAGAATTTTTAAGAAAATACACATTATTTCCTAATTTTTCTGAATGAGAGAATGTATGCAAATCTTCAACCAAACTACAAGAATTCATATGAAAGAAAAAATTATGGGACTGCGAGGTTTGTATGGTGCTTTATATTAACTAGCAAGTTCTTTCTAAATATTTGTTAGTAATGAACGATTATTGGAATAACGACAGTGTTTTACGTTTTTCATTTTAAAAACTTCGTAATTTGCGGTCAAATTTTGAAAATTTGTAGAAATATCATTTAAAGCAACTAAACTAAAAGGAATTATTTTCAAATTCAATAATTGTTTAGTTGCAGTCTTGTGTAAAAGTTGGTTAGGTATGCAGGGCTAGGATCATAACTCAATAGACTTGGAAAAAATGTTTAGCATTACGCAACATGACGTATTTTTATCATTTGACTTCATATTCTACTTTCTAAGTTCTTCTATAGTTATGATTTGAAGGTAACTTGTTTAATATTTCAGTGTAGAAGAAGGTTCTAAATTTGTAAAGAATGGTTTTTCAAATTCTGCATCTTGCTTGAAATACATGAAACGGTCATTTCAATATACACATTCTTTCTGTATAAATATTTATAACTGTAAGGAAAACGTATGTAATTTTTTAGAAGCTTTATATTTTTCTTTTCTCATTTGAAAAGTTTTGTATTTCCTTCCAAGTGGGAAATATCACACATAAGAGAGAGATAATGCAATTTCTACATTCGCGGCGTATACGTTCCGAAAATATTCCGCGAATACAGAAACCGTGAATATGAGATGGTACCTAATTTATATGAGATTATAGGGTGACAAAATGAAAATAGGTATATAAAAAAATTAATTTAAATGAAGTTTTTGATCATATTGATTAATTATTATGTTCAGGCGTAGGCAATAATTCAAAGAATTTTGTAATTTTTTTTTCTTGGCAGTTCTTAAAGGTTTCTTCACTTCAGACTGATATTATGCAATGACTTTAGCAATTTGCCTTTAAAACTTAGTTTGTATGAGTATGGCTTCAGTTCTTCTAATGATTCTTTTATGTTTACTATGCATTTTGCTATGTCAAAATCCTTCCAGCATTCCATAACAATCATATCAGAATCATTCCATATTATCCAATATGATTTTGAAGGTTGATCTAATGTAATAGAGCCTGGATTATCCCTTGCTCCATAGGTTGAAGCAAGCCGTCATGTTGAGAGTAAAAAATGTCACTTTTATATTTGGATCCATAATTTCAAGTTCGCGAGGTTGACCTGGTGCATTAATCGATACTAGATCTACTTCAAAGTCTAAATTCTTTTTTTTTTCAAATAAGTTTCGACTTCCTAAACAAAAAAGTTCCTGAACCAGTTATAATGAATAGCTATTAGATCCGCGAATAAAGAACTATATTGCCGTGAATATAGGAATGTGGTCTCATTTTTTTAATCCACGAATAGTGAAAACGCGAATAAGGACCTTTTACTGTATTTTAATCTTATTTGTTGAAATCGTTCTTGCTTAAGCACTCGACTTGAAATATTGGGATAACTTTTCAATTAATTTTTTTGATAGTAACGTAATTGTCTGAAAATGCATTAATAATCAGTTCAGAAAAATCATAATTTTTTGAGACGATAGGGTAATTTGTATTAGTCCATGGTACTAACACTTCTTTTGCAGAATTTCATGTTTCTAAGGTAAGTATTTGATCATTGAGTTTGATAAAACAAAAACAGAATTCTGAATTTAGCAAAAAAAATCTCTGAATGCTCTTTCTTCCGTTCATTTGTCCATTTTACTCCAGCTTGACGATTTGATTTTTGCTCAATCTTCACATGTGCGATTTTATAGCGACATTCAGTGCGATCTTCGAGATTTTTTATATTGATTTGTTGTAGATCTTTTTGGAACTCTTTTAGCCATTCTTTTCCGCATTTACTCTTCATAATTATGTCGAGTAGTTTCTTCGGTATTCTGGACTCTTTCATTCTGTAGACATGTGCATAGATAGAACTTTGCTCGTCGTTTTCTAATTTCTTCCGTTATCGTATTTGTATTTTGATAAAATTCATTCTGAGGTCTTTTCATCCACATGCCGTTTCTATTGATTGGCCCGTAAATCTTTCTAAGAATTTTTCGTTCTTAGAAGAATAATAATAGAATAGAATAGATAAGTATCATATATTTATAGTCAGGAATGAATTTTTTAATTTTCAAAAATAACTAGTCGTTAATCGATTGGGCCGATACTTGATGAAAATTTAAATACATAATTTGAATAAAACTGAGTAGTTTTTCGATTTTCACTATAATTAAATCAAAACATGACAATATCGTTTCGCCAACACAGTGGCTTCATCAGATGTTGATGATAAACTGAGCTCAGTTTATCATCAACATCTGATGAAGCCACTGTGTTGGCGAAACGATATTGTCATGTTTTGATTAATTATAGTGAAAATCGAAAAACTACTTAGTTTTATTTAAATTAATAACTAGTCGGTTTTTATTTCATTTTTATTGTCTAAATTCGCAAAGGAGCTCAGTATATTGAGCGGTTGCAGACTTTTGTTGCTTCATATAGCGAACGTACGAGAAACAAATACCTAATCCGCAAAATTATTAACAATTTTGTAGATAAAATACTAATGTAGTAATATGAATTCGATTGATTAAGTATAACAATAATTAAATAAGTATATACATATATTATTTCACCGAGTTAATTCGAAATAATGGATTACGTTACTACGTCTACTGTGGGAACAAGTGGATGCAGATGATGTTCCAAAAAATATAAAAACGTACTTTTAGTTTCATCTTTACACCATGACGACGCAATTGACGAGAAAACTGCTGAAAAATTCAAGCCTGAAATAATTACCTATTACAATGGAACTAAAGGCGGCGTTGATAATTTGGATAAGTTATCTGCCACTTTTGACGTAGCAAGAAACACCAGACGATGGCCGATGGTAATTTTTTATGCCTTATTAAACATGGCTGGAGTAAATTCGCAGATAATTTACGCTGTTAATAGTAAACAGTATTCAGTAACAAGAAGATTATATTTGAAGAATTTGGCATTAGAGCTCAGTGCGCAGCATTTAGAACGGCGTTCTTTGGAGCAAAATGTACCACGAGCAGTACGGGACCGAAGACAAGATTATGCTGGTACTTCTGCTAACAATGCTAACATTCAACCACAAGAAGAAGTTGTTCCAGGAACTCGAAAAAGATGCTTCTTGTTAATATCCTAAAGCTGCTCTGCAAGTAGGTAAGCTCACTCATTTTGAATTTTTCAATGAGTTTGCATTACTCTAACATATTTCGAAAAAGCGTAAAACTCTGTAACGGGATTTAATAATCAAAAATGTCTTATCATTTTACGCGGCTGTGGCACATCAGACATACCAGATTCTAAAACTAAAAAGGCAGAGTGAGGACCTAATCCGATGACCATGATAATTTTCAGTTGACAAGTCCATAGATATCAAGTATCAATTAGGTACGAGAGACTTGGAACTTTGACGTCCGTTGCGTACAATCGACCAGTGGAATGATCGACGAAATTCGAAATCGTTTAATTTCATGAGAACCATCTCGCCTAATATAATATCAGAAACTTATTTAATCAATATTGTAGTTTACTTGATGCAAATTTCAGTAAATATTGTAAAGTATTTTGAAGTCTATCGTATTTACTTCTTCTTCATTCATTTACTGCGTTACTTATTTTTAATAAAGAGGGAGTGAATTCTATTAGTGTTATTTGCTTCTTCGTTATGAATAAAGAATCTAAAAAATGTGTTTTTTAATTGTGAATTATACTTGGTGTCGCTTATAGGATCAATTGTTATGAGGTAAAATATTTACCTAATTCTCTTTCCACATAAAAGTCATGCAGTAGTATAAATTATCCAAAATATCCTAATTTGAATATATAGATTCTATGTTTTTAATGCATTAATTAATTGAACAACTCTATTACCTGCTTCATCATAAAACACACTATAAATTTCAGAAGAAAAAAGAAACTATACGGATTGTTCGTATGGTACATAAAATGTTGTAATTGAATATTTTTACTTCAAATTTAGTTGAAGATAAATTAAATTTACTATATATAACGTGAAGCTTATTGTCCATGTAATTTATTTCAAATAGAATAAAAATAAAGAAAGGTGAAGGGAATACAAAGCAACTCAAAATTTTACTGCAACAAACAGTAAAGTCAACAACCATTTGGACGACTGTAAGTTTTAAACGTCAAGATCACGGGTTAGTTCGATATTCCAACCATAAACTCGAAGTGTCATTTTAAGTTTCATGCTCGATATATTAAACAACACTCAACAAAATAGTATTGTCAATTAATAAGTGATTATCTCTTCAAGACTGATCATAGATATTCACCGCTTCTAATTGATATTCCAGATTATTTATTGAGCGGTGGGTTACAGTTTTATTCAAGTTAGATATTCGAAATTAACATGAAGTGCAAGTCCGATGCAAATCAGAAAGAATTCAAGATATATTATCAACACGGTTTCATTAATATGATATAAATCGTGAATAGCGGTAATTAAATAAAATAAGATTTCTTATTGTTTTACCCTAATAATTATTTATGTTATTGTAAACTTTTCTTGAATAAAATTTTGATGCTTGTTATTTCTTGGGTTTAAAAGGCATTTTTACTAATATTTACATTGGTTTATAATAATAATAATACATTTATTTCCAACAGATATACATCCAATTACAGAGAGAAAACTACAAAAAATTACAATTTACAAAAAATTACAAAGTGTACACAAATAATAATAAATAAAAAAAATGAACGGGAAAAAAACAAAAAAATAGAGTATAAGTGAATATATACAACGAAAAAATTAATTTAAAGTAAATTGAAATAGTATTGAACAATAACCAGATAGGTAACTAAAAATAAAATAAAATATTGTCTATTACAAAGTTACGTATAGTCAGCAGAAGTTGACCATATAGTAACGAAATATGTTTGAGGAATAAAAATAAAATTAAAATCGATTGCAATAGTACTATCTAGTAAACAATTCATATGAAAAAATTATTTATCAACAGTCTTAAGTGTTTAATATAGCAATATAAATTTTCCAATGTGAAATAATTGCAGGCCCACATAATAATATACTTGTTACATAATTTTTATCTTATGAATTATCTATAACAAATTACTCAAAAACAACGTTGATCGTCAAATTAAACTAAAAAAATATAACAGTGTATCTACAGCAGAGCTTGAACTTCAATGAATCTTCGTGGCAGTCATGTACAAAATTTTAAATAAGAAGGCATCATTTATATGTGCAGATAACGAATTCAAATAGACTGCATCACGATTTTTTATATTAAAAATTGAAAAAATGTCCTAGTGTCAACCCGGCCCTGGTTAAACTATGATCTCTATACTCAACAACGAATAATATCTCGAAAGAAAAAGACAACCAGGTAGTAGCTAGATCAAGATACCATTCCCATAATTCTCGTATTTCAATATAACCACAGAACGAAACCGGCTAAAACCAAACACTAATAATGCAGATAATACTCTCTGGTGCACAAAATATCCAGCATTCCAAATTAAATGACACCGAAAGTACTATAATTCCGTACGCATCCCCAATCATTATTCTGTTTTTTTTCCAGGGCATAATTTTGACGGTCTAGTCGAGGCGACTGGCCGCATTATACAGTCTGGTCTATAATTCCAGCCTCGAGGTTTGTTCGGATTCATGATGGCCAATTTATAAAGCATTAGCACAACATTTGAAATTATAATAGGCGAATTTCGAAATTTCATAGGGGCAATTGAAAGCTATGGCCTATGGTGAATAGGTACGTTTATTATATGAATTTGTGATTGTTTAATTTTTGAACTTTCAACTTCACAATAGAAAAAGTCAAAATTCTTACCAAACCTATTTAAGATTACTTTGACATCTTTCAAAGAAATGTTTTGTTTCATTAAGTTCAGTGCCTTCTATGAATACATAAATTAATTGCATTTCTTAACTACTAATCGTTTGATTATTGAGCAATTATAAACAACATATATATATATAATATATATATATATATATATATATATATATATATATATATATATATATATATATATATATATATATATATATCAAAACCGGTGTGCGGCAGGGGGACGGACTTTCGCCAATCCTTTTCAATATTGTTTTAGAAAAGATCATTAGGGAATGGGAACTTCACGTAAAGGGCATACAGTGGGTATCAAAAAAGAAAATAGAATAAATGTCAAATGTCTCGCCTTTGCAGACGATATTGCTATCATCACAGACAACAGAACTGAAGCCATTCTCGCCGTAAAAAAACTACATGAAATTGCGCAGAAAACCGGGTTACAAATTTCTTATGATAAAACCAAATACATGGAAAGAAAATCAAAAATAAATCTTCTCTTATCACAAAACATGCTGAAATTCTGCAAGTCAGCCATTTTAAATACCTCGGGGAAGTACGGTCCTCAGGTTTAAACCGAATCGCTAATGAACAGAGAATTACCAAGATCCAAATGACCTACAAACTAACATGGGCTCACTATAAGAAAAAGTGCATTTCGAGAGGAGCCAAATTGAGGCATTATAACACAACTATTCTTCCAGAAGCAATCTACGCAGCTGAAACAATGGTTATTGACGGTCATTAAAGAATTAGAGAAATAGAAAAACAAGAACGAAAAATTCTCAGAAAGATTTACGGGCCAATCAATAAAAACGGCATTTGGATGAAAAGACCTCAGAATGAACTGTATCAAAAGACAAATACGATAACGGAAGAAATCAGATAACGACGAGCAAAGTTCTATGCACATGTCTACAGAATGAAAGATTCCAGAATACCGAAGAAACTACTCGATATAATTATGAATAGTACCTAAATGCGGAACAGAGTGGCTAAAAGAGGTCCAAAAGGATCTATAACAGATCAATATAAAAAGCTCGAAGTCGCTGAAAATCGCACATGTGAAGTTTGAGTAAAAATCAAATCGTCAACCTGGAGTAAAATGGATAGATGAACGGCAAAAAGAGCATTCAGAGAGGATGAAGCGTTTTTGGGAGGCAAAAAAAGATGAGTCAAAAGTCCTAATAATTGCGAATTCAAGTTCAGCCGCTCTCCTCATGGGGAACAATATATATATTATATGGATTAATTATCCATAGACTCTCTATTCTCTCTAACTGATATCATGAGTTGAAATGAATTATTTTAATGAGAAATTTAGGTCATTTAGGTTTCATCTAGCAAGGTTGGTAATAAACGAACGTAATTATATTATCAATAAGTAAGAATACGGAGAAGATATGAGTTATCTTAAAATCTTTCGACTTCCATTTTATTACTTCCTTCTTCATATTCCTATCAAATTCTTAATTTATGCTATTATTTGAATCATACACTTCATTTCTTAAGTCTTGAAATGAACGGATGGAGTCATAGTTCATCCATCCTATGTGGTAATTAAGCAAGTTGAAATGCTCAAAAATATCCAATGAAATTCATAACAAGCATATGGTAAATCAAGTAGATACACACCCATAATTTTATAGAATTATTGAAATATTTGCTGCCGGTGTTCGCTTTGGATAATTATATCTTAATTATGTTCTACCATTAATTTATAGAAAATTATTACTTTATATAAATGGTAGGTATTACGTATTAGATGATTCTGAGTTGGTATAAGAAAATTCGTAATTAGAAGCACTTTTAGAATTGTTTACCTCATTAAAATGTAAATTCAATGAATGCGAATGCATATTATTGACGTTATAAAATGTAGTGCAAACATTTGTTGTTACTTTGAATTAAATTTTTAATTATTGTCGTCTAAAATACAGAATTTTCCGCAAATGATTTTTCATTAAAATACTGACAATATTGCTGGACACTAATACTTTTTATGTTTTCAGAATATAACAATACTTTTTTATTCTAGATGTAAGAAACTAGTAAACTGTGGCATGCTTGCTACAATTGTGACATAGATAAAAGTAATCCAGGTAACTTATTGCTCTGTCCATTATCTATGAACCATTACACAAGTTTCAAAACATATGAAGTTAATACCAATATAATATATATTAATTAGTAATTAATTTAATATAAATGTTAGATGACATTACAGGAAATGAGTATTGACGAATACTTTGCAAACCATTCTTGAATAAATCAAATTTATTTCAGAAACTTAGCTTTTCATTGGATGTATTTCATTTCACAAAATTCTGTGCAACTATTGAAAAACAAAACACATAAATGTCTGTCTGTAGAAGCTGTTTAATCGGAAATACTCATCAGTTTCGCAATCGAAAGTGAAACATATAAAAGAAATCCAGAGCACCTGCAGATACGACTTTAATGCAGATTTTCAATGGGGCCCCGCAAAAACGTCTGTTGATTATCGTGCTGCCAAAGTTAAAATGCTCCATACATCACGCTGTCAACAACACGTAGCACGGTAGCTTCTTCTTTGCCCAAGAACAATGGCGTTGAAGATATGTGTGCGTTGACCTTGAAACTGAAGAATTTTGCGACAAATCCATAAAGATGCGATGTATTTATCTCTTTCGTCTGCGAGGCAGACAGTCCTGTTTTTGGTCCATTTCAGATGCTGAAAAACTGACCGATTTTCGCTGGTGAGCCCTCGCTATTCTGGTTTGTGTGTGGATGGTATATGCGACACTATGAAATATTTATGGTATATGTGTCGAGTTTAGATCTAGTATGGAGCAAAAACAGTGAATGGAATCGTATTATACGTTTCAGAGCCATTAATATTTATCGCATCTATGGGAACATCGTGGACGTACTGAAAGGAAGAGTGAAATGGCCTGAAATTATGCAAATAAATTATATATTTCTATATATATATATATATATATATATATATATATATATATATATATATATATATATATATATATGTATAAGGAAATGAAATTTGTTTGTGCTTATGGCACTAAATGAAATATTTAAGAAAATGAACACTAGAACATTCATTTGAAAAATTGAAATTAATCAAGAGAATATTATAGTAGAGTGAACGTGTACGATATGATGTCTCCATTATCCTTCAAGGGATAAATGTTAGAGAAATATTGAAATCGATGCCACACCTGATGGAAGTGCGAGACATATATGTTTCGTTCTGCAAGGAACTCGTCAGTCGCACCAATTTTTTTCAATATTTCTCTAACATTTATCCCTTGAAGGATAATGGAGACATCACATCGTACACGTTCACATATCTTGCTTAATTTTTAATTCATTTCCTAAAATATTTCATTCAGTGCCATAAGCACAAAAACTTCATTTCCATATAGGGGAGCGGGGGGCACGTTGTTACAGGGCTAACAACTTACACGGGTTTTTAACCGGGATATTAAACTCTTTGGTGGACATAATTGGACTCATTCGTTTTCTTATAACATCGTGCATTAGATAAAAATGATCAGTGACTCGTCAATCGCCAAGCTGCAAGGTTGTGTGCATGTGTCTCGATTTCAAAATTTTTGAAATTGTTGATTCCTGATGTCTATATTATTTATTATCTCAAAATTTTTAAACTTGAACGTTCATAATATATCTACCTTTAATTTGCAATATTGTTTCTTCCTACTATCTATATCCATTAATGATGACTTGAATTTATATTAAAAAACGTGCCATGGGGCAAGTAGTTACAATTCTTTTGGGTAAGTTGTTACATGTAACAACTAACCCCAAAAATATTACCCTTTCCCGACATGTAGAATTTTTAAAATATGAAAACGAAGGGTACAATACTAGTATTATACCGTTCATGTTTTAAAAATTCTACATACTCTTTGTTTTTTTCAGAATGAGAAACTATAAAAGAAAAACAGAAAGAGGCACAACTAGTAAAGAAGTTTACGAATCTGCTGCAGCAAGTAGTGGAGAATAAAACGAGCATTCTTAAAGCAAGCGAAATGTTTCATTTGTGTCCTTATCAAGGTACCTATGTCAGAAATACAAAAACAACGACAGTTGTTCAGTTGGTTACGTTAAACCTAGATTGGTATTTTTACAAGAAACAGAACATACATTTTTGATAGTGTTGGCGTTTACCTGATGTAAATCCATTATAATTGAATATAAAGGTAATTCAAACACTTGAACTTATGATTTACACTTTATTGACTACATAGCATGACGCGTTTCGTCGTTACAAACGACTTCTTCAGATGCTTACAGAAAATCTTAGGTAAAACCGAAACCATATAATCCCAAATATACTGATATTCATACCTGTTTTTCAAAATGTTGTCATTATTCTGTAAGCATCTGAAGAAGTCGTTTGTAACGACGAAACGCGTCATGCTATGTAGTCAATAAAGTGTAAATCATAAGTTGAAGTGTTTGAATTTAAGTTTATATTAAAGAACATAAATTAGCGTCTTATCTCCTCAAAAGTTCAGAAATATATTTTGGTTTAATACCAACAGAAGTACACAAACTAGCTTATCAATGTGCTGTAAATCTCGATTTAGTTATAGAATGTTTAACTACACTACCGATTTCAGATTTCATTTTAAAAAAGAAAATGAAATAGAATTATCCATACCAGGTCCATCTGATATACAAAGTAAATTTGAAAATTTTTCAACTTCAAGTACAAGACCCTTCTCCAAGGCAAAAGCTCGAAAACAATCCATCAGTAGTCGTCGTAAACGCAAATCCGCTGTGTCAACCGACACACTTAAAAAAGACTCATTAAAAAAGTTTGAAGAAAAACTTGGACCAAAAAAGGTGTGACAAAAATAAAGGAAAAAAAGTCCTCGAAAATGAGCGAAAAAGGAAAAGAAAAGGCGAAGAAAAAAGTGTCTTTAGTGTCTGACTCAGATTCTGATACTGATGAATGGTTTTGTTTAGTGTGTAGCGAAAGTTATAGCACCTCGAAAAACGAAGATTTTCGAGGTATTTTAAATTATCAAAATAACTAATAAGTATAAATAATTCACTACAAGATGTTATTTGCAGACGAAGTCTGTGGTTCTATATTAGATTTAAAAATGTTCCTACCAATGTGATTCAATTACCTTAATAGATATTATAATTACTCATAAATGTTAGGGTACTGTTCGAAGTGATCATTATTGTTCATAATGTTTTGAAATAATAATAAAAAATTATGTATCATTGATGATTTTGTTTATTTATTTACCGTAACATCGTGCCCCGATGATGTGAGAACTAGCCCCAATGCAGGGGTAAATTGTTACAATCGACTTTTTTTAGTTAAATTTTCCATTGTAGAAAAAATACATAAATTTTAATAAATTTCCAGTCATATTTTAATAGTTGAATAGACATACTAACTACACAAGTAATCAAATGTATAAATTATTTGATAACTTTCGTCATATTAACAATTATCCGTCCAGTACGGCCATTGGGCTTGTAATCAATGTAGATTACCCAGCATATATCATTATTTACACTACTTAAATCATAGGCAAACATAAACACTCAACGGGGCTCGAACCCGAGTTCTACCGCACCATAGTCGTGTGTTCTCCTCATTAATTAAGATACTACAATTTACAACTCTAGTTTTTGAACAATTTCATCTAATTTAATTAAAATAACGCCATCTAGGTGGCGGTTGTAGAAACGCTCGCTTCTCATTTATCAAAATTTCCTGAATTGGCTACTTTAAACATGAAGAAATCGAATACAAGAAAAAGATTCTCCAATGCTAGTATCATCACATTTGTAAGTATCCAATATTAAAAGTATACTATAACTTTCTTTTGATAATTTTTTACGAATTATTCAAAAGAATATTACAGCAGAGCTGGCTATATGAAACATGAACAACATGATGTCTCCATTATCTTTCAAGCGATAAATGTATAGACATTATTGAAATCGGTGCCCACTTTTAATTTGAGGATTGAAGTCTATGCCTTTCGTTTGTTGGACGTTACGTATCTGAGGATAGCATGGTAGCTCGAAACGTTACTGTCTTACTTTTCCAATAAATGTTGGCTCCGATTTCAATATTCTCTAACATTTATACCTTGGAGGATACCTAATGGAGAAACCACATTCATGTTTCATATTCATAGCCAGCTCTGCTATAATTATCTTTTGAATAATTCGTCAAAAATTATCGAAAAAAAATTATGGTCTCATTTAATCTTATATATACGAGAGTGTGGTGAAAAGTTTCCGGTCTAACCAAGAAAAACGATGTTTTAAACTTTTTTTTTGCTTTATTTTTCAACATAATCTCTATCAACACTGATATATTTCTCATAACTTCTCAAAATACTGATTAAGAGTTTCGATTATTTCTTCGTTGTTTTCAAATCTAGCCATTTTTTGAGGATAGAAAACAGGTGATTGTCGCGGGGGTGCTAAATCTGGAGAATAGGGAGGCATCATTTTAAACTATATGCGGCATCAATTTAAACTTCGATTCGTGGATTTTGGACATGGCAACAATCGAAAAATTCGCTGGTGCGTTATCGTGATGAAACAAAATTTTTTTCTTCGCCAAATTAGGTCGTTTAATTTGCACCTCGTTCTTCAAACGTTGCAATAAGTCTGCGTAGTATTGACCAGTGATAGTCTTACCCTTTTGGAGATAATCAATGTATATAATTCCTCTCGCATCCTAAAAAACAGAAACCATAACCTTGTTTGCGGATAAAGTTATTTTTGCGTTCTTTGGAGTTGGTTCCCCCTTTCCAACCCATTGTTTTGACTGTTCTTTATTTTCAGGAGTGTAGTGGTGAACCCAAATCTCATCAACAATTATGAATCGACGAAAAAATTCTTCTGGATTACGCCTATACAGCGCCAAATTTTTGGTAAAAATGTTTTTTCGAATCAGTTTTTGATCGAGCGGTAGCAAATGCGGCACCCATCTTGCATACAGTTCTTTCATGCTCAAATGTTTGTGCAAAATACATCGTACAGGTCTCAGCTATTTCATTCACTTTCAATCTGCCAATCTGATCTACCAATACTATTTAATGGATTTTCTCAATCATTTCTAATGTGAACTCAACGGCCGTCTTGAGCGAGGTTGGTCAGAGGTGCTCACACGGCCAATTTTGAAGTCAGAAGCCCACTGCTTAATAGTTTAATATGATGGGGAGGAGTCTCCTAGTGTTGAATAAATCTCTTCTTTTATTTCTTTTGGTGTGAAACCTTTCAAATAGAAGTATTTCGTGACAGGACGTTTGTCCAATTTTTCCATTTCACGAAAACAACGGAAGCGTATCGCGCAATATGCTCTCAAACGCAAAATAACGTAGCGATTGGGATGAAACTTTAGTTTACATACAAGCTCAGTAGGAATGATACTGTAGGACACCGTTCCAAAAGCCGACCTAGTGGCGCCATCTCTTAGTCAGACCGAAAACTTTTCACCCTTCCTCCTTACTATAATTTATCTACGACAAATTTATCAATATTATATTTTTAATAAACTTCATTAATTTTCAATCAAAATTTTCATGAGTTTGAGTTGTTTCAAAGACGATATCAGTTGAAGGTTGTGTTGACTCTACTATAAAATGATTCTGATTATTTTTTTGGTAAATGCTGTTGCTGCAGCTAGTTGTGAAATTTCTGGAGGTGAACAAGTAAAACACTCTTCACTTTTATCCATTTGAATACAAATCCACAAACACTACACATTTGACACTGGTGTATTTTTGAATTGGTATATTTTGTTTCTAATGTATTTATTCAATTTGAGAAATTTACTGATTGGAGTGCGAGAGGTGATAAGGACTATAATTCAAGACTATAAATAAGGACTTCATAAAATTTCCTGAGGGAATATTTATCTCCTAGTCGCAGATAAAAACATTTATATTGGTAAATTCATTATATTCAGTAGAGGAGTATCTTAATTCTTTTCAACGGTGCCCATGATCTTGAAGTTTTGTCATTCCTCTTTTCGACGCATGTAGATTATCGATTTATTGTATCCAATATTAACATATAAGAAAATCATTTAGAGATTATTGAAATCGTTGACTTTGAAAATGATTAATCCGCAATGGTGAAGAATAAAAGTTGTCGATGAACAGTTACGGTAAGACCATAAGCGTATAGGTCACAAGTACCTGTTCGGATGGAAGAAAATATCTTATTAAAAAGGAATATAATGCAGTTTGTCCCGACGCGCAATCGAGGATAATACGATCAAGATTAAAAGCATCCTAACGAGACTTTTGATGGTTTCTGACAACAAAAAGTCATCAATTAAGAAAGACTATTTTTGGTCGAGAGCAAGCTCGGATTATTATAATGTTAACGAGCCCGGTGTTTTATCATATAGTTCAGAATCAATAATGCATGAGTCGATTAATTATTTATGATCGATCGTTCGTTATCTGACTTATTTTCATTATGTTAATAAAATGGGAGTAAAGCCGAGCTTTCTTGGCTTGGCTGATCGATGATTCTGTCAGCTTTTTGCCGGATATGATTCGGCGGTCGATATTTCTGCCCAGAATGTTTTAAGAATGTTATGACAACAGTTTGAAATCCTGGTTATCAGTTACAAACTGATAGGCTGGAGACTATTCAACGGAAGTTCTTGAAACTCTTGACCTTCCGAATAAATGGGAAATTCCACTTTTAGTCATACAACATAAACTACTGACAAGTTGACATACTGTAAACTCCTGTACTCCATACTGTAAAGGAATTGCAATAGTTTTCTCTGATAAAACAACTAACAATAAAATGAAATCTCAGAAATTATTCTATAAGCTTGAGTTTATGGTCATTTTTGAGTTTACTCTCATCCAGAAACGAATTCAAGTTCTACCTCTAATTTCCAGAACTAATGTTCTAAAATTCTAACCATTGCATACGATGTGAGCACTATTTTGGGGGCTATGCGTTATCTACTCAACTGTTCTGTTTTTAATATTAAGGCAAGTTTCTTAAAACCAAGGTCTGCATAATTGTAGATCCGAAAATCATATATAGTTCATATTCAGTTCTTTTATGTATAGCTATTTTGTATATTTGTATTTTTGTGTTCTATTTGTTTTCTGTACTACAAGTTACTTATTATTGCTATTTTGTACTATTTATATATTTTTAGTAGCTTGTCTTTAGTATCAATCGTGCTTTTTTTCATTGAGATTCGTCCAGTAAGACAGAGTGTATCACTACATAGTATAAAACAAAGTCGCTTTCTCTGTCTCTATGTCCCTATGTCCATACGTGATTGAAGAGGAAGGTATAATGACATTCATTAAATAGTGGAGAAATACTGTTACTTTTGAGGTTTCCAATGTGATGTCGTAAATAATTACATTTTTTCCGCTTACATTGCAAACGCAGACTGAACCCTACGAGATTTATCAAAATAATGTACTAATTATTGTACATATGGAAAAGGTCTACAGAAAACTCTGCTATGGTATAATATGTCAACCTCTTATGGATATCCCACAATAACATTTTTTTGTCATTTACTTTTTACGACAAATAATGACTCATTTCCGAAGCGATTTTAACCAATACAGCATTGATCCTTATCCAATTAAATACCGTAAATACATTGTTGATTTAATATCGATCATATATGACCTTTAACAGCATATGATTTAATGAATATTTTCGAATATATTACAAATTTACATAGAAAGCGACATATAATCTGTATAAGCGATATATATATATATATATATATATATATATATATATATATATATATATATATATATATCGGGTGAATTTTTAAGAGTTAAGTTTTTCAGGTTGACGGCACTGGTTGGTAATGGCATTCAAACGCCATCTGTCGAAGTGAAAAGTTTTCAGTATACTCTGCCATTTCATCATGAAAAGACTTACAAACGAGCAACGATTGCAAATTGTTGAAATATACTTTCAAAATTCGTGCTCTGTGAAAAATGTGTATCTTTTGTTACGACCATATTATGGTCGTATTAATCGACCTCAACAATTGTAATCAACCATTCGTGCTGTTATCACCAAATTTCGCACCAAGTTTACTTTGTTGGACATTAAACCATTGTCTCGCATGCGTACTGAAGAGAATATTGCAGCCGTAGCGTACAGAGTTAATGAGGATAGTGAAATGTTAATTCGTCGCCGTTTTCAGCAATTTGGCATGTGTTATTCAACCACATGGAAACTTTTACGTGTTGATTTGGGTTTGAAAACCTATAAAATTCAACTTCTGCAAGAATTGAAGCCGAATGACCTATCACAACGTCTAATTTTTGGTGAATGGGTCTTAGGCTTAATGAAAACCCGCTGTTTTATCGAAAAATTGTGTTCTGCGATGAGGCTCATTTCTGGCTTAACGGATATGTAAATAAACAAAACTGTCGCAACTGGAGCGATAAACAGCCACATCCCATACGTTACGTCAACGGTGAACGATATCGAGCCAAGATACGCAACTTTTTTTTGCACCAGTTGGCCGAGTTGAACTTGGTTGACATGTGGTTTCATCAAGATGGTGCCACATGCCACACAGCTCGTGAAACAATGGACATGCTGAAGGATGAATTTGATGAGCAGCTTATCTCTCGAAATGGCCCTGGGAATTGGCCGCCAAAATCATGCGATTTGACGCCTCTAGATTATTTATTGTGGTTAGGTAAAGTTATGTATGTAAAGTCGTTAGTGTATGTGGACGAGCCAAACACGATTGAAGCCTTACAGGATGATAACATAACACGCGTAATTACATAACACCCGAAATGCTCGCAAAAGTGACGCAAAATTGGACCTTCCGAATGGACCATTTGATACGGAGCCGCGGACAACATTTACATGAAGTTATCTTTGAAATGTAAATGACCAAGGCCAAGTTATCAATTTCAATATAAATTTTGAATATATGATGCAAATTTAGTGTTTTATTCGATTTAAAAAAAACTACGCTTAAAAAACCCCTCATTATATATAATAATTTATATGGCAAAACAACGTTGGCCGGGTCAGCTAGTGTAAAATAAAATATCGTTTATATATAAACATCGTATATAATAACATCGATAAAGTTTTATTCGATGTTATTATATACGAACAAGTCGAACGAATAATTTGAAAAACTTTTCATCCCTTTCACCCTTTTCCACAAAACAATTTCACCCTTAGCTAAACAAAACAGTGTAAAATTTGATTCACATCGCACCCCTCCCCCATTTAACTGATTCATTAATAAATACGAAGTATTATATTTATAATTGCATTATAACAGTGTAAACGTGCAATTCGTTTTTTATTATTTCAGATTATATTCCTATTCTCTCTCACAATTTTTTTATTTATATTTTGCATTATATTTTCTCGATATATTCGCTCCTCGTCTTCAGTTTCACCACAACCCCTCTACGGGGTTACGCATCGAAGGTTGATTAATGTTATATAACTCAACAATATATAATTCGAAACTCTAGCCAAAATTCCATAAAAATTATTTAATTTATTAATTTTTATCGGTGTACATTAAATGTACACTATTTGTTCACTCAGGATTTGTTTTCGGTTTCATCTCCAATTTTTTTCTTCGTCTTATTTCTAATGGTACAAAATTCCCAATATAACTTTTAAAATAATAACTATAAATTATAGAGAAAAATACACTTTGATATTTATCACTATACTTATTAAGCACATTAATTACTGTGTTTTTCTCTATAATATGCATTTTAACTAACTAACGGGCGAATCTATCCAATTTTTAATAACTAATAATATCATCACGAAAAAAATATAAATTTCGAGAAAAAATAACTTTAACATTCGACAGTCAGTTCTAGTTTCTTAGAAAATATTTCGAGACACCTTCAGTGAAGGAAGGGTTTTTCCTTTACAAGAGACTTCTGAGGGAATAAGATAAGAGGGATTAAATAATAATTCATTCTCCCTTTTGTTAAAGGGAACAAGAGTCAATTTTGTTGTAGTTTAACTTTCAAGAAGTGAGTTTATGATCATTAATAGGGATCTAGGGATTTAGGGATCTAGGGGCACTAATAGAATTCTTTTCTTGGGGTTTCCCACTATAAATATAAAATTAACCTGTCAAAGTTGGTTTGAAAGGATTCAATATTCCGTTTTGATGTTTATAGTGAAGATACTGTGCTTCATACTCCTAGTAGTGTAAAAAAAATTAGTGCTAACTCCTTTAAAACAGTGAATTAAGGTGGAATCTTTCGAAAAGATAAAAAATCTTAATAAAAGAAAAAAACTCTAAGGTCGTCAATGAATCGATTTGTGAGTAATTTACTTGTTTAGAAAGTTTTTTCTATGAATAGACGAGTTATGGGAATAAATAAAGAGTATGGAATTTCATTAAAATTCTATATTGTATTTCTCAAACCTTGAAGTTACAAATTATAGTTACACTAAATTTGTAAATGAGATTACCATTTTTATACAGCAATTTTATTGTTATGTATATATACTATATACATAATTGCCGTTTAAAGTGCCTTTTTGTTATATGGGGTTATCTAAATTAAATATGCTACATAAAATGAATGTGTCTTAATTCGTGAACTATCCTAAGAATACTTTTTTCGACGTTAATATTTATAAACTTCCTTAATTGGAAATTTTAACGTACCAAGTGAATCAAACACATGGTTTTATTAGCATTTAATCTCTGAAAAGTTTATATGTAGACCGGTCAAATTAGACTAAAAAATAGGGGTGAGGTTACAAAAATTCCGACTTGGCTGAATATTGGTAGGATTGTTTAATACACTATTATAAATGAAATGTGAAAAGTCCCATTCGATCCGTGCACGTGAAATTAAATTTATTTCCTAATATTGCGCCAATTAAAAAGTTCATGAAAACTCAACTTCAAATTGCTCCTTCAAAAATAATTGAGTGTTAAAAATTGAGCTCACTAAAATGAAATATTGCAATTGAATATATTATTGAAAATAAATCTTAATATTGAACAACATATTTAACAGATAGATATTCTGAAAATAATCAATTGACTCTAACATTTTTTTTGTACGAATAACCTAAATAGTAATTTATATTTTTCTCAAGAGAAATAATGGAGAACAAAAAATTTTGGAATGTACAATTCCAATTGGAAATTCTGTCCGAAGAAGACCATTCAGGGAAATTTTTGAGAGAAATTCATCTTCGAATACATTTCGGGACAGTAGTGAATCTACAAATCTAGAGACAACTAAAAAAACTATGGGAAGTCAAAGTAAAACAAACGAAAAATCAGGACCGACTATATTGTGTGGAACACAAGAGAAACCATGCATCACTACCGGAATCGTTGAAGAAGAATACAAAACTAGCGAACACAGCATGACTCAAATTTCCAGAAGAAAAACTTTAGATAGTTCGCAACTATCAACCCCGAAGAAAGTTCAAGGTGGTCTTTGTAAATGTATAGATTATGAACTCATAAAGTCGAAGAAAAACACGGCGAAAGGAAAATTTGAGGTGAACCTGCTCGTTGTTCCAGCGGATAAGGAAAGTTCTTCTTCTAAATTAAAAAAAAACCTATACAGAAGCAAGTCCGATCTTCAACTTTTCCCTCAAGTTCCAGAATCCCGTAGGGTATGTGGTAATAATGTTACGTTATTTTATTAATTTTTTGTTTATACTTCAATTTTTATTATTTTTATTTATTCTATCTATTATTATTTATTTTATATTAATTATTTTTTAGATTTTATGTTTAATGAAATTTACAAATTATCATTAAATCATTATTAATAATAATATTCGACATATTTTTAGTTCTCCCATACGAAACAGATGAGAAGGAAAAAGGAATATGCAATGATTAAAAAACTATCTCAAGATTTACCTGTTTTAAGAGCAGATAAGTATGTTACAGAAGATGTTTTACTGCAAAATGAAAAACATCTACTTGTTTCAAGTGAGTAAATGAAGTTCTATATACGTGCAAGGAATTGAATCTCTCCGAGAAATGATATAATGGGTGATTTTTTGAGCGAAGTTTTTTTAAATCGAATAAAACACTCAATTTGCATCATATATTCAAAATTTCCATTGAAATTGATAATGGCCATTGCCATTTACATTTTAAAAATAACTTCATGTAAATGTTGGCCGCGGCCCCGTATCAAATGGTCCATTCGGAAGGTCCAATTTTGTGTCACTTTTTCGAGCATTTCGGCCTGTATCCCACGAATTACGCGTGTTATTGTATCCTGTAAGGGTTCAATCATGTTCTGCTTGTCCACATACACTAATTCAAAGAGCCATTTCAGGATGCATCGGTAATTCTTGTATGGCATGTGGCTGTTTATCACTGCAGATGCGACAGTTTTGTTTATTTACATATCTGTTAAGCCATAAATGAGCCTCATCGACGAACACAATTTTTCGATACAGCGGATTTTCATTAAGCGTATGAAATAAATATGTAAATATGTAAATAACATATTTTCATTATGTTCTAAGGCCAATTCACCAAAAATTAGACGTTGTGGTCGGTCATTCGGCTTCAATTCTTGCAGAAGTTGAATTTTATAGGCTTTCAAATCCAAATCAACACGTAAAATTTCCATGTGGTTGAGCAACATTGCCTAATTCTGGGAACGGCGACGAATTGACATTTCACGATCCTCATTAACACTGTATGGTACGGCTGCAATATTCTCTTCAGTACGCATGCGAGACAATGATTTAATGTCCAACAAAGTAAACTTGGTGCGAAATTTGGTGATAACAGCACGAATTGTTGATTCACCAGGTCGATTATGACGACCATAATATGGTCGTAACAAACGATACACATTTTTCACAGAGCACGAAGTTTGATAGTAAATTTCAACAATTTGCAATTGTTGCTCGTTTGTAGGTCTTTCCATGATGAAATGGCAGAGTATACTGAAAACTTTTCACTTTGACAGATTACGTTGGGATGCCATTACCAACCAGTGCCGCCAACCTGAAAAATTTCAGTCTTAAAAAATCACCCTTTATTTTACTGAATATTATTCATTGATGAAATTAGAAAAAACTCAAAATCTCATGAAATGTATTCAATACGAATAATTTTCATATTAATATTATGGTTGATTCACTGTTTCTAATACTCATCGTTTTTTTCTTTTAAATTTAAAATTGAGAATGAATAACAATATGATATTCCAAAAATGAATTAACATTTTTATTAAAATGTTCGATAGGGTTACATAGTTGTCAAGTGATGTTTCTGAAATACAATTTGTGGGATTTTTAATTTTTCCTTTATTACATTTTTGGTTGTGAAACCAAACTACAAGATAAACGTAGCTATATTTCTGAACACACAATTATTATTTACCTTTGTTTTAGCTGAGAAAGTCAAATTGTACAGTAAAAATATTACGAGTTCCAAAGGGTACAAAGACTTTGATTTCAACCCTATTGTAATCAATATTTCGAAAATACTGATCGCTTTGAAATCTGAGAACGAAAAGATTTATAACAACGCTCACTTTATGTGTTTGATATGTACGGATGACGAGATTTTTCCAACAAAATTAGTACGGTTGATTCATAAAAAAGGAAGAAAATGTGTTAAATTTGATGACATTTTGGAGCTTCGAAGACTTAATAATAACTTCAGAATTTCTGTGAAAGTTTACAGCTACCAAAGGAAACTCCCGAAATTGGAGAGGTGGGGACTTCTAAAATTTTTACCGGTATGTATTCAGTATCCGATTTTTGAATAGACGTTTAAAAATAGGAAGCTACTTTGAAGAAACGAGATGAAATATTTCGAAATTTACGATAATTTTTTTCATTGAATAAGGAATATTACATAGTGATATCATTACTAATTCAAAATATTTGGGAAACCATAAAATTTTGTGTTTAAAGAATAATGATTTAACTCCAAGTACTGAGATCAAATGTGTCTTCTATTAGGGTTTCAGGTTGTTTAAATTCAAGAATTTTAAAATTCAAAAACTTTTTTTCTCATTGCTATGTTAATAATCAAATAATAGTGTCATTTTCGTAATGAATGTTGTAGAACCTCTTCTAAAACATCGACGTAATATTTATGGGTGTATGTCTGAGGAATGTGTGGCTAAGTTGGGTGTGGCGCAGGGGTTGATACCTGGGCCACTATTGTTTTTTTTATTTATGAACGGCTTGCCCGAACATAATCGGGTGGGTGTTGCTTTTATGTATGCAGATGGTATATCAGTTGTGCTCTGAAGGTCCTACAGTTTCATAATATATTTTTTATTGTATTATTTTTTAATAGTTTCAGTAACATTGTATACTCTTGATGATGGGTTAACCAATAACTATAGTTTTTAATATATTTAGTGAAATGTAAGCCAAGTGTGTTCATTCAAATTTATAGTTTCATATTAAAGGGTGTTTTTTAAAGGTATAGAAATTTAAATTGCAATAAAACAACGATGGATCATTCGATTTTTTTTTATTCGAAAGATAACCTTGTGGCGATTCATTTCGAATATGATTTCTGGCATATGATCGCCACTGCTGGCTAGGATGTAGTCCAATCTGGACATCCAATTTTCGATGACTTTTTCCAACATTTGTGGCCGTATATCGGCAATAACAAGGCGAATATTGCCTTTCAAATGGTCAGGCGTTTGTGACCTATCCGCATAGGCCAATGACTTAACATAGCCCCACAGAAAGAAGTCTAGCGGTGTTAAATCACAAGATCTTGAAAGCAAGTTCACAGGTCCAAAACGTGAAGTTAGGCGGTCACCAAACCTGTCTTTCAATAAATCGATTGTGGTACGAGCTGTGTGACATGTTGCGCTATCTTGTTAAAACCACAGCTCCTGGACATAATGGTTGTTCAATTCAGGAATGAAAAAGTTAGTAATCTTGACTCTATACCGATCACCATTGACTGTAACGTTCTGGCCATCATCGTTTTTGAAGAAGTGCGGACCAATGATTCCACCAGCCCATAAAGCGCACCAAACAGTCAGTTTTTCTGGATGTAACGGTGTTTTGACATACACTTGAGGTTATCTTCACTCCAAATGCGGCAGTTCTGTTTGTTGACGTATCCATTCCACCAGAAGTGCGCTTCATCGCTAAACAAAATTCGCTTATGAAAATCGGGAACAACGGCAATCTCGTTTTGGGCCCATTCGACGAATCTAAGCCTTGCTTGATGATCGTATGGCTTCAATTCTTGCACGAGTTGGATTTTGTAAGCACGAAAACCAAGATCCTTCTGCAAAATCTTCCATAAAGTGGATGGACAAAGATCCAATTCTTGTGCTCGATGGCGGATGGACTCATTCGGGTCTTTCTCAATGCTACGCTCTACAGTAGCAACAGCTTCTTCAGTACGGCGTCTCTGCGGATGCGAGTTATCAATGAGAGTAAGCGTGGTGCGAAAACGTTCCATGGTTAATCGAATTAACTGCACTAATGGTCAATTTTGTCGACTATAAAATGGACGTAGTGCGCAATACGTATTCCGCACAGAATCATTATTTTCGAAATTAAATTGCACTATTTGCAAGAGTTGTTCAGGCGTGAGTATATTCATGATAAATTGCCAAACCAAACTGAGAATTAATCACTTCTCCGCTGTTGAATCGATCGCCATCTTCAACAGTAATGCCAACTTAAAGTTCTATACCTCTAAAAAAAAACTTTTACTAGGCTACCTAGTAATATGTTGGCGAATACCAATAATAACCAGGATATCCAATATTTGGGATGCTTTCTTGACTCGGTGTTGATTGGAGTCTCATGTAGACTAAGCTCTGTTCCAGTTGAGGACTGGTATTGTGCAAAATGATGTTATAGGTTTATACTATTCAGTCATACATACACACCTATCTTCTAATACTCTATTATGGGAAATTTCAGCTGGATGGAAGAGAGATTTCACTGCACAACAAAGGATAATTAGGCTATTGTTTCATCTGCAACCCACTGAATCCTGTAGGAAATATTTTATAGAAAATTGCATTCCATCTCTATTTTCTAGCTCAACCCTCTATATTTCATCCTCAAAGCACCTATCTATCTGAGGCAAAATTTTGACTATTTCATTAAACTGAGGTTATCATACACACTAGACATGGATACAAGATACTTTTTCCTAAGCACAAAAGTGGCTTATATGAGAAGAGTGCCAAGTATGTATCTGTGGTCATATGCAATAAATTACCAGCATATGTTACTAACTTTAGTACTTTGAAAAAGTTCAAAAAATAATCAGAATTATTTTTATCTTGTAGAGCATTTCATACGCTCCAGGAGTTCTACTCAACATAGGTAAATTTTGACACTACTCTTCTTTTTATGTCAGTGTATATATCTAATGGGTGATTATTTAAGCTCAGTTTTTTTAAATCGTATAAAACACTCAATTTGCATTATATATTCAAAATTTTTATTGAAATTGATAACTTGGCCTTTGATATTTACATTTTAAAGATAACTTCATGTAAATTTTGTCTTTGGCTTCGTATCAAATGGTCCATTCGGAAGGTCCAATTTTGCGTCACTTTTTCGAGCATTTCAGCCTGTATCCCACGAATTAGGCGTGTTATGTTATCCTGCAAGGCTTCAATCGTGTTCAGCTTGTCCTTTTACACTAACGATTTTACATAACCCCACAAGAAGTAATCCAGAGGCGTCAAATCGCATGATCTGGGCGGCCAGTTCACAGGGCCATTTCGAGGAGATAAGCTGCTCACCAAATTCATCCTTCAACATGTCCATTGTTTCACGTGCTGTGTGCATGTGGCACCGTCTTGATGAAACCACAAGTTCAACTCGGTCAATTGGGGCAAAAAAATTTTGCGTATCATGGTTCGATATAATAATAATAATAATAATAATAATCACTTTATTGCCAGCAAAATCATACAGAAACAGCAACGTCAGGTAAAAAATTATCAGAACATTGTGATTACAAATTAAATAGGATATTAAATATAATAGAAAATAAAAATGAATATTCTCCTAGTAAGTATTCAAATTTAAAACTATAGAATGACTTCTGCAACAAGTATTCGATAGTATATTTTCTGAAACGCAGTAGAGTTTGTTCCCTCCTTAAAGATATAGGAAGTAAATTATACGCTTTGATAGCCATGTACAATGGTGACCTCTCGAAAAATGCGGACCTGTGTTGAGGCACACTGAGATTAGTCCTGCCACGGGTAGTCATCCACATTGCGGCGGTCATATCCTCAATGAAATGACGATATCGTTCGTCATTTACAGTAACTTTCACGTACATACCCTTCCATGAAACTTCTACGGTCGTCTTTGAAGAAAAATGGACCGATGATGCCACCACCCCATAAACCACACCAAACTGTCGTTTTTTCGGGATGCATCGGTAATTCTGGTATGGCATGTGGCTGTTCATCACTCCAGATACGACAGTTTTGTTTATTTACATATCCGTTAAGCCAGAAATGAGCCTCATCGCTGAACACAATTTTTCGATAAAACAGCGGACTTTCATTAAGCTGTTCTAAGGCCCATTCCTAAAAATTAGACGTTGTGGTAGGTCATTCGGCTTCAATTTTTGCAGAAGTTGAATTCTATAGGATTTCAAATCCAAATCAACACTCAAAATTTTCCATGTGGTTGAGTAACACATGCCTAATTGCTGAGAACGGTGACGAATTGACATTTCACGATCCTCATTAACACTGTACGCTACGGCTGCAATATTCTTTTCAGTACGCACTGTACGCATGCGAGACAATGGTTTAATGTCCAACAAAGTAAACTTGGTGCGAAATTTGGTGATGACAGCACGAATTGTTGATTCACCAGGTCGATTATGACGACCATAATATGTTTATCGTTATATACACATTTTTCACAGAGCACGAATTTTGATAGTAAATTTCAACAATTTGCAATCGTTGCTAGTTTGTAAGTGTTTCTATGATGATAGGGCAGAGTGTACTGAATTTTTTTCACTTTGACAGATGGCGTTTGGATGCCATTATCAACCAGTGTCGCCATCCTGAAAAACTTAACTATTAATAAATTACCCATTATATATTTAATTGTTTATTTTTATACAACATGTACGAACTAAATTATTATTATTATAGATAATCATAGCAATCTAAATAGATGAGAAGCCGTAATACCAATTCCAATAATTGTTTTAAAAGTAGCGCCTTTATCGGCATAATAAAAACTACTCGTATTACATATATGTAAATGTGAGTTCATTCAAATTTAACTCTGCAAGAAATAAATGAATTATAAATTTATACATTTTTGTTAAAAAAGTTTTGCTAGAAAATTAAGAGTTTAGAACGATAAAAATTTTACCACGTTCTTGTTGAAATTTTTATTTAACGTATGTACATAAATCTAGAAAACAGGTATTTTCTATCCTAGGTTTTAATTCTGAAATTGTTGTTGTTAATGAAATTTAGGAATTTCCATTTATAAAACATATCGAAACAATTTGTTTCTATTTTATTGTTTATTTAAACCTTCTTGTATTTATTATCAATATTTTCATTTTATTCCACAGAAGAAAACGGTAGGTTATCCCGTACAGATATGTTGTGAAAATTTGCAGAGCGACAACACTCTGGAAGAGGTCTTTCTTCTACCAGTATTTGAGCAGTGTGCAGAATTTACTATTTCTAAAGCAGATTTTTCAGATTCTTACAGCTGTAATTCTTTCCCTAACACAATCTTTGATGATTTTGGATTTATAAAAATAACCTTTCCTTCGTAAATAATTGTATAAATTTTCTAAAATTTGAAGTTGAAATCTGTTTCGAATTACTATTCTGAAGAACATTATTATAGCTGAATTCATTGCAATAACAGATTGTAATGTAAAAATCTTAATTTTTGTTGACGTTTCGTTGCATCTTTCCAACTTTATCAAAAGTATTGAATAATTGATTTTCTTCATTGAGTAGTGATTTATTAAATTCAATTAAGTTTTCTACATTAGAAGACAACTTTTTATTGCTAAAAATATTATAAATATTACTGCATATGTCAAACAGGCAATGAAAACAATTTCGAAAAATATATATAAATTCACTATTAATTGACTTAAGTTATTTTACTTATTTATTTAGTAATTCATTTACTGTTATTTAAATGATCTAATTGTTAATCTCTAACATTTACGTATATTATTCTATTTGTTTTATTTATTGTTATTATTCAATTTTGAGCTCGTAATAATAAACGACTTCTTGAAATATGTTGCAGTTTACCATATTAATAATTGATTAAAGAAGCCGATACTTTGGTAAAATGAATATCTATAATGAAACAATAACTTGAATTTTCTCTTGTAGATGTTAGAGAGAAACTTATAGAAAATTATATTCTCTCTTATGAACGAAAATACACCTTGTTTTCCGCCTGTAGTTTCGTATTATTACATTTCCAAATACCTTATGCTAGAATAACAAAGAAAAAGTACTGAATATAATCAATGAAATTGAACATAGCAAACAGGTAATAGAAGCAGGTATAAGACTTGAAAATTACACTTGAACATCGAAAACGAGATAATAAAAAGGATAGGTAAACCTCAGACCTGCTGGGGTAGGCAAGGGCGATAGGATTAACTGATAGGGGGTAGGTATTAACTTCTACATGAGTATTAAGTAAAAGTTGGGAATTTATGATTTATTCCCAGTACTACACAAGATATTCTCTACTTTTAAATATTTTATATGTTCAATATAAATCCTTTACTTTTGGTTTTACTAAGTTTGACTTTTACGTCAATAAATCATCCTTTATTATGTTTATGCTTATCAGAAATGACCTAAAATTATGCAATTTGCTAAAATTCAGTTCGAATATTTCAAGAATGATTGTTCTTGAGCATACGTCTATTAAGATTGAAGACCAAAACAATCAAAGTCAAGGAACATTTTAAGTCACTTTTTCTTACTTTTGAGTAAATTGAAAATTAGTCTTTGAAACGTTGTATACTCTTGATAATGGGTTAATTACCCGAAACATATGTACAGTTTTTAATATATTTAATGAAACTTAAGCCAAGTGTGTTATTTTCAAATTTATTGTTTTTAAAAAAATAAAACATAAAATATTGCTTTCTCTCTTTGATAAATAAGTGAAATAGTTAATTTGAGCTTACTTTAAATAAGGCTTAGGGTATATTGAATGGAAAAATGTCTCAAAGTTAATGATCTAATACAGTTTATAAAATGATTATAGTAAGTATGTTCAAACTTTCAGCGGAAAATTTGTGAAAAGTAGTTTTTAATTGGGTTCTACAAATTGTTAAGTGTTAATTATTATTAAAAAGCATAAAATTACTAAGAATTTTTAGATTATCGGAAGGAGGGCCAGAAAAATGAGTAGAGAGTTGACCCTCATTAGAGTTTGCATTCTTCTTCTTCTCAGTATGCCCAAAGAAATGGCGTGTTTTTCTTTTTCATGGAGTGATGAAATACTTAAAACTATTTAATCGTTCAACAAATTGACGGTGCTACTTTTATTGAGTTTACAAATTTGTATGTACTCTAAAAAAATCAAGTTTTTGAAACTGTATATTGAATTATCTGCACTTGGAAAAGTATGAACTGACTCTAGAAAATGTCTGGCAAAATTCGAATTCTCTTTGTTAAGATATTTTATTCGGTGTACAATTGAGATATTTATCTTTATATTTAATGGAGACTTTATAGATATGTTTTTATAATTATTAAATAATAATTATACAAGTTACAGTTTCAATTCTGAACTTATATTGAACTAACTGAAAAACTAGTAAATTTTACCACAATGTAGATTTTTGATCTTTTGGGATACTACTAAATTGGCATTATTTTACCAAATAATATTCCAAACTCGAAATGCAATGTATTATTTTTTCTGATTGATGGCTTATATACTAAAATTTTTTTTCAACCGTTTTTCATGTGCAAAATTTTCATAATTGATTTAGTATATTTGTAATTTATAATTCAAATTTCCCCCAAATCAGGGATGCGATTTTATTTTTGTTCATTTCAAAGCAACAAATTTCTAATGTATGTCAATTATTCTTTGAGTAGCATCTCTGTGCTTGCGCGAAGGTTGTACACAGTGTTGCCAACTTGTTTTTCTAGAAGATCGTACTATGGACTAGAATTGGATGATCGTATTTTGTCAACATTTCAAGCTAAAATAATACTTAATGATATTTCAATAAAATAACGAAAATAATTGAAAAAGGGAATGTATGAACATGCATGAATATTTAGCATCAAGATTTATAACTGAAAATTTATATTTTCAGAGAAAAGCGGCATTTCTACAGATCTCGCTTTGTGTACGTATAGAAGTTGTCCTTAAAATGTAGCGAAGTGTTAATCATCTAAGTTATCAAAGCACACTAAGATTTAATATAAAAAAGTCTTCCTCTACCTTGATCATATCAGCCCTGATACTAAAAATTCTCGATTTCAGTTGATTCAAACTGTAACATTTGCGATTATGTTTGTACAATTTGACAGTTTCAGTTGCTTTTATCAATAGCAATAACACATAGCTAGTGATTGAAACTGTCAAATCGTACATAGATACATAATAACAAAAGTGACAATTTTAACCAATTTCCTTCAAATCCAGAATTCTACCAGAGTTATTGTCAGGAGGCCCTTTTTAGAGATTAGTATCTTTTTTTCAGAAAATACATTGGTAACAAAATTATTACAAATCAATTTCTAAATTTGAAATTTGTGTTTTTTAAAATTAACGACATTTGAGAAAAGAAAAATGACCTCAGAAATGTCTATTTTTAAGACAATTTCTGTGAAAGATTTCAAATACTAGATACAAATAAAAAAATAAGATAGTCTTAGTGAAAAAAACAAAGATATGATACAAACAACTTATTCATACATTACTGTCTACATTCGAATCATCAAAGGACTCCTCCACACTGTAGTGTACCTTTGTTAATAGCAGATACTTAACTCAATTCTCCTTTTAAACAAATAAGAATTCAGTACTTTCAAACTCAAGGGTGAATGAGGTTGAAGATTTTAATAGTCTGATAATACAGTGATTACTCAAATTTAGCTGTTTTATGTTTGAGAATAAGTACCACATCACTGTTGCTTTTTGAATTCCCACTATTAATTGAATGAACCTATTTTCATTTTTAATAAATATAAATAATTTCATTTAACAGAATTTGCGAAATTCTTTTGTTTCTTCTTCTTCTTTTTTAGTATATTTAGTTATAAATTAGATAATAATAATTAGAGTTATTAAATAAAGGTATAAGATAAAGGTACTAAAGGTAGCAAAAATTTATTTATTGAATTTTTGTTGAATTATGTTTATTTTACTATTCTCCTTGCCATCATCAATTTTTCGTTACTATGTCCATTATTCGACTTCCTCTATCTAACACACTTTGTGTGGAAAATTGAATGAAGTTACAATGATTATTGATTTATTCATTATTATGTTATTATTATTCTGAAAATTTTCAAAGTAAGAAATCTAAAAATAACAAAAAAGGAGGTGATTATAGGTAGGGGTAGACTAAAACCTCACTATTTACGGCTATGAGGGAGTAAGAAAATCTTTGCTGGAGAATGTTATGTTATTAATTGGCTACCAATGAATAATCAAAAGTTATTAATTCTCATTATTATTTTTAGTAATTAATAATTACAAAACATTTTGTCAAATTGGTTCAAAAGTATTATTTTTCAGAATATTTAACTTCTACTTCCATTCTTTCCATGAAATTTCAGGTAATAATTTGTGATTAACTTTTCATTATTTATGACGTAAGCTCTAATGGAAGGGGTTAATTCTTCGGTTTTCTATGGTTTTCATTATATATAGGTAAATATGTGAAAATTTGTTTCAGTTAATAAGTTAAAACCTTAGACGAACATTTCCTTCGAATAAATTTTATATTAGTGAAAACTTAGGTTAGTTTCAACCGTGATATTGTGACAATGTGAGTAAACTTATTATATTTGAATAATTTAGTGATATTAGAGCTTTTGAATTATTTTGATTTCTTCCAAAAATTTTATATACTTGGGACTTTTATTGATATTTTCAATGTTTTCTATGTGATATCTGATGATATTTTACTAAGTTTTCTGATAATATCTCCTTAGGAAATAAAATCAATGCATGCATTTATTGATGAATATATTTAGGGCTCGAAACAAATTTTGAATGAGTCAAAAATTTATATAAAGTAGCTCAGAAGACATTTCCAAATGTATAAATGATACATTGTATCTAGAAACCTATACCTAAGCGTATAAAAGCCGGTAGTCTTTCTACGGTCAGTCGAGAAAATTCTTTGTAATACTTACTCGCAGAAAAAGAAAATACGGATATCTATCATACAAGGTTTCAACAATTATAAAAGCTCATACAAGTATAACATTGTAATATACTGTGAATGTAATATGTTATAAGTGTTTTAAGATGCCACTAGATGTTTTTGAAACCATTAAAGCTAGAAGTCTCGTCAATTTTTTGAAAATATATTTTTTTCCAAAGTCAAACAAAAAAAAACAGATTTAACAGAGTTGTTAAGTGAAGATTACACTTTTGTCAAAAGAAATTAAAATATAAAGTGAACATACTAAGTAGGTAAAACTATTTTTTATCAATAAAATTTATATAAATCTAAATATATAAACGAGAACTTCAATTAGCTTTATTATGTTCATAATTAAATGAGTCAAAATTCCTGTAATTGAACTGATGAAAGAACTTATAACCTATTCACAGTTAAAATAAAATTGATATAGTTGTAAAGTTATTTTTGAACAAACGGTGCATATTACAACGAATATATTCTGAGAGAATCAATGTAACAACGTACATCTTAAAAATGTATCTCCAGCAATTTGAATTCATTCGAAATTTTAAAATTGAGTTGAAAAGCGAAAAACAAGCTGGAAATCTGCTGTTTTCAGCTGAATTATTCAACTGCAGCATATATAATAAATATAACTGATAATTGAATTAACGCATAAAAATTTTGTTTCGATATTTGATCATTATTTTCTTTTCTAGCCATCATGAATTCATGTAAGGGAAAGTGTGCTGCAAAAAAAGGCATGTTATCAAAGTTGAACAATCTTTTTTCCACTTCAAATCCTGCAGTGGAAAAATTAATGAATTGGAGACAATCTGATGAGGATGATACTTGGGCAGAAAAATCTGTCCAAACTTTAGTGAAGAAACTTAAAAATAAGAAAGGTGCTTTGCAAGAATTAGAACGTGCTTTGACATCTCCTGGGATTCCTACAAGATGTGTGACAATTCGAAAAAGTAGCGATGGAAGACTTCAAATTTCTCATAAAAAACTCTTACCCCATATTATATCTTGCCGTATTTGGAGATGGCCTGATCTTCAGATTAATAGTGAATTGAAACCTGTAGAGTATTGCCAATATTCGTATTCGAAAAAACTCAAAGAAATTTGTATTAATCCCTATCATTATGAGAGAGTTGAGTCGAATATTTTACCACCAGTTTTAGTTCCAAGATATAACCATTTTGTCCAAGGTTATACCCCTCGTCCTTATCAAGAACCACGACGTAATATGCCGCAAAATGTAGTTTATTCAGAAAATGGATTTAGTGCACATTCATCGAACTCATGTCAAACATCTTCAGGACAGGCTTCATCTTTTGGAAGTTCGACGCCATATTGCGGACAAAATTCATACCAAACATATTGTGCTCAAGGAAATTTTCCGACCAGTAGGACAATATATGAAGATTATACTAATTCAGATAACTTTCCAAATGATCAACAATATCTTTCAGCAGATTTACGACCAGTTGCTTATCAAGAACAACAGATATGGTGTTCCATTGCTTATTATGAATTCAATTTTAGAGTCGGAGAGCTGTTCACTTGTCCTTCATCTTCTATTATCGTAGATGGTTTTACTAATCCAAATAGAAACTCAACTAGATTCTGTCTTGGTCGACTGAGCAACGTGAAACGCACTCCATTTGTAGAAGCAGTGCGACAACGCATTGGTGAAGGTGTCCTTTTATACTATGGAGGAGGAAAAGTCCACTTGAGGAATCTTTCTAAATCTCCGATTTTTGTGCAATCGAGAAATCTCAACCAACAGCAGAATTTCCATGTTTCTACCGTGTGTAAAATACCAGCTGGATATTCGTCACCTTTAGAAATCTTCAACAATCTTGCGTTTGCTCAGGAGTTGTCTAAGTGTGTCCATTATGGTTTTGACGCGGTTTATGAACTAAGAAAAATGTGCACTATCAGACTTAGTTTTGTAAAGGGTTGGGGTAAAGAATATCAGCGCGATGATATAACAGGTATACCTTGTTGGATAGAAATACATCTCCACGGAGCTTTGGAATGGTTGGATAGAGTTGTGAAAGAAATGGGAGGATCTGCAGATCCGATAACTTCTGTGTCATAAATAGTTGGAATATTTAGAGGTGCATTGTGAATTTAGTTTCAGAACTACTTAGGATTCGGGCCACACTAAGACTTTAAAAAAATATTGAAAATGTTTTCTGTGTAAATAATTATGAATTAATGTAATATTTATTTAACAATGTGATAGTATAGTATAATGTAGTACTTATTTATTCAACTGTAATTTTTATTCAACAATTTTTTACTGTATTAATTGATATAATATATTTTTGTTTGATATGAGCTCTTTTACTTTCGAGATATTTATTAAAATGAAACAATCAAAATATGTATAATATACATGGGTGATTTTTAAGTGTATTTTTTTTGTTGGATCCAATAAAACACTCAATTTGCATCATATTTTCAAAATTTAATGATCTATATACAGTTTATAAAGCGATTATAGTAAGTATGTTCAAACTTTCAGCGGAAAATTTGTAAAAAGTAGTTTTTAATTGGGTTCTGCAAATTGTAAAGTGTTAATTATTATTAAAGAGCATAATGTTACTAAGAATTTTTTTAGATTATTGAAAGGGGGCCGGAAAATATGAGTAGAGAGTTGACCCTCATTAGAGTTTGCATTCTTCTTCTTCTCAGTATATTCAAAGAAATGGCGTGTTTAGTTTACAAATTTGTATGCACTCTAAAAAATCTAGTTTTTGAAGGTGTATGTTGAATTATCTGCACCTGGAAAAGTATGAACTGAGTCTAGAAAATGTTTGGCAAAATTCGAATTCTTTGTTAAGATATTCTATTCGGTGTAGTTATATATTTAATATCAAATAACAATTGACATATTTATGTTTTTATTTAATGAAGACTTTAGAGATCTGATGTCATAATCATTATTTCAAGGTACAGTTTCAATTCAGAACTAATATTTAACTAACTGAATTTTACGAGTAAATTTTACCTCAATGTAGATTTTTTGATTTTTCGCGATACTACTCAATTGGCATTATTTTAGCAAATAATATTCCAAATTCGAAATTCAAAGTATTATTTTTTCTGATTGATGGCTTATATATTGAAAAATTTTTTAACCGTTTTTCATGTGCAAAATAATTCATTTCATATTTGTAATTTATAATCATCCTTCAAATTAGGGATGCAACTTTAACAATATATTTATAAAACTGTTAAATTTGCTCATTTTTGACATTAACATATTTACAATGTTGATATTACGCTGTGATAAAAGTGAATTAACAATTTTTCTCTAATTTCCGTGATCCAATAAGAAATCGTTTTTTGCGCATTTTTTCTCTTAAGACCGAATTATGCTTTGATGCTTATTCACCCTTGCTTATTTCACCTACTTACAGTAATTTTTGTTCATTTCATAGCAATTTATTTCTAATGAATGTCAGTTATTCTTTGAGAAGCATCTCTGTGCTTGCGCGAAGGTTGGACGCAGTGTTGCCAACTTGTTTTTTAGAAGATCGTACTATGGACTAGATTTAATTGATCGTATTTTGTCAAAATATCATGCAAAAATAGTACTTGATGATATTTCATTAAAACTACGTGAACAATTGAAAAAGGGAATGTATGAACATGCATCAATATTTAGCATCAAGATTTATAACTGAAAATTCATATTTTCAGATTTGAGAAAAGCGGCGTAGAAGAAATACGTATACAAGTTGTCCTTAAAATGTAGCGTAGTGTTAATCATCTAAGTTATCGAAGCACACTAAGATTTAATATGAAAAAAGTCTGCCTCTACCTTGATCATATAAGCCTTGATAGTAAAAATTATCGATTTCAGTTGATTCAAATTGTAGCTTTTGCGATTATATTTGCTCATTTTGACAGATTCAGTTGCTTCTATCGATAGCAATAAAACATTGCTAGTGATTGAAACTGTCAAATCGTACATTCATAATAACAAAAGTGATAATTTCAACCAATTTCCTTCAAATCCAGAATTCTACCAGAGGTACTGCCAGGGAAGCGTTTTTAGAGATTAGTATCTTTTTTTCAAAGGATACTAATCTTAGTGACTTACATTTGTAGCAAAATTATTACAAATCAATTTCTATATTCGAAATTTGTGTTTTTTAAAATTAACGACATTTGAGAAACAAAAAATGACCTTAAAAATGTCTATTCTTTAAGACAATTTCTGTGAAAAAAGATAATCTTAGTGAAAAAATAAACAAAGATATGATACAAAAAACTTATTCATATATTACTGTCTATATTCGAATCGTCAAAGTACTCTGCCACACTGTAGTGTGCCTTTGTTAACACCAGATACTTAACTTAACCCTCCTTTTGAACAAATAAGTATTCAGTATTTTCAAATTCAAGGGTTAATGGTTGAATATTTTAATACTCTGATAATAGAGTGGTTTTACTCAAATTTAGCTGTTTTATGTTTGAGAATAAGTAGCACATCAGTGTTCCTTGTTGAATACTTATGGTTACCACTTAATTGAATGAACCTATTTTCATTGTCAATAAATATAAATAATTTCATTTAACAAAATTTGCAAAATTCTTTTATTTGTTTTTTTTTTCTTAGTATATTTAGTTATAAATTAGATAAAGGTATTAGATAAAGATATTAAAGGTAGAAAAAATTGATTTTGTTCAATTTTTGTTAAATTATATTTATTTTAATATTCTCATGCCATCATCAATTTTTCATTACTAATATTTTCACTTTTTTTGAGGTGTTCTGTGAGATTAGCCATGCTAAAATTCGACTTCCACTATATAACACACTTTGTGTGGTAAAGTGAATAGAGTTACAATTTTTATTCATTCATTCTTTATTAAATTATTATTATAATAAAACAATTGTTGAACTGATTTACACATATATTAAAAATAACACTGCATGACGTACGTTTCGATGAGATTCACCTTTTTCAAATGCTACAGACTAATTTGAAATTTTAAGCATTTAAAAAAGGTGAATCTCATCGAAAAATATGGGCCTCATCAATTATTAATTTAAATTATTATTATTCTGAAAATTTTCAAAGTAAGAAATGTAAAAATAACACAAAACGGAGGTGATTATAGGTAGGGGTACACTAAAACCCTACAATTTACCGCTGAGAAGGAGTAAGAAAATCAAAACTTTGCTGGAAAATGTTATGTTATTAACTGGCTACCAATCAATAATTAAAAGTCAATTATTCACATTATTATTTTATAGTAATTAATCATTCTTAATCATTTAGTCAAATTCATTCAAAAGTATTATTTTCCAGAATTTTCAACTTTTCCTTCCATTCTTTCTATGAAATATCAGGTAAAATGTGATTAATTTTTCATTATTTGTGACGTAAGCTCTAATGGAAGGGTTCTTGGTTTTTCTATGGTTTGCATTATATATAGGTAAAATATTTGAAAATTTGTTTCAGTTTATAAGTTAAATCCTTAGACGAACAGTTCCTTAGAATAAATTTTATATCAGTGAAAACTTAGGTTAGCTTCAACCGTAATATTGTGACAATGTAAGTAAACTTATTATATTTGAATACTTTAGTGATATTAGAGCTTTTGAATTATGTTGATTGATTTCTTCCAAAAATTTTATATACTTGGAACTTTTCCTCATATTTTCGATGTTTTCTATGTTATATCGGAGGATATTTTACTAAGTTTTCTGATATCTCCTTAGGAAATAGAATCAATGCATGCATTTATTGCTGAATATATTTAGGCTCGAAACAAATTTTAAGTGAGTCAAAAATTCATATAAAGTAGATCAGAAGACATTTCCAAATGTATAAATGATACTTTTTATCTATATGCCTATACCTAAGCGTATAAAGGCCTGTAGTCTTTCAACCGTCAGTCTAGAAAATTCTTTGTAATACTAACTTTAAGAAAAAGAAAATACGGATATCTATCATACAAGGTTTCAACAATTATCAAAATTCATACAAGTATAACATTGTAATATATTGTGATTGTAATATGTTATAAGTATTTTAAGATACCACTAAATGTTTTTTGAACCATTAAAGCTAAAAGACTCTTCAATTTTTTAAAGATATATTTTTTTCCGAGGAGAAAGAAGAAAACAGATTTCACAGAGTTTTTAAAGTGAAAATTACACTTTTGTGAAAATAAATTCGAATATAAAAGTGAATATACTAAGTAGGTAAAACTATTTTCAATAAAATTTTTATAAATCTGAATATATAAACGAGAAACTTGAATTAGCATCACTATGTTCATAACCAACAGTCAAAATTCCTATAATTGAACTGATAAAAGAACTTATAACCTATTCACAGAAAAAATAAAATTGATATAGTTGTAAAGTTATTTTTGAACATAGAAAAGTATGAGCTGAGCCTAGAAAATGTTTGGCAAAATTCGAATCCTCTTTGTTTATATTTTTTGTGAAGGCTTGAATATAACATTGATTTTATTGAGAAAAATTTTGAAAAAGTTACTGATTTGATTAGAAATTGGTCCAAAATAAATTATTGGCATTCATGATGGTTTTTGTATCTATGTATGTGGTTATAATAGTATTTGATTGAGTGTTTTCGTTTATGTTTTTTATTCAATGAAGAATTTATAGATCTTTTGTCATAATTGTTATCTCAAGGTACAGTTTCAATTTTGAACTAATATTAAACTAACTGAAAAATGAGTAAATTTTAGATCAATGTAGATTTCTTATCTTTTGCGATTCTACAAAATTGGCATTATTTTAGCAAATAATTTACCAAATTCGAAATTCAATGTATTATTTTTTCTGATTGATGGCTTTTATACTAAAATTTTTTCAAATCATTTTTCATATGCAAAATGTTCATAATTGTTATTATATATTCGTAATTTATAATACAACTTTCCTCCAAATCGGGAATGCAACTTTATTCAAAGGCAAATCATTACAGTAACAGTACATAAAACTCTTAAATTTGCTCATTTTTTACATTAACATATTTACAATGTTGATATTACGAGTTATCTGAGAAAAAAGTGAATTAGCAATTTTTCTCTAATTTCCGTGATCCAATTAGAAATCGTTTTTTGCACATTTTTTCTCTTAATCATATTGCATATAATTTTGGAGAATATATAAACAGTAACGATGATTTGGTCATTTCTCAATGTTAAATTTAAGTCTGAAAAAGGTTACTGGCTGTGAATATATTGTTAAAAAGTAATATTCCTTGTCAAAACCACGAAACAACAAACCAAATAAAAGTAGGTGTAAATGATAATGTAATGAGTAATTTATGACCATCGAGATTAACTCTCATGCTAAATCTACACCAATAGGTATTCAAATCAATATAGGGTAACAATAAAACTTTAAATCATTTTAGAGATTTCTCAAACTAAGAGGCCTGTACCTGTAACTCTAAGTACCTGTGAAAGATTACTTATAGTGTAAATATTGTTCATTGAGATGGATTATTATACTTTGTTCTCATCAATATTCAATTTAATACAAGGCAATACAAAAAGCCAGATAATTTTTAGGAGATTGCTGCTCATACTGAATCTGGAGTTGAAAATGAATTTCAATAATAATTATTTTTTGTACTGTGAAAACTTAATGTTTCTTAGAGCACAGTCTGTGATATTCACAATTTATTTAGAAAAATTATGAATTCAAAAACAAAACAGTGCCTAATGTATATAAGGTATTTGAATGACGTGCTTTAATAATAAGACTTATTTTTCCTTTGTCAATGTTAGATTTTTGTGATAACTGGAATACCAATATTCCTACATAAAATTTTTCATTTATGTGATTCTGTCAAGTTAGGTATGCAGGTATATGTTTAGTAGGTACCTACCTTTAATATGGTTGAAAATTTAGATATTCAAATATAATTGTTTACATTCATTCAGTTCCGTGAAAAAATTGAACAATTTTCAAATTATAAATATTTCTTAACAATTAATTTTTCTTGAAATTTGATTTCATTTTGAAGAGATCAATTTTGAAATTATCAGCAATTTCTTTATCTTCTAAGAAGGGTTAATTTTTTTTCTAAGAAGGTCAGGTAAGAAAGATTTGTTGATGTAGATTAAGATGAAGTTTATTGCAAGTAGGGATAAGTAGAAGTACTCCTTATAATAATTGTAGGCAGGGGTAAATTTTGGCCATTACCTTATTTCACTATTTTTTCAGACAGACCAGTTTATAAATATCAGTTGAAGAAATAACTTCGGACATTGTGTGTCAAAAAAGCAAAGTGTTAATTGTTCTAATATTGCAAAGTTTATAGTTTGAACCGTAAGTAAACTTATTTATTTATTTTTATAATTATATGAATTCAAATTTTTTGATGTTGACTCTATTCGGGTTGAATATATTTTTCATAGTGTTGATTAAAAATATTTCAGCATCCAGAGTACTTTATACAATTTTTTTCAGTCTCAAAATATATTGAAAGTATTAAGTTTTTAACAGATTCTCAAATTATTTTATAGATATCAAAATAAAGTTATGAAAGATCTGCGAATGTAGTGGTGAAACGAGACACCCTGTAGTGCTAAAACATTTTGATATTATATTTCTAATTACCACAATATTTGAAGAATATTGTCTAGAATTCCGTTTTCAACTTACAACTTTCTTGATGATATTTGAGAAGTTCGAAATATTTGTCGATAATTTTTTTATGTGTGAAAGATACGAATTATTTATAATTTTCTACTAGTTGTTATGCTAGAATTGACTATGTTCGTATTTTTCCTTAGTTGAGAATTACTTTTGTTTTCTAATAAATACAGAAATTTAAACTCAAATGCAATGCTTCATTGATTCTAAGCAACTTGTGAGTTAACAACAAAGTTATGTTATTATATAATTTATATATTATATATTAAATTATATATAAGTTGGGTACTAATTATATATTCATTGATTTCGTTCTTTTCTGGTTGAAAAAATGTGTATATTTGTGTCTGAATAATGTGTTTTAAATCTTTCTTTCAAAGTTCTTTTGAAAATTCTTGCTCGAAATATTTCTGTTTGATGTAACAAACCCCTTACAACTTTCTTGATGATATTTTAGAAGTTCGAAATATTTGTCGATAATTTTTTGATGTGTGAAAGATACGAATTATTTATAATTTTCTACTAGTTGTTATGCTTGAATTGAATATTTTAGTATTTTTCCTTAGTTGAGAATTACTTTTTTTGTTTTCTAATAAGTACAGAAATTTAAACTCATATGCAATGCTTCATTTATTCTTGGTAACTTGTGAGTTAACAAAAAGTTATGTTATTATATAACTTATATATTAAATTATATATTAAGTTCTATTTATATATTTATTGATTTCATTCTTTTCTGGTTAAAAAAATGTGTATATTTGTGTCTCAATAATGTGTTTTGAATCTTTCTTTCAAAGTTCTTTTGAAAATTCTAGCTCGAAATATTTCTGTTTGATGTATAATTTTTGTATTTCTCACGAAAAATGTCGAAATAATCGAAAGCAACGAATATTTTTCTGTTTCAAGCAGTGTCGGTTCATATTTTGGTGATCATCTTTCTTCTGATATTAGTGTTTTGTAATAAACATTTTTCACTTTAGTAGAAATATTTATATATTTGTTTCTAATATTCTAAACATTTCACAAAAAAGGACTCTCGATGTATGTTATGGACTACTTACTTATGTAGTTGAATTCATTTAGTTTGAGAATAAAGAATCTAGGTCTCAGCTCATTTTTTGAAAATGGGGTTAAACCCCGAAACAACTGTTCAGCAATCAACATAATTTTGTGTGACTAGGCTAATTGTCTTTTATTACATTTAGATTGAATTTCTTCATTTTTAAGATTGATTTCATGGTTTAATCTGAGTACGGTATTCTATGGTTTTTTCTCTTCTTCTTACTAATAGTTTCATAGCTGATAAAATATTTAACCACAATATAATACCACAGTAAATGGAATAAGTAACCATAGAGAATATAAGAATAAGATACCATTTGATACTACCATTTTAAATAAATTTGGAAAATTCTCAACAAATATCAATATTTTTAATGTATCATCCAACGAATTAACAACAGTAATAGCAATTTATTTATTTGAATAAAAAACATTTTCAAATAACCATAATTTATAGCCTTTTAACCTGTACGTTTTAGAGTGGTTTTCCCAAAATAAATGAGAAAAGAAAATTAATGTAATCGTAAAACACAAAGTATTCAGCTATCTGCACTGAAATGTTGTTACTTTTAAACTTACTCCAATTATTACAATTATTTTATTTGAAATGAACTGAGTAATGCAAAGGTGCCCCAAAATTAACGAATAAATTGAACTGAAAAAGACAGTATTTGTAAATCGACTATTTTTTAAGCATGGAGACAAGGATATTTTGCGACTATGCTGTATACTTACAATTCCATAAAATTTGCAATTTATGTCCACAAATCAATGGTAAATCCAAGAATATTCGATTTACATCAACAATCTGACGCTTTTATTAGATATTACTTGAACGGTTTTTTGGACGACCTGTGTTTAGCTTTTCCAACTGATCCCTAAATAGTTCAGTCTCAATAAATTTTTCAACTGATGTTGAATATCCAACAATATTTTGTCACACATTCAAAAACTTCGGTGATATTTCCTATTCAAGATATTGTTTCTTCATTTTTACTTTTAATTGCACAAAATGTTTGTATTTCATTCAGTTATTTGGAATATTTCATTACAATGTGTTACCTATCAATTAGACGATAAAATCTGTAAACTAATGAAAAAAACGTCACATTGCTAAACGAAGCAGATAATGTGTTCTTTGCACCTTTATGTCATATATTCAATTATTAAATCGATAATATTAACGAAAATCTGGGAAACTGCAAATATAGAACCGTACTGAAAAGAGGTGATGCAACAGTTATCAGCAATTAGACTATATCTATTCTTTCCAACTTTTCAAAATTATTCGAGATATATATTTGACATAGTATTTAATAATATTCATCCCAAAGTAAGAAATCAAGTGAACTTTGAGCAACACGTTTTTATGCCCCATAGATCTTGGATGACTTGCCTTGTACGTTCGCACAATTTGTGTTAAAAATTTTTAATGAGAGGAGTCAGGTAGATGTTGTATATATCGATTTAATGAAAGCATTTGCTCAAATGAATCATGAAGTTATGTTGTACAAACTGAAAGCCAAATAAGGTTTCTCTAAAGATCTAGTTTCCCTAATTCAGTCTTATTTAAATAATCGAACACAGTTTGTACAATTTTAAGGTCATAAGTTATATGTATAAACAGCCATTTTGGGTGTACCACAAGGCTCTAATTTAGGCCCACTGTTGTTTCTCTGTTTTGTAATTGATTGAATAGACTGTTTAGCAGTTCATAGTCTCATGTATGCTGATTAATTGAAAATATATCGCAAAATTGAAACATATGAACACTGCATATGCTTACAGGATGGCCTCACCGCTGTTTCTGATTGGTGTTACCGCAATAAAATCAATATTAATGTATCTGATTGTAACGTTGTCACATTCACTAAAAAGAAACGTCCTTTTTGACTACACAATTGACGAAATCATGCTGACCAGGGTCTTCGAAATTCGAGATATTGGTATAATATTTGATTAGAAATTCACACTTGTACCTCATATAAATATTCAACTTTCATATAAATATTCACATTTCAACAGCATTCAAATGTTATTTTGAATTTTTGGGTTTATTGTGCCTAATGCTGGACACTTTTCGAATTCAAAAACTCTCACACAATTATTTAATGCGCTTGTAAAGAGCAAATAAGATTTCGGATGTATGATTTGGGGTCCCAATTCTCATAAAAATCATTTAGAAGCGATACAACCAAAATTTCTCAAATATCTAATTTGGAGGGAAGATCACGTTTAGTGGTTTAGAGAAGATAGCCAAACTGATCTGTGGAACAGGTTTGGAGCTAAATCACACTAAGTTGGCAGGGACTTGTTGTCTCTGAAGTTTCTGTATAAGCTCTTACATGGTTATATAGACTGTCCTAGCCTTATTAGCACTATTGATTTTCATGTTCCTAGACAATGTTCACGTTCAAGTCAATTTTTTTGATTAGGTACTTCGAAAACTAATTCCCTCGTACAATCAATCACCCATTCTGTCTTCGCTATTCGAGCATGTGCCTGACAAATGCCATATCAACAGGGACTCATTTGCTTTCATAAGTCGGGTTTACCTGGAATCTTTTCTTGTAGAGTGAGTTTTGAAGTATAGCTATATTCTTATTGTCTATTATTCATTATAATAACTTCTTTTATTGATAATAATTTTTAAACGTTTGCGTTATATCATTAGCTGTTAATACTGTATATATATTTTTGAATATTTCCTGTAACTGGGTATTTTTGAGAGAGAATTGGTCATGACTTGAGTCATTTAGAGTACTTTATTATCATTCCTTCTATTTTTTAATGAACCACATTCTGAAGTCTGGTACGATGGTTCATTTTATTGCCTTTCAGGGGCCTAGTCGAGATCAGGCAGAATCTTTCACATATCGCATTATTTCTGAAAAAAACTATGTCTCCTTCAACACCCGCAACTACATGAGCGTTTCATTATGAAAACTGTTATATAATAATTATTATAATAAGTTCTTTATTCTCAACAGGTATAACACCCAATTACAGAAAATAATAACAATGTTGAATACATAACTAAATAATTGAAATGAAAAAGATATAACAAAGAACTCAATCTAATCTGAAAAAATAGTAACTTATAACTACATTATGGCATTTTTACCTTTAGGAAAAAAAGACTCATAATTATTATTATTATTTTTATATAGAAAAATTATTAAATATACATAGATAGAAATGAAATTAGTAGTAATGTATGAATGAATATTGGAATAGTCTCAACCAAAATCCAAATACTTTGCAAACTAAAAAAATAAACTATCCTAATATTTTGCAACCATTCCTTGTAATGAAGAATTTTATCTATAGATCTTTGTACCACTTCTATAGTTACTTAATGCCATAGATGATTTGGTTATTTTCTTGCGCAATCCAAGAAAATGTTTTGAAAAATTTATAAAATAATTTTTTTTTTGTTTTAAAGGATTTGTATTTTGTATCATTTTTATATACGTCGAAACAACACCATTTTTTTCCTTTTCGAACAGGCAATATAATTATAGTCAATAAGCAAGTCAATTATTTTCAGTTTGGTATGTCACTTATTGCTGCATTTCTTTTATTTGTTCTTTCTATGATTTAAGATGAATTAACATCGTTTTATTTACATTTTTTTTACGCGGACATTTTAACAAAATTGTATCATTATTTGAAAGATGACTGATTTTATTCACATGCATAAACAAACATTCGCACAAAAGATTTTGAGATAAAAAAAATCTATAGGTACACAAGTTGAATTGTCGAGGTTCAAAAAGATTTACTGACCAATGGCGGCAAATTTAAATATTGAGTTAGTTTGTCATACTATTCATAGTATAGAGGGAAGACGCTATATGAAATATCTACCATAATATTCCACATATGTAACCTTAGTCTGTTATTGAATGAATTGATGATATGATCATATGATAAACGATTGCTCTAACTTATAAGAATTATATCAAAAGTTTTTATTTTACAGAGCACCATCTTGGAAGAGAAGAATTTGAATTATAAGTACTTACTATGTCGAATATGACGAATCCAGTGTCTACCAGCTCGGCTGATGCTAACAGAGAGATGAATTCAGAATTTGTTGAAACTCCGGAAAATTTGGAACAAATGCCTTTCAATGTATCGATATGTGAGAAAGATATCCGCAAATCACTTAAAAGTTTAAGTAAATATCAGAGAGCATTTTGTGACGAATTTGAGGCAACCCTTCAAAAATCAATATTGAACTTTCTTTGTTTGGAATCAGAACTCGCACAAATGAATGGGTTACAACAGGTGCATTTTTCAAATGCAGCTTCTGGAGAAGAGCAGTCAACTGCAGCTACACATGAGGATGAATCTAATAGTCCTAGCACTTCTAATGGTACTAGGCAAAGAAGCATAGATCAAATAAATATAGTTGTAAATGTTCAATCTCACTTAAGCTCCCTGGAAAATGAAATCAGACTGAACCAGAATTTATTAGCAGAAATGAAGGATCCTATATACATGTTGAAAACGAATATAACTAGATTACATAGGGAAGTAAAAATGAGATTGCAATCATATTTTAGGAATAATAAAGAAGACAGAGACAAGCAGATACATAAAAATACGGAATTAGAAGAAAAACTTCTTCAAGCTATCAGAGAAATAAATGATTTAAGAAATCTAACTGAAGAATTAGAGCAAGAATTGAAAAACAGAACTGATAAGTTAAAAGAATTGGAACTTAAATTTGCGTCCCAACAGACCAATCCTGAAGGTGACCAAGTAGACCATGAAGTTAATTCTGCTATTGATAGATCAACAAATGTTCCTTATGCACACATCGAAACAGATTTTAGTAGAGAATCTAGCCCTCACCCTCAAAACCTCCAGACCACTGGAACAACTAGTCAACAAAGCTCATCAGTATTAGAAAGCACGAATAATGGTTTTGTCATTCCACCAACGAAATTAAACACATATAAACATCTGTTAGCAGCACTACAATCGAATCAGAAACTGGGGCAACAATTACAAAAATATGAAGAAATTAACAAAGAGCAAAAGAAGAGAATTGCCGAATTAGAGGAAATTCGTATAAATGATCAGAAAGAAAGTAATACTTTAAATGACTTAGTGGAAGCATTCGAGCAAGAAATGAAACTTAAGAACAACCAGTTAGAATGTCAACAAGAAATGTTGACTCATATTCAAGGCAAACTCAAGTCCGCCGAAGACCAACTGAACCAACTTCGTTGTGTATCCAAAGTGGAGGAAGATTCAACAGTTCAAGTTTTGCCAGATATACAACCTGATGAAGTATCGAAAGCTTCAGAAGATGATGTTGAAGAATTACCTCAAAGCAGGCAAGATCAGAATTCTTCGACATTTCTCATTATGGATGATATGTCTAACAATGAATTAAAAGATATCGAGCAGTACTCCCTCGATGTTAACCAAAGCAATGAGAGAAGTGAAGAAGATGTAGATAGAACTGATACAGCTGTTGTTTCCGAAATTGTTCTCGACCAAGAGATACATGATCAACTTATTTTTCAAAGAAAGGAAGAGGAAATGCAGAATGAAATAACTGATTTAAAAGAGAATTATTTTAAATTACAACAGATGCTTGTTGATGCGGAAGAAATGAATCATACTCTACGTAAAGACATTATGAATATTGAACAAAAAAAGGATGATGCAATCAATACATTGCATCGACTTAACGAACACCTAGAAAAGAATTTGGAACAAAAGGACCGACAACTTGATATGCAAAGAAAAGAAATTGCTGATATTCAGGAGAAACTCGAATCAGCTGAACAAACATTGAGACGACCTACTGATGAACTTGTAATGGAGGATCAGGCTCTACTCAATATCTACTCACAAACAAAGCGAAGTATTCAATACTTTGAAGAACAAATTGAACAATTAGAAGTTAAAGCAGCGGTACAAGATGCTGGTTTAGAGCGTTTGAAGCAGAAGTGTAAGGCATATGAAGATACTTCGGTTTTTATTTCCAATTTGGTTGAGGGACTTAAATCTCAATTGAATGATAAATCAAAAAAGCATTTGAACGACCACGAGATGATAAATTTAATAACAGAATTGAATAAAATTCGCAAATTTTTAGCAACAATGAGAATAGATCAAAGTAATACGAAGAAAACTTTCCAAATATTAAGATCAGAAATTGATTATCTTCGGAAGAATAAATTGATAGTAGAACAAGAATCCGATAACATTCAAACCAGTGAAATCAATCAGTTGTCTTCAAAAGATACTAATGATTCAACCGAAAGTAGGTACCATAAGCCTTCAAGATCTGTTTCATCATGTGAACACGAACAGGAAACCTTTCAATGTATCTCTAAGATGTTACAAGACCTAAGCTCATTGGAATCTACAGAGGTATTATTTCCACTTTGTACAGATTTTCAAAAAATGGACAAAAATTTACAAAAGCAAGAAGAAAATCGCATAGAAGATTGCAACACTAGAGTAGGAAACCACGAAGAAACAAAATATAATGGAAGTCCAAAGTTTTCAGTGAGCGGAGCGTCAACATCAACATATTTCTATCCACAGCTAACAGGAATATCTAATGAAAAAATGGCTAGCAGAGGCAATAGTTTTGATGTTGTAAATATATTTTTGAATTCTGAACGAGCTGCTCAAAGCAACGAAGAAGAATCCAAAGGTATGTTTGGTGATGATCAACAGACATTACTCCCTCCTTCTGAAGGAGTTGTTGAAGCTCGTGGCGCTGTTTCTAGGAATACCGGGTTTAGAGCATCAATTCGACGTCTTTTCAGAAAAAAGGAAATTGTCGAGAGATATTGGAAAATGGAAGTACAACAGCATTCACAAATTTTTATTCAGATCAGAATATTAACAGTCAGTACAAACGTGCATTGCTTTTGAAAAAAATGAGATCTGGAGCACCGTTTACGTCATGGGACGGACCAACCCTAGGAATTTGGTTAGAGCAATGGGTTGGCATGCCATCTAGCTATGTTTCCATTTGCAGAGCAAATGTAAAATCAGGCGAAATTATGTGCAGTTTAACTGACGAACAAATTAAAAAAGAATTATTCATGAAAAATCCTCTTCATAAGCTCAAACTGAGAGTGGCGATTCAAGAGATGATGTCTTCCACTATTTATCCAAGTTTAACAATAACACGTGCAACACTAGCATTTCGTGAACTGAATCATCGATGGATTGGAAAGTATTGGCTTCCTAGTTTAGGACTTTCAAAGTACCAAAATAGGTTCATGGATTGTTTAGTGGATGCTAGAATGCTGAATCATCTTACCGAAGATCACTTGAAAGACCAGCTTAAAATGAAAAATAGATTCCATAGGATCAGTTTACATTGCGGTATTACATGTTTGAAAATATTCGGATACGATCACTGTTTATTGGAAGAAAGAAGAAAAATGTGCGAAAATATAGTATCTGATGTTTTAGTATGGACGAATGAGCGCGTAATAAAATGGATAGCCAGTATAGGGTTGGAAGCATGGGCACATAATTTGAAAGAATCTGGTTTACATGGAGCAATAATCGCTTTGAATAATGGTTTTGATGCAAGTAATATGGCTTCATTGTTGAGAATTCATAAACGTAATGTGGTAGCAAGAAGGAAATTAGAACTCCATTTCAATAATTTAATACAGAATGCGACTGATAGATTTCAAGATGGAGCTATGAAACCCAACAGCAGAAAGAGTGAAATATGAACGAGTAGTGAGTAGTGTCAAATAGTTTTAGTGAATCTTTACATCCAATGTTGTATGTATTGACATGTAATTAGTTTTATAACATATTATAATATATTTTGTTGAAAAAACCAATTTTCTTTTTCTAACTTTTCTTCACGTGAATTATATATATATATATATATATATATATATATATATATATATATATATATATATTTTCAGTGTTTAATTGGTATTGCAGTCTAGGTTAGGAAAATCAGTTACCTCTTTAGTATTTTCCAAGCTTTCGAAAATGTTTATTTTCTTCTTCAGTGCTAAAATAGTACAAAAATTAACAGTTTATATAGCAAGGCACTATAAAAACGTTTTTCTTACAATTACTGTGAAGTTAGTCCGAAAGTACTTTATTTTTTTGAATTTTGAAAATAAGTTCAAGTGTTCCCAAATGCATTGGGTTGGAATGTTACTGCATTCTACGTGCTAGATAGTTGAAGTAAGCCACGACAATGACTGTATTTCTCAATTTGGCTTTCAAGTGGAGTGTTCCCAGATGTTTTTAAGGGCGTTTCTCAAAATGCATAACGTTGGCCGAAGTTTTATGACTAACGAAAAGAGAATGAATTTGTTTTATGTATTTAGAATGGATTTTTCGGTGAATAGGAAATCCGAATATAAGCCATTAATCAGAAGAACCTATGAAATTTATATATATATATTGCTTAAATTATCTGTATCAGATTTTTTGTTAATACAATTTCCTGTCTTTTTGAAATGGTTCATATTAAAAAGACAGGAAATTGTATTAACAAAAAATCTGATACAGATAATTTAAACAATATATATATATATAAATCTCATAGGTTCTTCTGATTAATGGCTCATATTCGGATATCCTATTCACCGAAAAATCCATTCTAAATACATAAAACAAATTCATTCTCATTTCTTTAGTCATAAAACTTCGGCCAACGTTATGCATTTTAAGAAACGCCCTTAAAAACATCTGGGAACACTCCACTTGAAAAGCCAAGTTGAGAAATACAGTCATTGTCGTGGCTTCCTTCAACTATCTAGCACGTAGAATGCAGTAACATTCCAACCCAATGCATTTGGGAACACTTGTACTTATTTTCAAAATTCAAAAAACTAATGTTTTTTCGGACTAACTTCACAGTAATTGTAAGAAAAAACTTTTTATAGTGCCTTGCTATATAAACTGTTAATTTTTGTACTATTTTAGCCCTGAAGAAGAAAATAAACATTTTCGAAAGCTTGGAAAATACTAAAGAGGTAACTGATTTTCCTGTCCTAGACTGCAATCCCAATTAAACACTGAAAATACATATCTACAGTCGTTAAACATTCAACATATATATATATATATATATATATATATATATATATATATATATATATATATATATATATATATATATATATATATATGTAAGTTTGGGGTTCCATCCAAACTAAGAATGCGTGCGGCATCATGCCTGGAGGGGAGAGCGACAGTGATACTAAGGCATTGCAGAACAATGAGACCAGCGGTACGAGGAGCTGCGTTCAATGATTATTAATATTTGTAATACACAGTAAAGTAAAACGGAAAACGCGGGTTACCTATCCTTAAACGATAGCATTCCTGCACAAAAAGTTCTAAAAATATTTTCGCGTTTACCGAAACAAGCTGGATCCAATCAGAGTGGGTCCTTATAAAATACAAAAAAAAATTTAAAATTTATTCTTCATGATAGACACGGGTTCCAAAAGGAATCAATCCAATATTTTTCACGCAAGTAAAATGATCCCTTACTGTCATGTTCCTGAATCCAATATTCACTCGTTGGGAGGGGAGATGTAAGTTTGGGGTTTCATCCAAACTAATTTATTTATTAACCAATTTCCTTCAAATCCAGAATTCTACCAGAGTTATTGCCAGGAGGCCCTTTTTAGAGATTAGTATCTTTTTTTCAGAAAATACATTGGTAACAAAATTATTACAAATCAATTTCTAAATTTGAAATTTGTGGTTTTTAAAATTAACGACATTTGAGAAAAGAAAAATGACCTCAGAAATGTCTATTCTTTAAGACAATTTCTGTGAAACATTTCAAATATTAGATACAAATAAAAAAATAAGATAGTCTTAGTGAAAAAACAAAGATATGATTCAAACAACTTATTCATACTTTACTGTCTACATTCGAATCATCAAAGGACTCCTCCACACTGTAGTGTACCTTTGTTAATAGCAGATACTTAACTTAATTCTCCTTTTGAACAAATAAGAATTCAGTACTTTCAAACTCAAGGGTGAATGAGGTTGAAGATTTTGATAGTCTGATAATACAGTGATTACTCAAATTTAGCTGTTTTAAGTAGCACATCACTGTTGCTTTTTGAATTCCCACTATTAATTGAATGAACCTATTTTCATTTTTAATAAATATAAATAATTTCATTCAACAGAATTTGCGAAATTCTTTTGTTTCTTCTTCTTTTTCTTAGTATATTTAGTTATAAATTAGATAATAATAATATCTCCTTAGGAAATAAAATCAATGCATGCATTTATTGATGAATATATTTAGGGCTCGAAACAAATTTTGAATGAGTCAAAAATTTATATAAAGTAGCTCAGAAGACATTTCCAAATGTATAAATGATACATTGTATCTAGAAACCTATACCTAAGCGTATAAAAGCCGGTAGTCTTTCTACGGTCAGTCGAGAAAATTCTTTATAATACTTACTCGCAGAAAAAGAAAATACGGATATCTATCATACAAGGTTTCAACAATTATAAAAGCTCATACATGTAAATATATGTATATATATATATATATATATATATATATATATATATATATATATATATATATATATATATATATATATATATATATATATATATATATTTTGAATGTTTTCAGCAATAATAGGCTTCTTTTGATATGAAAAACTTCATTTTCGTTAACGTTCCAATGTATATCACAACTTTGTCAAGACTTACTTGTGATATACAACGAAACGTTAACAAAAATAAAGTTTTTCATATCAAAAGAAGCCTGTTATTGCTAAAAGCATTCAAAATAAAATATCTTAAACAGGCAATAAATCATTTATATATATATATATATATATATATATATATATATATATATATATATATATATATATATATATATATATTCTGAGAGAATCAATGTTACAACCTACATCTTCACGATGTATCTCCAGCGATTTGAATTTATTCGAAATTTGAAAATTAAGCTGAAAAACGAAAAACAAGCTGGATAACTGCTGTTTTCAGCTGAATTATTCAACTGGAACATATATAGTATAAGAGTATGAAAGTATGAGCCGAGTCTAGAAAATCTTTGGCAAAATTCGAATTCTCTTTGTTAAGATATTTTATTTGGTGTAGTTATATATTTAATATCAAATAACAATTGAGATATTATTTGTGAAGGCTTGAATATAACATTTATTTTATTGTTGACAAAGTTACTGATTGGATTAGAAATTGGTCCAAAATATATTAATGGCATTCATGCTGGTTTTTGTATCTCTGTATGTGGTTATAATAGTAGTTGATTGAGTGTTTTCGTTTATAATTTTTATTTAATGAAGAATTTATAGATCTGTTGTCATAATTATTCTCTCAAGGTACAGTTTGAATTGTGAACTAATATTCAACTAACTGAAAAATGAGTAAATTTTTGATCAATGTAGATTTTTGAACTTTTGCGATTCTACTAAATTGGCATTATTTTAGCAAATAATATTCCAAACTCGAAATTCAATGTATTATTTTTTCTGATTGATGGCTCATATACTGAAATTTTTTTAACCGTTTTTCATGTGCAAAATGTTCATAATTTATATTATATATTCGTAATTTATACAACTTTCCTCCAATTCGGGAATGCAACTCTACTCAATGGCAAATCATTACAGTAACAGTACATTTATAAAACGGTTAAATTTGCTCATGTTTTACATTAACATATTTACAATGTTGATATTACGAGTACGTTGAGATAAAAGTAATTAGCAATTTTTCTCTAATTTCCGTGATCCAATAAGAAATCGTTTTTTGCACATTTTTTCTCTAAATCACATTACCTATAATTTTGGAGTATATATGAACAGTTAAGACGATTTGGTCATGTATCAATGTTAAAAATAGGTTACTGGCTGTGAACATATCGTTAAAAGTAATATTTCTAGTCAAAACCACGAATCAACAAACCAAATTTAAAAGGTACTTGTAAATGATGATGAAACGAGTATTTTATGACATTCGTGATTAACTCTCATACTTAATCTACATCAATAGGTATTCAAATTAATGCAGGGTGACAATAAAACTTTAAATCATTCTAGAGATTTCTCAAACTAAGAGGCATTAACTCTAAGTACCTGTGAAAGATTACTTATAGTGTAAATATTGTTCGCGGAGATGGATTATTATAGTTTGTCCTCATCAATATTCAATTTAATACAAGGCGATACAAAAAAATCAGATAAATTTTAGGAGATTGCTGCTCATACTGAATCTGGAGTTGAAAATGAATTTCAATAATTATTATTTTTTGTACTGTGAAAATTTAATGTTTCTTAGAGTCAGTCTGTGATATTCACATTTTATTTAGAAAAATTATGAATTGAAAAACGAAACAGTGCCTATTGTATATAAGGTATTTGAAAGACGTGCTTTAATAATGAGACCTATTTTTCCTTTGTCAATGTTAGATTTTTGTGACAACTGAAATACCAATATTACTACATAAAATTTCCGATTTATGTGATTCTGTCAAGTTAGTTATGCAGGTATATGTTTAGTAGGTACCTACCTTTAATATGGTTGAAAATTTGGATATTCAAAAATAATTGTTTACATTCATTCAATTCCGTGAAAAAATTGAACAATTTTCAAATTATAAATATTTCTTAACAATTAATTTTTCTAGAACTTTGATTTCATTTTCAAAACATCAATTTTGAAATTCCCAGCAATTTCTTCATCTTCTAAGAAGGGTTAATTTTTTTTCTAAGAAGGTCAGGTAAGAAAGATTTGTTGATGTAGATTAAGATGAAGTTTATTGCAAGTAGGGATAAGTAGAAGTACTCCTCATAATAATTGTAGACAGGGTAGATTTTGGTCCTTACCTCATTTCACTATATTTCCAGACAGACCAGTTCATAAATATCAGTTGAAGAAATAACTTCGGACATTGTGTGTCAAAAAAGCAAAGTGTTAATTGTTCTAATATTGCAAATTTTATAGTTTAAACCGTAAGTAAACTTATTTATTGATTTTTATAATTATATGAATTCAATATATTTTTGATATTGACTCTATTCGGGTTGAATATATTTTTCATAGTGTTAATTAATAATATTTTAGCATACAGAGTCTTTTATACAATTTTTTTTGTCTCAAAATATATTGAAAGTATTAAGTTTTTAACATATTTAATAGTGTTGGCGTTTACTTGATGCAAATCCATTATAATTGAATATAAACTTAAATTCAAACACTTGAACTTATGATTTACACTCTATTGACTACATAGCATGATGCGTTTCGTCGTTACAAACGACCTCTTCAGATGCTTACCGAATATTAGTAATATAATAAATATTAGAATAATATTATTCTGTAAGCATCTGAAGAAGTCGTTTGTAACGACGAAACGCATCATGCTATGTAGTCAATAAAGTGTAAATCATAAGTTCAAGTGTTTGAATTTAAGTTTATATTCAAGTTTTTAACAGATTCTCAAATTATTTTATAGATATCAAAATAAAGTTATGAAAGATCTGTGAATGTAGTGGTGAAACGAGACACCCTGTAGTGCTAAAAAATTTTGTTATTATATTTATTTCTAATTACCACAATATTTGAAGAATATTGTCTAGTCTTCTGTTTTCAACCTACAACTTTCTTGATGATATTTGAGAAGTTCGAAATATTTGTCGATAATTTTTTTATGTGTGAAAGATACGAATTATTTATAATTTTCTACTAGTTGTTATGCTAGAATTGACTATGTTCGTATTTTTCCTTAGTTGAGAATTACTTTTGTTTTCTAATAAATACAGAAATTTAAACTCAAATGCAATGCTTCATTGATTATAGGCAACTTGTGAGTTAACAACAAAGTTATGTTATTATATAATTTATATATTATATATTAAATTATATATAAGTTGAGTACTAATTATATATTCATTGATTTCATTCTTTTCTGGTTGAAAAAATGTGTATATTTGTGTCTGAATAATGTGTTTTAAATATTTCTTTCAAAGTTCTTTTGAAAATTCTTGCTCGAAATATTTCTGTTTGATGTATAATTTTTGCATTTTTCACGAAAAATGTCGAAGAAATTGAAAGCAACGAATATTTTTCTGTTTCAAGCAGTGTCGGTTCATATTTTGGTGTTCACCTTTCTTCTGATATTAGTGTTTTGTAATAAACATTTTTCACTTTCATATTTATATATTTGTTTCTAACATTATAACATAAACAAAAAAGGACTCTCGATGTATGTTACGGACTTTTTATGTCCATAGTTGAATTCATTTAGTTTGAGAATAAAGAATCTAGGTATCAGCTCATTTTTTGAAAATGGGGTTAAACCCCAAAAGAATTGTTCAGCAATCGTGTGACTAGCTAATTGTCTTTTATTAAATTTAAATTAAATTTCTTCATTTTTAAGATTGATTTCATGGTTTAATCTGAGTACGGTATTCTATGGTTATTTCTCTTCTTACTAATGGTTTCGTGGCTGATAAAATATTTAACCACAATATAATACCACAGTAAATGGAATAGGTAACCGTAGAGAATATAAGAATAAGATAATATTTGATACTTCCATTTTAAATGAATTTGGAACATTCTCAACAAATATAAATATTAAAATAAATTAAACTCTTGGCTTAATGTTTCACGATTTATTTAACAATATGTATAGTCAACATATTTCGAGCGTTAGCTCATTTTCAAGATTTTTCAGTCTTGAAAATGAGCTAACGCTCGAAATATGTTGACTATACATATTGTTAAATAAATCGTGAAACATTAAGCCAAGAGTTTAATTTATTTTAATATTCAATTATGTTTCACCAAGAGTTAAGCGATAATTCAATCTCATTCAAATATCAATATTTTTAATGTATCATCAAATGAATTAACAACAGTAATAGTAATTAATTTATTTGAATGAAAAACATTTTCAAATAACCATAATTTCTAGCCTTCTTTTCAGAATGGTTTTTGTTTTAGAGTGGTTTTCCCAAAATAAATTAGATAAGAAATTAATGTAATCGTAAAACAAAAAGTATTCAGCTATCTGCATTGAAATTTGTTACTTTTAAACTTACTCCAATTATTACAATTATTTTATTTGAAATGAACTGAGTAATGTGAAGGTGTCCCAAAATTAACGAATAAATTGAACTGAAAAAGACAGTATTTGTGGATCGACTATTTTTTAAGCATGGAGACAAGGCTATTTTGCGGCTATGCTGTATACTTTACAATTCCATAAAATTTGCAATTTATGTCCACAAATCAATGGTAAATCCAAGAATATTCAATTTACATCAACAATCTGACGCTTTTATTAGATATTACTTGAACAGTTTTTTGGACGACCTGTGTTTAGCTTTTCCAACTGATCCCAAAATAGTTCAGTCTCAATAAATTTTTCAACTGATGTTAAATATCCAACAATATTTGTTTACGACCATATTTTGTCATACATTCAAAAACTTTGGTGATATTTCCTATTTAAGATAATGTTTTTTCATTAATTCATTTCATTCTTAATTGCACAAAATGTTTGTATTTCATTTAGTTATTTGGATTATTTCATGAAAATGTTATGCCTATCAATTATACCATAAAATCTGTAAACTAATGAAAAAAACGTCACATTGCTAAACGAAGCAGATAAGTTTAATACCTAGTTTTATTGTAAGGGGTTGCATTCATGTGTTCTTTGCACCTTTATGTCATATATTCAATTATTAAATCGATAATATTACCGAAAATCTAGAAAACTGCAAATATAGAACCGTACTGAAAAAAGGTGATGCAACAGTTATCAGCAATTAGACTATATCTATTCTTTCCAACTTTTCAAAATTATTTGAGATATATATTTGACATAGTATTTAATAATATTTATCCCAAAGTAAGAAATCAAGTGAAGATTGAGCAACACGGATTTATGTCCTATATATCTTGCATGACTTGCCTTGTACGTTCGCACAAATTTGTGTTGAAAATGTTTGATGAGAGGAGTCAGGTAGATGTTGTATATACCGATTTAATGAAAGCATTTGCTCAAATGAATCATGAAGTTATGTTGTACAAACTGAAAGCCAAATCAGGTTTCTCCAAAGATCTAGTTTCCCTAATTAAATCTTCTTTAAAATTTAGGACCACTGTTGTTTCTCTGTTTTGTAATTGATTGAATAGACTGTCTAGCAGTTCATAGTCTCATGTACGCTGGTGATTTAAAAATATATCGCAAAATTGAAACATATGAGGACTGCATAAGCTTACAGGATGGTCTTACCGCTGTTTCTGATTGGTGTTACCGCAATAAAATCAATATTAATATATCTGAATATAACATTGTCACATTCACTAAAAAGAAACGGCCTATACAATTTGACTACACAATTAACAAAATCATTCTGATCAGGGTCTTCGAAATTCGAGAAATTGGTATAATATTTGATAAGAAATTCACTCTTGAATTTCAACAGCATTCAAATCTTATGGGTTTATTGTGCGTGAGGACACTTTTCGAATTCAAAAACAATTATTTGATGCGCTTCTAATGAGCAAATTAGATGTATGAATTTCGGATGTATGATTTGGAGTCCCAATTCGCATAAAAATCATTTAGATTCGATACAACCAAAATTTCTCAAATATCTAATTTGGACGGAAAATCACGTTATAGCCAAACTGATCTATTGAACAGATTTGGAGCTAAATCACTCGAAGTTGGCAGGGAATTGTTGTCTCTGAAGTTTCTGTATAACCTCTTACATGGTTATATAGACTGTCCTACCATTATTGGCTCTATTGATTTTCATGTTTTTAGACAATGTTGACGTTCAAGTCAATTTTTTTCATTGGGTACTCTGAAAACTAATTCCCTCGAACAATCAATCACCCATTCTGTCTTCGCTATTCGAGAATGTGCCTGACAAATGCGATATCAAGAGTGACTCATTTGCTTTCATAAGTCGGGTTTACTTTTTATCATTATTATTACAAAATCTTGTCACTACAATCTAATCAGAAACTGGAGAAACAATTACAAAAATATGAAGAAATTAACAAAGAGCAAAAGAAGAGAATTGCCGAATTAGAGGAAATTCGTATAAATGATCAGAAAGAAAATAATACTTTAAATGACTTAGTGGAAGCATTCGAGCAAGAAATGAAACTTAAGAACAACCAGTTAGAATGTCAACAAGAAATGTTGACTCATATTCAAAGCAAACTCAAGTCCGCTGAAGACCAATTGAACCAACTTTGTTGTGTATCCACAGTGGAGGAAGATTCAACAGTTCAAGTTTTGCCAGTTATACAACCTGATGAAGTATCGGAGGCTACTTCTTCAAAAGATGATGTTAAAGAATTACCTCAAAGCAGGCAGGATCAGAATTCTTCGACATTTCTCATTATGAATGATATGTCTAACAATGATTACAGGAGGTGCATTTTTCAAATGTAGCTTCTGGAGAAGAGAGGTCAAGTGAAACAGTTACACATGAGGATGAATCTAATAGTCCTTGCACTTCTGATGGTACTAGGAAAGGAAGCATAGATCAAATAAATATAGTTGTAAATGTTCAATCTCACTTAAGCCCCCTGGAAAATGAAATCAGACTGAACCAGAATTTATTAGCAGAAATGAAGGATCCTATATACATGTTGAAAACGAATATAACTAGATTACATAGGGAAGTAAAAATGAGATTGCAATCATATTTTAGGAATAATAAAGAAGACAGAGACAAGCAGATACATAAAAATACGGAATTAGAAGAAAAACTTCTTCAAGCTATCAGAGAAATAAATGATTTAAGAAATCTAACCGAAGAATTAGAGCAAGAATTGAAAAACAGAACTGATAAGTTAAAAGAATTGGAACTTAAATTTGCGTCCCAACAGACCAATCCTGAAGGTGACCAAGTAGACCATGAAGTTAATTCTGCTATTGATAGATCAACAAATGTTCCTTATGCACACATCGAAACAGATTTTAGTAGAGAATCTAGCCCTCACCCTCAAAACCTCCAGACCACTGGAACAACTAGTCAACAAAGTTCATCAGTATTAGAAAGCACGAATAATGGTTTTGTCATTCCACCAACGAAATTAAACACATATAAACATCTGTTAGCAGCACTACAATCGAATCAGAAACTGGGGCAACAATTACAAAAATATGAAGAAATTAACAAAGAGCAAAAGAAGAGAATTGCCGAATTAGAGGAAATTCGTATAAATGATCAGAAAGAAAGTAATACTTTAAATGACTTAGTGGAAGCATTCGAGCAAGAAATGAAACTTAAGAACAACCAGTTAGAATGTCAACAAGAAACGTTGACTCATATTCAAGGCAAACTCAAGTCCGCCGAAGACCAACTGAATCAACTTCGTTGTGTATCCACAGTGGAGGAAGATTCAACAGTTCAAGTTTTGCCAGATATACAACCTGATGAAGTATCGGAGGCTACTTCTTCAAAAGATGATGTTGAAGAATTACCTCAAAGCAGGCAGGATCAGAATTCTTCGACATTTCTCATTATGGATGATATGTCTGACAATGAATGAAAAGATATCGAGCAGTACTCCCTCGATGTTAACCAAAGCAATGAGAGAAGTGAAGAAGATGTAGATAGAACTGATACAGATGTTGTTTCCGAAATTGTTCTCGACGAAGAGACACAGGATCAAACTATTTTTCAAAGAAAGGAAGAGGAAATGCAGAATGAAATAACCAATTTAAAAGAGAATTATTTCAAATTACAACAAATGCTTGTTGTTGCTGAAGAAATTAATCATACTCTACGTAAAGACATTATGAATATTGAACAAAAAAAGGATGATGCAATCAATACATTGCATCGACTTTATGAACACCTAGAAAAGAATTTGGAACAAAAGGACCGACAACTTGATATGCAAAGAAAAGAAATTGCTGATATTCAGGAGAAACTCGAATCAGCTGAACAAACATTGAGACGACCTACTGATGAACTTGTAATGGAGGATCAGGCCCTACTCAATATCTACTCACAAACAAAACGAAGTATTCAATACTTTGAAGAACAAATTGAACAATTAGAAGTTAAAGCAGCGGTACAAGATGCTGGTTTAGAGCGTTTGAAGCAGAGGTGTAAGGCATATGAAGATACTTCGGTTTTTATTTCCAATTTGGTTGAGGGACTTAAATCTCAATTAAATGATAAATCAAAAAAGCATTTGAACGACCACGAGATGATAAGTTTGATAACAGAATTGAATAAAATTCGCAAATTTTTAACAACAATGAGAATAGATCAAAGTAATACGAAAAAAACTGTCCAAATATTAAGATCAGAAATTGATTATCTTCGGAAGAATAAATTGATAGTAGAACAAGAATCTGATACCATTCAAACCAGTGAAATCAATCAGATGTCTTCACCAGACGTTAAAGATACTAATGATTCAACCGAAAGTAGGTACCATAAGCCTTCAAGATCTGTTTCATCATGTGAACACGAACAGGAAACCTTTCAATGTATCTCTAAGATGTTACAAGACCTAAGCTCATTGGAATCTACAGAGGTATTATTTCCACTTTGTACAGATTTTCAAAAAATGGACAAAAATTTACAAAAGCAAGAAGAAAATCGCATAGAAGATTGCAACACTAGAGTAGGAAACCACGAAGAAACAAAATATAATGGAAGTCCAAAGTTTTCAGTGAGCGGAGCGTCAACATCAACATATTTCTATCCACAGCTAACAGGAATATCTAATGAAAAAATGGCTAGCAGAAGCAATAGTTTTGATGTTGTAAATATATTTTTGAATTCTGAACGAGCTGCTCAAAGCAACGAAGAAGAATCCAAAGGTATGTTTGGTGATGATCAACAGACATTACTCCCTCCTTCTGAAGGACATGTTGAAGCTCGTGGCGCTGTTTCTAGGAATACAGGGTTTAGAGCATCAATTCGACGTCTTTTCAGAAAAAGAGGAAATTGTCGAGAGATATTGGAAAATGGAAGTACAGCAGCATTCACAGATCTTTCTTCAGATCGGAATAATAACAGTCAGTACAAACGTGCATTGCTTTTGGAAAAAATGAGACCTGGAGCACCGTTTACGTCATGGGACGGACCAACCCTAGGAATTTGGTTAGAGCAATGGGTTGGCATGCCATCTAGCTATGTTTCCATTTGCAGAGCAAATGTTAAATCAGGCGAAATTATGTGCAGTTTTACTGACGAACAAATTAAAAAAGAATTATTCATCACAAATCACTTAAAAGTTTAAGTAAATACCAGAGAGCGTTTTGTGACGAGTTTGAGGCAACCCTTCAAAAATCAATATTGAACTTTCTTTGTTTGGAATCAGAACTCGCACAAATGAATGGATTACAAGAGGTGCATTTTTCAAATGTAGCTTCTGGAGAAGAGCGGTCAAGTGAAACAGTTACACATGAGGATGAATCTAATAGTCCTTGCACTTCTGATGATACTAGGAAAGGAAGCATAGATCAAATAAATATAGTTGTAAATGTTCAATCTCACTTAAGCCCCCTGGAAAATGAAATCAGACTGAACCAGAATTTATTAGCAGAAATGAAGGATCCTATATACATGTTGAAAACGAATATAACTAGATTACATAGGGAAGTAAAAATGAGATTGCAATCATATTTTAGGAATGATAAAGAAGACAGAGACAAGCAGATACATAAAAATACGGAATTAGAAGAAAAACTTCTTCAAGCTATCAGAGAAATAAATGATTTAAGAAATCTAACCGAAGAATTAGAGCAAGAATTGAAAAACAGAACTGATAAGTTAAAAGAATTGGAACTTAAATTTGCGTCCCAACAGACCAATCCTGAAGGTGATCAAGTAGAACATGTAGTTAATTCTGCTTTTGATAGATCAACAAATGTTAGTTATGCACACATCGAAACAGATTTTAATAGAGAATCTAGCCCTCACCCTCAAAACCTCCGGACCAATGGAACATCTAGTCAACAAAGCTCAACAATGTTAGAAAGCATGAAAAATGGTTTTGTCAGTCCACCAACGAAATTAAACACATATAAACATCTGTTAGCAGCACTACAATCTAATCAGAAACTGGGGAAACAATTACAAAAATATGAAGAAATTAACAAAGAGCAAAAGAAGAGAATTGCCGAATTAGAGGAAATTCGTATAAATGATCAGAAAGAAAATAATACTTTAAATGACTTAGTGGAAGCATTCGAGCAAGAAATGAAACTTAAGAACAACCAGTTAGAATGTCAACAAGAAATGTTGACTCATATTCAAAGCAAACTCAAGTCCGCTGAAGACCAACTGAACCAACTTTGTTGTGTATCCACAGTGGAGGAAGATTCAACAGTTCAAGTTTTGCCAGATATACAACCTGATGAAGTATCGGAGGCTACTTCTTCAAAAGATGATGTTGAAGAATTACCTCAAAGCAGGCAGGATCAGAATTCTTCGACATTTCTCATTATGGATGATATGTCTAACAATGATTACAAGAGGTGCATTTTTCAAATGTAGCTTCTGGAGAAGAGCGGTCAAGTGAAACAGTTACACATGAGGATGAATCTAATAGTCCTTGCACTTCTGATGGTACTAGGAAAGGAAGCATAGATCAAATAAATATAGTTGTAAATGTTCAATCTCACTTAAGCCCCCTGGAAAATGAAATCAGACTGAACCAGAATTTATTAGCAGAAATGAAGGATCCTATATACATGTTGAAAACGAATATAACTAGATTACATAGGGAAGTAAAAATGAGATTGCAATCATATTTTAGGAATAATAAAGAAGACAGAGACAAGCAGATACATAAAAATACGGAATTAGAAGAAAAACTTCTTCAAGCTATCAGAGAAATAAATGATTTAAGAAATCTAACCGAAGAATTAGAGCAAGAATTGAAAAACAGAACTGATAAGTTAAAAGAATTGGAACTTAAATTTGCGTCCCAACAGACCAATCCTGAAGGTGATCAAGTAGAACATGTAGTTAATTCTGCTTTTGATAGATCAACAAATGTTAGTTATGCACACATCGAAACAGATTTTAATAGAGAATCTAGCCCTCACCCTCAAAACCTCCGGACCAATGGAACAACTAGTCAACAAAGCTCAACAATGTTAGAAAGCATGAATAATGGTTTTGTCAGTCCACCAACGAAATTAAACACATATAAACATCTGTTAGCAGCACTACAATCTAATCAGAAACTGGGGAAACAATTACAAAAATATGAAGAAATTAACAAAGAGCAAAAGAAGAGAATTGCCGAATTAGAGGAAATTCGTATAAATGATCAGAAAGAAAATAATACTTTAAATGACTTAGTGGAAGCATTCGAGCAAGAAATGAAACTTAAGAACAACCAGTTAGAATGTCAACAAGAAATGTTGACTCATATTCAAAGCAAACTCAAGTCCGCTGAAGACCAACTGAACCAACTTTGTTGTGTATCCACAGTGGAGGAAGATTCAACAGTTCAAGTTTTGCCAGATATACAACCTGATGAAGTATCGGAGGCTACTTCTTCAAAAGATGATGTTGAAGAATTACCTCAAAGCAGGCAGGATCAGAATTCTTCGACATTTCTCATTATGGATGATATGTCTAACAATGAATTAAAAGATATCGAGCAGTACTCCCTCGATGTTAACCAAAGCAATGAGAGAAGTGAAAAAGATGTAGATAGAACTGATACAGCTGTTGTTTCCGAAATTGTTCTCGACGAAGAGACACAGGATCAAACTATTTTTCAAAGAAAGGAAGAGGAAATGCAGAATGAAATAACCAATTTAAAAGAGAATTATTTCAAATTACAACAAATGCTTGTTGTTGCTGAAGAAATTAATCATACACTACGTAAAGACCTTATGAATATTGAACAAAAAAAGGATGATGCAATCAATACATTGCATCGACTTAACGAACACCTAGAAAAGAATTTGGAACAAAAGGACCGACAACTTGATATGCAAAGAAAAGAAATTGCTGATATTCAGGAAAAACTCGAATCAGCTGAACAAACATTGAGACGACCTACTGATGAACTTGTAATGGAGGATCAGGCCCTACTCAATATCTACTCACAAACAAAACGAAGTATTCAATACTTTGAAGAACAAATTGAACAATTAGAAGTTAAAGCAGCGGTACAAGATGCTGGTTTAGAGCGTTTGAGGCAGAAGTGTAAGGCATATGAAGATACTTCGGTTTTTATTTCCAATTTGGTTGAGGGACTTAAATCTCAATTAAATGATAGACCAAAAAAGCATTTGAACTACTACGAGATGATAAATTTGATAACAGAATTGAATAAAATTCGCAAATTTTTCGCAACAATGAGAATAGATCAAAGTAATACGAAAAAAACTTTCCAAATATTAAGAGCAGAAATTGATTATCTTCGGAAGAATAAATTGTTAGTAGAACAAGAATCTGATACCATTCAAACCAGTGAAATCAATCAGATGTCTTCACTAGACGTTAAAGATACTAATGATTCAACCGAAAGTAGGTACCATAAGCCTTCAAGATATGTTTCATCATGTGAACACGAACAGGAAACCTTTCAATGTATCTCTAAGATGTTACAAGACCTAAGCTCATTGGAATCTACAGAGGTATTATTTCCACTTTGTACAGATTTTCAAAAAATGGACAAAAATTTACAAAAGCAAGAAGAAAATCGCATAGAAGATTGCAACACTAGAGTAGGAAACCACGAAGAAACAAAATATAATGGAAGTCCAAAGTTTTCAGTGAGCGGAGCATCAACATCAACATATTTCTATCCCCAGCTAACAGGAATGTCTAATGAAAAAATGGCTAGCAGAAGCAGTAGTTTTGATGTTGTAAATATATTTTTGAATTCTGAACGAGCTGCTCAAAGCAACGAAGAAGAATCCAAAGGTATGTTTGGTGATGATCAACGGACATTACCCCCTCCTTCTGAAGGACATGTTGAAGCTCGTGGCGCTGTTTCTAGGAATACAGGGTTTAGAGCATCAATTCGACGTCTTTTCAGAAAAAGAGGAAATTGTCGAGAGATATTGGAAAATGGAAGTACAGCAGCATTCACAGATCTTTCTTCAGATCGGAATAATAACAGTCAGTACAAACGTGCATTGCTTTTGGAAAAAATGAGACCTGGAGCACCGTTTACGTCATGGGACGGACCAACCCTTGGAATTTGGTTAGAGCAATGGGTCTAACCATTGGCATGGCCATCTAGCTATGTTTCCATTTGCAGAGCAAATGTAAAATCAGGCGAAATTATGTGCAGTTTAACTGACGAACAAATTAAAAAAGAATTATTCATCACAAATCACTTAAAAGTTTAAGTAAATACCAGAGAGCGTTTTGTGACGAGTTTGAGGCAACCCTTCAAAAATCAATATTGAACTTTCTTTGTTTGGAATCAGAACTCGCACAAATGAATGGATTACAAGAGGTGCATTTTTCAAATGTAGCTTCTGGAGAAGAGCGGTCAAGTGAAACAGTTACACATGAGGATGAATCTAATAGTCCTTGCACTTCTGATGATACTAGGAAAGGAAGCATAGATCAAATAAATATAGTTGTAAATGTTCAATCTCACTTAAGCCCCCTGGAAAATGAAATCAGACTGAACCAGAATTTATTAGCAGAAATGAAGGATCCTATATACATGTTGAAAACGAATATAACTAGATTACATAGGGAAGTAAAAATGAGATTGCAATCATATTTTAGGAATAATAAAGAAGACAGAGACAAGCAGATACATAAAAATACGGAATTAGAAGAAAAACTTCTTCAAGCTATCAGAGAAATAAATGATTTAAGAAATCTAACCGAAGAACTAGAGCAAGAATTGAAAAACAGAACTGATAAGTTAAAAGAATTGGAACTTAAATTTGCGTCCCAACAGACCAATCCTGAAGGTGATCAAGTAGAACATGTAGTTAATTCTGCTTTTGATAGATCAACTAATGTTAGTTATGCACACATCGAAACAGATTTTAATAGAGAATCTAGCTCTCACCCTCAAAACCTCCGGACCAATGGAACAACTAGTCAACAAAGCTCAACAATGTTAGAAAGCATGAATAATGGTTTTGTCAGTCCACCAACGAAATTAAACACATATAAACATCTGTTAGCAGCACTACAATCTAATCAGAAACTGGGGAAACAATTACAAAAATATGAAGAAATTAACAAAGAGCAAAAGAAGAGAATTGCCGAATTAGAGGAAATTCGTATAAATGATCAGAAAGAAAATAATACTTTAAATGACTTAGTGGAAGCATTCGAGCAAGAAATGAAACTTAAGAACAACCAGTTAGAATGTCAACAAGAAATGTTGACTCATATTCAAAGCAAACTCAAGTCCGCTGAAGACCAACTGAACCAACTCTGTTGTGTATCCACAGTGGAGGAAGATTCAACAGTTCAAGTTTTGCCAGATATACAACCTGATGAATTATCGGAGGCTACTTCTTCAAAAGATGATGTTGAAGAATTACCTCAAAGCAGGCAGGATCAGAATTCTTCGACATTTCTCATTATGGATGATATGTCTAACAAATAATTAAAAGATATCGAGCAGTACTCCTCGATGTTAACCAAAGCAATGAGAGAAGTGAAAAAGATGTAGATAGAACTGATACAGCTGTTGTTTCCGAAATTGTTCTCGACGAAGAGACACAGGATCAAACTATTTTTCAAAGAAAGGAAGAGGAAATGCAGAATGAAATAACCAATTTAAAAGAGAATTATTTCAAATTACAACAAATGCTTGTTGTTGCTGAAGAAATTAATCATACTCTACGTAAAGATCTTATGAATATTGAACAAAAAAAGGATGATGCAATCAATACATTGCATCGACTTAACGAACACCTAGAAAAAAATTTGGAACAAAAGGACCGACAACTTGATATGCAAAGAAAAGAAATTGCTGATATTCAGGAAAAACTCGAATCAGCTGAACAAACATTGAGACGACCTACTGATGAACTTGTAATGGAGGATCAGGCCCTACTCAATATCTACTCACAAACAAAACGAAGTATTCAATACTTTGAAGAACAAATTGAACAATTAGAAGTTAAAGCAGCGGTACAAGATGCTGGTTTAGAGCGTTTGAGGCAGAAGTGTAAGGCATATGAAGATACTTCGGTTTTTATTTCCAATTTGGTTGAGGGACTTAAATCTCAATTAAATGATAGATCAAAAAAGCATTTGAACGACTACGAGATGATAAATTTGATAACAGAATTGAATAAAATTCGCAAATTTTTCGCAACAATGAGAATAGATCAAAGTAATACGAAAAAAACTTTCCAAATATTAAGAGCAGAAATTGATTATCTTCGGAAGAATAAATTGTTAGTAGAACAAGAATCTGATACCATTCAAACCAGTGAAATCAATCAGATGTCTTCACTAGACGTTAAAGATACTAATGATTCAACCGAAAGTAGGTACCATAAGCCTTCAAGATATGTTTCATCATGTGAACACGAACAGGAAACCTTTCAATGTATCCCTAAGATGTTACAAGACCTAAGCTCATTGGAATCTATAGAGGTATTATTTCCACTTTGTACAGATTTTCAAAAAATAGACAAAAATTTACAAAAGCAAGAAGAAAATCGCATAGAAGATTGCAACACTAGAGTAGGAAACCACGAAGAAACAAAATATAATGGAAGTCCAAAGTTTTCAGTGAGCGGAGCGTCAACATCAACATATTTCTATCCACAGCTAACAGGAATATCTAATGAAAAAATGGCTAGCAGAAGCAGTAGTTTTGATGTTGTAAATATATTTTTGAATTCTGAACGAGCTGCTCAAAGCAACGAAGAAGAATCCAAAGGTATGTTTGGTGATGATCAACGGACATTACCCCCTCCTTCTGAAGGACATGTTGAAGCTCGTGGCGCTGTTTCTAGGAATACAGGGTTTAGAGCATCAATTCGACGTCTTTTCAGAAAAAGAGGAAATTGTCGAGAGATATTGGAAAATGGAAGTACAGCAGCATTCACAGATCTTTCTTCAGATCGGAATAATAACAGTCAGTACAAACGTGCATTGCTTTTGGAAAAAATGAGACCTGGAGCACCGTTTACGTCATGGGACGGACCAACCCTTGGAATTTGGTTAGAGCAATGGGTCTAACCATAGATGGTTGATGGCAACCATCTAGCTATGTTTCCATTTGCAGAGCAAATGTAAAATCAGGCGAAATTATGTGCAGTTTAACTGACGAACAAATTATAAAAAAATATTATTCATCAAAAATCATTATAATATATTTTGTTGAAAAAACCAATTTTCTTTTTCTAACTTTTCTTCACGTGAATTATATATATATATATATATATATATATATATATATATATATATATATATATATATATATATATATATATATATATATATATATATATATATATATATATATATATATATATATATATATATATATATATATATATTAGAGTTGCCACGAATAGTGATTTGGCCGAATACCGAATACCGAATATTCGGCAACGCTGTCGACCGAAGCGCCGAATATTCGGCCGCCGAATATTCGGCACAAAATACATGCATTAATGATCCGAAATCAATAAAATATCACTACTTGATAGGTGAAATGATTGCTTTAGACAACGAACCATTATCACTTGTTGAACGGGTCGGATTTCAGAGGCTTATGGCAACCGCTGTGCCCCATTATAAAGTACCTGGTCGAACTTACATGACGGAGAAAGTTGTTCCTGATATTTACAACAGAATTTGGTCTAAAATAGAAGCCAGTATTTCGCAGGCAACAGCATTATCAGTGACATCTGATATATGGACATGTCAGCACAATAACGAGAGCTTTTTAAGCTTCACTGCGCACTGAATATCTCCAGAGTTCAATCTGGAACATGGCGTTTTAGCTATGAAACCGTTTCACAGCTCACATTCTGGTACCAATATTGCAAAAGAACTCAATGCTATTACAGAAATTTGAAAAATTCCTAAAAGCAAGATCCATTTACTTGTCCACGATAGTGGGGCTAATATGATAAAAGGTGTGCGAGTTACAGGATACGATTCAGGCAGGTACTTTATTCATTCATTGCAACGAGTTATAGACGAATCACTTCAATCTCAACCTGAAGTACTACAGATGGTAGCTGCTGCTAGACGAATTGTTACTCATTTTAACCATTCAGGGTTAGCAGAGCAGAAACTTAAATCCATTCAACAAGAACTTAATTTGCCTAATCACCAACTAGTGCAAGATGTGAGCACACGGTGGAATTCAACGTATTATTTAATGGAGAGATTATTAGAACTAAAGCGAGCTGTATCCTTGTACATAACAGATCAACTTTAAATAACCAAACATATGCACAATGGGAATTAATGGAACAATGTATCGAACTTCTCAAACCATTCGAAGAGATTACAAAAAAACCAGCTCAGGTATCTCCTGCATCTCTGAAGTGATCCCACGTGCAGTTACTTTATTAAAATATTTAGGAAAAGCAGAGACGGCTGAGAGAGTACCAAATTTAGTGACAATGAGATCTTCACTACAAGCCGAGCTTGAAAAGCGATTTAATTTTGATGAAAAAAATAAATATCTGGTCGCTACATTTCTTGATCCCCGCTTCAAAACAAGTTTTCTAGTTTTAGTCCAAGCAGAAAGAGCAAGACAGAAAATTCTTCTAGAAACTCTGAAACTGAGTTGTAATGATGAGTCTAGTAGTACCGATGACGATTCTTCTCCACGTCGTAAGAGAAGAAACTTGAACGAAAATTATAAGTCATTTGAAATACACGACAGTTTCTGGAACTGCTTTGAGGAAGTCGCCAAGTCATAGTAATGATGAGGAGAACGTGGGAAAGAATACTCTGGCAAATGAGATGGATTTTTATTTGAAATCAAATCGCCTAGATCGGAAAGCTGATCCTTACAAGTGGTAGTCAGCTAATGAAAAACAATACCCAAACCTCTCGAAATTTGCTAAAGTTTATCTTTCTTCTTCCGGGAGTAGCGTGTATAGTGAGAGGTTGTTTTCTGAAGCTGGTATCATTTACGACGAAAAGTGTAATCGTTTGTTACCGTCTAATGCTGAAAAGCTTGTTTTTATCCATCACAACTTACCGCTCATTTATTTTACTTAGAAAAGTACTGTAGTTTGATAATAAATACAAATCTTGATTAATATGATGTGTCTTTTTTTTTCATGATTTGGTATTCGGTATTCGGCCGAACAGTACCTATTATTCGGCCGAATACCGATATATATATATATATATATATATATATATATATATATATATATATATATATATATATATATATATATGTAAGTTTGGGGTTCCATCCAAACTAAGGATGCGTGCAGCATCACGCCTGGAGGGGAGAGCGGCAGTGATACTAAGGCATTGCAGAACAATGAGACCAGCGGTACGAGGAGCTGCGTTCAATGATTATTAATATTGTTATTAATATTTGTAATGCACAGTAAAGTAAAACAGAATTGTTTAAAGTGTACTTGTTTTTGATTCAGGTAATGTAACATCATTGTATATGTATTGTCATGTATGTTATAATGTTTAATAAAATTTCAGTTATTACTTGCATCAATAGCGGTATCGAATAAACCAACAAGCAAGTCTTGAATACAGACTTACATATATATATATATATATATATATATATATATATATATATATATATATATATATATATATATATATATATATAAGTAGTAACTAACACATCTAGTAAGAAATGGTACAATACTGGTTGTTAGGCAGAGCCATCCATAGATCTTTCAATAGGCTGAACTTGATACGTATAGAGACCAACTTGGATATTTTCTCTCCGAATCTCATTACTTTTAAGAGATATTTGAAAAAGAGATTATTTAAAGGTCGATTATAGAATAATTATCAGTATTTATCGAGTTACTCTTCATGATGTATTTATCTAATGTTTTTTTTTGTAGAATTAGAAATTTTGTTTGTAGATGAAAAGATTTAACTCAATGCATCGAAAAAATTCATGGCATTTAGATAATTTCGCATTAATAATTTGCATAATTTCGATATATATATATATATATATATATATATATATATATATATATATATATATATATATATATATATATTGTTATGGTAAAATTTCATGCAATCTTTAAAATGATATATAAATAAAGTTCAATTTTTCTCAAGGTGATGCTTCTAACTTGTTAAACTGATTGTTTCGACAAAGTCATATTTCATGCAATTTACTTTATTATGAAAGATTTTAAACATACATACAGTTCTGTAGATATAAGTAATTCCATTTAAAATAATATGTTTATGTAGTTAAATTTCTTTCAAAAGTTGATAATCTATAATTGTGTTATTCACAGTTCAACACATCACAATTTAATAACATCACTTGTATTTAGTTAAGAATGTAATGTTCATTTATTTTGATTTTCATAATTATGTATTTCTTGTATAAGTCATTTCTTCTCAAATAATAGTATTCATATAATGTAATTGAAAAATCCATTTCCGAAATGTCATGAAATCGATCTAATAATCAAATCAATAGTAAAGAATAGTTAACTTTTAATAGTAACCTGAAAATTGAATATATATAATAAACATATTTCAAAAATATTCCACCTTACAAAAATGGTATAATTATTTAAGATATTCAAATATATTGTATACATGATTTCATTTATAAATATGAAAATTGTTGACGTGTGTAATATCATAATATAACCTCAAATATGAAGTTCGGACGTTCGGAGGCAGAAGCACACCACAGATGATATCAGTTTAAAATAGATGAGAATCACAGAAATTAACTTAAGGAACGAAATTCGAAACTTAGGACATCAGAGATTGCTTTGAAATATATATCAAGCTAGGAATTAAGAAAAATGAGAGAACAATAGGTAGAGGGACGCCAAGAAGAATAAGTTTTCAGAAGTGGAGTTGAAAAATTGGAAAATAAAATTTGTATGAATATATAAAAAAAGGAAAAATTATTTGCAAAATATGAGAAAAGCAAATTTATAAGAAGTTTGGAAGCGAAGTTGAGGAAAATAGAATTGGAGCTGAAATATAAAGATTTATGAAAATTAGTATAGATAGAGAAGAACTGGAATCGAAGAAGATTAAAGGGAGCTCGAAGAGAAAAAGGTAGCTCAATTACTTATAAAATTAATTATCGATTAAAATAAAAAAAGGCCATTTCACATCATATCTTAACTTTATTTTAGTTGTAAGAAGTTTAAGAGTTTGTTCAAATTTTGTTTTTGTTGCAATTAAAGTTTGTATGTTTAAAAATTAATCAGAAATATTATTTAAAAAAAAATTATTAAGATTTCAATTAAAAAAGGAATCCACCCTAAGAAAGAGAGTCAACTAAATTAAAATTCAATAAATTTCAAAATTCATTAGAAAATTACATTAAACTCAATAATTAAAATAATAATAATCAAAACTTGATAAATAATATCATAACAATAAAATCATAATATATATATATATATATATATATATATATATATATATATATATATATATATATATATATATATATATATATATATTTATATATATATATATATATATATATATATATATATATATATATATATATATATATATATATATAATAATAATCTTTATTAATCCAGTATGACAATATACAATTGTGTTGCACAGGTCATAATAACTAACTAAAATACAATTCTAAAAAGGAAGAAGAAAAGGTGAATGAATGATAATATAATATAAATGATAATAAAATAAAACGATTAATTCTATGTAGTTGCAACACACTCTAGCTATGAGATGAATCAAGAGTGATCACATTATTTCAATTCAAAGACACGTTTTTGTGCAATAAAAACTCTGATTGAGTCAGTAGAGTTACTCCATAGCAAAATGTTATAGCCAATATGACTATAAAATAAACCATAATATACATTTATAACAGCATTTATAGGCAAAGAATCCCTAATCCTGCCTATAGCGTAACAGGCTTTATTAAGTTTGATACATAATGAGTCAATATGCTTACACCATCTTAATTCACTATCCATTTGGATACCCAAGAATTGGATGATGTCTTTGTATACGATGGTAATTCCATCATGTTGAAACCTCAGACTATCACCCATACGTGTATTGAAGAAGATACATTCAGTTTTATTCACATTCAAAATAAGAGCAGTTTTACGGCACCATTCGGTGAATCATGAGATTAATTTTGCACATTTCCTAGACAGGTCAGAAGACGTGTCTGCCGAAATCGCGAAAGAGGTGTCATCTGCAAAAATAGTGATTCTACCTCCCACAACGTACTCCGGCAAATCATTTATAAATAATAAAAACAGTAGAGGTCCCAGCACAGACCCTTGAGGTACCCCTAACTCAACACTATATCTCTCTGACCAATTCTCCTGAATTTTGACCACCATGTAACGATCCGTTATAAAGGAACGTAACCATTCCAAAACAATACCTCTAAGACCCAGATTATAAAGCTTGTTTAGTACGAAGTTAAACAATAAACAATCAAAAGCTCTAGACAGGTCGAAAAACAAACCAGCAACGCAATAACCTTCATCCAAACATTTATGAATGTACTCTACAAACGAGAGTGCAGCAGTTTGTGTTGAACGACCCGATCGAAACCCGTGTTGGCATTCAGTTATAATATTAAATTTTGTTAGAAATTTGATAATACGATTAAATATTAACCTCTCCATAACTTTGGAAAAAACACTCAATATAGAGATTGGTCTATAATTGCTTATGATTTTTGGGTCATTTTTTTTGAAAATCGGAATAATCGTTGCCATTTTCAATATACTAGGAAACTCACTATTCAGAACAGAAACGTTTATTATGTGGGCAAAATGTTCAGATATAGGTTGCGCAATTGATTTCAAAATTTTGGATGTTACTAAGTCAATACCTGAACACCCCTTATTTTTCAATGACTTAATTGAATTGATTACATCATCTCCAGTCACTGGGAGAAAAAAAAAGTATTGTTTCGGATATTAGAGGATGTGCAGCTTTGTGATAGCTGATCACCACAATGTTCAATAAGGCTCCTCTCACTGATTTTAGAGAAATAATCTCCAAAAGCAGAAACCAGTCTAGCAGGATGGGAAATACTTTCCCCATCCATACTGAGTGTGATTTCTTTTACTGACTTACACCCTCTACCAGTCACTTCATTCACAATGTTCCACACAGTTTTGTTTACATTTGTGGAAGTGTGAAGTAATTTCTCATTGTAACCTAATTTTGTTTCCTTCAACAATTATCTATATTTAACTTTACTTGACCTATAATTTTCTTGGCTCTCATAGGATTGTATATTTTTATTAATCCAGTGAATTTGCTTCAATTGTTGACTAGCTGCTATTATTTCGGGTGTTATCCAGGTCTTGTTCCTCACAGTTGAAATATAAGGTTTAAGTGGGCAGCTTTCTCCGATTGAAGTTACTATAACATCAATGAAAGAGCGAAAACAATAATCAACATTATAGGAATCATATATTTGACTGAAATCTTTTCTTGAAATCACTTCTACTAGATACTCAAGCCTACGCTCAGAGCAATCTCTGAAAAACTTATGATCAGAATTTTGAACAAAATTTATTGATTCATTCAAATGAAAAGTGAGTGAAATTGCGCTATGATCACTAATATGAGGCTCAAATACTCGCGTTTTACAATACTTTGAGTCAACATTTGTCAGAATATAATCTAGTTTGGACGTTGAAGTATGTCCGTTTTTACTGGTGAAAACCCTTGTTGGTTGGATCGATGATACATTCAGATTAAAACATGTCATCAGATCTACAAAAAGTTCCTTAAAAGTACAGTCAGTTTTCAAATAATCGATATTCAGATCACCACACATAAAAATAAAGTCAGAAATCTTAAGACACCGTTGAAGTATACATGTTAATTCATACAAAAAAACTTCAAAACTACCACTAGGTGATCTGTATACACTCATAATACATACCGAGCTTTTATCGAGGGTCAATTTAATAGCACATAGTTCACAATGCACTTGTGTGCATAGTGATGAGAAATCTAATTTCTTGAATTTCAGGCCATTTTTTACATATACCGCAGACCCTCCATGAATTCTGGTTGTGTATACCAGGCCTGTGTATACCCTGACAGAGTAGCCACTGCAACTTCATCACTAAAACACCAGTGCTCCGCGACACTCAGTACATCCGGCAGTTCATCTTGCAGAAGAACTTCTAAACTGTTTAACTTATTCGAAATGTACTGTACGTTCAGTTGTAAGAGTTTTAATTTCACGAACTTGTTGGTAAAAATAACAGGGACAGTTGTATCAGAATAAATAAATTCGGGGACTGGTTCATTTTTCTCATCCGAAAAAACCGACGCACGCTCACTTTATTAGGTCAGTTCTCCCCATTCAGTGCTTTTTCATATTCACTATTAGGAATGAGAACCTTAAAGGACGAATAACTGTCAGGATATCTTGATTTCAGTATTTCACATTTAACATCTGAAAATTTATTCACAAGAAAAGCCTGCAAATCCTCGGGTGTAGTACCTGGTATCACATTTGAAACGTGAATAGCTTTATACCCTTCGACACCCATGACCTTGGTAGTACCCATGAAAGATCCTATTGCTAATGGTTTGCGTATTCTTTTTTTCTTGCTATTTACATATTCCCATGCATCATTTGATTTATCCGGGACATTTCGTTCGTTATTTTTTATTCCTGTTATTATTTTTGTTCCTTGTCCGATCTGAAACGCTACTCCCTCGAACTGAAACGTTATTTAATTTCACGTGATTACCAGATGCTGCTTCCCTATATGACTTCGCTGACACAGGTTTGATTCCATCGATCCGATTGATCGTCACATCTAGAATCTCATTCTTATCGCAATCGATAACATTATTTACAGATTCAATTTTTTGTTCAGTAAAATGTACCATACGGGAATTTTTATCACTAATACCTTGTTCCAATATTGCAATTTTATACTTTAGCAAAGTATTATTTTCCATAAGAATAGCATTTTTAGATTCGAGATCAGAAATTATCTTCAATAAGAAATCATTTTTCGAGGACTCACTGCTAATTTGAACAACATTCAATGTGTCATCGACACCTGGTGTAATGTTACCACTATTTTTGTCATTTACTGAAGACAATGTAATTTCTTCATCACAACATTTCTTTAATTTACCAGCACAGCTTGGGTGGTAAGCTTTTACACATTTTGAGCACTTCACACTGCTTTTCACAACTGCATTTCTGCAGTAACTACATTTATTCACTTCATTTTGAGGAGCGTCAGTTGCACCGACTTTCCTTGAGGACGACATAATGACGAATATATATATATATATATATATATATATATATATATATATATATATATATATATATATATATATTTCTTGAAATTGATTTATTGCCTGTTTAAGATATTTTATTTTTAAAGTTTTTAGCAATAACAGGCTTTTATTCCATATGAAAACGTTTATTTTTGTTGACGTTTCGTTGTTATATTACAACTTTGTCTAAAATTTATACTATAACAAATATAATATGACAAAGTTGTAATATAACAACGAATCGTCAACAGAAATAAACTTTTTCATATCGAATAAAAGCCTGTTATTTCTAAAAACTCATATATATATATATATATATATATATATATATATATATATATATATATATATATATATATAAATGAACACTAGAACATTCATTTGAAAAATTGAAATTAATCAAGAGAATGTTATAGTAGAGCTAGATATGTGAACGTGTACGATGTGATGTCTCCATTATCCTTCAAGGGATAAATGTTAGAGAAATATTGAAATCGATGCCACACCTGATGGAAGTGCGAGACATATATGTTTCGTTCTGCAAGGAACTCGTCAGTCACACCACGTCCATCGAAGTGAGGCAACGATTTCAACCTCCAAGCATCTTCTTGTGACTTCAAGTGGAAGATCCTAGAGTAATGAATACTCTACAATTCCATCTATAGAAATCAGAAGAAAACACCTCTCTCGGATTACAGACACACCAAGCATCGAAATTTCACATATCTTCTATACCCGTAGGTATCTACTTATTGCAATGTTTATTTGACAAATATCATCGAACGATGTTTTTAAATGTCAATAGGTTGCGTTAGTAGTACGCTCGCGTTTATTCCCGTATTTCAGGGGCCTATTCGGCGATATTTTTAAGGAATATATATATATATATATATATATATATATATATATATATATATATATATATATATATATATATACGTTCACATATCTAGCTCTACTATAACATTCTCTTGATTAATTTCAATTTTTCAAATGAATGTTCTAGTGTTCATTTTTTTAAATATTTCATTCAGTGCCATAAGCACAAAAAAAAATTCAATTACATATATTATATATATATATATATATATATATATATATATATATATATATATATATATATATATATATATATATATATATATATATATCTACAGTTTTATTGTCTGTCAATTATTTCAAATAAAATTGTTATTTGAAGCAATAAATACTTGAAGTGGAAAAATATATTATTAACTTTTGTCAAATATCGAAGATTTGTGCAAAATGAAGTGATTGACAAAAATTTAAATGAAAAATATTCACGAATCAACAGTACTAAAACTGTCAAAAAACGAATAATAATCGATTAATAGAACACTCTCCATTTTAGTTATGTATGCAATTATCTTATTTTCATGAGAAAACCACTGAAAAACTATAAGTCAGGTAAAGAAGTGTTATGCACATGATTCAAATTTATTCAGTTATTTCAATGTACAAACCCAATAAATTGAATTGATTTATTTTTTTACTGGATTGAAGGGATATAAAGACCTTTTTTGCTGATTGTTTTGTTTAGATTTATTCGATTATGCATTCTCCAACGAGTAAAATATTATCATCGAACACATGATAAATAATTGAAATCGCCCAAAGGATAAAAAACGAAAACATACACATTTCTGTATAATTAAATCCAGTTGAAGTAAAGCAGTGGAAAAGGCGAAATCATACATGATCAATTTTTCAAAATTATTTGATAATATTTAAGTTTAACGGAAAGTTACTTTCGTATTAATATTTTTAAGAAATCTGTAAATAAAGTGATCAGATTGGTTTGTTTCTTTTGTGGTGAGTATTTGAAGAAGAAAATTGTCATATGCTTTTTTAAAAATTTGTATATTTTCTGTTTTCCGTATATTCAAATTTCTGATTCTAACTAAATAAGACTAAGTTCTTAGTAGAAACGTGTGAAATGAACGAAAAAATGTTTTTCGGAGTATGCTAATTTCCATTTTGAACCGGGAATCCCAAGTAAGTTCTATACTAGAATATATTTGAAACTGTTCAAGATTCAATATTAACACACCTGATGGAAGTGCGAGACATATGTTTCGTTCTGCAAGGAACTCGTCAGTCGCACCACGTCCATCGAAGTGAGGCAACGATTTCAATCCCCAAGCATCTTCTTGTGACTTCAAGTGAACTAAGATATCATAGAGTAATGAATAGTCCACAATTCCATCTATAGGAATCATTAGAAAACATCTCTCAGATTATAGACACACCAAGCATCGAACTTTCACATATCTTGTATACCCCTAGGTATCTACTAAATTGCAATGTCAATTTGGCAAATATCATCATATAATGTTTTCAAATGTCAAAAGGTTGCGTTAGTAGCAAAAAAAAATACTGGAACAATTGCAAGCGTACTACTAGTAATATAGTATAGACTAGAGCGTGTCAGATAATTAGTAGGGAGACTCCTTACACCCTTTAATGTACATCTACCGAGTCTGCATCCTTAATATGGCGGTGTTGAGGAGAACCCGTGAGATTAGTAAAAACAAATCGATCCTCAGAAAAACTCGAATGCGTCAGATTAAGAAAAGGTACATTAATTACGTTCAGAAGGGTGTATATCTCAATAATCTGACAATTTGAGCTTGTCATTAAGAAATGAGAGAATCATGATATTCTAAAAAAAGACGTCACCTGGAAATACTGGAGCGCGTTTCTAATTTTTTTCAAATTGAAGGATGCACTGATATAATCATGAAGAACTAATATAATCTGACGTTAGTAGAATCTACTAACATTGAGCATGTTAGTTGAATAGTGGACAAAAGATGAAGCGTGCAGCGACTAAGAGCTTGCGTATTTCTCGCTTCGCGTCTCACTTTCTTTATCGCTCTTTCTCTATCTCTCACTCTCTCGCAACGTCCCCATACTAACGTTCGCCGCCATGATGGCATCTCAGCTGATCAAAATAGCGTGCTTGTTTTTGGTAGACGCTATTACTACTTGCTCAGAATAGCGATATATCTCCATATAATTGTCAGATTATTATTCAGGATGACTTTGATATCAACTTGAACCTCTTACATAAAATACTGACTCGCTGGAGTATCTCAAGAACACGTTCTTTTTACAGATATAAAAATTAATTATTACTTTGTGCTACATTCAAATCGTCAGACTTTTTAATACCACACTTTTTAAGGATTACTTTACATACACTTTGACACATATCTGACACGCTCGAATAAGTTTTTTATTTTTTTTTCAAGCGCTTGTTACGGGCAGCCCCCTAGAAAAAATCGTCAGATTGATATGTAATGGTTATCAGAAATAAACTCACCGGCAAAATTAGGGGATCACAAAAAAGAGTTGTTTTTTCTAACATTGTCGGGTATTGTGATAAGAGGTTTTTGTTTAAGTGTTAATAACTTTACGACAGATTGGTTTAAGTACACCCAACTTTCGTTTTCAGTGTTTTGACAAGAATTGATGGTTATTTAGGAATTTACCCATTTAGTGTGTTTTATTTATTCTGATAAGAACTTAGTGGATGCTGGGAATGGGAACTGTGGGTCATTTAACTGTTTACATTTGAGTATTGCACATTGTTCTGATACAAAATGAATGAGTTACCATCAACTTTTGTGGCTAGGGCTGTAATCATGATCGAAGAAGGGCACATCTATCGTTCAGTCAGTCGCTCATTGAGTGTATCGACGTCGGTGGTTCATCGCGTCGTCCGACCTTATAGAGAGACTGGATCGTACGTGCGCAGACGAGTACAGGGCAGAAATCGAGCAACTAGCGCCTTAGATGACCGTTTCATGGTCATGCAGACTTCACGAAATCGTTACCATACGTCCCGCTTTGGGCGGGACAGTCCCGCTTTCATTCAGTCTGTCCCGCTGTCCCCAGCGAGGTTAATAGTCCCACTTCGGCAAACAGATCAAATGATAATTTAAATTGTATTTTTCTCGAATTCATTTTTATTTAAAATTGAACGAATTACTCGGCAGAGCATTGGAATGGAAATTGCCGACCATATAGTCCATAAAACTGATACTGATTGTCTTCCTGCTGACTTAAAATCCATCATAGTGACAATATACTAATTTTTTCATATCTACAGTGTTCGAGTAAAAACTATTTTCTTAGTATCAACAAATGCCAAATATTTCTAAGACATTTTTCGAACATCTCAACTCAAAATTGTGGTTACATTTTTTGCACACACTAGCAATCTTTCATAAAGCTCTGTTGAAAATCGAAGGCTACTACTGGAGCTTCCGTAATGTCCAGCTCTGGTAAAATGAATAAATGGTCACGTTATGCATACATATATTAAAGATTAAGTAATAATTTATATATTCGATTCTTACTTTCTGATAATGCAACATATTACATTATATTATATAGTTTATCACAATGTTCTTTTATTTGTGTTAGTATAGAGAAAAATACACTATTGTTCATCACTAAGTACTTCATATTGCTTCTGCAGTTTCGTAGTCTTGCTACGTTTCTAAGCACATTAATAAATAAATTCCGATTGCTTAGATATAAGGACAGAATTGACCAGCATAAAAATTTGCATTGTTTTTTTCAGTATTGGCGCAGAAAATACTGAAAAGAACAATGCAAAATACTGAGACTCTCAATCGAAATATCAAAATAATTCAAATAAATCTTTCAACAAGATCGATAAATTTTTCGGAACACATTTAATATTCACTCTCGAAAGTGATGGGTTCGTTCTCGTTGACAACATTTGTGTAGACAGTTCCCTGAGAGTTCCATTTGAAATATTTCGATATATCGATTAAGAGTCTCAGTATTTACTAGTATAAATGATTTGTGAATCTTGGAACTAGCTATACTTTTGTCCGCCAGGGCGTGATCTGGAGCGATTAGGCATGGGACTATTCTTACACATTGCAGAGAGTTTTCTGTAGTGTTCGAATGAAATGTGTACAGAGCCTTACACTCGCGCTACTGTTGTCATGAGTAGGAACCTAGAAGGCTAGGGAGAGTTTATACGTCTTTTCTCCGATAGAGTGGGCTCACGTGAATTTTCACTGAGAACTATTCCCCTCATTCTGGTATGGGACCAATGAGCGTTTTGAATGTCATCGATTCTTGATTGATAGATTAAATATGCACTGATGATTGAGAATAATGAAGAACCAATTGTATCCTATTATCATTCAATAAGATCGATGAATTTTTGAAACGCACTTAATATTCACTCTCGAAAGTGATAGGATCGTTCTCATTGACAACAATCGTTTTATTTGAGAAATTTCGATTACGAGTCTCTATGATTTCGACGCAAGTTTTTTCGATAGTCAACTCTGACTTTATATTTAAACATTTGGAATTTCCTTATTATTGTGCTTGAAAATGTAGTAATACTACGAAACTGCAGTCGCAATATAACGCAGTGATGAAAAATTACGGTGTATTTTTCTCTATAATAGTAATAGTATATTTGTCAAAGACGATGAAAATTTTACTCATTTTAATAGCAACTTATTTTTCTAAGGTAACTATGGATACAAATACAGGTGAATCATCAAGAAATCCTCTGAAATCAAGCTTTAACACTCTTATTTCACCAGCTTTGAAGAAATTATTTGGCTGGGTTAAAAGCGACGATGAGGCTAAATGGGCAAAACAAGCTACGGGTATTTTATACAAAAAATTGAAAAAAAAGAAAGGTGCAATAGAAGAATTGGACAGGGTTTTGTCTTGTCCTGGAACACCCAGTAAATGCATCACAATTCCAAATACCAACGGCCGTAGAATTTCGGTATATAATCGAAAAGGCCTACCACATGTTATATACTGCCGAATTTGGAGATGGCCGGATCTTCAGAGCTATCACGAATTAAAATCAATAGAGTCTTGCAAGTATCCATTTTCATTCAGAAACAATGATGTGTGTATCAATCCATACCATTATGATAGGGTAACGAGGAATGTTTTGTCGCCGGTATCGTCCTCAAAGGTCGACAATACTTCTGCCCATTCGCAGCATCTTGTACCCCAACCAGTTGAACCAAATATATCATGTAATGCAAGTAAGGCACAAGATGGTGTCAATGGTAGAACGAGCCCTACTGCAATACCATCACATGAGTCATCTTCTGGAAGTATAAAATCAAAACATCCTCAATACAAATATGAAAATTTAGGAAAAAAAGCATTACCAACACCAGAAAATCTTTCAAACACTAGCATAAATTCAGACCAAGTACACCAGATCGTTACCAAAGTAGAGACTTTGAGTCAGCCATATACACCCGATCCAGAACAACCAACCTACGCGTCGATATCATATTACGAATTGTACAATAGAATTGGGGAAATATTTCATGTTCACTCAAACTCAGTTATCGTGGATGGTTTCACAGAACCCAATACTGAATCGAATAGATTCTGTCTCGGTATGTTGAACAATGTGAGTCGCAATTCAACTGTAGAAAAAACTCGAAAACACATCGGCAAAGGTGTTCAGTTATACTTTGTGAATGAGGAAGTTTACGTTGAATGTCTTTCGGATAGAGCTCTTTTCTTACAATCTGGAATTTACAATTATCAAAAAAACTATCATCCATCTACAGTCTGTAAAATAACACGTGGTTGCCCGATACGTGTTTTTAGTAGTGTTGACTTTGCTGAAGTTTTAAGTGAATGTTTAAACCATGGTTTTGAGGCTGTATATAACCTAACCAATATGTGTACTATTAGAATAAGTTTTGTTAAGGGTTGGGGTGCAAATTATCTTCGACCAGATATCACAAATACGCCTTGTTGGATTGAAATTCTTCTACATAAACCTTTAAAGTGGTTGGATGAAGTCTTGATGAAGATGGGGGGTCCAAACACTACTACAAATTCACTGTCATAATGTTTTCTTAAATGTTACTTAATAGGTGTTTGTAGTTCTGACTTACATCGACAATTATAGGATGTCTGGACATAATCTGTCATTGACCATGGAAAAAAACTTCCTGCTATTTATAAGCAGATGTCTTAGATATATGAGATGAGTTACATTCATCGTTGTTAATTATTTTTATGTAAATACCTTAATTTTGTTGAATTTGTGAAGTCTAGAAAATATTAAAGAATTATGAGAACAATAATAAGAATAAATTGATTAAGTTAACTCTATTTGTCGTGTCCTTAAATTCGACGAAGAGTCCCTAAACACCTTAAGATGGTTAGTGCTTCAACAATTGTTTCTTTGTGGGCGCTGATAATGTCGGCTCAAAACAAATGCAACAAATACTTATTTCCCTCGGTGGGTCTGATGTGGTTCTCATGGGTAAAAATATCATGATGAGAAAAGTAATCAAAAGTTATCTAAAAAGGAGTCCAGCTGTAGAGAAAGTTTTATCACATAGTAAAGCAAATATTGGATTTGTATTCACTCGTCAAGATCTGGTTGAGGTTCGTGATAGACTTGGAAAACAAGGTACAAGCACCAGCTCGTCCTAGAGCTATTGCGCCATTGCACCTTGCTATTCCAGCTCAAAATACTAGTATCACTCCAGAAAGCACATCTTTCTTTCAAGTTCTTTCAATTCCAACAAAAATTTCTAAAGAAACTATTGGAATCGTCAAAATGTACATTTTTTAAAGCCAGGTGATAAAGTAGGAGCTTCGGAAGCTACTTTGCTCAACATATTAAATATTTCTTAATTTTCCTATGGTTGAATAGTGGAACAAGTATATGACTCTGGTACCATCTTTTCACCAGAAATATTGGATATTAAACCAGTAGATCTTAGGGACAAATTCTTGGCAGGTGTTGCAAATATTGCTGCTCTTTGTTTATTGATCAATTATCCAACTACAGCAGCCGCACCCGCTGCAGCAGCTGCTGCTCCTGCTGCTACTTCTGAAGTTTCAAGAAGGAAGAAAAGAATGAGGAATCTGAAAGTGAAGTTGGAGATATGGGTTTTGCTCTTTTCGACTAAAACACAGCTGAAAAACAATACATGTTGTTTTCTTATTATTTCAGTCCATCATTAAACGATGAAACAGAAAAAAAAAAAATCTGAAATATTTGATAGCAACAAATAGTAAATATAGTAAATAGTAAAACATATTGAGTTTATTTCTAATAACTAAAAGCTTAATTTATCATGATAACATATATTAAACCTATGTTATGGCGCCACAATAGTCACAAAAAGATACAAATACATTTAGTATATATACAATTGAAACTACAGAAAAGACCCCAAAATACATTTAAACTCTAGAACTGATTTCACGTATAATTTCGACGAAAAAATCTACAAATCGAAAACTAATGGAAACTTTTGATTTGGGAATATGTGCTTTTTTCATGACAACATGCTACCCACCCTAATCATATGTAGAGTTAATAATATTTAAATGAAAGTCTAGTCTCAATGTTTCACGATTGTATTGAAAAACATCATTGCTCTGCAACAAGAATGCTGTCTGAATATTATCAACTGATTTGCATATATTTAAGTGTTCCGAAAACTAAAAAAGTACTCAAAATTTCCTGAACGTCAGATTATTTTGAGTAACGCAAAATTTTATTAAGAAAAGGGTTTTTTGGGATAACTTGAATTCATAACTAAATAGGTACAATTTTATTTTGATAACTGTTTTTAAATGTATACAGTCTTTTCCTCCTGGATCAGATATTGTGAGAAGCAGTTCACTTCCCACTGTGTCCAAGAGGACGAATTGGTTTATTGTACCAACTTCTACCACAACTTCAGATGAAGCTGGGATTGATTGAACCATTCTGTAATGCCACTTCCAAGGGATCGAAATTGCTTCAAATACGAAGTATCAATGTTTCCAGGCTAACGAAAGCAAAGTTGAAGGGAGGTGTTTTCGTTGGACCAGATATTTAACGGCTTATGGTTGATCCAGAGCTCATCACAACCAAGACGGATGATCAAAGAGAAGAAAGTATATTTCTTCATTCCCAACTTGACTACTTTCCAGAAACTTTAGGTGATGTGAGTGAGGAGCAAGGTGAACGATTTCACCAAGATATTAACGAGATGGAAAAAAGATAGCAGTTAAGATGGCAGATTTCTGCTGGACGTTTCAGAGAGACCATCCAGGTGCTACCTACAAACGAAAATGTACCAAAAGGAGTCTCAGGGAAAAAAATGTGTTTACTGCTTACTTATGAATGTATTTCAGATGAAAAATAAGTTTTGTTGCGCAATTATATATAAAAAAATTTTCGGTCTATTTTAATCTTTTATTTTAAGATGAAAACTTGTTTAAATGAGATACCTACATTGTCAGAAAGCGTTCTATCACAAAACTAAAGTTATTTTCGGATTTAGCACACCAAAAACATCAGGATTACGTAAAAAATAAAGACAACTCCCAATTTTTTTTGCATACTTGCATTACATAATGAAGTCATCAGCCCATTATCAAGTCTTGATATTGAGCAGACCGCTCGAAACATGTTGAATTCACGTTAAAATTTCATTGTATTATTTTGCAACACATTCGTGAAACATTAAGCCAAGAGTTCAATTCAAATTATTATTTAATGATATTTCACCTAGAGGAATATTCGTTTATTTCTCATTGGTTTAATGGACTATTTTATTCATAAATCTTACTCTAAAGTATTTTTTATGTACTGTTAATTAGATTCAACGAAATAGTTAATATAATAATCATATATAGTATATTATTATCAGCTTACTATTGATTGGCTTATAATAATATATTTGTGGAGGAGTGGAAGAATGAGTTGTCAAACTCCTACCATTTGTAAGAAATGAAGATTACTACTGCTATTATTTTTAGCTAATAATAATAGGCTTAAGTAAAGAGTATTATCAATGTTTAGAATGAATGTTCTTCATTCTGAATGATGTTTTTTCACTGAGAACTATTCTTTTTCAGGTTTAATATTTCTTGTTTTTAGAAGAAAATGTAAGTTAAAATATGACTATCTTTCGAATATCATTAGATGAATGTATGCATATATATATATATATATATATATATATATATATATATATATATATATATATATATATATATATATATATATATATATATATATATATATATATATATATATATATATATATGCATACTGAGGCTCTTAATCGAAATATTTCAAATAAAACTCTCAGGAAGCTGTCTACACAAATGTTGTCAACGAGAACGAACCTTAATATTCACTTTCGACAGTGAATATTAAGTGCACTTCGAAAAAATCATCGATCTTGTTGAATGATAATAGGATACAATTGTTACATCGTTATTATGAATCATTAGTTCGTATTTAATCAATCAATCAAGAATCGATAACTTTCAAAACGTCCACAGGTTCTAGATAAGAATGAGGAACACTCACATGAGCTCCCTCTAAAGACGAATAAACTCTCCCTAGCGCTCTATGGTTAGGAATCTAGAGCGCTCTATGAGTAGGAATGTAGAACGCTAGGGAGAGTTTATTCGTCTTTTTTTCTAAAGAGGGAGCTCACGTGAATTTTCACTGAGAACTATTCCCCTCATTCTGGTATAGGACCAATGATAATTTTGAAAAATTGAAAAGAATCATTGATTCTTGCTGGATTTGTTAAATACAGACTGATGATTTATAATAATGATGAAGCAATTGTATCCTATTATCATTCAACAAGATCGATGATTTTTTCGAAACGCTCCTAATATTCACTGTCGAAAGTGATGACATTTGTGTAGACAGCTTCATCAGAGTTTTATTTGAAATATTCCGATATTTCGATTAAGGGTCTCAATATTTACTAATATGAATGATTTGTGAATATTGAAACTTGCTACTGTTGTCATGAGTAGGAATCTTGAACGCTAGGGAAAGTTTATACCTCTTTCCTGCGATAGAGGTAGCTCACGTGAATATTTCACTAAAAAAAATTTCCCTCAATTTGTTATAGGAGCTATGAGTGTTTTGAAAGTTATCGATTCTTGATTGAAATATTAAATATGGACTGATGATTAATAATAATGAAGAAACAATTGTATCCTATTACTATTCAATAAGATCGATGAATTTTTCGAAACGCTCTTAATATTCACTGTCGAAAGTGATGTTATTTGTGTAGACAGCTTCCTGAGAATTTTATTTGAAATATTTCGATTAAGAGTCTCAGTCTATATATATATATATATATATATATATATATATATATATATATATATATATATATATATATATATATATATATATATATATATATATATATATATATATATATATGTCTATATAAATTAAAAACAAGGTTTGTCAGGCTGAAAATGAAGTTAAGAGTTTACGGTATTTACCTGAGATTTACGTTGTTTGTTTATTTGTAACAGCCGTTTACATATGTTTCAAGCTTATTGGCTCTCATCAGAACGGCGTAGTTCAAGTTAACCAAAAATGATGTAGATTCCTCACGTGGAATTTTGTGTTGTTTTGTTCTGTGTTTTTCCTTTTTAATCAACTTTCAAGTGTGTAACATCTAATAACTTGAACTACGCCGTTCTGATGAGAGCCAATAAGCTTGAAACATATGTAAACGGCTGTTACAAATAAACAAACAACGTAAATCTCAGGTAAATACCGTAAACTCTTATGTCTATATATAATATATATATATACATATATATATATATATATATATATATATATATATATATATATATATATATATATATATATATATATATATATATATATATATATATATATATATATATATATATATATATATATATATATATATATATATATATATATATATATATATATATATATATATATATATATATATATATATATTTATATTGAATAAATACTGCAGAGGGTATATTTATATTTTGAGATGTAAATGGTCAGAAGCAATTTTGGTCCTTTCCAAGAAAAGGATGGTAAGAAAGTCATTGTCCCAAGTCTAGGAATTGATGTAATTGTTAAGGGGGAGGGGATGGTCAATTTTCTTATTGATTCAAAGAGTTGAATATTTTCGATAGGCAATTCAGTGGGCTATCTGTTTACAAGAAGATAAGAATTCAGTGTGGCTTTGCAAGAATTATAAGTTCTTATTTGTTCTTAATGAATTTTGTGCAATCTGAAACTACTATAATGGATAATATCAAATCAACAGTGAAGATTGTAAGTAAAAATATTTTTGATATATTCTCATAGTTCATTTGATAATTTTATAAATACTGAAAGAAACATTTACCTATAATAAAAGGTATAATTTACTTATACTAAACAATCATTTTTTTCAAGGGATTTTATTTTGTAAGAACGTAATTTATACATTAAATGCATTGAATAAATAAAACTTAAAATACTTAAACATCTTTCACTTGAATAACTGCAAACAATATAGAAAGCACTCAACCTACAACATGAAATGTTAGGTTATGTTGAGTTTCTTAATATATCTGGCCTTTTCAGGAATTAAAACATAACCGCTAACAATAGAGCTGACAATTATATTATATATAATCATGTAAAATAATGAGTTTGAAATTTTTTCTTAATTTGAATGTTCCAAATTGATTGAAATGATTTAAAATATAGTTTTGATATCTATTCTTTGTTTATATACTTATATTTATAGCTTAACATATAATCTATAGATGATTATATATGCAATTGACATTGATTCGATACTTTGTTTATTCCATTAACGTTTCGATTTCAATGTCAACTTCATCAAAATGCTGAAAAGGGGTATGGAAACGTGGATCCCATTTGAGTGTTAGATAAAGTTTTGAGTTTGTATCTTAGCTTATCAATATTTGAGGTCATTAAAGAGTCAACATTGCTCTGAATCCAAAATATGATTGCTGGATATTGTTTCTAGAAATAATATCATCGTAGCATTCACACCTTCACAAAAAATATCTCTAATGTTGAAAGATACACCGAACACGCGATCTGGACTTTATAAAATGTTGTAAAGAGTGCGAGCAGATACGTAGAGCAAACAGTCAGAAATTTTTTGCAAGATTTAAAGAACATCAACACTCCTTAGGGCTAAACAAAGAGAATTCGAATTTTGTCAAAAATTTTCTAGGCTCAGGACATATTTAGTAGGTGCAGAGAATTCAAATATATTACATACAGCTTCAAAAATCGAAAACTAGTTTTTTTAGAATCTATAGAAATTTTTAAACATAATAAAAATTGAATCGCCAATTTATTGAATGATCAAGAGTAGATATAAGGATAGATATAAGGATTTTAAAACTCTATGAAGCTTTATGAAGAAGAAAAACCGTGTCGTGAGATATACTGAAAAGGATAATAATGCAAACTCTATTGCTGGTCAACTCGGTATCTAAATTCTACATTACAAAACTGCCCACGCAATATAATAAATATAGTGCTAAAAGACAAAATGTATTTTTCTCATTAAGATTTTTGTTATACCTAATAGTTAATTACCTGAATATTTTCAATCATTGTTGCAAAAACTGTTTGTAATGTATTGGTAATGATTATATAATGAAGTTGGATGAGAAATTTATAGACTTCGGAAGGTTTTTCTACTGAAATATTTCTAAGAGTTGAAAGATTATAATCTGTTTCAAAGAAATGATGACTATTACACCAACTGAACATTTTTTGTTATAACTAATTGAAATCTAAATTTTAAATCTTTCAGAATCCTGATGAAGGTATAAATTCATATCGATACATCGATGGAATAAACAAAGAAACCAATCAGTGTCATTTCAGTGTCAATCTTCCTCATTAATATTGGTGATAATTAAATAGCAATAATGTTAATTTCATTGAAGTTTGAGGATATTTTAGAGCTGAACACTGCTTTCTCAATTTGATTGACAACACGGTGGTCCAGAATATATCCAAAAATAAAAAAACAAATTGAAAATAAAAAAATAAATGAATAAAATAAATGCTTATTTTCAAATATTGTCAAAAGTTTCCTCGAAAGGATTTTCTGGAATGTTGGCAAAAATGTATTTTTTTATGACTTATTCTCAAATTTTGCAATTTACGCGATATGTTTCACGAAAATTTAATTTTCAATTTCATGTATTCCAGGCACGAAAAAGTGGTACCAAGGTACTAGCAAGCATATTAAGAAGATCACGGAGAAGTCTGAATAGATTTCGCTACGAAAGAAATGATGATAATTTTTCTACAGACCTTTCAGAAAATAATATTGGTATTGTCGAAGAAGCGAATAAAGATGAGCAGGTTCCTCATTTAAATGCATGCGAAAGCAATGAAAATATCCACAAATGTAACTATAACGTCAGAAAGATCCAAGATAAAGATGAAAAAATATATAACTCGTGTGAAACTGTTGAAATATCGAAATGCGACAAAACGGTTGTAACTGACGTTGAATCAGAGCCGACGTCTTCTAAAACTAAAACTCAGGTTACACTTGACAGCTATTTTTGCGTTTCTGGAACATCTAATTCTAAACGGAACAACGAACAGAAACACTCATCAATAAAAAACCTAAGAAAATATGGTGCAAAAAAATTATTCGTAAAGAATATTTACCAAGCCTTGGAAGAAGAAATGCCAAGAATTAACAACGATATTCGCCATAATATCATCCAGAAAAAAATTGTAGTATCTATGGATGACCCATGTAAAAGTCGACGTTCACCTTTGACAACCCCAATTTGTAAAACGTCCAGTGGAAATGGATCATCTAAGGATAAAAGTGTTATAAAGACTGATTCAGAAATGAAAAACTCAGTGGAATGGACTATAGTTGAAAACGATTCAGCTATATCTTCACAGTCATGTGGGTCTACCGAACAATTAGACATAAGTTTTTCATCATCATATGGATCTAACGAATCGATATCGGACCTTTTATCTGACTCCGACGATGGAGAAGTGTCAAAAACTGTTGACGAAACAGAGACTGTAAGTAATTTAGAAAATTTCTGTTTAGTTTAATTAGGTTCTTGAAATATAGAAATTCAAGTATTATTAATTTTCATTTATTTTATACAGCATTTTGCAATCTTCGTCTTCCTGAGACGAAAATGCAGGGAACATTTCTCCAACATGAATAAAATATCCAAGAAATTGAGAATATTGAGGGGCAGAGAAGTCAAGGACGTTGTTGAGGATCTTCTTCAGACTGAAAGAGAACTTCTGATTTCAAGTAAGCAAGTACATTAATATACATTGTTTTATTAACATGCGAATAGATAGAAACGCTGGCGATCTCGATTTATATAAACACACACATTCATCATATAATATATATATATATATATATATATATATATATATATATATATATATATATATATATATATATATATATATATATATATATATATATATATATATATATACATGAAAATATTTTGGGTTATGGGCAAAAAAGGGGGTCCACTATAAATAGATTTTAACCAATTTGTTTTCCTAGTCTGTTTTTCGACTGTGTTTACAGTCTTCATCAGGACTCTGAAAAACAGATGTCCACACAAATATCATGATACAATTTTGTTTAACAACTTACGGCTAACTAGGTAAAAAAGGTTATGGCCAATACCATCAGGAAGTCATACAGGAATGTGTGACTTAAAATGTATGTGATATTGAACAGGAAACTGGAATATTAAGGTTAAATGTGAGCTTTTCAAAATTATAAATATTATTAAGAACAGCGCTGCTTTGGTTGAAAATTCAATCAAAACAGCGATAGATAAATATTTGAGCAAATATTACAGGAGCACAGAAACAATCGTCACTGAAAAAAGGCACAGAGGCGAGAGACTAAATCACAGTAAGAACAAAAGTCATACTGAGCACGTAACAGTCTATTAAAATTGTGGGCTGTCTGCGAGGATTAATTAAAATGATCCGAAAGTAAATAACTATAAAAGCAGCTAAGCCTGGAAACGTCCTTCTTCTTATTAATGCTGTTGCTGTTATTGATGTGGACCATTTCCAAAACATTTCCTTTTCCGGTAACAACTAGCTACATCCAGTATTCCAACTTTCGCTAAGTCAAAACGTTGTCCCTATTTTGCAGAGTGTAGTTTTTTAGTTTTTATAATTTTTGAAAAGTTTACATTTAACATTCATATTTAGTTTCAGGTGCAATATCACATATATTTTAAGTCACACATTCCTGTTTGATGGTATTGGCCATAACGTTTTTCACCTAGTTAGTCGTAAGTTGTTAAACAAAATTGTTTCATGATATTTGTGTAAACATCTGTTTTTCAGAGTCCTGATGAAGACTGTAAACACAGTCGAAATATAGACCAAGCAAACAAATTAGTTAAAATCTATTTATAGTGGCCCCCTTTTTTTTGCATATAACCCATAATATTTTTATTTAAATTACAAGGCAATACTCCTTTTATCATTGTATATATACATATATATATATATATATATATATATATATATATATATATATATATATATATATATATATATATATATATATATATATACAAAAGATTCACTTTTGGAGGTCGGATTTGGAATTTGACCGATAAGGCAGGTGGGCATTCTTAGACATCTAGAGACAATGTCCTGCGATGTTTGAAGAGAATTTACACAAAGTCTCTACGTAATCTCACTGTTCACGTGATCTAGTCGAAAAAAGCAATCTATAATGCTCGGAAGAGTTTATGTCGTTTCTTCGATAGAGGGAGCTCACGTGATGAGTTCACGAATTAATGTTCTCCTTGCTTTGAAGATGGGACCTGGGTGAGATAGAAACATCATCAAAACTTGATTGTTTAAATGTATATCACAGATGATTCCTAATAGGGATTCACAATTGTATAGTATTTCCAATCAACAACTTCGATGATTTTTTGAAACGCACTCAATATTTACTCTATAAAGTGATAAATTTTGTTTTCGTTGACACAAAATTTTGCAGTCAACTCCCTGTTTTATTTGAAATATTTCGATTGAGAGTCTCAGTATTATATATATATATATATATATATATATATATTTATATATATATATATATATAATATATATTATATATATATATATATATATATAAATATATATATATATATAATATATATATATATATATATATATATATATATATATATATATATATATATATATTATATATAATATATATATATATATATATATATATATATATATATATATATATATATATATATATATATATATATATATATATATATATATATATATATATATATATATATATTAATAAGTTTTTTAATCTGATATCCATTCATTCTTTCCTTAATATTGTGTTCTCTCTGCTTTTTCTCATGAACAACTATCGTTGAAGAATATTCTTAAGAAGATCTCTTAAGAATATATTGACAGCCAAAATCATAAATTCAGTAAATCAAATCATTATTTAATTTATACAACGAAAAGTTTGTTATTATGAGATGTTTTTCCACAATTTTCAGTCATTGACGTTTGAAATCTAGTCAGTAAAATTTAGAGTTTCACGAACGATACTGACTCATTGAAACGATATATATATATATATATATATATATATATATATATATATATATATATATATATATATATATATGGAATGATGGATTTCTTTTGTTAGCCAACAATAAACGTTTATTGCTGTATCTATTTCGGATGTTTGCGACTGTTAAGTATATACTTAACTCTTAAGTAATAAGTATATACTCAAGCTTTTTGGTTACTCAATAATTGCGGCAGTTGAACATGTCTAACTCAGACGTTTCCTTATTTCTACTAAGAACAGAATATCTGATTTATTTCAATTTCTCAAGGTGTGATAAATCCTTGAGATTTTAGTTGGAAATGAAAGCTATGGCTGGCAATTTATTATGGTTAAAACATCACCATTTGTTATAATTTCAGTCCAACGTATCTTCAGCATGTTTATTTTCCAATAGAGATTACGGTTATGAGCTGAACTGTCATTGTGATGACATTTCTGTTCATAATTCTGCTGTTACAGAGGTGTGATGAAAGTTGCATGTAGAGTGGATCTAAAATAAATATATTTTTCAACTCTCGCTACTTCATTATTGAAAATCAGTTATGTATATGACATTTCGTTTCAGGTGAAAACTACATCAGTTGTATTTCGAATATAACGAATTGCAATTACGATTTAGACGAAACCGTTTATGAACAATCTGCAACTGTTACAATATCAGATATACTGATTCCCATGAAAAGAAGGCTCAAAAATTATTCCGAAACTTACTATGTTTGTATTGCCCGATCTGAAAAGACAACCCTTACAACAAAATGTATAACACCCCAAAAATTAAACGGTAAGCTTTGTCTAGTTTTCGAAGAGGACCTGGTATTTGAGAAGCTTACTAAAAATTTTAGCATACAAATTAGTATTTATGAATTAAGCTTCAGTGAAAAAAGAAGACTATTCAGGGTAAGTTCGAAACACCAAAAGTTTTTTGACAATTTGTTTTGATTCCTGTCGTTCACTTTCAAATATTTTATTCGAATTTCTTCTTCTCCAAATTACTTTGCTAAATCGAAATAGACTTTGGTGACACAAAATTATGTTAATATAGTATTTACAATATGTACCCTTTAATGATAATTAAAGAATAAACGACTCTGGATGAAAACTCATTGCTGGGTATTGAGAGAATTTTAAGATTAAGGCCAGCTTACTCCAATAAACGTAATTTTTTTCAATATATTTTAATTATAGTACAAAACATGTCGGGTAATCAATTTATTAACATATGAAAGCACATATATGAAATTACTCGAAAAAAAAATTTTTCATTGTTTTTAACTTTTTTAAATGATAATGAATATTTCTGGTTCTGCTTGAGGCCATAGCCAGACATCTAAAGAGTAAAATGCCGTTTGGTTCATATCGATAAGTGCAGTACTTTTGAAATGAGAGTGTAATTCATGCGAAAAAACGTGGTTCGGAGAAAAATCAGTTCAAAGTTTTTATTCGTGAAAAATCTTGAAAAAAGTGAATTTATCACATATCCATTCCAGCTTCATAAACAACTCCTTCCTGGTCTTCGTAAGCATGATTCTAAAAAATTCTTGGATTTCTCAAACTAGTTCAACAAAATAACAAGACAATAACAATAAAACAAAGAACAAAACAATAAGACGACCTGAAGGCATGCAGCAACTGCCGCAACCGAAGGCGTTCGAGCAACCAGATTTACTGCAGCGCTCCCTAATCTTTTATACCTGCTACTCGGTTTTGCTGATCTTCGGGATTAATTCTATACTATTTCTACGAGTACATAGTAGCAATTTATGAAAAAAAAATTTCGATTTTTTCAAAATTGTTTGGAGTAAGCTGGCCTTAAGGTTTTTTATTTGAAGATACAATTGAAATATTTGCAAATTTCATTACAGAGAGGAACACAGACTAGGCCTGTCAACTGTTACCGCTTCAAAGCCCTCGTATCAAATCCAAAAGGAAAACACGGTATTCTACATTCGGCCTTCAAGCAATGTGGAGCATTTCAAATATCTTTGAAAAACATCGAACAAAACATTGTTTATAATACTTTTCCATCGTTATCTCTTGGCAGACAAGCAGAAATTTCAAAAATGATATCCAATTTATTCATTAACAGCACTAAGAAAGGTTATATCAATTTTGGGCAGAGGCATGCAAAAGATGATATTATAATCTGGAACGTCAAATATGTTTGCTTGGAAAATTCCGTACTCAAAATCTTCAATCCTTCGAAAGATTTGGATTTGAATGAAAAACCGCTCGTACAAATTGACCTCCAAAAAGTGTCATCTGAACTGATAACACATACCTGTCATTTGAAATATTGTATTCAATTAGATTTGATTTGTGAGGATCCTGAATTCCAATTCAAATTCAACTATTCCTACTTTTTGAGGGCCAACACACGGTCTGACTTTGAATGTTGGTTCAAAGAAATAAATCACGTTTTGAGTACTCTTCAACAATGGAATATGTTGGAATATATTGATAAATTTTGAGTGAATATATACAATTACCAGTATGAATGTTGTATATAATTATTGAATATTTTAATGTTATTGGGAGACGGTCTTTGGGAAATTAAAACTCCTACGTTCTCAATATCACTATATTTCGTCACTATATACAACATAATGACTTCATCAGGATTACACTAAAATGAGATGAAATTTCGACAATCTTAAGATAAAAGGAACACGTCTAAAAGTTCACAGATGAAAGAACGCTGCAAGATGGACTGACCATAGAGTGGACACAGCATTCTCAGAGATAATGAGGTGACTAGTCACACTAGTATACAGAATTTTATCTCATCTAGTTGTTCACCTGAGTTATTTTGAATTCTCTTTATAATCTTACAATGAATGTTACAGAGTTGTCTATTATCCGACAATCATTAACCATACAATCATTATCATCATAATCTATACAATATATCATAAATAAATCATAACTATTCAATATATGTGATAATATTGTAGTAATAATACTTAAATCGTATATTCCACAACCCAGTAACATTTATTGTAAGTTCATGAAGAGTATTTAGAATAACTGCGTTAAAAAGTTTATTTAAAATTCTGTAAATTTTATATGATAGTGCTACTAGCCACCTCATGTTCACTTAGTCTTGCGAAGCCAACTCTATGTTCACGTCTATGTTACAATATCCAAAACTTTCCTTCTGTGAGTTCTGTAATGTGTTCTTTTCATATTTTAGATTGATGAAAATTTATTTCATTTTAGTGTACATGAAGTCGCAAAGTTGTATATAGTGTCGAAATAATTTAATAACGAGTATTTAAAGGTGTTAATTTTCCTACAGACCGCCTACCGATAACCTTTCAGATTATATATATATATATATATATATATATATATATATATATATATATATATATATATATATATATATATATAAATAACTTTATGTGATATTACTGATCCAATAATTTACTTTTAGTGACCCATTGCATTCCTTTGCAGTTTCAAAAAATTATGATCTCGTTAATGAATAACATAGAACTACGAGTTTTTCACATTTTATTTAATGTTCAAGATGTTTCATTTCTAGATATATGATATTTATTAGATGTTTTTTTCAAATGGACGTATATTGTATTTACAAATTTTTTGAAACAGTAGGTACAATAAAGTGTTACAAAATAGTTATATGATGGTTTAGTTAATAATAATAGAATGGATAGTAGAAACACAAAATCGTTGAAGTAAAGTAGCTAGAGAACATGAGCTGGACCAACTGTATTGTTTTAATTTCAACATATTTTCTATTACTTATACTTTTACTTATCCTAATTTATCAGATACAAATAACTGAATTGTTTTAATATTTATTTTGACTATTGTCGGCAAGCTAATGTACTTTTTAACAAATAAGCTGACAGAAAAAAATTGCTTTTTGTGAAAATTGTCTAATAAAATTATATCTCTTCAATTTATATTATAAGCAGGTTCAGTTTAAGTAAGCACAGTGATAGATATTTTACTACAGCTCGTTTTGAAATATCTTAAAAAATGACATAAGATTCTCCTGTGATGTTTCATTATTTAGAGCCATGTAAAATAGTCACAAAAAATAAAGAAATATATAAAAATGATTTTTTTGTTTATTTTAATCACACATTCGTGTGCAGAAATCAACATATATATATATATATATATATATATATATATATATATATATATATATATATATATATATATATATATATATATATATAATATACCTGTGTAAATTATTTTTTAAGCTGGGAAGGTATAACATGATTTCAGTTTTATTGGGACATGTGAAAATCAAAAAAATAATAATAATAATCCTTAAAAAATCAAAATGTTTTTCTCATGGAATCACGCTTTGATTTTATACGAGTATTCTTTTTCGTTAATGCCTTTTTAGCGAATAAAATGATAACGTAAGATGGTCGCTATGCAAATAATTTACGGGATTTAAGTCTGGATAAAAAAAAGCTGTAATGGTACACCTCGACCAAAATTTGTTTCGAACTACAAATTTTTTTCAATGAGAATGACCATATTTGTTGTCCTTCTTTCAAGATATTCTAATTACCTCCATTTAAATCCTTGAAAATATAATTTTATGAAGGGAAATATTCAGATTATATGAATACAGCCGTTGAGACAGCGGAAATTAACTATTGGTTCAAAATTTAAATTAAAATATTGATATTGTCTTACGGTTTTGAATTTTAAAGCATGCCTTTATATTAGAAAAAGTAAGGTTATGTGAATTGAAATGGTTAATAAAACAATGTCATATAGATTAACAAAACTTGTATTTAACAACTGTAACGGTTGTTTAATTTGTTCATCATTCGGCATTACTAATAAGTCAGGTTCTTTCTCGTTCTGATAAGGTGAGAGATCTTGGTGTAGTCTTCGATCAGAAGCTTTCCTTCGTTCCACACATCAGCCAACTTATTTTATCTGACTCGAAAATATATGCATTCGTTATACGCAATGCAAATATTTCAATAATTTATCAACATTCATAGAACTATTTAATACCCTAATCCGCAGCAAGTTGGAGTATGGCAGCATGATCTGGCATCCCATTTACACTTGCCATCAACGCCATCTTGAGGCTATTCAGAGAAGGTTCTTGAAATTCTTAGTTTGGAGGGAGGATAAAGTTTATCCACAGAGAGGAGTCAATCATAACGAGTTATTGAGTCGATTCATTTTAATCTCATTGCAGACCAGGAGATAAACTTTATCACTCAAATTTTTGTAAAAATTACTGCACAACAGTATTGATTGTCCTTCTCCCTTGTCCCCTTTGGAATTCCGTGTTCCTAGGTAAAATTCTCGTACTACAGAATTATTCCACCTAGAGTCTCCAAGGACTAACTCGCTAATAAAATCCCCCATTTGGTTTATGGAGTCTACATTTAATAGAGTTGCCAATAATTATGACATTCACTTTGATTCCATAGAAGTTATTATTAGGAGTTATGTGAACAAAAGAAATTAACTAAATGAATTGATTTAGATTGAGTTCTTTGTAATATTTCATTAAATGCTATTAGTATTTCAGTTTTTTTAGATTAGATTGAGCTCTTTGTTTTATCTCTTTCATTTTAAGTATTTAGTTATTATTCAACATTATGTTATTATTTTAGGTAATTGGGTATTATACTTGTTGAGCATTAAGAACTTATTATTATTATTATAAGCCATCATAATGGTGAAATCACAATTGGTACGTCACAATTCTTATACGAAAGTATCAAATTTAGAAAACAGTGTTTTCTAACTGTTTTGTTTTCAAAATGACAAATTTACATTCAAAAAGTTATATTACCGATCTATTATACTTTTTAGAATTGCCTTTTTTAAATTTCAAAATTAAGTGCAATATTGAAAGAATGAATACATGAAATACTTTCCATAAACTGAAGCGAAATTTCTAAAGAATGATACTATTTCAGTTAGAGAATATAGTGAAAACTCATGTCATCATTCTGCAAAGTTAGTTAGTCATCATATCAAATATTGGCGGTAATACCAAAACTATTAAAGCTAATAAAATAATTCCGTTTATTTCAAAATATGAATTTCCAATAGATGGAAGGAATGGACGGACTTATCTAAAATCGGCGAATCTAATAGACACGCATATTCAATTCCGATACAAGAAAGATAGTTCGAAAAAATCCTTGCTCAACCTTCATTTCCCAGTGAGATACATCACTTTTTTGCAAACATTTGTTCGGTTCCGTTGTGGACAAAGGGCCCCGTGCATGTTAATGACAATTAATGGAAACAAAAACCCGAAGAATAGAGGATATTTTGCCGACAAAAACAATGAGAGATAAATACATCTAAATATCCAAGTTGGAAGCAGCTTCGGAACGCTTAGTCTCTGATTTAAATATTGTCTACATGTCTTTGCGTACCATAAGGGAATTCAAAAAAAACCCGTCTGAAAAGAAACCCATTCGATACATTATATTTAAATGTTAGACCACCGGCTAGCTGACGTCACATATCTATCAATGGTTGGGGTATTATTCCCTTCAAATATATGGGATCTTGGAAACGAACTCTATACGGCTTTATAGGTTCCACATGCCGACAAATCCCATCGAATAATAAAGAGGAAATTACAGGGTACGTCCTCAATTCTACAACTATTTCGATACAGTCGACATATATTTCGGGCAACTAATACATATTCAAGAGTATAATACAACTAGATTGAAAATGTAGTAATTTGACTAAAGAAAACATTGTTTTCTGTGTTTTACTTACTTACACATTTGTTTTACAGTTGTGGTTCTTTCTAGTCTGCTGCTTATTATCACGTGATCGTTACGATAAAAATGAACGTTCTCTAGCTTAGTTAACAAAGTTAGACTTATGACTGGCATTCAGGGGTTCAATTCTTCACATATAAAACATTTGCGCGCTTTTTCATTTGAACTTCAGATCCTCCTGAACAGACTGGTTAACACTAAACGTTTTCTGCGGTTATCTTAAAATTTCTGACTCATTTTCGAATGGGAAGAATTCTTAGTTTATTCTAGAACAGGAATGATGACAGTTTTTGAAAAAAGGGACTTATAATGTCCACAAATATATACTATTTACAATAAATAAGATATTTCTGCAGAAATTGAGAGATAAGTATGAAAAAAACGAAATCTTAAAATAGAAATTTACTTGTTCACCTAAAACGCTTGTCAGTGTCATGGCGTTGCTTGTGACGTCACGTTTGAGTAAACTAAACACTAGGTGCTAAGCTCATGCAATAATTTAATTATTTTGTGTTATTAAATATGAATTCGAAAGTGAATAAGTGTTGTGGGGTCCCCTAGTGCCTAGTGTAAGAACACATCCATAAAAACTCCTAATAAGTTATTTGTGTTTTCTTCAAAATAAAACAACACGAAACCAGTGGCTTAAAGTTGCAATGCGAGATCCAAAAGCAATATTGCCCAGTGCTCACCTTTATTTTTGTGAAGATCACTTTGATGTAAGTTTTAACATTATTTTGTAGATTCTAGTATGGTATATAATATCTGGTAATAATATTTTGTACTAGGACTAAATGTTAAAATATAACCAATCTATATAATCTGTTATATTACGTATTTTATTCAAATTTCAGTTACCAAATGTCATGGATAATTATATGGAATATAATAGCGTCATCGCCATAGGATGGCCTGAAGAACCTAAAAAAAATCAATATATAAATGAAGTGTGGAAGCATTATAAAAATAGATTTCAACATAACACATAATATAATAACATAACTCTAATTATAACCTGATACATTACATTACATACCAAATACATTATCAAAAGTATATTTTAGAGAATTATTTTGCTACTGAAATTATAATGTTTTTGATTATTATTAATATGCTTACATGGAAGTTTTAACATTTCTAAATTCTGCTGAAAAAAGTCTTTATTTGATGCCAAAAATTCTCCCAACATTATTATGTCGATTCTAGGCAAATTAGCGTTGTTTGCCTCAGTAAATTCTTGATCCATGACTCGTGTTATTTTATATTCGATTTTAATAACATTAACACTCAAATCAATGCGTATCTTTTATCCTAAGCTTCAAGTTTTATCCAATAAATACAGTATTTTAGTGTTTTTCAATTACTGTCATCATGCTTATTGTTATGAACGTTTTACCATTGAGATGGTTGGCCTATTTACGTCAGTTTGCAGAAGCTAGCGTAATGGTAAAACGTATATATATATATATATATATATATATATATATATATATATATATATATATATATATATATAGATTCGGTATTCATCTCATTTACATTCATCTCTTATTAAATTAATAATCAAAAACAATAAAACACTTTTGGTTTGTGTTTGACTGATTTAATGACGTGAAAACTGAAGCATTTTAGGTCACGTGCCGAAACTGAAAGAAAAGAAATAATATCGCGATGCCGATCAAACTGAAAATCAGTACTAATGATCTATAGCTCTTACATTTTGTGACTATTCAATTTGGTCGGGTTCGCGATATTATCACTTTAGCTTTTTATTTGAGATTCGGAAGGCGACATTAGATCTTCCAAAACGCACTCGCACAATGTATTGATAGATATGATTGAATTTGAACTTTGTGCAGCGGTAATAAAGTGCAAATTGATTCTTTGACGTTGAGGACATTAGGCACACACCTACATTGATTAGACAACAGCCCAGAACATACCGAAGGTGTTCTGGGCATGTTCTGTGGACAACAGTGAGTGCTTGTAATACAATATTTTAATTAGAAAATGTTAGTATGGGGAAAAAGAGCTGTTTTTGGGGGTTTTGACGATTTCCCAGCAATTAATGGAATTTTTCTCGCCGTAACAATCATTCTTGGACTTCAATGAACATTAAAAAAAAGAATTGGCAAAATTGGTCTAGGAGTTGTTGAGTTATGCGCTTACCAACACATTTTGCAATCCATATTTTTATGATAGATATTATATTTTTTATAATTTCGATAAGAAACATTTGTGTAATTCTTCCACGTGTTCTGAACTATGCGATATATTTTATGTTCCATCAATTTTTGTGAGAAAAGTTCACAGGATTAACAGCTCAATTTGTTGAAAATTCGATAAAAGTATACCAAGTAAATCCAGTTACAAAAATTCTTTAACTACAATAAAAATGTTCCAAAATGGCTCAGGATCAAATAACATTGTTTTTGTCATTTGCTTCTGAAGAGATTAGATTTTGGGAAAAAGATAAATTGAGTTTGTGAAAGTTTGTCATGTGAATTTTCCGGCAAATGACTGCAGATGCCGTTGGTGGAATGCATTTGATGTTTTTGAGGTTTAGGCTCAAATAATACGTTAGGTACTTGACAAACATTAACTGGATTATTAAACAAGATTCTTTTTCGAGAATATTGTTATAGCACTACTGAAACTGTACCCATATAGATCCCTGACAATTATTTCACATTGTTGAACATTATAACGTTGACATTTCTAATAGATTAAATATTTCCATGAATTTCCGACATTTTTCCGAAACTAGAAACAATAAATAAAAGTTTTCAATTTACTTTAGTTGACTGCTCTTTAATATTTGCTTTTTGCAACAGAGCATTGGATGAAAACGAAGGGCAATGATGTGTGCAAATTAGCATTTATTATGTGTATTTATAGTAGACAATTTCAACGAAAAATGTGAATGAAACCAATTTTATGAATTGAAATACAGAAGAAACTGTTAACAAATATGTAAGTAGTTGGCTTCTACATAGAATTGACAGGTACTCTATTTTCTGTGAACAATTTCATTTCGAACTCGTTGAAAACGCTTATTGAAAATTTGCTATACCTATACTTTGTTAAATATAACGCAGGTTCCTAATTTGAATTTTGATAGAACTAAACCTGTATGAGTAAAAACTACAAACGCCATGTTTCATAGAGGATTCGAGAATTCAAACCCAGATCTGTCCCATAGACAAGCCACCTTTTTAGTGAGGTTAAACCGTTTCGTAATTCCGTAACGATCTTCAAGGTTCTAGTGAGAGCTGAAGGCGTTTTTATAAGGAATAGTTCATAATTTTTGTTTCAATTTACAACTTGTTGCTTGTCAAGACGTCAAAAAATGTCATAATTGCAATATTTGGTTAATTAACTTTGTGTGCATTTCCTTCATCAATCATATCTTCGAAAAAAATATTAGAAATCACTTCGCAACTAATTTCTCAAATAAAAATCCAAATTTCTATCATAATTGATAATTTGTTTTGAGGAATAATGATTAAAAGGTTTAACTAAGCCAACGAAGACGGCATATTTCATATATTATATTTTGCAGAAATTCTTTCACGCATACTTTAAATATTTAGTACCCACATCCGTTAATTAAATGAATATTTTAATTGGAGCGTTCTCTACCTAAGTAATTGTCATTTAAGATGTATTTTAAATGAAAATGTCTAACAACGTAACCTGTTCTGTTATTAATATCTCGTTGAAGCAAATGTCCAAATGTTTATATCAATTCATCTGTCACAGCAAAGTCAGTGAAATTTACTTTTAATTGCAGGATGAATGAGAACTCATGAGCAATGAAGATATTAATTGAAAATTATAAGAAATTTGATTATGATAATTTTTGGGTTTTTCTTTAAAAATGCTTTTTTGTCTAAATTTCGAATCCGTTCGAATTTCACATAAAGAAGCGCTGAGTGTCAATAAATATGTACTTTTTCATCTCATTATCATTTTTCTGTGAATATCAACAGTTTTTTCAATTTCTTTCTTAATTGAGGATAGTTTCAGACTTTAATACTTCTTAGTACTGTATTATATAGTATGTTTATTATCATTTAATCTTGATGGCTAGTAGAACAAAAAAAAACAATAAAAAGACATTTATACATCATTCAAAATTCGGTCACGACATATTAATTCATATAATTATCTGAACAATAGGAATAATGATTACGTAATTATTATTCTTATTATATAATATTGGCCTGACTGTATATCTATTGAAAATAATATTTTAAAATTTGAAATTCTGTTCTTACATTCGAAGTTTGGAATTTTTTTTGGAAATACAGATAACTAAATTTACAACATTGTAAAATCAGAAACTTAGTACTGAATGTAAAAGGTTGAATATTTTTATTTGACTGGTCATTGACTTCATAATATTTGAAGGAGGTAGGTTGTTCATGTCTTATAAAAGTATACCTGGGTTAAGTAGTATTTTACAAATTGTTTCTTGACTTTCGTCTTAAATCCTACTTATAAATCAATATAGCTCTGGGAATTTTGTATTCAAGATTTTAAAGTATGATAATTTCAGGTAGAAGGCATATAAATATTTTATTATCCAAAGTGACTTCAGAGGTAATTTCTTCTGGCTTTCGGAACAAAGTCAACGAGAAACATCCCAGAAAATTACTTATATAAAGTTATCTGATTGATACTAATTTTAACTCGTTATAAATCTTATTTTTTCATCAACAGTGAAAAGTACAAACTTTTGATGATACTAAAATTTTTCAGTTTTATAGTCATCTATATCGATTAATAAACATCAGTCAAATTTACTTCCTATTATTGATGAACTTTCCGTTTTTTCTACACTTGTAGATATTTTTTTAAGTTTTCTTCCAATTGCGATAGCTTTATAATTTTTGTGACTTCTCGAAAAGCATTTGTGACATATGTCCATTTATGTGTCATATGTCACAAAAAGTCACACAATGTCATACGATTATAAAATCGTATTATTATATATGAAATGTTTCAAGAAAATTTTAAAGCAGATTTTGGTGAAATTAACAATTTTCATTAATTATTCTATAAATTTTCTGTTGAATAATCTGTAATGAACAGTTTAACAGTTTAACGCCGGTTCCGAACAGCCATTGGGCTGGTAATCAAGGTATATTACCCAGCATATATCATTATTGAAATTACTTAAATCATAGACAAACACAAATACCAATGCCTTCAGCGGGGCTCGAACCCGAGTTCTACCACACCATAGTCGGATGTTCGCCCGACCAAGCCAAGGAGACCATTGAACTTTGATTTGAAATATCTCTTACACTATATTTTAGGTATTTGTAGTAAATATGCTCATTCCAGCCATTATTACCAAGGACATAATCAAATTAACTGAAACAATATCAATATCATTTTATAACCATATTATTATTGTGAAATAATGCCAAACAATTTTGAAACGTTATTAGAGAAAGATTGGCTGGGGTCGCTGTGTACACCCTTTAGACATTCACAGTGCGCAGATGTAAATTTCTTGTAACAAAGAACTCCCAGTTGATCCTTGTTAACCAGCCGTCTTCTCATGCAATCAAATCTGAAAACAAAAAGCAGTTTCAAAATTTTTTCCACCTTCGGTCCAAACCGATAAAGCCGAATCTTCACCAAAACTTTGTACCATCTTCAACTGATTTACAATTAAATTGATGCTCCGTATGTTTTACTAACTATTTCGAAAAGGCAGAAGCAAGTTCGATTAATCGTTAGGTTTTTTACGACATCTGTCGGCTATTATTGGTACTCGAGGCAGCTTAATACTATTTCAATAAAATTAATTTTTACAATGAAAACTGCCCGCGTAGGCTTTTATCATACGTAATGAGCCTAAAAGCTCATCTTCTTCTGTTTTTTCATCCTTCATTAGGTGAAATCTGGAACGAATGTATTTTATACCGGCCCCTTTATGTGCAGGCATATATTTTCTGGTTGAGTTCGAATAAATGTATGCAATAATTGCGAGTATTGCTACATGATTGGAATTTCTCACTCTCTCTATAAAATTGAACTCTTATTCCAATTTTATTAAGGGTTTGATACTTTGTGGGCAAGTTGAAGCAATCAGAGTCGATGGTATTTATATTCATTAGATTTTATACTCATTTAAAGCTATATAATGACAGCGTCTTAAGAGATAACCTGTGTTACAATTTTAATTATGTCTACAATTATGGCTTAATTAAATTTCATAGGTAACTGTCTAAGATCTTTATGTCTGTATGGGTCAATGGGTTCGGTGATGATTTTGAAAATTAAATTCAGATGAAATAGGCAATTATTCAAGTATTTCTATTATATTTCGAACATACAAAATTTTGTAATTTTAATATTCATTTCAATGGTTCTGAATATGAAATGATATCTTTTTCTATGTTGGGGTCTGCCAGAGATGAAAATCGGAACAAAATTTCAATTTATAATAGAGAAACGGATAAAAATGTCTTTATTTGAAAATATGTAAGTCGTATTTCTCATATTTTTAATAAAAAGAATAACAATTACTTGAGTTGAATAAAAAAAGTAAAAAATTTACCTAAAATCCATCATTATTCAGGACGCAATAGTGCATGCTATGCAGCCTTCATATGGACGCAACATAGTTAGCATTTCATATATATATATATATATATATATATATATATATATATATATATATATATATATCTATATATATATATATATATATATATATATATATATATATATATATATATATATATATAGTTCAAAGATTCACAATTTGTGTAGACAGCTCCCTGAGAGTTTCATTTGAAATATTTCGATATTTCGATTGAGAGTCTCAGTATTTACTATATATATATATATATATATATATATATATATATATATATATATATATATATATATATATATATATATATATACGTACAATAATAATAATACTTGTATTCCCCACAGATACACATTCAATTACAAGAAATGAATAACAAATTCTACACAAATAATAATAAATAAGAAAAACTTGAAGAAAAAAACGAACAAAAGGTTATAAGCGAATATATGCAACGAAAATAAAATGAAAATAGTAATAAACAAAATACTAATGCAAATAGTAATAATAACTAAAAAAACAAACTAAAAATAAGATATTATCCATTACAAAGTCACTCGTAATCAACAGAAGTTAATGAAATGTATTTGAAGAAGTCAACGAAAATTAAATTAAATCAGTTGCAATAGTAATATGAAGTAACCAAATGAAAGAAAACCAAAATTCAAGTATTATATATTACAAAGTCATATGAAAAAGATCAAATGTAATAAACTGCAAGACCGCAAGAGTCTTGCAGCTCAATCTTGTTCTTGCGTAAGTCTTGCAAGGTGAGTCTTGGTCTTGGTCTTGATCTCACAAAATGCAAGACCAAGACTGCAAGACTGTGAGACTTTTTGGGCAACACTACAGTGAAGTGGTGATGCCTTTATCATAAGACAGATGGCGCTATGATTGTATACAATACAACTGATACTAGTCTCTGGAGGTAGAAGTAGTGGTGACATCTACTTGAATTAGGCACTACTCTTGAGCCTCTGGACGAGCGAAACAGCCCGACTTACTGTGCTCATCAGATATGGTGGTCAATAGATCGTACTTACATTCACATTCTGAGTTATGGAGGAGAGAATTGTAGTCAAGACAATTGTAGTCGTGTGACAGATTTACCAGACATACCACAATGACAGTAGATGTACTGTATTAGGATATTTATACTAATTTATACTGTACCGGGTGTCCCAATAAGAATAGCTGTCGGCCATATTTCGAGAACCATTTATAGTACAGCTTATGGAAAAACATTAACAACAAAAGTGACCTCGAGGAAAGGCTGGAAATTATTTTCAGAGTTGTAGGTGTAAGTAAGCGAGTTTTGTGATAGAAACAAGGTTATTGTCGAGTGTCAATCGGGTTTCCGAGTGCAGTACTCTTGTGAAACCGTCTAGAGTGTTAGATAAAAATGAAATAGTAATAGCAATATTTTTGGATTTACGTAGAGCTTTTGAAACTGTTAATAGGTCGTTATTATTGAAAAAAATTTGCCAAGTATGGTTTTTCTGGAACAGTGTTGCAATGGTTCAATTCATATTTACATAATAGAGCACAACATGTTTAATACGGAAACTATTCCTCCAAACCAATAATTTGTGAATACGGAGGTCCACAAGGAACAGTTTTAGGGCCATTAATGTTTAATTTATATATAAACCATATAATTACGTATGTAAAGAATTGTGAAGTTTCTATATTTCACGACATGATGTTGTATACTGCGGGCAACAATTCACAAGCATTAGCTAATAAAATTAATAATGACCTTTATAGTTTGCATACATGGCTGTGTGATAACAATCTTTCATTGAATACTGATAAATCTAAATATATTATTGTCGGAAACAAAGCAAAATTATCTAGAGTATGATATACAAACCAAAGTTAATAATGTACCATTGGAACAAGTCAGTGAAATAAAGTATTTAGGTGTTATTATCGATGAAAATTTGAGTTTTAAAAATCATTTTAGATATGTTATGAGTAAAATTTCAAGAAAAGTAAATTTTTTAACAAGGACAAGTAATTATGTTGGTGTCTTTACAAAGTATTTAGTGTATAAGTCAATAATATTACCACATATAAACTTTTGTTCAACTGTATTATACAACTCGCCTCAAAATGATATTAAAAAGTTGCAAAAGCTCAAAAATAGAGCATTTATATTAATATTGAAAACTTTTGTTCAACTGTATTCGCAACACCTCGCTTCAAAATGATATTCAAACGTTCCAAAAGCTCCAAAATAGAGCATTTCGAATTATATTGAAGTGCAATAGGTACACACCTGTATCACTTATGTTAGAAACACTAAGTTGTTTAAATATTAGACAACATATAGTATATAAAACTCTAGACTTTGTTTATAAAATAAAATATGGCAAGGTTCCTAGCTATATCTTTGACAGTGTAAAATACGTTAAAGATGTATATGGTTTAAGGTCTAGGCAATAAAATGATTTCTAACTTGATAAGTGCAGTACATCTAAATGCCTAAATAATTAATTAATCACTAATAATTTGTGCGTGGGAAATTGATTGTATTGAATAGTGTAGATCCGAACATAAAATAATGTGAGAAACTTAATGAATTCAAAATTTCTTGTATCATTTTGTAAAAAACAATATCCAGGGTGCAATATGTTGTTTGATGTCGTGTATATAACTTGGCTTTTTTTTGTAAAGTGTATTAGCTGTGCTAAATACACTTTACTACTACTAATTAGAGCCTTATTTTGACCTGAATAATAATATTTTTGGGAATGAAGTAATAATAGTTTGTTCACGTTTTTCGCATTAAATTTGAATACTTTAGCATTGGCCTCTCTTAGAATATGAACAGAGCTGCAAATGAATCGAAACTCAGCATATGTGTACACAGTTTTAAACTCGCTCAAGCAAGCGCCACCACAATCTCATAAATCTCTGAAATCTAAAACGGCTTACGCTGTATATGTAAATGGCAAAGCTCTAAATTCGTCCCATAAAATCGTACTGCGAAAGCCATAAGTTTCGATTCGGGCGTCGGCTAACAGATATATAAGAGTTGTGCGTGTCTATCCGGAGATATAAAACAGGTAGCCTACACAGGCCGGGCCCTAAAAGAGGCTATCAAAGTGGCACAGAAAGACGGACCGCCCGACATCATTCCCCGCCAGATAACATGCAAGAGATGTTAATTAAGAAATGAAGCTACTGGACGCCTAATGAGACTTGGAGGACAAATTAAAAAAGGACCGGTCCGAAAAGTGGTTGGGTTATGTCTAAATCAAATGGCCAGTTGAGATGTGCAGGTTGAACCACCTCAACCAATTCAATATCCCATAGACAAATTTCACTAACGAAAACTAAGAGCGTCAAGATATGATAAATCTCGTGAGAAAAGGGATGAAATTCCTCGATCTGCTTCTGAATAGAGTAGAAATTGATTCGAAAACAGCAATGTTGTCAAATAGGTGAATATTTTGAATAGTAGGTATTGGCATTTACATGGTCAAATGAATTGGCATGATGACACTAATAAAAAATCACAAAAATACTATATTTATTGGATAAAACTTGAAGCTTAGGATATAAAACACGCATTGTTTTTTTATTAAGAGTGTGATTAATATTCATTTTTATAAATAAAACTACAAAATAAGGCAATCCTCCATGATATCTTGAACACCAATCAGAGTGCATGACGTCATCTTTGAGTAAACACGCCACGCACCAACGTCACATCTCGTATTGTTAACCTCCACTATGACTGTGTTTTTATTTGTTAATTGTATTATTAAATTCCACTATTTGAGTGTGAATGTTATTAAAATTTGGGTGGCTTTACTTCGAAACTAATATGCCATGTATACTTGGATTGATTTATCCATTGTCTTATTTGCATTTTCTTGTGAACATTGTTTATGGATGCTTCTGAAGCTGAAGAAGACAAAAAATGATATTTATAAAATATTACCTTTAAATACTTATTTTTAAAAAAACTACAAAGATTTCAAAGGATTAATGAGTGGAATAAATTTGTATTAGAAATAAGTACCTATCTGAACTGACATTCTTCTTCTGTGATATTACAGCAATATTGTATACTCTTGATAATGGGTTAACCAACCGAAACATATGTAGAGTTTTTAATGTATTCAGTGAAACTTAAGTGAAGTGTGTTAATTTTTAATTTATAGTTTTCAATACTTATAGCTATTTTCACAGAACATACCAGGTATGTTCTATAACTAACTTGGAATGAAGACCATAGAATATCAACAAAAAAAAGGTATCGTATACCTGAAATGAACACAGAAAATCAATTTCTTAAGTCAGGTATACCAACTAAATGTAGGAAAAGATACAAATAATATTCAACTAAGACTTCTAAGAAGCAATAAAGGAAAGTTAAAATTTTTGAACATGAAACATAAAATTGAAAGTAAATTAACTAAAACCTAGGTAATCAATCTGATCTGCTACCTGGAATATTGTTATTGAACATATTAAGTAGAGGGCTAGTGTTAATCTCTAACTGGCTATTAAGTAAAAGTCCAGAATTTTTGAATTTTTCAATATGTAATGATACTAGAAGGTTTAGCTTGGAACCTTTATTCTCTCTATTTAATATTTCAAACTCTGAACTAAATATATGACTTTCCTCTACTAAATGGTTAGCATAATGGGAATCTGTTTTCTGTTTCTCAAAAATACGTTTATGTTCCGATAATCTAATTTGGAAATTTCTGAAAGTTCTTCCTATATAAAATTTTTCACAACTACCATATTTAATTTTGTATACCCCACATATTTGATTTTTATTAATTTTTGATTTATTATTTTTGATTATGTTACCAATATTATTAGTGGTCCGAAAAGAAATATTAATCTTATAGCTTGCTAAAAGTGATTTTAATTTTAAACTAGGTGTCCCCATATATGTTAAAACCCTAAATATTGACTTTTCTTTAATAAGAGGATAAACTTCTGAAACCGCTCTTTTGAATAGTTTTTTGTTTATTAAATTGTTTATTATTTCTGGTTTGTATTCATTGTTTGAGGCTATTTGCATAATTAAGCTTTTTTCTGTTAAAATCACCCTTCGAAAGAGGCAGGTTAACAAGTCTATGGACCATACTATTGAATGATGACATTTTTTGTTGTATGGAGTGAACCGCACTATTATGAATTACTGTATCCGTATGTGATGGTTTGTGATAAATAGAGAACGAATGTTTATTATCTAATTTTTTAATTGTTAGGTCTAAGAAATTAATTGAGTTGTCAAGTTTTTCTTCTAATGTGAATTTTATTTTGGGGTGTATTGAGTTAATGAAATTTTGAAAAGAATGAAGTTGTCTTTTCGAACCTGTAAAGCAACAAATAATATCGTCAACATATCTGAACCAACATAGAAAACGTTAGCTCAACGGATGGTCGTGGATAGTATGCTCTAAATTGTCCATGAATATCTCAGCACATAAGGGACTAAGCGGATTTTCCATTATCAAACCTTCAGTACTGCTAAAAATCTTAACGTTAAAAGAAAATAGTTTTGTTCTAGACATAATTTCCAAAAGCGAAAGAATGTCTGACTTCATTATTGGATCTACAAAGTTATTATTGAGTGACTTTTCTATCAATTTTAATACATCGTTCGGTGGCACACTTGGTAACAGATTAACGACATCCCAAGACAATAATTTTGAATTTGCTGATAAAATTACATCTTTAATATTGCGAACCAATTCGTACGAGTTTTTAATAGTGTATTTAGGTATGAAATTACAATTTTTTCAATAACATCAATTAAAAAATGTGACAAAAAATACTTTGGGGCGTTAATATAACGGGTGTTTTTTTAGAGGTATAGAACTTTAAGTTGGCATTACTGTTGTAAATGGCGACCGATTTAACAGTTGAGAAGTGATTTATTCTCAGTTTGGTTTGGCAATTCATCATGAATAGACTCACGCCTGAACAACGCTCGCAAATAGTGCAATTTTATTTCGAAAATAATGGTTCTGTGCGGAATACGTATCGCGCACTACGTCCATTTCCATTTAGCGCACTTCTGGTTGAATGGCTACGTCAACAAACAAAACTGCCGCATTTGGAGTGAAGATAATCCTCAAGTGTATGTCAAAACACCGTTACATCCAGAAAAACTGACTGTTTGGTACGCTTTATGGGCTGGTGGAATCATTGGTCCGTACTTCTTCAAAAACGATGATGGCCAGAACGTTACAGTCAATGGTGATCGGTATAGAGCCATGATTACTAACTTTTTCATTCCTGAATTGAACAACCATGATGTCCAGGAGATGTGGTTTCAACAAGACGGCGCAACATGTCACACAGCTCGTGCCACAATCGATTTATTGAAAGACACGTTTGGTGACCGCCTAATTTCACGTTTTGGACCTGTGAATTGGCGTCCAAGATCTTGTGATTTAACACCGCTAGACTACTTTCTGTGGGGCTATGTGAAGTCATTGGTCTATGCGGGTAAGCCACAAACGCTTGACCATTTGGAAGACCATATTCGCCGTGTTATTGCCGATATACGGCCACAAATGTTGGAAAAAGTCATCGAAAATTGGACGTCCAGATTGGACTACATCCGAGCCAGCCGTGGCGGTCATATGCCAGAAATCGTATTTAAGATATAATGCCACAAGATTATCTTTCGAATAAAAAAAATTCTTGTCAATCGAATAATACATCGTTGTTTTATTGCAATTTAAAGTTCTATACCTCTAAAAAAACACCCTCTATATCTACTTACTTGCTTTGAGAAAGCTAAATGTTAGCCTAACAGTTTAGAATGTCACCATGTAAATAATACTTCAAAATAGACGACTGACTGTATTTTATAATGTTCGAAATGAACTGAAAATGAGTTTTTGAGAAATGAGAAGCAAATTTCGGAATCACGCTACAAATACCTCTATTTCTCAAATGTTTGTGCTGGCACTATAGGGCGCTACGCGCTTCGTGCATAAATTATATAGAATAAAGAGGGGGTGAGTGATGATTATACCGAGAATCTATAACATTTTATAGTTAATAAATTACTACTAGAAAATCCCATATAGCGGCAATAAATACGTACCACTGCGAGACCGATGATCATAAAAGCTATTCTAAGGAGCAAACCATTCAAAATAACCAATAGCTCATTAATATGTTCCCACATTACCATTAACCTGTACCTGGGATATGAATACAAGAACATTTTTTAAGGCCAATATTGAAACATAATGTAGCTGTCGGCTGGCAACCTTGTTTATGCGTGAAATATTATCTCAAATTGAATCTGTAGATCGCGGTTACAGCAGCATTTGCTGAAGAATTATACTCACTTGGCCAGTGTTGTCTAGACTTCAATAAAAACAGACGCTTCGAATTACCTTCGGAGTTGATTGCGTTTGTTTTTGTTATTTTGCTAAACGAAAAATCGTTAAAGGATAATAATCTTCTCTTCGTGTTATCAGTCATGATTATATGAGCATTTTGCAGATGGCGTTGAACTAATGGATTGTGTTTAACGCCATCTAACGTATTAGATGTAGTAGCTCTGAAATTTGCAAAATCCAGGCATTTTATATATTTGTATTAGATCAATTCAATTTTTAATTATTTTATTTCGACTCATTTAAAATTGACGCAATTTCTTGACATGAAATCAATGAGAACAAATATTGTTCCATTGTCTCACTGTAAGGTTCAGACATAAGTTGGCTATTCCTCACTTTTATAAAATCTTAATTAAAACAGCTAATTGTTCATCTTACTAAACTATATAATGCATATTTAGAACACCAACATTTTCGAATCAATGGAAAAACGCGATTATACTTCCGTTTAAAAAAAAGGGAAAAATCCAACACTTCCTCAAAATTATAGACCAATAAGCCTGTTGAACACAATGTCGAAAGTCTTCAAAAAATTATTCAAAATCGATTGAAAAAATTCGAAAAACAAAGTAAGTTTGAAATTATTCCAGAACAATTCGGCTTTCAATCATTCAAAAGCACAAACTTACACCTAGCTAGAATAATAGATAAAATCACAATCAATTTCAATCAAAACAAAACTACATCTATGTTAACATTAGACATAGAAAAGGCTTTCGACACTTTGTGGCACAAGGCACTGCTCTATAAAATGATAAACGTAGAATTTCCATTGTATATCATTAATATAATCTCGAAATTTCTCAGAAACAGAACTTTTCAAGTGAAAGTGAAACTTTTGCTGATGATACTGCAGTTCTTTGGAAAATTGATCAAAATATAAAAAATATTCAAAAACATGTAATTATCCTTGAAAAATTTTTTGACAAATGGAAAATTAGGATCAATGCAGAAAAAACAAACATAGCCACATTTCACCACAAAAATAAAAGAAAAACCAAATATAAATTAAAAAATGTATAACGAAAATATTCGAAACACAAACGAAACCAAATATTTGGGTGTCATCCTAGACAAAAAACTCACATTCACTCCACATATAAACAGTCAATTAAATAAAGCTTACATAGCAGCGAAAACACTAAATCCACTTATAAAGAAAACATCAGTACTCTCAACAAAAGCGAAAACCTTAATTTACAGAGCAGCAGTCAGAAAAATTGTATTATATGCATGTCTCACATGGAACAAAACATATAAATACAATTATGAAAAAATCCAAATATTCCAAAACGGAATTCTTAGAAATAAACTGAGGGCTCCAAAAAACACACTTAAAGGTACACTACACAAATCCTTAGAAATAACAAAAATAAAATCAGAAATTAGAAAACAAAATCTCAACTTTTTTGAAAATCAAGCACAAAAATCACATTTCACAAAAAACATAATAAAACAGAATGCATCATCCATACCATTCAGAATTAAACACAAACTCATACATGATATAATCATTGACGAAATAAAATAGATTTCATATAAAATAGATTCGAAAAATATAAATGAGCATCGACGTACAATTGTGAACGGACACGCATGAAAATGAGGGGAAGTACATAAGTGGATGACGATGACTAATTATAAAACTACAGAAATTAACAAACAGATATTGATAAATTTTTGAATCTCAATGTGTGTTTTATTTCACAAAAGGTCGTAGGTCGTCCAACAAGAATACGAAAATTATACTAACACCATAAAAATTTGCAAAATAATGTATAATGATAAAGTTTTAGAAAACTCCAGTAAAAATTGTTTGATTAAGCTGAAATAATATTATAACAATACTTATAAAATTTTTGTGCTTCTCTGTCAATAAATTTGTTATAAATACAAATAATGTTAATAAGAAAAAACTATGTGTTTTATTTCACAAAAAAGGCCTTATTCAAACGTTCTTTCTCCTATACAATTGTTAATTCAATAAGTACCTAGTATCCCGAATGAATTCTTCAGTTACAATGCGAAAGCTTTCAAAGAAAAATGTAAGCAATTACTTCTGAGGAAAATAATTGAGTTTCTTTTTAGGTGGTTTTTCTTTTTATTTCGGGTGGTTTTCAATGTTTTTATATTGAGCATATGATTAATATGTATCCTACACTGAACCACCATACCTGTCTTATTTATTTCATTTCATTTCATTCTTTTCTCTTCTTTATTATACAGAAAATTGGTTAGAAATATTTTTTTTGTTTTATTTCGGTTGGATTAATCAGCTACTGCTGTATCCCACCTCTTAGTACTTTAAAGCTTGTGAAGTTATACCAATGCAATTTGAAAAAGTATGTTAAAAAATGTTAGCAACACCATGTATGTATGTAATTTTTTGCAATGGAGTACTAATGAAGTTCTATTATTATTATTATTATAATATATAAAATCCTTGAATAAAATGTTCAGTGCGACAGAAATAACTGAAAACATCGAAGAAATTGTCAACTCTATATTACATATAAATTTGCATCCTATCACACAAATAATAATAAATTAATCTTGAAAATATTCCGAAGTTCAGAAGTTAGAAGACGTCTTTTTAACATCTACATAATTGATGTATTATTTTTGTTTCAATTATTTTCTGTATTGATTTTTCTGCTCATTCTTTTTATGTATTTGAAGATTTTTTTTTCAAATTTTCTCTCAAATTATTATCACGTTAGAACGAATTGAATATTATACCTAGTATGTATGTATCTAGTTTGTACCTTACAATATTGCCAAATGGTTACTTCTTGGAATAAATTTAGGTGCTCATTATCCACATTTCCTTGTGGTGAACTGAAAGCAACGTGATATTAATAACATTGGTGTGTTAAGAACGTTCCGTGGCATAACACTTGATACACGAATAAACAAAATTTCTTCTTCACTTACTTATATCGATCTTCTTGAATTACACGATCTGAAGATAATTCACATATCGGTATCGGTGTTGAGTTTAATATCTTACGAACCGTTGGGTATCGTATGACAACCGCACGAAAGAGTTTGATTGCCATCGGGACAGATGAAGACCCTGAGAAGAATTGAAGGGTAAATATAACAGACAACTGTATTTTTTAGTTGTGTAATGCTGAAAGAAGTACTCAATCAAATAATGATAATTTTATTCCTGAAATGTTCCCTTGAATGTATCAGCAAACGTCACAAAAATAGATAATCTTGTTGAGTTATTTACCTAATTCAATGAATTATTAGAAGTATGAAATATCCTTTCGAGTTCTGAATTTTGTTCATGCTTCAGTCGTCAGGATTCGGAACTGATGAAGGTACTAAAAATACGGAATATGAGATGACGAAATATATTTATTATTAATCATGAAATTTTTGGCGAGGCAATGACAATATAACATTTTTATTTCTTTTGGAAATACAAGTATATTTGTGATATCTCCTACTCGTTTTGATATTGAATTGAAAATAATTTTTTCAAAAGAGAGTTCCAATGTTAATAGAAACTTATTGAATTAAACATTGAAATGGTGACTTTTTTATTTTCAAACGATTGTGGTCTAATTAGATATAAAATAGGGACATCAATTCACTTGAATTTTTAGTTTCTATAGGTTAAATGTGATATGTATTGCCAATTTTCATTAAATCTTGTTTTGATAATGTTTGCTCATCTACTATTTATTTGTTTCTATAGCCTGGTGGTGTGAAAGAAGTTTCTCCACTAAGGAAATCTAGGTTCAATTCCCGAGTGTTACCTCGACGTTTTTGTATATAGGAGAATATTCAAATTTAGGATGTAATTATGTCACTTTATTCAATATCTTTTCTTCCCACGAAATTACTTTGGTAACGTGTGTTTTTTAGAGGTATAGAACTTTAAGTTGGTATTACTGTTTAAGATGGCGACCGATTTAACAGCTGAGAAGTGATTTATTCTCAGTTTGGTTTGGCAATTCATCATGAATAGACTCACGCCTGAGAAACGCTTGCAAATAGTGCAATTTTATTCCAAAACGAGATTGGCGTTGTTCCCGATTTTCATAAGCGAATTTTGTTAAGCGATGAAGCGCACTTCTGGTTGAATGGCTATGTCAACAAACAAAACTGCCGCATTTGGAGTGAAGATAATCCTCAAGTGTATGTCAAAACACCGTTACATCCAGAAAAAACTGACTGTTTGGTCCGCTTTATGGGCTGGTGGAATCATTGGTCCGTACTTCTTCAAAAACTATAATGGCCAGAACATTACAGTCAATGGTGATCGGCATAGAGCCATGAATACTAACTTTTTCATTCCTGAATTGAACAACCATGATGTCCAGGAGCTGTGGTTTCAACAAGACGACGCAACATGTCACACAGCTCGTGCCACAATCGATTTATTGAAAGACACGTTTGGTGCCGCCTAATTTCACGTTTTGGACCTGTGAATTGGCCTCCAAGATCTTGTGATTTAACACCCCTAGACTACTTTCTGTGGGGCTATGTAAAGTTATTGGTCTATGCGGATAAGCCACAAACGCTTGACCATTTGGAAGACAATATTTGCCGTGTTATTGCCGATATACGGCCACAAATGTTGGAAAAAGTCATCGAAAATTGGACGTCCAGATTGGACTACATCCGAGCCAGCAGTAGCGGTCATATGCCAGAAATCATATATAAAATGTAATGCCACAAGATTATCTTTCGAATAAAAAAAAATTCTTGTCAATCGAATGATCCATCGTTGTTTTATTGCAATGTAAAGTTCTATACCTCTAAAAAAAACACCCTTTACTTACCTCTTTCAAATAATCCGTATGCATAGTTTCCAAATCCTTTTTTACCAAGTATATTGAAAACCAGTATTGGTATTAAGATATTTAAGCGTAATCTAAGAAAGTATATTTTAAATAATGAGATAGGTATGTAATTCAAAATTGACAGTTCAAAATACGTAGATTTTTTGTATAGCTTCAGCTACATAAATATTTTATTATATTATATACTATGACAAAAATTTCCTAAACACATAAGACGAATTCTAAGTTTTTCTCTGGACTTTTGAAAATCACATGAAAAGTGAGTGCATTTGTTTTTTTGAGTAGGCTGTTGGAAATTCATAGGGAATATTCACAAGTATCAGAAAAGGATGAGAAATATTGATATTTTATTATTAAAATATTAATATTTCAACATTTTTCCCAAATATAATTGCAACGAACTGAACTAAACAACTGTTTATACATAAGGCGTAATATAATAAATACTAAATTATTTTTCTGTCAAGGCAGCTTCGGAATAATTGCCTCAATATATTATTCTTAATCGGAAAATCTTAATATTTCTTATTTATCTAGCTGCTTATGACAGGAGTCACTTCTGGCGTAGAAAGAGATATATGATTCTGATATTTTCAATCGCCGTATCAGAATAATAGTAATTTATATTCTACGTTCATGAGAGAAAATAAATTGAATTATTCCTTAATTGGATCTCGTGAAGTACAAAACAATTTTGGGTTGTTGATTGTTGAAATTTGTTCACTATAACTTAAACAAAATGTTTTGTGAAGTCTAAGTTGGAGTTTAGTAGAAGTGACAGTACACTTTTGTTGTTTATTTAATTGATTATATAAAAAGTGTAGGTAACTTTTCGATTAATATATAAATTATAAACATATCATGTGAATATTTAATAGTGTTGGCGTTTACTTGATGTAAATCCATTATAATTGAATATAAACTTAAATTCAAACACTTGAACTTATGATTCACACTTTATTGACTACATAGCATGACGCGTTTCGTCGTTACAAACGACTTCTTCAGATGCTTCAGATGATTCATAAAAAACTGATTCATAAAAAAGATGATTCGAAAAAATATTTATCCTACAAAATCTATGGTTTCATCAAAGAGTCCCATGTTTTGAACAGGTATCAATAATGAGGTCATCATAAACGATTTCTAACCAGCTGACTTTTGTTTTTTTAGTTAGTTAAAATTTATATAATTCAATAATCTTATTTTCCTACAAATTGCTTGGTACGTTATTCCGTTTCTACGCTCAAAAGTAGTCGAATCGATGTGAAAGTAATTATTATCGAGCTCAATCTTCATAAATATCTTCGTTTCCATGAGACGCCCAACAATTTCCTGTGCGAAAATTCTGAATTGTGGTTGCTAAAAAAGGTAGCAATTAAAGGGTGTCTTTTTTAGAGGTATAGAACTTTAAATTGCAATAAAACAACGATGGATCATTCGATTGACAAGAATTTTTTTTATTCGAACGATAATCTTGTGGCATTACATTTTAAATATGATTTCTGGCATATGACCGCCACGGCTGGCTCGGATGTAGTCCAATCTGGACGTCCAATTTCCGATGACTTTTTCCAACATTTGTGGCCGTATATCGGCAATAACACGGCGAATGTTGTCTTCCAAATGGTCAAGCGTTTGATTTGACTACAGAAAGTAGTCTACCGGTGTTAAATCACAAGATCTTGGAGGCCAATTCACAGGTCCGTGAATTGGCGGTCACCAAACGTGTCTTACAATAAATCGATTGTGGCACGAGCTGTGTGACATGTTGCGCCGTCTTGTTGAAACCACAGCTCCGGGACATCATGATTGTTCAATTCAGGAATGAAAAAGTTAGTAATCATGGCTCTATGCCGATCACCATTGACTGTAACGTTCTGCGCATCATCGTTTTTGAAGAAGTACGGACCAATGACTCCACTAGCCCATAAAGCGCACCAAACAGTCAGTTTTTCTGGATGAACCGTGTTTTGACATACACCTGAGGATTATCTTCATTCCAAATGTGGCAGTTTTGTTTGTCGACGTAGCCACTCAACCAGAAGTGCGCTTCATTGCTAAACAAAATTTGCTTATGAAAATCGGGAACAACGGCAATCTCGTTTTGGGCCCATTCGACGAATCTACACCTTGCTTGTTGATCGTTTGTCTTCAATTCTTGCACGAGTTGGATTTTGTAAGCACGCAAATCAAGATTCTTCCTCAAAATCTTCGATAAAGTGGATGGACACAGATCCAATTCCTGTGCTCGATGGCGGATGGACTCATTCGGGTCTTCCTCAATGCTACGCTCTACAGTAGCAATAGCTTCTTCTGTACTCACCGTACGGCGTCTCTGGGGATGCGAGTTATCAATAAGAGTAAATGTTGTGCGAAAACGTTCGATGGTTAATCGAATTAACTGATCTGATGGACGATTTTGTCGACGATAAAATAGACGTTGTGCGCGATACGTATTCCGCACAGAACCATTACTTTCGGAATGAAATTGCACTATTTGCAAGCGTTGTTCAGGTGTGGGTCTATTCGTGATGAATTGCCAAACCAAACTTAGAATAAATCACCTCTCAGCTGTTAAATCGGTTGCCATCTTCAACAGTAATGCCATCTTAAAGTTCTATACCTCTAAAAAAGTCACCCATTATAAAATATGTCCACGTGCTTATTGTTTACACCATCAAGAGTCGGAGAGTTTGAGTATTTTCGGAAATGCTCGACTCTTATCGGGAATATTTAATAATTCAAAACTTTGATCTTACAGTAATTTTTGTATCTAATTTTTTAAAGAATAAAATTATTTAAATTTTAATAAAGATTTTTTCACTGTATCATATGTTACAAATAGGAAAACGAAAAAATGACAATTCTTGTCGGATTAGTGTCTCTCCAATACTTGTTTTTTGTAGGACATTGTTTTATTTGGGCAGATAACACACCAAGCCAATATGTAATATTTTTGTTCTACAGTTAGTAATGAGAAGAATGGTTTAGTAGTATTAACAATTTCTGAGCGTAGGACCGGAATAACGAACCATGCATTTTGTAGGACAATAATATTATTGAATTATATAAATTTTAATTAACTAAGAAAACACAAATCAGCTGGTTAGTAATCGTTTATGATGAACCATAGATTTTGTAGGATAAATATTTTTTTTAATAATTTAGATAATTATCTTGAGACTTAACACAAAAAAGTTCAGGTAGTAATACATATTTTCAGAATGATCAAATCAACACATTTCATGCTTCTCTGTCAGTTACCACAACCAGAGTATTGTACAGAAAATTCTTGGGCGTCTCATCAAAATGAACCTACTCACGGAAAATTTGCTTGATAATAATAATCAAGTTCCAAAACGCTCCAGGGATCCTGGACTAATTGCCTAAGAATTCCAATAGATATTACTGTCTGTATATTGTTTCATGAAAACTGAATCTCTGAAATGAGCCCTTTGAGCTCATAACGCGTAAGGTTAAATAGAATTATAATTTTTTGACGTTAGTTCAGTAGTTGTAGTTATTCTAACAATTATTTTGACAAATAATTATTGACGAAAATGATAAATAGTATAATGAATATTCTTCCATTCATTTATCGAATAGAATAGCCTAAATATTCGTTGTCTTTCAGTACCTCTTTTTCCTTACCTTCGAACAATTCTAATATTCAGTATACCAACTTCTATATCAGCAAGATAACCTAAATATTCTTCTTCTTCTACAAGTTCAATAGCCTCGTTGAAAATAACGTAAGATATTTTAATCTAAAAGAGTTATAAATTGTATTGTACATAATTTGTGAATTAAGAATGTCATAAATACAATTTCATAAAAAAAGACTACATTGGCATTACAAAAACAGTCTGATATTATGTAAACAAAGAACGCTTGAAACATTGATCCTGATTAATTCTCAATTAAATCATTTCCTTCAATGGATAACTCAATAAATTGTTTCAATATTGTATCAAATGAAAGTTGATCTAATTATAATACACCACTAAGAATTCTAATATATAAGTCAACACGTGTGTTGATTTTTCTTCAAATGCTCACAATATGTTGCTATATATTATAAAAGGTTGTCATTATTATCATTGTTTATTTATAGCTCAGCTTATTTGCGGGTTTGTCTTATTCGTTGAATATTAAATTGTATGTAGAATACTGCAATTTATTTCGTATCGTTTGTTTTATTGAATTTCATCAGTATTAATAAGGTGTGTATGGAAAGTAGTCTAGCAGCGATGTTTTTGTTTGAACTTACAAGATATACAAGGTAAGGTATTCAACTCAAATTCCAAAAAACTGAATTCGTAATTTTTAAAATACTTGTTTATATTATATGTAATGACCACAGAAGTTCGATAAAATATCTGGTCAACATATTGAGTTTCGGTGGTTGAATATGAAGAATAGGGGGATCACCACGCAGTTCTATTTTTCCAAAAAATATTTCTCACTAAGAAACTTGCATATATTTATGAGAAAAAACACTTGGGGGTCGTGCTCACTACATTTTTGTCTGTTTATTACATAAATATGAAGCAGGGTAGAGCTCTTTTCCTTCTCTCCAACTCTTAATTCATATAATTAAACATGTATTGCCAAAATATATCGAAAAAACCACGAAAGCAATACCCAAGTGGAGCAGGAACGATGAACTCAGTTTTTCTCACCAAGGGTTTCTGCTCTTTGTGCCTTGCATTCAAATGGAACGCAAAATTAATTTAGGATATATTATGCAAACTACAGATTATGTGGAATTAAAAACATTCAAATTATTATGTAAAGTCTTTTGCTTACCACCACTTACAACCACTTATCGTCCAGTCAGAACAATTGAAATACCAGTTAATACTAAAGCTCGTTATACTCAGCGTAAGGATCAGCCCCTCCCTTGCTATAAAGCATCAAACATTAAGATTATACATAGATTACAAAGAAAAATATAACCTCCAATTATACAAATTCGAGGTTATATTTTTAAATTTATTCATTAAATTATATATTTATTTTTAAGCTGCCAAACCACACCCTGGTTTTTATTTCACTTTATCATCAACGACTATTCAAGGGTCTAATATGGCACCACTGAAGTGAATAAAATCTCTATAAGATACCACCACAAGCTGGAAGGACACAAGAACTAACTTACTAGGCAATACATTGTCCAGTAGGCTAAATTTCCGTACGCACAATATCTACTAGGCAGTACAATGTTCAGTATGCCAACTGTTTAGTGAGTCAAATTTCTAGCAGGCACAATGTCTATTAGGCGCAATTTCCAGTAGGCACAATGCCTAGCCTGTCCAATATTCAGTAGGCCGAATTTCCAGTAGGCTTAAGGTCTGAAATGTTAATAATGTCAATAAATTCTTAAAGTACCTATTTGCATACTTATATAATATTTACTTAAAACTTTAATGTAAAAAGTCTTTAAATTTTAATAAATGAAATTTATATGAAATATGGAAAATTAAATGAAGAACTCTTTGAAATTTTGCAGTTGTTTTGGATTTGTCTAAATCTGAGGACATTCTCAAGATCTTTCAGCAGAAAACTCGAATAAGAATCGAATAACTTTTCAATAATTTTGACAAAGTTGCAGTTTGCAGCGAAACTTTATCTAAAATAACTAAAATAATATTTAGAATTTTCTCATAATTTTAATACAAATACGCATGACGACGTTTCGAAGAACTACTTCTTTATCAAATGCTGGATTAATACTGATTTATTTATATTATACTTTAGTATTAATCCAGCATTTGATAAAGAAGTAGTACTTCGAAACGTCGTCATGCATATTTGTATTAAAATTATGAGAAAATTCTGAATATTGTTTCATTATGGATATTAATTTTCTTCAAGTATCGGATTCATCAATCATCACAAATTAAAACTCACAGAAATTACAGAAAACTCACAGAAAGTTATAGAAAATTCACTTCAAAGTAGGAATAACGAAAAAGTACAAATGTAATAAAAATATTACATTAAAAATGAATAAAAATTTCTTAAATTTCTGACCAAATAACCCAACAAAAAGTCGAAAACAACACCTAGATTCTCGACACAACAACATTATCTAGAATTTGACCATCGAATGTATAGCCGTGGTGGATTTGAGTATACTTTGAAGAAAAAGTTGAACTGAAATATTCAGACTGAAACAACTGCAATTTGTTCGAATGTAGAAAGAAGACTCTGTTATATGATTTAATTCTATTTCAACAATAAAATGACAAGAAAAATACTGTTATATAGATTTACATACAACCTTTCATTCGTCAATTTAAAGTCAGTTTTGGCACAACAAAGAAGCTACCGTAAACGCTAAGGAAGAAACCATGACGTACGTGTCATTTACGATCAAATATCGAACTGTCAAAGGAAAATATGTGAATCAAGAAAACACTGTAAGTTTACGATTGATTCTTTGAAAAATTTGAACTCAGAATTCTTAGATAAAAATTTTTCAAAATTCGAAATCTTTTCAAGCATTTTATACCGAAAATTCCAAAAATATCGCGTCAGAATTAGCAATTGATTCAAGTCCGCAAATTCCTTGAAGAGGAGTCAAGATGTGAGTTATGGGTTGGAATAGCCCGCATAATTCACGGCCGAATAAGCACTTCATTCCATTCCACATTAAATATCTTTTAATGAAAGGGAATTTTTTAAGTTGAGAAATGCAAGGAACTTTTTCCCCTACCCGAGAAATTACAAATATGCGAGATAAATATATAGGCTATATGGCGGTTAATAGCTTCGCCTGGATAATAACAAATTTAACAAATTAAAACGATAGTTGGATAGAGCGATTCGTCTGGACGCTATCAGAAATGACACCAGAGAATGTCTTTGGTGCGCCCGACCGGAGTTGAAGATACTGTTTCATTTTGCCCCGGTAAATATTTTATATTGTGTGCTGCGTGACGAATCTTTTGGATGGCTCTTTTTAGGTTTTCAATGATTCGTTTTTAGAGGCGCAGCGAGGTTTCCCGATATCAGAGCTTTCTCTTCATTTCAAACCCGAATTTATTTAACATGAATATCTTCTTTGCTTTATTTAATTATCTCTCTAGAACACATTCTAAATAATAATTTTTAAATGAGTTACTATATACTGATGAAAATCAAAATTTGATATTTGTTTGGGGTTTGTTACGATGTGTACCCAAACTCTGTTCAGTATGAACAATTTTATTTAATATAACTTTTCACAATGCACTAACTTTAAGAATAGAGCGATTTTGACTATCGTTTGACAGTTGTTTGACAGAAAGAGAAGAGATCTTGTTGCCATCTCTTGAGGTGGCAGAATGTGACTAGTCGACGCATATGTATGAACTAAAATTATTAATAATTGCATTTGCAAACAGCTGTTGAAACGTGTTTCGATCTCTTCAGAACAACATAGTCAAGTTTCAGATGTACCAACTTTGAAACGAAACAAAGCAGGATTCACGAAAATTAAGTAACCATTTGTGGGTTTTATCCTCTTCGAAATTTTCAACCAATATTTCAAAGCAGCCTTTTTTTCTTGGCCGGTAAATTTATTGTCGGTACTTGTATCATTTTCAATTACTTTGCAAGTTCCTAACTTTATTCTGCCAGACTTCAACAATCTTCTATTAGGTTTCCCTTGACATTCTTCAATTTTTGGACTATGTTTTCCTTTGTTTGTTTCATTGTTTTTTTTTCGTTTTTATTGTTTCTTGGACAATAATAAGTTCTGGTTTAGAAAAATGATTGTTTAAGTTTATAATTTTTGCTATTTTCTTAGCTTGTGTATTCTGCATATTTTTATAAAGATCCTTGGTTACTGTCTTCGAGTATCTGTTTTCATGAACGTCATTTACAGCACCCATTTCTTAATTATCTTTACCAGTTTTTTTTGTTAATTTTCTATTATGCTTGCCTTCCATTCTTATCATCCAGCATGCCTTTTTTTACAATATTTGTAATTGCCATCGGTATAATAATATTATTTGAAAATATAATAATAATTTATTGGTTTCTTCTAAACGTATTATGATATTAATTACTGAATCTACCTTTGTGGATTCATTGGTTATTGGTACCCTATTATTGGCTTGTGTGTTTTCTACTTCTGTTGAATATGTCTGATTATTATCAGATGATCCTTCCAAGTCTCCGTTTTCACAGCAAATTACTGCAGTTTCACTTGAAATTTTTACTCCTCTCAGACGTTGTGCACAAGATTGAAGATATGGGCTATAACATTTTTCACACTTTATCGATTTTACTATATTTTTTCTACAATATTTGCACAGCGTTTCGTTAGCGTACTGCTC